>JAQPPZ010006167.1:2770334-4155502 GCA_028583015.1 Wollemia nobilis | reverse complement strand
AGGGTAGATACTCGTATCCATCTAGAGTATTTATTAAGTTTTGAGAGTAAAATTTTACTTCATGAAATAGTTGTTCATTATTGAAAGATTTTTTAAAAATTTCATCCATAATATTTTTGAAATTGAAATTTGATGGAACCTTGATAGTTTCCTTATATATAATGCTTTATTGAAGTATATAAGCTTGATTTGGTAAAACCTTTATAGAATCTTAGGTTTTAGACTAAGTTATGTCTCCCTAGTGATAAGAGTATGAACATCTAATTTTAGGTTTTGAAGAAAGCTTATATCTTCCCAACTTGATAATCTTAGACAAATGTTATTGTTATAGTGCTTTTGTAAAAATATAGTTCAATTCTAGTTGATTTCGTATAAGTTTTGTAAAGATCAAAAATCAACTTCTTAACACCTTATTATTCCTAATTTGTTTTTAATAGGTTAAAAGTGACTTCTATTGGGGGCCACTCCCATCAAAATACCAGAATATTACATTTGTTGTAGCAAACATTTTTATCACTGTTTTTTCTTTTCTTTTTTCTCTTAAATATATTCTTCATTTCTCAAAGTGCTATGTTTCCACAATCAACTCCTTGACATCATTTTGATTAAGACATAAAATCTCACTTGACCAATTGTCTTCTAAAATTTGACTTTCATGGGGATGTAGATCAACACAATAATTCACTAATTTATCAGCTACTCAATTTCCTTCTCTATAAATATGCTCACAATGCTAGGAGATTACCTCTAATAATAGATAATGAACATCAACAATAATATTATTTTTTATCCAGTCTCCACATCCATTTTTGTTAATAGCATTGATGATAATTTGTGAGTCCCCCTCAATTGAAATATATTTCCATATTTTCTACTACAATTTTAATCCCAGTAAGAAGTGTCCTAGCCTCTACATAGTTGTTATTTGAAGTTCTATATGATTTTGAATAAGTGAGGAGAATTTTGCCTTCACTATTTCTAAAAACTTGAAGTCCACCAGACTTTTCTTGGATTTCCTTTATAAGCACCATCAAAATTAATTTTGATAAACCTAATTTCTAGATATTTCCATTTGACCATAAATCGAAGTAGATCCTTTGTTTTAATTTTGTTGTCGTAGATGACTCTTCCATGCATATTCAAATCCTGTAGCCAAATTATAAGCACTTATTTTTCTACAATTGAAATGAGCACCATATTTATAGATACTCTGCAAGAGAGGCGTTTATACGGTTCTAAAATTGGGTATGATTTTGATATTTATTATTAAAAATTCCATTATTCCTTTCAAGCCATAAATTCCAACAAATAATGGCAGGGTCAATCCTCCAAAGAATACATAATGCTTTAGATTTGAAATAATTTATCCAACATTTTATCAACTCTTTCAATGTTGATGGATATACCCAATATAATTTCATATTTTAAAAAACGTAACCCCAAATGGTGTGAGCAAATAGACAATGAAGGAGTAAATGGTCCGATGTTTCTAAATCCTTCTCACACAAGGCACATTTGAAGGGTCCATAATATCCTCTTCTTTGTAGACTCTCTCCTGAAAGAATCTTACTTTGAATTGCTAACCAAAGAAATGTTGAGGCCTTAGGGAGAGTCTCTAATGACCAAACATTTTTCCAAGGAAAATCTTTGGGAGATGGAAATTTTGATTGTTCTAAATTTCCATATCCTAACTTTACTAAGTATCCACCATCCTTTGATAAGTTCCAAACCAACTCATCTTTTCATGTAAAAATTGGTAAATAAAACTCTAGAAGTATATTTTAAAGTTAATCTACAATTTATTTTTGTTCCTCTCCTTCAACAAGGTCTCTAAAATAAATCCATGATCTAGATTTTTTGTTCATAATAATATAATATTTGACCTTTGGACCTTTACATGCTAGGAAATATTGAGTCAATGATTTCCATTTTGAGTCTGAGATGAGAGGATAAGGCTTCAACCAAGCATCAAACCAAAAATTTGTATAACTCCCCTCATTGACTGACCATATCATATGTTTCTTTATTAATTATAAACTATCTGATATGAAGTTCCATGTTTATGATCCTTTGGGTAGAGTTCTTTTTCTAAACAATTTTATTACATCAAGAGAACCTATATATTTTTGAATTAATATTTTACCCAATTCTTTCCTTGATCTCTGAATAATCTCCACCTAATATTTGCTCCTAATGCCATATTTATAAGTTTGCAATTCTGCAAGCCTGCTCCTCCAATATTCTTTCCTCTGCAAACCCTTTTCCACTTACAAAGAGAAAACCTAAATTTTTCCTCACAACCTTTCCATAGAAATTCTCTTTAAATTTTATCAATTTCTGATGCAATACCTGTTGGTAGTCTTGAAACTAACATCATATAAATAGGAATGGATTGCAAAGTAGTCTTTATGAGTTGTAGCCTTTCTACCATATTTAAGAACTTACCTTTCCAACCTGCCAAGCAAGTTTTTATTCTATTCAAAAAAGAGATCCAAAGCTCCTTTTTATTTCCTTTATTAGACAAAGGAATACCCAAGTAGATTGATGGAAAATTTTCAATTTTAAACCCCAAAATATTCACAATAATTTGTTGTAAATCTAGGGCAGTATTAATAAAAAAAAATGGATTTTGAAGTATTTACCAACTTTCTAGTAGCCTTCTCATAACATGAAAATATTGATTTAAACTCCATGGCCTCACTGATTGAGGGATGATCCAAAAGAAAAGTATCATAAACAAATTGGAAATGAGATTCAAAGGGGCCATTTTTTGCAACTTGAATACCCTTGATTTTTCCTTCCATTTTTGCCTTTGAAAATACTCTCCCTAATGATTTTGCCAAAATAATGAATAGATAAGGAGAAAGAGGATCACCTTGACGAAGTTCACAAAATGACTTGAAGTACCTAGCAAGAGAACCATTGATTAAAATAAAAAAAATTGTAGTGCTATAACAACATTTAATCCACTCACACTAATTATAATCAAAGCCAAACTTTCTAAGAATAACATGTAAAAAATTCTAGAAAACACTATCATATGCTTTGTTCATATCTAATTTCAAAAGCATACGTGGCTTTTTCATGGAATGAAGAGAATGTATGGTCTCTTGTGCAATAATTATACCATAAAGAATTTTTTTACCCTGAACAAAGTCACCTTGTTCCTATGAGATAATAAACCCTAGAATGTCCTTCAACTTGTTTACCATAATTTTTGAAATGATCTTGTAAATCATATTACAAAGGCTTATAGGACAAAAATTATCAAAATATTTTGTGTCACCTTTCATGGGAACCAACATAATAAAAGTAGCATTGATCTCACTTATTATAGCCTTCCTTTTTTGAGCCTCTTCTACTGCATCTAACATATCACTCTTGAACAAATCCTAAAATTTTTTAAGGAAGATTGCTGGAAATCCATGGGGCTAGGTGCTTTGTTAGGATGTAAAGATAAAAATGCTTTATGGAGCTCCTCCATAAATATCTTCTTCCTCAAGATTTCATTTTGTCTTTGAGTGATAATTGATTGAATATTTTGAAGAAGTTTTTTTTGTACCTCCTTATCTTGCTTAGAATCTGATAAAATATTTTTGAAATAATTTACTACTTCCTTCCTTATATCTTCTTCATCCTCAATATTTATTCCATCTGGAGTTATAACATTTTTTATATGACTAACAAAAAAAATTGTTTTTGCTGTGGCATGAAAAAAATTATATTTTTGTAGACATCTAAAATGCATCATGTCGAGGCAACTACTCATATGGGACATTCTAGTAGACCATATGAATGATCTTGGATAGCTCCAATGTGAAGCAGTGGTTTTTACCACTCAATTTGGGTAGAGTTGCTTAGCTCAGCCTTAGTCGTGACTGAGACTTGTGGCTAATAGAGATAGCTGCACCTCAGATCCGTGACTAGCATCAAAGTAGTTTTGGACCCAAAATCCATTGCAACGGCCTGGGTGAAGAATCCAAACAACTTTTGGGTGAGGAAGCCTCTAGAACTTTCCCTCCAACTGCTCTAGCTATAGGTTCTTAATCTTGGCTTCTCCATGAAGCCAAGGCAAGGCCTTCTCAAGTGCTATACGATCCCCCTCCAAATTGGGGATAAATATAGAAGGATATCGACTTGAAATGTAGCGAAGCCCTGTTGAATTTTGGACTCACTTGCCACCTTTGAGAGGAACACTTTTGCTGCCCAATTGGAGATCATGGATGCATTCGAAGCCATAAAGGTAGAGGTCTAGGAGAATCAAGAAATGTAATTGATCCAATTACATCAATGATTCATTTAATTCACATCACAAATATTTTAAAGGACACCAAGGCAATCTTTGATCATTTATTCAACGAGGAGAATTGGATATCCAAGCCCAAATTTGAAGAGCAAAGTCATTCTCAGCTTAGCCACGGCTGTTAGTCGTGGCTAACAGTGCTCGCTACACCTTGAACATGCGACTAGGGTTTGATCCCTAATTTCCCTTGTTTAGTAGTAGATTTATCTTTTTTTGTATTTGTTTAGATAGATTTGAGTTAGATTTACATGTTTAGAGATAATTGTATGGTTGAATTAGAGATTTAGGACAGATTTCCTTCATTTCTTAGCATTTGATAATTAAACTAGTTTCCTTGTTATTTCCATGTATTCGGTACTTTAATGGCTAATTAGATTAATTCATAGCTAGATATTTATTTCTTTATCATGACTTATGATAATTACACCATTTCTTGCATAGATTTATAGATTTACAAGATTTCTTGATTTCATGACATATTTTATGCAAGATTCCTCTAAAAGTCTCATTAAGAGGGGCATCATTTGCTTTTAATCATTTCTTGTTGTTTCTTGAACGCAAGGTTTTTAGGACTCCATTGTCAATGCATTCAAGGTAAAAAATGCCTCTTCCAAAGAGAGAAGAAGGTCATCCTTGACATGGAGTAGTTTTTGTCATTCTGAAAGGCCTACAGATTACATCTACCCTTGGAAAGGATTTCTTACGATTGTAGCACTGTATCACATTGGGTATCCCTAAGAGGGACGAATTTGTAACTGTGAATTGATTCAATTTTAATAATAGATATATTTCCTTTGGTTATTTCATTTTTGTCAATTTATGTATGTGCTTTATGTGATTTTCAATCATTACTAGATTAGTTTTATGCCTCTTAGGATTGTACAGATGGCGATCATGGCAGGAAATCTAAATTTGATGCTGCCAAATTCTAACTTACTGTATTTTTTGATGGCAGGTCTTAGCCACAACTGAAAGCCATGGTGAACAGTTGTAGCCATGCCTCTGAGTTGTGAGTAATAGTTGTAGCTGCACCTAACAGACACGGTTAGTAGAAAAAAAAAGTAGCAGATATCAGACACCATAATCAGACTTAGATTTGAGATAAAATATGTTTCCTATATTTATCTTTTTTGTTTGTGTTTTACAAAAGCAGAATGCAATAGATGGATGTTAAGTAGAAAATATAGCAAAAAGTAGAATGGAAAATTTGTAAATGCTTTTTAGTTTTCTACTAGCCATTGCTAGGAACATCGGATCTTTGATTGCAGTCCGCCCTAGTCTCTAGCGATCTAGGCCATTTTGTGTTTTGAGTTTGCATGCATGAGGTCCAATTAGTGCCCATTCCCTCATAGGTAGAATTGCATTCTCTGAAAAATCATCTAGCATAGTCATGCATTCTCTTAAAATCAAACATTATTTTTCAAAGCATGTAATGAAAATCATGTGAATGCTCTTTGATGCATTTTATTTTTCATGCAAAGTAAAAAGAACCACACACACCATGAGAAACTTTAAACGCTAGTGAGTTTGGAGTCATATCCAACCACTAGTAGGGTTCAACGATGGTGACAGTAATTTTCATCTCTTGGCCCAACTCCCTCGATCCTTTGTTACTAGACCAATATCAAATTCGAGAACTGTCATATCCCATGGAAAATTTACACGTATCTCTCTTTGGAGAGGTATATCGCTAACTACGAGTGAACAGGGTGAGGATCGGGAGGACCTGTGCTCCCTGACCGTGTGTAGACTTCAATACCACATATTATAGGTAGGATTACATGGATTGGAGTTCATAGCCAATTTTTTGAGCTATGAGTATACAGGTGAAAGCCCTTAAACAATTGAGTATATCATCAACTTATTGAAAATACGATGAGAGTTACTTTTTGATACAACATATCTCAAAACACATCAAACTAGTTAGGGCTCACAAATAAAAATTTAAAAGAGATAACCATCATTGTTTACTTTGTTTGCCTTAAAATTTACATACGAGATAATATAATATCATGGTTAGAACATGGAGATGCCGATCCGGGCATAGACCCAAGGTCGAGGCTGAAGCTCCACCCAATGCAAAACAAAATGTGTAGGACCCTCAACCATAAGATCCTCTCGAACGTCATTTGACAAGTATTAGAGGGGATAATTCTACGCACAAGGATCCTATTGAGAATACCCCAGTTAGAGGAGATACCAGACACTCCTTAAGACACAGATCAGAGCATGGGGCTTCCTAGCATGGGGGTCTCAAACATGGTAGCATTTATCGTGATCACACTCCACGTGCATCCACGGGATCTACTAAGGAGTATGTCATAGAGGGATCTAGGTTGGTACCCCTTTGGCCTATATCTAAGGTAGGCTCAATACCCCCACCATATGAGTATAGACAGGCTCAAGATCCACCCATTCAGGGGTAAACAGAGAGAGTCGCTTCCAAGCGTAGACCCATACAAAATCCCAACAAAAGTGAACCTTGTAGGATCACCATAGATGTCTAAAGTGAGATAAAATGGTATGCCACCACATGATCCAAGGCGTAGTAGATAGATGGTTTTAATAGAGTCTTATGATAGTTAGGTTATAAACCTTCACCTGCAGACTCTCATTCTATGAGTTTGCATAGCGAAAGTACAATTAGGACCATTAGGGAACCTAGAGAATGCTCCAAGCATTCTCGTGATATGCATACCCTTGCATCCCATGTGGGCACAGAGTATAGGTGATAGTTGGATGCCAATGACATCTTCACAGACAAGGGGAAGAGCGTAGCAAATTAGTCTGTTGGGGGTACACTCACAAAGTCGCTCGAATAGAGCGTACACACTAGAGGCCTCATATGGATGATCACATAAATAGATCTCACAAACTGGTGTCAAAGTAGAGATGTTAGATCTTCCAAGATCATTTGGAAGATGTTCATGCAGAGCAGGAACACCTCAAAAATGAGGACACTTAGAGGCAAAGGTTGATAAGAAAACATTTATATGAATAGTGCATGCATGAGCAATGCATCCTTGATCAAAAGGAGCGTGTTGAGAGGGAGGACCAATTGGCTAGTGCCAGTTTACCTCCTCATAGTGAATACAGGGAACACATTGATAGATGAGCTACATCACAACCCGAGTTGCACCCTGAGCATATAGAGACCCATACTAGTCACACAGTCCAAGACATGGTGTAGTGCCAAGGGCTTGAACAACATGGGCATACATAGTACAATTAAGAAGTGGGAGATGATCAATAACAAGAATACCCTAAGAACTCCCTAGTAGACGTGGAGGATGATCCCATTCCCCCATCCCATTTGAAGAAGAATTTGGCTCCAAATACTCCTCGTGGACATCTCAGAGAAAAGGAAATTTTATCTTCAAAGGCCTATCAGGCCTTGGCAGACAAGGTTTGAGCTATATATAAGCAAGGAATGGTTTATCAGAAAACTACCTTAAACAAGATTCACAATGAACCTTTATGTCATTTTGTGCCAATTCTAGCATATCCCAAGCACTTCGAGATGCCTAAGCTGGATAAGTTTCAAGGTGAGGAGGATGCTCAGGAGCACATTACGAGATTTATGGATAAGTGCTTTCATATTAAAAGTAATGATGCTCTAATGCTGATAACCTTCATTACAACCCTCTCAGATCCTGCCTGAGAGTGGTTTAATCAACTCAAACAACATAACATAACCAAATTCGAACAACTGGCGGATGCATTTCTTGAATGCTTCCCCTTTGACATCAATAAGAAAGCTAATCTATCCGATCTGGTTGCTTTATTGCAACATGATGATGAGCCTCTCATGGATTACAATAAATTATGGAGAAATATAATGGTAAAGCTCCCATTTTCTATTTCGACTATCAAACTGATGCAGATGTTTACCAATAATTATGTGAAGCACATCTCATTACTATTGCAGTTGTAACAGTATCAAACATTCAAAGAGGTTTTGGCATAAGCCAAGGTGATAGAGGACATCAAGTTACAAGAGGGTAGCTTGAAAATCAAGAACAAGAAGGAATGGAACACAAAAACACCCACAACCAAAAGGAGCAGGCCAAGCCAGCTCATGTCAACCAAGTGGTGTTAAACCTCCAAAAAGGGAATAAGAGGCAACAATAGAATTATCAATCCCAACCTCCTCCTATGCAATATGATCAACGTAATAGTAAAAAGAAGGGTAAGAATAAGGAACAACGCCCACCTTGCTAGTTTACACATTTTTCGAAATCGATGACATTGATATTCCATCAACTGTACGAGGCCAAGGCCATACACTTACCAGAAATCAAATTAATAGACTCTAAGCAACCCAAGCCAAAAGGGTATAAGGATGGAAATGTTGAGGAAGAAGAGGTTATAAGGAAAGAAGCAACTGGGAAAAAAGGTTTTAATTATGCGATCCGATATTATTCCTGTGTGGGAGCACTTGGATTGATAGATGAGACGTTTTTCGTAGGACTGCCCAAACTACCGAACTCGTTTCGGCCATATCTCACTCATCCGGACTCGGATTGAGCTAAAATTTTGAGGGTAGATGCCTGAAAAACCCTAGAACGTCTCCACCAATTTTCATATCATTTGGAGCAACACAGATCCTAGCGCATCCCTATGTGTGAATGACATATTTGGCAAGCGGCTATGCGAGGGTTTCATCTGGGTTGAGTGCAAGCGGCTCCGAGAGGTTGGTTTTTAGGGCCTTCGGGCCCTAGCGGCCAATATTTTTGTGGTTTATGCTCAATATTTTAGCAGGAAATGTTGCAGGGGATACAATATGGGTTAGAAATTTGTCTTTCAATAGATCATACTGTGAACTTGAGTGACCGACTTCCAATTTGTTGCACAAAAGAAAAGTGAAAACCATACCTTTCCACGACGTCTAGGGCAAGGATTAAAGAGATCACGAAACAAGTTTCAAGCGGTTGATCAAAAAATGGCTCATATCTCAAGTGAATCTGGTGCTAAGGTGCACCCACAAAATAATTCTACTATGAAAACCCCTATCAAGGGTAAGAATTTTGAAGACTCGGTCCCAAAAATGAATTTTAGGGATGCCCTTCAGTGGTGGACAGCCTCAGCCCAATGCTAATATCAATATTAGGGCTTCCCATAAACCTCTAAGAATGCCTAAGATTGATCCCAGGAAAACGAGTCGGGATGTCTTAAAGCGGTGATGGAACTCCTATTGTTAAGCTTGATATGGGTAACATTCGAGACTGGCATTGAAGATTTGGAAAAAAGAGGACTAATTTGTCGGTTCAGTGGGTTTTCAGTCCGAGTCTATCTGCTTTCAAAGTCTGGGCTGCAAAAAGTCTAGAAAACTAAAGGTGAGTTACAAATCTCTATTTATCCAAATGGTTATTTTCTTGTTTTATTTGCTAATAATGAAGATAGAGAGAAAAATTTTCAAGGGGGTCCTTGGTTTTTTGGAAGGGCGGGGCTTTTCATGAAGCCCTGGCATACTAAATTTAAAGCCGAAGAAGAGATGCCTTCTATAGCTCCCGTGTGGGTTAGACTCTTTGGCCTCCCTATTGAATTTTGGAATCCTACTATTTTTTCTTCAATTGGAAACTCTTTAGGAACTTTTATGATGACTGCTGATTGTACTCAAAATTTTGAACATATTATTTATGCTCGGATTTGTGTTTTAATGGATTTTGACAAACCCCTACCTAAAAATATCACATTACAATTTGGGGAAGACACTTGGGAGCAAGTAGTGGACTATGAGAACATTCCTTTTCGTTGTAGAATTTGCCATGAATATGGTCATTTGGCCAGTGCTTGCCCAAATAAAATTCCTGATCAAAAGAAAGAAGATATAAACTCAGCAGGTTTCCAAATACCTAAGAAGAAGAACACTAAAAAAAAACTAGTTATGAAGGATCAATCAAAGTCATCTGCTAATATGTTTGAAATCCTTTCCACAAATGATGTCCCAAGTGAGGAAGAGGAAATAATGGAAACTGAAATCTTAGAAACACAATTTAAATATGAAGGGAAGAACTCGAGAGACAAACCAACAAATCAAAGGTTTTCAACAAAAAAAAAAGGAGAAAATTTACACAAGAAAAACAATATTTCAAATGTCAAAACTTCAAATAATGCAAGTCCCAATATAGACTCCGTTGAACCATCTAGTAAAATTTTGGCTATGTACGAGCATTCTTCAAGGTTAGAAGCCATCTCAGATTCAATTGGAATAAGTCAAGAAACAGGGAAAAAAAATTGAAGATGGATTCTAATCAAAAAGTAGGTCGCAAGACCAATCAATATCATATGGTAAAAGAAGGTGAAAAGCTTGTAGAGGAAGGTAAGATTAATGCCCTTCCCAACTTTTTTAGCCCTAGTATTAATGAAGATCATCACTTGGAATATTAGAGGACTCAAAGGGAGTCTTTCAAAACAAAATGAAATTAGAAGAATGATTCAGGTAAATCATCCACATCTTGTTTTCCTTCAAGAAACAAAGATGTCAATGGAGGATATGGACTTAATTGCCGAGTAAAATTTGGCCAGTTGGAAAAGTGGTTTCCCTCAGTTCCCAAGGGACTTCGGGTGGCATTGCTTGTCTTTGGGATCCAAAAGAGGTAGTTATTCACCATATGGTTGGCGGTTGGGGTTTGTTGGCTATAGCTATTCAAAGTAGACATTCCAACCAGATTATGCTCTGCATTACTTGTTTATGCTCCGACTTCTTTGGAGGAAAAAAGAAGACAGGTGGAAGGATATTACTCATATTATCTCTCATTTTCCTAAAGCTTGGATCTTGATCGGAGGAGATTTCAATACCATCCTCTCTCTGGATGAGAAAATGGGGGAAATAGAAATTTGGACAAAAGCATTGACCTCATGAGCGAATATATTGCAAACCTCCATCTTGTGGATATCCAACCAGATAATGGCCTTATGACTTGGTCTAACAGAAGGCAAGGCTTAGCTTGTATAATGGAGAGATTGGATAGGTTTTTGCTCTCTGAAAATTTCTTAATCCATGGTCACATTCCTAAAGTGAAGACTCTTAATAATGCTGGTTCGGATCATTGGCCAATCATGGTGGAAATGTGGAAAACCAATGTGAGTTTCTCTCCTTTTCGTTTTCAATTAATGTGGCTTAGAGACATTTCCTTCAGACCTCATGTGCAACAATGGTGGAAGGAAGGTAAACCTAGGCATGGGACTAAGATGTTCTGTTTTGCCAAAAGACTGCAATACATTAAATCCAAAATCAAGACTTGGACCTGGAAAGAGTTTGGGGATGTTCATAAAAAAAAACATGAAGTTATTGCTCATATTGAAAATTTGAATAAGAAAATCCGTTTAGATGGCCTCACGGAGAAGAGAAGTGCGAGATGAAATTAAACTCACAACTCGGTTAGAGGAATGGGAAAAAAGAGAAGAAATCTTATGGAAGCAAAAATCTAGAATTCAATGGCTCAAAGAAGGAGATCGAAACACAAATTTCTTCCACAAATATCTTCTAGCTCGAAGATCTCACAACTTTATTTCTTCCTTAAAATCAGATTCTGGAGATGTTGTTTATACTTGGGATGGCATGAACTCTATTGTTGTTGATTACTTTTCCAATATTTTTGCTGCTACTCCCCTTGACTCGGCTTCACAATATAATGTTCTTCAAGCAATCCCTTCTCTTATCACTTCTGAGGAGAACTCTATTTTGATTGCTCTTGTTACTATCAATGAGCTTCAACAAGTAGTTTTTAAAATGCAAAAAGGGAAAACCCCAGGTCCTGATGGTTTTCCTATTGAGTTCTACCAAGAGTTATGGGATATCCTTCATGTTGATTTATTAGAGGTGGTGGAAGAAGCCAGGAAAGCCAAAGAAATTTTGAAGGTTATCAATAAAACTTATATTACTCTTGTTCCAAAAGCTCAAGAGGTTGATCATATCTCAGCTTTTAGACCTATTGCTTTATGTAATGTTCTTCTCAAAATCATTACTAAAATCATGGCGAAAAGGTTGAAGCCTCTTTTGCATAAGATTATTTCCCCAGAGCAAGGGGGTTATGTGGAAGGACGTCAAATAGTAGATGAGATAGTTCTTGCTCAGGAAGCCATCCATTCCATGGATATGCAAAATTCTCCTTCCATGTTCATTCGGTTAGACTTATCCAAAGCTTATGACAGAGTGGATTGGCACTTCCTTATCAAAGTTTTGAGGCAATTTGGTTTCTCTAAGGATTGGATGGATTGGATTATGGGATGTATCTCTTTAGTTTCCTACTTAGTTCTTATCAATGGCGGGCCTTATTAGTCTTTCCCAGCTTTAAGAGGTATTAGGCAAGGTGACCCGCTATCCCCTTATTTATTCATCATTCTTGTTGAAGGCTTGGGTAGGACTATAACCAAAAAGAGGGAAAACAAAACCCTTGAGGGAGTTACCATTGCTCATGGAGCTAGACCTATCTCTCATCTTCAATTTGTGGATGACTCTACTCTTTTAGGTAAAGCTACGGTTAAGGAAGCTTCTAATATTAAGCAAATCACTAGCTCTTTTTCTAAGGCTATCTGGGCGGTTGATCAATGAAGACAAATCTAAAGTTATTTTCTTTCATCTGCTCTGCTAGACGAGGAATCCATGGTCTTGGATAAACTAAGATATAAGAAGACCTCTCTTCCAATCACTTATTTAGGTATTCCCATAAATATTCAAAGGCAAAAAAATAAATATTGGAATTGGTTGTTGGACAAAGTCAAGAAGAAAATTGGAAAGTGGACCAACAAGTGGCTTTCTTACGGGGGTAGAATCACCTTGGTAAAATCAGTCCTTCAAGCTATTCCTATTTATGTTTCTTCCGTTTTGAATATCCCAAAGGCTGTTCTTCGAGAATTGGATCAAATCGGTCATCGTTTCCTTTGGAGTGGTACTAAGGAGAAAAGAAAATGGGCCTTGGTGAAATGGGATACTTTATGTCTTCCTAAGAGTGAAGGGGGGTTAGGATTACGGTCTTCAATTAATAACAACAAAGCTTTAGCTGCTAAATTATATTGGAGGATGTTGCATAACCCCAATGCTCTTTGGGCCAATAATCTCCATGCTAAATATCTTGAGAACAAAAGTCTTGAAGACCTTGTTCGCTATCAACTTCCTACCAAAGGTTCTCCCATTTTAGCAGTTCTTAAGACTGGTGAGGATTTGATAAAGAAAAAATTATTTTGGATCATTCATAATGGTCAACATGCAAATTTTTGGACAGATTCTTGGGATGGTCACAAGCCTTTGATAACTCGGTTTCCCGATTGGAGGCCTTGGATGGAGGAGCTTCATCGAGCTAATTGGATAAAGGTGGCTAATTACTGTCGGTACCATATTGGTAATTCAAAGGTTGGTAGATATTGGATCCCTATTGAGGACTGGCCTATTCAAATCCCAGAAAGGCAAAGACAAGATATCCAAGGCATCCTTCATATGAGATCCCTCTCTTGGTCCCATGAAAAATATTGTTTTGGATGGAACAACACTACTAAGGGTGAGTATTCGGTTGCTCAAGGTTATTTGACCTTATGCCATAATAATCCCAACCATTCTTCGAACATATTTTCTCGATTGTGGGCTCAAAAGCTCCGGCCTAAGGTGAGGTTCTTTAATTGGATTTTATTGCATCGTAGGGTGCTTACTTGGTGAGCAACTTATGAAGCGTGGTTTTCATGGCCCTTTTAGATGTGAAATGTGTGAAGAGAATGTAGAAAATATCAACCATATTTTTATTGAGTGTACTTTAGCCTCTGAGCTGTGGAGGAGAATGGCCACTTTACTTGGCTTACAGTGGTCCAATTTTTTTACTTTTGAACAGACTTTGGAGGGATTGGCCTAATCAAGAGGGTGTTGATCATTTTATTAGGCAGTTAGTTTGGATGGGTTCTACCATTCTTCTTTGGAATATTTGGAATGAAAGGAACAACCAAATTTTTAATCAAGATAGGAAGGATATTCACTATATTTGGCAAAATACCATAGCCAACTTAGTTGAATCGAGTCCATCATCTCCTTAATCACCCCCAAAACTCCCACCAAAGATGGGATCAAGTGATGCAAAGATTGAAGATTAAACCTTCTAAGGGCAACCAACTTAAAGGGAATGTGAGTATTAGTAAGATGGATAGGAATAGAAATTGGCAACCTCCTCCTAAGGATTTTGGAAAAGTCAATACTTATGGAGCCTCTAGAGGGAACCCTGGAAAAGCCGGTGTGGGAGGAATTGGTAGACTTTCAGATGGCTCCCTGGTTTTTACTTTTGCTTGAGAATTTGGGTATTCTTTCCAATAACCTTGTTGAGGGGTATGGTATCCTCGGGAGGCCTTCGAGGAGGCTACTAAGGTTGGATGGGAAAAGGTGTTAGTTGAGTCGACTCTCAACTTATGATTAATCTCTTGAAGAATCCTTCTAAGAATCATAAGGTGGATTGGAGAATAAAAAGAATTATTGAGAAGATTCGGTTAATCCAGGATGGGATTTTTGAAAGTTGATTACAATCATGTGGTCAGGAGATCAAAACAAGAGTGTTGATGCTTTAGCTAATTGGGCTTTGGACAAAGGTGATCTTACTTGTTATGGCCACCCTCCTATATGGTGGGCTTCTCAAATTAGGGAAGCTCTTCTTTCTATCATTTCTTTGGATGGCTCCAGTTACGAAGGTACCTAGTTTCTTCTTGTTTTTTTTTTTTTGCTTCTCTTTGGTTCATTCGGTTTTTTTTAGTTCCCTAGCTCATTCTATTCTTTATTTTGTTTCCTCTGTTGATTCTTGCCTTAATAGTCTTCTGGTCTAGATAGGTCATTGTTTTGTTCATTTTTTATTTCTTTTTTCTTTTTGTTTTTTTTTGTTTAGTTTTTTAAGGTGGGTGGGTTTTTTTATTTTGTTTTGTTTTTGTGTTCTTTGTGTTGTTTTTTGTTGTTCTTGTGTTTTTGTTGTTTTGTTTTTATGTTTTTTGTTATTGTTCTTGTGTTTTTTTCGTTCTTGTTCTTGGGTTTCTCTTTGTTTGTGTTATTTCGTGTTTTTATGTGTGAGTGTTTTCTATGTTTTTTGTTTTTGTTTATTGTCTGTTGTTGGTTGTTTTTTTTATTTTTATTTTTTAATTTTTTTAGGTTTTGGTTGTGTTTATTTTTCATGTTTTTTTTGGGTTATGTCTTTGTAGTGTTCTGTTGTTTTTGTCTTGTTTGTGTTTTGTTATGTGGTTCTTGTGTTTTTCTATGTGGTTTGTGTTGTGGTTTCTTTTATCTTATTGTGCGTGTTTGGTTGTGCTTTTGTTTTTGACACACTCAAGGAGCATGTTTTTTATTTTATTTTATTATTTTTGTTGTTATTTACTTATTTTTAAATTGGTTTTGTGTGTTTGTTTGCTCCTTGAGTATGTCAAAGGTGGTAGGCCAGGTCCGAGTCCTGGGCGTTTTTGGCGGAATGGATACCCCTGCCTCCTTGGGTCTTACCCAAAAGTGGCATCCCTTTTGGGATGTTTTCCACAAATAAAAAAAAAGGGTATAGGTATGATATGTACTATATTTTCCACAGAGCGAAGGGACACGACATTGAAGTATGTTGGAGTTTCAAACATTTAGTACATAACATGATTGAAAGAGGTGAGCTAACTATAGACAACCCTCAGGCACCTAACAACCAGAATATGGGGATCTTCAAGAACCCCTTACCAAATCATGAGCCATCGAGGAACAATGCTGGACATGTGAATCAAGTGCGGGTTGAACCACCAACTCAAGGATTCATTGGCATGGTTAATATTATCACGAGACAAGGGAGGTAAAAAATACCAAATCCACCTCCAGCTCCTAGTAGGGTGAACACTGCACCTCAGCAAAGGCCAACACAGAATATTCTAGGCCCACCTACAAGACCGATGGTGACCATTAGGAGTAGGCTAGTTCAAAGCCTACAAACAACTCCAACGAAGTTGTCAATCTATGAATTGATTCAATAGTCTCCCAAGCATAGGGAGATGCTCATGGATATTCTAAGATCAATTAAATTTTAGTCCTAGGACCCTGAAGCTTTCACAAACTTCATGGGACATGTGCAGTAGTGCAGTGAACCGGTGATACAATTTCATGATCATGATATTAAGACGGTCTCCACTGTTATAGCGGACCTATCGTTACATATCATTGCATGTGTTAATCACACACCTTTCAAATGGATTTTTATTGATATGAGGTCATCAATCAACATAATTACAACCAAGGCATTAACATATCTGAAGTTTCCCAAGTCACATATTGTACCTTCCACTTTCACCTTGAGAGCATTCAATGATGCGTTATGCTCAATGGTAGGTACCATAGTTCTTCCAATTTAGGTTGGACTAAAGACCATCCCTATGATGTGTCATGTGATCGAAGGTGCCATGCAGTATAACATCCTTTTGGGAGGCCTTGGATTAGAGAAATGCGTTGTGTTCCCTTAATCTTACATCAGTGTATAAAATACATACATGAGGGACAAGTTCACATGGTACCTTTTGACGAGGAACCATTCAAATACGTGAACTTAGCTGATTTGTCGGGGGACTTCATTCTCCCCTCAATGCATCTAGATATACGATCGATGTTACCTATTATACATCCAGAAGGTAAACTCAAAGGAGTGTGCATGGGACCATCCACGGTAGCACCATAGTTGTCAGAACACATTACAGTAGCTTCAACTAAACTTACGACATCTAAAATACCTAAGAATGACATGAAGCTTAAGGTAGTTATGGGCAACAAAGAGTCAAAGCAAAGGCCCAAGGAAGCAACTATCGAGGGTCCTAGTCCTATGGATGAAGAGGATGTTCAAAATCTAGTCGAGGAGGTACCTTAGCCTGCCTTGCCTGCATCTTTAGCAGGGTCATCTACGTCGTTGGTGACCATGCATTGGGTTAACTCTAGGTTAGCAGAGTACATTGTGTAGAACGTGACGTTCATGTCAATTATCAAAACTACATAAGACATGGACCGACCACAAGCCCACTACTTTCTCATGGGGATGGTGGTACCACTGGGGGTGCCGCCCAACCAAACAAACTTCATTTATGGAGGGCTAGATCAACTAACAAATCACATGCCCATAGATGAAGATGATGATGAACCATTCATGGTGAATGTTCATTATCTGTCTAACCCTGAATTTACCCTATGCTACTTCAATCGTTACCATTGGCATGTTTATGGCTTATACTTATTTAAGCAGAGGTGAAAAGTTCCTATCGAACCACAGTATCAGCTATCAATTGATAGGTTCGAGTTAGGCTACCATATCCGAGGACGAGATGAGATCCTAGTAGTATCTTTAGATCGTTTGAACCTCACTTTGGGGAGGATGTAGATTGGAATCCTTATCACCCTAACCCTTATTATATATGAGGGGATAATAGGTTGGTAACCTATGTATTAGAAGCACCATCGAAAATCTATCACAAGCACATCATGGTAGAAGCAAGTCAAGGAGACAATCCAAGAGCCGACTTGGACAATCAAAGTCGTGAAGTTGTCGATGACACAGGTATGCAGATCCATAATCTGGGTGTAGTAGAGTCCATTATCAAAAGTGATGGACCAAATTATGATTTTGGAATAGATGATGATGAGCTATCCTCACACAATGAATGATATGAGGATGAAATTGAGTTGGCCTACTTAGGCCCTCTAAATTTACGTCATCTGTTACCCATGGAACAAATGGGTGAGACTAAAGAATACTTCATGGTTGATAGTGACTATGAGGATGACACAAAGTGGGCCTACCTTAGGCCCCAACTTGCTAATCGCCCAATTCCAGTGGGTAGGGGTGAGGGACTCATATATGATAGTGATGACGAGGATGAGACCGAGAGAGCCTATCTTGGGCCTCAATATTTATGCCATCGACATGAGCCGATTGACATTGATGAGATATATCAACGAGTCTATCCAGGCCCATGCCTTAGAGGAAGACCACCGAATATCGATGTGATTTATCATATAGTCTTCCCTGATCCATCGACATACATGGATCTCTTTGAGCCCAGTGATCCTATTTTTGAGTCTATCCATAGACTGGATCCAGAGATCCCCATACCCCCAGAACCACATCTCGGGGATGGAAGTTATATCAATGTAGAGTCACATGCACGTGGTCCTGGAGATCTAATCCATTCCATCAATATGATCTCCATTGATTTGACCACTCCACTTTGCAATCTAGCCAACCCCTCCAAACCATTGTATCTGAATGTAGATGCTATTGATTGGGATCGTGTTGACTCACCACTGGAGCCTAAAGATTTCTTCCCCAATGAAGAAATGCTACAACCTTTTCATTTTGTGCCAAGATGTGCACATGATGTTTATCATGCTGAGGGAAATTTTGATGTAGGACCTTTAAACCCAGTTGATGACATCCACTTGATTCCTACGCCTCACCAACTTGAGGAGGGATCACATATGTCAGTAGAGGAGACCTTTGATGTGGATATCAGTAATGATCCCACTAATCCAAAGAAGGTCAAATTTGGAGAGAGTCTGACTCCTGATGAGCATGCCACACTCATCCCTCTACTAAAAGATAGACCTGACCTTTTTGCTTGGACATACAAGGATATGCTTGGTCTAGATCCGAAATTGGTTACTCATAACCTTTCGCTAGATCTCGTTAAGAAGCCTATCAAGAAGAATCTCAGGAAGATGCATCCAATAGTTTCTTTAATGGTTAAATATGAGCTGCAAAAGCTATTGGATGTAGAGTTCATTATCTCCATCGACTATCTAGAATGGGTATCAAACATGGTACCTATAGGAAAACCTAATGGAAGGATCCGTATCTGTACAGATTTTAGAGACCTCAACAAGGCAACACCAAAGGATTCATTCCCGTTGCCCAATATAGATGCTCTCGTAGATGCAACTATGGGTCATGAGATGCTCTCCCTGATGGATGGTTTTTCTGGTTATAATCAGATTTGGATTAAAGCCAAAGACCAGCACAAAACCATGTTCACAATGCCATGGGGGATATTTTGCTATAAAGTTATGCCATTCGGCCTTAAAAATATTGGTGCCACATATCAAGGAGCCATGACATATATTTTCATGACTACATGCATAAGATCTTGGAAGATTATATTGATGACTTGTTGGCAAAGTCATTGCTACGTGAAGAGCATGCAGAGGTCCTGAGGAAGGTCTTCGATCGCCTGATAGAGCATAATGTCAGGTTGAATCCCAAGAAGTGCGTATTTGGTGTAACTTTAGGAAAGCTCTTGGGATTCATCATTTCAAAATGAGGCATCAAAGTTGACCCAGTGAAGGTCAAGGCCATTTTAGAGATGCATCCTCCAACAAATATCAAGGAATTAAGGAGCCTTCAAGGTAAAGTAGCATCCATAAAGTGATTTATCACCCAATTATCGGATAAATGTCAACCCATGAATTGACTGCTATACAAGGGGGTCCCATTCAATTGGGAAGAGGACTATCAAGCAGCCTTCACTAATATCAAGCAATACCTGGCGACACCACTAGTGCTAGCTCCACCAAGACCAAGCTCCAAATTTACATTGGGAACCATGTTAGCCCAAAAGAATGTGCAAGGTAAAGAGTAAGCCATATATTACATTAGTCACACCTTGGTGAGCTATGAGCTTGGATATGCATATGTGGAGAAGCTATGTTTAGTAGTGGTGTTTGCAATGAAGAATTTGCATCATTATATGTTAAGTCATATGACATATGTAATATCCAAACAAAATCCTTTGTAGTATATGATGAGCAATACATATCATAATACACGTACTACAAAGTGGATCATGCTATTGATAGAATTCAATTTGGAATTCATCAGCCAAAAGTCCATCAAGGGACAGGTCATAGCTGATCAACTGGTTGAGGTGCCTCTCGAGAATAGTAGGCCCCTCACCATAGAGCTACCTGATGATATATTTTTTGTATTATCATAAGCACCTGAACTTGAATAACCATATAACAAGCTAATATGACTATGTTCTTCAATGGTTTGAAGTGTGAGCAAGGGGGTGGTGCAGGAATTATGTTTTTCACACCACAAGGTGCTCCAATGCCCTTGTCGTTTAAGCTAGACTTTCCTTGCACTAACAATAATGTTGAATACGAAGCCCTGATCTTGGTCCCTCCAAATAGCTATCACCATGAAGATTAAAAGGTTAAATATCTTTGGTGATTCCCTTCTCATAGTCAACCAAGTGAAGGGACTTTTTCAATGTCGGTGTCCCATCTTGAAAGCTTACAAAGATCTTCCTGACACATATCTAGCCTAGATAGAGTGGTATGACATCGAGGCAATCCCTCATTCATCGAATAGATTCATAGACACTATGGCATCTTTGGGATCCTTAATTCCTCATAATCCGTCTATCGACTTTACTACCATTCATGTAAAGATGCTCTCGCATGCCGTGATGCAATGTGCGACTTTTGATAACAAGGAATCGGTCAACATGATTCATATAGAACCAAATCATGAATGGTTCTATAGAGCTAGAGACTTTCTCAAGAAGACATCCTGGGGGTCCTTGATCTCGTAGGGTCCTACGAGGAATGGCACCACCATTCACCACAAGGTTGTATCTCATTCTGCATTCGTGCATAGTGAAACACTAGGGGAACAAGTCATCTTGATAGTTGAGGTAGAAGCTTATCAAGATTGGATGTCACAATTACATGACTTCCTAAAACTTGGTTTAATCCCTCAGGGATTGTCGATGTCTGCAAAATGCACATTTAGACAGAAAGTGACAAAGTATGTCTTGCTAGGAGACATCTTGTACCGCATAAGCTATGATGGAGTTCTCCTTCATTGTCTTGAGCCCCAAGAATCAGCTTGGGCAATTTTGCAAGCTCATGATGGTACATGCGGTGGCCATTTCAGCGGCATGGCCATTGTCAAGTGCATCCTTCGAATGGGTTATTATTGGCCCACTATGGAGAAGGATTGCACCACGTATGTCAAGAAATGCATTAAATATCAGCATCATGCTAATCTTATGCACTTGCCATCATAGGACTTACAACCCATTCAAGTGGCTTGGCCATTTGCTCAGTGGGGTTTGGATCTAATCGAAAGATATCTCCTCCATCATCGAGTCGGCATACATTTATTATAATGGCTACCGAGTATTTTACTAAGTGGGTGGAAGCAATTCCCTTAACAACGACTATTGGAGCACGTATTACGGAGTTTATACTTCACAATATCATTAGTCATTTTGGGATACCATCCAAGATAATTTTGGATAATGGAACATCATTCAAGAATAAGACTGTGAAGGCTTTAATATCTAAGTATAATATACAACATAGTTTTGTGACTCCATATTATCCGTAGGCAAATGGGTAAGTTGAGGCATCAAACAAGATAGTGGTAGCCATTTTGAAAAATATGGTACAAGAGAACCACAAATATTGGCACATCCAGCTACCCCTTGCATTATGGGCTTATAGGACTAGCATTCGGACGCCCACTAGGGCAACTCCGTTTTCACTAGTATATGGCATTGAGGCCATTATGCCCCTAGAGTTGGAGATTCCAACGTTGCACATCGTATTGAAAGAGTTCATCGATGATGACACTGCATGACAAGCTCACCTAGATCAATTGATGCTACTTGATGAACGTCGCGTGAATGCCCTTGAGCATCTCCACATTTACCAAGAGCACTTAAAATGAGCTTACAATAACAAAGTCCATCTGAGAGACTTTGAGGTTGGTGATCTTGTGTTGAAAGAGAACCAACAGAACTCAAATCTACCACTAGAATTACGAGACAAATTTATGGCTAACTGGTTAGGTCCTTATATCATCTCTAAGAAGATTGGACCTGGGACATATCGCTTGACATTGCTTGAAGGTGTTGAAGAGCTTGAACCTCTCAACATCCTTCATCTTAAAGTGTTCTATACCTAAAACCATCAAAAGGCTCCAAAGGCATCTGTAAGCCCTTTGGTCACCCCATAAAAGGCTCCAAAGGAATCTAAACCCTTTGGTCAAATCAAAATTTCAAAACTCCATAAAAATTAAAAAGCAATAAAATCTAAAAAACATTGCAAATTATTAAAAATTAAAAAACAATCACTTCTTGCATTTCATTTTGCACTTGCATTCATTTAATTGCATTGCATTAGGTATTTCCATCCATCGCACTTGCATTAGGATAGGTTGTGTTTGCAATCTTACAAATGACACCATGTTTGTGTTTCAATCATGCATCTATGCATTATCATCATCATCCATCACCCTTGTGAGTAATTGTGTTTCTCAACACAACCCCTCCTATTGCTATGAAGAATATACTAGGGTTTTTCGGTCATTCAACCATACCTAGTGGTCTTCTCAAGAGTTTGGTAGAAATCTTGCTTTGCTTTTGTAGATGAGGTCTAGTTTTGATAGCACTTAGCATATCAGAATCCTATCACTAATCAAACACATTTAAACAATCCTAATTAGGGTAAGGAAGGACGAACACTACAAAAGTGGTTCGGGTCACCTTAGGTGAAAGGTTTTATTACTTGCTCATCTATGAGGAGCAATGGTCTAGAGTAGAGGTCATTGGAAAAAGGACAAGTTCACCCCCTACCCGAAGAGATCCCTTGCTTAAATAAAAAGAGCAAAATCCTAGAGTCAAATCCTATCCCTTGCTCAAAATAAAAAGAAAAACAAAATACAAAATAAACAGTGATTTTATCACTATATAAAAATAAACAGTGATTTATGAGAAAGTATCCCAATAAATTGAAGAAAATAAGGGGGTGAACTTGAATCCCTAGAATGGTCAATACTCAAAGCCATGGAGTGATCCCCAATACAACAATGGGTTGAATGAATCCCGCCTGACATTGGGGTAGGTCTAGCAAGTCACAAATGAGCTAGCTTTAGGTGGCCTATATTGCCTAGTGGTCTAGTCTAACTAAATTCAAACCTAGGATCGGATAGACATTTGAGGATCCCCAATACAACAATGGGTTGAATGAATCCCGCATGACATTGGGGTATGCTTATGCCTTATCTAATATATTCATTTGCACACACAAGGGTAATGAATAGCTTGGTCTTTCAGAGCGAAAAGTTTATTTTTTAGAAGTCTAGTATGGTCATTATACAACTTTTGATAAGTCAACTAGGGTGTTTGAGTTTCATGGAAAACCTCAAAAATTCCCAAATAGCAACAACCAATTTTCAAGCAATCATCAAATATCAATTTCTTCTTATAAGAGTTTATTTGTTAGAAGGGTTCATAACATAGGTTAGATACCGGATAGATATCAACAATGATATTTAAACGGCCACTGACTATGCTGTACATATTCTTTTAATTTACAAAAGCTTATGAATAGAAACAATACATCATTACATCTCACATATGGGTGTCCAAATGATTAATTCTTATAATAAGATATAGCAATTATAGTTCATGATTGTTATACATTCTATGGTGTCATCCATTAGATTGTCAAACTCATATTGCATTCATACATTATGTTTTAAGTGATTAAAGCATACATGTCCATTTATAGAAAATCATCATCATGAAAATTATGCAGTACATACATGGCATGAAGCATGTCATAACATCATAAATTAAATGCATACAAGTACAATAAATTAAACATGCATTTAACATCAAACATTGCATCTATATGCATACATCACATTAGTCCATCTATACATCTAGATCACAATATCTAGTCATACATCTATCATCTAGCTAGTGCATGTCATCCATACATCACATCATATAGCATCAAATAAATATAGCATATAAGCATTGCATCCATATGCATGTCATACCATAAAACAATAAAAATAATCTACACATGTAATGAGTCTCATAAAAGTCTGATCATATATATATGTGTTTTTTGTGTGTGTCAAAAATAGAGAGTGTCTAGGCATATGTCCAAAATACCCATAGGCTACAACTGTGTAGGTCCTTGACCTTACACTAAAAAATGGTACAATAATATCTATCAAGATCTGTACTAAGTAGGCCCTGTGCCTCCTACCTGTGAAGCTCCTCCACCAGTGCCACCCTCCCTGTGAGTCCATCTAGAGCTGGTACCTGAGGATCTCTTTGTTTGATGTGTCCTATGGCTAGATCAAGCTGAGGACTACCCTGTCTCCTGTGTCTTGGTGCATTAAGACTCTATAGCTATGGGTCACTTTGGCACCTCACCGCCTAGCAGTCTGATCTCTCCTACCATGAGAGTGATGTAAGCTGCATCTACTGACTACTGCGCATTACCCTCCCAAATGAGGGCATGAAATCTATGGATCTTTGTACCTGGATCCAAACCTGCTAGTCCTCGTACAACTGGAATGGTAAGGGCAACCTATGAAGTTGAGGGATCTCCCCTCGCTACCCTAAGCAAGTCTCGCTCTATAGTGATAACATCTAGTCGAGCCTGGAGAAGATCATGCTGTCCAGTGATCTTCCCTATCTCTATGTCTATGATGGTGATCTATGCCTAGAGAGCTGTATTTCTCCACCATTACTCCTATCCCTGCCTCAGTTGACCCTATGCAGTGCTCAACTTCATATGTAGAGTAGCCATGGTGGTATCCCTATGTAGGATCTACATCTATAAAGTCCCCACCTATCTCTGTAGGTTGGCTACCTAAACCTAGAGTTGTGTAGCCTCATCATTAGGCTCCTCCTCCTCCTCCTCAATCTAGGGTACATCCTCAATAGTTGTGCCCTCTCCCCATCCACCCTCTCGTTCACTAGTGAATCCTATGCCCATGAGGATCTACTCCCTCTAGGTGTGCCTCAAGTGCCTCTGCTCCTGCGGCTCCCTCTCCATCTCAGTCGAGTGGGTCGCTACCTTGCCAGATCAATAGAGCCCACCAAACATCATAATCGATAGTAGTCCCCGTGTCTGCTAGCCCAAAGTCCTACCAGTCATCATCCTCATCACCCAAGGGGGTGACCTACGACCATGCTAGATCTCTCTCCAGAGTCAGGAGATGGTAGATAGTAGGCACTGGTGGAATGTCTTAGCAGATACCAAACTACCTCAGGACGCATGAGAAGTGGAAAAACTCATGCATGTCGGCCTTACACTCGATCAACCACCTGTCTCATCTGGTACACCTCAAGTATCTGTCTGCCTCTGGCCACACGGGGTAATCCATGTAGGCCCTCCATAGTACCTATCTAGAATGTAGTCACGAGATCCTATCAATGTAGTACTCCAGATCTCTTGACTGAGTCTTGCTTTAGAACCCCTCAACCTCTCTAGGCCAACACATAACATAGCACTGTGAAGCCTCTGCTATGGCATCAATCTGACATGGAAGTCCCTCTAGATGATCGATGGTAATATGCTGCCACACCCATATCTGTAACAACATGCTGCAAGAGACTCCAGTGCAACCTCGTTGTGTAATCTTATATAGCTCATCATAGAGCTAGGCTAGGAGGGCGCTACCCCATGATAGAATCATCGGCTCCTTTGTAGTGCACCCGAGAAGATCCTGCATCCTAGAGAGGAGGTTCCAAGGGAACCTCATTTCTGATGTATCTAGTAGGAGGATGTGGATGCATGAGAACATCAAGATGACCTATGTCTCTCTAAGAAGACATGTGCCCTATACCAGCGCTCTATGGGCACACCCCCGTGGTCAATGTCCTAGAGTGCTGCATCGCTCCGAGCTTCGAAGATCCATCAAAAAACTATAGTCTTCATCATAGTAGGTGAAGAGGTGATGGCCTCACCATCAATGGGGATGTGAAAGATGTGGTAGACATCCTCTAAAGTGATCATGATCTCCTCGATCGATAGGTGAAAAGTATTGGTCCCTACATCCCAATAGTGGGCCAACGCAGTCAGGTAGGCCTGATCAGGCCTGATGGTAGGGAGGTGGAGGACATAGCCGAGCCCTATAGCGCTAAACCAATCTTGATTGACATCGTTGATCTCTCGAAGGAGATCTTGATAGAGCTTAGATTCCCTCACTCGGGAGGTCAGCTAGAAGAGCACATAATAATAAACATAAAATCAACCAAAAACATCAAAAAATAAACTTAAAAAATCAAAAAAATTCAAAAATCTTCAAAAGAGATAAAAAATACAATACATTTCAATAATCAAAGATTGCATTTCAAAAACATTCAAAAAAATCAATAAAACCAGTAAAAAATCAAAAAAATTGAAAAATTTTGAAAATTTTCCTAAAGTTGCCTCATCGCGGTTGGGACCCATGATTAGCACCAATGGTCAAATTTATGATCATTGGAATTTGAACCTAGCCATGATTAACATATGTGGCCCCCAATTTTCCAATTGGGAACCGTGATTGCCACCCGCAACTAAGGCCTGTGACCTTTTTGGGGTCACATCCCACCCAGAAAATGATAGAAAAAAAAGAAAAAAATAGAGAAATAAAATTAAATAAATTAAACCCTCCCCTACATTAACCTAGACTAATCCTAAGCTAGGGTGAGGTTCATTACCGATAATTTAATGTGGTTCAATTAACCCATTACTTAATGAGGTTTATTTTTAATTGCTAACCCTAAACTACGATGAGGTTCTTTATCGATAGTTTAGTGTAGTTCATTTAACTCATTAATTAGTGAGGTTCAATTTTAATGCGGTAAATCAAATGAGAGAGTTGCAGTGTTACCTTTGTAGCACCAGCTCCACCACTAGAAGATCCCTCCATCGGGTCAACCATGTCGGGTAGAGTGAGTATGCATTTCGACAATATTCTAGATCAAAACGTCACTTTCTCCTCTCAGAGCTCTCAGGTGTACAACTTGGCAATTGGAAAATAATGGTTTGAAAATGATAGATTTTCTTTTATATTTTCCAATTTTCCCCCGACCACTTCTTGCACCCATGGGCGTAGAACTAGGGTTTGTCGACCACGTATCAGAGTCGTGGCTAAGAAATTTATAATTTCTAGATGTTGTTGGCACACGGCTAGCATCTGGACACATATACCCTCAAAATTTCACCATGAGGAGTTTCAAAATGAAAAATTAAAAATATCTAATGGGCCAAAACCCTCAAAATTTTCAAAATAACAAAAAAATTTAGATAAATCAAAATTGCAAATGCGCCTCGTATCTAGTTATTTACCCTATACACTTGGTGGTTGCAATGACTTGTGATCCATGCAATCCGACAAGATGAGTAAATTACCATAAGGCCATTTGGGGTAAATTAGTCATCGTAGAATTGATATGCTTCACCTCCATCCCTAAGAAGGCCTCAACGGTCGGACTGCTCCACGGGAACGAGGTATTCATCTCAATGCTTCTATGACATATTTTAGCAGATCATCGACCATATTGATTCAACACATGCCTAATTGGAATTGTTATCATCTTGATTCCCTAAGAAGGCCATCATGGTTGGACCGCTCCATGGGATAGAGATATACAATTACTATTAATAGTTGCAATCATGGCTGAATTAAGCCTTGCCAAGTAATCAAAGTGCTAAACCTTACATTGTTCAAGTCATTCATAGTGGTCAAGCGACTCGTCGCTTCATTTAATTGTCCTACTCTCATCGACTCGTCACTTGAGGGGGTAGTCATTATATCAATTATCATAATCAAAGTCAATAAAAGATCCCTTGATCTTGTCAAAATTACGTTCATCTTACGAATCATTGCCAATGACTATCATAAGCTTACCCTTTGTTGGGGCAAAAAGCAACTATGACAGTTAAGTTAGTAGCTCTCCTCCTTTCGGATCTATATGGTACAGAAGCCTATAGTAGCACTGAAGCTACCCGATCGCCACTGGAGCTTGCCAAAGATTTGCAAATTTAAGCCTTCCCTCAGTTGGAAGTAATGATTCTAGGATGCATGTTCTTTTATAGAACTTGGGCATCTAATGTTGATCTGACTAATGATCATCATTCAACCTACGACATCATTTTAGGAGGTCTATTTTTTCTCAATGTTGTTCAATCTCACAATGCATCCCAAAAGGGGCATCTGTAGACACCTAAAATACGTCATGTCGAGGTGACTACTCATATGGGACATGCTAACAGACCATATGAATGATCTTGGACAGCTCCAAGGTGAAGCAGTGGTTTTTACCACTCAATTTGGGTAGAGTTGCTTAGCTCAGCCTTAGTCGCGGCTGAGACCCACGACTAACAGAGCTAGTTGCGCCTCAGAGCCACGACTAGCATCAAAGTAGTTTTGGACCCAGAATCGGTTGCAACGGCCTGGGCGATGAATCCAAATGACTTTTGGGTGGGGAAGCCTCTAGAACTTTCCCTCCAACTGCTCCAACTGCAGGTTCTTGATCTTGGCTTCTCCATGAAGCCAAGGCAAGGCCTTCTCAAGTGCTATAAGATCCCCCTCCAAATTGGGGATAAGTTTGGAAGGATCTCGAGTTGAAATGTAGTGAAGCCCTATCGAATTGTGGACTCACTTGCCACCTTTGAGAGGAACACTTTTGTTGCCCCATTGGAGATCATGAATGCATTCGAAACCATGAAGGTCCTAGAGGTCTAGGAGAATCAAGAAACACAATTGAGCCAATTCCATCAATGATTCAGATAATTCACACCACCAATCCATCAGAGGACACTGAGGTGACCCTTGATCATCAATTCAATGAGGAGAATTGGAGATCCAAGCCCAAATTTGGAGAGCAAAGTCATTTTCAGCTCAACCGTAGCTAACAGTGCTCGTTGCGCCTCGAACATGCGGCTAGGGTTTGATCCCTAATTTCCCTTGTTTAGCAGTAGATTTATCTTTCTTTGCATTTTTTTAGATAGATCTTAGTTAGATTTACATGTTTAGAGACAATTGTACGGTTGAATTAGAGATTTAGGATAGATTTCCTTCATTTCTTAGCATTTGGCAATTAAACTAGTTTCCTTGTTATTTCCATGTATTCGATACTTTTAATGGCTAATTAGATTAATTCATAGCTAGATATTTATTTATTTATCATGCTTTATGACAATTTCACCATTTCTTGCATAGATTGATAGATTTACAAGCTTTCTTGATTTCATGACATGTTTTATGCAAGATTCCTCTAAAAGCCTCATCAAGAGAGGCATCCTTTGCTTTTAATTGTTTCTTGTTGTTTCTTGAACGCAGGGTTTTCAGGACTCCATCGTCAATGCATTCAAGGCAACAAATGCCTCTTCCAAGGAGAGAAGAAGGTCATACTTGACCTGGAGCAGTTCGTGTCATTCTAAAAGGCCTACGGATTACATCTACCCTTGCGAGGGATTTCTTATGATTGTAGCATTGTATCACATTGGGTATCCCTAAGAGGGATGAATTTGTAACCATGAATTGATTCAATTTTAATAAAAGACACCTTTCCTTTGGTTATTTCAATTTTGTCAATTTATGTATGTGCTTTATGTGATTTTCAATTGTTACTAGATTAGGTGTATGCCTTTTAGGATCATACAATTTCTATCTCCTTTCTTGAGCCATTTCTCTCTAGATTTTTGGAACCAATATGACTCTTTTTTCAATGCATTATGATAATCAAAAAGTAATTATTTTTCTTTCACATAAGAATCCTAGTCCATTCCATTAATTTATACTATCTCTTGTAAATTTTGGAGTTTGAATTCAATTTCTTTTTTTTCTTTAAAAATATTACCAAAATATTTGACATTTCATATCTTCATTTTCTCCTTTACATGTTTTAACTTTTGAAAAAACATGTACATACATTATTCTTAAAATTTTGATTCATCCTACCATAACATAACCATCTAGAAAAATTAGGGTCTTGGAGCCACATAGACTGGAGGTGAAATGGCTTTGGATAACCATTGTTAGGTGACTCACAAGTCAAAAGAACGGGTTTGTGATCTTATCCTGCTCACAATAAAATATTCGAAGAGATTGTATATTTTATTTGCAACCAATTATTGGATAACAATAATCTATCGAGTCTTTCTGCTATATGATTTTTCCCAATGCGTTTGTTATCCCATGTGTATTGAAATCTTGAGGGACAAACATCCCAAAGGTCATTTGAATTGACAAATGAATAAAAATCTTGCATTGATTTAAACCATCCTAGAATGCCACCCTTATTTTCCAAAGGAGATATAACCGTATTAAAATCACTCCAAATAATCCATAGATCACAATGAATCATCATTGTATTTGATAAAATATACTAAGGTCCTTCCAACATCTTTCACGTGGAGTAACTATAGTTGGAGCATATACATTTATAACCCCAACTTTGATGTTTTCCTCTTTCCTGTAAAATATTCCAGCAATCCAATTACTTTTTGCTTCTAATAGTTCTCCATCCCATTTGCATTTATCCCATATTATTGCAATATCGCTTGAAGCTCCTGTAGAAGAAACTGCTAAACAATCACCTATCTTCCAAATCTTCTTAAAAGCCTCCTTACATTCCTCATTGCTTAATTTTGTTTCTTGTATTAAAATAAACTCAGGGCTATAACAACCTATTAATTCCTTAATAACTCTTTTTTTAGGGGTTTTATTCATACCCCTAATACTCCATGATATCATTTTCATCATCAATACTTTTTAATTTTTTTAGTGGGCTTAGCCCCACTTCCTGTTAACACCCATGATATTTTTGTTTGGCTTTCCAAATCAATATCCTTCTGAGTTTCTTTTTCTCTCATTCTTCCATTCTTGCCAACACTCTCATCTTCATAAATCTCTTCCATGTTTTCATATTGTTCAAAATGAGACTTATCTTCTAAAGGTTTATGTTGCCTTAAAGAGCCGAAAGTGCAAGGAATAGCCTCATTAGCATTTTCTTCTTTATGTTGCCCTAAAAACTCTAAACTAAAAAGATGATCCTCCATAGTCATTGATTTCTTATGTTGGCCTAAAAACCCTAAATTTCCTTGAATATGCTCCATAATATTTTCTTTAATATACTACTCTTTAAAACCTAAAGTGCAAGGAACACACTCCATACTACTTTCATTTTTATTGGAACGAGAAGATTTTAAGCTAGTTGAGGATAGTAAAGGCGATTTACCTAGATTAAGCTTGACCTCCTTCTCCTTATTTGATTTAAGATTCATCTCCCCATTTTCCTTTGTATTAAAATTTGCCTTCCCCTCTTCCTTCACACCTTGAGCTCCTATATTTGAACTTGCACAATGTACTTCCTCATATTTTTTTCTTCTAATGGCTGATTTGAGTGAATTGTAATTGCCTTTTCCATTTGATGATGTAGAGGGATTTTTCTTGCCACTTTCTTAGGAGTGGAAAATCCTTTATTTGACCTACCTTCTCCTATGATATGGTCTACTTTTTTCAAATTGAAATTACCCTCATGCCCAAAAAATTCCATCTCTTCCTCAATTTTTACTTTGCAGTCTTTTGCCATGTGCCCAGTTTCATGAAATTTACGATATTGAATTGCAATGTTTTCATAATTCACTTGCTAATGCCATTCTCTTGATTCAGTTTTAATCTTAATTGATTGCGGTAAAGCTTTAGAAATATCCATGGAAACACACATTCGAGTGTACACAACATGTCTTCTCTCCTTAGTAGATGGTCCATCTTGGATGAATTTGCTTAGAGTATTACCAATACTCTTCAAAACCTCCTTATTGATGAGTTGATAAGGAAGTCCAAAAAGCCTAATCCATACCGAAATCCTTTTAATAGTTTCTATGTCCATAGAAAAATTCTCACTCCAAGGTCTTACTATAATGCATCTTACCCCAAAACCATGGGCCTCCATCTATTATTTTATCCCTTATTTATGAATTGGAGAAAATAATGAGGAAAAACTAAACACTTTTTTAAATTTTTGAAGAGGTTTTAATGTTGGAATTCTTTTATCCCTTTTTTAAGGTTTGAGACAAGTAGAAATATATTTATCCAACCTTAATAGAAACCCTAATAACCTCTTTTATATCCCTTGTATTATTTCTAATTTCCAATAAAATAAATTTGGTGGAGTAACCCTTGTGGCTCCTAAGTTTGGAAAATTAGAAAAATAATAATATTTAAAAAATATTAAATAATTTAATCCAAGTGGAATTCCTTATTTCTCCTAGGTTAAATTACAAATATTAAATCAATGAGATAAGTTACCCCTTATAGTTTTTGCTTTCAAAATCTAAGTTTTAACCTTAGTTTATAATCCTTATATCTCCAACTATGAAAGCAATAATAAATGGGATTAAACCTTATCTTTTTAGATGCAAAATCTCCTCACTGTTCGACACTTTATGTGGTTGAATATAAAAAAAATGTAAGTGATACCTATGGCATTAGAATCAATGGAGATCCCTTGGAATTGTCTGTCTTTAATGCTAGTACACAGGCGCTGAAGGTTTGGCCTTCAAAATACATGAGCCTTTAATGCTCCTTCTTCCTTCCTTCCATGTTGTTCTTTGGATGTTTTTGACCGTAATTCACTCCCTCTTTGGATGTATTTGATTGTGCTTTGCTCCTCCTTTGGACGTCTTTGATTATGCTTTGCTCACCCTGTTGAACTTGGACTTTGAATGCCTTTTAAGGACAATCAATCATAGGCTTTGTGACATCTGTCACATCTGTTACAAGTGAATGCTCCCTTCTTTTAGTAATACTCCAAGTTATTTTTCAACGCTTCTTGAAGTAATCTGAAATGTATGGGCACTTGTGTGAAGCTAGTGGAGAATACCAAGTGTCACCACTTCGCTGTAACTCCTGCACGAGAGTTTCTTGAACGTTGAGAGAGGAATGATGTCTATAATACCAAGTGGTATTTTTATAATATCTTCAAATATGGATATTATAACTCCTCAAACCCTTTTGTAACCATTCCTTTGATTTGCTACATTTCTTGGGTAGCAAGCAAGCTATTCTTTTGTAGGTGGATTGAAAATGGGCTATGGAGATTGTACGATGATTTGGAGCTTCCTTTAGGGGATGGTATTATCCAAGTTAGAGACCACGAATGTAATACCTTGTTTCTTCTCTTTTATACCTCCAATCATATTGAATCCTTTGTATATTTTCGATATCTTTTAGAAATAGATGTGCACTCTCTCTTGTATACGTAAATGTAGCTCTAAGATGATCTGATATGAGCTTTGATTCTACAGGTGTGTATGCCTAAGATGAGCCCTTGAGTGGCTCCTTTTAGATTGGAAAGAAGAGTGTTGACGTTTAACCTTCTTTGGCTGATTTATCCTATAGCTAATGTGCCCTTTTATGGCACTTCTAAATATGTTCTTTTGCTGTAAAAACTAGATTTGAGTAGTGCAATATAATATTGCTTGTAAGGCTTCTTTTGATATACCTTCTTTTGCACTCTATTTCTAGATCTAAAATTCTAGTTCTGTGGCATATTTTTTCTACAATACAAGGGTTTTAAGGTTATATTTTAAGAGTAGACACACCTTTCCATTTTTGCTTGGACACTTTGACAACAAATCCAAGCTTAAATAATAGTAGATATAAGCTTTTTAAATAGATGCAATTTTTTGCACTTTCTTTCCTTGCATCTAACCTTGTAATGCTTTTGGAATTGAGATTCACCAAGTCTCAATATTTGAGGCTTCTATTTTTGTTTTTGGTTAGTTAAGTTCTTCTCCGTATTTTGGAGGATTCTAACATTTTTGGGTGGCTTCTTTTGACCACTATAAGTTGCAAATTTTTGTGTTTCAATAGTGTCTTTAGACACTCGATACAAATCAATTTTTGTGCCCTTCAATAAACACAAAACTAATTTCTTTTTTAGAGTAGTATAATAGTACAAGTACTTCACTTTTAATGTACTAATATTACACCTTATCACTCCAATAAACTCTCAAATTCATGCACTAATAATATACTACAACTAATCAAGAATAACCTAAAATGAACCTTTAAGATTTATTCTATAATTTTACTACAATCAATGTTGTAGGAATTAGTCTTCTTTTTCTTTTTTTAAAGTAGATGATAGGTAGTCTATAGAATCTAATATGAAATCTAATCAATTCTTAATAAATGTGCAAATAAATCCTTATAAAGAGTCTTTTTCCTTTTGCACTTTAGAAGACTGTAATCTAATTTTCTTCTTGCAACTTTAATCCAAATTCAGGTGCTCTAATAAATCTAATAAGTAATCTAATTAATGAATCTTCTTGCACCAAAAGTTGCTTACATTTTTTTGTAGCTCTTATCCCAAAGGATGCAGATATTGGTGTCTAAAAACACCAAGTTGTTGCTTCAAATAGGGTGTCCTGAATAGCTGCTTCTTCATCAAATGATGGTCTCAAACTTTCTTTCATGAGCCTCGGATTTGGTGGTTTGTTCTCCGCTTGTGTTCTCCTCCTTTTGCTATTATTTTGGAGAAGTCAATGTCTCTAAATTGGTGCCTTCTTACTGTGATAGGTAATCTTAAAATCTTCAAGATTTGATGAGCTTATTCTATCTTCAAGTCTTCTTATCGAATTCTGACTTCAAGCAGGATCTTCTTTTGGGATTTGGTGCTCCTTACCAAATTCTCATTCACATATTTGGCACTCCTTGCCAAATTCTCCTCTTTGGCTTGTTTTAGGATGGCGATAACTATCAGGGACTTCACCTTGGTAGTGAATTTCTCCAATGAGTTCTCCAAAGAACTCTCTTGATCTTCAGCAAGGCTCCCCTAGCCTTTCCTGGATGCTCGATGAGACCTTCTCAAGGTCTTTGATATGATGGATTTTTATGGTCTTTCTTTAGACCTTCTCTTCAAACTTTTGCTCCTAGAAGTGTTGGTGGTGAGATCTTCTCTTGGATATTTTTATTCTACTGCTTCTGGCTTTAGGCAGGACTCTCCTAATCCTTCTTCTTCTTCCAAGAATGAAAGTTATTTAATGAGATCTCCTAATCTCTTCACTTTTGCTTTAGGGTTGCATTGATTTTGAAGAAGATACTCTTTCTAACTTTCTTGTAGGAAGTTTCCCAACTCACTTAATGTTCTATCCCTACAACAAAGATATTAGTACTGAAATCTTTAGTCTGATGCTGTATTAGATATTCTTCTTCAGGACCAAGGCTTCTGTGGCCTTTTCAATATCAATGTTTTTGTGGTATTTTCAGTACCAAGGATTCTATGGCCTTTTCAGTATCAAGGCTTCTATGGCCTTTTCAATATCAATACTTTTGTACCTTCTTCAAGGCTTTTATGACCTTTCTATATCAAGGCTCATATGGCTTATTTTTCAATTATGGAATTCTACAATCCAGTAATGGAGATCTTCAGTCTCCTATCTTCACCACAATCCTTCACTAGAAGTCTTCTTCTGCAGTATTATCCTCTTACACAATAAACTAATCTTTGTACTATGAGGGCACATCGACCTTTAGGAAATAAAGTTGAAATCTCCTAGCTTTCTATCATAGGAGTCCCAATCCTATGAGAATTAATTTACTGCAACAAAAGAAACTTTAGGCACTAGTTAGCAATTTCTAAATAACTTGGATGATATTCACTAGATGATCTATCAATCTAGTGGATTGAATGTTGAGTCTTAGGTTTCACGAGTTTTCTTAGCAACTCTATGGAAATGACTCTAGACAAAAAAATCTCAATATTTTTTGAAATTGAGATTTATTTCAGTCCTAACTTTGTGACTCTCCCTATTTCTACCACCTAGATTCTTTTGAGATCTTTTGATAGTGGCTAGTCCAACGACGTATCAGTTTGCTAAAATGCTCAGGTTCTATGATAATGGTGGTTTCCTTATTGACCTACACAGACTAGATCTACTGTGGCTTTGATACCACTTGTTAGCTTTTGATGAATGAGCCTTGGGAGATAACAATCACAAGATGCAAAATAATATGAAAGAAAGTAAATCTGCTAGATAACTAAAATATGTAGTAAATACAAATCATATAAAATATTATAATGTAGCTATGAAAGAAATGAACACTCCATTAATAAATCTATTTATCTACATTGTATCCATCACCAATGAATGGTGAGACACACAAAACTATACTATCCACTAAGCTACACTATCAAACTATGTCTCTTGACTCTATATCTATCTATCTAAGAGGTTATATTTATACATACAAAATAGGATACTTGGCCAACACTCTATCTAGATATGCAAGGGATAATTTGCGCATGTACAACTTGCACATTGACACTTCAGCATTTATTACATTGCATGAAGTAACTAGATAACTTGCACATAAAGTAATCTAAGTTTGTATCTTGGAGGATACATTTACATAATCCAAATGTTGGAATAGACACTATTTCTAACATCATTACCATACACAACACGAATGATCCATTTGACGCACAAGGCAGTGTTTTGGCAAAAAGTATCAAGGAGTCCTAACCCTCTCGACTCTCGTGGAAGACAACAGTAATCCCACACAACTCTATGAAAACCTTATTTTTCTAGTAAATAAATCCATAAAAAATCTTGGAGAAGTTTCTCCAATTTGTGATAGGAAGCTTTCGAGGGAACCCAACAAGAAGCGTGGCATTAAGTATCTTGGAGCAAACTTGAAATTTTCTTGCTAAAGAAAGTGGCTTGGGAGGCCACTTCTAAAGTTTCTTTTTTACCCTATCCAAAACATACTACCAGAGGTCAGTGGATGAAGCTTGGAAGGCAAAAGAGATTCTAAGAAAGCGAAACTTCTTGCCATGTTGGATCCACTTCTACTTATAACTGTTGAGCCAAATTGGTGTGGGCAGAAAAGATTGCCTATAGCACTACATTTTTACCATTGAATGCTCGAACCAAAGGCTAAACAAAAGATATCTAAGTAATGAAGGGTCTGTGCCACATTATCCTCTTCCTCAATCAAGATAAGAAAAGAATCATCGACAAAATACCCATTAACCAATTACTAAAAAATATCAAGAAACGTCATCCCTTTCAGACAACCTTTAATAAAAAAATATATTTAACTAAACTTTAAATTTCTAATCCTCACCCTTGAGAACACCTTCATAGTTTAATAACAAAAACTTTTTCACACTTATTTTTTCATGGTCAAGGTTAGCTCTATAATAATATAAATTTCACATCATACAACTATTCCCAATAATACTATAAATTGCACATCTTACAACTATTCTCAATGAAGATGCATGTATGACAATGATTTTCAATTCTTTATTCAACTCTTTACTTTTACTGGCCTTCAAGTCTAAATTTTATAACATAAACATGGTTACACTTTTAATAACACAAACATGGTTACACGCGGTGTTTGAGTGGTCTAATTAGTAAAAAACCAATATATCCATCGTTAATATTAAAAAATCATATACTGCCTCTGATTTTGAGCTCGTCACTTTGACTGGACTTTAGATTCTAAACTTAACAGCATAAGCTTTGTGACGCGATTTCTGGATCGTCTGATTAGTGGAATGTATATACATAAATAACCATTATAACGTGATATACCCGTTGTTATTATTATGGTTATTCATGATTCTACGTTTATATAATATTTAGTATACAATATCTGTACCGGTTTCATATACCTAAAATTTTGAAATTTTAACATTATAATAAGGGTTGGTAAAAATTTGATTGGTCAAGTATTTACTAAAAAAGATTTAGATTCAAATCAAACACTTACTAAGAAAAAATTTAGGTTCAAAGTCTGGGGGTATTCAGCCAGTTTTAACAAAGGTAGTAGTCCGTGTTGAATTCTCTAAAAACACGTCACACAACAATGATGATACAAACCTCGAAGATGGTCTCCATCTCATGCCAGGTCAACAACAATGAAACAAATAAACTGTTAAGAGCAACTCCTGTGATTTGAACGTACACTTACCAATTACTAAAAGTAGTAGCTGTAACCCACTTCCTTAAAAATAATTACAACCAAGGTTGTATAATAAGTTTGAAGAATTTTTATATATAAATATAGTTTTCAATATTGTGTGTGATGATTTTGTATTAAATTAAAAAAAAACACTTATTATTAGAAAGGTGGGAGTTGCTGCTCAACCTAATAAATAAAATAAAAATCAATAAAATACACACATGACGATTTAGTCTTCGGCGTGGAAATCTAATCCGTGTATGATAATAAATAAAATAAAAATCAATAAAATACACACGTGACGATTTAGTCTTCGGCGTGGAAATCTAATCACACGAATCTTCTCACGTAGGCGGCTTTTCGAGCTACGCTACCAATTTTGTCTCCGCGTGAGAATCTAATCACACGAATCTTCTCGCAGACGCAGATTTTCCAGCTACACCACCAATTTTGAAGATGTAGCTAGTCACTTTGGCTAGTCTTCGTCGTGGAAATCTACTCACACGAATCTTTCAACAACATTGATGGCATTGAACAAACAAGATTTGTGGAACGACCTCTTCCACCATTCGCGTAGGACGTCTCTTGCGACTTCCATATTGATGAGAAAGAAACAGATCCTACAACTTGTGCCACAACCCGCTGGCCATCCATCTGCTATTGAAGAGGACGTACATTAACAGCAGCATTGATGGCATGTAAGAAACAATATTTGTGGAATGACCTCTTCAACCATTCGGGTTGGACGTCTTCTTCCTTATTTATGAGAGATATGATTGGTGTATTAAAATACGTCATTCCATCTTTCTTAATAAATCTTAACCTTTGAAAAGTAGCCGCGTTGCAGTATGGAGACGGGAGCTGACAACGAACCCGTCGCTTGTTTCATAAGATCGATGCCGCTCTAGAGTAGAAAACTGAAATTCTCCCCATGCGTTTTGAAATGTCTTAATTAAGAGGTCAGCGCTCGACCTTCATTAGTTGCTTTATATCTTGAGGGAGGGGAAGCATGCTCGAATTTCAAAAAAAAAAATTAACTCTTAATAGGAATTTTTACTACGGTTAGAGATTTTTATTGGGTGTAGTTTACTGTTTAAAATTTTATTTGCCTTCTATATTTTGGATTAAGTTCTTTATCTTTAAAATACTTGTATTTCACAACACTTCAATTGCAATCTAAAAGTCTTTGTTCAGTGTATAATATATATAAAAGCTTAGGATAAAGTAATCTAAAAGTCTTGCATAATATATATAAAAGCCTAGGAAAAAGCAATCTAAAAGTCTAAGAAAAAACAATTTTAATATATCATTAGCTTGTATCAAATGATATTAATTTAATTGTTTAATTTAAAAAAAAAAACAAATTTAAATTTTCTATAACTTTTTTTAAGATTCACTAAACAACCCTCTACTAAATAACATGTTAAGCTTTAATCTCCAAAAGGGCAAAAAAAAAAAAAAAAAAAAAAAAAAAACCAAACAACCCCTCCACTGAATGATATTTTAAGCTTTAATCTTCAAAAGGGAAAAAACAACCTCTAAATTTTATTCTCCAAAAGGAAAAAAAACCTTAAACGTAAAGGCAACAATAACCTGTTCCATAGCAAAAGGAAAGGTAAACAACAAAACAATATTATCAAATTCCCTTAAAAAAAAATTGTGAAAACAACCAAGAGATGAAGTTCTCTCCCCACCGATGCGACGGGCTGGATGTCCTTGGGCATTATGGTCACCCTCTTTGCGTGTATAGCGCACATATTCGTGTCTTCAAACAACCCCACCAAATATGCCTCCGCCGCCTCTTGCAGCGCCGAACTTTGGAACCGCAAGTCCGTCTTGAAGTCCCGCGATGCTCCTAATTTCAAAATTTTCGAGGAGAGGACAAATCTCCGCCCTCCGATGTTCCACCCAATCGACGGTTCACGATCCTTCTACGTTGATCCGAGACGAACAACATAACATTATTAAGCCGCTTGGCCTCACACGTCTCACAGAAGTGCCATAAGCGTCGGGGCTCATATATTATTCAAAAAAATATTAAAAAAAGGTTTAAAGTAAAATACGGTTTTACTAAAAATAACAAATAAAATTTTTCGGTCAATTTACGGTTTCAAACACAAAATACGGTCGCCTGAGGGAAGCAGCAATGATTATCCGGAAAATCCCGGTTCTCCTTTTAGCTATTTCCTTTCTTTCGGAAATTAATGGCGGCCAATCTAATTGCTGGCAAGAACTGAAAAACAATATTCGCTGGTTTGAAGGAGAAAAGGCTGGTTTGCAGCGGGCCCCGTCTATTATTTTAAAAGGGGCAACGTAGAGACGGGACGATTGCTTCCATTACTGACCAGAAACACACCAAATTCGAGAGGGCACCGGATCATATATCTCATAGAGGTCGCTCTCCCCTCTCTCTATTTTAAAAGGGGGGCTATATTGGTTTTCAGTTTAGGGCTAATTTGATCTCTCTTTAGGGATATCGTTTTTCGGATCACCTAAGTCAATCCAAGTAAATCCGTTGTCGTAGACATCTCAATTTTATTTTAATTATATATATAAATTTTATATTTATATGAATCGATTCTCCTCTTCCTTTCCTCTGTTTCTACCCCGTGGCTCCTCTGCCTTTCCCCTGTTTCTCCCTGCCTCCTGGCTCCTCTGCCTTTCCCCTGTTTCTCCCTGCCTCCTCTGCCTTTACCCGGCCCGAGTTTTTGCATAAATAAAGCCCCTGCTGACGTGCGAGTTTTGCGGGTACTCGCGAGAAACTTCGAAACACTGAATCTGTGGTGTCCCTTAATCTTAAGATGAAGATCGCCATCCAATTTAATTCAAGAGCTTTATGCCGCTCTTCTTTCTTACCAAGTGTTCTGCTCTTATTATTTATTGTTACGTTCTCAAACTCCTCTGGGCAGCACGATTACGAGTATATGTGCGAAATAACGACATATGCAAATGGAAGTAAATTCGAGAGCGATTTGAATACGGTCCTAGACAATCTTGTCCAACACACATCTTCATCAGGTGGCTTCAATACTTCTGTTTCCGGGCAAAGTCCAAACATAATTTATGGCCTCCTTGGATGCCGCGGAGACGTATCGGTGGAGGAATGCTACAACTGTTCAGTACAAGCAAAGGCTACGATTCTACAAGTCTGTCCTAATGCCGTAGGCGGCGGTGTTTATGTTGACAAGTGCTTCTTGCGGTACCAGAACTACAGCTTCATTGGAGTACTAGATCAGAACTTTTTTTGCAGTTACAAGACTAAGAAGGCCACAGATCCCCGTCCCTTTGACATGGCCATTCGAAATCTTTCAAAGAATTTGTTGAATGACGCCTTTTCATCGCCCAAAAAATATGCTGTGGACTCAACCGTTAACTCTTGGACCAACGACAGAATTCAAGGCCTGGTGCAGTGCTGGATGGACATTTCCATTGAGGACTGTCGAGAATGCTTATTAAATGCGACAAGTGAATATCTAAGGCTTACCAATGGAACACAAGTTGGGGGTGTGTGTTTTTCATCAAGTTGCTTTGTTCGTTATGAAATGTACATTTTCTCAAGTACTACGGCGTCCCCTCGTCTTCCTCCACCGCAGCCGTCCATAGAAGCGCCAGCTGATTCAGCGCCCTCAGCAGAATTACCTCAATCACCACCGAGTAATCTGTATTTCAAATTATTTTGGTTCAGATATTGTAAATTAAATAAGTATATAAAGACAGTTCCAGATCTTATATTGCATGACTGAACATTCCAGTTGATGTAACTTGTAGGCAAATCTTCAAAGAGAGTAGCAATATTTCTTGGTAGCTTTGGCGGGTTGTTGCTGACGTTCTTAGTAGGTCTGTTTGCAACGCGAAGAAAGTTCAAGTCTGCACTATTTGGGAAGCCAGTTATTCCAAGAGACCTACACAAAGGTATTTTCAAACGCTGAAAGGAGCCTTTTAAAATTTGGTCCTTTAATTTTCTATAAACGTTAATATGATCTTGCACTGTGTATAATTTTCGCTAGCATCATCAGTGAAACCACGAAATTCCATCATAGGAAGAGATATTAGAGTGAAAGAAAACCAAAAGGGCTCCAAAACAGATCATACTAATCTGGCCTGCTTAAATAAAATTATGTACATTTTTTTTCGTTGTGATTATTTTCTCATAGGTTTCTCAGATTTAATAATACAGGAAATCAATACATCGACGAAGACTCATTAAACATTCAAGATCAGCGTATATTGTTTAATATCGAAACACTGGCAGCTGCAACGAGAAATTTTCACCATGATAGCGAGCTTGGAAGGGGAGGATTTGGCACTGTATACAAAGTAAATGAACTTTGAATGCATTTGTTTTTTATTTTGCTTCCTCTTTGTCCTAATATCTAATTTAGTTCTTAAAATTTGTTTAAAATATTTCATAGCCATCACAAAATTGAAGCATATACACACAACTCATTTTGTAGTATACATAGGCTTATTGTTTAGTGTTTTCTCTGCCTCAGGGTACTATGCCAGATGGAAGAGAAATAGCAGTGAAGAAGTTATCGCTAAAATCTACGCAAGGGATAAAAGAGTTTCTAAACGAAGTTAAGTTTGCTGCTAAAATTCAACATAGGCATCTTGTGAATCTACTTGGCTGTTGCATAGACGAATCTGAAAGGATGCTTGTCTACGAGTACCTACCGAACAGGAGTCTTGACAAAATATTATTTGGTGAGTCCCTTCCCATCTAAACAATGTAATTGAGATATCATGCTACAATGTTTCAAACAAAGTTCTTTCTTATGACTTGTTACACGCGAAAACAGATTCACAACTAAGGAACCAACTTGACTGGCAAAAGCGTTTCGCCATAATAATTGGAATAGCTCGTGGGCTTCTGTACCTTCACGAAGATTCTCAACCGCGGATTATTCATCGAGATATTAAAGCAAGCAACATTTTGCTTGATGGCAAAATGAATCCCAAGATAGCAGATTTCGGCTTAGCAAGATTATTTCCTGAAGATGAAACTCATGTTAACACTCGAGTTGCAGGAACCTAGTAAGAATATAGAAACACAATAACCATTCTTGTTGCCTTCAAATTTAAAGGTTAAAATTTTTTTATGTGGTTTCGTCGTTGTGCAAATACTCATCAAAGCTATATTTCTATACTGTTTAAGTAGTTAAATTTAGTAACTCTCATTTTGCAGCGGTTATATGGCACCAGAGTATGCTATGCAGGGACAATTATCTGTTAAAGCTGACGTTTATAGCTTTGGTGTTGTGCTTTTGGAAATTGTATGCGGAAGAAAGAACACAGATTTTAATTTCTCTGCAGAGTTTCAAAGTCTTTTAGAATTGGTAAGAAATTGTTTTTAATTTTTCTCGCCCATTCTTTAAGTCTATGATTATAGAGTTCTCTCGGCCCTTTTTTAACTTTATGATTATAAAGTTGGCTCGCTGTCAATGATGGCCATTTCCCACGGTAATCGAACATAAATCTAAAACTCAATTCTTAGTTCTATGTTTTCTAAAAACAATCGACATTTTACAAACATTAGAATTGGTGATAATTTTAATGCAGGTATGGACATCGTACAGCAGAGGAAATATTGTGGAAATAATTGATAGAGCAATAGTTGAAAGTTGCCCGAAAGATGAAGCTTTGAGATGCATTCATGTTGGGCTTCTGTGTACTCAGGCAGATGCGTCATTTCGTCCATCGATGTCTAGTGTAAATTCGATGCTTTTAAACGCTTCAATACCCAAGTTACGAGATCCCACGATGCCGGTCTTCGTGAGAGTTACTCGTAATGAATTGCCGTCACCTGTGGAAGGATCAACAATAAATAATGCATCCATAACCACCTTAGTGGGCAGGTAATCCCACTTTTCAGTTTCTTAACTACTTATATAGTAATTGTTGTTATACACAAAGCTGAGCTATAGGGACGAAGAATATTCGTCCCATTAGATGTCATTGTTTATTTTTAATGGTCGGCAGAAATGGCTCTGTTTGTTTCTATGTGGTGCTCTAATCTTGAAGCAAACTGTTCGTTGACTTTCATTACAATGGCAGTGAAAGAAAGAAGAGTATTAGTATCAATGTTTTGGTAAACAATCAAACACATCATCTTCTAACTATTTTCAACGATGCAAGTGCGATGCAATTCCTTCTTGGGTGCAATCAATCAAAATTAAATGAACATGAGCGAAATTTTGCGGTCAGTGCCAAGAGTAGTCTGAAGCCGAGGAGGGCACCTCCAGCCTCCCGACGTACTAAGGAATTGGAAACTACCGAGGAATCAATCGTTATCCGCACTTATCGGAGAAAACATTTAACACGCGCACCCCGTTCTGCCTCCACGTTGGGCCCGCCTGAAATTCACCTGCAGCTCATTCCTATTAAATATGCTGTGCCCCGCACGCCACGGTCTGGCGTCTCTTTTAAGCAATACGGGAAAAATTTCTTCTTAGAAAATGGAAATCCTTCAACTACCACAACTTTTTCAAAAGCGAAATATCAGACTTTAACGCACAACTTACACGAATAAAAACACTAGTACGATAACCCTGATGTCGAAGGGCATCTCTTCGGTCCTCTTAATTAAAAATAAATCCTATAAACTGATGGGCCCTGCAATGACAGTGAATTTTATCCGTAGAATATTTCACCCTGCCAAAAACGGTCATTACGCCTGCCTAGGTAATTCGAAAGTAGATAAATAAAAGCATATAAAAAACTGTTTCTTCGCCGACCAGTCTCGTCCTAATAAATGCCCGGTAATGGCGACCCCTGTGAGCTGGCAGCATGGTGAGACGAGCGTAAGAGAGAAGATTTCCTTGACTATACTGCGGCGGTTTCCCCACGTACACGGAGGCTTTTACTTGGCCCTTCGAGGACCTGATTGTAGACACGTATCCTCACTTTTTATGAGATCTTTTATTTCGCTGCGACCAAGCGCGTGTCTTCACTTTCGGACTGGCTTTTCACGAAAGCGTGGTGAGGGAGGGAGCGTCGAAGGGTCATCACCTCTACCGAGCGCTAAATTTAAAGAAGATTGGTTGGTGGGACTTGAACTGCTTTAACACGTGTCCCGTGGCTGGGCCTCAGCTTTGACCTAGACGTCGCCAGAACCAAGTTTCTGATTTGAATTGTGGATGACGATGATATGGGAATAATTGTGGATGACGATGATATGAATTCCTAGCACTTTGTGAAGGTTTGATGTAAACAACCTGATAATTTGAATTTACACAATAATAATATGATTGTGACCAATTTTTCATCCAACCGAAAAAACCGTGAAAACTTTTTCCTTATCGAATCGAACACATGACCTACTTGATGGAAGGAAATTGGTCATGTAGTGTGTATGTAAAAGGTTCTCTAAATGATGATGCGCACGATAGTTGATATAATTGATTTGTTTTTTTTTTTTAAATTAAATAGGAAGAGGGCTTTTAAAATGAAATACAACTATGTTTGAGATGTTCTGGAAATATTATATTTTAAAGAAGCGTTAACTCTTAATTTAAAGGTGGTTTGTTTTACTTTATATTAAAGAAGGTTGGTTTTATTTTTATCATTGTTAATTAAATATTTTTATTTTTAATTATAATTATACGATGAATCGAGTAATAATTTGAAATTATTATTTAAATTAATTAGGGCATTTAGTTGAAAAGCATATACAATAAAATGTTTTTTAGTTTTTCAAGAAACTTTTGATGTTTTAAAGATGAAGATAAGTTTTTGTATTATGCTTTTTCAAATATTATGTAAATAATGTAATAGTTATTCAATATTTCTCATTATATTATTTAGTTTTCTACAAATGCCTATAACCATGTGTTCACTAGATTGACTTTGGATTTTGGCTTTGGTTTTTGGTTTTGGTTCTTGGGTTTGGCTCTGGTTTTGGATTTTGGCTTTGGCTTTGGTTCTTGGGTGTTCCTCTTAAAGTTTGAGTAGCATTTAGGACTCATGCTCCATTTGCATATTGTGGTGATGTAGTTATTGTTGTCATCAATCTAGGACTACTAAACTAAATATTGTGTGGTCCTTGCATAGTATATCTAGGTGAGGTGGGGTAACCAACACACTTTGTGTTACTTGTGCATGAAGATACATTGTTGTCGTTGGTTCAAACTTTAGAAAACTGAGGTGTTACATATGGAAATCCTTGGAAAAAATAGAATTCTGGCATATATGTTGGATACCTTAAGATATACTAAATGGAGGATTGGGATAGCCCTATTGAGATGGGTAAATACTATATTAAGGAAATGTCAAATCACCATTATAAGCAGGTACTTCACCTTGAGAACTCATAAAGTGACCAAAATGTGGGTGGGTGGTACACAATGATGTGAGATTGCACTTAGACCACCTTTCATCAATCATTGATGTTGATATTGAACCTTTCATCATTGAGGTCATCAAGCCTATATTTATTTCTTGTTGCGTACTACTATAAGTGCATGATGGTGTGGAAGTGGGGTAAGGTGTTGTATCAGGTTTAACATCTCTAATGGTATTAGTGAGCCATTTGGATTCTTTCTTTGTTATGATGGAGCAAAAACTACCAATTCATCAATAACTTCTAAAACTTCTTCATGATCTTCATTTGATTCAACTCCTAGAACTTTTTTAACTTAGTGCTCACAACTATAGATGTGGTATCTTTAGAATCTTTAGAAAACTCATCAAACATCGCATCTATACTTATATGCACTTTCTTGGTAGCTAGATTTATCAGTTGATAAGCTTTTGATGCTTCATCATAGTCGAGAAATATGTAAGACAAGGTCTTTGCATTTAACTTAGTCCTCTTTTGCTTTGGCACTTGCATGTATATCTTCCAAAAACTCCTAGATGCACAATTGAATGCTTCCTCCTAGACCAAGCTTCTCTAGGTGTAACCACTTGAAGTGCATTTATGGTATTGTATTTTGAAGATACACCATAGTTGAGATAGCTTCAACCCAATACTTCTACTCTAGATTGACTCCTATGAGCATGCAACAAACTATTTTTATGATAGAATGGTTTCTTCTCTTAGCAACCCCATTTTGATGTGGAGTGTAGGTGGTGGTAATCTGTCACTTGATCCCATTATATGTGATAAAACTTAAAAATTATTAGATGTATATCCCCCCTCAATTTAAATAAAGGACTTGAATAGAATACCCATTGTCTATTTTGACAACCTTCTTGAAGCATTGGAAATTCTTAAGGGTATTTGACTTGAGTGGCAGAAAATATACCTACATCTTCTATGAGTAGTTATCTAAAAACAATTGAAACTACTTGCATCCACCATATCTAGGTAGCATGGGTCCATATAGACCAATATGTATGACATCCAATGGTCCTTTAGCTTTATTGGTTCGAGCTCAAAACGTACTCATTGTCACTTTTCTACTAAACAACCTAAGTGTACTAGCAATGTGGGTGAACGATTATGTAGAATTGCCACCATGTGATGCTTACTCAACTAGAGTAAGTATCTAAAACATAAATATCCATATCTTCTATGTCAAAATGAGTTAGCATCTGTCATAGCTATAGATAGTGCAACATTAGGAGATCATAAGGTATCAAGTGCAAAAAAGCCATTCTTATAGAAACTAGTTGCTACAAGCTTACCATATTTTGTGATGAAATAACTCTTTTTACCATCAATATAAGGTTATGCATAAGGGGTTGGCCTAGAAATCATTTATAAACTCAAGGTGAATTATCTCGAAATCCTTATGAATCATGTCCAAGGAGAATAGCGAATTACATTCATTTTTTATGCAGGAGCATCCAACGAAAGGCAAAATACCGCAAAGGAAAAAAAGTGTCGCGATATCGCGACATGTCGGCAAAGAAGAAGAGCGGTAAAAAAGTGTCGCGATATCGCGACATGTCGGCAAAGAAGAAGAAGTGTCGCGATATCGCGACATGTCGGCAAAGAAGAAGAAGTGTCGCGATATCGCGACATGTCGGCAAAGAAGAAGAAGTGTCGCGATATCGCGACATGTCGCATTTTCACGACCAAAATATGAGAGAAGTCTTAAGAGATAAAAAGTGTCGCGATATCGCGACATGTCACATTTTCGCGACCAAAGGAGAAGAGAAAGAGTAAGAAGGAAAAAGTGTCGCGATAGTGCGACATGTTGGCAAAGAAGAAAAAGTGTCATGATATCGCGACATGTCGCATTTTCCCGACCAAAGAAAAAAATTGGGAGGTGGTTAGAGGGGCCGTTGCAGAGGAAATTATCGAGCGGTGGGTATACCGAACGTCATCATTGGTTGACAGGCGGATAGAGTCTACAGTGGCAGCACTAAACAGCATGTGGCACCAAGGTGCAATGAAAGTAGACGAAGATCAAGAGTCGAAAAGAAAAATGTTTCGAAAGCCAAGACAACGAAGAGGCACGGGAAATGAAACGAAGGGCCAGAAAAGGGAAACAGAGAGTCATGCCAAAATTTTTAAAAGGGGGAAGCAAAGGCATGCACGGGGGTTGGAAACTATGGAGACAGAGTTGCTTCCATTTTATTTGGTAGACTGCTGCCATTTCTATAAATCTTTTCCAAGTTTTTGAATGAGAATTGGTTTGAGCAAGTTTGGCTCTCCATCAATTTTTCACCAAAAAATTTCAAACTGTGGTGAATTTTCTGTGTTGGGGGCTATAAATATCGGTTGCCAAATTTTAGTACTGTACGGTAAAATTAAATGCTTTATGTCGATAGGAAAAGCTATGTCGATCAGACTATACCTATAGAATAGTACCGTTAGAAAAAGCTATGTTGATCGGTCTGAGACGATCGGTTGTAGACATGACGATTGGAAAATGCTAATCGATTGTAAACATGATGGTCAAAAAATGACGATCAGGTACAAATATACTGATGTATTGCAACAATGTCGATCGGTTGCAACAAAATTGATTGGTTATAGTAAAGCCGATCAGTTGCAGCAAAGTCGATCAATTACAACAATGTCAATCGTTTGTAACAATGTCGATCGATTATAGCTATGATGATCGGTTGCAATAATGTCGATGTGTTACATTAATATCGATTGAATATAATAAAGTTGGTCAATTATAGTAATGTCGATCGATTGCAGCAAATTTGATCGGTTGCACTAGTGCCCATCGAATGCATCCAACCTGATCGGTTACACCAGTGCCCATCAGATGCATCCAAGCCAATCGATTACACCAATATCGATCGAATGTAGTAGAGTCGATCGGTTGCAACAAAGTTGATCGGTTATAGCACACCCGATCAGTTACAACAATGTTTACCAGTTATAGTACACCTTATTAGTTATAGCACACTCGATCAGTTGCATTGATGATACGTTGCATTTGTGCCATGTGTCAACCATCCATTAAATGATTGCATGCAGATGCCACGTGTTGATTATTTATTTAATGGTTTTATTCAAAAAAGTCTATATAAAGGCATAAACAATCATTTTCACCTTTTTAATGTAGTTTTAACCCTTTTACTTCTGTTTGAACCCTTTTATAATGCTTTCTATGAAGTTTCCAATACCTTTCGCCCTACCTCCTGATCCATATTCCCTCGTACATAATGAAATAACTCAATGACATCCCCTATCACCCTTGCACTATCAAAAATTAATTTCAAAAACCTTTTGTGCCTCATAATTTATAAAATTTTATCAACATCGTATTACGACATGTCATGGGTCCAAGACTCAGGTCTTTAGGGTCTAGTTTCGATGTCGTAGTTTGACACTGATATTATACTGTTGGAGAAGATAATTGCAGGTTATGACACTGATTCGGGTAGGGTAAATGTTATCGTTGATAACAAAAACATTGTATTTTCATTCACAACATCCGACGTCACTAGATTGATAGCATTACCTCACATCGATTGTGACCTAATCACATAAAAATTCACATTAACTAATGATGGTAAACTCTACCTAGAGACCACCTTCAATGTGCAATTAGAATCTATTCAAGGTATAAATGCATATTTTTTATTTAATTGAATATAAATTCTAGGGTCTACAATTACTGATTTGTTTTTTGCAATTGCTGCTACCAAGTCCAAAAGGGTTTTTACTGTACCAGCTATTCAGTATAACTTTATTTGGGTATGTTGCGAATTCTTCCTAGCTAGACTCGTTCTACAAGGAAAACCAATAAAATTTTTGACGTGGACCTTGGCATATTTGGTTTGTTGTATTGCACACCAACAATTCAATTGATCCACCTATGTCTCACATCAGATCATAATGGATATCCAAAATGTGATAACCCACGCTTCACCTTCGCTAATAATAAGCACATGCAACTACATTCTTGGTTTTTTAATGAATATTATTATAATTTGTAGAACATTGCAGTATCGACTTCTTGGCACTGAGCCCTACCTAATGCAGCCATGACAGAACAACAGGTTCAGGTAATTTTTAGTTAATACTAAACTAATAATATTTTATTTTTCATATGTTTGTCATTTTTATAATTCTAACATTTTATACAAAACACATAAAAGGGCATCCTCTTCCTCTTCAAAGCGGGATGCTGCTTTTAGAGGTTATAATCCATAGGAATCAGGAGACTTTGAAACATCTACGGAGAAAACAACACCTCCACTAAGAAAAGAATAAGGAATTGCATAAGATCTAGTTCTCCTAATCCTCGACAACCTCCACCTGCACATCCACTACTAGTGGGCGTAGTTGTGTAAGAGGTCTCATCTTCGAGAAGTAAGTTTAAATTTCACCTTCACAAAATTTGCTACCAAATTTTACTTTTTTATTAAATTTTATATTGTGTTTTTAGATGTACAATGCACCCACATTCCATTTGCAGTTGTGTCTATGCAAGAGGTCTCTTCTTCTATCGATAAGTGTTATAACCAATTTTGTAACCAATTTTTATAATCTACCTTCACAAATTTTGTAACCAATTTTTATTTTGATTTTTTAAGTTCCTATACAACAATTACGTCGTTGAAATAAATAGTTGATGTTTCCCCCTCCTCCACTATGCCAACCTCAAATGCGAGGTCAATGATTCCCAGGTGGAAAATAATTTCTTCCATCTAGGGCACAGAGAGAAGCAACAAAGCAATTCTCCTAGATTCAGAGCTATGTATTTTGGTACTTTTATAGGTGTACAAGAAGCTTCAGGTGTTGGGTTGGATAATGTTCCACTTGATCAGGATTTCTTTTTGCAAGGCAACATACCCACTGTTTTTGAAGTAACAGATGTGCTTCAAGATCCTCAAAATGAATAAGGAGCAAAATGTTCAAGAAAATCTCTGCCTAAGGAAACTAGAACCCCTCAGGCTCATCCTCTACCAGAGGATGAAAAAGTAAAATTTTCTAAAAAATAATTAGTTTCTAAAAAATTTGAAGCAACCATTAAATATTATCTAGTTCTAGATGTACTAGAAATGAAAAAATGGGAGTATTGGGTCAAAGTTTTGATAAAGGAAATAAATGCCCGATTCAAAAAAAATTCAAAAAGAATTTTTTTTATTTAGTTGAAAATTAGCCAAAAAAGCTTGAGGTTCTACTACATCAAGCAAAATTTAGTATTGTGCAAGTTACTACATCTTACAAAGATGAAATTTTAAGGGTTATGTTGAACATATTAGAAAACTTAAATGTTGAGGCCCATGCTTATTATAATGAATGGACTTGTGATAAAAAATGGTTGTTATTGTTGTAGGTACAAAGAATGTTGTTGAGGTTTGACTAATGTGTTCTAAATTTTTTTGTTCTCTTTTTTAAAATATAAATATCTGTTGACCACTTATTTTTCCTTTTGCAGGTAAAGTTTGATAATGAAGCTAACTAAAAGTGGCCATTTGATTAAATAGCTTAACAACATATAAATTGCTTAGAAATGTTGATTTTCATTTATTAAGAGTGATTTTGGGTTACAGAATGAATCTCTCTATTATCTTTAGAAATGTGAAGTACTTTGATGGTCTCATTTAGGGTCCCTCAATGTAGGTGGGCTTCTTTGCATGCGTGCCACCGATAGTCTATTGGTGTAGTTCTCTTATACCTATGTTTAAGCCTGCAAAATATGGTTAGCATGTTTGGGGGTCTACCTTAGTCAAGCCCCATGATCAAAAAAGAAAATACGACATGAAATATGCATAAAAAAGTATTGAAATAAGAATAAATACTATAAAAAACATGAAATGAATGATACCTAATAAATCTACTGATGTAGACCAGTTGTATGGTCAATTTGCAAGGTGGCCTATGAATTGGAACCTAGATTTGCAATTCAGGGGGCAAATTGGACTGTAGTTATCCTCTGATGGAGATCCTCTATTCGAAAGGGCTCTTGAAGTAATATTCAACTATTTACACAGTGCAAAATCGACAGATGCAGTTTTGGTATGATTTCTGCAAAGTTTCCATAAGGTGAATGAAATGGGAGAGAGTTAAAATGAGGAGTGGAACCCTCTATTTATAGGAAAGGCCAAGGTCAGGGGGGTGGTTAGATGAACCAGATCCTAGAGTCAATCCCTAATAAGGTCAAGTTAGGGTTTTTGGGAGGTGTCAAGTCCACATGCCCTAAAAGAATATTTCATCCTCACACATGTGTGACGAAGAGTTAGGGTTAGCTAAGTCCTAGGTTAGGTTAGGGTTTAGTTAGGGTTTTTATAAATATCCTAACTCATGGTGCACACATGTGTGAGGGTGTGCTTAGGGATAATTAGACCATTAACCCTAATTAACCTTTTATTAATAATAAATATTATATAGTTCTAGATGTACTAGAATTGAAAAAATGGGAGTATTGGGTCAAATTTTTGATAAAGGAAATAAATGCCCGATTCAAAAAAAATTCAAAAAGAATTTTTCTTATTTAGTTGAAAATTAGCCAAAAAAGCTTGAGGTTCTACTACATAAAGCAAAATTTAGTATTGTGCAAGTTACTACATCTTACAAAGATGAAATTTTAAGGGTTATGTTGAACATATTAGAAAACTTAAATGTTGAGGCCCATGCTTATTATAATGAATGGACTTGTGATAAAAAAATGGTTGTTATTGTTGTAGGTACAAAGAATGTTGTCAAGGTTTGACTAATGTGTTCTAAATGTTTTTGTTCTCTTTTTTAAAATATAAATATTTGTTGACTACTTATTTTTCCTTTTGCATGTAAAGTTTGATAATGAAGCTAACTAAAAGTGACCATTTGATCAAACAACTTAATCAACATATAAATTGCTCAGAAATGTTGCTTTTCATTTATTAAGAGTGTTTTTGGGTTACAAAATGAATCTCTCTATTCTCTTTACAAACGTGAAGCACTCTGATGGTCTCCTTTAGGGCCCCTCGATGTAGGTGGGCTTCTTTGCATGCGTGCCACCGAGTGTTCTGTTGGTGTGGTTCTCTTGTACCTATTTTTAAGACCTACAAAAGATGGTTAGTATGTTTGGAGGCCTACCTTAGTCAAGCCCCATGATAAAGAAGACAATACAACATAAAATATGTATGGAAAAGTATGAAATAATAAGAAATGCTATAAAAATATAAAATAAATGATACATGTTGAATCTATTGATGTAGACCAATTGTATGGTCAATTCGTAGGGTGGCCTACAAATTGGAACCTGGATTTGCAGGTTAGGGGGCGAATCGTACTTGCAGTTATCTTCTGATGGAGATCCTCTGTTCGAAAAGGGCTCTCGAAGATGATATTCATACTATTTGCATGATGTGGAATTGTCATATGTGGTTTTGGTATGATTTCTGCAGAGTTTCTATAAGGTGACTGAAATGGGAGAGAGAGAGATAAAATGAGGGAGGGAACCCTCTATTTATAGGAAAGGCTAAGGTTAGGGGGGTGGTTAGATGAACCAGACCTTAGAGTCACTCCCTAGTGAGGTTAGGTTAGGGTTTGAGGAGGTGTGAAGCCCACATGCCCTAAAGAAATATCTCATCCTCACACATGTGTGAGGAAGAGTTAGGGTTAGCTAAGTCCTAGGTTAGGTTAGGGTTTAGTTAGGGTTTCTAGAAATATCCTAACTAATTCATGGTGCACACATGTGTGAGAGTGTGCTTAGGGCTAATTTTGGCTTAGGACCCTAATTAAACTCTTAGTTAATGATAAAGTGCATGTTTAGTGAAAGTCACTTGTGAATTAGAATGTTAATTAGCCTAATTAGGATTTTTAGTGGGGAATGGTCCCATGGGGTCCTAATTAGGTGTAGGAAAGGGCTTAGGTGGCCTTAGGGGGCTAGTAGATGGATTCCTAGTGGGTAGGAGGCATCTTGGGTGTGTTTTACCTAGTTTTGTAGGTTTTGGAGCCTACGAATGACTAAGGTAGCCTACAGATAACTAAAGTGGTCTATGATGGCCTATGCGAGCCTACAAGTGTCTATGCAAGTCCAAGTATATAGGAATGAGCATGTGTGACTTTTGGGTGTCTACATTTACCCCTTTTTGTACTAGGTTATGTGGAACATAGTTTAGTGCAAAAATATGATGTGATGGGAGAAGGTGACGAAGTTCTTTCAAAATGAGAAGGAAATAGAACATGAAGAATGGGATGACTAATCAAAGGTATGTAGCTGCTCGAAGCATGACCATACAACATTGATTGATAGCCAAGAGAAGAAGGGAGATGATGAAGAGAGAAAGGATGGAATAATAAGAGTAGGACTATTGAATCCAAGAGAGGAAGAGAAAAAAAAGGAAAAGAATGGAATTCAATCAAAGGTATGTAGTCGCTCAAAGCGTGACCATACAACATTGATTGATAGCCAAGAGAAGAAGGGAGAAGATGAAGAAGGGAAGAATGGAATTCAATCAAAGGTATGTAGCCGCTCGAAGCGTGACCATACAACAATGATTGATAGCTAAAAAAATAAGGGATAAGAAGGATCCAATAAAAGGTATGTAGCTGCTCAAAGAGTGACCATACAACATTGATTGAAATCCAATGGAGAGGGGAGAAGAGAAGAGGAAGAAAATACAAAATATAGGTGATGAATGCAAATGGATGACTATGGATGCAATGTGATGATTTGCTGATTTTGTATGATATTTTGCAATATCGTACTGATTGCTTGTGAGGGCAACTTATGACTGCTTTGCTTTTGCGACCAATGCAAGATGGTCCAAATACGAATAGAACAAATGCCTATTCAAATTTTTGCTTCTGATTGATTGATGAGTGCATGGTGACACATGTCAAGCCATTTGAGCTGAGTGGCATGGATGAATCAAGCATAACATTCAGTATGTGGTCAGGGCCGATATACATGAATGAAAGCAAGACATCTCTGATATTGCGCATGGCTCTCGTGACTTAACAAATATCTGATTTGGGATGGGGTTTATCTTGAGATAATCTTCAGCAAAAAAAATTGTAGATAGATGTGATATCCGTGATTGGATGTTTGATTGTTTGGTTGTATGCAAAGCGGATTTGTATATGAATACCCCCTCAAACGAGGAATCAACAATGAGATAAATGAAATGAGGTGATGATGGTGATGAATCGATTGATAGAGGAAAGGGATGACAAAAGGGAGGGAAAATTTGGTAGACAGGAAGAAGAAGGGGAAGAAGTTGTTGGAGTGAAGAAAATTTTAATTTGGTGTATGGAGTTGTAATTCGCATGGTGACCTACGAATTGGACTTGAATTCACATGGTGACCTATGAATTGGACTTGAATTCGCATGGTGACCTACGAATTAGGGTTTTAAGGTATATAAAGCCTTTTTGGCATGCGTGTGAAGTCATTTTGCATGGCATGGTGAGTTGGAGAGTGAGGAGCGAGTGATGTTTGGTGATGCAGAGCACTTGTGGATTGGAGGAGTGGATGTGGAGATGGCGAGGGGATAGACTGGTGCTAGCGATCGACGTGGGGATCCACCGGTAAGTACTCATTACTTAACTTTAGTGAATTTTGATTTTTAGAAATGCATGAAATGATGTAGGAGAGATTTTTGCATGTTTTTGTGAGTGCATGTAAAATTTTGATGAAAATTTGAACACAAAGTGTTAAACAAACCAAATGGGTATCTAAATGTGTGATTAGATATTAGGTTTGACCAAGTTTTGCACCAGTTTGACTGTATGGCGAGAATTGTAGGTGATTGATTTGACTTTGCTTGTTGGGGGTAAACGGGGTACTGTTTTTGAGATGTGATTGAATTTTATCTATAAAAGTGGGAAATGGGTATTCAAAAATGTGACTATTTTTGTGTTTTGCATTTGTTTGGTGTGTTATGTGGATGTATGTTGTTTTGATGTAATTTTGTTGAATTTGACTACGATTTTTGTGGGTATTGGTGTACTATTTTTGAAAATCATTGAAACTTTCACCATAAAAAGGGGAAATGGGTATCCAAAAATGTATTTTATTTTTGTGTGTCATTGTGTTTGGCATGTTTTTGAATTTTGTACCATGATGTGTATGTGGATGAGTATGAAGTTGGTTGTTGGGAGCCAAATATGTACTATTTTTCGAATTTATTTGGACTTTTACCATGAAATGGCAAAATGGGTATCCAAAAATATGATTGTGTTTGCATTTTGTTATGTTGTGTTGAATTGTGTATGTTTTCATATCTCAAAATGCATGATGAATGAAATGGATGATTTTGTTGATGTTGAATGTGCTTGGTTGGATTTGTTTTTGCATGTTGTTGACATGTTTGTCATGAAAGAGGGGTGAATGGTTTCCCAAAATGTATTTTGTTGATTTTTGTTCTTGTTTTTTTTAGTATGTGATATACTATAATGATGTTGTGTGTAATGAGTATGTAACTGAAATTATAATAACTAAAATGAATGGAATTTTAGTTTGTGTGTGAAACTGACATGAATTTTGTTGTGATGTTTATGGATAAAACAGGTGAAGATGATTGAGCCATGACATCATGTGCAGATGATGAAGGTTGAGTTGGATGAGGCTTTGAAGAATGATGCAGATCAGGAGTGGTTGGATGCAGTGTGGTTGAGGGGAGTTTGGGAGTGTGTAAGCATTCATGCTAGTAGAGCTTACATATCAGCATTATGTGAGAGATGGGACCTAGATAGGAATACCTTTCACTTTTTGATGGGTGAGATGACTATCACCTTGGAGGACGTGTATAGGATTTACAAGTTACCTATTGAGGGTTTTCTAGTGAGGGCAATGATGGATGATAGGTAGGAGGAGGTGTTGGAGCATGCATTTGGTGCATGATGGAGGGAAGTAGATACTAAAAATATGGATTATGAGTATCTTTGGTATCAAGACATGTTGTCTAATCGCCAGTGTGCGATGATGCTCATGATTTCGATATATGCGCTACCAGATACTTTCGGGGTGTTGTTTACCTAGAATATGCTTGATGTGGTGTGCGACATGGTAGAGTATAATGTTGTGTTTGCATGGGCACCTATGTTGTTGGTGCATGTCTATAGGGAGTTACATGATGTGGTGTGCGTGGGGTAGAAAGGATTGAGTTGGACTCCTTTGCTATAGGTGTGGGCATGGGAGCATATAGTGATAGAGTGACCGATGTTGTTGCCATATGATGCTCATGTGGAGGGAAAGACTCACTTGCCATATGCATTGAGGTGGTAGATATATGAGGAGAAGGGGATGAAGAGGTCGCATGAGGGTGATCATTTATTTTGGAGGGTGAAGTTTGGAGAGTTGGAGCCTAAGGATATTAGGTGGAGGCCTTGGAGGGGTGGGGTGGTATGGGAGAAGGATGAGGAGCAGTTAGGAGCTATCCATCGAGGGTGATGGGTAGTGGGATGGTATACCTGCTAGGAAAATAAGTTCTTCTAGTTTAGTAGGGTGATGTGGTAGTTTGGTTTATGGTAGGATGTTCTAGAGGTGCCTATCATGATTTATAGGTGATGGGGTGATAGAGGGAGTCACCCTGTAGTACTTCCTTGGACTGGTGAGAGGGATCCACCAATGATTATTTTGGATGTGGATGATGTAGGTATGACACTAGAGTATGATGCCTAGTGGGTGACTCAAAGTTGGGAGGTAGGTACTAGAGTGATTGATCGATGGGTGCAGCTAGGTAGTGGGGTGTCTGTGCCAGAGGGGTGGTCATCGAGAGGCACTAGGTCTAGGCCATAGGGAGGAGTGAGAGATGAGGTGGAGGTGCCTCTTCATCATTCGAGATGATGGCTAGGTGGCATGTCTAGTGCATCTATGGAGAGGGTGGTGGAGGCATCGATGAGTGATAGGGTGCAGCCTATGGAGGAGATAGTGACCATGGAGGAGGTGGGTGAGGATGTCGAGGTTGGCATGGGTATTGATGATATGATTGATATAGGAGGTTTAGGCGACATGGGAGATATGGGAGACATACCCTTTGAGGAACAGGAGAGGAGGGATGCTAATGAGGAGCTGTTGATGTTGCGAGAGAGGGTACATTAGTTAGAGGGGTAGCTTCGAGAGAGTGAGAGAGGTTGGGTGACTGACTTGGAGATATGGAGAGGAGAGCACCATGATTTGGAGGAGATATTGATAGCTACTGATATGGAAAGTGATGCTGAGCAAAGATATTTGATGGAGAGGTTGGGGGTAGTAGAGTAGGCATGTGCCATAGAGTAGAGGGTATTGGAGCTGTAGTGTGTGGAGCTACATGGGTGGCTCATAGTGGTGGAGATGAGGCATACAGAGTTGGTAGAGAGTATGCATCGTCTGACCATAGAGACTATGGAGGTAGGGGAGAAGTTGAAGGTAGAGGTGCATAGGATGCAGTATGTGATCACGACTAGGGATGTTGAGCGAGAGGCTCATTTGGTGGAGATAGTTGAGTTGCATGCTGAGGTAGAGTGATAACGTTAGGTATGAGAGGAGGTTGAGTGAGCGAGAGCCATAGAGAAGGTTCTTGTTGATGTGGCTACTTTGAGAGTAGAGATAGAGCAATTGTAGAAAGGGTAGTGAGGATGTTGTTGAGTTAATGAGGGAGGAGGCAACAATGTAGTATGATTGTGAGATTATCTTACTAATGCATGGGATTCCACTTCTAGATTATGGTAGGTCATGGTCGAGGTTGAGATCATGATCGTGAGCATAGATGCATTCTTAGTAGAGTCTCTAGAGCATGACATCGATAGGGTAGAGGGAGGTGAGGATAGAGGCACCTATAGTGTCATAGATAGGAGGTGTTATCCCAGAGTTGGATAGGGTGGTAGTGCCTATGGGTACTCAGACATCAGGGGTAGTTGCTAGTCGAGTGGGGTGGCAATGATGCATGGGGCAGAGTAGGCGAGGGTGGCTCATGAGGGGAGTGGAGAGACTCCTAGTGATCATCAGGGTTGAGGTTGGTTTGTGATGGTGTATTATTGTTTTTGTAGCCTATGGGCATGTGTGATGATGGGTGGTGGACTTGTTCCCATTTTGTAGCCTGATGGTATTTTTTATCATTATATATAGATACCTATTTTGTTGTGGCTCTTATATATGTGTGTTGTGATTTGATTTGAATGTGTATGTGATCTTTTGATGTTTTTGTAATGTGAAGTATTGGTAAGTAAAAGTATGATAGATGAATATATGTGGATGTGGTAGCATGTAGGAGAATGATGTGTGAGTGTAGATATAATGTAGAGTGATGTAATGATGCATGATGTAATGTAAATAGATGCATGTAAGATAGATGCAATGATGCATGATGTGATGTAAATAGATGCATGTAAGATAGATGCAATGATGCATGTATGTGGAAGCTGAAATGCGTAGAGGAAGCACTTGTATCATAGCATAACCTATGGTAATGTGATCCATTCCATAATCTCAGGGATGTAGGATAGTATAGGGTGTATGCAACAATTTTGACAATCATAGTTGTAGCAATCAAACCTCATGAAAAATTGAACGAGATTTATCGACAACTCATAACTAACCTGGCTAGGTCAAAATCTATCAAGGACCAGTGTGTGCAAATAAGTGATGTTCATTTATCCATTTTGAGGGAGGTAGGACTAACCCATTGTAAACATAGCCAAAGTAGCTAGCTCATCCACAAGTGCATAATGATCTGTACAAAAGAAGGTCGCTAATGTGATAGATGTGTCACCACTTGTAAGACTATTCCACTGGAAGTAGGTGCTTAGGGCCTATAGCTGGTGATGGAAATCATCCCATGATGTTATGTTAAACCTAAGGACCAAAGGTGATGAAGCATAACAATTGTGTTTCTTGGAGGCTTTTCCTTTTGTTTTCTACCCCTCATTTTATTGCTTTTCTTTTTGTGGTGCTCTTTTCTTTTTTTGTATGGGCATTGGATTTTGTTTTCTACCCATTTTTCTAATTTTTTTTTTATGCTTATCCCTTTGTTTATCCCTAGGTTGTATGTTGACCATGCAAATGATAGGATGAGCAGGGGAAACCATTCGCTAGATGGTGATATCTACGCAAGGTGTTATCTTCCCTAGACTCAAAATTTATTTAAAATGTGACCTGTGTGAGTGGTCCTTGAAAGAAGTTAAACCAACCAAAGGAAACTGTGAGGAGTGTAATAACCTGTCAGCTAGAGGTGACATTTGATTGACTAAACTAGTGAATGGTCAAGAAAATACAAGACACCATCTACTCTGTAATCTTGAGAAAGGGAGTGGACATCCAAGTGGTAATGCTAACAAGTGTGTATGTTATTCCTACTAAGGGCACATTTCTAGAGATGGAATATACAAACATGAATGAAATCATAGAAGAAATATGGATATATGCAATGAATGTAGTGTGAGATATAGTATGAAAGAACAATATCTACAAGAGGAAGTATGTGAGATGTAACCGGATGAAATTAGAAACCATGTCTAAATATGGATGTATGGGGTGATGATGATGAGAATAGAGAGTCATGATAATGGTTGCCCCAACATGTGGGGAGATGTAGCAAAATAGGAGAAAAGCATATAACTGGGAGAATACGTGTGATAATGATGAATGAAGAAAGTTGAGAGTGAGAATAGATGTAGAGGAACATGAAGGTGAAGAAGTGTGACAAAGAAGAGGGAGTAAAACAATGATGTAAGGAAATAGAAAATAAAAAGGAGAAGAAGAAGGGAGAATCAGCATAGGAATGTAGCCGCTCAAAGCATGACCATTCAATAATGCTAATGAAGAAGGAGGAGAGGATATGGAATGGAAGAAAACATGAGGAAAGAAAATAAACTAAGGCTATGTGAAGTGACGTGACTCGAGTCGTGAAGTGATTGGGTGAAGTGATGAGGTGACTAGGATTTTTGTAGTTGGTGTAATTGGATAATTGTTGAAAGTAACGAGGTGTGGAGGTGAATGAATCATGTGATGGGGTGGAGTGAGGTACTAGCTGGTGTGGAGGGCTTTGGAGTCGAGTAGGTGAGGGAGCTTGTTCAGGATGTGAAAGAGGGTCATTGAAAAGCATATCTTGAATAATGGTCTCAAATGTATGACATGCATTGATGTCATGCCTTGGTTGTTGATGATAGACACAAAATTGGTTTTCTTTGTAATATTATGGCTTAGGGCATAATGGGTCGATAGGGTGGATCTCGGGTAGTACAAGGAGGCCCTGGTGAAATGTTTGAGATAGTGGTGTTGACCAGATTGGCATAGGATAGATATATGGGTTGGGTGGTGATGAGCATGAAGGAGGTGGAGTAGGAATGAGCGGTCGGGTTGGGATGTAAGAATCGGGTGTAGGTCAGATCCGAGAGTGAAGGGTAGGCCTGGAAGAAGGTGATGTGGGTCGAGCCATGGTAGAATGATATAGAGGGAGTGGCAATGATAATGGCTCAAGTGTAACTCAAGGTTATCGAGGTGGGAAAGGATATGTTGGATATCGATGGGAGGGGGTGATGTAATCGAGGTTGGTGGGGATCAAGATTTGGGTGGGTAAATGGAATGGAGGTATGGGTGTGAAGAAGGGAGTGAATAAGAGGAAGAAGTGGGAGAGTGGAACTGCTATGCTAGTGGTGTGGTAGGCTGAAGCGAGAGGCCATAGAGTGGAGATGGTGGTGTCTGAAGGATAGGTGGTGCAGGAGATAGCTGTAGATAGAGATGCAGATGAGATGGGGGAACGCAAGCGAAGGTGGCATGGGTGGTATGCTGGTGTAGGGATAAGTCATAGGGTGATATACCGATTGATAGGGGTGGAGGTAGTCCTATGGAATATGCATGAATAGGTGTAGTTCCTCTGTTAGGAGGGTAATATGTTGGTGAAGGTCTATGAACTAAGGAGGGTGGGAGATATGGATCTCTCGGGTCACCTATGTGAGGTGGGGATGATCTTGTGCATGGGGTCTATCGTATGGGAATGTTCCTCCTTATCTACAAAGGAGGATAAGGAGACCTAGCTATCTCCTGAGTAAGGTGAATAGGATGAATCCCTATGGTGGGGTGATCGAAGGTGGGGTGAAGTGCGATGGTCTGAATGTGATGATGTGGAGGGCTGATGTACATGGACTATGTCGGGTGGTATGGCAAGATCAGTTGGGGTGATTGGTACTGGGGGTAGTATTTGGAGGTCTTGCATGATGAAGGTGAGTGGTATGTTGAATGTGTGTACCTTGGAACAAACACATATCTATGGTAGATGTAGCTAGTGATGAAAGACCTACAAAAACCAAAATACCCATAGCATATAAATGACATAAAAAGTACAAGTAGTTCTGTTGTGTAATAAAAAGTGAAAAACCGTATGTGTAGTGTGGTGTGGTGTGTGGGTGATGTATATCTGGACCATGTTGTGATGACACTATGTACAATCCATGGTGATGCATACCTAGGTGATCTAGGCATTGAATGTGTGAAGGTGAATGATGTTGATAGGTTCAAGTTTGGTGAATCCTTTGAGAGTTGCCAATCGATAGGTACCAAAACTATATTTTTATGTGATGATGTATGGACCTAACTAGTTAGGAGTGAACTTGTCTCATTGTTGATGGGGTTGGCTTGTGATCTATTGGTTCTCTTTGAGAACTAGGTCACCAATTTGAAATTTGTATTGATGTACCTTGCTATTGTAGGCATGATAAAGGTGGTCTTGGTAGACACGTGTGTGCTCGATGGTATGAATGCATCACTCATCCAAGAGTATCAATTGGTCGAGATGGGCTTGATGAGTCATGTCATCATCGATAAAGTCTTTCATGGAGACTCATAAGGAAGGTATCTTGAGTTCGAGAGGCATAATGGCTTCGATGCCATAGACCAATGAGAAAGGGGTTACCCTATTGGGAGTATGGATGCTCGTGTGATAGGCCCATAGGGTTAGAGGTATCTGATTGTGCCAATCATGATGGGATTCTACAACTATCTTATGAAGGATGGAGCAAATAGTTTTGTTAGTAGCCTCGACTTGGTCATTACCCTATGGGTAGTACAAGATCGAGAAGCTATGGTGAATATTGAATTTGGTGCAAAGGGTGCAGATAGTTTTATTCAGTGATAAATATCATAATTTTGGCTCTTATGGTTTGGACAAGTGGGATGGCTTCGACCCACTTTGTGAAGTACTCTATGGTAGTGATGATGAATTTGTGATTGCTTGATGAAGCAAGTGTGATCTATCCAATGAGATCTAGGCCCCATTGTGAGAAAGGCCACATGGATTGAATTGGTTGGAGAGCTTGTGAAGGTAGATGTGTGAGGTTAGCATGTTGTTGGTATTTGATACATCGCTTGACATATTCACAATAATCATGCTCCATTTTGGGCTAATAGTAGCCCATGCATAGAATGCATTTTGTGATAGCCATACCACTAAAGTGGCCACTATAAGTACCATCATGGGTTTCTTGTACCACTCGATGAGATTCATGTGGTTCTAGGCAACGTAAAAGGATACCATCATGACTGTGATGATACAAGATGTCCCCAAGCAGTGTGTAATGAATGGCCCATTGTTTGAATGCTCGATGATGAGCATGTGGTAAATCATAAGGTAGGAAGCCTAATTTAATATAATCCTTAATTTATGAAAACCAAGGATCATGTGGTTCAATGTGGACAACATGAATGCCCTCATCGTCTGTGGGGGGTGAGGATGAGATAGCTGATTGTGTTAGCGTATGGATGGACACATGTGTTGTGTTTGAGAGGGGATTTTGTGGTATTAATGATCCTAAGGAAGCCATTGTATTGGTAAAATGATTGGAGGAGTATGGGGTGACTTCGATATCATACCACTCAAATTGGGCGAGGAGTTGTTGGGCGATTTTCTTGTATTTTTGGAGGATGGGGTAATGACATTGCCATATCTCCTGGACTTGATTCATGATAAGGAGGGAATCTCCAATGATGTGAAGGCATCTAATGTGCATAGAATGTACCTACTTTAAGCCAAGAATGAGAGCTTCATATTCTACATTGTTGTTTGTGCAGGGGAACCCTAGTTTGAATGAAAATGGGAGAGGCTCCCCATATGGTGTGAAAAATATAATTCTTGCACCCCCAACATGTGTGCATCGGGAACCATCAAAGAATAGTGTTAAGTCAACAACTATCTCTGGTTTGACATACTCTTTGGGTTCTGTAATATTGAATATGGAATCATCAGGGAGTTGGATGAGGAGAGGTCGATTATCGGGTAATGGGGCCTCAGCGAGTTGGTCTGCGATGACCTGCCCTTTGATGGATTTTTGTGAAATGAACTCTAGGTCAAATTTAGTAAGGAGCATGATCCATTTAGCAGTACGAGAGTTATGATAACTCTTGTTCATCATGTATCGAAGTGGATTGTCATGAGCGATGACAAATGTAGTGTGATTAAGCATGTAATGGCATAGTTTTTGGGTGGCAAAGACTACAACCAAGCATAATTTTTCCATGTATAGATATATAGCTCGCTCATGATTGAGCTCATTCTTTGGGCTAAGAGTGTGCCAAGTGCAAAGTCTGTAGTGGAAATGTATAGGGTAAATGGTAGTTGTGGGTGTGGGGGAGATAAAACTAGTGAGGAGGTGAGGTAGGCTTTGATTGAATCAAAGGCTTTTTGATAGTTTTCATCCCATTTGAAGGTGACCCCCTTTTGCAAGAGGTGATTAAATGGCTTGCATTTATCTAAAATTTGTGTGATAAAATGATGTATGGATTGAATTTTGCCTTGCAGACTGCATAATTGTTTGAGGTTTGTGGGTGGAGGCATCTCGATGATGGCTCTAACTTTGTTAGGATCCACTTCAATGCCTCGTTGAGAGATGATGAACCCTAGGATTTTTCTTGAAGTGACACCAAAGACACACTTCTTTGGGTTAAGGTGAATATTGTGTTCCAAAAGGTGATCAAAGATTTTGTGTAGATCAGTGAGGTGTTGTGAATACTCTTTTGATTTTATGATGAGATCATCAATGTAGTCTTCCATGATTTTGTGCATGTAATCATGGAAAATGTAGGTTATTATGTGGTTGTATTTGAATTATCAATGTTGAATGAAATATATGTCGAGGAGTTTTTGGAGCTCAGATTTTACTAGTAATGCAATTGTAGGATGCATGCATCACAATTTTTTCTTGATAGGTTTGGCATCTTTGTCGAGAGTGAGGTTGTGCACTACTAGGGAAGGATCGAGTCCAGGCATGTCCTTGTAGGACCAGGTGAAGACTCTAATATATTCCTTGAGGAAGGTGGTAAACAAGATGCGCTCTTCTAGGGAGAGGTTGACAATGGGATTTGTGGGATCATCACCAATATCGACATCAATGGTTTCTTCCACGAGCATGTGGGAGCCATCTTGGAGCTGTTCCAGAATGGGGATAAGATGGAGGTCATCGATAGCCTTAGGTAATTCAAACTCATCATCTAGATATACGTCAGTGTGATGGACCCATAGAATGTGAGGTGGGGTAGATGGTGAAGGTGTATTTGTCATGCGTAAGATAGAAGGTGATAGCAAAAAGTCTTGTGGTGAAGGTGTTGGTGAAATGTGGGTGAAATCAATGAAATTAGGGTTTGGTGTGTTGTCACGATGTATGGGATATGAATATCGAAGTGGTGAGAATAAATCCACATCGACCATGTTGATGAAAGTCGTAGAGGTCATGGAAGATGATGAATCTAATGATGAGGATTCAAGAACATTTGAACATCATGCAAGGTTTAAAGGTGGTCGTAAAACCATGGGTGGAGAGTGAGGTCATGTTGAGAATCGATGAAGTTTTCGGGAAGTGGGCGTTGGTATGGCTGAATGTGTAGGTAATGGAGATGTAGGTGAAATGAGGTACTTTGGATGAGGAGGTATGAGAGATAGGGTGATAAACTGGTTAACTAGTTAAAAGGGATAGATGTCCATGTCAATGTAGTCTTCTAGTGTGTGTGTAGGTGTTGGCATGGGATGCAAAGAAAGGTCTTGAAGCTCATCCTCAAGCGTGTGTATGATGGAGGGTGATAGCCTAGACTAGATTTATCTATTGGTAATTGAACATGGGGGTTGATAGGTGTTTGTAACCCTTGTTCATAGCTCCTAACCCAAATCCATGCTAATGGAAATATCAAAGGTAACGTAGGGTGAATTGGGGGTTTGACATGTGGTCTAGAGTGCCATAAAAATTGGATTGTGGTGGTGGAGGTATAGCGACTAGGAGCGAGGAGTCAAGGCTAGCATAAATAAAGTTGGTATAATTGTTGAGGGGACCTAGTCGCACAATGATACTGATGGTTAAGATGAAAGCTGAAGGATGACTAAAATCCTACGTGGATTGGATTTTCGAGGGTCGTACATGAGCATCCTAAATATTGTAGTCACCGGGTCCAGTGTTTGTCATAAAAATTGACACTCGAGGTGTGGCATGTGTTGGGGATTGAGGTGGTGAATCAGAATCTAAGGAGGATGATGCTAGCTAGGAATCATGAATGATGGGAGGAGAAGAATGAAGTAATTCATTATCTAAGTAGGAAGCTCATTGTTCCCAATCATGGCATTCAACTGTGGTAGATGGAATGGGGTGGTTTGCATGTGGGAATTGTGTGGTAGGGGTATGAGGTGTAGGTGTCGAGCTATGTGAAGATGTGAAATATCATGGTCATGGATGAAAAGGGAGTGGTGGTGTTTGAGGAGTGGGAAGGAGAGGAGGTTTGGTGGAGGAAGATGGGTGAGATGGGATAGGAGGTGATGATGATGGTGGTGAAAAATGTGGAAGCACAGGAAGAGGATTTGTGGAAGAAGATGGTTGAGAAGGAGGGGGAGGCCACGAGGAAGGTGGTGAGAAAGGAATGGTAGTAGAATGAAGTGTTGTGCTAGGTGATGATTTTTGTGGGGATGATATTGGTGTGGAAGGAGATGTAGGTGCTCTTGATGAGTGAGGAGAATGGATGGGGAGGATGTAAGTGGAGGATGATGAGGGTCCTAGGGGAAGGTCTATGATGTTGTAAAATTTGAAGGGATCCCCATCGGTAGGAACATAATGGATGAGGTCATCATAGACATATTTAAGATAGTGGTGTAAGGTAGAAGGGACACACTACATGTCTTTGATCCATGGGCATTCGAGCAAGATATTGTACTGCATCTCACCTTGAATAACATGAAATAGGATGGAGATGGTTTGGAAAATGGCATGAATAGGTAGGATAATAGAGCCTACCATGGGTTGCATGGAACCATTGAATGCTCTAAGATCGAGCGATGGTGTGGCAAAGTGAGTGGGTGGGATGTGCAAATGATGTAGGGCAGTCATAGAGATGATGCTTATGGATGAGCCAGTATCAACGAGAACATGCTTGTAGGTGATGTCATTGATAGTTGCTTGGATGTGAAGAGGTGGATCTGCTCCTTCCCCTATGAGTTTGATGATCTCATGGTCGTGAAAGCTAATGGAGGGTTGGAGGCAATGAGGTATGTTTCCCATAAAGTTAACAAATACATTTGTGTCATGCATTTCGAGGTTGATGGATCAGAGGATGTCATTCAATGCCTCATGATGGGGTTGAGATTGTTGTAAGAGATCGAATATGGATAGCCTAGTTGGGGCATTGTGTAACTAGTGTGTAAGACTACCATGGATAGTGATGATATTTTGTGGTAAGTGTGGTGAGGCTTGAGCTATGGTAGAGGGTTGTAGATAAGTGAAGGGTGTCGGAGGAGAAACCATTGGTGCATCCTATCGAGGTGGATAGCATTGGGCCTAAGTGGTAAGGTTTATCATGCCAATGATGCCACATGAGGGTGGATCTCATTGGACATTGTTAACCTATCTAGGTTGTCCTTGGGGATTGGATTGGGTTCCTTGGGAATTAGTCCCTCGATGTTCAGGTAGTAGATTTTGGTAGATTCCCAAGTTTTGATTTTGAGGTGCAAGGGGGTTTGAGACCTGAATGGTACCTTGGTCAATGAGGTCCTGAACAAGACCATGGAAGGAATGATAAGACTCTATATCATGGCCATGTTGTCGATGGTATGCGCAAAAGGCCTACTCAATATATCCTCAAGGTTTGGGTTGATTGGGATCAAGGGGTCGAATATCGGGTAAGGTAATGTGACTTGCATCATACAATCACTAAAATAGAGTTGGCAAGGGCTCAGATAGTGAGGTCAAATTATGTTATAGAAGCTATGGGTGAAGACCATGAGGTTGTGTCGGTCGGGGTGTAGGAGGTGCGCTAGTCTGGAACAACTACTGTGGTGGAGGTGGAGGTCGTGAGATGGATGAAGAGGTTGGAGAAGCTACTGCCACCTGGTTGGTTTGTGGTGGTCTAGTATAGGGTTGATTTGGTGTATTTTTGTTGAAATGAAAGTTGGAATTGTAAGAAGGTTTTTGTCTGAGCTTGATCTTGCTAGATTGGACTTTGATGTCCTCAATGACCTTGGCTTGAGTGATAGCTTCCTCAAAGGTGCGACTTTGATGAAGTTGTAAGGAGGTAGAAATATGCTTGTGACAACTCTTTGAGAAGAGTGTAACTAACTCAATGGATGGGAGGCTATGAGCGAGGTCATGTATAACCGATCTCCATCTAGAAACAAACTCGGTAATAGGTTCATCATCTACCTGACGTAGGGTATAGACATCTGAGAAGTTAGTTTTCTTCTTGATGTTGATGGAAAAGTGTTCCAAGAATGAGTTGGCCAATTGCTCAAAGGTGTATAGGCTATGGCATGGGAGCATGTTGTACCAATCTAGGGCTTGTCCCCCAAGCGAGAGGGAGAAGGTACGTAACATGAGGGGGTTGCTACTATGAAGTTGATAGCAAGTTGAGCGATAATTGTTGACATATTTACGAGGATCCTCTTTACCTTTGTATTTATCAAACTTTGAGATCTCAAAGTGATAAGGGTAGGGAGGAATAGGAACTGATGGGTGGACTGGCTCATTGTAGAGTTCATCGTATGTGGGATTTTGTGGCCCATAATCGGTTGTACAGAGGTTGAGCATCTTAACTTCATCTTGTAGAAGTTGAAGCTTAGGTGCTAAAGGTGTAGAGGATTATGTAGGGGTAGGTGGAGCCTAGGAATGTGGAGGATATTGGAGTTGTTGTTCCTCCCAATGTGGGGATGGGACATATTGTAATGGTACCTATAGGTGAGGTTGTTAGATAGCATAGGATGTCAAAAGTGATGGGATACCCTATGGTAGAGTAGGCATCTATTGAGGGTAGTAATATTGTTGTTGTAGGGCTTGTGATTGTTGAATCAAGATCTATGGGAGAAGGGTCTATTGTAGTGGTTGGATCATAGGAGACGACGACCATGAAGGGGGTGTTGTGAAGAATGTGGGTGCAACAGGCTATGGTGGAGGTAGTGGTGTCTGCATGAGTGGTGTCGGTGGTGGGCGAGATGAGGTATCAAAATATGGCACCTATATCTAGCTAGGAGCATGATGGGTGGAAAAGGTAGGTGGCATAGGATAGCCTAGAGGATTGGTAGGATAATATGTAGGTCGTGAGTCATAGGTGGGAAAGAAACTAGGAGCTGGAGCTCAAAATGGAGGTGGTGGAGGGATGCAAAATATGGGTGCATATGAAGATGGAAGTGGAATGGAAGGTGGCACACCATACATTCTAGGCGGGTGGAATGTAGGTGGAGGTAATGAGGGAGAAGGATCATGGGCTTCAATGGTAGGAGCTTGAGGAGGTGGTGTGGTGAAAATGGTCTCACCAGATGAGGGAGATGAGGTCTATTGATGTAGTTGGTATGAGAATTATTGTGGGTGAGAAGGTGGTTGTGATGTAGCATCGAAGGATGCAAAGGAGGGTTGTTGGAAGGATGGTGGTTGTGATGCTTGAAAAGCATCCTGATATGATGATGTGAGAGGTGCATATTATGGCTCTATAGGAGGCTACAACAAAGGGATTTGTGATGAGGGTGCTTGCATGGTTGGAGTGGAAGATGAGGGATCTGAGATCATCCCTATGGTAGGGGTAAATGAGGTGACCTTGGGGTGAGTGCGATTGAGCAGGGAAGAGTCATTCTCAAATAGTGATTGAGATAGACTTTAGAAGAAAGGATGTATGAAGGTAGGTGAGGTAGGAGTGATCTCCTCATCAATAGTAAAGAGAGGAGGTGGATGTCCTGGAGTGGTGTAGATGATGTGATCACAAAATGTAGAAGGTATATTAGGTGAAGGTGAATGGGGAAGAAATGGATAATCTTCGCTTGAGGAAGTGGGAGTCTCATCATGAGACATAGTGTGTGTGGGAGGTAAATTTGAATCTATGGGGAGATCTACTGTGAGTGTGGAAACTTCCCTTATAGAGGGAGGGGAAGAAGTATATTGACTAGAAGGGGTGAAAAATACCTCCTCCTCAAGGCGCACTTGCTCACGCACTTGACTACGTGTGATGATAGGCATGATGTCATGTGTGGTGAATTTATACTCAAAACTATTCATAAATGGAAATATGAGGTTTTGGGTGTGATCTATGTGGGGTTTTTGAGTAACCTTATGAAATTTGAGTAGTTTCTGTACCTAGAAATAGGATTCATAGGTCACTATGTGAATTGAGACCTGATTCATAGGTTGACCTATGAATTGGACTCAGACTATGAATCTAATAGAAAAATTAGAAGTGACAGGCTGTAGACAGCCAATAAATGTGTTGCTAATCTGTGGATGTGCTAAAACTAATTTTGTGAGCATGCAAACAATGTTTAACTAGAATCAGTTCTAAATGTAGAAAATAAAATGTTTGTTTGTTTTTATGTATTTTGATGTTGAAACTTGCTTCCTAGAAAATAATATGGGAAGTGGGTGAAACTCTAGAAAAATGGGAGTGTCATCAGTATGGAACCTCCTGCAACACCCAAGGGTGCATAGAATAGAACAGTGTCTCAACGGGTAAGTGGTGACCTGTATGGAAGGTGTAATAAAATGATATCCAAATGAGGGGAACTCAAAATGTGCTAATGAGTCCAATATCCTCTCATGAGAAGAGGTGGTACTATCTAAGACCTACTACTAGCCCAGTTGGGTGTTTGCTTCACTCTTGGGTGAGCTTAGTCAAGAATGATAGTTACCATGTTCACTAATTATGTGAGCCTTGTGAATGAAGGTATCTAATCCTATCCTACTCTGAAGGTCCCTTTCGATGATGAATTCTAGAAAACTAATCTCAAGAGTAGGGGATTTTCTGGTGATGAAGTCTAGAAAACTACTCTTGGGGGCTACTAAGGTGTCTAGGGGTGAGTTGGTGGAAGGAGATGAAATCCAACATCACCAGTCTCGAGTGATGGATTGGGGATGAATTCCAATCTCACCATTGTGTATACCATGTGAGTGTGTGTAGGTGTGTTTGTTACCATTGGGGAAAGCAAAGATGACTATCTAGATGCCTTTTCAGAAATGAAAGCTAGGCCTAGATGCATTTTCAAAATGAAACTAGATTTATATGCATTTTTAAAATGTAAACTAGTCCTATGTGCCTTTTTAGAAAATAAATAAGGATCTATTCTATGAAGTATGTAAGCAAGTAAAGTGAAGCATGTGATAAAAGGGATTTTGGAACCCTAATTTTGAAACATGAAAGAAATGTGAGATTGATTGTGCAAAAAGAAATTTGAAATCCTATGTTAGAATATGAAAAATGAATTGAAACCTTAATCTAAAAATATGAAAGATATTTGAAATTGATTTACAACTTAAGATGCGAAAAGGAATTGGAAATGATTTATGAAAAGAGATTTGAAATTGATGTGCGAAAGGAATTGAAATTCTATGTTAAGGGTAAAAAGGAATTATAACCCTAATCTAAAAAACATGAAAGAGATTTGAAATTGATTATGCACAAATAAATTTGACTCTTATGCTAAAGGATGCAAAAGGAATTGAAAATTATTGTTTTTGAAAAGGAATTGGAAATGATTGACAAAAAGGGATTTTGAAAACTTAATCTAAATGTGATTTTTGAGAAATGAAATTGAAATGCTTTTGAAAAATAAGAGACACTAAAAAATTCTGATCTAAATGCAGGTTTTGGAAAGGAATTGGAAATACCTATCAAAAATACATAAAGGAATGAATTGCAAAATTTAGAAAAGGGATGAAGAACTAGTTTGACGATTGTGAGTAACAAAGCGAAAAGAAGAATGCAATTTTGAATCGAATGACAATGAATAACTCTGAAATAAATTAAAGGAATTCTAAAATATTCTGATAGACCTAATTATCATTTCAAAAGGACTAATCGTACAAAATAGCACAATGCATTTAGAATGTAAAATTGCTATGCAAAAGAAACATAAAAATAGAAAATACCAAGGGGAATACCTGACTGCTGAGATGTCAGATGGGTTTTTTGAAGCTTCTACTGTGATGCCCTACTATGTTAGGGTTTTGTGGAGCAATATGATAGAATTCGTAGGGTGACCTATGAATTGGATTCTGATTCATAGGTTGGGGGGCGAATCAGGTTTAGGAGCCTCAAACTCCTTTTCTGTTGGCTTGAAGTGCTTGTCAGGGCTTAAGTAGGTTCTGTTCTATCTTGAGGGTACCTGTAACAGGACATAAAACTAGATATTGCATCAGATTCGTAAGAAAACTAGTCTAATGCAACCTTTTGTGGGGGTCCCATCGGGCATGCTAGAATGAAGCTAACTAAAAGTGACCATTTGATCAAACAACTTAATCAACATATAAATTGCTCAAAAATGCTGCTTTTCATTTATTAAGAGTGTTTTTGGGTTATAAAATGAATCTCTCTATTCTCTTTACAAACATGAAGCACTCTGATGGTCTCCTTTAGGGCCCCTCGATGCAGGTGGGCTTCTATGTGCACGGGCCACTGATAGTTTTGCTGGTGTGGTTCTCTTGTACCTATTTTTAAGCCTACAAAAGATGGTTAGTATGTTTGGGGGCCTGCCTTAGTCAGACCCCATGATAAAAAGATAATAATACGACATGAAATATGCATGGAAAAGTACTAAAAATAGGAAGAAATGCTATAAAAATATAAAATGAATGATACCTGCTAAATCTGTTGATGTAGACCAACTATATGGTCAATTCGTAGGGTGGCCTATGAATTGGAACCCAAATTCATAGGTCAAGGGGTGAATTGGTCTGTAACTACTTTCTGGTGGAGATCCTTCATCCGGATGGGCTCCCAAGGTATGTTCGATGTTGTTTGCATGGTGTGGAATTGTTAGATGTGGCTCTGGTATGATTTTTGTAGAGTTTTTGTAAGGTGACTGAAATGGGAGAGAGAGATAAAATGAGGGGGGGAACCCTCTATTTATAGGAAATGCTAAGGTCATGGGGGTGGTTAGATGAACCAGACCTTAGAGTCAATCCCTAGTGAGGTTAGGTTAGGGTTTTGGGGAGGTGTCAAGCCCACATGCCCTAAAAGAATATCTCATCCTCACACATGTGTGAGGAAGGGTTAGGGTTAGCCAGGGTTAGCTAAGTCCTAGGTTAGGTTGGGGTTTAGTTAGGGTTTCTAGAAATATCCTAACTAATTCATGGTGCACACATGTGTGAGAGTGTGCTTAGGGCTAATTTTGCCTTAGGACCCTAATTAAACCTACTTAGGTGATAAAGTGCACTTAAGTGAAAAGTCACTTGCAAATTAGAATCTTGATTAGCCTAATTAGGATTTTTAGTGGGGAATGGTCCCATGGGGTCCTAATTAGGTGTAGGAAAGGGCTTAGGTTGCCTTAGGGGGCTAGTAGATGGATTCCAAGTGGGTAGGAAGCATCTTGGGTGTGTTTTACCTAGTTTTTGTAGGTTTAGGAGCCTACGGATGACTAAGGTAGCCTACAGATGACTAAAGCAGCCTATGATGGCCTATGCAAGCCTACAAGTGTCTATGTAGGTCTGCAAGTATATAGGAATGAGCATGTGTGAATTTTGGGTGTCTACAGATAATTTGAAGAAGTAGGTTCAAAACCTACACGACTATCTCCATATAGCAAAGGATTTTTTAATGGCTTCTATGACAATGAAAAAAGAGGTCAAGAAGCTATTCGACAAAACAATGTTTTTTGAAAAATCATTATCCAAAATGGATTGGATCTTGATGTTTTTCTTACGGAGAAGGGTAAATAAGGTCTTGCACCAATATTCAAAGATGTTGGGAAAGAGGAAAACACCTTTGCTCAAAGGCTTGAAAAGTGTAGAGAACATCCTTTTTAGTTTTGGAGCAATTGAGAGTATTGTTAACTAGCCCAAGGGAGGACCCTTTCAAATGCAGAATGTCGAAGTAGTGGAAAAGGAAAAAGGAGTGGAATAGGAAAAAGGAGTGGAAAAGGAAAAAGATGCTGAAACTACTTGCAATTTTTTATTTTAAAAAAATATAATTTTATGATAAATTTTCATTTGAAAACAAAACATTTGCTTTTATTACTTTACTATTATACTATTTACATTTATATTTGTGTGTTGTTTTCATCACTTGAGTATTATGGGGTTTCAAATATGCTTGATTTTAAAATTTCATTTTATTCAAAGTCATTCTTGTTATTATATAAAAATGATTATTGTCTTGTGTATTATTCTATATTGTTTTTATATTTCAAGTGAGTTTATGAAGGATATATCTATGCATGGGTTTAAATTTTCATTTTATTCAAAGTCATTATATCTATGCGTGGGTTTAAATTTTCATTTTATTCAAAGTCATTCTTATTGTGATATAAAAATGAGTATTGTCTTGTGTATTATGCTATATTGCTTTTATATTTTAAGTGAGTTTATGAAGGATATATCTATGCATGGGTTTAAGTTTTTGTTTTATTCAAAGTCAATCTTGTTATGATATAAAGTGAGTATTATTTTGTGTATTATGATATATTATTTTTATATTTTAATATATAGAGTAATATGCTATTTGCATTTTTCCTTCTAGAGTCAAAGAATACATACTAATGATACTAATGATCCACATACATACATACGTTCAAAGTCAAGGCATAAATCATTATATTTTATCAACATATACAATTAATTCAATAACAAGGCATTATTGTATTGTATTGTTGTTTATGTAACTTGAGATTTATGCTAAATACATTGTGTTTTCTACAATTCTAGACTACATACAACACTTTGTAAAAGAAATATTTACTAATTATGTATGCATGCATGATTTTCAAATTTCTAGTTTACTCAAAGCTAAAGAAAAATCATAAAAATTTATCAACATAGACAGTCAATAACACTTCTAGAGTCAAAGAATACATACTAATGATACACACATACATACATACATACATACATTCAAATTCAAAGCATAAATCATTATATTTTGTCAACATAGACAATTAATTTAATAACAAAGCATTATTGTATTGTATTGTTATTTTTGTAACTTGAGATTTATGCTAAATGCACCGTGCTTTCTACTATCCTATACTACATATAACACTTTGTAAAAGAAATATTTACTAATTATGTATGAATTCATGGTTTTCAAAATATCAGTTTACTCAAAGCTAAAGCATATATTATAAAATTTTGACAACATAGACAGTCAATAACATTAAAAAGCAAATACAAGAAATCATTGATTATAGAATGATTATATGATTTTTTTCAAATCATTGAAATTTTACAAATGATATCAAATATGGAAAATATTTGATAATATGAATTTTTTCCAATCATTGAAATTTTACAAATGATATCAAATACAAAAATTCATTGATAATATGATTTTTTCAAATAATTGAATTTTTACAAATGATTTCAAATCCAAAAAGCATTGATTATATGAATTTGTTTAACTCATTGAAATTTTACATTGTTGGAAGCTAATACAAATTCTTGTCGACTTCTCCAAAATAACAAGGAATCATTTGTGAATTTTGAGTTTCTATAATCTCATCATCACTACAAGCTCACTCATTATCATCATTAGCAATAGTATTAGTGAGACCTCTTCTGTCCACTAGGGACTTCCAATATGTCAAAGCTCTATCATAGGGAAACTTACCCAACTTGTATGGTGACACATACATTCTCAAACAATTATCTAAATTTTTGTTCAACCTGTTATGAACTTTTGATTTAACAAAAGGTAGTGCATTGAAAACCCTTTCATCTTCAACAAATCCCAAAATTATTATCTAACATAATTCATATAAATTAAATTATTCATTCAAAGTTTCTTGTAAGACACTACTTTGAAACAATTTTTCCAGAAACGCATGATAGAACCAGTCTCATGTGGGTTTTTGAAATGTGCAATTTGATTATCCATTGTTATTCCAAAATCGATTGATTGTTATCTCAGAAGTTCTTTTTTTAGAATAACATTGATCTCAATACCATTTACTTCCACACGTTTAGAGAAATATGTCATAAGAGTGCCCATATATTTTACAATCAACTCACTTTTAACACTGTGGTCAAGACAAGGATTCTAGAAGATGGGATTAACAACAACCATCGTCTCAAGTGTCTCATCTTTGTGAAAATGATCTCTAATTTCAATTGTTAATGTTTTTTCAATTATTTTCAATTTATTCTTAGTACTATCCAAAAATTCATTGAATTTACAATGTGTTACGAGCACTTGTTCAAAATCATATGTAAGTGTATCTAAATGCTTTTCATAATGATATAAAGGAATCATATTTCCATAAATAGCAATAAAAATATTATCGTTGATGATGAACTTTAAAAAGTTGTTAGGATCATTGACTTGAACTAATGTATTCCAACTATCAAATAAAGAATCCTTAAAATTTTATCCATATAAGTAAATCTTATCAATAAGCATACATATTTTTTTTCATCCTAATGAAATAGATAATATAAATTGCTCTTTCTTGTGCAAGTTTAATCAAAGAATTCATTTCTTGCAACAATGGAAGAATACTAGGTCCGAGATGTAGACCAATTGGTTTGACCAAACCTCGTAAGGGGGCGGAGGTCCAAGGTTTAAATATCAGGCCTCATCATACTGAACGCTTGTCCCTTTCCTAGTGCTTTTAGTGGCATAAAAGGTTTAAAATTATTGTGGCATGGTGGTTATAGGGGTGGACTACGCGAAGATCTATGTGGTGACTTTCGAGGCAGACAACGCAGAATACTGTGGTGGCCATAAAAATTTTGACAACCTACCCAGATTTGTGGCGGCTACTGATTCCACCATGTAAATAAATAAAAAACAATAGAAGAATACCACATAATGTAAGAAGATTTTCCAAGTCAGTTACATGAAATAACAAATATTTTGCCTTGTCAACATCCCTACGATGTACATACATAAATCCCGCCAAGGATTGATATTTTGAAAAACCCTTTTTGTAAGAAGAAATAATGAAATCCACCTGGTGTCCACATCTTTTAACAATTTTCTGCCTTCAGTTACACCTAGAGAAAATTGTTGAAACTCTGCAAATATTTTTGGACTGCATGAAAAGTAAGAGTGTATTTCACGGATGAGATCTTCCACTTTGTAAATCATTTAAATTTTACAAATGATATCAAATATGAAAAATTATTGATAATATGAATTTTTCAAATCATTAAAATTTTAGAAATGATATCAAATATGGAAAATCATTGATAATATGAATTTTTCAAATAATTGAAATTTTACAAATGATTTCAAATCCAAAAACGCATTGATTATATGAATTTGTTTAACTCGTTGAAATTTTACATTATTGGAAGCTAATACAAATTATTGTCGACTTCTCCAAAATAACCAGGAATCATTTGTGAATTTTGAGTTTCTATAATCTCATCATCACTACAAGCTGACTCATTATCATCATTATCAATAGTATTAGTGAGACCTATTTTATCCGCTAGGGACTTCCAATATATCAAAGATCTATCATAGGGAAACGTACCCAACTTGTACGGTGACATACATTCTCAAACAATTATCCAAATTTTTGTTCAACCTGTTACGAACTTTCGATTTAACAAAAGGTAGTGCATTGAAAACCCTTTCGTCTTCAACAAATCCCAAAATTAATGTCTAACATAATTCATATAAAATAAATTATTCACTCAAAGTTTCTTGTAAGACATTACTTTGAAACAATTTTTCTAGAAATGCATGATAGAACCAGTCTCATGTGGGTTTTTGAAATGTGCAATTTGATTATCCATTATTATTCCAAAATTGGTTTATTGTTGTCTTAGAAGTTCTTTGTTTAGAATAATATTGATCTCAATACCATTTACTTCCACATGTTTAGAGAAATGTGTCATAAGAGTGTCCATATATTTTACAATCAACTCACTTTTAACACTGTGGTCAAGACAAGGATTCCAGAAGATGGGATTAACAACAACCATCACCTCAAGTGTCTCATCTTTGTGAAAAGGATCTCTTATTTCAATTTTTAATATTTTTTCAATTATTTTTAATTTTTTCTTAGTACTATCCAAAAATTCATCGAATTCGCAATGTGTTACGAGCACTTGTTCAAAATCATCTGTAAGTGTATCTAAATACTTTTCATAATGATATAAAGGAATCATATTTCCATAATAGCAATAAAAATATTATCATTGATGTTGAAATTTAAAAAGTTGTTAGGATCATTTACTTGAACTAATGTATTCCAACTATCAAATAAAAAATCCTTAAAATTTTGTCCAGATAAGTAAATCTTATCAATAAGCATACATTTTTTTTTCACCCTAATGAAATCGATAATATAAATTGCTCTTTCTTGTGCAAGTTTAATCAAAGAATTCATTTATTGCAACAATGGAATAATACTAGGTCCGAGATGTAGACCAATTGGTTCTACCAAACCCCGTAAGTGGGGCAAAGGTCCAAGGTTCAAATCTCAGGCCTCGTCAGACTAAACACTTGTCCCTTTCCTAGTACTTTCAACAGCATAAAAGGTTTTAAATGATTGTGGCATGGTGGTTATAGGGGTGGACAATGCAGAATACTATGGTGGCCATAAAAATTTGGACAACCTACCCAGATTCGTGGTGGATGTTGATTCCACCATGTAAATTAAAAAATAATAATAGAAGAATACCACATAATGTAAGAAGAGTTTCCAAGTCAGTTACATGAAATAGTAAATCTTTTGCCTTGTCAACATCCCTACGATGTACATACATAAATCCCACCAAGGATTGATATTTTGAAAAACCCTTTTTGTAAGAAGAAATAGTGAAATCCACCTGGTGTCCACATATTTTAACAATTTTCTGCCTTCAATTACACCTAGAGAAAATTTTTGAAACTCTGCAAACCTTTTTGGACTGTATGAAAAGTAAGAGTGTATTTCACGGATGAGATCTTCCACTTTGTAAATCATTTAAATTTTACAAATGATATCAAATATGAAAAATCATTGGTAATATGAATTTTTCAAATCATTAAAATTTTAGAAATGATATCAAATATGGAAAATCATTGATAATATGAATTTTTTCAAATCATTGAAATTTTACAAATGATTTCAAATCCGAAAAAGCATTGATTATATTAATTTGTTTAACTCATTGAAATTTTGCATTGCTAGAAGCTGATACAAGGTCTTGTCAACTTCTCCAAAAGAACCGAGAATCATTTGTGAATTTTATATTTCCATAATCTCATCATCACTACAAGCTGACTCATTATAATAATTATCAACAGTATTAATGAGACCTCTTATGTCCGCTAGGGACTTCCAATATGTCAAAGCTCTATCATAGGAAAAATTACCCAACTCGTACGATGACACATGCATTCTCAAACAATTTTCCAAATTTTTGTCTGACCTATTAAGAACTTTTGATTTAATAAAAGATAGTGCACTGAAAACTCTTTCATCTTCAACAAATCCTAAAATCATTGTATGATATAATTCATATAAAATAAAGTATTCACTCATAGTTTCTTCTAAGATACTAATTTGATAATATATTTTCTAGAAATGTGTGATGGAACCAGTATCATGTGGGTTTTTGAAATGTACAATTTGATTATCCATTATTATTCCAAAATTGGTTGATTGTTGTCTCAGAAGTTCTTTGTTTAGAATACCATCGATTTCAATACCATTTACTTCCACACGTTTAGAGAAATATATCATAAGAGTGCCCATATATTTTACAAACTCACTTTTACTACTGTGATCAAGATAAGGATTTCAGAATATGGGATTAACAACAACCATGGCCTCAAGTGTCTCATATCTATGAAAATGATATCTTATTTCACTTGTTAATGTTTTTGCAATTCTTTTCAATTTATTCTTATTACTATCCAAAACCTCATTGAATTCGCAATGTGTTACGATCACTTGTTCAAAATCATCTGTAAGTGTATCTAACCGTTTTTCATAACGATATAAAGGAATCATCTTTCTATGGATATCATTGATGTTGAATTTTAAAAAGCTATTAGGATCATTAACTTGAACTAACATTTTCCAACTATCAAACAAAGGATCTTTAAAATTTTGTTCGAATAAGTAAATCTTATCAATAAGCATAAATATTTTTTTTCTTATCCTAATTAAATTGATAATATAAATTTCTCTTTCCTATACGAGTTTAGTCAAAGAATTCATTTCTTACAATAATGTAATAATACCACATAATGTGAGAAGAGTTTACAGGTAAGTCATACGAAGTAACAAATATTTTGCCTTGTCAACATCCCTACGATGTGCATACATAAATCCCACCAAGGATTGATATTCTGAAAAATCCTTTTTGCAAGAAGAAACAATGAAATCCACATAGTTTCCACATCTTTTAACAATTTTCTGCCTTCAGTTACACCTAGATAAAATTATTGAAACTCTGCAAACCTTTTTGGACTGAATGAAAAGTAAGAGGGTATTTCACGGACGAGATCTTCCACTCTAGCTACATTATCAAATGTGCTCACAATTTTGTATGAATATTCATTCGATGATAAATGAAATGAATGGGAATAAAATATGGGATAATTAATGTCTTAATCCTAACACAAATATCGTTCCTTTGTCCATGCATTGTAGCCACATCGTCAACTCCAACACAAATTAAATTTGTGGTAATTTATTTTACATCCATTATGGAAATATCTTTTAAACTGGTTACAACAACATTATAAATGTTTTTGCATTATAATTTTTCATCATCTTATGAGTGCTAGTAAATGAGGTTATCATAAATGATGCTGGAATATGTAAACATGTATGCAAATCCAATATGTTTACATTCTCTATCAGGACCTCTATATCAACCAGTGATAGACGTTTTACCATTTCCTAACTACTTTGATATAACCAATGGGAACTAGTAAGGTTTTGTACATCGGCTAGTTGAAATAGTTACTTAAAATCCATAAAATTAAACATGGGTAGACCCTTTTTTAGAATACTATATACAACATCAAACTACAAATGTTTTGAGGCTAATACGGTCTTATTAATTTTTTGAAATTGGGCCTGGATTGTTCCAGCCTTCTCAATGAGAGTTTTTTGATGTTTCATTGCTTTTTCATATTCAAGTGCATATCTCACATGCACACATTCCGATGCATCCTTCCACCTATGAGATCTTAATTATTCCATCACTTTGTATTTCTTTGATGTAAACTTTTCCACAATATTTTTCTATTGTATATTTCTTATTTTACAAAAAATGATCCTTTCCAAGCTTCCAAGTATAAATAACGTATCTACACACTTTCTTTGTCTCATCTTGCTCAATAAAGAGGTATAATCGTGCGCATTTTTTTTAAATCCCTTCCAAGAGTCCATTTGCTTGTCTTTTGACGTTTAGATTTTTGACTACAAGATTCCTGAGAGATTTGCATTTTTTGTGTGTTGTCATTTCCTTTTTCAATTGATGCATCTATATTAGGCATCTCGTGAAGTGGTTTTTTAATGTTGTTATTAGAAAAATTATCATATGGTCCTATATCATCCGCTAGAATATCTTCGATTGGATGCATATTAGGGTCGACAATGTTTACTGCATTCAATGTTTGGTGTTCTATATCATTATTGGATGTAAAAAGATACTATTTTAAAGAATTAACATAATATAATTTTACAAAGCATTTAAAAAGAGGTAGATAAGCAAGCAACCATTTATCTATTAATAAAGAAAGGCTTTATATTTAAAAATAATAGAAAAAAAAGTAATGATTTGATGGTAAAAGGTGTTTATACCTGCATGTTATGTATATGTGGATGTCTTACTACATTTTGATATTTGTGTAAAATATTTTAGAATTGTCTTTTTACCAAAATATTGACCTTTGTTATTTCCATCTTAAATAGATGACATTGTATTTGTAAATAAAAAACCTGTAGATGTTAGGAAATGAATTTTTTTTTTAATTTACATGGTGGAATCGTAGCCACCACGAATCAGGCGAAGTCGTCCCGCTTTTTATGGCCGCCACAGTATTCTGCGATGTCCGCCCCAGAAGCCGCCACACAGATCTTCACGCAGTCCGCCCCTATAACCACCATGCCATAATCATTTTAAACCTTTTACGTCATTGAAAGCACATGAAATGAATATTAAAATGAAGAAAAATCACATACTTCCCTCAATAATAATTTACGTTTCTAAGTAACCAATGTTAAATTGTAATTCTATAAAGAATCTATGAATCTTCAGATGAACCTATGTTACCTTATAGAATGACCTCTAACTAACAAGAAGCAATCTCTAACAAGAAAAATACTCCTAACACATATCAATATGACATGGATACTTATCTACCACAATTGCAGATAGTGTATCTACATTGCCTATGAAACATACTCTAACATATAAGAAGCAGTATCTAACAAGAAAAATGCTCCTAACACACAACAACATGACATGAATACTTGTCCACCACACTTGCAGATAGTGTATATACACTTCCTATAAAACTGGAGAAAAAGAGCTTTGGACAACAAAAATATGGAAGAAGAATACTCTACCTATTATCACAGTCATCACAATTTTTTTTCATCGATAGTCATTTTAATATTATTGCAACTGCTCAATCATGGTCGATTAACACTACTCTACAACCACTCGATTATGATTGATTGATAATCCTCTATAGTTGATCGGTCTATGCCAATTTACACTCCTCTACAATCGATCAGCTTAGGATGATAGACACGCCTATGCAATTTATCAACTTATATCGATAGATACGCCTCTACAATCAATCATATTATACTGATTGACACTCCTTTGAAACTAATAGGATTATGCTGACATACACTACTCTACAACCAATCAAATTATGTCGATTAGCACTCCTCTAAAATTGATCAGCTTATATCGATAGACACTTCTTTGCAATCGATAAATTTATATCGATTGACACTACTCTGCAATCAATTGACTTATGTCGATTGACACTCATCTGTAATTGATCGGCTTATGTCGATAGACACTTCTTTGCAACCAATCGATTTATACCGAAAGACACTCTTCTAAAACCTATCAACTTATATCGATTGACACTCCTATGAAACTGATCGGCTTATGTCGATTGATACTCCTTTGCAACCGATTAGTATATGTTGATTGACACTCCTCTACAACCAATCCGCTTATATTGACAAACACTCCTTTACAACCTTGTCATGTTTTTTGTTGCTTTAGAGCTATTTTCGAGTTAGAGTGTTTTAGATGTATGATTATCTATACCCTTGAAATATTTATATGGGTAGTATATGAGGCGAAATTGGGCAAAAAAACAAAATTATTTATAATTTGAAGGTAAATTATCCGTGGAATTGGGTGAAATTAAAATAAAAATAGGATAATTATTATCAATGGCAAGCGAATTTATCCCAAAAAAACTTCCATTTCATAAATTTTGGGTGAATGGGCCCTAGTGAAAGGTTCTAAAATTAGCAAATTTAAAATTTTGAAAATCCTAAATAGAGCAAATTTATGATATTTTGTGCTTATACATAATGATGTATCAATATATTAAAATTTGACTACCACATATCAATCTAAAATTTATAAAACAAATAGCAAGTTGTTTTCTAATCTCGATACATATAGTACTGATGGGGGTCAAGAAATTGCATCTAACAAATCGCAAATCTTCATTCAACAATTTCAAGTAAAATTACATAAACAGCCCGTAGGCTTAGCAGAAACTGGCGCACAGGCACAGTTCTTTCACTCACTAGCCTACAGGCGTAGTTTCCCCTTTGGTCACAGCAGACCAATCACAATACTAGCCCGTAGGCGTAGTTTTCTTTCCTCTTGCAGGCTGCCTCATGTTCGATAATTTGCCTGCATTCCCAAGAAGAATTACAACAACTCTGGAAGGAACACGCACCCAAGCCTGTTCAGAATGGCTCTCGGCCCTCGACTCTGCAACTCGACTGTGCAACTCTCAACTGTAGTTTCTCCAACCTGCAACTGCTGTATTCCAACCCCTGTACATGCCTCTGCTCCATCCTTTTATAAATTTTTGGGTGTGCCTCTTTGTCTTCCATCTGGCGGCCCTTTGATTCATTTTTCCCATGACTATTCGTCTTCGTCTGCTTCGTAACTATAATTCGTAACGTCCTCTGTAACTGCCGTAATGTCTTTCGTTGACTGTTCGTATGCGCCTGTTTTCACTACACCTTGGTGCCACGTGTTGTTCTGTGTTGCCATGTGTCATTCTATAACGGTCTCTAAAAATGTCGCCTATCATGATTTCGCGACATCTCCTCCTCCTTCCTCGTCTTCTTCTCTTCCTGTCACGATATCGTGACATGTCGCGATATCACGACATTTCTACTCCCTTACCTTCTCTCTCCTCTTTAGGTCGTGAAAACCAGACATGTCGCGATATCGTGACATTTCTGCTCCATCGCCTCTTCTCTCCTCTTCGGGTCGTGAAAACTCGACATGTTGCGATATCGCGACATGTTTCCTCTCTTGCCCTTCCTTTTCCTTTTTGGTCGCGATATCACGACATTTTTTCTTCCTCACTGCCTTTTTTCCCTTCGGGTCACGATATCGTGACATCTTCCTTCCTTACTGCCTTCCTCGCCTTCGGGTTGTGATATCGTGACATGTCGTGATATCGCGACATCTTTCCTTTCTACCTCCTTCCTCGCCTTCGGGTCGCGATATCGCGACATCTTCCTTCGGACGCCTTCGCTTTTCTACTTCGATCGTGATTTCACAACACGTCGTGAAATCACGACAATCTCCTCGGCACCTACTTCCTCCTGCTTCTGGTCACGATTTTGCGACGGTCATGATTTCACGACATTCTCAATGGCTTCTCCTTTCGACTGATCCTGGTCGTAATTTTGCGACTATCACGATTTCGTGACATGTCGCGAAATCGTGACATTCTCAATGACTCCTCCTTCCGGCTGCTCCTGGTCTTGATTTCACGATGATCGTGATTTCGCGACATGTCATGAAATCGTGACATTCTCAATGGCTCCTCCTTTCGACTGCTCCTGGTCACGATTTCGCGACATGTCACAAAATTGTGACATTCTCAATGGCTCCTCCTTTCGACTGCTCCAGGTCATGATTTCGCGACGGTCATGATTTCATGACATGTCGCAAAATCGTGACATTCTCAATGGCTCCTCCTTTCGGCTGCTCCTGGTCACGATTTCACGACATGTCATGAAATCACAACATTCTCAATGGCACTTTCTCTCTCCTGCTGTCGGTCGCGATTTCGTGACATGTCACGAAATCGTGACATTTTCTCCGGCATCTCCTCTCTCTTGCTGTTGGTCGCGATTTCGTGACATGTCACGAAATCACGACAATTTTTGCCCTACACCTTCTCTCTCCTTCCTGAGTCGCGATTCTACGACATGTCGCGATATCGCGACATTTTTTCTATCGTGATTTCGCGACACCAAGGCAAACACTTAGAAATTTTGATGAAGATGCAAGATTGTTCGGCCGCCACTGGATGCTCCTGCATCAGACACCCGAGGTTGATGGAGAAGTGATCTTCACTTCTGTGTTGTTCGGTTGTTGCCTCTTATAACATCTCCAAACGCACACCTACCTTTGCAGTCCGCTTCAACTCCGTTTCTTGGCCTCTACTTCTTAGTTTATCTTCATGCTTTTTGCATAGCTCCTCTTGCTTCCGCAAATCCATTCTGAGCAACTCCTCTTGTAGGGCTTTCACTTGCCTCTACAAAGATCTGAATATCCATAACTATGAATCTTCAGATCTCATATCTCTGACACCACCTTGGTTTCTATGTGGAGGCATTTTGCTCCCTCCTCTCACAAAGCTCTTCCACAGATCCTGGTGCAAGCTGCCTCACGTTCGACGCTCTACTTACACACTCAGAATCTTCTAGCTCTGATACCACTTGATGGGGGGCCAGAAATTGCATCTAACAAATCGCAAATTTTCATTCAACAATTTCAAGTAAAATTACATAAACAACCCATAGGCTTAGCAAAAACTGGCGCACAGGCACAATTCTTTCACTCACTAGCTCGCAGGCATAGTTTCCCCTTTGGTCACAACAGACCAATCACAATACTAGCCCACAGTAGTTTTCTTTCCTCTTGCAGGCTGCCTCATGTCCGACTATCTGCCTACATTCACAGGAAGAATTACAGCAACTCTGGAAGGAACACGCACCCAAGCCGGTTCAGAATGGCTCTCGGCCCTTGATTCTGCAACTCGACTGTGCAACTTGCAACTGTAGTTTCTCCAACCTACAACTATCGTATTCCAACCCCTGTACACGCCTCTGCTCCATCCTTTTATAAATTTCTAGGCGTGCCTCTTAGTCTTCCATCTGGCGGTCCTTCGATTCATTTTTTCCATGACTGTTCGTCTTCGTCTGCTCCATAACTACAATCCGTAACGTCCTCTATAACTAGCATAACGTCTTCTGTTGACTGTTTGTCTGCGCCTGTTTTCACTACACCTTGGTGCCACGTGTCGTTCTATGCTGCCACATGTCATTCTGAAATGGTCTTTAAAAATGCCGCTTGTCATGATTTCGCGACATCTCCTCCTTCCTCGTCTTCTTCTCTTCCTATCGCGATATCACGACATGTCATGATATCACGACATTTCTACTCCCTTACCTTCTCTCTCCTCTTCGGGTCGCGAAAACCTGACATGTCACGATATCACGACATTTCTGCTCCATCGCCTCTTCTCTCCTCTTCGGGTCGCGAAAACCCGACATGTCGTGATATCACGACATGTTTCCTCTCTTGCCCTTCCTTTTCCTTTTTGGTTGTGATATCGCGATATTTTTTCTTCTTCGCTACCTTTTTTCCCTTTGGGTCACGAAATCGTGACATGTCACGATATCACGACATCTTCCTTCCTCGCTGCCTTCCTCGCCTTTGAGTCGCGATATCGCAACATCTTTCCTTTTTGCCTCCTTCCTCGCCTTCGGGTCGCGATATCGCTACATCTTCCTTCGGATGCCTCCGCTTTTCTGCTTCGGTCGCGATTTCATGACACGTCGCGAAATTGCAACAATCTCCTCGGCACCTAATTCCTCCTATTGTTGGTCGCGATTTCGCGACGGTCGTGATTTCGCGACATTCTCAACGGCTCCTCCTTTCGGCTGCTCCTGGTCACGATTTCACGATGGTCGCGATTTCACGACATGTCGCAAAATCGTGACATTCTCAATGGCTCCTCCTTCCAGCTGCTCCTGGTCGCGATTTCGCAACTGTCACGATTTCGTGACATGTTGCGAAATTGCGACATTCTCAACGGCTCCTCCTTTCGGCTGCTCCTGGTCGCGATTTTGCGATGGTCACGATTTCGCGACATGTCACGAAATCGTGACATTCTCAACGGCTCCTCCTTCCAGCTACTCCAGGTCGTGAATTCGTGACAGTCGCGATTCGCGACATTCTCAACGGCTCCTCCTTTCAGCTGCTCCTGGTCGCGATTTCACGACATGTCACAAAATCGCGACATTCTCAATGGCACTTTCTCTCTCATGCTGCCGGTCGCGATTTCGTGACATGTCGCGAAATCATGACATTTTCTCCGACATCTCCTCTCTCTTGCTGCTGGTCGCGATTTCGCGACATGTCGTGAAATCACGATAATTTTTGCCCTGCACCTTCTCTCTCCTTCCTGAGTCGCGATTCTGTGACATGTCGCGATATTGCGACATTTTTTTTGTCGCAATTTCGCGACACCAAGGCAAACACTTAGAAATTCTTATGAAGATGCAAGATTGTTCGGCCGCCACTGGATGCTCCTGCATCAAGTACCTTTTCAATTATACATTTATCATCAATAACATTGAGAGAAATTGTTTTTATTCCTTTAACATGATAGGTTTTATCATCAATAATGGTGACTGGTTTCCTATATTTGGCTTGCAAGGAGTCAAACCATATTTTATTCCTAGTCATGTACTTGGTAGCACCAAAATGAATGTATCGAACATCCTTAAATGTTGTTGTTGCCTTGGATATTAGTACCTTAAGTGCCATTTCAAGGTCTTGTTTGAATTCATGTTCTAATTATTCATTTGCAACATGCCCATGTTGTTGCATCTTCTTAGGATATGGTTTAGACTATAAATTTTCATATTCAAAGAGTTATATCAACAATACTTTGTATCATATCTTTCTCCTTCAGAAATATGACAATATCTCCTTTAGTTTTGAGGTTGGTTTTATGTTGTTGAAGAGGAGGACGAACCATTCTATGGCTTCTTTGTGTAAATGAGTGTCTTATTTATCAATTGATTTCTTAACTAATCAATTGCTTCCTTCTATTGAAGCATATTCACCAACTCATCAAAGTACACCTTCATATTTGATACATACAAGGAAGTAATCAACATTCAAAATGAATCTAGTAGGACTCTAACTATGATGGGTACTAAGATCCTCTCCTTAACTATTTCTTCTATAGAATTCAATTTGGATTTTAATTTAGCAACTCTTCAAAAAATTCTTAATGCTTTCTTCATCTTGAACTCTCAATGTGTGGATTTGAGACTAAAGATGAAGATTCGTTGATTTATTCTTCCCTTTGTATATGGTAGAAAGTATGTCCTATACCTCCTTGGATATTTGTACTTCATAAATGTGTGGCTAAATGACTTATGTTGTGGTAAGGGTGATGATCTTTAGTGCTTTAGCATTTGCATCATCAAACTACTATTAAACCTCTTCATCATTTTCAGGTTGAGTGACTTTTCTAGTGATAATGTCCTAGAGTTTCTCAACCACCAAGATGGTTCGTATCTTAATATTTCATATTTTTTATGGAATCTCCCATGACCAAATAATATGATAATTATCTAAGAAAAATATCTCCCAAGATGAGATCACCACTTAGAGAGGGTAAAGTCTCATAAGCCACTTTATGGGTAAAGATAATTACAAGTAATACTTGATATGAGTGATGATCATTACAATGACAACATCCCTTCTTTATATACCCACTATTAATGCTACTTTGAGAAATTGACTTCTAAACCCTTATACCACTCATTATTATAACATAATATTATCAACCTTGGATTATGTGTGGCCCATATCAACTATTAGTATTATCTATATATGATATAATATCATATATGAAGAGCAAAAAGCCTCGATAAATTAAATCTAGAAAAGCAATAAATATAGAGTCAAAAGAAAAAGATAACAAATACACACATAACATAGTATTTCACTTGGGAAAACCCTCATGAGAAAAAACCTAGCATAGTAACATCTCCTTATTATATAAACTTAACCATATCCAATACAATAATATTCATCTCTCATGTCTCTACCAAACCCTGATGCAAGTGTAGTTTAAATAACAATATAAGAATGGATTTTATAATACCATGGACATAAAACCATGAGTTCAAATATGTTATCCCTAAACAACCCATATGGGTCTAAAAATAACTTAAAAACACTAAAATTTCTATCGAGGGTTATTACCTTTGGACCCCTACTTTTCAGGGGTTGTTGCACCTAAACCCTTGCTTGGGGCCCGACCTAACCTTGAACCTCGATGAGAATACATAAAGAGTGTCCAATTTCTTTTAGAGTTAACCTCACTATAATAACATGAAAAATATTCAATATATTTTCAACATTCTCCCACTTGTTAAATATTTTCCATAGGGATAAAAAACTTTAATAATCTCACGAAAAAAATATTACAAAATTTAAATCCTAATCTATGTCTTAAAAATCAATACTTTTAACCAATAAAACTCTTACCATTTAATAAAAACATAAACCTTTTTATTAAATTTAAATAACAATTAACAAATATAATTATATTTTTATTATTTAACTATAAAATTAATTTTATTTTACATATATTAATATTAAAAATATAATTATAAATAATATTAAGATTAAATAAAATAACTAACCATTTTTATATTACATAAACTTTGAGCTTTGGTTTGGTAAGGACGTTATAGAAATTCTACCCCGTAGAAAACCCTTTCGGTTAGAGCCGTACTCTCTTTCGATTCAAACCCACATCCTTCGAATAACGTATTGTATCTTTCCTTCTTTGTATTAAAGACTAGACAATCACGCATAGAGTATGTTGTACGCAAGCAATGAATCTGTATATCTAAAGTCAAATTCAATGAATGTGCAAATCTGAAGTCAAAGTCCTTCACGTCTTCATCGAACCCACGAGCCTTTGCCGGAGGTCGTAAATTTGGATTCTACAAACGTCTTTATCGAACCCACGAGCCTTTTGCAGGTGGTCGTAAATTTGGACTCTACCCTTGTGAATTGAATCCAAACTTTATAGTACCTTCTAGGAAATACACTTAAAGTGGAGACTTCGTCAACTAGTAAATCTAAAGTAAGTGTTTGTGGATGTTGTCAAATTTTTTTTTTTTGATAATTATGTGTTTGTATTTATAGCGGGTTTTAACAAGGATCCCAAAACCTGATTACATAAGCAATGGGCCTAGGGCATCAATCCCTTGAAACTGAACACCAAAACAGAAATCCCGTCCAGCGGTAACAGTAAGCATGAAACAATCCCTCTCGGCGGGAAACAAACAAATAAGAAAAAAAGTAGTTTTGGAGATCCCGCTCAGCGGGGAGTAGCCAAAAACCACCATCGAGAAGATCCCGCCCAGCAGGAAGCAAAGAAAAACCGTTACAATAAAATCCTACCTCGAGGGAAGCAGTCAAAACCACCACAAACAGTCTCGCCTAGCGGGAAGCAACAAGGAAATCCCGCCATCCGGGAAACCAGCAGAAAAGAAAGGATCCCGCCTCGCGGGAAAACCGACGGATTTGGCGGATCCCGCCCTATGGAGAAACCATCCCGCCCACCGGAAAACATTCGATTCGGCGAGAGCCATCCCGTAGGAAGCCGACGACCAGCACGAGAGAGGATCCGATCCATCAAGAAGTGACCAGAGAGTTGCACCACAAGGAACCCGCCCCGGGAAAACAGAAGAGGATCCCAGCAGCAGGGACCAAGAATCCCGTCCAAGCACAGAGCTTGTCGAGGATTCACAAGAAAAAGGGGGAAGCTGTCCAAACCCTAAACCGTCACCTCCACCGCACTGAGAAACGCAAGGGACCAGATCCACGCGAATCACCTGCAAAAAACCCCAAGGGGAAGCCTGAGGGAAAAAGGGAAGGGATCCCCAACCAAACACCAGTCCGAAAAAACAACCAAGGAAACCCTAGCCGGTTGGGAGGGGCGCAGATAGTGGAGAAGGATCTCCCCCCAGGAGATCATCTGCAAACAACCACTCCTCGGGAGGGATGACCTGGGTTGAACCAGGGACTAGGCAGAAACCAGGAGCCATGGGAGGGGGAGCAGGAGAGGGACCAGAGCCCTCCCCTCTCAACCCTATCAGGGTGAGGTCTCGTACCAGTTGTATACCCAGATGTTGTCAAATTAATGCGAACCATCCGATTATGTTTGAGATGTTGAGACAGACTACTGATGCCGCAGCAGCAGTATCGTTGAGCATCTATTACTATTCACACTTACTTTTTCATGGTCAAGGTTAGCTTGCTAATTGATCAGTGGGTGGGAACCCGCGTGTACAATTAATCAGGTTTTAGTACGATATTCTTTATTTCAATTCAAACTTTTTATTAAAACGGTTATGATTACTTGATTATTCTTCTCTATAATTGTTAGCCAATTATTATTTGTTTATTTTTTTCTATAATTGTTAGCCAATTATCATTTGTTTATAATTGGAAGGATATTAAAAAGGGAGAAAGCGCCTGGCAAAGTTTAGTTTTTATTTTATTTATTTTTTAATATAATATTTTTTCTATAAAAAATTTAAATTTTTTGAAGTATAATTTTAATATATAAATTATTATTATTATTTTATTGATCAAAAATAAATATTCTCACTTACAAACTAAACTTATCAATAAAGACAACCACATTACTACTCAAACCTTATAAAAACGACTTCTTGACAATCGCAACCATATTAACTTTTGTCTCCACCAATGCCGAAGATGTAGTCTTCGGCGTGGAAATCTAATCACACGATCTACGCCACCAATTTTGAAGATTTCACTTTAGCTAGTATTCTCCGCGTGGAAATCTAATCACGCGAATCTTCTCACATACGCCGATTTTCGAGCTAAGTTGTCCATTGTCAGCCGTTTACTCCACGGGAAAAATCACTTGTCTGGTTAGCATCTAATAATAGCCGTCTACTCCACGGGAAAAATCACATACCAATGGTTAATGGTTTCTTGTCTTTGAAAAAATCAATGCAGCGCTTAGCGTCCAATACATTCCAATAAAGACCAATTGCCGCCTCAGGAAACATTCAAAAAAGAAAATTGACTTGCCGTGTAGTATCCATTAATTGTCCGCCTTCCAATACTTTCGTATTTTTTACGAGGATAAACCACAAATTGATTTATGTGCCTGTTTTGTTGATTTCTCTAACTCTTGCGCTTCAATTTTATGGGTCCAGAAGATATGACCGTTGCGGAAACGAATGCCCAGTTTGCAAGACCCGTCTTGATAGTCAGCTAAACTTTGCCGAAGATTATCAACAGTTACCGATAAAGTGTTCTGCTCACGGGCACACTATATGCCATCTGTGGTGTAATTAAGATGAAGATCGCCATCCTATTTAATTCAAGAGCTTTATGCCCCTCTTCTTTCTTAAGAAGTGTTCTGCTCTTATTATTTATTGTTACGTTCTCAAACTCCTCTGTGCCGGACGATTACGACTGCAGTTGCGACATAAGGACATATGCAAATGGAAGTAAATTCGAGAGCAATTTGAATACGGTTATAAATAATCTTGTCCAACACACATCCTCATCAGGTGGTTTCAATACTTCTGTTTTCGGCCAAAGTCCAGACAAAATTTATGGCCTTCTTCAATGCCGGGGAGACATATCGGTGGAGGATGTTTGGTTTGTGGCCACTACTCTGGCCACATCCCCAACACTGACACCACCAGACTGCCAGCACTGACACCAGCAGTAGGCTGCAGTGGCAGAAGTCAGAGCCCACATTTGCAGGCTGCAATGGCAGAGGTTTCAGGCTGCAGTTGCAGGGGTTGTTACTCCAGAGAAGGTAAGCTGGGAGGGATGTTGTAGTTATCAAGTTTTTCCTTTTGCTGTGCTTGGTTGCAGGTCTGTGACAGAGGGAGAAAACTTTGTTTTCCTGCTGTGTTTTGTTGTTGCTTTGGCTGTAATTGGGTTGTAATAGATTGCATTCCCTGTTTCTTGGGCATTGCATTGTGTTGTAACAGCCATTGGTTGTGTTGTGGCTGTATTGTGTATGATGACAGCCATGTAATGTAAACAACCCAGCTGTTGTAAGACTGCATTTTTCAATAAAAGACTGAAGTGTTTTATGCATTCTGAGTTTAATCCTTTTTTCAGCTGATTGCATTTGTTCATTTCTCTGTTTTTTCAACTGTCATTGGTATTCAACAAATGGTATCAGAGCTTGGGGCAGCATTGGAAGTGTTGCTCTATTGAGGAAACTCTGCAGGTGTGAAGAATATTGCCTGGGTATTTTGTGGAAACCAGTTGGAGCAGAGAATGGACCATAGCAAGTCTGCCATTGAAAAGTTCAATGGGCAGAATTTCAATTTGTGGAAGTTGAAGATGGAATATCTTCTTGTAGAGAGAGATTTGAAGGAGACTATCATCAAGGATCCAAAGCCAGCAACAATTAGTCAAGATGACTGGGACAAGATGAATGACAAAGCAATTGCCTTGATTGGTTTGAACCTTGCAGATTCAGTCTTAATGAATGTTATTGGAGCTAAGTCAACAAAGGAGCTTTGGGATAATCTAGGTAAGCTCTATGAATCAAAGTCACTTATGAATTTAATATTTCTTAGAAATAAATTGTATGCATTAAATATGGCTGATGGAGGAAATGTAGCTGATTATTTAAATACCTTCAACATCCTAGTAAATCAATTGAAATCAGCTGGTGATGAGATCAAAGAAGAGGAGCAATGTATTTGCTTGCTTTGCAGCTTACCAGACTCATGGGACAATCTGATTGTAGCAATCAGTGGGAGCACAAAAGTGGAAAATCTCAAGAAGGATGAGATCATTAGTCAGTTGCTCCAAGAAGAAACTAGAAGGAGGACCTCTGAACCTACTAAAAACACAGAAGCCTTGGTTGTTAGAGATAGAGGAAGAAGTAGAGAAAGAAAGAGTGATAAATTCTATGACAATGGCTACAGGTCCAAATCAAGAAGAAGATTTCCAAGCAAAGGAAAGAAGCAAGAAATTGTTTGTTGGAAATGCAAGCAAAAGGGACACAAGAAGAGTGAGTGCAAGGCTGATCTTTCCAAGGAAAAAGAAGGATCTTTAGCAGCTCCATCAACCAGTGAAGGAGGGTTGTATATTGCTACATGTTTGACAATGAATGTCCAAGATGAAGCATGGTTAATAGACTCTGGAGCATCCTTTCACATGACACCACATAGAGAGTGGTTCAAGGACTATACAACAAATCACTATGGCAAAGTATTTCTTGGTGATAATTATCACTATGAAATTGTTGGTAAAGGTAGTGTAAGAGTTAAGCTTAGTGATGGAAGGATCAAAACCATACCAGATGTAAGACATGTTCCAGGTTTGACACAAAACTTACTCTCAGTAAGTCAACTTGCAGAGGCTAATGTTGAGACTCTCTTTGCCAAATATGGGTGTAAGTTAGTTCGTGGAGCCATGGTCTTGGCTAGAGGTATAAGACATGGAACCTTGTACAAGTTAGATGCAATCCCTGTTGATGTTGGTAGTGCAAATACAAGCTCAACAGAGAGTGGAAAATCCCATACAACAACAAAGATGTCAGAAATGATGTTGTGGCATAGGAGGATGGCACATCTTGGAGAGAAGAGCCTACGTGAGATGTGCAACAAGCAAATTGTTCGAGGTTTGGAAGGTATGAAGTTTGGTTCATTTGATTTTTGTGAAGCATGTGTCATGGGAAAACAAAAAAGAGTTTCATTTAATTCAAGTGAATATAGAAGCAAAGAAATTCTTGAGTTGATACATTCTGATATATGTGGACCAATGGAAGTGGATTCCATGGGAGGGTCCAAATATTTCATCACTTTCATTGATGACTTCTCAAGGAAGTCATGGATATACTTCATGAAACATAAAAGTAGTGCTTTGGATATGTTTAAAGTCTTTGTGGCTGAAGTTGAAAGACAAACAGGGAAGAAGGTAAAAGCACTAAGGACTGATAATGGAGGTGAGTATTGCTCCAAGGAGTTTGATGCATTTTGTAGGTTGCATGGCATTGCAAGGCAAAAAACTACACCATACTCCCCACAACAAAATGGTGTTGCAGAAAGGTTAAATAGAACCTTAGTGGAGAAGGCAAGGAGCATGAGAGAGGATGCACACTTAAGCAAAATTTTTTGGGCTGAAGCTTTACATACAACAAATTATGTGAACAATTTGTCTTCTAGCTCTATTTTGGGTGGAAAGACACCAAAGGAGGCTTGGAGTGGCAAGAAGCCCACAATAGCACATCTAAGAGTCTTTGGATGTGAAGCCTACATGCATGTTCCCAAGGAGAATAGAAGGAAGTTTGATAACAAGTCTGTGAAATGCATTTTCATTGGGTATGGTGAAGGAATCAAAGGATACAAGCTATGGATCCCATCAGAACATCGTCATACATTCAGCCGAGATGTCATCTTCAAGGAAGAGTTTGCTAGTGAAAAACAAGCAAATATGGATACTCAAGGAAATGAGGAACAACATGGAGTACATTCTGAAATTAAAAATCAGCAAGCTAGAAATTTACAGCAGCAGTTGCCAAATACAAGTGTTACTCCTGTTTCAACTCCATTGCGTGAGGTGCAACCGCTTGCAAGTGAGTCTAATGATGAAAGTCAAGTACAACAACAAGAAGAGACTACTATGGAGAGTAATCATGAGAGTAACCAGCCTATCCATGATGAAGTACAACCAAGAAATGAGATAGAACTCAAAGGATCAGAAGTTGAACAGAGTGATCAAGTTACAAGGAGGAGTCTTCGGCAAAGAAGAGCACCTGATAGGTTTGGCTATGAACCAAATGATTTTAGTTATTTTGCATTGTCTTCTATGTGTGATGAGCCAAGAAGTGTGAAAAAGGCTCTTAATAGTTATGAAGCTATTCACTGGAAAAAGGCTATGGAAGAAGAAATGAGGTCACTTGAACAAAATCAGACTTGGGATTTGCAACCATTGCCTAAGGATAGGAAAGCAGTTGGTTGTAAATGGATTTTTAAAAGGAAGTACAAAGCTGATGGTTCAATAGAAAGATATAAGGCAAGGTTGGTGGCAAAAGGATATACTCAAGTAGAGGGTATAGACTTTAATGAAACCTTCTCTCCTGTGGCAAAACTTGCTTCAATCAGATTATTATTGTCAATGGCAGCAGCCTATGATTGGGAAATTGAGCAAATGGATGTGAAGACAACCTTTCTTCATGGTGAGCTCAATGAGGACATTTATATGCAACAACCAGAAGGGTTTGTAGCAAGTGGGAGTAGCAACTTGGTGTGCAAATTGAAGAAAGCACTCTATGGCTTGAAGCAATCCCCAAGACAATGGTACCACAAGTTTGACAAGCATGTGATTGAACATGGTTTCACAAGAAGTGATGGAGATCATTGCATCTACTTCATGCAAAAGGTAAATCACTTCATTATTTTGGTCTTGTATGTTGATGATATTCTTTTGCTTAGTGACTCAAAGGAGTTGGTAAAAAGGACAAAATCTGAATTGTCAAAGAAATTTGACATGAAAGACTTGGGTCCATTGCATTATTTTTTGGGCATTGAAGTCAAGAGAGACCGCATGACAAGAAGGCTTTGGATCAGCCAAAGAAAGTACATTGCGGATCTCCTTGAACTCTTTAGCATGGATAAGAGCACTCCTGTGAACACTCCATCTCAAGTGGGAGTGGCATTGTCAAATGAAATGAGTCCAAAGAACAAGCAAGAAGAGGATGAAATGACACATGTACCATATGCAAGTGCAGTTGGAAAGCTCATGTATGCAATGGTATGTACAAGACCTGATTTAGCCCATGCAGTGGGTGTTGTAAGTAGATTCATGTCCAATCCCGGTAAGCAACATTGGGTTGTTGTTAAGAGGATAATGAGGTATCTACAAGGGACAAAAGACTATGCAATATGTTATGATGCAGCCAGAAACAAACAATTACAGGGTTTTGTTGATTCAGATTTTGGAGGAGATGTAGATAAGGGCAAGTCCACAAGTGCATATATCTTCATGTTGTTTGGTGGTGCAGTTAGTTGGAGAAGTAAGAAGCAAGAAGTGGTTGCCCAATCTACAACAGAAGCTGAGTACATTGTTGCTGCAGAGGCATCCAAAGAAGCTATATGGCTGCATTTATTATGTGAGGATGTGGGATTTGAGCAAGGACCAATACCTCTTTGGTGTGACAACCAAAGTGCAATTGATCTTGCAGTGAATCCCAAGTTTCACTCTAGGACTAAACACATTAGAGTGAGGTTTCACTTCATTAGAGAAGTGGTAGAAACTGGAGAGGTGGAGCTACTCAAAGTGAGGACAGAAAGAAATGTTGCAGATGCATTAACCAAGTCTTTGGATGCACAAAAATTCACTTGGTGTCAAGGTAAGGTAGGCTTACAACCTTGGCCAGAGTAGTTGCCAAGTGGGAGATTGTTTGGTTTGTGGCCACTACTCCGGTGTTAGGATCTCATCCTAACCCTTAATGTAATAACTTCCTTGATGTAATAATTCCTAGTGAACGTGGGTAGTACCCATGATTAATATTTTGTAATGTTCTAAGTTTTAGCTTAGGTAGTGCCTATGACAAATGGCACCCTTTTTATGTAACACATGGTAGATAGGTGGCATTGTGCATGTAATTCGTGTGGCATTGTGCATGTAATTCGAGTGGCATTGTGCATGTAATTCGAGTGGCATTGTGCATGTAATTCAAAGTGGCACTATGCATGTAATTCGGGTGGCATTATGCATGTAATCCAGGTGGCATTTTGCATGTAAGCCAACCTTGGAAGGAAACTCCTTAAATACCCGAAAAGGCACCAATGTAACCATCTTTTGCAAAATTAATGAAGTATTGAAGGAGGTTGCCCCCTCGAAGAGGCCCGCGATTCAGTTCTATTGATCTTAACAAGTGGTATCAGAGCGCTTTCCAGGGCCAAGTTCTGCTACAACTACAACGATTCTTGCCATCCAATCCGCCTGTTAGGTATAAATTCCGTGTGTTTTTTCCATTCTATTTTTCCTTATTAAAAAAATCCAAAAAAAAAATACAGTGTTTTTTTTTCCAGACCAAAAACAAAAAAATATATTATTAGTTGAGTAGGTAGAAACCCTGTACCGGGGTTTTAAAATATCACGAAGGATCTGTCGTTATTGGCTAAGCTAGATAGCCCATAAAGCGTCTAGTGAAGTGAGGGGCGATCAGGCTCCAATACCCAGGCCTCGTACAGAACTCGCGCACGGACTTGAGCTCCCACGTATCTTCGGGTATATCGGGAGACCATTTAGGATTAAACAAACTTTTAGCCATTAGGAAGCTCTTCGGCCTTGTATTACTCATAGTCTACGGGACATAGCATCCTGGACGATTACCCTCCCGTATTTTCAGAGAGGCGGTAGTGTGCTCAAGGGTATGTGTGGAATCCTCCTTGAGTAGTGGCCTGAAATATTGGTCCGAGCACTATTGTTCGTCACTGTCGGTATATTAGAGGGCCTATGGGTGGTACATACTCCTATACTTAGCATTCCCTGGTTCTGTTAAAACTGCAACCTGAAAAAAATACAAAAATAAAAATCAAAATAAGAATCCAAACACCCCCATTCGTAAACCTGCATTTCAAAAGTGAGCATATGAGAAAGGAGTCCTCTACCAAAAAAAATAACAAAAGGGACATGCATTCGGGATAAGCCATGAGGGTGACACTTAAGTTGAAAGTCTGGAGAGTAACAGTCAAATTCACAGTGGCAGTCATAGTCAGGTCAGTCAGGTCAGAGAGGTCAAGACAGTAGGCAGAATTCACAGTCTTCAAAGTCAGAACAGAACTGTCATATCAGTCACCTGCAAAATACAGAGAATCTTGAGTGTGAAACACGGCCAGTTTTAGATAGTGCTCCAAGTACCCAACTTTTGCTCGAGAGCTCGTAATCGAATCAGTAAACACCGTTAGACTCACAGAAACAGGAGATAAAAAAAAAAGAGTCTGGGGTGCCAAAAAGTAGTGTTAAGAGATATAGCTCATTGTGACCACCTCCTCCTACTGATCATATTGATATATAGCACCCAAGCACTTTTTGGGCATTTACTAAAAATAGTAAGTCAAAAAAATTCAATTCTATTTTTAGTAACTGGTCACAAAAGGTCAAAAAATGGCCCAGGGTACTCGTGGACACCGAAAAGAACTAGAACACTTGGATTCCCTAACAAAAGCCATTGAGAACTTGAACTCGGCTTTTCACTCCATAAGGGAAGAAGTCCAAGGTCTTCGCCTAGAGCATGAGGCCACTAGCAATCGCTTAGAAGAAGCATTGATCGAAGTGGATAGCAAACTGAGAAGAGAACCACCCAAATCAGAATACCAAGCGAGAGTTCTACAAGGAATCGTGACCATGATACACCCTTTAGAATGCCCAAGTTGGACTTTCCCAAATTCAATGGGAAGGATGTTGATGGGTGGCTATGTCGGGTTGACCAATTCTTTCGACTTCATAATGTACCAGTATTTCATCGAGTCCAGATGGCTTCCTTTAACTTGGAATCTGAGGCTCTACACCGGTTTCAATGGTTGCGTCTTACCTACCCAAATCTCTCTTGGGAGGATTTTGAATCCCAAATACTCACTCGATTTGGTCCTAGTGAGTTTGAGGACTTCACAGGAGCCTTATCCAAACTACAACAAACAAGGTCAGTTCGAGAGTACCAAGCTCAATTTGAAAATTTGGCCAATCGAACAAGAGGATTGAGTGAAGGGTTCTTCCAGAGTTGTTATATCAGTGGGTTGAAGATGGAACTCCAAGCGGAAGTCAAAATTTTGAAACCACGAACTATGATGGAAGCTATCAGTTTGGCCCGTCTGGCCGAATCTAAACTCTCTGCCCAAAGACGCCCATCAAAGTTTTCTCAAGATAGACCTTCATTTCCCCCGAGAGCCCAACACCCAAATGATAATAAACCTGCTGCACCCAAGCGCCTCACCACCGAAGAGATGGATGCACGTCGTGCCCAAGGATTATGCTACAATTGTGATGAAAAGTTTTTCAAGGGGCATAAGTGTGCACACAAAAAATTGTTCTTGATAGATGTTGGAGAACCTGATACCGTTGACGAGAGTGATGAGGATGAGGACCCTCCAGAAACACCTCCTCCACAAGAAGGGAAACAGGAACCTGAGACATCAATTACAATCCATGCCCTTGCAGGCATTACTACTCCTCAAACCATGAAGGTTACAGGATGTTTCAAGGGCCAACGTCTTTCCATCCTTTTGGATTCGGGAAGCACGCACAACTTCATTGACCCTAGAGTTGCTCAACGGGCAAATTGCTATATCCACAATTGTAATTCCTTTGAGGTCATGGTAGCCAATGGGGGAACCTTATCTTGTAAAGAAAAGTGTCACAATGTTAAAATCAAGATAGGGGACTATGAACTCAAGTAGGACATGTTTGCCCTCCATTTGGGTGGATGTGATATTGTTTTGGGATGCCAATGGTTGAGTACGTTGGGCACTATCAGTTGGAACTTTGCTAAACTTTGGATGCAGCTTCTTCCGAACGGACAAACACACATCATCAAGGGCTCCCCGACAGGAACACCTCAAATTATCAGTTCAAACGGCATGGAGAAATTGCTAAAGAAATCATCACGTGGGGTCATTGCACAACTATTCTCCATCCAGCCATCCACATCTCCAATGGGTGAAATATCACAAGACATGCAACAGATTCTCCACAAACATGAGGCCATCTTTTCAGAACCCATCACACGACCACTGCATCGCTCTCACGACCATGCCATTCCATTATTGCCGGATAGTACACCTCCCAATATCAGACCACCTTATGAGCGACTCAAGCGCACCTTATTTTGGAAAGGTAGGAAACAGGACATTCGCTCTTTTGTGGCAGACTGCGACACAGGTCAAAGGATGAAAAGAGAAACAGTGCACTCTTCGGGCGCTCTTCCACCCTTGCCGATACCGGATCAGGTGTGGACTGACATTTCTATGGATTTCATAGAGGGGCTACCTAAATCTGGAGACAAGTCTGTTATTTTTGTGGTAGTGGACCGCCTTTCAAAGTATGCTCACTTTTGTGCCCTAACCCATCCTTACACAGCATTCACTATTGCCCAAATTTTCCTTGACTCCATATTTCGCCTTCATGGCATGCCAACCTCCAATGTATCTGATCGTGATCCCAGCCTTACTAGCAATTTTTGGCAAGAGTTGTTTAAGTTGCAGGGGACTCAGCTCACAATGAGTTTAGCCTACCATCCGCAAACGGATGGTCATACAGAGGTTGTTAATAACTGCTTGGAAACCTACCTTCGCTGCTTGCCTCCGATCATCCTACTCATTGGGCAAAATGGCTTTTGTTGGCCGAATGGTGGTACAACACTTCCTATCATACCGCCACCAGAGGCAGAGTACGGGCACCCTCCACTCACGCCTCCCTCCTACATTTCGGGCAGCTCCAAGGTACAGGTCCCATCAACACTTCCCAAATTGGATGAAGAAGGCTCCATCTTACTTGCACCAAAGCAGCTGCTGTATCGTCGAACTCGCAACCGTACCATCACAGAGGTCCTGGTTCAGTGGTGTGGACTTCAACCTGAGGATGCTACATGGGAGTCCCTCCATCAACTCCAAGAACAGTTTCCTCATTTTTAGCTTTGAGGACAAAGCTTCTTCAAGGAGAAGGGCATGTTAGGATCTCATCCTAACCCTTAATGTAATAACTTCCTTGATGTAATAATTCCTAGTGAACGTGGGTAGTACCCATGATTAATATTTTGTAATGTTCTAAGTTTTAGCTTAGGTAGTGCCTATGACAAATGGCACCCTTTTTATGTAACACATGGTAGATAGGTGGCATTGTGCATGTAATTCGTGTGGCATTGTGCATGTAATTCGAGTGGCATTGTGCATGTAATTCAAAGTGGCACTATGCATGTAATTCGGGTGGCATTATGCATGTAATCCGGTGGCATTTTGCATGTAAGCCAACCTTGGAAGGAAACTCCTTAAATACCCGAAAAGGCACCAATGTAACCATCTTTTGCAAAATTAATGAAGTATTGAAGGAGGTTGCCCCCTCGAAGAGGCCCGCGATTCAGTTCTATTGATCTTAACATCTGGCCACATACCCAACACTGACACCACCAGACTGCCAACACTAACACCAGCAGTAGGCTGCAGTGGTAGAAGTCAGAGCCCGCATTTGCAGGTTGCAGTTGTAGAAGTTAGAGCCCACATTTGCAGACTCCAGTTGCAGAGGTTTCAGGCTGCAGTTGTAGGGGTTGTTACTCTAGAGAAGGTAAGCTGAGAGGGACGATGTGGTTATCAAGTTTTTCCTTTTGCTGTGCTTGGTTGCAGGTCTGTGACAGAGGGAGAAAACTCTGTTTTTCTGCTGTGTTTTGCTGTTGCTTTGGCTGTAATTGGGCTGTAATAGATTGCATTCCTTGTTTATTGGGCATTGCATTGTGTTGTAACAGTCATTGACTGTGTTGTGGTTGTGTTGTGTATAATGACAGCCATGTAATGTAAACAGCCCAGCTGTTGTAAGACTGCATTTTTCAATAAAAGATTGAAGTGTTTTATGCATTCTAAGTTTAATCTTTTTTTCAGCTGATTGCATTTGTTCATTTCTCTGTTTTTTTCAACTGTCATTGGTATTCAACAAGGAATGCTACAACTGTTCGGTACAAGTAAAGGCTACGATTCTACAAAGCTGTCCTTATGCCGTAGCCAACAGTGTTTGGCTTGACAAGTGCTTCTTGCGGTACGAGATCTACAGCTTCATTGGAATACTAGATCAGCACTCTACTTGCAGTTACAATATGAAGGCCAAAGATCCCCTTCCCATTGACATGACCATTCGAAATCTTTCGAAGAGGTTTGTTGAATGACGCCTTTTCATCGCCCAAAAAATATGCTGTGAACACAACTGTTGATTCTTGGACCAACGAAAAAATTCAAGGCCTGGCTCAGTGCTGATGGACATTTCCATTGAGGACTGCCACAAATGCTTATTAAATGCGACAAGTAATTTTTTAAGTCGTACCAAAGGAACACTAGTTGGAGGTATGTGTTATTCAGGAAGCTGCTGTGTTCGTTATGAAGCTGCAAGTACTACGGCGTCGCGTCGTCTACCTCCACTGCAGCCGTCCATGGAAGCGCCAACTGATTCAGCGCCCCCACGTCTTCCTCCACCGCATCCGTCCATAGAAGCGCCAGCTGATTCAGCGCCCCCAAAACCATCACCTCAACCACCACATAGTAGTCTGTATTTCAAATTATTTTGGTTCAGACATTGTGGATTAAATAAGTTTATAAAGATAGTCCCAGGTTTTATAATACATGACTGAACATTACAGTTGATGTAACTTGTAGGCAAATCTTCAAAGGGAGTAGCAATATTTCTTCGTACCCTTGGCGGGTTGTTGCTGACGTTCTTAGTAGGCCTGTTTGCAACGCGAAGAAAGATCAAGTCTGCACTATTTGGGAAGCCAATTCTGCCAAGAGACCTACACAAAGGTATTTTCAAACGCTGAAATGAACCCTTTAAAATTTGGTCCTTTAATTTTCTATAAACCTTGCACTGTGTTTAATTTTCGCTAGCATCAGTGAAACTACGAAATTCCATGAGATATTAGAGTGAAAGAAAACCAAAAGGGCTCCAAAACAGATCATACTAATCTGGCCTGCTTAAATAAAATTATGTACATTCTTTTTCCATGTAATTATTTTCTCATAGGTTTCTTGGATTCTATAATACAGGAAATCAATACATCGACGAAGACTGATTAATCATTCAAGATCGGCGTATATTTTTTGATATCGAAACACTGGCAGCTGCAACGAGCAATTGTCACCCTAATAGCGAGCTTGGAAGGGGAGGATTTGGCACTGTATACAAAGTAAAATGAACTTTGAATGCTATTTTTTTATATTTTGCTTCCTCTTTGTCGTAATATGTAACTTAGATCTTCATATTTGTTTAAAACATTTCATACCCATCACAATATTGAAGCACAAACACACAACTCATTTTGTAGTATACATAGGCTTATTGTTCAGTTTTTTCTCTGCCTCAGGGTACTATGCCAGATGGAAGAGAAATAGCAGTGAAGAAGTTATCGCTAAAATCTACGCAAGGAAATGAAGAGTTTCTAAACGAAGTTAAGCTTACTGCTAAAATTCAACATAGGCATCTTGTGAATCTACTTGGCTGTTGCATAGAAGAATCTGAAAGGATGCTTGTCTACGAGTTCCTACCGAACAGGAGTCTTGACAAAATATTATTTGGTGAGTCCCTTCCGATCTAAACAATGTAATTGAGATATGATGCTACAATGTTTTAAACATAGTTCTTTCTTATGACTTGTTACCCGCGAAAACATATTCACAACTAAGCAAACAACTTGACTGGCAAAAGCGTTTCGCCATAATAATTGGAATAGCTCGTGGGCTTCTGTACCTCCACGAAGATTCTCAACCGTGGATTATTCATCAAGATATTAAAGCAAGCAACATTTTGCTTGATGGCAAAATGAATCCCAATATAGCAGATTTCGGCTTAGCAAGATTATTTCCTGAAGATGAAACTCATGTTAACAATCGAGTTGCAGGGACCTAGTAAGAATATAGAAACACAATAACCATTCTTTTTCTTTTTGCCTTCAAATTTAAAGGTTAAAATGTTTTTATGTGATTTCCTCGTTGTGCAAATACAAAGCTATATTTCTATGTTTAATTATTTAAATTTAGTAACTCTCATTTTGCAGCGGTTATATGGCACTGGAGTATGCTATGCAGGGTCAATTATCTGTTAAAGCTGACATTTACAGCTTTGGTGTTGTGCTTTTGGAAATTGTATGCGGAAGAAAGAACACAGATTTTAATTTCTGTAGAGAGTTTCAAAGTCTTTTAGAATTGGTAAGATATTGTTTTTAATTTTTCTCGCGCCTTCTTTAAGTCTATGATTATAAAGTTCGCTCGCTTTCAACGATGGCCATTTCCCACGGTAATCGAACATAAATCTAAAACTTAATTCTTAGTTCTATGATTTCTAAAAACATTCGACATTTTACAAACATTAGACTTGGTGATGATTATAATGCAGGTATGGACATCGTATGGCGGAGGAAACATTGTGGAAATAATTGATAGAGCAATAGTTGAAAGTTGCCCGAAAGATGAAGCTTTGAGATGCATTCATGTTGGGCTTCTGTGTACTCAGGCAGATGCATCACTTCGTCCATCCATTTCTAGTGTAAATTCGATGCTTTCAAACGCTTTAATAACCAAGTTACGAGATCCTACGATGCCCGCCTTCGTGAAAGTTACGAGTAATGAATTGCCGTCACCTGTTGGAGGATCAACAATAAATAATGCATCCGTAACCACCTTAGTGGGCAGGTAATCCCACTTTTCAGTTTCTTAACTACTTATATAGTAATTGTCGTTATACACTAAGCTGAGCTATAGTCTATAGGTACGAAGAATGTCGCATTCGATGTCATTGTTTACTTTTAATGATCGGCAGAAGATGCCTCTGTTACTGTTTTTATGTGGTGCTCTAATCTCGAAGCACACTGTTCGTTGACCTTCTTTACAATAACATTCACCATCCAGAATAACAATAAGTCGAAGAATACAAATCCAATTTTGGATTTGGTTTATAGATTTTATCCGTAAAATGGATGGGAACAAATTCTGCAAAAGAAGGTGAATATTACATAATAATTAAACTGGAGAATTGGAACTTTATTAAAGTTCCCTTCCCTTATTGAGTGATATAAAGTAATACCATTAAGCACGAATTCGATCACTATAAAAGGCATTGGACCGGATAATAGCTGTAATGGAGAGAAAATGTTTGAGAAGTTTTTGGAATACTATATTTTAAATACAAGTCTCTTAAATCTTTCCTAATTTAAAGGAGGTGTGCTTTCTCTATTGTTAATTACATATCATTACTTTTATGAGTTTTGATTCTTTAATTAAAATTATATGATGAATCTAGTAATAAAATGAAATTATTTATTTAAATCAATTAAAGTATTTTGTTGTAAAAATATATATAATAAGATGTTTCTTAGTTTCTTAAAAAACTTTTGATGTTTTAGAGACCAAGATGACTCTTTGTATTATGCTTCTTCAAATATTATATAAATAATATAATAATTATGTAACATCCTCTTTTATTATAATATTTTGTTTTCTACAAACACCGGACAATCAAGTGTCCAACAGATTAACTTTGGCTCTTGGTTTTTGGATTTGGTTCTAGCTCTTGGTTTTGGCTCTTGGTTTTTGGATTTGGTTCTAGCTCTTGGTTTTGGCTTTAGGTATTTAGACCTACTAGATTGGTATTTCCTTTCTTCTCTATCACCTTCCTTTTGGCCCTTATCATATAGTCAAATTGAACATATGTCTTGCCAAGTGTTATAGTTCTTACTCCACTAGATATAGTATATACTTCTTCCTCATCCAAAGTTATTACATAATTCGTTCCTAGGATAGAGCTTTGGGGTTTGACATGAGGGGTTTGGGTCTATATTTTTAAATCCATCCTAGAGTAGGAAGTAGATGGCTAGGTATGCACAACTTTATTTGACATTCCTATGGCGTGTTGACGATTACTTTTTGGACTCATAGTAGAGAAATAGGTCTATGAGTAAGGATAGTACCATGTACTAATATCTTTCATGTAATTGTTTTACATGGTAATTGTTGGTTTCTCAGAATATTATGGTTTTTTGTTGCAATAATTGGATGCACCTAACACTCATGCCTTGCATAAAGAAACACAATCAAGAAGCTCTATGAGTGATGGACATATTCACAAGACAACCTTCAAGGTGTTGCTAAGGTTGGCTCCTTATTTGATATGATATTTAACATTGACCTTCCTAAGCTACGTACATATATCATAGAAAATTAAGAGATGCAAAAAATAAAATTCTAATCTAATAGAGGCAATGCACCAAGATCAAAATATTCTTATATGTATAACTAAAATTAAATGAACATATGCATCATCTACTAATAGCTAGATAAATGAACATGGTTTTAATCTAATTTATAAAATTTATGCATGAAATAAATATAATAAATAAGGCAAAGTGAAATTAGCCATAAATTCATATATATTCTTTCTTTATAGAGATGCTAGTTCAAAAGAGGCTCAAATAATATTAAAATTAAATTAAAAAATGAGTTCAAAATATACATAGATGGAAAGTGAAATAAAATACACATAAAACCTGATACTAAAGCATGAGCAACCAATTTTTAATACCTTACAACAAAAATTAAGTCCCTATTTATAACAAAAACTATACAATTAAATAACATTTTCCTCTAATACTGAGCTAGGGATGTGTTTGTATTCAATTTTGATGGTCTTAAGGTCTTTGCATCTTGGATCATTAATCTCAAAGGGTTTAAGGCCTCTAGATTTAGATCCTCTATTGTTATCACAATCAATGTTGTTGGGTTCAAGGTATTTGGAACTAAAACTTCTATTGCTATTGCTTTTAACATACTAACCACTTTTTTAGAATGTTGTGTCTATGTGGTTCATGTAGGTAGGCTTGAGGTTTTTTGCCATTGTTGCCTTTATGATATCAACTGACTTTCTTGGAAGACTATGCGTAGATGTTACTTGTAATAAATATGGTTACTTTTTCTCGACCTCTCCTTTCTAGGTCATTGATCATTGAGATCAGATGGTTGTAAATGTTTTCTAATGTTTTATTATTTGAGTAATTTTCATCTTCTTATGAGCAGATGGATTGTTTTGGCTTAATATTTGACCATTGGAGTCTTTTGAATGTAGAGTATGAAGGTCATGTGACTCCCATGTGTTTAGTCATTATGAGCTTAATCAGATGTGACAAATTTATTCTACAACTACTGTCTTTACTATTCTTCAACCAATGGTGGGGATACTTTTGTTAATGTTAAAGAGCTCCTTGAGATGGGTTGTTGATCATCATGGTCAAATTGATTATGAAACTTTATAATCCAAATATCTTGACATCTTCCTCAAATCTTCGTAGACCATAAGGTCTTCTTGTTTCCTAAGATCGATATAAAATCTTCTTTACATATGGCTCTCTATAGAATATCTACCCACTTTTTGTGGTTCATGAATGTGTTTGCCATATGTCTCATGTTTTAAACAATGATGAGATTTTTCTTTGACAAATTCATCAATGACCTTATAAAATGATGGGGTTTTTTGGATAAATAATCAATGGTTTACAAAGTTTAAATGGTTCCCTTTTGCATGCCTTTCTTGGAAAAATGTAATGATATTTCAATGAAGTTTTTTTTAGATCTTTGAAATCAATGCACAACCTGATCTCACCATTCTTATTTCTTACCAATACCAAATTAGAAACCCATGTTATATGCTTGAGGGGATAGATGATACTTGAATATATCAATTTAGCCAGCTTTTTATTTATAAGAGGCTTAATCTTTGGATTGATAGGCTTCTACTTTTGCCTCACTAGTTTGGCCTTAGGATCTAGCTCGATAATATGCTATATGATATCTTTGTTATACCATTTTAGGTATTCATAGCTCCATGCTATCACTCCATCATACTTTTGATAAACGTCGATCAGAGGTTCATTTTTCTGTTGAGTAGATACTCTAACTATCTTTAAGGTTCACTTAGAATGACCTCTATTTCTTAGTAGTATTGTTTATTGGCAGTCATCCCTTTTCTACCTATGAACTAATCATTATGAATAAAAAATACTTCAATATAATGAGCCCCTTGGAAATATTCTTGGATTTTAGTTGTATGATATAGTCTTTGTATGCTTCCTTAATCTAGGGGTTTAGTTCTTATGAGAATTCAACTTCCTACTAAATAAAATGAATGATATGTTCATCACTGTCAAATACCTTTCAATGTATATCATTATCATGAATGGTTGCCTTGACTACCAAATTCACACATTGATTTTGTATCAGATCATTTATAGGATCAATTGTGTTTCAATCACTGCCATTTTATCAACATCACCATTTTGAGTCCTTAGGAGGACTTTAATGTTTATGGCATCAAAGGATTCAATCAAGACCAAGACCCTATATTTATAAGATCTTATTAGTCTATTATTTGCTAAGCATTAAGATCTTACCTACTTTATCATCAACTCAATGTCATCAAAGACTTGCAATAGTTTGATATCTTTCTTCTCTACAATTTCGAGGCCAAGCACAAAGACCTCATACTCAACAACATTGTTTGAGATATTAAACTATAGTTGATATAACTACACCATATTTGTTTCCCTTGATGAAATTAGGTAAACATCAACACCAACTCCTTTACTTTTGGCACCATCAAAGAATAACTTCCATATGCCTATCAGGTCCTCTTTAGTCTTTATTATATTAGGGATAGAGGGGTTCTCTTCTTGAATTAGATATATCCCCATATCTGTTTTCTCAAAGACCTCATAGGGATATGAATCCCACATCTCAGTGGTCCATCGGTCCATTTGATTATGAAGAATAAAGAAGTAAACTTTATCGATAGATAGTTCTAATTTATACTACCCATTAATAATGTAGGTCTAATCAAAATCCACCTTGATCATAGGCACATGCTCAACATGATGGATGTAAAGGGGTTATGAGGAAATCTTTAGTTGAGTCCCATATTTAGTTTATGTAGCATGTGAGTCCCATATAGGTATTCTCCTATTTTAGCAGTGAAGTCCCTTGACAAGTAGATACTAAATTTAGTTGGGAGTTCTATCATTGTAATATCTTGGTGAAGTATGAGGTTTGAGTAAGCTTGTAGCATAATGGAAAGGTTTAAAACTAGTCCAAAGATCTAAATAGGAGTTACATCTAGCTAGACAACCCCTTTATTGACAAGATCATATGCTTTATGGGTATGATCAAAGTACTTGACCCAAAATCTACCATGCAATTATGAATCAACTTATCATCATACATCATATTCAAGTTAAATGGCATAGGTTTGGCTTGGTTTATCTTAGGGCCAAATATCTACAGGACTGTTGGTGGCTTTTGCTTACCTAACACTTTTTGTTTTTTCAAAGCTTTCTCTAAATATTTCATTTGCTCAATTAGATGTGGAAGAATAGGTCCATGGTCATTGACCTCACTGTGCTTCAACCAATGGTATGACCACTTTTACTAGTGTTGAATAGCTCCATGAAATGATGTAGGTCATTAATAATAAAAATCAAATGGCTCACAAAACTTTATGATCTATCTATCTTGATATTTCTCTCAAATATTTACAGATCATTGGATCTTCCACTTGTCCTAAGTTGACAATAGTAATGAGCATACAAATAACACATTCTATCTTCCCCCCAATTCTAATTTTGTTGGCCATGAAGAGGAAGAAGTCAAATTTTTGGTGTGTCAAGGGTAAGCCAACTTACATGGAATATAGCTTATTCCCTCTTAAAAGGGAATTTATTTCCCCTAAGGTTCGAAGATGACCAAGTCTTGGTCGACATGGATAAACCCAAAGGTCGATGATAATTTTTCCTTCAAGGGACCTTTGTTAGTATGACTCTAAGAGGTAAACTTCCTAAACATAATGTTTTGACCTTAAATAATCAATTGTTTGAAAAACCATTCCACTACATTAATGTTATAACAAACATAAACTAAGTAAAATTTAAATTCGCATAAAATTGAGGTGAGTTTAAATTGTATAAACTATAATCACCCAAACAATATTATTCATTGCATTTATATTATTATCATATCTAACAACAATAATTAGCTTACAATTGTATGAAAATTTAAATTATACACAACAAAAAGTCAGTTTTAATGTTTTTAAATTGTAATTTATCTACTCTTCATCTAAACAAGTTCGCTAATTTAAATTGAATTCCTTTTTTTTCTTTGCTTAAATTTTTTTTTCATAAAAATTCTAAATATTGAAATTCACTATTTTATTATATCTTATTACTAATGGAATTTTATTCATAGTTTCACGTTTTTTCTTTGCTTTGCTTAGATTGAGGTGAGTTTAAATTGTGTTCCCTTATTTGCTTTACTTTAAAAAAATTTATCATCAAAATTCTACATATTGAAATTTACAATTTTATTATATCTTACTAATGGAATTTTATTCATTGCTTCACGTTTTTCTTTATTTAGGATCCAATTTTATTATATCCTACTAATGGAATTTTATTCATAGTTTCACGTTTTTCTTTATTTAGGACCCTTGGATGATTTGTTCATGCTAAATCATCCATCATCCATCTTGTACTCCATCAAGATGAGTTTACCATGCATTATTAACACTTATCATAATTAACCTTTATTAAATGTGTAAGAAGAAGTTCAAATCGCACTTAGTTCCAATATATTAGGGTTATGCAACCATGCCACGAGTTTAGCTTATCTTTGGTCCTATTAACATTTAGCATGACGAGGACTATGGCCCGCCTTCAGTCATTACAGAAGAATCTCCCACGAAGGCGTGATACAATAGTCTTGTGGAAGTTGGCACTTCTGAGCTCTTCCGTGAGCTCGGATTTGCTGTCATACATTAAGCCTTTGACAAATTCAAGAAGCAAAGTGATTTGAAGGAAATCCAGAGGGAATGGATGTTGTTGCTGTCACCTTCAATCCTGTCCAAAAGCAATCCATAGTCCCTGCAATGCTATTTTTTTTCCCTTTAGTATTTTTTTCTTCTTAAAAAGAGTCGTGACCGAGGGTGTCGGCCGAGCTTGAATAGGGGAGCCTTCACGGCAACTTCTAGTTATGAGGTACGAGACTGGCACTGATAGGCGCGTGTCCCGATACTGCCCAATGCTTTATATGAACCTTCATGGCAACTTCTACAAGGGAAGGGACAGGCATTGATTTATATTTTTTTTAATACTTATTTTTATATTTGAATCATTTAAGTAAAGAATTAAAGATTTAATCATTTATAAAGGATTTTATTTATCAAAATACATCGTGCCAAAACCACATTCATCGAAGTAGATTTAACATTTGACTTGAAAAAAAAAATAACCAAAATGAATCTTAAAAAAATCTTCTTAAATGATTCACTTTTGTGAAATAACTTATTTAAAAATATTCAATTTGATGTTAATTTGAAGATCCACTATTGTCTTTCTTTTACGCGTAGACTTCCGTTTTTTTTTAACCTACCGACTTCTAAGTTTATATGCAACTTCAAGGCCAACTTGAAGTTATGAGGTACACGAGGGGCGCTTTGGGTAGCATCCGAACGGGACGAGCCTATGAGTGCCTCCCGGACCTCATACTTAGAAGTTGCAAGAAAGGTGCATGTAAAGCTTTGGGTAGTATTTGGATGGACCTTATACATAGAAGTTGTGAGGAAGGTGCATATAAAGTTTTGGGTAGTATTTTGATGGATTTTATACTTAGAAGTTGTAAGCAAGGTGTATATAAAGCTTTGGGTAGTATTTATATGGGATGGGTTTATTAGTGTCGGTATTATAACTTCAGTTTAAATTACATTGGTTTACTATAAACCTTTTTTTAAGGTGAGATAGGGGTTATAGTGACAACACTATGATTTGATGTTACGATCGGAGGTAATGCGACTTGACCTTGTAACCAGTTGTTCAAAAAGGAAAGGTAGTTATTGATTCCTCTATATATAATTTAAAAGATGTAATACTAGGAGGTTGAGAGATCGATGCCACCAAGAGATCTGTGCTGCTGGGAGATCTACGATATCGGGAGTTTTACGTCGCTAGAAGATGTACGAGACTAGGAGATCTGCGTTATTGGAAGATCTACGAGGTAAGTACATCTACACCATTGGGAGTTATGTGAGGCAAGTACATCTATACTGCTAGGAGATCTACAAGGCAAGTAAATATGCGTTGTTTTGAGATCTATGAGGTTGGTACATCTACATCGTTGGGAGATCTACGTTGTTGGAGATATGTGAGGCAAGTACATCTATGCTATTGAGAGATTTGTGAGGTAAGTACATTTACACTATTAGGAGATCTACAAGGCTGGTACATCTATATGGTTGGGAGATCTACATCATTAGGAGATCACTACCATCAAGAGATCTACATCGTTGGAAGATTTGTGAGGATTTATGCCCAGTACCATTAAGAGATTTGCATAATCGTAAGATCTACGAGATATCATATGACATTGATTTCAAATGGAATTTGCATGGGCAAAGGGGGTATAAGGGGCCTGAGGGGGCAAGGGCAACGTGGAAGGTGTGTAGAGTGAAACAGGTGCTAATGGTGAGGGGGACATGATAGGTGGGCTTTTGGGGCTTTTTATGGGTTATAATGTGTTTAACTTGGGTTTTGGGGGGTCCAAAAGCTTCATTGTTTTATGCTCTCTTTGTGGGAAATTAAAACCATTCTTGGTCTCGAGCGTTATAGGGAGATGACCCTATAGTGAAGACTCAATTTGACTAGGTTCTAGAGCTATAGGATGATATTTCTTCTTTGCACATTTCTCAACCTATTCTTCATCAAACAACAATGGAACGAGCAAACTCTTTGGTTGGGAAGTTTATTGGTATTCGACTAGATTTGGACTTTGTCAAGAAATGGGCTGCTAAAAAATGGAGGCCAAAGGGGGATCTGGAAGTGGTGGCACTTGCCCAAAGGCTTTTTACTCTTTAATTTTAAGGCCTCTAAAGACATGTAGGTTGTGGTTATGAAGGGACCATGGTTCTTTGGTCAAAAATATCTCTTTTTGAGGAAATGATCCCTAGACTTCAATTCATCCATCGAGAACATCAATATGGCACCCCTCTAGGTGTGTTTGCCTGGGTTACTTGAGGTCTTCTAGGATGATGATATTCTTAAGAGTATTGCTAAATCAATGTGTGGCTTGATTGTGGTGGATCCACCCACCCAGGCAAAAACAATGATAGTTTTTGCTAGATTTTGTGTTAACATTGATTTCTCTAAACCTCTATCATTTTTTATTAAGTTGGTTTTAGATTCTGGATATTGGATCCAAGATATGGAATATGAAACCTCTATGCCCATTTGCTCTAACTGTAATATGGTTGGTCATTTACGAACTAAGTATCCTAAGAAGAAACCTCCTCAAAAGTAGGAGGTCCAGATCTGGAGAAAGAAATAATAAGAGTTTTGCTCTAAAGTTGTGATTTTTCTAGTAGTTGGTGGGCATTTTAAAGGTATAGAGGTAAATCCAAATAAATTTGTTGTATTAGGAGAGTTGATACTTCCTAGTCATGAGATTGGGTTGGATGTTATTTCGAATAAGGCAGTTAAGATATTGGATATTCAAGAGGATCAATTGCCTATTGCTCAGGTTATTTTATCCCCTCTTCCTCCGGTTGAGGTGTTTTTAAAAGCAACTACCCCTATTCCATATAAAGAGAAGGTTGTTACCCCTATTGATAAGGAAAAATATAAAGTTATCATGAAGTCTATTTGGGATGCAGAAGAGGGAGATATTTTTGTAAATGCATTGGAATGGGAATAAGAGGTCTATTCTTTCTCAAAGGGAGATGACTTTCAAGAAGTTCTAAACAAGTGAAAGATAAAACTAAAGAAGAAGATAACTTAGTTGCAGCAACTCCTTCCTCAATCAACAAGACCAAGGAAGAAGGGAAAGATTGACTCTATGTGGTCCATCAGAAACACCCAAAAAATAATGAATCTATGTAGTGAGAGGGGATCAGACAGACCAAGAAATTTTGAGGTGCTCTTAAAGAAAATGACTCGATATGTGGCTAATGGATCCTAGCCTATATTAAATTTGAGTGGATGGAAGGCTCTGCAATACTCAAAGTAATAAATATTATCTTGTGGAATATTCAGGGTTTGCATACCCTGACTAAAAAAAGAGTGCTAACAAATTTAAAAAAAAGTTTCAATCCTAATATTCTTTTCTAACAAGAAACTAAGATGGACGATGATGATTTTGATAGATTATGGAGGTTTTTTGGAAGGGATGTGAAGGTATGAGTAGGGTTGTTCATGGTTCTACCAAAGGGTTGTGGACGCTTTGGAATCCCAATTCTATTGAGGGTAAGCTCATTCATCAGTTTTATGCAAAATTGGAGCAGAAATTTTTGTGCCTCTAAAAGAAAGTTGAAACATAAATTCTTCTTTTAAGCCTTGTTGGGTGGTGGGTTGGTCTATGTTGTATCATGGCATTATCTTTCTCTTTTGTTCTCTTGGGTGGTTGTTGGTTTTTGGTTTTTATTCTTTTGGCCTTGGAGGCTAGCCTATGCTTAATTGGCCTTCTCTTTCTTTGCCTCCTCTAATGTAAAAGGTTCTAGGACCTTTCAAAACCTTGCTTTTTCACCATTAATAATAAAAAAATATGCAATACTCTTCAAATATTAAACATTATTTAATATTATTATTGATATTTCTATAATTATAAAAAATATTGTTAAATTATTGAATTAAACTAAAAAATCCACCATAAAATTAATAATTATAGCATCTATAATTTATAAATAGAAATAACAAATAAATCTATAAACATAAATACTAGATTATAAACTTTTTCTCCAACTAAATTATATCATTAATTAATATATTTAATTAAAAGGAACACTTTACATGGAGTGTATTTGACAAAGTTAAGGGAAGCCTTTTTTGTTGGAATATGGTGTGGCATCCACAGATGAATGTATTAGGGTTCAGTTGACATCCACATTAGCAAGGAATGATTTTCGCAAAAATTTCTACCAAAAGTTTCATGTCAAAAATTTTACCCAAGCCAAGATGTTGTTTTCTTGCATCAAGTTTGCTTGCTTCAAAAGATATTCACATGTTTTTTGCAGTTAATCAAGGTACCATTTTATTCATCACACGTGATATTCTTTCGTTTTAAATAAATTCCATAGGCTAATGGTAAGGTTTGCAACAACATAGAAGAAAGAAAATGTCTCAGAGAGGCTTAATGGAATAGGATTTAAGTTTTATGTGACAAAGTTGCATCCTCTTTCTTCAAAGGTCATTTATCATTAGACTACCATTAACATTGGTACATCCTTCTCTAATATTTATCTTTAAATATTTTTTTAATGGAAGAATTTGATTTGATATTGTTAATCCGTATCAAATCTCCTTGTCCTCAGAAGTCATTAGATACACTAAATCACTAGGATTTCGTCCTTTAATATCACAAGCTATTTTTTAGCCTGCCTTCAATCCATGACCTGTAGATAAATATTCATTGTATCTTCCAAAAATTTACAATAGCTTCACTGGATATATCTAATTCTTGTATATTGCTATTAATCTATTATCATTTCATTAACAAAATCAATTGTACATAATTTAATACTTGTCTTTTATTTTTGTCTACATTAAGCTTTTGGAAATACTTTAAGAAATTTACTCAGCTCAACTCAAAAACAAAAAATTATATACCAATTATGAAAGGTAATTATAGAACATAATAATAGGTAGAATGTAAATTTGAAATTGAGAAACCTTGGCTCCTTTGTAAGGGCTTCCAAAATTATATTATATCAAATCAATGAGATACACTTATATTATATTTATGGCTTGCTTATATCGAGCCATGATGAACATCAATATTCTTATTGACTGAAGAGTTAGCAACTTTCAACAGAGCAACAGGGTGGTATAACCAAGTTTCAAACCACGATTTCACCATAGCAAAGCATGTAAACAAAGCAAGTTAAAGTCTAAACACTCCAACCTCAATACTACTGCAAAATGGGAATCGATGGCATCTCGACTGCTTCTCCTTCGCTCATGGTGCGTTCCTCTCCTTTTCCCGTCCTTGGTCTACATTTTCTCACTATGCTCCTTCATCCTCACATCGTCCCTTCTACTCATTTTTTTCCTTATTCCTTTCTTTTGGCTTCTCTATCACCATACGTGCTCTCCTCCTCTAGGTGACCCATCTCGAACCTCGAGCCCTTTCTCGAACCCCCTCTATCTTCAATTCTTCGTCCCTTTCTTTGGCGATAAGGAACACTTCATCCGATGGTTTCCATATTTGGAAACTTAGCAGCCACCCTAGATTATTTCATAACTTGCAAGCTATAAGGGAATGGGATATTTACATATTTTATATTATCCCTTTTTATTTTAAGAATGGAATTATTTTAAACATATATCCTTTATTTTAAATATATATCCTTTGTTTTAAACATATATCCTTTATTGTGATAATTATCACCATTAAAGTACTTCTTTTATTTACACAATTTCATAATTGCTATTTCTTTAAAATAAAAGACATCTATTTCTTGAATGGATATATATATATATATATATATATATATATATTTGCTTATTTTAATTAATTAAAGTCTTTCAATGAATTCTCCATTATCATTAAAATGAACACCTTTAATTAACTAAAAAAAAGTCTCATCTATTAAATAAAATGAGGTTTACTAATGAGCTTAATTAAATCAACCATTATTTGATCAAACTTCATTGATCCTTTTGAATGAACCTTCATTTAACATTCAAATTTAACATGTTTTTCTCTATGAAAATGATGCTCTATCTTTTCTTGAACACAAAAATTAGTTTTATGCATCCACATACATTTGGCAGTTGTTTTCCTATAGCAGTTCCAACATTATGCTACTTCAACCATGATGCAACAAAGAGCAAACAAATTTATAAAGCAAAAAAGAGAGAATATTTCCATCGACCCAGTCACCTATCTTAGCCAGAGATTTTATGATAGCTAATAGGTATCAACTAAGGCTCAAGGTGATCATCCATAGATGATTATCCCTTTCGACAATGCATACTTATATGAAGGTATCTATCCATGTTACCTTCGAGTACCTTAATCATCATTTCCCTTGATCTTAGGTACCCACATTTCTGGTGGATGCTTATGTCTTCTCCACCTATGAGTGTACCTGATCCTGCATACTTGGTAATATGTTATCAATAACATGTCCTTCTCAAATCAACTAAACATCATATAGTTGGTTCAATTGTTCAAACTAAGTATCACCACCATAGGTTAATACATTGTTCCTTTGTGCCATAAAGTCAACTAGGGAGGGTCATGACACTTGTTCGTGGTCTTTCAGACCAAGGCGGCCCCGCAAGAGGTTTTTGCTTAAAAAATGGTAAGAGTTTTATTTGCTAAAAGTATTGATTTTTAAGATATAGATTAGGATTTAAATCTTGTAATATCTTCCTCGTATAATTATTGAAGTTTTTACCCCTATGGAAAATATTCAACAAGTGGAAGAATGTTAAAAATATGTTGAATATTGAGGTTAACTCTAAAAAAAATTGGACACTCTCCATGTATTCTCATCGAGTTTCAAGTTTGGGTCAGGCCCCAAGCAAGGGTTTAGGGGCAACAACCCCTGAAAAGTAGGGGTCTAGGGGTGATAACCCCCGATAGAAATTTTAGGGTTTTTAAGCTATTTTTAGACCCATATGGGTTTTTTAGGGATAACATATTTGAACTCATGATTTTATGTCCATGGTATTATAAAATCCATTATTATGTTGTTATTTAAACTACACTTGCATCAAGGTTTGGTAGAGAGACATGAGAGATGAATATTATTGTATTGAAGATGGTTAAGTTTATATAATAAGGAGATATTACTATGCTAGGTTTTTTTCATGAGGGTTTTTCCAAGTGAAGTACTATGTTATGTGTGTATATGTTATCTTTTTCCTTTGACTCTATATTTACTGCTTTTCTAGATTTAATTTATCGAGGCTTTTTGCTCTTCATATATGATATTATATCATATATAGATATTACTAATAGTTGGTATGGGCTACACATAACCGAAGGTTGATAATATTATGTTATAATAATGAGTGGTATAAGGATTTAGAAGTTAATTTCTCAAAGTAGCATTCATAGCGGGTATATAAAGAATGGATTTTGTCATTGTAATGATCATCACTCATATCAAGTATTACTTGTAATTATCTTTACCCATAAAGTGACTTATGAGAATTTACCCTCTCTAAGTGGTGATCTCATCTTGGGAGATCTTTTTCTTAGATAATTATCATATTATTTTATCATGGAATATTCCATAAAAAATATGAAATATTAAGATAAGAACCATCTTGGTGGTTGAGAAACTCTAGGATATTATCACCAGAAAAGTCACTCAACCTGAAAAGGATGAAGAGGTTTAATAGTAGTTTGATTATGCAAATGCCAAAGCACTAAATATCATCACCCGTACCACACCATAAGTCATTTAGCCACACATTTATGAAGTACAAATATCCAAGGAGGCATAGGACATACTTTCTACCATCTACAAAGGGAAGAATAAATAAAAAAATCTTCATCTTTAGTCTCAAATCCACACATTGAGAGTTCGAGATGAAGAAAGCATTAAGGATTTTTTGAAGAGTTGCTAAATTAAAATCCAAATTGAATTCCATGGAAGAAATAGTTAAAGAGAGGATCTTAGTACCCATCATACTTAGATTCCTACTAGATTTATTTTGAATGTTGATTACTTCCTTGTAAGTATCAAATAGGAAGGTGTCCTTTGATGAGTTGGTGAATATGCTTCAATAGAAGGAAGCAATTGATCAGTTAAGGAATCAATTGATAAATAAGGCACTCATTTCCACAAAGAAGCCATAGAATGTTATGTCCTTCTCTTCAACACCATAAAACCAACCTCAAAACTAAAAGAGATATTGTCATATTTGTGAAAGAGAAGGACATGATACAAAGTATTGTTGATATAACTCTTTGACTATAAAAATATATAGTCTAAAACCATATCCTAAGAAGATGCAACAACAAGGACATATTACAAATGAATAATTAGAACATGACTTCAAACAAGACCTTGAACTAGCACTTAAGGTACTAATATTCAAGGCAACAATAACAGTTAAGGATGTTTGATACATTGATTTTGGTGCTAGCAAGCACATGACTAGGAACAAAGCATGGTTTGACTCCTTGTAAGCCAAATATAGGAAACCAATCACCATTACTGATGATAAAACCTATCATGTTAAAGGAATAAAAAAATTTCTCTCAATGTTATTTATGATAAATGTATAATTGAAAAGGTAATATATGTATCGATATTAGAAAATAACTTGCTATTTATTTTATAAATTTTATATTGAGATGTTGTAGTCAAACTTTAATATATTTATACAATGTTATGCATAAGCACAAAATATTGTAAATTTGCTCTATTTAGAATTTTTAAAATTTTAAATTTGCTAATTTTAGAACCTTTCACTAGGGCCCATTCACCTACAATTTATGGGGTGGAAATTTTTTGGGGGTAAATTCTACCTATCATTGATAATAATTATCCTATTTTTATTTTAATTCATCGTTCACTTTCGCCCAATTCCACGGATAATTTACCTTCAAATTATAAATATTTTTTTTTTGTCCAATTCGTATCATATACTACCCATATAAATATTGTAGGGGTTCCGATAATCATACATATAAAACACTCTAACTCAAAAATAGCTCTGAAGCAACAAAAAACTTGACAAGGTTGTAGAGGAGTGTTTATCGGTATAAGCAAATCGGTTGCAAAGGAGTGTCAATCAGCATATATCGATCGATTGTAGAGGAGTATCAATTAGTATAAACTTATCGATTGTAGAGGAGTGTCAATCAACATAAGCCGATAGGTTGTAGAAGAGTGTTTGTTGGTATAGTCAATCGATTACAGAGAATTTTCTATCGATATAAGTCGATCGATTGTAGAGGAGTGTTAATCAACTTAAGCTGATTGATTGCAGAGTAGTATCAATCGACATAAATTGATCGGTTGTAAAGAAGTATCTATCGATATAAGTCGATCAATTTTAGAGGAGTGCCAATCGACATAAGTCGATCGATTGTAGAGTAGTGTATGTCTACATAAGCCTATTAGTTTTAAAGGAGTGTCAATCGGTATAAGATGATCGATTTTAGAGGCATGTCTATCGACATAAGCTGATCGATTGTAGAGGTGTGTCTTTCATCCTAAGTTGATCGGTTGTAGAGGAGTGTAAATCAACATAGACCGATCAGTTGTAGAGGATTATAAATTGATCATAACCGAGCGATTGTAGAGTAGTGTCAATCGACTGTGATTGAGAAGTTGTATAATATTAAAGTGACTATCGATGATAGAAATTTATGATAATTGTGATAATAGGTAGAGTATTCTTCTTCTACATTTTTGTTGTCCAAAGCTCTTTTTCTTCAATTTTATAGGCAGTGTAGATGCACTATCTACAACTATGGTAGACAAGTATCCATGTCATGTTGTTGTGTGTTAGGAGAATTTTTCTTGTCATATATTGCTTCTTGTCTGTTAGAGTATATTTCATAGGTAGTGTAGATGCACTATCTACAACTGTGGTAGACATGTATCCATGTCATATTGATGTGTGTTAGGAGCATTTTTCTTGTTATAGATTGATTCTTTTTTGTTAGAGGTCATTCTATAGGGTAGCATAGGTTCATCTAAATATTCATATATTCTTTATAGAATTACAATTTAACCTTGGTTACTTAGAAATACAAATTATTATTGAGGGAAGTATGTGATTTTCCTTTAATTTCATATTCATTTCCTAACATCTAAAGGTTTTTTATTTACAAATACAATGTCACCTACTAAATATGGAAAGAAAAAAGGCCAATATTTTGGTAAAAATATAATTCTAAAATATTTTACACAAATATCAAAATTCAGTAAGGCATCCACATCTACACAACATGCAGGTACAAACACATTTTACAATCAAATAATTACTTTTTTTTCTATTATTCTTAAATATAAAGCCTTTCTTTATTAATAGATAAATGATTGTTTATTTATCTACCTCTTTTTAAATGCTTTGTAAAACTGTATACTGTTAATTATTTAAAATAATGTCTTTTTACATCCAAAAATGATATAGAACACCAAACATTGAATGTCATAAACATTTTCAACCTTGATATGCATCCACTCGAAGATATTCTAGCAGATGATATGGGACCACATGATAATTTTCCTAATAATGACATTAAAAAACCACTTCACGAGATGCCTAATACAAACACATCAACTGAAAAAGGAAATGACAGCATAAAAATATGCAGACCTCAAGGAAACTTGTAGTTAAAAATTTAAACGTCAAAAGACAAGCAAATGGATTATTGGAAGGGATTTTAAAAATGAATGCACATGGTTATACCTCTTCATTGAGCGATATGAGACAAAGAAAGTGTGTAGATGTGTTATTTCTATTTGGAAGCTTGAAAAGGATCATTTGTTGCAAAATAAGAAAGACACAATAGAAAAATACTATGGGAAATTTTATATCAAAGAAATACAAACTGATGGAACAATTAAGAGATCTCATAGGTGGAAGGATGCATCAAAATGTGTGCATGTGAGATATGCACTTGAATATGAAAAATCAATGAAACACCAACAAACTCTCATTGAGAAGGGTGGAACAATCCAGGCCCAATTTCAAAAATTAATAAGATTGTATTAGCCTCCAAATATTTGCAGTTTGTTGTTGTATATAGTATTCTAAAAAAGGGTCAATCCATGTCTGATTTTGCTGATTTTAAGCAACTATTTCAACTAGCCAATGTACATAACATTACCAGTTCCCATTGGTCAGAACGAAGTGGTTGGGAAATGACAAAATGTCTATCACTGGTTGAAAAAGAGAACCTAAGAGAGAATGTAAAACAAGTCAAATTTATTTCACTTTCCATTGATGAGGTAACAGTTGTTGACAACACATATTGGAGTTGCATACATGTTTACACATTCCAAAATCATTTGTGACAACCTCATTTACTAGAACTCATAATATGATAAAAATTATAATGTGGAAAAAAGTTATAATGTTGTTGTAACCAATTTAAAAGATATTGCCAAAATGGATGAAAAAGAAATTGCCACAACGTTAATTTGTGTTGGAGTTGATGGAGAGGCTACAATGCAAGGACAAAGGAATGGTCTTTGTTTTAGGCTTCAGACATCAATTATCCCATATTTGATTCCCATTAATTTAATGGCTCATCAAATGAATCTTGCATAGAAAATTGTGAGCACATTTGATAATGTAGCCAGAGTGGAATATCTCATCCGTGAAATGCACTCTTACTTTTCATGCAGTCCAAAAAGGTTTACAGAGTTTCAACAATTTTATCTATGTGTAACTAAAGCCAAAAAATTGTTAAAATATGTGGACACAATGTGGATTTCATTGTTTCTTCCTGTAAAAATATTTTTCAGAATATCAATTCTTGGTGGGGTTTATGTATGCACATCGTAGGGATGTTGATAAGGCAAAATATTTGCTACTTCGTATGATTGACTTGGAAACGCTTCTCACATTATGTGGTATTATTCCATTATTGCAAGAAATAAATTCTTTCATTAAACTCGCATAGGAAAAAGCAATTTATATTATCGATTTCATTAGGATAAGAAAATAAATATGTATGTTTATTGATAAGATTTACTTATTCGAATAAACTTTTAAGGATCCTTTTTTTGATAGTTGGAATACGTTAGTTCAATTTAATGATCCTAATAGCTTTTTAAAGTTCAACATCAATGATAATATTTGTATTGTTATCCATATAAAGATGATTCCTTTATATCGTTATGAAAAATGGTTAGATATACTTACATATGATGTTGAACAAGTGATCGTAACACATTGCAGATTCAATGAGGTTTTGGATAGTACTAAGAATAAATTGAAAAGAATTACAAAAATATTAACAAGTGAAATAAGAGATCGTTTTCACAGAGATGAGACACTTGAGGCCATGGTTGTTGTTAATCCCATATTCTATAATCCTTGTCTTGACACAATAGTAAAAGTGAGTTGTTTGTAAAATGTATGGGCACTCTTATGACACATTTCTCTAAACGTGTGGAAGTAAATGGCATTGAAATCGATGGTATTCTAAACAAATAAATTTTGAGACAACAATCAACCAATTTTGGAATAATAAAGGATAATCAAATTATACATTTCAAAAACCCACATGAAACTGGTTCCATCACACGTTTCTGGCAAAGATTGTATCGAAGTAGTGTCTTACAAGAAACTATGAGTGAATACTTTATTTTATATCAATTATGTCAGACAATGATATTGGGATCTATTGAAGATGAAAGAGCTTTCAGTGCACTATATTTTATTAAATCAAAAGTTCTTAACAGGTTAGAATCTAATTTAGAAAATTGTTTGAGAATGCATGTGTCATCGTACGAGTTGGGTAAGTTTCCCTATGATAGAGCTTTGACATATTGGAAGTGCCTAGCGGATAGAAGAGGTCTCACTAATACTGTTGATAATGATGATAATGAGTCAGCTTGTAGTGATGATGAGATTATGGAAATGTAAAATTTACAAATGATTCCTAGTTCTTTTGTAGAAGTAGACAAGACTTTGTATCAACTTCTAGCAATGTAAAATTTTAATGAGTTGAAAAATTCATATAATCAATGATTTTCTAGATTTGAAATCATTTGTAAAATTTCAATGATTTGAAAAAATTCATATTATCAATAATTTTCCATATTTGATATCATTTCTAAAATTTTAATGATTTGAAAAAATTCATACTATCAATGATTTTCTATATTTGATATCATTTGTAAAATTTCAATGATTTACAGAGTGGAACATCTTGTCCGTGAAATACACTCTTACTTTTCATGTCGTCAAAAAGGTTTGTAGAGTTTCAATAGTTTTCTCTAGGTGTAACTGAAGGTAGAAAATTGTTAAAAGATGTGGACACCAAGTGGATTTCATTGTTTCTTCTTGCAAAAAGGATTTTTTTAAATATTAGTCCTTGGTGGGATTTATGTACGCACATCGTAGGGGTGTTGACAAGGTAAAATATTTTCTATTTTGTATAACTGACTTGGAAACTCTTCTCACATTATGTGTTATTCTTCCATTTTTTTTTGAATTTACATGGTGGAATCGATAGCCACCACGAATATGGGTAGGCTATCCAAATTTTTATGGCCGCCATAGTATTTTGCGTTGTTTTCCTCAAAAGTCACCACATAGATCTTCACACAGTCCACCCTTATAACCACCATGCCACAATCATTTTAAACCTTTTACACCATTGAAAGCACCAAGAAAGGGACAAGCGTTCAGTCTGACGAGGCTTGATAATTGAACCTTGGCTCTCTGACCCCCTTACTGGGTTTGCTTGACCAATTGATCTACACCTCGAACCTAGTATTCTTCTATTATTACAAGAAATCAATTCTTTTATTAAACTTGCACAAGAAAGAGCAATTTATATTGTTGATTTCATTAGGATGAGAAAACAAATATGTATGCTTATTAATAAGATTTACTTATATGGACAATATTTTAAGGATCCTTTGTTTTATAGTTGGAATACATTAGTTAAATTCAATTATCCTAATAGCTTTTTAAATTTCAACTAAAGAACACAAGCTTATACTGAGAGGGGGGTGAACAATATAAGACCACTTTTTACTTTTCTTTCCAAATCAATATTATGCAATGTATAGATAGCAATATCAACAACAATAATCAAAGCAATGCACAAATCACCACACACAATAGAGACACCACAATTTACGTGGTTCACCCAATGTGGGCTACTCCACGGAGAAAATATTTCACTAAAATTTTCTCAATCAATCTCTTGGGAATCCTTTCCCTATTACAATGTTTATGGACCTCTGTCCAAAGGAGACACCAATCCCCTAAATCAAGTTCATGGATCTCTATCCATAGGAGAACTCCTTCTCCTCTACTCTGGCTGGTGATCCTCTAGAAGACTACTGCCTCCACTACATTGGCTTGTGGATCTCTCTCCACTGAAGACTCTTGTCCCCACTCAGAAGACCTATCCTCACTGCCCTAGCTAATGGATCTCTATCCACTAGAGACTACTATCCTCTCTGCTCTATCACCTCCAAAGCTATGTCTCAAATCTACACTAAACACAGTCCTTCACTAGCACAAATCTTTTGCTCTCAATCTGCACTAAACATAGTCCTTCGGTCTAGCACAAATCTGCTCAATCTCTATCTCTGGTCTGGCACAAACTTATCCTCAAATATGCACCAAAATTTGCTCTCAAATCTACACTAAACATAGTCCTTTGGTCTAGCACAAATCTATCCTCGATCTCTGTCCTCAAGCCTTAACTCAAGGCTTGTCTCAACTCTGTTGGATCTACCCTAAACCTTAACTCAAGGTTTGAACAAATCAATCAACTCTACTCTCAAGTCTTCTCAAAGACTTGTCTCAAATCTGCCTTGTAAGCTTCCACAAAATCTCACACTAATTTGTCCACAAGTCCTCTCTAGAACTTGCTCAATTTCTCTACAAGTCCTCTCTAGAACTTGCTCAAATTTCTCTACAAGTCCTCTGAACTTGCAATTGTCTCTTGAACTTGCTAACTGCTCTATAAGTCCTCTCTAGAACTTGCTCAAATTTCTCCACAAGTCCTCTCTAGAACTTGTCCAATATGCTCAATAAGTCCTCTCAAGAACTTAACCAAATCTGTATTGTAAGCTTTCACAAAAGCTCACACAAAATCAGTCCACAAGTCTCCTCAAAGACTTACCTCAAATCTGCTCAACAAGTCCACACAAAACTTGTCCAATCTCATAGAAACATAAAGAGAATTGTTAGAGACTCAATATGTTCTATACTTATCACAATGCTCAATTACTTTCAATCACTCTCTTAGAAACATAAGGAGAATTGTTAGAGACTCAATATGCTTCAAATTCAACTCAATGCTCAATCACTTTCTCAACTCAATTCAGAATATAGAATAGTTTGTTTTATGGAACTTGAACAATCACTTCACACATCCACTTGACTAGGCTCAACCAACTCTACTCAACCAATCACTCAATGAAATAATCCTTGCTCACAAACCCTAGTCCAAGCATATAAACATCAACTCAAAATATTTCCAACAATGCTCAACAACAAATCTCACATAACAATGATACTCATGTTCTCTTCAAACCCTAGTTCAAGTTCTTTGCTCAACAACTCACTTCAACAACAATGCTTATAAAAACAACTCACATAACAATGATACTCATGTTCTCTTCAAACCCTAGTTCAAGTTCTTTTCTCAACAACTCACTTCAACAACAATGCTTATAAAACAATCTTCCCATAGCAATGATACTCAAACCCTAATTCAAGTTCTTCTCACAACCAATGGCTTCAACAACAATGCTTATCAAACAAGGTTTTAACAACACTTATTTATTCCAGAAAACCTTGAAGCATTCACTCAACACACTCAATAGGAAACCCTAATCAAGTCCTTTTCACTCCAAACTTATTTTCCAGAAAACCAATCAATCAACTCAACTATGGAAGAATGTGCTCATACCTTTTTCTTGATGATGAAGGGATCTCATAAATCTGTCACAACCACAAACACTTCTATGCCAAGCTCAAAGAGGTTAGAAGATAAATATTTCTCACAATGTAATGTAAAAACTCAATTACACCTTATCACTCCATCTCAATAGCAATATTTGACAATAATATCTTCACAGAAATTTCCTTTTCAAAACACACCTTCAATTTCTCAATTTCACAAAATTGATATTCCAACTTAATTTCTATCTCCTAAGGTAAAATAATATTTACCTTAATAAAGCACCTATTTACCACTTAGGTAAATAAATTAATATCACCTTATAACTCCCTAACCTTAGCACAATTAATCAAATTCCACAAACACCCCTAAAACCTTAGCACAATGATCAAATATCACAAATATTCCCTTATGCCTCCTAAACCTTAGTATTATGCAAAAATCAAAATTAAATCATAAAAACCTTTGGTGAATCCCCCTTCCATGTTTTTCGGGTTTCGACCCTGCGCCTTCTCCCTCGGTTGGCACCTTAGCTGCGACTAGCTAGCCATGTGAGCTAAGCGCTCCATGTGCTTAGCTTAAGCCCTAAGGTTGCTTAAGCCTTTTCTCCAAGGCTCTAAAGGCTTTGGCCTTCTTCCACGTCTAGCGCCAAGCTAGACCACGAGCGCTACTCCCTCTGCCTTGTTCCTCACTCGAACACGATGTGCTGCCTTGATCACGATGCGCTGCCTTGCTTCTACAATACCCCACTCCACAATTTTTGGAGGCTCCAGATTTTTTGTTGTATTCGAATTCGAATTGCCATCTTCCCTAAGGTTTGTCTTAGGGTTTAAATACCCTTCATTTGCTTTGCATACAACGTCGATGGATGATTCGACTTGATGACGTCGACTTGTATAAATTATAATTTATAATTAATTTAAATTCAAAAGAATTTAAATATTATAAATTTAATTTATAAACTTTAGACTTTAATAAAAAATTAAAGCCCTCTTTGAGTTAATATCAAAACTGTCATTTGCACTTCACTGGGTTGATGAAAAATAATTCCGCCACCTTGGTTTTAATAAAAACCTTAATTCTGCCATCACAATGTTAGAAAACTATCATTATGGTTTTAATAAAAAACCTTTTAATGTGCCACCATGGTTTTAACAAAAACCCTTATAAAATCATATTTGGACAACTTTTCTCCATCTCTTTGCATTGCTCCTGGTGTTAATTGATGGTGTACTCCATGGTATTAATGATAGCTTCATGTGTTCACTTTGGCATCAATGACGACTTCTCACCTTGACATCAATGACAACTAAATGAGCTCAAAATGTCCAACAATCTCCCCCTTTGTCATTGATGGTAACCCAAATTATTTTTACTAAAAACTTGACCTTTCCTTTGTTCTGCTCCCCTTGGGACATTGCTCCCCCTGGCTCAATGCTCTCTCCTCTTTCCTCAAATACCAAATCTCTCCCCCTTACTCAAATCTCTCCCCCTTTGACATCAATGGCAAAGGGTCACCTTTGGGGCTCGGGGCTAAGAATGAGCCTCTTAGCTTAGCCCCTCCCCCACCTCCTCTTGAGGTGGTTAATTTTGGGGTGGGAGTATTTCTACTCCCATAAAGCATTGTTCTTTACCTTTATCCTCTCTTCTTTTTATCTGATCCTTCTGATTCCTCTGATTATTTCTTTCAATGTTCCTATCCATGTCTACATTCTTGTCCATGTTCTTGTTCTTGTTCATATCCATGTTCCTGTTCTCGTTCCTGTTCATACTTATTTTTGGAATATCTGCTCTACACCACTTTGTTGTGTGACCATCATTATTGCACTTATAACACTTAATGTTATTATTCCTTGGAGGTGCAAATGTCTTAGGATTTCTCCTAGTGAAGCCATACCTTCTTCTGTCATGAACCCTGCAATTTATTGCCTTGTGACCAAACTGATTACATGAGTAGCAATACCCATGGAAAAGTTGTTTGTTCCCATATTCTTGTCTTTCATGTGTCCTGCACTGTGAAGCCATGTGCCCAAACCTATGACATGAAAAACATCTTCCATTGAAGTTTCCTTGTCTTGACCTCATTGGTCTCCTAGTCTCTCTTGACTTATTCTGATTGTTGTTCCATCTGTATCTTCTTTGTGCATTGTTCTTGTCTTTGTTGAACTCTCTATTGTCCAACTCATCCTCAGATGTCTCACTTCCTTTTACACTGTCTTCTTCTGAAGTATCTTCATCTAAAGTTTCTTCTCCTCCAAAACTTGAGGTTGACTTTCCTTCCCATTTCTTTTGAACCTGTTCAAATCCAAGACTTGTTTTGCTTGATGTAGTCTTTTGTATCTTGATGAACTTATCCAAGTTCTTTGAGCTATTTTTGAACCCTTTTAGCTTGAATTTGGAGTCTTCTAAATATTCTCTTAGTAGTGCCACTTCTTGTGCTAACTTTTCACATTCTAAGATCTTCGCTTCTAACTTATCCTTGAACCTTTTTGCCTTAGCTTTTGATTTTTCTAAATCCTCTATAAGCAATCTTCTTTCTTCATCACATTCTTGAAACTGAATTTCAAGTTTAGAGTTTTGCTTTCTTACCTTCTTTACCATGTCAAGGGCATAAATAAGTTCTCCCTTGAGATCATATCCATATTTCTCTGAATATTCCTCTATTTTTTTACCTTTGTCCACATCTTTATTTTCTATTGGCTTGTCTTCTATAGGATCATATTTTCCTTCTTCTAGTGCCATTAGAATATTCTCTTCTGGTCCTTCAAGTGTATCTTCATATTCATCATCACTGAAACTATAACCATCCCTTGTACAACTATCTTCAAGATGTCCAAAGTTACCACATCTAAAACACTTGAGAATTACTAGAGTCCTTTTCTTAACTTGTTCTTTTTCTTCAATCATAAAAAGAACTTCATCTCTATCATTATCTGAAAAACTAGCATCACTATCACTTGAGTACTTACTTGCCTTATCCACATAGTAGCTCCTCTTTTTTCTTTGAAAGAACTTCTTTCCTTGTCTGCTTTGTCCATCCTTGCTTTTCTTTTGGTGCCTATATCTTTCTGATTCCCTGTTCCTGTGATCCTATTTTTCTTCACCATTGTTATTCTTAGCTTCTTGACAATCTATTGCAAAATATCCATACTTTCCACAATTGAAACATTTAACAGATTTTAGATCTCTGGATCTTCTATAATCCTTATCTCTTCTACCATAGTTAGCTTCTTCATCACTGGATGACTCATCGCTTGATTCTGACTTCTTACCCTTTGTCTTTTTGATTGCTTTGAATGTTGCTTCCTTCTAGGGAATAGGATATTTTGTTCTTATCTCATGTGTTGTAAGAATACCAAGCAACATATCTCTTGTCAAAGTATCACCATCCATTGACACTTCTATAGCAGAAACCTTTTCACTAAATCTTTTTGGAAGAGTTCTTAAGACTTTATCACAAACATCTGATTCATCAATCTTCATTCCAAGTCCTTGCATAGCATTAACAACCTCATCAATTCGAAGTAGATAAGTACTAATGTTTTCCTCATCCTTCATTCTTAATTCTTCAAATTGTCCTTTGAGATTTTGCATCTTTGCTTTCTTGACACATTTATCTCCTTCATATATATTTTGCAATTTATCCCACATTTCTTTTGCAGTTTGACAATGCATAACTTTCATAGACTCTGTTCTATGCAAACCTCTCAAAAGTGCATTCATTGCTTTTGAATTGTAATGTTGTAGGAGCTTACCTTCCTTATCTGTAGGAGGATTAATCAAGGGATCGTATCCAAATTCAACTGCTTCCCAAATTTCATTGCCAAGTGCCATCAGGTAGATCTTCATTCTCAAACTCCAATATATATAGTCACTTCCATCAAATACTGGTGTTGAATTATCCGAGGACACATTCTTAGAATCCATTATGTTCTTGTTAGCTTTTCCTTCAAGCTGTTAAACTCTTCTGAAGGAACCCACTCTGATACCAATTGAAGAACACAAGCTTATATTGAGAGGGGGTGAACAATATAAGACCACTTTTTACTTTTCTTTCCAAATCAATATTATGCAATGTATAGATAGCAATATCAATAATAGTAATCAAAGCAATGCACAAATCACCACACACAATAGAGACACCATAATTTACGTGGTTCACCCAATGTGGGCTACTCCACGGAGAAAATATTTCACTAAAATTTTCTCAATCAATCTCTTGGGAATCCTTTCCCTATTACAATGTTTATGGACCTCTGTCCAAAGGAGACACCAATCCCCTAAATCAAGTTCATGGATCTCTATCCATAGGAGAACTCCTTCTCCTCTACTCTGGTTGGTGATCCTCTAGAAGACTACTGCCTCCACTACACTGGCTTGTGGATCTCTCTCCATTGAAGACTCTTGTCCCCACTCAAAAGACCTATCCTCACTACCCTAGCTAATGGATCTCTATCCACTAGAGACTACTATCCTCTCTTCTCTGTCACCTCCAAATATCTATCTCAAATATGCACTAAACACAGTCCTTTGATCTAGCACAAATTTTCTACTTGCTAAATTATCCTCAAATCTATCTATACTAAACATAGTCCTTGTCTAGCAAAATTAATTTTTGCAAATTATCCTCAAATCTGCACCAAACTCTGCTCTCAAATCTACACTAAACATAGTCCTTCGGTCTAGCACAAATCTATCCTCGATCTCTGTCCTCAAGGCTTATCTCAACTCTGCTAGATCTGCCCTAAACCTTAACTCAAGGTTTGAACAAATCAATCAACTCTGCTCTCAAGTCTTCTCAAAGACTTATCTCAAATATACCTTGTAAGCTTCCACAAAATCTCACACTAATCTATCCACAAGTCCTCTCTAGAACTTGCTCAAATCTCTATAAGTCCTCTCAGAACTTGCTAATTCTAGTCTCTTTTTTTCCCTTGCTTTAATCTGCTCTACAAGTCCTCTCTAGAACTTGCTCAATATGCTCCACAAGTCCTCTCTAGAACTTGTCCAATATGCTCAATAAGTCCTCTCAAGAACTTAACCAAATCTATATTGTAAGCTTTCACAAAAGCTCACACAAAATCAGTCCACAAGTCTCCTCAAAGACTTACCTCAAATCTTCTCAACAAGTCCACACAGAACTTGTCCAATCTCATAGAAACATAAAGAGAATTGTTAGAGACTCAATATGTTCTATACTTATCACAATGCTCAATTACTTTCAATCACTCTCTTAGAAACATAAGGAGAATTGTTAGAGACTCAATATGCTTCAAATTCAACTCAATGCTCAATCACTTTCTCAACTCAATTCAGAATATAGAATAGTTTGTTTTATGGAACTTGAACAATCACTTCACACATCCACTTGACTAGGCTCAACCAACTCTACTCACTCAATGAAATAATCCTTGCTCACAAACCCTAGTCCAAGCATATAAACATCAACTCAAAATATTTCCAACAATGCTCAACAACAAATCTCACATAACAATGATACTCATGATCTTTTCAAACCCTAGTTCAAGTTCTTTCTCAATAACTCACTTCAACAACAATGCTTATAAAAAAACTCTCACATAAAAATGATACTCATGTTCTCTTCAAACCCTAGTTCAAGTTCTTTGCTCAACAACTCACTTCAACAACAATGCTTATAAAACAATCTTCCCATAGCAATGATACTCAAACCCTAATTCAAGTTCTTCTCACAACCAATGGCTTCAACAACAATGCTTATCAAACAAGGTTTTAACAACACTTCTTTATTCCAGAAAACCTTGAAGCATTCACTCAACACACTCAATAGGAAACCCTAATCAAGTCCTTTTCACTCCAAACTTATTTTCTAGAAAACCAATCAATCAACTCAACTATGGAAGAATGTGCTCATACCTTTTTCTTGATGATGAAGGAATCTCATAAATCTATCACAACCACAAACACTTCTATGCCAAGCTCAAAGAGGTTAGAAGATAAATATTTCTCACAATGTAATGTAAAAACTCAATTACACCTTATCACTCCATCTCAATAGCAATATTTGACAATAATATCTTCACAAAAATTTCCTTTTCAAAACACACCTTCAATTTCTCAATTTCACAAAATTGATATTCCAACTTAATTTCTATCTCCTAAGGTAAAATAATATTTACCTTAATAAAGCACCTATTTACCACTTAGGTAAATAAATTAATATCACCTTATAACTCCCTAACCTTAGCACAATTAATCAAATTCCACAAACACCCCTAAAACCTTAGCACAATGATCAAATATCACAAATATTCCCTTATGCCTCCTAAACCTTAGTATTATGCAAAAATCAAAATTAAATCATAAAAACCTTTGGTGAATCCCCCTTCCACGTTTTTTGGAGTTTCGACCCTGCGCCTTCTCCCTCGGCTGGCGCCTTAGCTGCGGCTAGCTAGCCATGTGAGCTAAGCGCTCCACGTGCTTAGCTTAAGCCCTAAGGTTGCTTAAGCCTTTTCTCCAAGGCTCTAAAGGCTTTGGCCTTCTTCCACGTCTAGCGCCAAGCTAGACCACGAGCGCTACTCCCTCTGCCTTGTTCCTCGCTCGAACACGATGCGCTGCCTCGATCACGATGCGCTGCCTTGCTTCTGCAATACCCCACTCCACAATTTTTGGAGGCTCCAGATTTTTTGTTGTATTCGAATTCGAATTGCCATCTTCCCTAAGGTTTGTCTTAGGGTTTAAATACCCTTCATTTGCTTTGCATACAACGTCGATGGATGATTCGACTTGATGACATCGACTTGTATAAATTATAATTTATAATTAATTTAAATTCAAAAGAATTTAAATATTATAAATTTAATTTATAAACTTTAGACTTTAATAAAAAATTAAAGCCCTCTTTGAGTTAATATCAAAACTATCATTTGCACTTCACAAGGTTGATGAAAAATAATTCCGCCACCTTGGTTTTAATAAAAACCTTAATTCTGCCATCACAATGTTAGAAAACTATCATTATGGTTTTAATAAAAAACCTTTTAATGTGCCACCATGGTTTTAACAAAAACCCTTATAAAATCATATTTGGACAACTTTTCTCCATCTCTTTGCATTGCTCCTGGTGTTAATGATGGTGTACTCCATGGTATTAATGACAGCTTCATGTGTTCACTTTGGCATCAATGACGACTTCTCACCTTGACATCAATGACAACTAAATGAGCTCAAAATGTCCAACATCAATATCAACGATAATATTTGTATTGTTATCCATGGAAAGATTATTCATTTATATCATTATGAAAAGCGTTTAGATACACTTACAAATGATTTTGAACAAGTGCCCGTAACACATTGCAAATTCAATGAAGTTTTAGATAGTACTAAGAATAAATTGAAAAGAATTGCAAAACATTAACAAGTGAAATAAGAGATCATTTTCACAAATATGAGACCCTTGAGACCATGGTTGTTGTTAATCCCATCTTCTGGAATCCTTGTCTTGACCAGAGTGTTAAAAGTGAGTTGTTTGCAAAATATATGGGCATTGTTATGATACATTTCTCTAAACGTGTAGAATTAAATGGTATTGAAATCAATGTTATTCTAAACAAAAAACTTTTGAGACAATAATCAACCAATTTTGGAATAACAATGGATAATCAAATTGCATATTTCAAAAACCCACATAAGACCGGTTCTATCACGCATTTCTAGAAAAAATTATTTCAAAGTAGTGTCTTACAAGAAATTTTGAGTGAATACTTTATTTTATATGAATTATGTCAGACAATAATTTTGGGATCTATTGAAGATGAAAGGATTTTCAGTGCACTATATTTTTTTAAATTGAAAGTTCATAACAGGTTGGAAAAAAAATTGGATAATTGTTTGAGAATGTATGTGTCACCGTACGAGTTGGGTAAGTTTCTCTATGATAGAGCTTTGACATATTGGAAGTCCCTAGAGGATAGAAGAGGTCTCACTAATATTGTTGATAATGATGATAATGAGTAAGCTTGTAGTGATGATGAGATTATGGAAACGTAAAATTCACAAATGATTCCTTGTTCTTTTGGAGAAGTCGACAAGACTTTGTATTAACTTCCAACAATGTAAAATTTCAATGAGTTAAACAAATTCATATAATAAATGTTTTTTTATATTTAAAATCATTTGTAAAATTTTAATGATTTGAAAAAAACATATTATCAATTATTTTTCGTATTTGATATCATTTGTAAAATTTCAATGATTGGAAAAAATTCATATTATCAAATATTTTCCATATTTGATATTGTTTGTAAAATTTCAATGATTTGAAAAAATTCATAAAATCATTCTATAATCAATGATTTCGTGTATTTGCTTTTTAATGTTATTGACTGTCTATGTTGTCAAAATTTTATGATTTATGCTTTAGTTTTGAGTAAAATGAAAATTTGAAAACCATGCATTCATACATAATTAGTAAATATTTCTTTTACAAAGTGTTATATGTAGTCTAGAATAGTAGAAAGCGCAATGCATTTAGCATAAATATCAAGTTACAAAAACAATAATACAATATAATAATGCTTTGTTATTAAATTAATTGTTTATGTTGACAAAATATAATGATTTATGCTTTGAATTTGAATGTATGTATGTATGTGTATATCATTAGTATCATTAGTATGTATTCTTTGACTCTAGAAGTGTTATTGACTGACTATGTTGACAATTTTTTATGATTTATGCTTTAGCTTTGAGTAGATTGGAAATTTTAAAACCATACATGCATACATAATTAGTAAATATTTATTTTACAAAGTGTTGTATGTAGTCTAGAATTGTAGAAAGCACAATGCATTTAGCATAAATATTAAGTTACAGAAACAACAATACAATACAATAATGTTTTGTTATTGAATTAATTGTCTATGTTGATAAAATATAATGATTTATGCTTTGATTTTGAACATATATATGTATGTGTATCATTAGTATCATTAGTATGTATTCTTTGACTCTAGAAGGAAAAATGCAAATAGCATATTACTCTATAAATGAAAATATAAAAACAATATATCATAATACACAAAATAATACTCTTTATATCATAACAAGATTGACTTTGAATAAAATGAAAACATAAATCCATGCATAGATATATCCTTCGTAAACTCACTTAAAATATAAAAATAATATAGCATAATACGCAAGACAATACTCATTTTTATATCACAAAAAGAATGACTTTGAATAAAATGAAAATTTAAATCCATGCATAGATATAATGACTTTGAATAAAATGAAAATTTAAACCCATGCATACATATATCCTTCGTAAACTCACTTGAAATATAAAAACAATATAGCATAATACACAAGACAATAATCATTTTTATATCATAACAAGAATGACTTTGAATAAAATGAAAATTTAAACTCAAGCATATTTGAAACCCCATAATAATCAAGTGATGAAAATAACACACAAATATAAATGTAAATAGCATAATAGTAAAGTAATAAAATAAAATGTCTTGCTTTCAAACGAAAATATATCATAAAATTGTCTTTTTGAAAAATCAAAATTTTTAGGTAGTTTCAACATCTTTTTCCTGTTCCACTCCTTTTTCCTGTTCCATTCCTTTTTCCTTTTCCGCTACTTCCACATTCTACATTTCAAAGGGTCCTCCCTCGGGCTGGTTAACAATACTCTCAATTGCTCAAGAATTGCCAATGATGTTCTCTACACTTTTCAAGCCTTTGAGCAGGGTATTTTTCTCTTTCCCAGCATCTTTGAATATTGGTGCAAGAACTTCTTTACCCTTCTCCTTAAGCAAAACATCAAGATCCAATCCATTTTGGATAATGATTTTTCAAAAAGCGTTGTTTTATCGAATAGCTTCTTGAGATCTTTTTTCCATTGCCATAGAAGCCATTAAGAAATCCTTTGCCATATGGAGATAGTCTTGCAGGTTTTGAACCTGCTTCTTCAGATTATCTCTAGACACCTAAAAGTTGCACATGCTCATTTCTATATACTTGAAGACATGCACATATACTTGTAGGCTTGCATAGGCCATTATAGGTTGCTTTAGTCATCTGTAGACTACCTTAGTCATATGTGGGCTCCAAAAACCTACAAAACTAGGTAAAAACACCTAAAATACCTTCTATCCACTAGTAGTGACTTCCACTAAATATGCACTTTATCATTAATAAAAGGTTAATTAGGATTAATGGTATAATTATCCCTAAGCACACCCTCACACATGTGTGCACCATGAAATAGTTAGGATATTTCTATAAAACCTAACTAAATCCTAATATAACCTACGACTTAGCTAACCCTAACTCTTCCTCACACGTGTGAGGATGAAATATTATTTTAGGGCATATGGGCTTGACACCTCCCCAAAACCCTAACCTGACCTCACTAGGGATTGACTCTAGGGTTTGGTTCATCCAACCGCCCCCCATGATCTTGGAATTTCCTATAAATAGAGGGTTTCCCTCCTCATTTTAGCTCTCTCCCCTTTCAGTCACCTTACAAAAACTCTATAAAAATCATACCAAAATTGTGTCTAATGAATTTACATTGTGTAAATAGTTGAATATCACTTTAGGAGCCCATCCAGATAGAGGATCTCCATCAAAGGATAGCTACAGTCTAATTCACCCCTTGACTTGTGAATCTAGGTTCCAATTCGTAGGCCACCCTACGAATTGACCATATAGTTGGTCTACATCAGCAAATTTAGCAGGTATCATTCATGTCATGTTTTTATAGCATTTCTTCTTATTTTTAGTACTTTTCATGCATATTTCATGTTGTATTATCTTTTTTATCATGGTTCCTCACTAAGGTAGGCCCCCAAACGTACTAACCATATTTTATAGGCTTAAAAATAGGTACAAGAGAACTACACGAGCATACTACCAGTGGCACGCATGCAAAGAAACCCACCTACATCAAGGGGCCCTAAAGGAGACCATAAGAGTGCTTCACATTTGTAAATAGAATAGAGATATTTATTTTGTAACCCAAAAACACTCTTAATAAATGAAAATAAACATTTATGAGTAATTTATATGTTGTTAAATTATTTGATCAAATGGTCACTTTTAGTTAGCTTCATTCTGCAATTCCCGATAGGACCCCCATAAAAGGTTGAATTATAATAGTTTTCTTACGAATATGATGCAGTATCTAGTTTTCTATCTTGTTATAGGAACCCTGAAGGTAGAATAGAACCTTCTTAAGCCCTGCCAAGCACTTCAAGCTAACTAAAAAGGAGTTTGAGGCTCCTAAACCTGATTCGCCCCTCAGCCTGTGAATCAAAATCCAATTCATAGGTCACCTTGCAAATTCTATCATATTGCTTCACAAAATCCTAACACAGTAGGGTATCATAGCAGAAGCTTCAAAAAACCCATCTAACATCTCAGCAATCAAGTATTCTCCTTTGGATTTTTAGTTTCTATATTTCTTTTGCATAACAATTTTACATTCAATATGTGTTGTGCTATTTTGTACGGTTGTTCCTTTTGAAATGATAAATAGGTCTATCATAATGTTTCAAATGTCCTTTAATTTAATTCAAAGTTATTTGTTACCATTTGATTCATAATCGTATTCTTCTTTTCACTTTGTTACTTACAATCATCAAACTAGTTCTTCATCCTTTTTTTTTAATTTGCAATTCATTCCTTTATGAATTTTTGAAAGGTATTTTCAATCCCTTTCCAAAACCTACATCTAGATCATAATTTTTTAGTGTCTCTTATTTTTCAAAAGCATTTCAATTTCATTTCTCAAAAATCACATTTAGACTAGGTTTTCAAAATATCTTTTGTGTCAATCATTTCCAATTCCTTTTCGCAAAATCAATTTCAAAATGCTTTCATGTTTTTAGAATAGGGTTTCAATTCCTTTTCTCATCCTTTAGAATAAGAGTCAAATTTATTTGTGCATAATCAATTTCAAAAAAAATTAATGCTTCTAGATTATGGTTATAATTCCTTTTTACCCTTAACATAGAATTTCAATTCCTTTTGCACATCAATTTCAATCTCTTTTCACAAATCATTTCCAATTCCTTTTCGCAAAATCAATTTCAAATATCTTTCATGTTTTAGATTAGGGTTTCAATTCCTTTTCGCATCCTTTAGCATAAGAGTCAAATTTCTTTGTGCATAATCAAGTTCAAAACTTTTTCATGCTTCTAGATTAGGGTTATAATTCCTTTCTACCCTTAACATAGAATTTCAATTCCTTTTGCACATCAATTTCAATCTCTTTTTGTAAATCATTTCCAATTTCTTTTTGCAAAATAAATTTCAAATCTCTTTCATGTTTTTAGATTAGATTTTCAATTTCTTTTCACATATTCTAACATAGGATTTCAAATTTCCTTTTGCACAATCAATCTCAATTTTATTTCATGTTTCAAAATTACGGTTCCAAAATCTCTTTTATCACATGCTTCACTTTACTTGCTTACATACATCATAGAGTAGATCCTTATTTATTTTAAAAAAATCTACATAGGACTAGTTATCATTTTAAAAATGCATGTAAATCTAGTTTGATTTTGAAAACGCATTTAGGCATAGCTTTCATTTTTGAAAAGGTATCTAGATGTCTTTGATTTTCCCTAGCGATAACAAACACACATATACACACTCACATGGTATACACAGCAGTGAGATTGGACTTCATACCCAATACATCGCTCGAGACTGGTAATGTTGGATTTCATCTCCTTCCACTAGCTCGTCCCTAGACACCTTAGTAACCCCTAGTAGCAGTTTTTTGGCCTTCATCACCAAAAAATCCCCCATTTTTGAGATTGGTTTTCTAGAATTCATCATCAGAAGGGATATTAGGAGTGGGATAGGATTAGATACCTTTGTTCACAAGGCTCACATAATAGTGAACATTATAATTGTCATTCTTGACTAAGCTCGCCCGAGAGTGAAGCAAACACCCAATTTGGCTAGTAGCAGGTCTTAGACAGTAACACCTCTTCTCATGAGAGGATATTGGACTCATTAGCATATTTTGAGTTCCCCCTATTTGGATATCATTTTATTGCACCTTTCATACAGGTCACCACTTGCCCATTGAGACATCGTTCTATTTTGTGCATCCTGGGGCGTTGTAGGAGGTTTCATGCCTATGATAGTTCTATTTTATCTAGAATTTCAAACCACTTCCCATATTATATTCTAGAAGCAAGATTCAACATCAAAACACACAAAAACAAACAAACACTTTATTTTTTGCATTTAGAACTAACTCCAGTTAAACATTTTTTGCATGCTCACAAAATTGGTTTTAGCACATTCACTAATTAGTAGCACATCTATTCATTGTCTACAGTCTTCCACTTCTGATTTTTCTATCAAATTCACAATCAGAGTCAAATTTGTAGTTCAAAATGTGAACCAGGTATCCATTCATATAGTGACCTATGAATCCTATTTCTAAGCACATAAAATGCTCAAATTTTATAGGGTTACTCAAAAAACCCACATAGATCACACTCAAAACCTCAAATTTTCATTTATGAATTTTTTTTTAGCATAAATTCACCAAACATGACATCATACATGTTGTCACACATATTCAAGTGTGTGAGCAAGTGTGCCTTAAGAAGGAGGTATTTTTCACCACTTCCAGTCCGTCTACCTCTTCTCCTCCCTCTATAAGAGAAGTTGACACACTCACAATAGACCTCCTCATAGATTTTGTTTTACTTCCCACACACGTTGTCTCATGATGAGACTCCCACTTTGTCTAGAGAATATTATCCACTTCTTCTCCATTCACCTTCACCTAACCCACCTCCCACATTCTACAATCACATCATTTACACCACTCTGGAACATCCACATCCTCTCTTTACTATTGATGAGGAGACCACTCCTACTTCACCTACCTTCGCACATCCTTTATTCCAAAGTCTATCTCAATCACTTTTTGAGAATAACTCTTCCTTGGTCAATCGTACTATCCCTGAGGTCACCTCATTTACCTCTACCATAGAGATGATCTCAAATCCCTTGTCTTCCACCTCGAGTGTGCAATCACCCTCATCACAAATCCCTTCGTCGTAGCCTCCTTTAGAGCCCAGTATGCACCTCTCACATCATTATATCATACTATCAGGATGCTTTTAAAGTGTCGCAACCACCATCCTTCCAAAAACCCTCCTTTGCATCCTTAAATTCTACTTCACAACCACCTTCTCACTCACAACAATTCTCATACCAACTACATGAATAGACCCCATATCCCTTGTTTGGTGAGACTATTTTCACCACACTACCCCCTCAGTATCCTACCACTGAAGCCCATGATCCTTCTCCCTCATTACCTCCACCTACATTCCACCCACCTATAATGTATGGTACGCCACCCTCTATTCAATTTCCATATTCATGTGCTCCTATATTTTGCATCCTCCCACCACATACATTTTGATCTCTAGCTCTTAATTTCTTTACCACCTACGTCTTACCCTACTAATCCTCTAGTTAATCCTACACCGCTTAGCTTCTCTACCTATCATACCCCTATCCAAACATAGGTACCATCTTTTGATACCTCATCTTGACCACTGGCACCATTCATCCAAACACCACTACCTCCACCATCGCCTGCTACTCCCACCTTATTCACGACACCTCCTTCTTAGTCGTCATCTCCCATGGCCCAACCATTACAGTAGGCCCCTCTCTAGAAAATATTGATTCAACAACCACAATATTACTATCCCTAGTAGATGACTGCTCTACAGTAGGGTATTTCATCCATTTCATCATCTTACGCTACTAGTATCCTCACCTATAGGTACAATCACCATACATTTTGTCCCTGCATTGGGAGGAACAACGACTCCAATACCCACCACATTCTTAGGCTCCACCTGCCCCCACACAGTCCTCTACACCTTTAGAACCCAAACTTCAACTTCTACAAGATGAAGTTAAAATTCTCAACCTTCGTACAACCAGTTATGGGCCACAAAAGCCCACATACGATGAACTCTACAATGAGCCAATCCACCCATCAGTTCCTATTCCTCCCTACCTTTATCGCTTCAAGATCCTAAATTTTGATAAATATAAAGGTAAAGAGGATCCTCGTGAACATGTCAGCAATTATCGATCAGCTTGCTATCAGCTTCATAGTATCAACCCCCTCATGTTACATATATTCTCCATCTCGCTTAGTGTACAAGCCCTATATTGGTACAACATGATACCATGCCATAGCCTATACACCTTCGAGCAATTGACCAACTCATTCTTGGAACACTTTTCCATTAACATCAAGAAGAAAATCAACTTCTTCGATGTCTACACCCTACACTAGGCCAACAATGAGCCAATTACAAATTTTATTTCCCAATGGAGATTGGTCATACATGACCTCGCTCATAGCCTCCCATATGCTGAGTTAGTTACACTCTTCTCAAAGAGTTGTCACAAGCACATTTATACCTCCTTACAGCTTCATCAAAGTCATACCTTTGAGGAATCTATCGCTCAAGCCAAGGTCATTGAGGACATCAAAGTCCAATATGGAAAAATCAAACTCAAACAAAAGCCTTATTATAATTCCAATATTTGCTTCAACAAAAATATACCAAATCAACCTTATACTAGACCACCATAAACCAACCAGGTGGTGGTAGCTTTTCTAGCCTCCTCATACATCTCACAACCTCAACCTCCATCACAGTAGTTGTTCCAGACTAGCGCACCTCCTACATCCCAATCGACACAACCTCGTGGTCTTCGCTCGTAGATTTTGTAGCATAATTTGACCCTACCATTTGAGTCCTTGCCAGCTCTATTTTAGCGATTGTATAATGCAAGTCATATTACCTTACCTAACATTCGACCCCTTGATCCCAATCAACGCAAACCTTGGGGATATATCGAGCAGACCTTTTGTGCATACCATCAACAACGCAACCACGATATAGAGTCTTGTCATTACTTTCATGGTCTTGTTTAGTACCTCATTGATCGAGGTCCCATTCAGGTCTCAAACCCCCTTGCACCCTAAAATCAAAACTTGGTAATAAACTATAACCTACTACCTGAACATCAGGGGACTAATTTCTAAGGAACCCAATCCAATCCCTAAGGACAATCTAGATAGGCTAACAATGTTCAACGAGATCCACCCTCATGTGGTATCATTAGCATGATAAACCTTACTACTCAAGTACAATGCTATCTGTCCTGATAGGATGCACTAGTGGTTTCTCCCTCGATACCCTTTACTTCTTCGCAACCCTCTACCATCGCTCAGGCCTTACCATATTTACCATATAATATAATCACCATTTGTGGTAGCCTTACACACCAGTTACACAACACTCCAACTAGGTTGTCCATAATCGATCTCTTACAACAATATCAACCCCATCGTGAGGCATTGAATGACATCCTTCGATCCATCGATCTCAAAACACATGACACAAATATGTTTGTTAACTTTATGGGCAACATACCTCATTGCCTCCAACCCTCCATTAGCTTTCATGACCATGAGATCACAAAACTCGTAGGGGAAGGAGTGGATCCACCTCTCCACATACAAGCAACTATCAATTACATCACCTACAAGCGTGTTCTTATTGATATTGGGTCATCCATCAACATTCTTTCTACAACTATCCTACATCATTTGCACATTCCACCGCTCACTTTGCCACACCATATCTCAACCTTAAAGTGTTCAATGGTTCTATGCAACCCACTGTAGGCTCTATTATCCTACCTATTCATGTTGGTGTTTGAACCATATCCATCCTATTTCATGTCATTCAAGGCAAGATGCAGTACAATATCTTGCTCGAATGCCCATGGATCAAAGAAATACAGTGTGTTCCTTCTACCTTACACCACTATCTTAAGTATGTATATGACAACCTTATCCATTATGTTTCTATCGATGGGGATTCCTTAAAAATATACAACATCGTAAACCTTCCCCCAATACCCTCATCATCCTCCACTCAAGTCCTTCCCATCCCTTATCACTCATCAGGAGCATCTACATCTCCTTTAGTACTGATTTTGCCCCCACAATAATAATCACCTAGCACAACACTTCACTCTACTGCCATTCCTTTTTTACCACCTTCCTCATGGCCTCCCCCTCCTTCTCAACTATCTTCTTCCATAAATTCCCACCCTGTGCTTCCACCATTTTCACCACCATCATCATCACCTCCTATCTCATTTCACCAATATTCCTCCACCAAACCTCCTCTCCTTCCCACTCCTCAAATGCATTCACTCTCTTTTCATCTATGACCATGATATTTCACGTCTTCACGTAGTCCTACACCTATACCTCATTCCCCTACCACATAGTTCCCACATGCAAACCACCCCATTCCATCTACTGCAATCGAATACCATGATTGGGAGTAATGAGTTTCCTGCTTAGATGTTGAATTACTCCATTCTCTACCTCCCATTATCCGTTATTCCCAATTGGCATCATCCTCCTTAGATTTTGATTCACCACCTAGATCCCCAACACACGTGAAATCTCAAGTGTCAATTTTTATGACAAACACCAGACCTGGTGACTACAATATTTAGGATGCTCATGTACGACCCTCAATAATCCAATCCACGTGGAATTTTGGTCGTCCTTCAGCTTCAGTATTAACTATTAGCACCATTGGGTGACTCGGTCCCCTCAACAATTATACAAACTTCGTTTATGATAGCCTTGACTCCTCGCTCCCAACCGTTATACCTCCACCACCACAATCTAATTTTTGTGGCACTCTAGACCATATGTCAAACCCCCAATTCACCCTACATTACCTTCAACATTTCCAATGGCATGGATTTGGTATAGGATGCTATGAACAAAGGTTACGAACACCTATCAACCCCCATGTTCAATTGCCAACAAATAACTTTGGTCTAGGCTATCACCCCTCCACCGTACATATGCTTGAGGATGAGATTCAAGACCTTTCTTTGTACCCCATTCCAATACCTACACACACACACTAGAAGACAACATGGACATGGACATTCTAGATGAGAGCCTATATCCCTATTCTACCATTATTATTCCACGCACTTTCTTCCAAGACATGTCCCTTAATGACACAACCTTTGCTTATTATATCGACACGCTAGTTAACCAGTTTATTACCTTGTCTCTCATGACTCCTCATCTAGAGCCTCCCATTTCACCTACTTTACCATTTTCTACGCATTCGACCCTACCAATGCCCAATTAACGGTAACTTCATTGATCCATAGTGGGTCCTCACTCTCCACCCGTGGTTTTATGACTGCCTATAAACCTTGTATGATGTTAAAATGTTCCTGAATACTCATCATTAGACTCATCGTCTTCCATGACCTCTATTGCTTTCATCAACATGGTTGATGTGGATTTGTTCTCACCACTATGATACTCATCTTCCATGAATCACAATAGCACACCAAATCCTAATTTCATTGATTTCACCAACACCTTTGACACAAGATTTCCTAGTCTCTCCACCTATCTTACGCATGGCAAATGCACCTTCACCTTCTATCCTAGCTCACATTTCGTGGGTCCATCGTACTAACATATATCTAGACGATGAGTTTGAGTTACCCGATGCTATCGATGGCCTCTATCTTATCTCCATTTTGGAACAAATTCAATATGACTCCTACATGCTTGTTGAAGAAACCATTGATGTCAATATTGGTGACGATACCACCAATATGCACAACCTCTCCCTAGAAGAGCGCATCTTATTTACCACCTTTCTTAAGGAGTACATCAGAGTCTTCACCTGGTCCTATAAGGACATGTCTGGACTCGATCCTTCCCTAGTAGTGCACAACCTCACTCTCGTTAAAGACGCCAAACCTATCAGGCAAAAATTACAATGTATGCATCCTATAGTTGCGTTAGTAGTAAAATATGAGCTCCAAAAGCTCCTCAACGTATACTTCATTCAACCTATTTATTACCCCAAATGGATCTCCAATATGGTACCAATACTTAAGCCCTCATGCAAGGTTTGCGTATGCGTCGACTTTCATGACTTGAACAAAGCTTATCCTAATGACAACTTTTCCCTACCAAACATCGACTCACTCATTGATTCTATTACAGACCATGAAATGATATCCCTCATGGATGGATTTTATAGCTGCAATCAGATCAAAATCAACTCAACCGACCAACATAAGACTTCCTTCACAACCCCCTGGGGACATTTTGCTATAAGGTCATGCATTTTGGCCTTAAAAATGTTGGGATAACCTACCAACGTGCAATGGCTTAAATTTTCCATGATTACATGCATAAAATCATGGAAGACTACATCGACTATATCATCACAAAATCAAAAGCGTTTGCAGCACCTCGTTGATCTATGTAAAATATTTGATCACCTTTTGGAACACAATGTCTGCATTAACCCAAAGAAGTGTGTCTTTGGTGTCACTTAAGGAAAAATCCTAGGGTTCATCATCTCTCAACGAGGCATTGAAATGGATCCTAACAAAGTTAGAGCCATCATCAAGATACCTCCACCATCAAACTCAAACAACTACGCAATCTGCAAAGACAAAATTCACTCCATACACCATTTTATCATCCATCTTTCAAATAAATGCAAGCCATTTAATCACCTCTTGTAAAAAGGAATTGCATACAAATGGGATTAAAATTGTCAACATGCCTTTGATTCAATCAAATCTTACCTCACCTTCTCAACCGTTTTATCTCCCCTACACCCACAACTACCATTTATTCGTACATTTTCACTACAAATTGTATGCTTGGCACACTCTTAGCCCAAAAGATATATATGGAAAAATCTATGCTTGGTTGTAGTCTTTGCCACCAAAAAACTACACCATTATATTCTCAATCACACTATATTTGTCATCACTCATGATAATATTCTTCGATACATGATGAACAAGAGTTATCATATCTCTTATACTGCTAAATGGATCATGCTCCTTACTGAATTCGATCTAGAGTTTATTTCACACAAATCCATCAAAGGGTAGGTCATCACAGACCATCTTGTTGAGGCTCCATTACATGATAATCGGCCTCTCCTCATTCAACTCCTTAATGATTTCATCTTCAATATTACAGAACCTGAAGAGTATGTCAAACCAGAGATAGCTACTGACTTAATGCTTTTATTTGATGGTTCCCACTATACACATGCTGGGGGTGCAGGCATTTTATTTTTCACACCAGATGGGGAGCCTCTCCCATTTTTATTTAAACTAGGGTTCCCTTGCATAAACAACAATGTAGAATACAAAGCTCTCATTCTCGGCTTAAAGCATGTGCACTCCATGCACATTAGACGTCTTCATATTATAGGATATTCTCTCCTTGTTGTCAATCAAGTTTAGGAGATCTGGCAATGTCGCTACCCCACCCTTCAATAATACAATAAAATCACCTACCTCCTTATCCAATTTGAGTGGTATGATATTGAAGTCACCTCGCGCTCATCCAATCGTTTCGTCAATATAATGGCTTCCTTAAGATTATTCATACCATAAAATCCCCTCTTAGACATGACACACGTGTCCATCCACATGCTCACACAATCATCTATCTCATCCTCACCTTCCACATACGATGATGGCATTTATGTTGTCCACATTGAACCACATGATCCTTGGTTTTCACAAATTAGGGATTATATTAAATTAGGCTTCCTACCTTGAAATTTGCCACATGTTCATCATCGAGCATTCAAAAAATAGGCCATTCATTACACAATATTGTAGGACATCTTGTATCATCGTAGTCACGATGGTATCATTTTACGTTACCTAGAATCGCATGAATCTCACTGAGTGGTACAAGAAACCTAGGATGGCATTTGTGGTGGTCACTTTAGTGGCATGGCTATCACAAAATGCATTCTATGCGTGGGCTATTATTGGCTCATAATGGAGCATGATTATTGTTAGTATGTCAAGCAATGTATCAAATACCAACAACATGCTAACCTCACACATCTACCTTTGCAAGCTCTCCAACTAATTCAATCCATGTGGTCTTTCTCACAACGGGGCCTAGATTTTCTCAGAAAGATCTCACCTGCTTCATCAAGCAATCACAAATTCATCATCATTGCCACAAAAATATTTCACAAAGTGGGTCGAAGCCATTCCACTTGTTCAAACCACATGAGCAAAAATTATGGTATTTATCACTGAACAAAACTATTCGTACCCTTTGCACAAAATTTAATATTCACCATAGCTTCTCGGCCCCTTACTACCCATAGGGTAATGACCATGTTGAGGCTACTAACAAAACTATTTGCTTCATTCTACGTAAGACATTTGCAAAATCCCATTGTGATTGGCACAATCAGATACCTCTAGCCCTATGGTTCTATCGTACAAGCATCCATACTCCCACTAGGGTAACCCTTTTCTCATTGGTTTATGACACCAAAGCCATTATGCCTTTCGAACTCGAGATACCTTCCTTACAAGTCTCCATGAAAGACTTTATTGATGATGACATGGCTTTTCAAGCCCATCTAAACCAATTGATCCTCTTGGACAAGCAATGCATTCATGCCATAGAGCACACATGTGTCTACCAAGACCACCTTAATCTTGCCTACAACAACAAGGTACATCTGTACAAGTTTCAAATTGACGACCTAGTTCTCAAAGAGAACCAAAAGATCACAAGCCAACACCATCATTAGCGATACAAGTTTGCTCCTAACTGGTTAGGTCCATACATTGTGACACAAAAATTCAGTTCTGGTGCCTATCAATTGGTAAATATCGAAGGACTCATCGAACTTGAACCTATCAACATTATTCACCTTTGTAAATTCAATGTTTGGACAACCTATGTATGCATTTCCACAGATGTTACATAGTGTCATTACAACACAACCCATATATACATCATCCACACACCACACCGTACAACACATACAATTTTTTACTTTTTGTTACATAACAGAACTACTTGTACTTTTTGTCATTTATATACTATTGTTATCTTGGGTTTTGCAGGTCTGTTATCACCAACTACAACATCTATCATAAAGATGTGTTTGTTCTAGGTTACCACTTCCAGCACACTACACCTTCAACATGCAAGACCTCCCAATACTACCCCTAGTACCAATCACTTCCATTGATCTTGCCATACCACTGGATCCAGTTCATGTGCATTCACTTTCCACATCATCACATCCTGATCACCACACTTCACCCCATCGTCGCTCACCCTACCACAGGTATTCTTTCTATTCTCCTCGCTCAGGAGACAACTAGCTCTCCTTGTCATACTTTTTGGATAAGGAAGAACATTATTACTAGCTAGATCCCCATGCGTGGGAATCATCCCTGCCTCACATAGTTGATCTGATAGAACCATACCTACCACCTTCCTTAGTTCATCGACCTTCACCAACATATTGTCCCCCTAATAGGGGAACTACACCTATTCATGCATATTTTTTAGGACTACCTCCACCCCTGTCGATTGGTATGTCACCCTATGACTTATTTCTATGTTGGCATGTTGCCCATGCTGCCTTTGCTTGCATTCCCCCATCTTATCCATATTGCTATATGTAGCCATCTCCCACACCACCTATCCTTCAGATACCACCATATCCACTCTGTGGCCTCTCGCTTCATCCTACCATACCACTAGCATATCAATTCCACTCTCCCTTTTCTTCCTCTTGTTCACTCCCTTCTTCACACCCATATCTCAATTCCATTTACCCACCCGAATCCTAGTTTGCACCTACTTCTATTTCATCACCCCCATTGACATCCAACATATTCTTTCTTTCCTTGACAACCTTGAGTTATATTTAAGCCATTGTCAATGCCACTCTCCTCTACATCATTCTGTCGTGGCCTGACCCACATCACCTTCTTCCAGGTCTACCCTTCGCTCTCGAATCTGATCCACACTCAATTCTTGCATCCCAACTTGATTGCTCATTTTTATTCCACCTCCTTCATGCTCATAACCATCCAACCCATATATCTATCCTATGCCAATTTTATCAGCACCACTATCACAAATATTTTACCAGCTACTTCACCAGGGCCTCCTTGTACTACCTGAGATCTGCCTTATCGACCCTTCATGCCCTAAGTTGCAATATTACAAAGAAAACAAATTTTATGTCTATCATCATCAACCAAGACATGACATCAATGCATGTCGTACGTTTGAGAACATTATTTAAGATATGTTTTTTATGATCCCCTTTCACATCCTAAACAAGCTCCCTCGACTACTCGACTCTAGAGCCCTCCATGCTAGCTAGTACCTCGCTCCATCCCATCACATGATTCATTCACCTCCACACCTTGTTACTTTCAATAGTTATCCAATTATACCAATTACCAAAATCCCAATCACATTATCACTTCACCCAATCACTTGTTACATGATTCGTGTCACTTCACATAGTTTTTATTTGTTTTCTTGTTTTCTATTTTCTTCCATTTCATCTCCTCTCCTCCTTCCTCCTTGATATTTTTGAATGGTCATGCTTCGAGCAACTACATTCCTATGTTGATTCTCCCTTCTTCTTCTTTTTTTTCATACACCATTGACCCGCTCCATATTCTTTGTCACACTTATTTACCCTCGGGTTCCTCTACATCTCTTCTCACTTCATATTTGTTATGTTTCTTTTTATTACACACATTCTCCCAGTTATACACTTTTATCTTGTTTTCTACATCTCCCCACATGCTATGACAACCATTATCATGACTCTCTATTCTTGTCATCGTCACCCCACGCATTCATCTTTAGATACAGTTACTAATCTCATTTGGGTACATTTCACATATTTCCTCTTGTAGATATTATTTCTTTCATACTATATCTCACTCTACATTCATTGCATATACCCATATTTCTTCTATGATTTCATTCATGTTTGTATATTCCCTCTATACAAATGTGCCCTTAGCAAGAATAACATACACAATTGTTAGCATTACTGCTTGGATGTCCACTCCATTTCTCGAGATTACAGAGTAGATGGTGTCTTGTATTTTCTTGACCATTCACTAGTTCAGTCAATCAAATGTCACCTCTATCTGACATATTATTACACTCCTTATAGTTTTCTTTGGTTGGTTTAACTTCTTTCAAGGACCACTCACACAGATCACAGTTTAAACAAACTTTGAGTCTAGGGAAGACCACCTTGTGTAGATATCCAATCTAGCAAATGATTTCCCCTACTCATCCTATCATTTGCATGGTCAACATACAAACTAGGGATAAACAAAGGGATAAGCATGAAGAAAAAAATTAGAAAAGAGACAAAAAATAAAAGCCAACACCCATACAAAAATAAATAAAATAAAAGAGCACCACAAAAATACAAGCAATCAACGAGGGGCATCAAATAAAAGGAAAAGCCTAAAAAAAAACACAATTGTTATGCTTCATCGCCTTTGCTCCTTAGGTTTAACATAACATCATGGGATGATTTCCATTACCAGCTATAGGCCCTATGCGCCTGCCTGCCAATGGAATAGTCTTACAAGTGACAACACATTGGTCACATTGGCAACTTCTTTTGTATAGATCATTGCGCACTTATGGATGAGCTAGCTAGTTCGGCTATGTTTACAATAGGTTAGTCCTACCTCCCTCAAAATGGATAAATGAACATCACTTATTTGTACACACTAGTCCTTGATAGATTTTGACCTAGCCAGGCTAGTTATGAGTTGTCAATAAATCTCGTTTAGTTTTTCATGAGGTTTGATTGCTACAACTATGATTGTCAAAATGTTGCATACACCATATACTATCCTACATCCCTGAGATTACAAAACGGATCACATTACCAGCGGTTATGTTATGATACAAGTGCTTCCTCTATGTATTTCAGCTTCCACGTACATATATCCTTGCATCTACCTTACATGCATCTATTTACATTACATCATGAATCATTGCACCTATCTTACATGTATCTATTTACTTTACATCATGCATCATTACATCACTCTACATTTTATCTACACTATAATGAAATCATCCTCCTACATGCTACCACATGCATATATACTCATTTATCGTACATTTACTTATCGATATTTCACATTACACAAACATCAAAAAATCACATACATATTAAAATCAAATCATAACACACATATATAAGAACCACAACAAAATATGTATCTATATATAATGATCAAAAATACCATCAGGCTACAAAATAGAAACATGTACACCACCCATCCTCACACATGTCCACAGGCTACAAAAATAATAACACACCATCACAAACCAACCTCAGCCCTGCTGATCACCAGGAGTCTCCCCACTCCTCCCATGAGCCACCCTAACCTGCTCTACCCCATGCATCGCTATCACTCTACTCGGCTCAGCTATTACCCCTGATATATGTATCACTATGGGCACTGACACCCTATCCAACTCTAGAATAATACCTCCTATATGCGATACTGTGGGTGCCTCTATCCTCACCTTCCTTTGTCCCATCGATGCTATGTTTTGAAGACTCTACTGCGATTGTGTCTATGCTCACGATCATGATCTTGATCTTGAATGTGATCTACCATAATTTAAAAGTGGAAGCCCACACATAGTCAAGAAAATCTCATAATCATACTACATTGTTGCTTCCTCCTTTAGCCTCTCTGTAACATCCTCACTGCCCTTCTACAACTACTCTATCTTAACTCTTAAAGCAGCCACATCAATGGGAATCTACTCTATGGCTCTCGTTCGCTCAAACTCCTCCCATGTCTGAAATTGTTGCTCTATCTTAGAACGCAGCTCAGTTATCTCCACCAAATGAACCACTCGCTCAACATCCCTGGTCGTGATCACATGTTGCATCCTATGCACATATACCTTCAATTTCTCCCCTACCTCCATAGTCTCTAATGTCAAACGAGGCATACTCTCTACCAAATATGCATGCCTCATATCCACTACTACAAGATACCAAAGTAACTCCACGCACTACAACTCCAACACCCTCCACTTTGTGCCACATGTCTGCTCTACTGCCCCAACCTCTCCATAAAATATCTCTGCTCAACATCACTCATCATCTCAAAAACTATCAATATCTCCTCAAAATCATGGCACTCTCCTCTCCATATCTCCAAGTCAGTCACCCAACCTCTCTCACTCTCTTGCAGTTATCCCTCTAGTTGTCGTATCCTCTCTCGTAACATCAATAGCTCCTTATCAGCATCCCTCATATCCTTTCTACAGAGGGTGTATCTCTTATTTCTCCCATATCACCTAAATCTCGTATATCAATCATATCATCAACACCCATGCCAACCTTGACACCCTCACCCACCTCCTCCATGGTCATTGTCTCATCCACAAGCTGCACCCTACCACTTGTCAGTGCCTCCACCACACTCTCCATATATGCACTAGATGTACTACCTAGCCGTCACCTTGATCAATGAAGAGGCACATCTACCTCATCTCTTGCTTCTCACTATGGCCTAGACTTGGTGCCTTTCAATACCCAACCCTCAGGCACAAACACCCCACTACATGGTTGCACCCATCGATCAATCACTCCAGTACCTACCTCCCAACTCTGAGTTGCTCAACATGCATCATACTCTGGTGTTGTACCTGCATCATCCACATCTAAAATAGTCATCTGGTGGATCCTTCTTACCAATTCAAGGAAGTACTACAGGGCGATTCCCTCTATCACCCCATCACTTATAAATCACGATAGGTACTTCTAGAATACCCTATCGTAACCCAAACTACCGCATCACCCTAATGAACTAGAAATTTTTTACCTGGCAGGTATACCGTCCCACTACACATCACCCTTGATGGATAGCACCTAACTCCTTCTCATATTTCTTCCATATCACCCCACCCTTCTAAGGCCTCTACTTAATATCCTTAGGCTCCAACTTCCCAAAATTCACCCTCCAAAATAAATGATCGCTCTCATGCAACCTCTTCATTTCCTTCTCCTCATTTTTTTGCCACCTCAATGCATATGAGTTTTTCCCTCCACATGAGCATGATATGGCAACAACATCAATCGCTATATCGCTATATGCTCCCATGTCCACACCTATAGTAAAGGAGTCCAACTCAATCCTGTCTACCCCGCGTACACCACATCATGTAACTCCCTATAGACCTGCGCAAATAGCGTAGGTACCCATGCAAACACAACATTGCACTCTATCATGTCGCACACCACATCAAGCATATTCCAGGTAAACCTCACACTGAAAGTATCAGGTAGTGCATATGTCAAAATCATGAGCATCGTCACACATTGACGATTAGATAGCATGTCCTGATACTAGAGATACTCGTAATCCATATTTTTAGTAGCTACTTCCCTCCATCGTGCACCAAATACACACCCCAACACCTCCTCCTGCCTATCATCCACCACTTGCCTCACTGGAACACCCTCAATAGATAACTTGTAAATCCTATACATGTCCTCCAAGGTGATAGTCATCTCACCCGTCGAAAAGTGAAAGGTATTCCTATCTGGATCCCACCTCTCACATAGTGGTGATATGTACACTCTACTGGCATGAATGATTACACACTCCCAAACTCCCCTCAACCACACTGTATCCAACCACTCTTGATCTGCATCATTCTTCAAAGCCTCATCCAACTTAGTCTTCATCGTCCGCACACGATGTCGCAACTCAATAATTTTCACCTGTTTCATTCATAAACATCACAACAAAAATTTATGTCAGTTTCACACATAAACTAAAATTTCATTAATTTTAGTTATTATAATTTCAGTTACATACTCATTACACACAACATCATTACAATATATCACATACTAAAAAAAAAAAAACAAAAAAATACATTGTGGGCAACCATTCACCCCCCTTTCATGACAGACATGTCAACACGCAAAAACAAATCCAACCAAGCACATTCAACATCAACAAAATTACCCATGTCATTCATCATGCATTTCGAGACATCAAAACATACACAATTCACGCAACATAGCAAAACGTAAACACAGTCACATTTTTGGATACCCATTTTGCCATTTCATGGTAAAAGTCCAAACAAATTCAAAAAATAGTACATATTTGGCTCCCAACAACCAACTTCACACTCATCCACATACAAATTGTGGTACGAAATTCAAAAACACACCAAACACAACGACACACAAAAACAAAAATGCATTTTTGGATACCTGTTTCCCCTTTTTACGATGAAAGTTTCAACGGTTTTCAAAAATAGTACACAAATACCCACAAAAATCACAGTCAAATTAAACAAAATTACGTCAAAATAACATGCAACCACATAACACACCACACACAATGACACATAAAAACAATCACATTTTTTAATACCCATTTCCCACTTTTACAAATAAAATTCAATCACATCTCACAAACCTCACCCCATTTACCCCCAACAAGCAAAGTCAAATCAATCACCTACAATTTCCGCCATATAGTCAAAATGACCCAAAACTTGGTCAAACCTAATATCTAATCACACATTGAGATATCCATTTGGTTTGTTTAATACTTCATGTTCAAAATTTTAATAAATTTTTCATGCACTCACAAAAACATGTAAAAATATCTTCTACATCATTTCATGCATCTCTAAAAATAAATATTTACTAAAGTTAAGTAATGGGTACTTACCGGTGGATCCCCACATCAATCTCTAGCACTATTCTATTCCCTCACCATCTCTACGTTCACTCCAATCCGTAAGCGCTCTGCGTCACCAAACATCACTCACTCCTCGCTCTCTAACTCACACGCCATGCAAAATGACTTCACATGCACGCCAAAAAGGCTTTATATGCCTTCAAATCCTAATTTGTAGGTCACCATGTGAATTCAAGTTCAATTCGTAGGTCACCATGCGAATTACACCTCCATACACCAAATTAACATTTTTTCGCTCCAACAACTTCTTCCCCTTATTCTTCCTGTCTGCCAACTTTTCCCTTCTTTTTTTCATCCCTTTCTTCTATCATTCGATTCATCACCATCATCACCTTGTTTCATTTATCTCATTGTTGATTCCTTATTTGAGGGGGTATTCATATACAAATCCGCTTTGCATGCAACCAAACAATCAAACATCCAATCACGGATATCACATCTATCTACAAAAGTATTTGCTGAAGATTATCTCAAGATAAACCCCATCCCAAATTAGACATTTGTTAAGACACAAGAGCCATGCACAATATTAGAGATGTATTGCTTTCATTTTGTATATCATCCCTGACCACATATTAAATGTTACGTTTGATTCATCCACACCATTCAACTCAAATGGTTTGACATGTGTCTCCAAGCACTCATCAATCAATCAGAAGCAAAAATTTGAATAGGTATTTGTTCTATTCATATTTGGACCATATCGCATTGGTCGCAAAAGCAAAGCAGTCATAAGTTGCCCTCACAAGCAATCAAGTACAATATTGCAAAATATCGTACAAAATCAACAAATCATCACATTGCATCCATAGTCATCCATTTGCATTCATCATCCGTATTTTGCATTTTCTTCATTTTATCTTCTCCCCTTCAATCAATGTTGAATGGTCATGCTTCGAGTGGCTACATACCTTTGATTGGATCCTTCTTCTTCGATCTTCTCTTGGCTATCAATCTATGTTGTATGGTCATGCTTAGAGCGATTACATACCTTTGATTGAAAGTTCATTCTTCCCTTCTTCTCTTGGCTACCAATCAATGTTGTATGATCATGCTTTGAGTGGCTACATACCTTTTATTGGATTCCATTCTCATCTTCCCTTTTTATCTCCTCCTCTATTGGATTTATATCAATGTTGTATGGTCATGCGTTGAGCGGCTACATACCATGGATTGGATCCTATTCCTTGTTTGGACTTTATATCAATGGTGTATGGTTACGCTTCGATCAACTACATACTCTTTATTGGATTTCATCCTTCCCCTCTTCATTGTCTCCCTTCTTCTCCTGGCTATTATTCAATGTTGTATGGTCACGCTTCGAGTGGCTACATACCTTTGATTTCATCCCATTCTTCCCGTTCCCTTTCTTTCTCATTTTGCAAGCGCTTCGTCACCTTCTCCCATCATATCATATTTTTATACTAAATTGTGTTCCACACATCATAGTACAAAAAGAGGTAAATGTAGACACCCAGAAGTTGCACATGCTCATTCTTATATACTTGCATAGACACTTGTAGGCTCGCATAGGCCATCGTAGGTCACTTTAGTCATTTGTAGACTACCTTAGTTATATGTATACTCCAAAAACCTACAAAACTAGGTAAAACATGCCTAAAATACCTTCTACCCACTAGAAGGCCACCTACTAGCTCCCTAAGGCTAGTTAAGCCCTTTCCTACACCTAATTAGGACCCCATGGGACCATTCCCCACTAAAAATCCTAATTAGGCTAATTAACATTCTAATTTGCAAGTGACTTCCACTAAAAATTCACTTTATCATTAATAAAAGGTTAATTAGATTTAATGGTCTAATTATCCCTAAGCACACCCTCACACATGTGTGCACCATGAGTTAGGATATTTCTAGAAACCCTAACTAAACCCCAACCTAACCTAGGACTTAGCTAACCCTAGCTAACCCTAACTCTTCCTCACATGTGTGAGGATGAGATATTATTTTAGGGCATGTGGGCCTGACACCTCCTCAAAATACTAACTTGACCTTACTAGGGATTGACTCTAGGGTATGGTTCATCTAACCACCCCCCATTACCTTGGCCTTTCCTATAAATAGAGGGTTCCCCTCCTCATTTTAACTCTCTCTCCCTTTTAGTCACCTTATGGAAACTTTACAAAAATCGTACCAAAATCGCATTTGTCAACTTTACACCATGTAAATAGTTGAATATCACTTAAGGAGCCCATATGAAAAAAGGATCTCCATCAGAGGATAGCTACAGTTCAATTCGCCCCCTAACCTACAAATTTGGGTTCCAATGCGTAGGCCACCCTACGAATTGACCATACAACTAGTCTACATCAACATATTTATTAGGTATCATTCATTTCATATTTTTATAATATTTCTTCTTGTTTTTAATACTTTTTCATGCATCTTTCATGTTGTATTTTCTTTTTTATCATGGGGTCTGACTAAGGTAGACCCCCAAACATGCTAACCATCTTTTGTAGGCTTAAAAACAAGTATAAGAGAACTACACCAATAGAATACCAGTAGCACGCATGCAAAGAAGCCCACATGCATTGAGGGGCCCTAAAGGAGACCATAAGAGTGCTTCACGTTTGTAAAGAGAATAGAGAGATTCATTCTGTAACCCAAAAACACTCTTAATAAATGAAAAGCAATATTTTTGAGCAGTTTATATGTTGTTAAGTTGTTTGATCAAATGGTCACTTTAGTGAGCTTCATGATCAAACTTTACCTGCAAAAGGAAAAATAAGTAGTCAGCAAATATTTACATTTTAAAAAATAGAACAAAAAAAATTATAACACATTAGTCAAACCTCGACAACATTCTTTGCAGCGACAACAATAGCAACCATTTTCTTATCACAAGTCCATTCCTTATAATAAGCTCAGGCCTCAGCGTTTAAGTTCTCTAATCTATTCAACATAAATCTTAAAGATTCATCTTTGTAAGATGTAGTAACTTGCACAATGCCAAATTTAGCTTTATATAGTAGAACCTCAAGCTTTTTTGGTTAATTTTCAACTAAATAAAATAAATTCTTTTTGAATTTTTTTTTAATCGGGCATTTATTTCCTTTATCAAAAATTTGATCCAATACTCCTATTTTTTTATTTCTATTACATCTAGAACTAGATAATCTTTAATGGTTGCTTCAACTTTGTTAGAAACTATTTTTTTTATAGAAAATTTTACTTTTTCATCCTCTGGTAGAGGATGAACCTAAGGGGTGCTAGTTTCCTTAGGAGGAGATTTGCTTAAACATTTTGCTCCTTCTTAATTTTGAGGATCTCAAAGTAGATCTATTACTTGAAAAATAGTGGGTATGTTACCTTGCAAAAATAAATCCTGATCAAATGGAACATTATCCAACCCAACACTTGAAGCTTCTTGTACACCTGTAAAATTACCAAAATACATAGCTCTAAATCCAGGAGAATTGCTTTGTTGCTTCTCTCTGTGGCCTAGATGGAAGAAATTGTTTTCCACTCAAGAATCATTGACCTTGCATTTAAGGTTGGTGTAGTGGAGGAGGGGACGACATCGACTATTGATTTCCATGATGTAATTATTGTATAGAAACTTAAAAAATCAAAATAAAATCTGGTTACAAAATTTGTGAAGGTAGATTATAAAAATTGGTTACAGAATTGGCTATAACACCTACCGATAGAAGAATAAACCTCTTGCATAGCCACAAATGCAAATGGAATGTGGGTGTGTTGTACATATGAAAACACAATATAAAATTTAATAAAAAATAGTTAAATTTGGTAACAAATTTTGTGAAGGCAGAATTTAAACTTACTTCCTAAAGATGAGACCTCTTACGCAACTACACCCATTGGTAGTGGATGTGTAGGTGGAGGTTGTCAGGGATTAGGAGAACTAGATCTTATACATTTATTTATTTTTTTCTTAGTGAAGGCGTTGTTTCCTCCGTAGATGTTTCAAAGTCTTATGATTACTCTGGATTATAGCTTGTGAAAGCAAGATCCTGCTTTGAAGAGGAAGAGGATGCCTTTTTATGTGTTTTGTATAAAATGTTAGAATTATAAAAATGATAAACATATGAAAAAAAAATATATTATTAGTTTAATATTAACTAAAAATTTCTTGAACCTGTTGTTTTGTCATGGCTGCATTGGCTAGGGCTGGTGCCAAGAAGTCGATACTACAATGTTTTGCAAATTATAATAAGATTCATAAAAAACCAAGAACATAGTTACATGTACTTATTATTGATGAAGGTGAAGCATGGGTTATCACGTTTTGGACATCCATTCCGATCTGATGTGAGACATAGGTGGATAAATCAAATTGTTGGTTTGCAATACAACAAACCAAATATGCCAAGGTCCACATCAAAATTTCTATCGATATTCCTTGCAGAACGAGTCTGGCTAGGAAGAATTTGCAATATACTTGAAGAAAGTTGTTTTGAATAGTTGGTATAGTCAAACCCCTTTTGGAATTGGTAGCCGTAACTGCAAAAAAATAAATCAGTAATTGTAGACCCTAGAATTTAAATTAAATTAAATAAAAATATGTATTTATACCTTGAAAATATTATGGTTGCACATTGAATATAGTCTCTAGGTAGAGTTTATCATCATTAGTTAATGTGAATTTCGATGTGATTGGATTACAATCGACGTGAAGCAATGCTGTGAATCTGGTGATGTCAAAGGTTGTGAAAGAAAATATAATATTTTTGTTATCAATCACAATATTTACCTTGCCTGAATCAATGTCGTAACCTGCAATTATTTTCTCCAACAGTTTAATATCTGTGTTAAACTATGGCATCGAAACTAAATCCTGAAGACCCGAGTCTTGGACCCATGACATGTTGTAACTTGGTGTTGATAAAATTTTAGAAATTATGAGGCAAACAAGGTTTTTGAAATTAATTTTTGATATCGCAGGGGTGATAGGGGATGCCATTGGATTATTTCATTATGTAAGAGGGAATATGGATCATGAGGTAAGGTGAAAGGTATTGGAAACTTGACATAAAGCATTAGAAAGGGGTTCAAATGGAAGGAAAATGGTTAAAACTACGTTAAAAAAGGTGAAAAAATGATAGTTTATGTCTTTATATATATTTTTTTGAATGAAACCATTGAATAAATAATCAATATGTGGTATTTGCATGCAATCATTTAATGGATGGTTGACACATGGTATAGATGCAACGCATCATCAATGCAACCGATTGGATGTGTTGTAACTAATCGGGTGTGCTATAATCAATCAACTTTGTTGCAACTGATCAGGTGTATTGCAACTAATTAGGTGTGTTATAACTAATTAGCTTTGTTGAAACCAGTCGACTATACTACATCTGATAGATATTGGTGGAACCGATTAGCTTGGATGCATTCGATGGGCACTGGTGTAACCGATAAATTGGGATGCATTTAATGGGCACTGGTGCAACCAACCGACTTTATACAACTGATTGGAATTGCTGCATCTGATCGATATTACTATAATCAATTGAATTTGTTGCATTCAATCAATAATAATGGAACACATCGATGTTATTGCAACCGATCACCATAGCTGCAACCGATTGACATTATTGCAAATGATCGACATTGCTACAATCGATTGACTTTCTTGCAACTGATCGACTTTGCTATAACCGATCAATTTTACTGTAATCGATCGATGTTGCTACAGTCGATCGACATTGTTGCAACACATCGGTATATGTTCACTTAGTCATTATTTTTTGATCATCATGCTTACAACCGATCAATATTTTCCAATCATCATGTCTGCAGCCGATCGTCTCAGACCGATCGACATAACTTTTTTCTAATGGTGTTATTCTATGGATATAGTCTGATCGAAATAGATTTTCCTATCGACATAAAGCCTTTAATTGTTTCATATAATGCTAGAATTTGGCAACCGATATTCATAGCCCCCAACACAAAAAATTCACCATAGTTTGAAATTTTTTGGTGAAAAATGAATGCAATTCGCCATTTTTCCTTGGACATGATTCATCGGGATTTCGTGACAATTCAAATTGATTTTATAAAGATATTTCGAAGTCGACCCCTTATTCATAACCTTGTATTTATGGTAAAAATAGGTGTTTCATCACAAAATATGGTAAGCTTGTAGCAACTGGTTTCTATAAGAATAGCTTATTTGCACTTGATGCCATATCATCTCCTAATGTTGCACTATCAATAGCTATGACAAATGCTAACTCTCTTTGGAAAAGAAGATATGGATATTTATGTTTTAGATACTTACTCTAGTTGATTAAGCATCACATGATGGCAATTCTACCTAACTGTTCACCCACATTGCTAGTATACTTAGATTGTTTAGTAGGAAAGTGACAATGAGTACCTTTTGAGTTCAAACCAATAAAACTAAAGGACCATTGGATGTCATACATACTGGTTTGTGTGGACCCATGCTACCTAGATATGGTGGACACAAGTAGTTTCAATTATTTTTAGATAACTACTCATAGAATATGTGGGTATATTTTCTGCCACTCAAGTCAAATGCTTCAAGAAGATTGTCAAAATAGATAGTGGTTATTCTATTCAAGTCCTTTATTCAAATTGAGTTGGAATATACATCCAATAATTTTTTAAGGTTTCTCACATATAATGGGATCAAGTGACAGGTTACCACCACCTACACTCCTCATAAAAATGGGGTTGCTAAGAGAAGAAACCATTCTATCATAAAAATAGTTTGTTGCATGCTCATAGGAGTCAATCTAGAGTAGAAGTACTGGGTTGAAGCTATATCCACTATGGTGTATCTTCAAAATACAGTACTCATAAATGCACTTCAAGTGATTACACCTAGAGAAGCTTGGTCTAGGAGGAAGCATTCAATTGTGCATCTAGGAGTTTTTGGAAGATATACATGCAAATGCCAAAGCAAATGAGGACTAAGTTGGATGCAAAGACCTTGTCTTACATATTTCTTGGCTATGATGAATCATAAAAATATTATCAAGTAATAAATATAGCTATCAAGAAAGTGTATATAAGTAGAGATGTGGTGTTTGATGAAGATTCTAAAGAGTCTAAAAATACCACATCTCTAGTTGTGAGCATTGAGTTAAATAAAAAAGTTCTAGGAGTTTAATCAAATGAAGAAGATCATAAAGAAGTTTTAGAAGTTATTGATGAATGGTAGTAGTTGCTCCATCATAACAAAGAAAGAATCCAAATGGCTCACTAATACCATTAGAGATGCTAAACTTGATACAACACCTTACCCCACTTCCACACCACCATGCACTTATAATAGTACACAACAAGGAAAAAATATAGGCTTGATGATCTCAATGATGAAAGGTTCAATATCAACATCAATGATTTATGAAAGGTGGGCTAAGTGCAATATCACATCATTGGGTACCACCCACCCACATTCTGGTCACTTTATGAGTTATCAAGGTGAAGTACCTATTTATAATGGTGATTTGGCATTTCCTTAATCTAGTATTTACCCATATCAGTAGGACTATCCCAATCCTCCATTCATTATATCTTAAGGTAGCCAACATATATGCCAGAATTCTATTTTTTCCAAGGATTTTATAATCCATATGTAACACCTTAATTTTCAAAAGTTTGAACCAACGACAACAATGTATCCTCATGCACAAGTAACACAGTGTGTTGGTTACCCCACCTCACCTAGATATACTATGCAAGGACCACACAATATTTAGTTTAGTAGTCCTAGATTGATGACAACAATAACTACATCACCACAATATGCAAATGGAGCATTAGTCCTAAATACTACTCAAACTTTGGGAGTAAAACCCAAGAACCAAAGCCAAAAATCAAAACCAAAACTAGATCCAAGAGCCAAAGCCAAAGCCAAAGCCAAAATTCAAAGTCAATCTAGTGGCCACATGGTTGTGAGGCATTTGTAAAACATTAAATAATATAATGAGGAATATTAAATAATTATTACATTATTTACATAATATTTGAAGAGGCATAATACAAAGACTTATCTTCATCTCTAAAACATCAAAGTTTCTTGAAAAACTAAGAAACATTTTACTGTATATATTTTTACAACTAAATGCCTTAATTAATTTAAATAAATAATTTCAATTTATTACTCAATTCATCCTATAATTATAATTAAAAAACAAAACTCATAAAAATAAAAATAATTAATTAACAATAATATAAAATGAAACCAACCTTCTTTAATATAAAGTAAAACAAACCACCTTTAAATTAATAATTAACGCGTATTTAAAATATAGTATTCCAAAAACATCTCAAACATAGTTATATTTCATTTTAAAAGTCGTCTTCCTATGTTAATATTAAATATAAAAAAAGCAAATCGATTATATCAACTCTTGTGCCCATAATCATTTAGAGACCTTTTTGCATACACACTACATGACCAATTTCCTTCCAGCAAGTAGGTCATGTTTTCACTTTCGGTTATATAAAAAAGTTGGTCACAATTACATTATTATTATTTTAAAAAATTAACAAGTGAATGATTTAAATTATAGGAACAAGTGAAGAATTTAAATTATAGGGACTGTTTCCATCAAACCTATACTGGTTGCTCAGAATTCATATTGAACTTGGTTCTAAAAGACGTTCAAGTCTCGTCTGGCAATTTTTTTCTCTGAACTAGGGTTTCTAGATTTTTGAAAAATCTCTGGTTTCTGCTGGTTTGCAGAAGTGTCTTTGGGGTACGGTGGATCTGAAGGTTCGATCGATGCCCCAGGAGGGTCCAATGGGGACTTCTCCGGCTCCTTTTCCAGGAAGTACCAGTTCTTACGTTGATTTGTTTAAAGAAGATTCTCCTCCGAAGAATGTCGAAGCCCAAAATATGGCATATAAAAAGCTCTTCACGACTGCTGGGACTAGGTCTTCAGCACGTCGTGTGAATGGTTGTTTGCCGCAGGTCGAATCCAGGCCAAAAATCGTCATTGAGCCCAGCATGGTTGAAGAGTCAGTCCTCTATAGAGCTAACCATGATTTAATCTGCAAGTTCATGGGTATTCGCCCTTCCTTGAGCTTTTTGCATTCTTGGATCCGCCAGAACTGGGAGCCCCATGGTGGTTTATTAGTAATGGTTATTTTATTGTCAGCTTCTCGGCTCTGGCTGATAGAAATAAGGCCTTTGAGTCGAAAAAGAAAAACCATGGCCCGACAGGGCTATTTGTGCAACCATGGAGGGTAGGATTTGATCCCCGTGTTGAACCTACTATTGTCCTAGTGTGGATTCAAATTTATGCTCTTCTAATGAAATTTTGGGGAGAGCAGGTATTGGCAATGATTGGCAATTCAATTGGTAGACATCTGGGTGTTGCTAGAGACACTATTGAAGGGAGCATGGCGGTGTATGCTCGAATATGTGTGGAGATGGATCTCAGCCAGCCCTTGCCGACAGAGTTGGAAATTGAATTGGCAGGTCTTTCCTGGATTCAACAGTTGGACTATGAGGCCCTACCCTTCAGATGTAGGGTTTGTCACAAGCATGGACATTTGGCCCATTTCTGTCCTATTAATATGAAATCCAATATGGAGGCACCTTCAAGAATGCCAAACCTGCCTAAAGAGGATAAGGTTGCGCCTAATAAAGATCCTATTAGCTCCGGTCAGGGCCAGGAAGCTTAGAGAGAGGGTTTTGAACAGCCCAGAAGAAAAAGACGGACAAAGAAAAAGAAGGGAAAGGAGTAATCTCATCTCAGGCCTGCCAATATGTATGAGATTTTTAAGTCATTGGTTGATGAAGAGGATCAATCTATGGAGGGCTTGGAGGGTTTCAAGGAAACTTCTTTTGCTCCAGGGCAACTCCCCCTCTCTTCTTCTCCCGTCATACAGCAGGTAGTTGATCCCTCTGAAGTATCACAGCCAGTGTGTTCGGTGCCTTAGTAGTCCATAACCGGGAGCGAGACGAGTATCTCGGGATGTTCACATGGGGATAGCGAGAGAAGAACAGGGAAAGGCCATCTTTGGGGATAACCCGGGGTAGAAAAAAGATTAAAAAATAACAATTCTCAGGGAGTAGGTAGAAGATCCAATAAGGAGCTGCTAGCAGCCCAGGGAGACAAATTGATCATGGGAGGATCAGTGAGGACAATTGACTCTTATTGCTCCCAGGGTAACCCATGATTATACAATCTTGGAATGTAAGGGGTTTAAACAGCAGAACCCATCAATCTGTTGTTCGAAGATTATTAGAGAATAGCAATACTAATTTTTTGCTTCTACAAGAGACTAAGATGTCTTTGGATCTTATGTCGAAAATAGTCAACAGAATTTGGAGGGGTGCTGGCCATATGGATGTGGCTGCCCAAGGTGCCTCAGGGGGGATTGTTACTCTGTGGAACTCTCTGGAATGGTCTGCAATATAACACCTTGCCTGGAGGGGTGTTCTCACTTCTCTTTTTAGGAATAATGTCTCTGCAGAATTCGTTCTAATCACTAACTTTTATGGATCTCAAAACCTAGAGGGTCAGAGGAGGTAGTAGAAGGTTGTGCATGACATGCGAGCATCAAGGGAAGATCTAGACTGGATTATAGCGGGGGAATTTAATGCTAAATTATCTTCGAGAGACCAGGAAGGGGGATCACCTCTTTTGGATCCAGGGGACTGTTTCATGATTGCTCAAGTCTAGGCTTTGCACTTAGTGGACATTAAATGTCCTGGCAATAACTTCACTTGGACTAATAAAAGGCGGGAGCCACATAGTAGGAAGGTGAAGCTAGATCGCTTTCTGCTTTCAGAGGAGGCATTTGTAAAATGGAATATCAATTTTTAGATTTTAGTAGGCCCTATTTCCGATCACTGTCCTATTCCGTTGGAAGGCGGGACTAGGATGGGGCACCATCACAAACCTTTCAGATTTGAGAATTTTTGGCTTCAGAAAGAAGAAATTCAGGAGAAAATCCCACAATGGTGGGAAGAAGGCTGCCCAGCTTATGGGAGAGCAATGTTCAGAGTCCACAAACAACTTCAATATGTCAAAACTCAGTTGAAGTATTGGAGGCATTCTAATAAAACTGACTTCCAGGACCAAAGAGCTTCGTTGGTGGCTCGCTGGGATGAGGTCCAAAAACAGTTTAGAGAAGGAGTAATAACTGACCAGCTCAAAGTTAAGGATGATGCCTTGCGTTCAGCGGTTGAGGACATTGACAACTAGGAGGAGATCTATTGGAAGCAGAGAGCAAGAACCTCCTAGTTATTAGAAGGGGATAGAAATACAAAATTCTTTCATCGAACTGCTTGTGCTCGAAGGCAGATGAATAAGATGGAGGTCCTTCAAGATGAGAACGGTCATTCCTCTGATACTCTTCTAGGTATACATTCCCATGCTATGGATTATTTTTCTAAGCTTTTTAAGGAAAGTGTGGTTCAATATGTAGAGGCCCAAAATGAAGTTATTTCTATCATACCTGCTATTATTTCGGAGGATGAAAATCAGGCCCTCCTCAAACCCATTGATAGGGATGAATTGAAAACTATGGTCTTTGGAATGAGCACTGGTAAAACTCCTGGTCCAGATGGCTTCCCAATTGAGTTCTTTCAGGCTTTCTAGGATTGCTTAGAGGAAGATGTAAGGGTTGTTGTTGAAGAGTCCAGAGAAAATAAGAGAATGCTTAAAGCTATAAACCACACGTTCATTACCTTGATTCCAAAAGGGGAGGAGGGGGTTCATATTTCAGATTATAGGCCTATTGCCTTATGTAATGTGTTGTACAAAATAATCACAAAGGTAATGGTTGAGCACCTAAAACCTCTTCTTCACAACATTATCTCCTTTGAGCAAGGGGGCTTTGTTGAGGGACGACAGATTCTGGATGGGGTGGTTGTGGCCCAGGAAGCAATCCATTCAATGCACACTTCTGATAATAAAGGGATGTTCATTAAATTGGACATGTCAAAGGCTTATGACAGGGTTGAATGGAGTTTCCTGGCTAAAATGATGGCAGCATTCGGCTTTTCTCAGGGCTGGATTGAGTGGATCATGAGTTGTGTCTCTTCCTCGACTTACTCTGTGCTTATCAAGGGCCTTCCTTTGCAACCTTTTGGAGCTTCTCGGGGTCTGCGCCAGGGGGATCCCTATTCCCCTTATCTTTTTCTCATTCTAGCTAAAGGTCTTGGTAGACTTTTCTTGAGGAGAAGACAACAAGGTAGATTATTGGGTATTAGGGTGGGGGATGAAGTTTTATCGCACTTTGTAGTTTGTGGATGACACTGGTTTGATGGGAGTGGCCAGCATCAGGGAAGCAATAATGATTAGGGATACTCTTGATGTCTATCTCAGGGCTACTCAATAGGTCATTAATGATAGGAAATCCAAAGTGGTCTTTTTTAATCTGGAGCAAAGGCTTCAGAACATAATTTTAGAAATCTTGGGATTCACTAGGACTTCTCTCCCTGTGGTTTACTTTGGGATTCCCTTGCATTTCAAGAAGCTGAAATTAGACACTTGGAGGAATTTGCTGGACTGTATCAAGGACATAATTAATCACTGGTCTCACAAGTGGTTAAGTTATGGTGGCAGATTAACGTTCTTGTAGTCAATCATTCAAGCCATGCTAATCTACAAATTTTCTATCCCAGCTGCCCCGCTTACAATATGGAAAGAGTTGGACAAGATGGCTAGGAAGTTTTTGTGGAAAGGAGCTAAGGGAGAGAGAAAGTGGGCCTTAGTGGGCTGGAATAAAATCACCCAGCCCAAGGTAAAAGGGGGGCTGGGAATGAGAGGATCCAAGTTAAATAATCAAGCCTTGGCTGGAAAGTTGTACTGGAGGTGGATTTCCCAACCAACTTCCTTATTCAGTAGAATCCTAACTAGTAAATATTTGGGTCAAGTTAACCCTAGTGAGGTGGGCCGTTTCCCTCTGGATGGTTCTAGATCCTTAGTGTGGCAGGCTCTCAAGCTAGGATCTCAGGTTATTAAAGACCAATTGTTTTGGAAAGTGGGGAGAGGGGAGAAGGCTCATTTTTGGATCGATTCATGGGATCAGTACCCACCCATCATTGTTGAATTCCTCGAGTTACTTCCAATAAAATTTGCCATAGAAACCAAGGGTTGGTTCCAAATTGAAAGTTATTTCAACACTACTCAGCTGGGTGAGTATAATTTTAAGAAGTTTAAGAGGTTGGAGGAGTGGCCAGTTCTAATCCCCTCGGAGTTGGCACCCATATTGACCAAAATCTTGACAGAAAGGTTTCTCATAGGGAGAGACAAGGAGGATGAATTAGCTTGGGGCTATGGGAGCCTTGGTGTTTATACAGTGAAGGACGGTTATGACAAGATCCTCCCAGAGCCTCCCCCCCATTCTTATCCGGTTGAGGATTGGAGAAAGATTTGGCACCCTAAGGGCTGGCCGAAAGTAAACTTTTTTGCCTGGCAGTTTATGCACAATGGTATCCTCACTTTTGATAATCTCAGATGTAGAGGAATCATCGGCCCTTCTCAATGTGTTTTATGCCACAAGAACGAGGAAACAACTAATCACCTGATGTTTGAGTGCCCTTTCACGCGTCAGATTTGGAAGCGATGGTTCTCTCACTATAAAATCCAGGTTAATGGTGACATGAATTGGTCTAGTATTTGGGAAAGATGGAAGCGAGATAGATTTAAATCCAAAGCTCTTCAAATTGGGTGGGAGCTTGGCTTATACTTCATTTGGTGGCAAGTGTGGTTGGAGAGAAATGCTAGAATTTTTAGAGAAACCTTTTCCTCGCTAGATGGAGTTTTGCAGGTCATCTGGAGCAAAGTCACAGAAACTGTTGCCGTCTACGCTAAAGAGGAAACTTAGGTTGGGCTTGGGCTAATGGAAGAGGGAGTTGAAAAGCAAGAGGGACAGGACAATGCCAGTTGGAAACCGCCCCCAGAGGGCTGGATTAAAATCAATACTGATGGTGCTGTAAAGGGCAATCCGGGTAGTGTCGAAATTGGTGTGGTCTGTCGAAATCATGAGGGATCAGTGCTCTATTGGGAACTGCAGGGCTTGGGTAGAGCCACAAATAATGAAGCAAAAGCCATTGCTATCAAATATGCTTCTATTTGGGCAGTCACCCAAGGCCACAAGAGGATAATTCTTGAATTCGATTCTCAAATCCTGGTTGGAGCTCTAGACTGCATGAGAAACTTTGCATTGAAAGCTTGGAGGTTGAGGATTTTGGTCTCTCAAATCAAGGAATTATGGAGGGAATTAGATGATGTGATTCCAGTTTATGTGCACAGATATTTAAACAAAGCGACCGATTTCCTGGCTAAGATGGGTGTTGAGAAAGAGGTAGGGGTGCAGTTGCACAGTGACATGCCTATTGAAGATGAGGTGATTAGGCAAGGCCTTGAAAGATCCTTGAGACAATGATCAAAGAAAAAGCTAAGGGTGGTTTTTGTCGCGATTTCGTGACCTGTCGCGCCATCGCGGCCATTGGAGGTAAGCTGTCACGATATCGCGACGTGTTGCGCCGTCGTGGCCACTGGAGAAAAGCTATCACGAAATCGTGACATGTTACGTCGTCATGGCTGTTGGAGGAAAGCTGTCGTGATATCACGACTTGTTACGCCATCGCGGTTGCTAGAGGAAAGTTGTCACGATATTGTGACATGTTGTGCCGTCGTGGTTGTAGGAGGAAATTTGTCGCGATATCGCGACATGTTGCGTCGTCGTGGCTGCTGGAGAAAAGTTGTCGTGATATCGCGACATGTTGCGCCGTTGCGGCCGCTATGGGAAAGTTGTCGCGATATCATGACATGTTGCGCTGGCGCGACCGCTGGAGGAAATTTGTCGCGATATCACGACATGTTGCGCTGTCACGGCTGTTGGAGAAAATTTGTCACGATATCGCGACATGTTACGCCGTCGCGGCCGCTGTGGGAAAGTTGTCGCGATATCGTGACATGTTGCGCCGTCACGGCTAAGGGAGGAAAGTTGTCGCGATATCGCGACATGTTGCACCGTCGCGGCCACTGGAGGAATTGGTCGCGATATCCCAACATGTTGCGCCATCGCGGCCAAGGGAGGAAAGTTGTCGCGATATCGTGACATGTTGCGCCGTCGCGGTCGCTGGAGGAAAGTTGTTGTGATATCATGACATGTTGCTTCGTCGCGGCCAAGAGAGGAAAGTTGTCATGATTTAGCGACATGTCGCGGCCAAAGGTGGAAAGGTGTTGCGATTTCATGACCTGTTGCTCCGTCGCAGCCAAGGGAGGTTTGTTGTCACGATTTCGCGACAGGTTGACTTTTTGCGGTCAGAGGAGTCTTGTGTCGCGATTTCGCGACTTGCTGTTTTTTCGCGGCCAAAGGTGAAGTTGGTGTTTGCTGTGCGATTTTGCGACCAGTTGTTGTAAAAAATCAATTAGCTCCCTCAGCTAGCTTGGTATTGGTTCAAGAGATTTGGCTCCATTGCAAATCTTCCTCTTCTCTTGTAATCATGTGCTTTCATTGTTTTCGGCTGGGATGTGTCTACTCCCAATTGTAACTGATCTTTGTTTTAATACAAGTTTTTTTTTTTTTTTTTTCAAAAAAAAGGACGTTCAAGTCTCACCAACCTTCATTAAATTTAGCACTCGGTACAGGTGACGACCCTTACACACTCCCTCCCCCACTACACATATTCATCATGCTTTCATCAAAGCCCAGTTCGAAAGAGAGTCGTAGCAAAATAAAAGATCTCCAAATATGAGGACATGTGTCTACAATCAGGTCCTCGAAGGGCCAAGTAAAAGCCTCCGTGTACGTGGGGATACTGCCATAATATAGTCAAGGAAATCTTCTTACCATGCTGCCAACTCACAGGGGTTGCCATTACCAGGCCTTTATTAGGAGGAGGCTTGTCGACGATGAAACAATTTTTTATATGCCTTTATTTATCACTTTCGAATTACCTAGGGAGGCGTAATGACCGTTTTTGGCAGGGTGAAATATTCTATGGATAAATAGTGTATATCAGATAAAATTCATTGTCATCATAGGGACCCATCCATTTATAGGATTTATTTTTAATTAATAGAACCTAAGAGATGCCCTTCAACATCAGGGTTATAGTACTAGTGTTTTTATTCGTGTAACTTGTGTGTGGGTCAGAGAGATATTTAGCTTTTGAAAAAGTTGTGGTGGTTGAAGGATTTCCATTTTCTAAGAATAAATGTTTCCCGTATTGCTTAAAAGAGACGCTAGGCCGGGGCATGTGGGGCACAGGATATTTAATAGGAATGAACGGGTTTCAACTACAGGTGAATTTCAGGTGGGCCCAATGTGGAGGCAGAGCAGGGTGTGGGTGTTAAATATTTTCTCCAAGAATTACGGATAACGATAGATTCCTTGATAGGTTGGACTAACTGTAGAACAAGTACAAGCCAGAGCCTTAGCAGAAAAGGAAACAACTAGGGACATGAAAAACATCAGTATCTCTAAGTTTGATGGAGAGGGTGATGGTGATGCAGTGAAAGCATGGCTAAGAGAAGCAGAGGTTCACTTTACGGTAAAAGGCTACTCATTAGGAACCCGAACACTTTGGGCTACTATTAACCTATAAGGGACTGCTTTGGAGTGGTGGGAAACCCACTATGAGGAAACTAAGATTGAACCCATTGATACTCCATGGGAAGAATTTATAAATATATTTAAAAATATATTCCTCACCGAGCATTTCTATGCCTTAAAGTTTGAAGAATTTTCTAGTCTCAGACAAGGAACCAACATAGTAGAGGTGTACTACAAGAAGCTAGTAAGGTTGTTCAAATATGTGCCTGTTTATAATGATAAAATGTCGGTTCACAATTTCATTCTTGGATTGGAATCTAGGTTAAAGCATGATGTGGAAATGCAAGAGCCTAAATCACTGCAAAAGGCATATGACCTAGCAAAGAAAGCAGAGCCACACTTCTGTTATAAATATGACACTCTACCCGAGCAAGCTCAGCAGGAGTTAAAGAAGAGGAATAGTGTTGGGTTTGTAAAATGGGAGATTGATCAAGATCGAAAGGCTAAGCACCCCCAAAATCTAGAGAAGAAATATTATGGAAATCAGAAGAAGTTCAAGAACTTTTGTAAGAAGGATAACAAACTCAACAACACGAAATATCAACCATAGAAGTCACAAGCTCCAACTATAGTAGTTAAGAATGGGAACGATAAACCTGAAAAATAGCAAGGACCCAAGAAAGGGTGCTACAATTGCCGAGGATATCATTACTACAATCAGTGTCTATATTGATCAGGGACTAGCATCGCTAATGCAAAAGGGAAAGAACCAGAACATAGGATTTATGCCGCAATCGGGAAGCAGAAGCTAGAGAGACAAGCCATCCCATTACTTATGAAAGGTAAGGTTTTCAATAAACAAGTAAACATTTTGATAGATAGTGGAGCCAATAACAATTTTATTTTGTCTAGTCTAGCAAGGACTGTGTCTGAATGGCCTAGATATTTGGCTCAAGGGTAGAAGGTTGAGTACGGTTCTGGGCAGGCGTACTTGGGGAACCAATTTTATCCTATGGCAAAAATAACTCTATCAAGTGGAACTATGGAAGTTTATTTATATGTAGATCCCTTACATGCCTTTGATGTGATCCTAGGGATGTATTGGCTGCAGGCTCATAAAGCCTTGGTCAATTTTCAAGACTGATGGATTGACTATTTAGAAGAAGGCGAAAGGAGACTAAGAGTTCATGGCAAGCAAGGGGCATTTGAACTGCATATGTTGTCCACTATGCAAGTGAAAAAGACCCTAAATAAAGGAGGAATAGTGTATGTGGTAAAACTTAATGAAGTGGAAGACCATGAGAAAGGAGAAATACTAAGACAACATCCGATCTTATAGGATTTTCAAGATGTATTTCCAGAGGCCCTACCAGGGCTACCTATTGTACGGGAATTTGACTTCATAATTAAATTTATGGCGGGAGCCAAACCTATTCATAGATCCCTGTATAGGATGAATCCTACTGAAATGCGAGAACTTAAGTTTCAATTGCAAATATTATTGGAGAAGGATTTGATAAAACCAATCGTGTCACCATGGGTCACACCAGTTTTGTTCATGAAAAAGGACGGTTCACTATGATTGTGTATTGACTACAAGATGTTAAATAAAGCTACAATCAAGAATCGATATCCTTTACCTAGGATCAAAGATTTATTTGATAAATTAAAATATACCAAGGTGTTTACTAAGATCGATTTAAGGTCAGGGTATCACTAGTTAAGGATCCATGAGGAAGACACTCACAAGACAACATTTAAGACTAGGTATGGGTATTATGAGTTCACTGTTCTACCCTTTGGACTGACTAATACCCCAACTACTTTCAAGAACTTAATGAATAGTGTGTTCAAAAGATATTTGGACTAGTTTGTCCTGGTGTTCCTAGATGATATCCTTATATATTATCGAGATAAAGAGGAACATGATAAACACCTTAGGATCATGTTGGAATTATTAAGGAAGAATCAACTTTATGGAAATCTGACTAAGAGTGAATTCTATGTCCTAGAGGTACGATATCTCAAACACATTATATCAACAAATGGGATTGATGTGGATCCATAAAATATAGAGGCTATTCCGAATTTACCACCCCTACTAATGTCACTGAAGTACGAAGTTTCATGGGGTTAACGGGCTATTATAGACATTATATAAAGGACTACTCCAAGATTGTTGGAACCATAACAAATATTTAGAAGAAGGGGAAATAATTCGAGTGGTAAGAAAAGTGTGAGGTTGCCTTTGAACTACTAAAGCATAAGCTTACTACGACACCAATATTGAAGGTTCCCAATCCCTAGGGGGACTTTTTAGCACGCACTGATGCATAAATAAAGGGGTTGGGTGGGGTGCTCTCACAAAAATATTTAGTAGTGGCATATACTTCAAGGAAGCTCAAAAAGCATGAAGTTAATTATGCTACACATGATTTAGAGCTAGCTATAGTGGTGAATGCTTTAAAGGTTTGGCGCCACTACTTGGTGGGGAGACCCTAAAAACCGACCATCAAAGTATGTCGTATATATTCACCCAACCAATACTCAATGCAAGACAAAGAAGATGGGTGGAATTTCTCGCTGAGTACGATTTTGAGATTGAGTACATAAAAGGAAAAACGAATAAAGTAGTTGATGCTTTAAGTAGAAGGAAATATATAGTAGCCATAACTAGAATTCACATGGACTTTATGGATCGAGTAAGACATGATCAATCTCAAGATGAGTACTGCCAAGGAATTTGAGTCAAGATGGACCGAGATCCTGAAGGAAATAAGAAATTTAGTGTGAAAGATGACTTTTTATGTTATAAGGGAAGAGTCGCCATACCAAATATGGGCGATCTAAGGTACTTGATAATGCAAGAAGCTCATAGATCTCCTTATTCTGCTCATCCGGGAGGAGCCAAAATGCGAGAATTTTCTTCCATTAATAAATTTGAATTCCACTATCATATCTTGATCCATGAGTTGAGAGACTAAAAGTAGATTAGAAGTTAATCCCAAAACATATAGAACATTGTTAATTATTCCTTTTCCACTTATTATATTGACTAAAACATCTCCTATTCCTTTTACTACATAAGTCTTACCATCTGCTACTGTAATCGGTCTCTCATGTGTTTCTCGTAGAGATTCAACTAAATTTTTGTTTCCAGTCATATGTTTACTTGCTCTTGAATCTATACACCAATAATCCATGCTTTCAATTTTTCTACCTTATGTCTCACAAATGAATGTATAGGTTCTTTAATTTTGATGTTGAAAGCCTTATAACTCCAAACTTAAAAATTTAGAAAATATTTGCAAATTTATAAATTTAATTTGATGTAGAAAACCTTATTACTCCAATCTAATAAAATTGCAAATATTTCAAAAAAAAATTTAAATCCAAATAATCAAATTATAAAACTTTTAACTTTGTTCATTTAATTCCTTCAAACCAAATTTCAATCATTCATAAAAATCTCAAATAGCTTTAATATTATTTCTAAGGTTTCAAATAATAATTCTTATCCCTCCAAAATAAATAGTTTTACTTTTATCCTTAGAAAATAATAATTATAAATATATCTCTCTTATACCTCCTATTTTGTGTTTATAAATAAACTTAAATAAAACAAATTACCTTCAGCCTTGAACATGGTAATTCTCTTTGATCAATAGTGGTTGACCATATCCAAACGGATGCTTTCCTTTCTATGGAACCTTTGCTATGCTTTGGCTCACCTTGAAATATTATTCTATCTCCCTTTTGATTGGCCAAGTGAATTCAATATTTACACAGGTGCTCTGCAACGTATCCAATCTTTGACCCTTTGACTCTCTACGTGTCTTGAATATCTCTCCTAAAATTCCAAGTGATGTTTCTTTGCTTACTCTCAGTCAAAATCCAATTAATGACTCTACTTACACTTCCTATTATGAAGATGAAGAAACCCCTTTGGAAATCTGCCACACTCAACACACTTTGAAACAAAACAACCTTCACTTTGAAACCCTTTACAAAAATAGAAATATCTCTCTACATACACCTTATTTCTCCTTCTAAATGAGTTAGTCAAATAGCCCTCGAAATAAGATTTCCAACGATATATAATATGATATACTTTTATAAAAGGAAAATACCAAAAATATCTTCTTTTCTAAAAGTGCTTTTAAACTTGCCTTCCAATAAAAAATCAAATCAACCCTCATCACCTTATTCCTCCAACATTAGGCAATAATAAAAATTTATTAATAAAAACATTACTTACCTCTTAGAGGGAATCGAACCCTCGTCTTTGCCCAAACAATCCTCAACCGCGACGCCAAAGACCACGCGAGCTACGCGCTTGCATAGGACGAAGAGCGTAGAATGCACTTTTGTCCTTCTCCCCTTGCTCATGTCAAAAAAAATGTGGGCCAATTCTCTTGCTCGAAACTCTAACTCGTGGGAATCGAACCTCGTCTCTTTCGCAAGAAAAAACCTTTGCACTCCCCTCTCTCACCGTTGGACCACACTGTCACATGAATATTTTGACGCTTTTCGTCTTATCTCCTCTGCATTTGATTCCAAGGCTTTTGAAATAAAAGCCTTTGCATTTATATGTAAATTCCCTTTAATTTTGCAAACGTCGATGGTGCTTTTAAATTAATTTTTTTTTGATGATGACATCGGTGCTGAGGTAATTTTAATTTTAAAAATTAAAATTAAATTTTAAATATTAAAATTTAAACCAAATATTCAAAATGAATATCTCCATCTCTGGGGCACCTTTTTCAACAAAACAAAAATCTAACTTGGGTTTTAAGAAAAACTCATTTCAAATATGCCATCCATGGTTTTAAATAAAACCTTTTATTTTACCTGCCTTGGTTTTCACAAAAACCCTGTATATATCCATGCTCTCCGAAATATGAATGCTTTGGTCATCAAAACTCAATGTTACCTTGTGACATTAATGTGACATCAATGACAACATAAAACAACTCAAATTGCCAACATAGCCGAATATGAGCACTGAAGATAGAAGAAAAAAACTCTAGATGATCAACCCCATCGTATTTCTCCTCTAGACAAGTGATAAAGTTGAAGTCTCCAGCCAAAATCCATGGGTACGAGGGAGCAAGACTTCTCACAAAGCCAATGTGCTCCCATAAATTCACTTTACCATTGTAATCAACATGAGCATACACATTTGTAAGTAGGATGGTTTCACTAGATTCATTATCATGCCCGATCATCGAAATAGACCATTTGCTAGAAATCCAAGTAAGAGGAGAGATCTTAACCGAATCCCATAAACAAGCAATACCACCAACATATCCACATGCACCAATACACTGGCATTGACCCCTTCTCCACAACTTGGGAGCAATATTGAACATACTATCAATAGCCAATTTAGTCTCCTGAATAAACACCACATCCGGAGAATGAACACAAACCAAATCATGAACAACTTTTTGTCTGGGGATGTTGTTCAACCCCCTTACATTCCATGATAGGATAATCATTTATGGGGGTTAGAAAAATGGGAGTCCAATGTTCTCACCAAGCCTGACTTCACTAAAGTCTCCCCCATTAACTTAATTTTGTCCTAGTCTTTTTTTGACCCACCTTCATATTTTTATCCAAAGCACCTTTTTTAATTGTTTTCTGTTGCAATCCCAACATCGTAGGAGTTTTGCAGTCTAAGGATGACTGCATCAGTGCCTGAGTAGGAGAGGGCATAACTAAATTTGTGCCACTTTCCAAAATAGTTTCCCTTATAGGGCTAGAGCCAACCATATTACCTATACTCAAAACCTAAGCCCTCTGTTCTTCATTTAAACCCCTAGATCTGATTCCTTAGGTTCCACCTCAAGAAGAGACATCTGATTCGGCCTTGTTATATCTATATCAGGTAGCAACGTTTCAAGTATCTCCATGCACTGATCAAGATCATCTAGTATTTCAAAATGGTTGAGTAGGGCATCTAGTTGGCTATCCTTAAGGTCTCTTTTTGCTCTTCTTCCTCTATTTCGAGGTTTTACTAGAACGAAGCCTTCCTTATCTCGATCCCCTTCCTTTATCAGGGTTTTTTCTTTATCCAAATTATGTGTAGACTGAGAGGGCCTAGGATTTTAAGCCACAAGCGAGACAAACTTAGGGTATTTTCTTTGTAGGTGGCCATATTTATGGCAGATCTGATAATAAAACGGAAGAGCTTCGTAGTCAAGCTATTGAACCCATGTAGTCGATCCAAACTGTATTTCAACAAAATCTGGAATATGATTGTTTAAATCAATTTCAACACAAATACGAGCAACATAGATTACCTTTTTATCCATCGTTTGTTGTGACGATCCAACCGACTTCCCAAGAAGAAGGACAATCATATGCAAGATGTCATTTCTCCATAATTCTAACAGGAGCCACGAAAGCCGAACCCACACTAGAACCCGTAATGGTTGCTCCTCTAACAGGTTGAAACCCACATGCTAGGGTTTAAGAAAGAGTCCCGCTTGGTTATAGAAATAGGGACCTCCTTTAAATGCTTTGTTACGATCCGCAAGACAAGAGAAAACCACCATAAAATAACTATTCGCACTCAACATCACCTCCACGTCACCTTCAGGGTTCCAAGTCTTCCTACTCCAAGCCTCCACAAAGAGAAGAGAAACTTGGATGCCCATAAATTTGCCAATAAGTGCATGTTTGGTTAAATACTCCACATCTTCCGTCATCGAGTCTGGTTGAACCACTAGAACCGGCCTGACTTCACATCGTTCTAAACATCCATTGTTCTTTAACAAGCGATTCCCGACATGTAATGGGAAATCCTGTTCCTTTCAATCATTTTTAGATGAAAAACGTCGCTAGCATGCACGCTTTGTGACGGACCCGATACCATCACAACATTCGTCCAATTGTTCAGACCTCCTCCAAAAATTGCTACCATCCATACAAAGCAATTTTTCTTCATCAAACCCTAGTAGAGCAATTTTGTTTTTGCCTAATATTTGCATTTTAAATCACTACAATAAAAATCGTCTCAACAATAGCTTTACTTTAATAAGTCAATAAAAAATATTTAAAAAAAAAATTAGAAAAATTAATTATTTTTATTATAGAAAATTTTAAATTATCTTTTAAATAAAAAATAAATTTACTATCTAAAAAGGGATAGGTTGATTGGTAGTTGTCAAATGCTTAAGGAAGATTACTTTAATACAATTTTGAGGGTCAAGGTCTCAACTTCGTTCTTACCTAGTGAATGTGGACCTTTAATACGATTTCATAGAAGATCAAGATCATGTTAACTTCATCCTTACCTAGTGAATGTGGACCTTTAATACAATTTCATAGAAGATCAAGATCCTGTTAACTTCATCCTTACCTAGTGAATGTGGACCTTTAATACGATTCCTAAAAGATCAAGATCCTATTAACTTCGACTTTACCTACTCAATGTGGATCTTTAATAAGATTCTTTAAAAAATCGAAATCCTATTAACTTTTTCTTTACCTAACAAACTAAAAATTGTAAAATTTCTTTTAAAAAAATAAAAATAAATATAAACTAATTATTTTTTCAAAATTTAAATGTTAAATTTTAAGAATATATATAATATATTTTCTTGTGAAAATTTGATCTTTTAATTAGGTTTCTTTTATTATGAGGTTTATTTTCGGAACAAAGGGTTTGAAAAATTGTCACGCTGACTTCTTTTCCCAAAATTAAAAGAAAAAAATTGTATCAATACAAAATATCCGAAACAGTAAACGGTAGAGTTATAGTTACGTGGGTCCATTTCGTGTTAACGGTAACTCACATTAAGGAATATACACAATGTTATATACATGCAAACCTAACAACCGCGTTATTTACTATAGACCTTCCCGGTGACAAGAACTGCATTTTTCTTCTTCGACAACTACTTCTCTGAATAGTGTTTTCTTGAGCACTTGCAATCATGGCACGCCGCAGCGGAGGAGGAGGTTCGATTATCCGACCCTTTTCGTTTAATTTCTATTTATTTTTCCCTTGAGCGGAAAATAAAAATGTAGCTGCAAAGAGAAAGATTCAATAATTTTCATGAAATTTTAGAAAATCTGTGGTAATGAGTGTAGACTCGCTTGCTTTCACGTCGATCTGTTTCTTTCCTCGAGTTTCGGATGAAAATGATATTTAAGTTTTGGGTAGAAATAATAATATTCAAGTCGCTGTGAAACCCTAATTGCTTGTAAATTACGTGGTTTTTGATAAAAATAATAAATTAATATACGATTCTGGCATGCAGTCATTAATTCATATTTCATGGCGTAGTCTCTTTTACAGATACAACATGGTCTCTAAGATTGTTGAAGGGTTTCATTATTTTAGGTTTTATAATTTTTATTTTTTTAATTATTTTTTTTTTATTTTTTATTTTTATTTTTATTTTTTCAAATTTTAAATTATATGGGTTGAAACTGTCTCACCCATACTGACCATTATATATGTATCCATTCGTAAAATTAGAATCAGGGTTTCTTTTTGAAAGTGTTGGACTAGGGAATATAATCGGTCGAGTCAATAACATTTGATGAATATTAAGTTTTATAAAATATTTTAATGCCGGTCGAGTCAATAACAATTGATGAATATTAAGTTTAATAAAATATTTTAATGCCATTTGATGATTATTAGGTTTTATAAATGTTTAAATTCGTATTTATTTTTCTAAATAGTTATGACAGGGGCTATCTAAAAATTAAGGCAGGGGTAAAATTTTCATAATCTCTTACACTTTCGTTCCAAAAGGAGGGCTTCGGCTTCTATTTTTAAGGAGCTGTGATCTCATGCAATAATTAAGGCCGGGTCCATACTGAGACTATGGAGGCTACAGGATCTGAAAATGTGGAGCATGGGAGACATGGATAATAATCTATTGTTACAGGAAAGAATAGAATCTTTCAATCTTTCCTAAGTAGGTCTGAAGTTTCCAGGGGACGTTCCCGAGACCTTTTAGGGCCCCGCGGCATCTAAGTTTGGCCTGGATCTCTCTCCATCTTCCGTGCAATTCCGAATCTATGAGATCAAGTTTTTAAAAACATGGGGCCAAAATTCTGCTAAATCACTCCTAAAAGTTCTCTCCTGATATACGTCTAAAATTTTAAGCTTTGCTGTAGCATGGGACCCCACCCTTATGGGCCGTTAGGGTTATATTGGAATCTTTAAAAGCTGGAGAGAATGTCTTTCCGTGCAACAGCTTAAAGCTTCGTATTGCTACCTGGCTAGCAAGCACGACTTCCCGCCCTTTTAATCTTCTGAATTTGCACTCCACGTTTTGATGAAGAATATACAGGCAATGCGATGGTATGCACTTCATTTCGCAGCCGCAAAATAAGTGATGATTAAAGTATTCATGGGACTATGGTTTTAAAATAAACCTCCTAATTTTATGAAGCAGAATCCAGATAGAAAATTCTGGAAGCACTCTTACATGGGACAATGCAGTTAGAGCACATGCGTACACGATTTTCATTCTACTAGTAATCATAGAGGCTTGCAGCCAGCGTAGTCTAAAAGCATGGTCACATGGAGGGAGGCTTCCCTGTTTTTTCTAGTACGTGCTGCATTGTAAACTAAGGAGTTTTTCTTAAATGGATGTAGAAGAGGATGTTAGAAAAAATGTGGACCAAATTACCATGTAGCAAAAAAAAGCTTTAAACAAAATCTTTAGCCGCTCTGACTTTGATGAGAAGATTCCATTCTATGCGGTTGTGGCACAACTTCGGCGAATCTATAGGACCATAGGTTCCTTCTAAATAGAAACCATAGCTCCTTCTAAATAGAAGCGTTAGCCTGGCCTCATGAGACCATGCCTTAAGTGTTCCTTGTGCATCGACATTGAGAGTGTGCCTAGCAGGGATTGAACCCATGTTATCAACAAGCTAAAATGCTATGCTTTGGCTTAGTGCTATATATATTTGCAGTGATAAAAATGTTATTTGTGAGGGATTGAACCCATGTTATCAAAAAGCTAAAATGCTATGCTTTGGCTTAGTGCTATATATATTTGCAGTGATAAAAAATGTTATTTGTGTTTTCGTTCTATTAAAATATGCCTCATCCCCATTAGAGGCGTTGATGTTTGTACAGTGCAATGTTTGAGTTCTTGCAAAATGTGGAGGTAGGTATAGAGGAGTTTTGGAGCTCATGGTTTTATTGTATAAAGCATTTGTTTGCAGACGCACACACACATACACATTTTGCGTAGTTTATGAAGAAACGATATAAATAGCTTGTTTATTTCGACATAAATCCCCATTTCTTGTCAAAAAAATTGCTGCGGCAGCATGGGTAGAGGAAACGACATAAATAGCTTGTTTTTTTCATTTTGCTTGTTCCAAACTGGAGAGAGAGGTCTGCCTACCTGCTACCACACCAAACAAAACACTAAAGTGCATCTTTTTTGTTTTGGAATAATACTTCTTATAAACATCCACCATGGGGATTGAACCCCGGGTCACATCACCGATAATGCAAGTGGAGTCCTTGTCGGTAGACCACACTCACGTGGATTTCAACAATGGGGTTTTTACAGTTTGAAGGAATCTGACATTTTTTTCAGTTTTTTTAAGCCGATTTTTGATCGATTTTTGCCAATTCCTAATTTTTTCTGATTCTTTTGCCTTGCCGATTCTAATTTTCTCAACTATGGCTGTATCCAGAGCTCAGCTTGGTGGGCTTAGTTTCTTAGGCGAACAACCTTAGGTCAGTGTCATTGGATGGGCTGCTTTTATAATGGGTTGTGTGCATGTTGTCTTATGTTCAAGATGTGCCTTTCATGGCTGCCGTATGCCATGCACTATAGCATTGGTATGAAATTTATATGCGTATTGAATTTTAGGCAACTTCTAGTAGCTTTGTGTCATTGAGGAAATATATATTTTTTTGCTGGATAAGAATGGGTTGTACTCGTGCGCCTCACCCTTGACAAATCACAACTCTCTCCTTTAGAGCATGAGAATTTGCAAACAGATTCAATTCTCATCCAGACACCCAGGTCTTTTTTCATAAAAGGTCTGAATTCTTGATTTTCTTTTTTTGAATCTTTTCCAATTTTCTTTATAAATACAAATATTCCAAAAATTCAGCATCCTCCTTCTTGGCACTTTCTTGCAGTAGCTTTCACAATACCAAAACTCCACCTCTATTGTCTACGCATTGCATCTTAGTAGAGTAATATTTCCAAAACTTTGTGCTATCATAGTCTACGCATTGCATCTTAGTAGAGTAATATATCCAAAACGTTGTGCTATCATAGTCCACTTTACCAGATTTGGACTGCTAGTTTCAAATACAACAAATATTACCAATGGAAACATTAAAATAAATTTTAATCATTATTTGATTCAGGCAATCAACCTTTTCTTGCCAAGTTCAGCTAAATTGACTACTTCCTCTAACCTTGGAAAAGAGAATTTAACTTCATGATCCTCTATTAAAACCCCTCTATTGGCTAGCCTATTTACACATTTTTTTCTCTTCCCTTAACGTATGTGTAAACTTGATTTCTTCGAACTCTGTAGCAAAGTTTTGTATTTCCACAATGATCTCTTGTATGTTTCATGGAGCCTTTGCTTTCCTTAAAATTGCATTTATTACTATTAGTGAATCGCCTTCCATCCATGCTCCATTCCATTTCATTTGTCTACATATTTTTAACCCTTCCAAAGTTGCCCAAGCTTCAACTTCATTATTTGTCTTAAATCCACTATTGAAATCTTAATGTGACAAAATCTCACCCCTATTATTTGTAATTATTCCTCCTCCTCTTGCTGGTCGTGGATTTCCTTTAGATTCCCCATCAAAATTCAATTTGACCAACTCCACTTCTGATGGTTTACACTTTATATTCTTTGCTGTCCTTTTGTTTCTCCTATACCCAACATTGTAATTCCATTTGATGACTTGACTCTATTTATCAAGGCTCTCTGCTTTAAGATTAGGGATTGGGTGAGTTGATAGGGTTGGTTTAGGCTCCTCTATGGCTAAACAAATCTCCCTTTTCATAACCTCTATTGTAATTCTTTTACAATCCAAATTATTGTATTTTTTGATATTCTAGATTGTCTGTAAAGTCTCACTTTTAAAAGTACTCTAGATTGCTTTAACCATTCTTCAATTTTAATTTTTGCCATTCATCCCCATGAATTTTCCAAACATATTAATAATCTAATGCCTTAGTTCCCATACTATTGAATAGTGTCCCAAGAGATGGTCTATACTATCCTCCTCTTTTTTGCATAGAACATATTGTGAGGGGCCATGAAAACCTCTTTCCATTAGGTTATACCATGATAAAATTTTTGTATGACCTACTAGTCATACAAACATTGCCTTTTGGAATGCTCGGGCTATTCGAAATATCTCTCCGTATTCTTGCGGGATTCCTATATTGTTGGTGCTTTACATTATATCTGCTTCTTGCTATGTATTCTTGAGCTATTCAACTTCTAAATCAGCTTCTCCTCAACTTCTCTCGAAATAATCACACTGTTGTTATCTTTTTGCTCAATTGCCTCCTAGCAACAATGTCTGGTATACTTGTAAAAAAATATTTTTCCATTTGTGTCTTCCATCCCGATCCTTGTACATAATCTTTGAAACCCTATCACCATATTTGTCTTGAAGTTATCTCTTCCATGGTTTCAAAATGAGATCTAAGTTGAGTGGTTTTTTTATCACACCAAGTATCCATCCAAATAGAAATTTTTTCTAGTCCCCACCACCCATTTAGACCTTTAATCACTAGATCAATTTGTTGAAACCATTTAATAGTGCGGAACCATCTAGTAGTGAAAATATAGTAAAGATTAAGCCTGGGTTATTGGGTTCAAAGTACTTACTTAGAAGAATTCTTACCCATCGTCTTTGACTCTCTTTATACAATTTCCAAATTATTTTTCCTCTTAGAGCTAAGTTTGCATCTATAAGAACTCTTAAACCGAGACCTCCCCTATTCCCCTAGTTTTATCATCACACACCTTGCTCCCTTTCACCAAAGGAAATTTCCTTTTATCATGGTAATCCTAACCACAAAAATGATTGCATAATATAGATTGAACTTTTTCTATTGATTTTGGCATAATATGCAAGGACATATAATATGTTAGAATGGCCTGTAAGACTCATTCTATAAGCTGCACTCTTCCTGCTAATGATAACCATCTACCCTCAAATAAAAGCATCCTTAGATATGTTGTTGGCAAGTTTGCCTCCATTTGAAGTGACCTGCATATCCTTGCTTTGATTCTAGCTGGAGTGTTTAGGAAGTAAATTTTGGATTTTGTCCTATTAAATTTTTGCCCTGATGCTCTTTCATATTCCTTTAATAAGTTATTCAAAGCTTTGGCCTCGTTTATTCCTGCCCTCCCAAAAGGGTTGTATCATCTACAAACTGTTGATGGGTGATGTTGTCGATGTTATTACTAGCCTTAAGTATGCTTATTAGTCCATATTTGTATGCCTTCTTCAAGTTTCTTCCCAATACCTCTATCATAATAATGAATAGATATGGTGATAGAGGATCTCCCTATCTAAGACTCCTCTTAGCTTTAAAGGATTCTATTTTCAGCTCATTCACCAACACTAAATATGATACTGTAGAGACACAAACTTTAATCTATCTGACCCATTTCTTTCCAAATCCAAACTTATCAAATACTGCAAAAAGCAAATCTGATTTTACCTATCATAGGCTTTATTCATATCAAGTTGTAAGATCATTCCTCTCTCTTTTCTTGAAGCTGTTGAATACATAACTTCATGAGATTATGTCTAAAATTTGTCTCCTTTTTACAAATCCTCTTTGCTCTTCTGAAATAATTTTGTCTAACAATGATATTAATAGATTTGCCATCACTTTGGAGCTTATCTTATAAACCATATTATAGAGGCGTATGGGCCTAAATGAATGAAACAATTTTGCATCCCTTCTTTTTGGAATCACGGTAAGATATGTTGCATTTATTTTATAAGGAATGTACTGATTTATCCTAGACTGATCCATTGCCACCGATAAATAATCCTTCACTATTTCCTAGTTATGCTAATAGAATGTTGTTGAGAGCCCATCCGGACTTGGGGATTTATCCTTATCAAAAGAGAAAAGAGCTAAATAAACCTCTTCCAAAGTAATAGGCTCGATCTGTTTGCTGTTGTCTTCATCTATTATAATTGAAGGTATTGCTTGTAGTAGTTTATTATTTAGAACTTAAATCTTCGTTGATCCTAGAATATTCTGGTAAAAAAGCCTTGTTTCCTTTCTAATTTCGCTCTAGTCTTCAATCCAAACCTCTTCTATTGATCTAATTCTACTAGTTCTGGATGGTGATCTCTATACTATAGCCATCCTATGAAAGGACTTTATGTTTTTATCTTTCTTTAAACCAAGTCTGTCTCAGTTTTAATCTCCAAAATTTCTCTTCCTTACTCAAAATATTATGATATTCACTAAGCAATTCCCTTTTTCTTTGAGCATGGATTATTGTGCTCACCTTTTTGGAACTTTGAGAGTTTCTGTTAGTTCTTTCTTCTTAAATATGTTTTCGAAAGTGTTCTTGTTCCATTTTTTTAATCTAGATGTCATTGATTTAATTTGTTTTGCAAGTGTATACAACTCACATTTTCTTGAAGAATTCCACGTTTGCGCTATAATTGCAATAAATTTAGGATGGTGTTCCCACATTTGCTCATATTTAAAATATTATATTTTTTCGAATTCACTTACCATTGTTTTAACTCTTATTGGCCAGTGATTTGAACCAATCCTTGTCAAGGTAATAATTTTAGCACAAGTCCCTTCATCGAGCCAATGATATGAGAATATACATCTGTCTAATTTTTCTGCTATCTTGTTGTTGGTCCATGTATAGTTGTCCTCTTCAAACTTAACCTCCCATAGATTATTGTTTTGAATACAAGCTGAGAAATCTTTCATACTTTGGGTTAATTTCCTAATTCTCCCAATTTTTTCATCTAGCTTAGTTATGGCGTTAAAATTTCCTATGATCATAAATTCAGTTTCTTGGCCTTTATTTCTCATAAAGGCTTGAATCCCACTCCATACTTCTGATTTGGTTGATTGAGTTGCAGGTCCACAGACATTGATAAGGATGAAACAAATATCTGCAGAGTAATGTGACTAAAGAGGCTATCTAATGCCTAGTTTTATGAATGGTTTCATAGAAGTTTCTAATTGGATTCCAACATGTTAGAATTCCCCTTGATGTTCCTTCTAAATCCACAACATCCCATTCACAACTTTCTCATACTGCTTTCATAGTTTTGGAAACTTTTTTCTTTGTCATTTTAGTTTCTTGGATACAAAGAATATCAGGCTTATTACTTAAATAGAGGTCCTTGATACACCTCTGCTTTAAGGGGACATTACCGTCCCATATATTCCATGAGATGCTAATCATGTCTCTCTCATTAGGGGTTGTTGGCCCCACCTGCAAATTACCAATATCATTTTGCTGTTTGGTAAAGAGAAGTTCAACCGACTTAGATTGTGCTCCTTTCCCTATGTTTGCTCTTGCTTTCCTGGCCCCACCTACAAATTACCAATATCATTTTGCTGTTTGGTAAAGAGAATTTCAACCGACTTAGATTGTGCTCCTTTCTCTATGTTCGCACTTGGCTCTCGTTTGATCAGCCTACAAATTAGTAGTATCTTTTTGCTGTTTGGTAAAGAGAAGTTCAACTGACTTAGATTGTGCTCCTTTCTCTATGTTTGCTCTTGCTTCCCTGGCTCTCGTTTGATCATTTGAAGGTTTTCCTCTTTTTGCCTTGCTAGTATTTTTCATTTTGCTAGAGAACAAGGGGTTGTACTCAGGCCCCCCACCCTTGACAAATCACAACTCTCTTCTTTAGAGCTTGTCAGTTTACAAACAAATTCAATTCTCATCTCAATTGAGTTGTTATAGCTAGAAACCGACATCATTTTACATAAATTGTTTGAATTTTTTATTTTGATTTTCTGTGTGAATACAAATATTCTAGAATTCAATATCCTTTTTGACATTTTCCTATAGCAGCCTTCACAATACCAAAACTTCACCTCTACTATCTATGCATTGCATCATAGCAGAGGAATATTTCCTAAACATTGCACTATCATAGTTCGGTTTACCAGATTTGGATTGCTAGTTTCCTTCCTAAAGCACAAGTGCAACCACAAAAATTATAATAAAGAGTTTATTATATGGAAGCACAATAATGTTATAAAATAAAACAGATATTACTAATGGAAAATATTAATGTAAATCTTAATCATTATTTGAATTAGGCAGTCAACATTTTCCTATCAGCTTCAGCTAAATTTACTACTTCCTCTAACTATGGAGAAGACAATTTAACTTAATAGTCCTCAATTAAAACCCCTCTATTGGTTAGCCTATTTGCACATTTGTTTCCTTCCCTTAACGTATGTGTAAACTTGATTTCTTCAAACTCTATAGCAAGGTCTTGAATTTTCACAATTATCTCTTGTATGTTCCATGGAGCCTTTTCTTTCCTCAAAATTGCATTTATTACTATGAGTGAATCACCTTCCATCCATACTATGTTCCATTTCATTTGTTTGCATATTTTTAACCCTTTTAAAGTTGCCCAAGCTTCAACTTCTTTATTAGTCTTAAATCCACTATTGAAAGCGTAGAGAGACAAAATCTCTCTATTATTTCTAATTTTTCCTCCTCCTCCTGCTGGTCCTGGATTTCTTTTAGAGGCTCCATCAGAATTCAATTTGACCAACTCCACAATCTGGTCATTTCCACTTTATTTTCTTTGCCTTCTTTATGTTTTTCTTGTACTCAACATCATAATTCCATTTGATGACTTGACTCCATCTATCAAGGCTTTGTGCTTCCAGATTAGGAATTGGGTAAGTTGATAGGGTTGGTTTAGACTCCTCTATGGCTAAACAAATCTTCCTTTTCATTACCTCTAAACTGCTTTCCTTTCCTTTAAATATTCTTCTATTCTTTTCTAGCCATACAGTCCAAAGTATTGTATCTTTTAATATATCCCAAATTGTCTATAAAGCCTCACTTTTAAAAGTGCTCTGCCTTTGCTTTGACCATTCTTCAATTTTGCCATTCATTGCCATGCATTTACCAAACATATTAATAAACCATTGCCATAGTTTCCAAGCTATTGAGTAGTGTCCCAAGAGTTTGTCTATACTCTCCTCAGCCTTTTTACAAAGAACACATTGTGAGGGGCCATGAAAACCCCTTTTCATAAGGTTATTTCATGATGAAATTCTTCTATGACCTACTATCCAAACAAACATTTTAACTTTAGGAATGCTTGGGCTATTCCAAATATCTATCCTATTTTTTGGTGCTTTACATTATATCCACTTCTTGTTGTGTATTCTCCTAAGCTATTCAACTCCCAAATCAACTTATCCTTGGCTCCCTTCGGAATAATCATTGTTGTTATCTTTCTACTCAACTGCCTTCTAGCATCAATGTCTTGTATACTTGTAAAAAAATCCTCTTTCCATTCGTATCAACCTGCCTGATCCTTATACAAAATGTTTGAAACCCTATCACCATATTTGTCTTGAAGTAATCTCGTCCATGGTTTCAAAATTGATATAGATTGAGTGGTGTTTTTATCACACCAAGTATCCATCCAAATAGAAATATTTTGTCTAGTTCCCACTTCCCATCTTAAACCTTTAATCACTAGATTAATTGATTTTTTTAAAACCATTACATAGGGCAAAACCGTTTGGTAGAGAGAATGTAGTAAATATGAAGCTTGGGTCATTGGGCTCAATATACTTAGATGAATTCTTGCCCAAAACCTTTAATCACTAGATTAATTGATTTTTAAAAACCGTTACATAGGGCAAAACCGTTTGGTAGAGAGAATGTAGTAAATATGAAGCTTGGGTCATTGGGCTCAATATACTTAGATGAGTTCTTGCCCATTGTCTTTGACTGTACAATCTCCAAATTTTTTTTCCCTTAAAGTCTAAGTTTGCATCTGTAAGAACTCTTACACCGAGACGTCCCCTAGTTTTATTATTACACACCTTGCTCCATTTCACTAAAGGAAATTTCCTTTTATCATGTAATCCTAACCACAAAAATGACCGCATAATATAGATTAAAATTTTTTCTACTGATTTTGGCATAGTATACAAGGACATATAATATGTTGGAATGGCTTGTAAGACTGATTTAATTAGTTGCACTCTTTCTGCTAACGATAACACCTTGCCAATTGTTAGGTACCCAAGGATAATAATAATATAATATTGTATTATGGCATGGGTCACACATAAAATTGTAATAATATATAACATAGTGCCATATTATAATATTATGCACTTTGTAACTCATGGAAGGTGAACCATCACATTCTTGTATAAAGAGAGATGTACCCCCATTGTAAAAGCAAGTCATATCAAGTATTTTTTGTAGAAGTCTTGGCTCGTGGAGTTGGAGATCTTGTGGAGTGGCTTCCTTCCAATAAGGAACATTGTACAATGTTGCCTTACCTCAAGGGTATTATCAATCTCTATTTTATTGTGTGGATTGTTATTGTGGAATTTATTTGTGGATGCATGTTTAATACTTCTACATATTGGTGAATGATTTATGGTTATGAGAAGAGGTCACAACTTTCCTTTTCATAAAATTTATCCTCTCTTGGCCCTGCTAAGGAAGCTTTTGACTTATCTTGCTCATTTTCTTGCATTTCCTTGTTAATGGTAGAGGTAGTAACAACTAACCTTGCATTTTCTCTACCACTTTACTTTTCCTAAATGGTTGATGGTACTTCAAAAGAGTCTTCTCAAAATCTGATGAGGCACATTCCTTAGGTTCAATGGGGATGTTCATCCCCAAATTGGGATCATACTAATTAGATGATTCCTTGTTAATATCTTGATCCTGTTGTACCGTGTCTCATCTTTGATTTGCTTTTTCTTCATAGGGCTAAAACGTCAAAAGAATTGGTATTTCTTCTAACAGCCTTATGGTCTCCACTGTTTATTTACTTTCATCTGTTTGGACCTATTTTTTGGAAGTTAAAAACCATCCTCATCCATATCCATCTATAAGTTTCTTGTGCGGTTTTTTACATATGTTTTTGTTGGACGCTTCATAGGGCATGATCTCTCAATATGCCCCACCTCTTGACATATTCTACAACTGAAGCATATGTTTTCATAATCCATGGTTTGGGTCCACAACTTACCCTCATACTTAAGAATGATTCTAGTAAAGGCTTACTAATATCAATCATGACCAATATCCGAGAGTAGATAGCCAAGACTTCGTCTTTTGCAGTTTTTGAAATCTCATGGAATTCGCCCAAAGTGTTGCCTATTGTCTTGAAGGTAGCCATTTCCCAGAATTGAATGGGCAACCCATACCTATATTGGTACTAGGGATAGATTTTTATGTTTTCAGGTGCAAAGCTTTCATAATAGTGAGTAAGGAAGAGTCCTGCTTTTCCCTGAAACCAAGGACCTGAACAGAAATTGGCTAGGAAGAAGCCTTTGGGAAGAAACATTAAACTTACTCCTAGAGACTTCCATCTTCTATCAATCCATTTTCTCAATGCGAAGCTCCTGGCCAAGACTCGTTAAATTTATTAATGGTTGCCTTATCTTTCCTCTGTGAGGTCCTCCCTAACCTCTACTACTAGGGATGATTCTACAGATTTATTTATAAATTGGTCCATGGGAAGGAAACTATAACTAGATATCTACTTAACTTTATTGGTATATCCTATAGCGATTATATTATTTGAAAATAAACCTACAATAATTTGCATGCAAAACTTCTAAGATAATGAAGGGATAAAAGAAACTTAGCTGAAAATTCTATGCCTAGACAGGATGTCTCGCCTAGTTGATGCCCTAGCCCTCCATTGCTGCTCCCATCATTTGAACCTTAGATGACAGATATTTGCAATTTTGTTTCTTGCAACTTGAAAAATTGTCATTGCCATTGTTCCAGATGGCTGACTTTACAGGGTTGTATCTCCCTCAATATTGCTCGGATTCCTTCATATGACCACTTATTTTAAAGCTCTTCAAATTCCACACAAATTGGTCCAAAAATCATCTGAATTGGACAACCCTTCGCAAAGATATGGCTCTTGAAAGATGAGACATTTTTTTTTTGGAGAAATCTGCCCTAATGCTGCCCTACTTCGGGACAACTGTCTTCACATGGTCATGTCTCTCTCAATACTGCTTGGATTCTTTCCTATGACCACTCATTCATAAGTCTTCAAATTCCATACTAAATGATGCAAGAATTGTTTGAATTGGACAACTCTATGTAAAAATATGACTCTTGAAAGATATTCGTTTTTCGGAAAACTTTGCCCTAGCTCTCCTGATTCATAATATCCTTATCGCTACAATAATTTTTTTGAGGAAATATACATTGCTATCAAGTTTACCTTGGATATGCCTGTGGTGTCTACCTCAATTTGCCCTCATGGCTACTTCAAAGTGCCCAAGTGCATTTTGGATTAAAGTGTGAATGCCTTGCATGCCATTATTTGCACTATGCCTCTTGTGGAAGTGCATGGGTAAATTTGTTCTTACAACTTATTTGTGGATTTCACTCAAGGTAATCTGTCTGTAAGAACATTCTTTTGTTTTTGCCTTGTATTTTCACAAAAAGACACAAACAGACCAACTACTTTACATAAATTGGAGGACATTGAATGATTGTTTTTGCTGTTGAGGAAGGGAAATGTTAGTGTTTGGCCATAGGCAGTTTGACACTATTGTTTTGTACCATTCAGTTCATTTTATAAGAAGGAACCTGTAGCAACTTTTACCTGTGTTGAAAAAATTACGCCAAAATGAAAGCCATGGAAAGAAGGAATGATCAGGAAGAGAATCAAATTGTAGGATAAGACAGTTGTTTTACAAAAGAATTGAAGAACTTAAATCTTCCGTAGTAAATCTTTTTGATCTAAATGGATTTTTCGTGTGTTCTTGATATATCAAACTTGTGTCTAACAAAGTTTGTCGTTTAGAATATTCCAAAAACGCCTCCTGCAAGATTCTGCAGAGAGTTTTAATACGTTATTCAATCAGGAAGAACTAACTGTCTATGCTGAATAAAGCCTGACATGGGCCATCATCAGCTCTTTTATTGCCACTAGGTTCTGGTCTGGTGGACTTAAGGTTTGGTGAAGCTTAGGGAAGAAACATGGGGTGTGTTTGGGTTTATAATGGTGCACATGATTTGCCTTAAGCTTAATATCTGTGTTGATAGTGGCACATAATATCCTTTATCTATAATATGGTTATGTGGTTCACACATGTATTGCTATAAGTTAGATATCTATCTCAGGCTGTTGCATTCTTAGTTCAAAGTGCCCGAATGTAGTTCTTGATCCTGGGCTTATGGTGTGAATGCCTTGCTTGCTGTTACTAGCTCTAAGCCTCTTTGCGAGTTATTGGATAATTTTGTTGCTCCCACTAATGTGAATATAAGGAAATTTTTCTGTAAGGATATTCTTCTGGTTTTCCTTGTCTTTTTACTAAAAGACACAAGCAGATCAAAATATTTTCAGGGACAGGAGGACATTGGGTGACTGATTTTGTTGCTGGCAAAAGAAGGGGAACAAAAGTACCTGGCAGTATGCAGCTTGACACTATCATCTGTTATTATTCTCATCATTTTGTTAGCAAAAACCTGCACCAAGTTCTATTTTTTCAGTCATGAAATTGTCACATAAGGAAAGCTATGGAAAGAAGAAATGACCAACAAGAGAAGAAATTGCAGGAATTGACAGCCCCTCTTCATAGAGTCCTATAATATAAGTCTTCTTTTTAGATGCAACTCTTAAGTCCCAAGGCTATGTAAAAGCTTTGACCTTAATGAATATTTGAGCATTCTGATTACATCTAACCTATTATGAGAAGAGGTGTCTACATTTAGAGCCAGGAGGGCAACTTCATTTAGAGCTGGGAGGGGGAGTTTGGGTTGTAATGGTTGTGTCCATCTGTCCATGACAAACATATACCTATAGCTTATCACAATGTCAAAACCTCAGGCAACACAAAATTGACAACAACATACAAGAAGGTTAAATGAAAGTTTTTTTTGTTCCTACAAGGGTGTTCCATACACCAGCTAGGGCCTAAAATGTCATCTTTGCCCTTTACCTTTATAGAGCTTGCAACATTCCACAGATATGAGTTTCTTTAAAGGAGAAACTTGAAAATGCTATTTGAAAAATGAAGCCTCAACTCACTATAAACTTTACAGTTAATTCTTGAAGAAAGTTTTGATGTTTAGAAGTTGAAAGCATCATTCCTTGCACCATGTTTTACAAGCTAATTCCCTTTTGACATCATCTTTCCCAAAGTGAAGATTTCTAGAAGGAAAGAATTTTTATTTGAACAACAGGAGAGCTCAAACAGTCTATGAAGCTTGATTCCTTAATACAGGAAGCATAGATATCAAAAACTCATGGAGCCTGCAAACCTCTAACCACATGAAGTGACTTTGTGGGAGACTTTTGAACTTTCTTCTTGTCCAAAATGGAAGAATGCTCAAGATATATGCATAATTTTTTCAGATTTTCCTGAGGCAATTTTGATATAGTTTTTGTCATCTAGAAAAGCATTTTGGAATTTCCAAAACATGTTCATCCACAGAAGAAAGAACGCTTCTTCAAATAATATTGGCTGATGGTCAATAGTGCTTTAGTTCTGCATTCAAAGGTTGTTAATTGTATTCCATCTTTTCATGTGTTAAAATTTATTCTATTGAAAGAACCGTCTCGGGTAAGTGTAGGTCTCGGGTAAGTTTAGGTCTTGGGTAAATGTCAGGTTATTTTGGTAAAATGGCCAGAAAATGACATTTTGGATGAAACAAAAGACAAGTCTATGATTTCAGAATAAACTTGTCATGTGAAGTAAAGTAGTTTTATGTTGCTTTTTTTGGAGAATGTTTTGTTTGAAACAAAGGTAACGAATTATTGGCAAATTTTGTCATGTGAAGTAAAGTAGTTTTATGTTGCTTTTTTTGGAGAATGTTTTGTTTGAAACAAAGGTAACGAATTATTGGCAAATTTTGTTGTGCAGGAAGGTCAGGTTTTCGTTCAGCTCGCGCTCCAGTACGCAGCCCTCCACAGCCAGGTACACATTTACGAGTTGTTGTTTTACGGGATTGCATTTCAAAGTGATTCAAACTCAACAGCATCTGTTCGTGATTATGAGCGTGTTTAATGTATGTTTTTGGCTGGAAAAAAATTCAGTTAAAAAATATCTTTGAAAATGCATGAAATTCAACCCTGTTATGTTATGTGATTATGAGTCTAGTACATCGCTAGATGACTACTATGGGCACATTCCAACATTAAATGTGCTTTGACAATAACAATTGGACATTTAATTGTCCTATGACTGTCATTCATGTTTTTCTGATTGTAAACAGTGAATCACAATCAATCAGCTAACATATATCAAGATTAAAGAGTTACAAATTACTCATTTTCTTTTCCATGGATTACAAATTAATTTTTTTTTGATCTTCACGTTCTTTTTTGTTTTTGAAAATATCAATATTAAAAATTTGAGAATATGAGTAATAAAATACATCTGATTAATTAAGCTTAATTACTTTAATTTTGCATTGTGGTGGATGTAAATTTATCTTAATATATAAATAATATATTTAATTATCTATTGTAAAATAAGTGGATGGTAACACTAAATTTTATTTTCCTTTGCGTGTCTTTTTAAAAAAAATTCCAATAATGTTTTAATTCAAATTTGATTAATGATTTAATTCGAATTTGATAAATGCTTTTAATAAATTTAATTAGTAATTTTCACATATGGTGGATGTAATTTTTTCTTTGCAATGTGGTGGATGTAAACTCATCTTAATATATAGATGGAATATTTGATCTTAATATATAGATGGAATATTTGATCATCTATTGTAAAATAAGTGGATGAAAACAGTAAGTTTTGTTTTCCTTATGTGCCATTTTAAAAAAATGTCAATAATGTTTTAATTCAATTTTTTTTCTAGAGAAAAAGGGGTTGTACAAGGGTCCCCCACCATTGAAAAATTACAACTCTCTTCTTAAGAGCTTGAGAGTTTACAAACAAATTCAATTCTCATCTCAATTGAGTTGCTATGGCCAGATACCTACATCTTTTTTCATAAAAAGTCTGAATATTTTGTTTTCATGTTCTTGATCTTCTCCAATTTCTTTGTTAATACAAATATTCCAAAATTCATCATCCTTCTTGACATTTTCATGCACCAACCTTCACAATACCAAAACTCCACCTCTATTGTCTATGCATTGCATCTTATTAGAGTAATATTCCTAAAACTTTGCGTTATCATAGTCCGCTTTCTGGGCTGCTAGTTTCCTTCCTGAAGCATAAGTGCAACCACAAGAACTGTCTCTGTTATGAAAATTGCCAAAAAATCACCGAATTCTGAGTCAACTTGGCTCGAAATCAGTCGCAGGTGCACATGTAAAGGCCACGACTGATTTAGTCAAAACTCACTTTTTAAATTTTTTTCTTTCATCTCAATTGTTGCAAATTGGAGAAAGCGGTCTACCTACCTGATACCACACCAAACCAAACACCCTAGGGCATCCTAACAACAAATTGTTTACGGTTTGAAGGAATCCGACAACCACCAACAACTGCCCAGAGGATTCATTCGTGTTAAAAAAAACTTTTGAAAACTTTTTTTTTTTTTTTAAATTTTTCCTAGGTTGAAACTAGGAGGTTAAGGCTCTTTGCAAATGTTTTTGTTTTCTTTTTCAAGCATGTTCCCAAAGATTAAATTTAAAGTAAAATTTTAAAAACTAGGTCTATAGTTTAGGTTTTCTTTTTTTCCCTTCTTTTAAGTAAATATTGTTGCCTGATAACTATGTATGCAAGCCCATTTTTCAGCTGTTAATATTTCAAGTTTAAACCTTAAACCCTAGTCTAGGTTCTTTTTTTTTTTTGTTTTTTTCCTATAAGTAAAAATATTGTTGCCTGATAACAATGTATGGGGGTGGGGGAAGTATACTTCCCCCACCCTTTTTTCAGGTGTCAAACTCTAAACCCTAGTTTGGGGTTTAGGCTTTTAATAATCTTAAGTAATTGTTTGTAACTTTGTTGTTACTTGTTTCCATGTGTAGGCATAAAAAAATGGCCGCAAGAGATCCGACATGGGCATATGGAAGGGAAGGGGAAAAGAAAGGGGTAGCTATATGCAATTTTTGTAACACTCTTTTTCATGGAGGCATTCTTCACCTTAAATTCCATTTGGCAAAGAGAACTGGCAATGATGCCAGGCGAAGCCAAAATGTGTCGGAAGAAGTTAGACGAAAATTAGATGCCATGATCTCTAGCTTAGAGGACTAAAGAGAACACAAATGAAGACAAACCAAGGCCATGTCATCTCCCCGTTTTGAATTCCCTGTACCAGCAACAACCTTGGCCGATTTCAACATGAGAGTTTGAGTCCATTAATTACACAAGGAGGGAATGGGACGGGAGAGTCCCATTTTGTAGAGCATTCCACGCTAAGGGCACAACCCATTCTTGAGGGTATGGCCGTGTGGAACCAAGAGAAGCATAGACAACGAGGACAACCATTGTCACTTTTTGGTATTTTTTCGACATTCCCTTAAATGTGGCAAGGTCTCCATACTTGTGACACATGATAGATGCCGTCGCAAGTTGTGGTGCAGGATTTAAGGCGCCAACATTTGATGACCTTAGGGGCCCTCTCCTTCAACAATTTGTGGACAACATTCAAGTTGTGCTTAAATTTACACATGCTTTAAGTTTTTAAAAAGCAAACTTCAAAAAAATCAAAGGGGATTAAATTTATGTACATGATTAAATTATGTTTTAATACTTCAATTTGTGCTTGAAGACGAGTGCAGGGTGTGGAGCATAAAGGGTTGCAGTATCATATCCGATGGTTGGACGAATGGGAAGGGAAGAACCTTGATTAATTTTTTGGTTTCTTCTACAGGAGGAACTACATTTCTTAAGTCAGTAGATGCATCGATACAAGTTAAGATTGCTGAAATGCTTGTAGGGTTGTTTGGGGAGGTTGTGGTTGAGGAGGAGAATGTTGTCCAAATCATCATGGACAATGCAACAATATATAAGGCAGTTGATAAGATTTTGGAGTAGAGATTCCCCACTATTTTTTAGATCCCATTTGCACATTCTTTTGATTGCTCCTCGAGGACATTGGGAAATTACCTTGGGTGGCAAAGGTTGTACAAAAGACTAGGGCTATCACAGAATTCATCTACAACCATGCATGGGTCCTTAGTCTCATGAGGCGATATATTGGTGGGAGGGAGCTAGTGCTGCCTAGAGTTACATGCTTCGTCACAAACTTTGTGACGAAGCAGAGCATCTATAATGCAAGAGGGTCATTGAAGCAAATGTTTGTAAGTGATGATTGGAATTCCAAACAAGCTGCAAGATACCATTTTTCATCGAAGGGGTAGAATGTAAATGAATATTTGTTTGAGGAAGCCTTTTGGTGGATTGCCATGGATGAGGCCATCCAGGTACGAGACTAAGTTTAATAATTAATTAATTTTTTTTATTTTAAAATAATTTTCCATTTGGGAATCTAATATTGTAATTTGAATTTTTTTTGGTTGAAAAATATTTTCATTTATTTATTTATTTTTTTTTCAGGTGTTAGAGCCCTTGATGAAGGTTCTCCGTCTTGTGATGGAGAACAATCTGCAATGGGATATGTATATGAGGCTATGGACAAGGCAAAAGAGGCAATTGCTGCATTTTATCGATATGCAAACACTAAATCCGATGGACATGAAGAGGGCTATGGATTTGAGATGTCCATTGGTGATCAATGATTGTCCAAATGGGATCGTATTTGGTGCAGGCATATCCATAAAATGCAACATTTGCTTCTTTTGCCTTGTCCATAGCTTCATATACATATCTCATTCCATAGCTTCATATACATATCTCATTGCAGATCTTTTTGCTAACGGTACGAAATGGAGGGTTTCCTACCACTCCATGCTTCTTGTGGAGTCATGCCCTGTGGAGCTTTTGTGGGTGCTCTATTCAGGAGGTACGATGTTGTACTTACTGCTTTTGCCCAATACTCATGCTCAAGATGTGCCCTCTTAAGCATACATCGAACCATTTCCACAATGGAACGATTCCTCCTATCAACAACTCCATTTTGCTGCGGAGTATAGGCGGTTGTTAGCTGTCTCTTAATCCCATGTGCATTCAGAAATGATGAAAATTCCTTGGAGGTACATTCCCCCCCCCCCCCGATCTGAGCGGAGGGTTTTGATGGAACATCCTGACTCCTTCTCAACAAGCTTCTTGAACTGCTGAAAGTACAGAAGTCTTTAGATTTCAATTGTAGAAAATACCTCTTTCCACCATAGCTGTTTGGCATAGGACCGCACAGATTGGTGTGTACCAACTCCAAAGGTTTCTTAGCTCTTGAAGAGCTTACCTCAAATGGTACCCGATTTTGCTTCCCTGCTAAGCAGTTCGAGCATATTGGCAATGTGGATGAAAGGTTGGGAAGGCCTTTCACCATCTCATATTTGCTCAACTCGAGCAAATATCTTGAACTCAGATGCCCATATCTCTTGTGCCAAAGAGAAGTAGCCTCCTTTGTGGTTGCTGCCATGGCAACATGAGGCGTAGAAACGACATCTAAGATGAACAAGCCATGCTTGTATGATCCTGTTGCTACATGCTTTCCCTTTCTAGTGATGAAACATCTCTTTCTGCCCTTCTCAACACTAAAAATAACATCCATGTCTCTATCCAAGATTTGAGGGACGGACAACAAATTGTCGGCCAATCCAAGAACATAAGAGAACTTTCTCAATCTGACATTTGCCATTTGGAAAAGTGACGGAAACATCGCCTTCACCTTGGACTTCGTAGGTCTTATCATCAACTATTGTCACTGGCTTGCCCAACTTTGCCTCAAATGTCTCAAACCACGATTTATCTCCAATCATGTGTTTACTGGCATCGGAATCAATATACCACACTGCATCCTTTTGCTGAGAAGATGTGTGAGTCATGAGCACCTTGTGTGCTTGCTCAAAATCTGAGTCAGAGTTTGATTCGACATAAGCAACATTCCCCTTGGGTTGCTTATTCTTTTTCTGTGGTTTGCATCTCCTTTTTCCCTTTTTCTTGTGATCTTGGTCATTGTGTTGTTTATTCTTAAACCAACACCTGTTGGTGTCATGGTTATTCATATCATAGATTTTGCAATATTGCTTGTCTTTCTGTTGAGGTTGTTTCCCTTTTCCTTTTGATGAAGATCCTCCCTTATGAAAATTACTTTGTTTCTTACCCCCTTGTTTGGAGTAGAGGGCATTATCTGGCACTTCATCTTTCTGAAACGGATTTGCCTCTTCAGTTTGAAGCAAATTTACCAATTCCACAAAGGTAACTTGTCTACCAGACACGTTGAGAGAGGTGATCAACACCTTGTAGGATTCTGGCAAAGCTCTCAAGATGACTGAGGTCAAGAGAGTATTTGCCACTGTCTCTCCCATAGCATTCAATTTGGCTTTCAATTCCACCACTCTGCATAGGAACAGGTCAACTGTCTCACCAGATTTCATACTGAGTGTATGTAGTTGAGTTTGAAGGTTGAGAATAATAGACTGATTCTTCCCTTCATAAATGGTAATCAAAGCATCCCAAAAGCTTCTTTATTAGATTTGGCATCACACATATGAGGTTGGACCTCATCTGTAGTAGTAAGCAAAATAAACATGAGACATCTTCTATCCTTCTTATCAAAGGCCTCTTGATCTGGTCCTGCTGTTGTAGGACATTTGGTAGTGCCAGTCACTACTTCCCACAAATCTTCAACCTGAAGGATAGCTCTCATCTTTGTCTTCCATGGTGCAAAATTAGAACCTTTGAGAAAGTATGAATCTGACAAATATTTGTGAACAGTGGCCATTGTGAAGGTTCCTTATAACACCAAATGGTCCCCCTTTATTTATACTTGCAAAGAGTACGTGAAAGGGAATTCAATCAAATTGATGGCACCTGCCTCAAAACCCTTTCGAAGAAGGTTGATGAGTTGGAGGAGTTTAAGCCAAACAATCAGAAAGAATTAGGGTATTAAATGGAGTGAATATCAAAACTAGTTTTCCTTATTTCTCCCTGACGATTTATAGAGAACAATAGCTTAGATGTCGTTGTTGCAGCTATATTAGGCATTAGATACAGTAGTCCAAGCACGACAACATCACCTGTGTGGACCAGAGGTACCGTATATACCGAACCTTGTTGTGCAATAAATTGCACAAATAGGTGTAAAATTTGGGGTCTTTTCTTTGCTTTGTATATTTTACTTTATGATTGAAATGCAAGAAAACAAGAAATTTAAATGCAAAAACAATCACAAGTGCCTACAAATTTAAACACTTAGGTGTCACTTCGGTGTCGGTTTCCATCGAAAATGCATCTATTACAATACCAGTTTGTTACAATGATTTTGCAAAATATTTGAGGTTTTGGTTTGCAAAAAAAATGATGATACTCAATTCCACAATTTTCTCCCTCCCTTTGTCTTAGAATTTTGCAAAAGAAAATGCTTTTGATCCCTCATTTGTGTTGCAAAATAAACAAGGACTGAGAAGTGGTCTCTTTTGTGCAAATAATTACTTATCCCTCCATAGAGAAAAAAAATGCACTAGGATTGAAACAAAATATGCTTATCCCTCCTATTGTCTTGCTTGTAGGTTTTAGGGGCAATAAACAAAACAAAAAAAATGTTTCCTTATCCCTCCAAACAAAGAACTTGGGTCATTTTTGTTTTAAAAAAAATATGCCACTAACTTGTGATGTCTTGTATCAATGATTGTAATTGCAACAATAAAAAATTGTAAAGATTGCAAAAAAAAAACAATCAAAGAATACCTTTCTTGGTCTCTCGTCGTGCAAAAAAAAATGTAGGAGTCGGTGGGGTTGGAACCCTCGACTAGCGCTTATTGCCTGACCAACTCCGCTGTTATAGAGAAAGCCGGTGAAAGATTAAAAATAAATCTTCGAGGTTACCCGACGAGAGTCGAACCCCCGACGTTTGGGCAACAAACTTAGCGGTTGGCCTGCACGCCATTATGGCTAGTCGTCCGAACAGGTTCGAAACCGTTCCGCTTTCGTATTATCCCCTTCGAACGCCTTTTGTGGTTGTCGCAAACGAACACAGCTCAACGACAAAATGTGACTGCCTTGGTCTTATGTCCACGTTAGAGCTGACAGGGGTTACCGTTGCTAATTCGCTAAAGTTTTGATTAAATTTTTGTTTAAATAAAAACTTTAGAAATTATTGTTAATTGCAACAGCGTCTGTTGTATTTGCAACAGTAACAGTCAATACCATAATACAAATACAAACAACGATACCTTCGTGGGGCTATTCCACGTGCAGAAGCAACAATTTGAGAAAAAAAAACTTCGTCTGCAATGTGTCAGAAATCAATCACGTGTCTGTTTAGCAGATCTAGTTGCTTCGTAGGTCTCCAATGGTCCGTTGTCACCCATGAACCTCCACGCAGTAACGTCTGGCATCAAATTATTTGATTCACCAATCACCGCGCAATATCTTCACATGCCTGTGCACGTGGAATTTTTCGTGCATGGATTGTTTGGAGTGATACCTGCAGATGCAGGATCTAGAGGTGATGGAATGGTTTAAAGAATTAAACCATATTACCCACCAACCAACCGAATCACATTACCCAAAACGTCATTGCTCTGATACCATGTAAAACGTGAACCACAATTTGCATTTGAGGTGTTAATTAAATATACAATGTAAGGTAGGTGAATAACTACCATGTAGTTGTAGAACCTACCCAACCTCCTATTAACCAATTTGGAATTAGCGCCTATCAACATAGCGTATAACCAATGGTTTAATAATGTAATGACTTATGCATATAATGTAATATGCTAACAATAATGAAGGTCCCACCATTTTTCTAACATGTGTCCATATTTTCCACAATGACTACAATTGGTATGTGTCACAAGTTTGTTCCTTGTCATAAAATTAGTCCTTGTCACAAGATTGGTATTAGTATTTCCTATCGTAAACTCCCTGTCATTTCCTTGTCCTGCGAACCCAAGGCCTTTATATTTTGACCTTAGTTTTGGTACTAAAGGTTCTTTCATTCATTGTACATATTTTCCCAAATCATTATATCTCATTGTCCTTAACAGTTTTGAACCAATCCCTTTTGTGCGCTTTTCAAAGATACCAAACACATCATCACACTATTTTCTTATACCATTCACAAATCATCACTTTAATATTCATAACTTATAGGTTTAGAATGCCTCTAACCATCATAACTCTCAATATTTGAATATTCATCAACACAAATTAGACTATCACTATCCTTGTCATTATTAGTATATCTCAAACCATCAACACATCCAGAGCTGTCTTTGTTTCCATCAACAATTCTTATAGTATCACTAATATCAATACTAACTGTTTGGACTTCATTTTTAGAAACACTTTCTACATCTTATTACAAACATCAACAAAAACATTTTCTGTACAAACATTCTCATGAAAAATGCTTAAATCACTAGTGTTGCATGCTTTCTCCGTTTTCTGTGCTAGGTCTCTAGTGTCACATTGTACATGTACTATCTTGGGTTTCAAATCACACCCCATATCTGTCCTCTAAAATATTTTATTTGCATCTTTGAGCATATTTTTCAATTTCTTTATTATTTCTTCTTGTTTTTGACATTGTTTTTGTAGATCATCAAGAGTTGAAAGAACCATATGTAATGTACTTATAGATACTTTCACTTCTTTGGAATATTCTTTACCATTTTGTTTTGGACTATCTTTTGATACCATACAATCTTGATCCATTTCTTTTACTATGAGAACCTTATGTACAATTTTAGATTGCAATTCTTTATAAGTAATGTTTCCTTGATGATTTAAACTTCTTTGGTATTGCACTTGGGATTGATATTGCTCTCGTGGTAGTAGTTGATTTAATTGTTTTTGGAAAAATGTTATTATATCTTAAAACAAATATATCATTTTTGAAAGAACCATAGGTTTTAAGCTCTCTTTGTCTTCTAAGAAATAAAACATATTTTACTTCCATTAATAGCCTTGAATTCAACTGTATCCAATAATTGTGATATTGATATTAAGTTATTGTTATTGGCTAATCCAAGCACATAAAGTACGTTTTCTAGTGTGCATTAAAAAAAAAAGGTAGGTTGAGTGAAAAATTTCGTATTCCTTGGATTTGATAGATATTATCATTTGCAATTTTGATTGGTATACTTTGTTCTACATGAAGAGAATGAAACCAATGTAAATTGCCAATCATATAATTACGTGCTCCTGAATCAATATACCAGCAATTTTCTTTTAACTTTTTCATGCAATGTGTCATTTTCAATCTTTGCTCTGTTTGACTCAATTGAGATGGTTCACTGTATCTTAAAGCATGTTTGTGATAAAATTTCCTTTGTTTTTGAAGCTCTTTTCTAATAAAATTTGGCTCTTCAATCAAATAAGACTTTGTGAGAGGAATTTTTGATGAAGACATAACTAGGATTCCTTATATTTAAAAACCATTTCCTTCAATTGTTTTTCAATCCTCCAAATAAATGTGGAACCCTTGAATAAAATGTGGTCTTTAAGAATATAAACGTTCACTTTCCCTTTTTTTATTTCAATTCTTCTGATTTTTGATTTTGTTAAAAGTACCTTGAGAAATATACATCGATGTTTTGGCTTCACCACATAGTGCCATGACAACAGATCATTCCATATTTCTTTCCCCTCACTCTTTCACCTCTCTAAAATGGTTGAATGCTTTTTGACTACTTGTAGGCTAATAACAACACTGGGCGTTATGAGCGTTATATCGAGACTTTCCACCTTCCTCATGTTCCAGGCAGGAACTAGACGTTATGTCTGTCTTTGATTTCCTTCCTTTGGCTTCACACGAGTGTTGGTTTCTTGCATTTTCTTCTAAAGCACGATTAAATTCTCCAAGCGCCTCACAATTCATCTCCACATTTCTCTAGCTTAGGGTTTAACACAATTCTCAGACTCTCCCTTGCAACTTTTAGGCTCGTCCTTACATGTCAAGGGCATAATCTAATTGTTCATACACGAGAATATGTTGCTGCTTTGCACAAAGGGATATTAACTTGAATACATAGAACTTGCTGATCTGAGAGTAGGGATATCAACTAAGACCAAATATTATGATTAAACTTGGCACTTGGCTTATTTTAATCTCGCATTAATCAACCAAGATGAACGCACATTTTATAGTATGCATACTTTGACCTTGCAATCAAAACTCTCATACAATAGCCTTACTAGGTTAATGCAACTCTCTTCCTATGGCTCTCTTCCCTTAGTTCTCAACCTGTGGCTTTGATACCAAATGCTAGAAAATAGGCTTATTCAATGATTAAATCTCAATGCAAGGTTAAAAACTCACAATATATCAAGCAAGAACAATAAAATTCTCTCACAAGATTACAAACAATATTTCATACAAGAATGCAACTCACATATTCATGCCATGACTCAAATAAATAAACACTCTATATTCAAGTGGATGATACAAATCTACAATGCATTACAATACTAAATGATGCAATGCAATTCAATACAATTCAATCTCACTTGCCATCCCTACATATAGCCTTTACATAGTCTTTTGACGTTTCATCTTCTAGTATCTCTTCATCTCCTCTAAAACTCTCGGGAGTTATGACTCTTCATATTTTTTTATAAGAAAGATTGAAAAGTGAGGAGGAAAGTATTAATGGGTCCATAAGAAATTTTAAAGTGGACAATTCTTTATAAGTCAAGAGAAGACAAAATCAGAAGAGTTGAGATAGAAAAGGGAAAGTGGACATGATTGTTTTAAAAGACCACATTTTATTCAGGGGTTCTACATTTATTTGGAGGATTGAAAAACAATTTTTAAATACAAGGAAATCCTAGTTATGTTTTCATCAAAAATTCCTTTGCCAAAGTCTTATTTGATAGAAGAGCCAAATTTTATTAGAAAAGAGCTCCAAAAACAAAGGAAATTTTGTCACAAACATGCTTTAAGATATAGTGAACCATCTCAATCGAGTCAAACAAAACAAAAATTGGAAATGACACATTGCATAGAAAAAGATAATTGCTGGTATATTGATTCAGGAGCAAGTAATCACATGACTAGCAATTTACATTGGTTTGATTCTCTACAAGTAGAACAAAGTATATACCGTTCAAAATTGTAGATGCTAAAGTCTATCTAGTCCAGAGAAAAGGAAATGTTTCACTTGGCCTACCTTTTTTGAATGCACATTAGAAAATGTACTTTATGTGTCTGGATTAGCCAATAACTTGATATCAGTATCACAATTATTGGATAAGAGAAGATCAATTGAATTTAAGGTTATAAATGGAAGTAAAAAATGTTTTATTAGAAGACAAAGAGAGCTTGAAGCCTATGGTTCTTTCAAAAATGACATTTTTGCTCTACGATATAATAGCACTTTTTCAAAAACAATTAAATCAGCTACAACTACGAGAGCAACATCAATCCCAAGTGCAATATCAAGAAAAGAAATTAAAATCATCAAGAAAACATTACTTGTGAAGAATTACAATCTAAGTGTACACAAGGTTCTCATGGTAAAAGAAATGGATCAAGACTGTATGGTATCAAAAGATAGTCCAAAACAAGATGGTAAGGAATATTCCAAAGAAGTGAAAGTATCTATAAGTACATTACATATGGTTCTTTCAACTCTTGATGATCTACAAAAACAATGTAAAAAACAAGAAGAAATAATAAAGAAATAAAAAAATATGCTCAAAGATGCAAATGAGACATTTCAGAGGACAGATATGGGGTGTGATTTGAAACCCAAGATGGTACATGTACAATGTGACACTAGAGACCTAGTATAGAAAACAAATAAAGCATGCGACACTAGTGATTTAAGCATTGTTCATGAGAATATTTGTACAAAAAATGTTTGTGTTGATGTTTGTATTAAAGATGTAAAAAGTGTTTGTAAAAATGAAGCCCAAACTGTTAGTATTGATGACAATTCAAATATTGGTGATACTATAAGAATTGTTGATGGAAACAATGACAACTCTAGATGTGTTGATGATAGTTTGAGGTATACAGATAATGACAGGGATAGTGATAGTCTAAGTTGTGTTGATGAATATTCAGATATTGATAGTTATGATGGTTTGAGGCATTTTGAATCTATTAGTATAAGTTATGAATATTATTGTGATGATTTATGGCATTTAAATGGTATTAGAAAACAGTATGATGATATAAGATTGGTATTTTTGAAAAACACAAATAAGGGATTTGGTTTAAAATTGTTAAGGAAAATGAGAGTGGATTTGTGATAGGACAAGGAAATGATAGTTGGTTTGTTACAAGACAAGGAAAAGATAGTGGGTTTGTGACAGGGAATATTAATACCAATCTTGTGATGGGGACATTTTATGACCAGTAACAGAAAAAACAAATTTGTGACAGGTACCAGTCATAGTCATTGTGGCAAATATGGACACATGTTAGAAAAATCATGGGACCTTCATTATTGGGATTTTGTAAAGAAAGTAATCACTTTCAAAAATTTTGCTAGTATGAAGAAAAGAAAAACAACACAGGAGATGTTTAATTATGGATGGATAAATGTGACAAAATGGAATAGGACATAAAGAAAAAGAGTTTGTTAATTATAAGAAAAGATTCATCCATATATAATGTTTTGTATCAAAAAGGACCTATATTGGTTGGGCCTATAGAGGAAATGACGTTTGAACATGTAGGAAATAAGAGAGATTATAGTTCACCGATTGACCCAGAGATAAAGTCCAAGACAAAATTAGGAAGTTACAACCAAAAAAGCAATAGTCAGAGCCAAGAGAACTAGAGCCAGCAGAAAGTAGCCAAAGACAAAGCCAAAGATTGATCTTTATATCAAATAACATGGTATGGAAGGGTGTTAGAGAATATTACATTATTTGGTCCCTTGTAAATATCTTGTTAATATTGGTTTCATGTAATCATTAGGTTTTTGTTATTATTAGAAGGTAAATAAAATATTTCTTCTATGAGAAATATGAAGAGTCATATCTCTCGTGTGTTTGAGAGGAGATGAAGAGATAGTAGAAGATGAAATATCAAAAGACTCTATGTAAAGGCTATATGTAGGGATGGCAAGTGAGATTGCATTGTATCGAATTGCATTGCATTATTTAGTATTATAATGCATTATAGATTTGTATCATCCACTTGAATATAGAGTGTTTATTTATTTGAGTCATGGCATGAATATGTGAGTTGCATTCTTGTATGAAATATTGTTTGTAATCTTGTGAGAGGATTTTATTGTTCTTGCTTGATATATTGTGAAAGTCTTTAACCTTGCATTGAGATTTAATCATTGACTATAGCCAATTTTCCATGCTGGATCTCTTTTTGTTGACATTTTCTTTTGGCTGCACATGGAAACAAGTAACAACAAACAATTACTTATGAACCTAAAAAAAATTGGACCTAGGGCTTAAACCCTAGTTTAAACATTGACAGCTGAAAAGATGGGTTTGCATGCATAGTTATCAGGCAGCATTACCTAAAAAGAGAAAAATAAAAAGACAACTGAAAGAGAGAAAAAAAAGACAGCTAAACTTTGAAAGAGTTTTTCAGATTTCTAACTCAAATGCAACAGCTCGGTGGGTGTTGCATTTGGTTTGAATCTTAAAAAAAGAACAAAAGACATTCTTGAAACAAAAAATAGGAGAAAAAAAAAAAGGTTGAAAAGAGTATTTCTTACCTCAGATGAATCAGTTGGGTGGTTGTTAGGGGATGCCGGATTCCTTTAAACTACAAAAATTCTGCTGTTAGGATGCACTTTAGTGTTTTGTTTGGTGTGCTAGTAGGTAGGCCAAGCTTTTGCTTGGGACATCTCGGTCGAGCCTGGAAAATTCGTGATTCACAAGTCCAAGCAACTAGGCAAGGCCGACTCAGACTTGAACTCTGGCGATTTTTGCTGAGTTTCTCTACTTTAGTTTACCCAATAGATGGTTATTCAACCAAACTCTGGTTGCCAAAGCATAGTGTACAACTCTATCCCTAGTAGGATTTTAACCTTGGATTTCTTATTTAGAGTTCCAAAGTCTTCACCTTTTGAAGGACATGATTGGATAAAGAGACCAATCAAAAAGGCCTTAGGAATATATGCTTCAGGGACCCACCATATCTCTATATATTTCCATTTTTCAGTGAACATACCATAATCATGGGGCTGGAAGAGAAAATTGAAGGAGGAAGTCTGAGAGTAGTAAGCGATCATTTGAAGCTATAGATTTCCATAATGGTAATGAGAAATCTGTTGTTCACCCTGGTTTGTATACAATAGTGGCTACTAGGGCTTGAATGCTTTCTTCTTGCATGTGACGGGCTAGGACTACACCTCCCTATCATGGCATTTTGGCCACCCCTTATGTATCCAAAATGCAACATACTAGTTTTCTATTTTCTTCTATTGGTTCCAGGGCCATGGTTGCTAGAAGAGTCTTGAGGGATCGAATTATTCAATGGGTCCCCGTTAATTCCAACCATTCTATAGGGAGCATCATTAGATCCTATGTTGGCCCTTTTGGGATTATCGGTGATGATGACGATTGTGCTTCTACTGTACATCCCACTACAAATTATTGTTGGTGCTTGGATCTGCTGGAGCTCATTTCTCTCTCCTTTACCTTGACTGTTGGCTCTCTTCATTATTACTTTTAGGATGTTAGGGCTTTACCCATTTTGGATCCAACCCTCAAGGATGTAATTTAATGCCCCATATAGTTGTCCCATTATCGTATTAATTTTTGGTTACGGCAATGCATTGTAACAACTCTTTTTGACAAGTCCATTGGCCTACTATGGTTATCCATGGGCATTAATAGAATTTTTTTATGGAATATCTAGAGCTCTTTCTATGCTGTTTTCTGACCTGTTCAACTTCACCTTTTTATTCTTTTTTCAGCACTTATCAACCCACTTGGTTATGCTGACCTAAGTTGAATATCATAACAAACTGTTTGATAAGGATATGAAACAAATCTTGTACTGTCCCAAATTGTTTGAGTCCCAATGGTTTCATCAACATTCTAAGTTTTCAGAGAAATCATTTGTGTTGTTTATGATTCACTTGGTTCCATTCATTTTGCCTGTGTTATCTCTCATTCTACTTTTTGATTTGTCCATCTTAACCAGTTAGTATCCTTTGTCTTTTAATCTTATTGTCTTGTTTATGATATATTTTTTTCTAATTCAATTTTAGGTGGAAATGTTCTTGAGTTTGTTCATCATTGCTCATATTTTTGTATCTTATTTCTGTTTTTAACTAATCAGCAGTGTTTTGTTTTTGCAACTTATGAAAATTGCTTTGGGTGAAGTGCTTGAAACTAATAGAAGAGAAATCATTTGTGTTGTTTGGTATCCTTCGCTGCCAGTAACATCAGTTAGTGCAAGTTGATCTCCGATTCTAAACTAGGCCTACTATTCAAATCACTTGTAGTTGGTTCAAATTGATCCCTACTAGATCTACAATTTAATGACATTCAGCCAGTGAGTTGATCTCTAACTAGGCTCAGACCTTTAATATGGTATGGTATTTTCGAAGAGGGGAAATAGGTCCAAAGGAGGAATTGTTTTTGCTGAGTTTGTGAAAAGGGTTCATCACATATGCTGATTGCATTAGGTATTCTCAATGCAATAGCAAGTGGTTAATTAGAATATCATTGACACGTTGACGTTTGCTGTATATTTACCATGATTTTATGTTTTGATTTTTAGACATAATGAAAAATATTCACTTTTGCTTTTTGGTTGTAAGGATTTAACGCTGTTAGTGATTGGGTTTATAATTAATGTTTTAACTGGAGGACAGAATATGATATTGATATCTGCTGTTCAACTGGTACTTGTCATCCACTCTTCTGATAAACCTTTAATGATAATGCTTACAAATCATTTGATGCAAATAATAAATCTGTTTTTTTTCTTTTGAAATTAGTTAGACATATTTGGAGTTATTGAATTATCGCTGGGCAATATTGTAATTTATTAGCAAAGAAGGTGCTGTTATGAGTTTTTGACAATTATTCTAATTTATGGTCATATCTATTAATAAAGAAAACCTTGTCATATTCTATTGTTAATGATTAGATGTAGTGCTGACATTTGCATGGGTGATAATGTACCATTTTATTTGATATATTAAATTGGTTATATGTTATAGAAACAGGCCCCACCCACCAATATTTCATCATGACCATGTTGCTTCTGTATGCAGTATTATAACTGATAATTATGCATATATCGCTGGGCAAGATTTGAACCTGGGCCTCTACTTGAGGAGTCCAAGTTTTTGACAACTTGAACTCATGCCATTTGATCCTACACATGATCTAAATGTTAAGGTTTACCGATGGAGTTCAAACCTTTGTCAATGGTGTGAAACTCTTCACTCCCTACCAGTTGCCCCAAACCTTATGGGCAATGCACCGCTTTAAATATTGAATATCTTTGTATCTTGATTTCAGGACAAGTATTAGCTGAACTTTAACCAGTTAGTAGCATATGTATTCTTGTATAAGAACTTGGTGAAAGTGGTTGGGGATAATAAATTGAATACTTGAATACCCACTCCAAGTAATGCTATCTGGTATACTGTTATTTTTTTCTCACAAACTTGTTGGTATGCATTGTTTAAAATAGTTGCTAAAACTGCTTGTTAATTCTCCTAATCTATATAAATCCATTGTTGGTAGGATTCTATATACCAACTCTCAAGGGCACAGGTTTTAAAAACCCCCCGACCTATCTTCAGAACATAAATGCTTAAAGTACTAAAAGGTTAAACTCACCCTAATAATATCAAGCCCCTTCAGACCCGAGATAGCCCCCACCTCCACTTTTAGAAGTTAATGATAAGCACTTAAAAATTAAAAGGAGAGCAGCTTTTAATTTGAACTGGGAGAGGCTCTTTCTCTATAATCACGACAGTGAATCCATTACTGAAACCGTGAATTCATATCTTCAATCAGCTTTTAAAAAGTATCTCTTTCACGCTATTCTCCCAAGTAGTTGTGATTTGCCCCCCGGATTTATTAATTTACATGGTGATATTGTATTGCATGACAAGATTTGAACCCAGGTCTCCACATTGGGAGTCCACATTTTAACCGTGTGATCTCATGCCATTTGATGGAATCATACTATTTTTGATCTATTAAGGAATATTGTATTTTAAACTCTTTATTGCTTTTGTATTTTATTTTTGTATTGCAATTTGTTATTCTGTAATTGATAAATATCAGTTCTTGTTTGTTTGGTTCATTGTTGCAGCCTCACGTGCTCCGCCACCTCAACCTGCACAACAAAATAGTGGGGGGTCTGTGCTTGGTGGCATTGGTTCAACTATAGCACAAGGTAACTTCCAGATCTCTTCACTTGAGTTCACGCGAGGCCTTCATACAATATTTTATCTTTTAGGAATCTCATTGATGCTTCTGTGGGTGTTTGTAGGGGTGGCTTTTGGAACTGGAAGTGCTATGGCACATAGAGCTGTTGATGGAATCCTTGGTCCACGGACAGTACAACATGAGCATGTGTCTGATGGAGCAGCTCCTGCTGCATCTAGCTCACCTGCTTTGGCAAATATGAGTGGGCCAGATGCTTGTGGAAATCAATCTAAAGCGTTCCAAGACGTATGCTAGCCAAACTATCTATGTCAAGATGATTATCTGGGAAAAAAATAAAAAATAAAAATGAAATTATGTGAAGATGAGCGTGTGTATTATATTTTTTTTTCTGGTATTTATGTTTTCCATGGTTGAACACTATTGCTGCTATTGCTTTTACAGTGCCTGAACAATTATGGGAGCGACATTGGGAAATGTCAGTTCTATCTTGACATGCTTAATGAATGCCGTAGAGTCCCTGCATCAGGTAATAAGAAGTTGGGGTAGAAGGATTGTCTTAATGTAAAGGGATGTCCTTTGGAGATCAGTATACTGGAAAATTTTGCTAATCTTTATTTTTTGATGCAGTTCAATTTTAAGTGCAATGTTGGGAGCAGCGTCGCCATGAAAATAATGGGTTTCAAGAATATTTGTTGGGCTTTTAATTAAATGCCAAAAAAAACCAGTGGCATTGGAGATTGGTTCTATTGGATAGTGTTTCCTTAATTTGATTACAAATTTCACTTTTAATGGATTGGTGCTTTTTAGTTTTGAAAAATTCATAATAATAATGTGATCCAAATAAATCTATGTTTTTATATTTATTTTTAAAATTTAAACTGAAATGCATTCATTTCAGTATGTTTCTTTGGTATTTTTTTTTCTATTATTTTATTTTGTGGGCAAATTTTAAAATACTTATAATTTGAATTTCTATTGCTATGTGGGTAATTTATTTTAAATTCATGTATTATTATTTTGTGGACTGAATTTTTAGTTCTCTTATTAGTGAATAGGAATAATGGTGCTTCCGTTTATAAAATTTGTTGGCCTTATGATCTCATCTTCATTCAGTTCAGTAATTGCTTTCATTAATTTAGATTCACATCTAGTGTGCATACTGCATGAGAGACGTGGCTGTTTTGCACCAAGATATTAGAACTTGTCACATGTGGTATGTTTCCAATAAATTTGTCATCTTTATCGGGAGAGTATCTCCTCTGTTGGGGAAAAAGTTATTAGGACATGGACTCTTCTTTTTTCATGTCATTTGAGTTTGGTATTTTTGATAAAATATATTGTTCTCTCTCCTTTGTTGTCTGTTTGGGTAGTTATATCATTTCCATCTTATTTTAGCCCTTGGAGTAGGCAATTCCATTACCTTAACATGGTCTATTTTGCCTCACCTAATTTGGAGTGCATCTACAGTATTGTTTACAGAACCTTTTATGTGCATGTGAGACATAAAGCATACTCATCATAGTGCTTTTATGAGTGTTTTTATAAGGTTTATCGAATATCTAATCCTTCCCGAGTCCTTTATTTTTTTTCATTTTTTTTTTTAATGTTTTTGCGCTTATTTTGAATGTAAGAGTGCTTTTGGGGTCTCCATTTTGTTTAGCATATCATATGACAAGGGTTAATGTTTTTAAGTTTGGAAATTTTAAGGATTTTTAATGGCACTTGAAAATCAGTTTGGTAGTATGATTGTGTTTTCCTTAAAATTAATTGGTTATAGGGTATTAAAGGGTAAAGTATGAGTCATAGTGAAGTCTAGCTACAACTCACCTCACCACAAGTATGGCTTTTACTTTAAAGAAGCCATGTGTGGGAAAAAAATTGTCTCATTGGATTCCTTCTAACAAGGTGAAAGCACCTTTGACTTTTCCACCAAAGTGCTGCCTCTTGGAACCTCATTCAAGGCTAAAAGTTTTGTGTTATAGCCTCAACAGCTGTAAAGGAGCGAAAATTGTAACCTCAGAAGCTCTAACAAAGTTTTTTTTTTGCATTGATGAGTAGATGATCAGATCTACCGGATGTTACCATGCTTTGTGCTCTCTATTGCGGACAGAAATTGCTGAAGCTTTTGATGATCGAGTTCGACGAGACGGATTGCATGTCGTATTCAGTCAGCTACAGGATACGAGGCTGACTCAAAAGACAATATTTTTGGACGATGAGTGGAGGAGTTTGATACAATTGAAGCCGCACTTGTAGATCAAGCTAGTGATAGCTACTCTCCAGTTGAGCCGGAGCAACAATCCAGTGAAAGTTATACCCCACGCTCTCACGAGCCTGAGCCAGCACAAGCTGAGCCATTGGTAGCTATTGAAATTGTTGTCATCAGTGACGACGAGGATTCCATTGCAGACAATTTTGGGCCTCCAGTACTGGGCAATCTACAACAAGAAGAAGAAATCAGTGAGAGTTAAGAAATCTAGATTTGATTTGAACTTGTAATTGCTTTGTACTTCCTGTTTTAGTCAAATCAAAGTTTGTTTTCAAGTAGTAGAAATGACTTCAAATTCGAATCTCCCAATTCCTGAATTTAATGGTAGTGATTTTGAATACTGGTCAATAAAGATGAAGACTATGTTGATCGGTAAAGGTTTATGGGAAATAGTTGAAGAGGGTTACACAGAACCCTCTCCTACTGACTGGTCTACCTTAAGTGCTGCCGATAAAAAAACCAAGAAAGAAGCCCAGAAAAACAATTCCTTTGCCCTATATCATTACAAGCAGCCCTAGATAAAAGCATATTTTCTAGAATAGCATCCTGTAAAACAGCTCAAGATACTTGGAAGGCTTTAAAGGAAATTTTTCAAGGGAGTGATCAAGTGAAGCAAGTTAGGCTTCAAACTTTGAAAAGGGACTTTGAAAATCTCAGAATGCAGGAGAATGAGAAAGTAGGAGACTACTGCGTGCGAGTCAAAGCCGTAGTAGATAAAATGGTCACTCTAGGTGAAGAGATTAAACCAAAAGTTGTAGTGAAGAAAGTGTTGCGAACACTTCTTCTTAAGTGGAATCATGTAGCAATCATTATTGAAGAGTCAAGATTTGACTGCACTTTCCTTTGATGCACTAATTGGTTCTCTTCTTTAACATGAAGAGAGATTGCAAGAATCTTCTTCCACTAGCCATGGAGGCGATGACAAAGCCTTCGTTTCACAAGAAGGAAAAGGACAAAGCAGAGGTCGTGGCAGAGGTTAACACAGAGGTAGAGGTAGAGGTAGAAATAGTCCACGAGGTGGAACTCTTAACAGAGGAGGATCTTCAAACAGAGGTGGAGGTCAGAATAGAGGTGGACAACAGAACAGAGGGAAGCATCCAGGACGAGGAAAAGGAAGTGACAAGTCAAAACAAGCTTGCTACAATTGTGGCAAACTTGGCCCCTTCGCTCATGACTGTTGGTTGAAATCCTCACAAGGAAGCAACAACCAGAGCAGTCAATATGGCAATTTTGGAGAAGAGGAAGGGACCTCAAATCTCTCTCTCATATGGCAAATCAGATCATAACTTGAATGACACCTGGATCTTGGACACTTGGTGTTCAAATCATATGAGTGGCAAAGAAGAACTCTTTGCTACTCTAGATTCTTCCTACAAATCTAGCATCAAATTGGGGGACAAGTCATTGGCGGTTGAAGGCATTAGAGCCATGGAGGTTCCAACAAAAGAAGGCATGAAACAAGTAAGTGATATCTATTACACACCTCATCTCCAACACAATCTTTTAAGTGTTGGTCAAATGTTAGAAAAGAACTATAAGTTGCTATTTGATGAGGGTAAATGTACTATTTTTGATAAGAGTAATAGTGATAGAGTCATTACTCAAGTACCAATGACAAGGAACAGGTTATTTCCTTTAAAGTTTGGCCAACCAGGAGGAGATCAGTTAGTAAATGTTGCTATTGCAAATCCAAGTGTGCTGTGGCACTTGAGATACGGTCATTTGAATTCAGCCAGTTTGAAGTTGTTAACTTCTCAAGCGATGGTGACCGGACTTCCTAAAGTTCAGGACAATAAGGAAGTCTGTGAAGGTTGTGCCTTGGGCAAGCACGCTAGAACCAAATTTCCTCAAAGACAAGCATGGCGGGCCAGTTATCCACTCCAGCTAGTGCATTCGGACATTTGTGGTCCAATGCAGACCAAGAGCATTGGTAAAAACTCTTACTTTCTTCTATGCATTGATGATTTGTCAAGAATGTGTTGGATATATTTTTTGAAGCATAAAGATGAGGCATTCGATTGCTTCGTAGATTTTTAAGCAAGAGTTGAAAATGAGAGTGGATATTTTGTTAGGTGTCTCAGATCAGATAGGAGAATACTCTAATAAATTTTTGAATTTTTGTAAAAAACATGGAATAGAGAGGCAGTTTACCACTGCTTATACTCCACAGCAGAATGGTGTGGCTGAAAGGAAAAACCACACCATTGTAGAGATGACAAGATCTATGCTTCAGACGAAGCATTTAAGCAATATGTATTGGGCGGATGCAACCAGGACCGATGTGTATATTTTGAATAGGAACCCTACTTCAAGTTTGAAAGGGAAAACTCCTTACCAAGCATGGTATGGTAAGAAACCGAATGTCAAGCATTTCGAGTGTTTGGTTCATTGGCTTACTCACACATTCTTGATGAACAGAGGAAGAAGCTCGATCCTAAGAGTCAAGCATACATTTTTGTAGGGTACTGTGAGAACACAAAAGCTTACAGACTCTACAATCCTAGGACTCGAAAGATAATACTTTCCAGGGATGTAATATTTGATGAAGGGGGAGAATGGGGAAATCCCCAAATTTATAGTGATGTTGAATCTCATGATGCAGGTTCTTCACAAATTCAACAGACGCCACAGAAAAGCAAGACATTCGACTTCCAGTTCATCTTCATCTTCACCAAGTCCTTCACCACAAAGGTCAGTCAGTTCCTCACCAATGGATATTGATTCTCCATCTAGAGGTAAGAGAACTCTCCAACATCATCCATCTTATCAGATGTTGGATACAAATTTTCAAAGACGATATACTAGAAGTCAAGCAAGTGAAATGGGTTCAATTTTGCAAAGACTTGAAAATATGCATTTGTATGGAGATGATGACTCCCAAGAACCTCGAGGAGATGTAGTTAACTATGCCTTGTTAACTAGTGCACAACTTGAACCTTCTAGTTATGAGAAGGCTTGTACTCAGAAGATATGGCAAGATGCCATGAAAGAGGAGATAACGTCTATAAAAAACAACGATACTTGGAAGTTGGTAGAGCTTCCTAAAGGAAAGAAGTGTGTTGGATGTAAATGAGTCTTCAAGACCAAATTCAATGCTGATCCAAGCATTGAAAGGCACAAAGCAAGATCGGTTGCAAAAGGATTTACACAGAAGTATGGTATTGATTATGAAGATACATTTGCGCCTGTAGCTCGACAGGAGACCATCAGAACAGTTTTTGCTTTAGCTGCACACAAGGGATGGAAAGTCCAACACATGGATGTGAAAAGTGCCTTTCTCAATGGGTACGTGACAGAGGAAGTGTATGTTGAGCAACCACAAGGATTTCAAGAGCAAGGTAAGGAGCACCTTGTTTACATATTGAAAAAGGCACTCTATGGCCTCAAGCAGGCACCACGAGCTTGGTACTCTCGCATTGATGGGTACTTCAAAGTTTTTGGGTTTACCAGAAGTAGAAATGAACCCACTCTTTACTACCTGAAGCAAGGTAATGACATCCTCATAGTCTGCTTGTATGTGGATGATCTCATATTCATGGGTAGTAATAGAAAAGTGAATATGGAATTCAAGTGCTCCATGATGAAGTAGTCTGAGATGAAGGATCTTGGCTTAATGCACTACTTCCTTGGAATGGAGGTTCATCAGTTAGATACAGGGATCTTCATCTGTCAATATAATTATGCTTGGGACATGATCAAGAAGTTTGCTATGGAGCATTGCAAACCAGTTGCAACTCCAGTTGGACATGGGATTCAATTAAGCAAAGATGATGGAGCACCAAAAGTTGACGTGACCTCTTTCAGAAGCATCGTTGGGAGTTTGATGTTTCTCGCCAACACCGGACTCGATATTCGAGTATCTTTGTTTCTCTTGTCTCTCGATTTATGGCTAGCCCATCTGAGCTGCATTTGCAGGAAGCTAAAAGAATTTTCAGATATGTGAATGGTACATTGGATTTTGGAATCCAGTACCATAAATGTAACACTATAAAGCTTGTAGGCTTCAGTGGTGATTGGGGCAGCAACATTGATGACAAAAAATCAACTTCAGGGAATTGTTTTAGTTTGGGATCAGGACAAATAACATGGAGTTCTAAAAAGCAAACAGTGGTAGCCTTGTCTTCTACAGAAGCTGAGTATATAGCAGTCACCTATGCTAGTACTCGAGCCTTGTGGCTAAGAATGTTAGAGAAACGAATACATTTCATTAATCAAGCAAAGCTTAAATATTACAATATGGGCCTAGATTAGCCCGTAACTACCGGAGCTAACTGGTCGTATTTAGGTAGGCGTTCTAACAAAAATAATGGAATAACAACTATATGCTATCTACGCTAACATCCCCCCTTATTACATTATTTGGGTAATGTAATAACTACTAGCTACACTATCATCCCCCCATACAACAATATTTGGGTAAAGTATATAACTGCCCCAATACAGTGAAAAAATAATACGAGAAATGAAAGAATGGTGGCTCGTGCTTTGTCCTCGGCTCTGGCTCTGGCTCATGGCTCTGGCTCTGGCTCTAAGCATACCTCTGGAATTATACCACTAGGTCTATCTCGGGATCTTCCTGTGAATGTCTCTAGATCATTGCCTCTGGATTTGCCTGTACATCTGCCTCTGAAACTGTGTCTCTGGGTCTGTCTTTAGGTCTGTCTCTGGGTCATTATCTCTGGGACTGCCACTAGGTCTGTCACTGGATTTGCCTCGGGGACTACCATAGGTTTTACCTTTTCGGTAGAAGCCATACAACATTTCTTTCATCATGGTCCATTGTGTGAAATATGTCCATCCACAATCAATATGAACCTTGTTGGTCATTTTCATTTTATGCCAACATCGTGAAGAAGAGTGATTAGTACATCCACAAAAATCACAAGGATGTAATCTCCAACACTTAGCTGCAACATGACCTGTTTTGCCACAATGATTGCAACAATGCTTTTTAGGAGATGTGGGAGATTTAGGATTTACAAATATGGTCTTACTGGTACTTGCTTGACCAGAATAGCCAAGGCCTTCATGCTTTGCCCTGACATTTAGCATTAATGGAGTTTTAATGCCTTGTTCATTTTTACCTAATCTCTCACCATTGAATCCCATCTTCTTCATTAGTTTGGATCCATATCCTTTGGTATGTTTTTCAAAACATCCAATTTCATCATCTTCATCAATGTGTTTAACAATATGGCATTTGTCACTATTGATGAGATTATGGAGTTCTTTAGGAGGTTCAGTTTTTAAGTCACTAGTGTCGCAAGCAAAATCTGCTACTGAAATGAGATCACTTGTGCTACAACTGATATCTGCCAACATAGGCATGAGGTCGCTTGTATCACAACAAGCATTGGCCATCATGGGCTCAAGGTCACATGTGTCACAACAAGCATTCGCCACCATGGGTTGAAGATCACTTGTGTCACTACAAGCATCGACCATTAGGGGTTTGACCTCTGTTTCCTCACTAATGTCCCTTTTCTGCTGTGCTTTGTCAAGAGCATAAAATGACAAGAATATGCCCATTATAGCACCAATAGGGATTAGAACACCATTTTTCTGCATGTCTCCACAAGACGCAAAATCATCGATTATGGCATTTACACCATTCCTTAGTGTAAGAAATGTGCCATATTCATAATAATCTATCCCTTCCAAGTGTGGGGAAAAGTATGGGCCTTTAACTGATTTAACAACATCATCAGTTGGTTTTGGGATAGGTTTCTTCTTTGATCTGCCCATCTTTTAAGATGTCGGTCACTACTGAAAATGCACCTTTTACAATGAATTTTGCAAAAGTAAATTTGATAAGGTGTCGATCACTGTCGAAAAATCACCCTTATAAGTCTTCCCCCTTGGTTTTGCAAAAATTATATCTCCCTTGTACGGGGTTCCCAGGGGCAGCGCAAAATGGGGGCTTCAGAAGGCGTTTTCCACTAGTTTGTAAAAAAATTACAATATGTGCCTCTTAGGCAGATTAGCACAAAAATGTCATCAAAAAAATCCCCCTTGTGTGAAGTACTTCAAACAAAAAAATTGCTATTTATGAAGCCTAAAAAAAACAGGTTTGGAGGTTTGATGATTTTATGCCTTGTTTGATAGCTTTTGAAGAATTGCTCAATGAGGAAAAAAAACCCCCTTTACTTATGCAACAAAAACATGCTCCCCTTCAAGTTTGAAAAAAAAAAATTTGCCATCCAATGTTTTGAAAAAATAAACTAAAGTCTAATTAAATTGATTTTTCTTAAAAAAATAAATAAGATTTTATAAAAAATAATTATTTTTTTTTTAAAGAAAAATTAAAAAAATTTAATTAAAAAAAAAATATTAAAAAAAAAACATTCGAACTTAAAGCAAAAAATTTTCAAACTTAAAAAAAATATTACCTTGGGGGGTTGATGGGATTTGATCCCCCGACCTCCGGCTGCTAGGGCTCGGTCGAAAACTAGCCAAGCTACTACCTTGACTGGATTATAAAGGGTAGATCCTTTTACTTATAGAATCACGACGCTACGAGAGGAAATAAAGAACTAACCTATGATATCGAACGCTACTGAAGCTAAAATGGTGAACTATTACATGATAGGACTTGCTCCTCCTTCCTTGTCTAATGGTTTAGCCTCTAGGTTAATGAAATCCACCTCTTACCACTCCTATTGCATCAAAATAGAGACTTCAGAGGCACTTGCTTCCATGAATTCCAATGTTGCAGAAGGGTTTGTGCTATTAGGTCGGGCTAGACCAGTTCGAGGCTTCTTTGCAACATGAGGTTGAGAGAGTGCTGCACCAATGATCCTATTTTGTAGGGTAATCTGTTCTTTAGGGAGCAACTGCTTGTCCTTTTTAGTGACAAATGAGACTTGCTCAGTGGGCTACCCCTGTCCTTCCATCACATCTTCAAGTCTGCTAAGGCTTTGAGTACTTCTAGGCATGATGCCAAAAAACAAGATGGGTCGGTAAGTGTCGCAATTTGCATCATACATCTCAAAGAATCTCTTGTCCAATACAAGAAACTGATCGGATACCTCCTTTTTATTATGGACCCTCATGATCCACCAATTTGTAATTTTTTCATCCAACCAGTTGGGCACTTTGTTCTTCATCACCCAAAAAAATTCCTCATGAGGGGCATGCACCGGATTTTATGCGGGGTCATATTCTGCTTCTATCATGTAGAAGTCATGCCATAGGGGAAGTGACATCATCCTCTCCATGTACCATTCTAGATCGTGCCATAAGGGATTATTGCATTGTGCTTCGATGTCCGGGTGTGGATAGCTATGGAATATTTTTGCCCCAATATTTTACCTAAAAATGTCTTGTGGATCATACTTCTAGTGCTGGGGGAGATCGATCAGGCCAAAGTCATACAATATTACTGCCAAAAAAATGTTCTGCCCGTTGGCCGTCACTTTAATGTCGTCAATGTGGAAAGGAAAAGTGCATGTGTGTGGCTTCCTTCTCTCGTGCCCATATGTATCATCAGCAAAGTCACTCTACCAGGAAACTTCGAGGGAAAACAAGTACTTCATGGTGTAATACGACAACAGGAAGATTTTTTTGGTAAACCCAAAAATTTTAACAAGGCCCTGCATCAGTTGGAATACGTTGCCCAAATTCCCCTACACTACCTCATATCTCATCTGCCTTGACACTCGATCACAAACATCGTATATGAGCTTCAAGGCTAGGTCGAGGAACATTCTATTGAAATTGTAGTAGGACTCATGCCTTGATAGACTTTGAGTCCACTGATAAACAGGAAGCGCTTTGCCTTCTTTATTTGTATTGTTCTTGGCGATGAAGGCAAAATAATGTGCATGTGGTAGAAGAAATACCATGTAAGGAAAGAGTAGACTCAAAATGACATACCTCTTTTGCTCTGGATATCACTCAGTTGGATGTGCATCTACCGCACCACCCATTCTGCCTAGTTGAAAAGTACAAGATTTGTCTTTGAATTCATGGCATTGGGAGAATTGAACTCACCATGCGAAATACATTCAAAAAGTGAAACTTGCCACTTATACACTATTGTGTTCATGGAGAACCCCATAATACATGCTAGCATGGAGTATATGTTAGGATTTTTAAATATCTTCAAGGATTTAGGCAGGTTTGGCAATACTCCAAGCATCGACTTCTCCAGTAGTTGCATCTCCATGAACTGACTCATCTGCATTGTGTTGGCATATCTTTCATTCTGTTTGATGCTATTGATTTTTATAATTATGTAGTCATCAAAGGAATTTTATCCATTGGTGAAAGCATCTCAAACATACTGGGCAAAGATGGCGAATAAATTTATCTCCTTTGGCATTTCAGACTGTCTTGGTCCGTGGGTTGTAGAATTTAGCAATTGTGCATATCAGCTCCAAGAAATGATGCATAAGCATGCATAGGTACCAGTAGAGGTGGGAGTGATAGAAAAATATCCACCTAATTTTGGAAGACATCTTGGTCATCATAATGTCAACTGTCTAGCACAACTTCTCTACACTTGTTTTGGTGAGCACACAATCACGAATTCTGCTCAACCTATCTTCAGACGGGGGTGGCGGTACTTTCTTCTTTTTCTTCTTTTGTTTCTTCTTGCCTTCCACCTTCTTTGAGGCCTTATCCTTCTTGGTATTGATGCTCTTCTTACCCATTCTAACCAGGTACTTGCCCAAGTGCTCGCTCTGATTAGGACAACATCCCATTACTTCTCAACGCACTACATTTTATCAACAACTCTCTCACTCTGATTTGATAAAGTAAATGTCACTACTGCAAAAACCTCAATAATTTCTTTGAGTCCATTTGAGACACAACGATGGCCTCCTTATAACACTGCAATTTACCCACCATATTAATTATGCTTTGGGACAGAGTAAATGCTTGGATGGATTATGGGCAAGATGGAAGATCTCCTACACGTCAACGGGTAGTGGAGTGCACCTCCTAATGCTAGCCAATTACATGGGCTGTAATATTCCTTGAAAGATGTGATGCACCACTTTTTTTTAATTTCTAGGTGTAATTTTTGGCTCCAATAGCCTTCCTCGGGGTGTATGCTTGCCAAGCTTTACTTCAGACTACGTGCTCGTGGCATTGGAGAAAGCAAAACCCTTTCGCTTTAACAACATTTTCATCATTTCCTAAGAGCCAAAAATGGCTTTTGCTCAAAAAATTAAGCAAAAAACCCTTTTGCCCAACACAATCCTGAAACAAGAAAAGTGTAGTGATTTAAGGCCTTGGGTTGAACATCATTTCCTTTGATCCTTACCATGTGGCGCTTGCACTAAAGATGGATTGAAGGGCCATGATTTTGAATTTCACCCACAAAGGAGGGCGCAAGTGCCTTTCACTCAACACAACCCTAAAAAGGATTTTGACTTTGACTTTAATACCCGAATAAAGAAAATGATTTTCAAAAGCACTTTTTCGTTCCTTCCCTGACACGTAGAGCTTACAACCTGGGGCTCATTACTTGGGTTTTACCTATAAGGAAGGGTGAAAGCACCTTTTGCTCCATGAAACCTTGAAATCACCTTTGACTTTAACCTTTTGGTTTTGACTTGGCCCCACCTCCGTTCATAGCTTTTGCTCCCTAGAGCATCGAAACGTGGTTTCACCCCTAAACAAGAGAGAAAATCCCTCTTGCTAGATGATAGGGTACTTTTCATAACATTGAACTGTTCTTTCCTGGTGATGCTAAAAATAGCGAAGCAAACTCCTCTGTGTAAAGGCAAAGAGAAAACACCTTAGTTGAATATGGGTGCTTGAAACTGCTATTTTCCTTGGAGCGCTAAAAAACACACAACTAAACTAAAAAAAAATATTTAGGCTCTTCAACACCATTTCCCTACCAGCTCGACCCTCACCATAGCGAGGAGTCTGGCCCAAAACTGCACCACTGATAGCACGAAAGGGAGAGAAGAGACTTATACTTCGAGGAAAAAATATATACAAGCAAATAAAGGAATAAAAATATGTACACAACTAAGAAATATTTTCAACTACCCCTTACTGGTAGTACACCTTCAGATGAAGGTCATTGATTGATATTGGAAGAGTAAACCCATTTAAATCTTGGAGAATAAAAGAGTTAACCTGATTGACCCTAGAGATCCAAAATGGACCCTCCTAGAATGCATCAAATTTATCGTTATTTCCTGGCTTGGATATTTTCTCATTCTATTTTAGCACCAGGTCACCAATCTAGAAGTTTCGATCATAGGTCCTCTTACTGAACCAATTTTTCATTGTCTTGGCATGCTTCATGAAAGCCTCGTAGGCATTTTCTATTTCTTCTTCCAACTACAGTAGTTGGGCTATCATAGCACTTATGGGATCAAAATATTCATCCTTACCATCCAAAGACCAAAGAGATTGCAACGCAGGCAAATCAATATGCATGGGGAGAACTGATTCCTTCTCGTATACCAGAGAATATGGGGACGTCTTGATTGATTTCTTAATGAAAATACAGTCATCCCATAAAGCTAAGTTCATAAGCAAATTCTAGCTCTGCTTGTTGCCTTCCAATTTTCTATTCAAGATCTTGAGTAAGTTTTTATTTGTGGACTCCGCTAAACCATTACCTTACGGGTAATAATTAGATGATATCTTTAGGTAAATACCATACTTACTTGCGGATGCGTAGATTTTGACACTGTTAAAATGGGTTCCATTGTCAGTGACTATTGCATTCGATATCCCAAAATGGGTTATCAGTCCTTCCAAAAAGGTGATGACTACATCTTGGTTAGTTTGCTTGGTCGACACTACTTCGGCCCACCGGGTAAAATAATATGTAGCTGCCAGGATGTACTTATGCCCCACGGAGGAATTGAGGCCTATCACTTCAATGAAGTCTAAGCCCCACTACTGAAATGGAGCTTCGACTTGAATTGGGTGCAAAGACAAATAAGCATTCCTACTTCGACCAATGTACCTTTGGAACTTGTCACAAGAGCTTGCCTTATTTTACTGTGAAAATGGACTTTTTCGGGTTCATGGAGATTTTGAACTCTCATCACTTCTCAAATACCTGATGCAAATGTAGACCATGCTCTCCCCTTTTATGGGATAAAATGGTCATGTCATCTAGATAAATCACAATGATGCGATTAACTCACCAAAGGCTAAGTCCATCGATATTTGTAAGCTTACCCCGATATTTGAGAGGTCGAATGGCATACACTGGTAGGTGAAAGTGCCCCACTTTGTGGTGAAGGAAGTCTTGTAATGATCTTCATCCTTTACCCAGATTTTATTGTACCTGAAGAAGCCATCTACCTCTGTGCTCCTGCCACTACGTGAAGAATTTGGTCGATTTGGGGTAGCGGGTAGTGGTCCTTCAGAGATGCTTGATTGAGGTTCTAAAAGTTGACGCACAAGTGTATGTCCCCATTATTTTTTTGCATCAGGACCGAGTTTACCATCCAAGAAGAGTGCTTGATAGGGTAGATAATTTTTACCTCTAGCATATTTAGGATCTGGACCTTTTTAAACACTTCTATATTTGGGTTAAATGGCATTTGCTTTTGCCTGAAAGGTTTAACCTATTCCTACAACTTGATCGTGTTCTGGAAGATACTATTATTGTATCCCTTTAGGTCCCGATAGCTCCAAGAGACTATGTCTGGTATTCTTTGCATAAGGTCCTGATTTGCTCAATATCCAATGGCATGCAATTGGTTCCCACCTTGATGACTTTCTCGGGTTCTAACTCCAGTTATTTATACTCTCTCACATACACTTTGATCTTGTGTGCAACTGATCTATCATGTTGATCAAACAAACTTTCAAGGGTGATTAATCCCTTTAGGACGTGGTTATTCTTCAGCTGGATCAACCCCTCATACTCTTCTTCATTGAGGGTCCTGTCTTCAATAGTGTTGGCTTCGTTAATCAAATTGATGATCTGCTCATCATTGTCAAACACCTGCAAATAAATATTTTTGTTCAATACCGAAGGCCTATAGATCACCCTCACTATCATTAACTTTTATATCATGTTTTTTGTGGGGGAGTATCTGGCTCCAATAGATGCTGAGACATCAGCGTGCTTATTGCACTCTCACAAAATAGACTAGATATTCAGGGCTGAGAAAGACTCAAGAAAGTCCCATACCTTATTACGGTATGCTTTCAGGTAGTGTTTCTTGGCAACACACTTATTGGTTACTTGGTTGCAGATCAACTTTGAGTCTTCAAAGATCTGCAACTATTTAATTCTAATTTTTTCTGCTTTTCATAACCCCAAACACAAGTCTTCATACTCAGCAACATTATTTGTACAGCTCCATGCGAGTCTATAAGAGTAAGTTTTCTGGTTTCCTGAAGGAGAGACAAGGACAACTCCTACCCCAATGCCATTATTACATCGAGCATCGTCGAAGAATAGCTTCCATAGTTTATCGGCGATGGGGTCTTCATCACTCGGTACCTTAGCCTTTTCGGGCTTGGTGATCGAGTAACACCCTATCTCGGATTCGATCATGGCATTAAAATTACGCATAGAAAATTAATCTTCTATGCGGAGTGTTAGCGTATAATTTGATTTATCACTATTATTATATTATTTGTTGGGCTATTGTTACTTTGTTATAACAATACCTATTTCTTGCCTAGGTGGTTTCGTATCCTACGGGCTATTCTCAGGCTACGATGTATTATTTATTTGATCAATGCAATTCATTGTTTGTTCGCTTGGTCAACATGGTATCAGAGTTTTTTGTTGGCAAGATTTTCGAGGGGTTAGCTATGGATGGACTCAGGCATAGATCCCAAAGTGATAGACTCAACTGACGACGCAGACGTAGGCCAGACATGTCGACCCAAACATAGACGTAGGCCAGACATGTCGACTCGGACACGGACACTAACCCAAAACATTAGGTAATGCAAGGGAGCAATGGGCAAAGTCAACGGAGCAGGAGTGCAGAAGGCAAACAACCCCATCGCGCATGGAGAAGTTCTGTCGTCGCCCTCTCAGGCAACTTCTCCCTGAGAGGAGACACCCTCCATTGGGAGGGTTAGCTTTTTTACACTGCTAAACAACATTCAAACCCACGTATGTGGGATATAAAAAAAAACCATTTTTTTTTTATATAATTACGAATGACGAACCCCTACACTGGCGTCAAATCTGTATAGGTTTTCAAATTATTTTGTTATCACCTGCAACAATGAAATTCATATTTTTTGCCATAGATGGATTTAACATGCAATTTCAAGCATTTTGGGCAGATTATTTTTTCGTCTAAGCTCTCTGATCCTCTCAGATTTGCCAAAACTTCTATCAGAGGTCGTCATAGATACGCGTAGAGGAAGAATTTTATGAGGAAACCAAAACCATCGAAGCGTCCTATTGATCTGCAACGATAGGGGGATCATGTTGAGTTGTTTTGTCTGAGCTGCGCATCGATGAGGGAGATTTTTTTGTTTGTTTCTCACGGCTCTTGCCACCATAGTAGCACCGCCGTAGCAGCGCTACCGTAGCCGAGCCGCTGTAGTGCTACCACAGAAGATCCGTAGATGAGCAGTGTTTTTTTTTAAACACGCTGTGCGGATGCGATATAAGTAAGGGGAGGCTCCCCTTTACTCTTGTCGAGTGGCCTAGCTCGACCAATTGGTGGCTGGGCACTAAGGCGCTCCAGGAAGAGGTCGAGGGTTCGAGTCCCTCCGACGCCCCCCTCCCGTGCCTTATTACAAAGTTAATTTTAATTTTAAGTTTTTTTTTTAATTTTTCTAATGTCTTTTTTAAATTTTCCTTTATTTTAATTAAATTTTAATTTTATTTTCTTTGAAAAAAAGTTATTTTAAATAAAAAACAATATTTGAAATATTTATTTTTTTGAAAAAATATATTTAATTAAACTTTAGAAACCATTTTTTTTTTTAGGACATTAAAGAGAATTGTTTTTCAAACCTAAAGGGGGGGCCCAATTTTTTTCTGCAAAAGTGAAAGGGGGCAATTTTTTTCAAAGAGCAAAAATTAAGGGGGGATAGAGAGTATTTTTTCAGCATTTGAAAAAGCATTTTGGCATATTGTAAAAGGTGCATTTTCGGCAGTGACCGACACCTTAGGTTCATTTTTTTGTGGGCATTTTTTTTATGTATGTTGCAATTTTCCTTTACATTTGCACTACTTCATTAAAAATAAAATCAATCTCCCTTAAGTCCCCAAAAATAATTGAACCCATCTGTGCAATTTATTGCACTACAGTGTTCGGTATTTGTGATACCTCTGGCCCGCACTTACAGGTAATGTTGTCGTGATTGGGCTACTGTATCCGTCGCCTAATATAGCTGCCAAAATGATGTCTGAGCTTGTTCTCTATCAATCATCGAGGAGGAATAAGTACGCCATTTTGCATTTTTTTACTCCATCCACTACCCTAATCGTTCTTGTGTTTAGGCGTAAATCCTGATGAAAGTTTTGACATCCAAAGTGTTTAGGGGAAGTTACGCCCCACGCATGAGGATTGATGACTTTCTATGGTAGGTGCCATCAACGAGATGATTCCCTTTCAGTATCGCCTAAGTACCACGTATCGTATGATCTCTAAAAATTACCTATAGTCTCCCTCACGTAAGGGCGGGTGATTTTTTTGATCTTTCAAAATACCTATAGTCTCCCTCACGTAAGGGCGGGTATTTTGTATGGTATAACGGCCTGGAAAAAGGTATATCGAAAGGGGGACCATTTGGTGTTATAAGGAACCCTCACAATGTCTGCAAAGTTAATGACTGATGCTCATCAGTTGTTGAAAGGTCCTAATTACACACCATGGAAAAACAAGATGAAGGCTATCCTAGTCATGGATGACTTATGGGATGTTGTTTCTGGAGCAACAACAAGACCTTCACCAGCTGCTGGATCAACAACAACCACAGCTCCATCTGCTGCTCAGATAGACTTTGACAAGAAAGATAACAAGGCAAAAGTGCTCATCTTGCTTGTTGTTTCAGATGAAGTTCAACCCCACATTGTTGACTGTGCACATAGTAAAGAGGCATGGGATGCCCTTAAAACTATATATGAGGGAAATAATGACTCCACTATTCTTTACCTTCAATCTCAATTACACAGTCTAAGCATGAAGCAGGGAGAGACAGTTGAACTCTTTCTATGCAGAGTGTCTGAGTTGAAAGCAAAATTGAATTCTTTGGGAGAACCTGTTGATGACAAGCTCCTTACCTCAGTTGTATTGAGAGCTTTACCTGATTCTTATAGGGTGTTGATCACCTCACTTCAGGTGTCACAAAGGAAAGTTACCTTTGTTGAGTTGGTCAATCTGCTTCAAGAAGAGGAGGCACGCCAACTTCAGAGAGATGATTCTTCTAATACAACCCTATACACCAACATGAAGGGTTCTAAGAAGAAGGGTAATTTTCAGAAAGGAGGAAATTCTCACAAAGATTCAAAATGGAAACAACCTCAACAAATGAAGAGATATTGCAAAATTTGTGACAAAGACAACCATGACACCAATAGGTGTTGGCACAAGAATAAGCAATCTAAACAAAAAGGCCAGAACAAACCACAAAATAAGAACAAGCAACCCAAGGTGAATGTTGTTGTTGAAGAATCTGACTCGGATTCTGAGTGGGCACACAAGGTGCTCATGACTACCACAACCTCCAAGCAGAAGGATCCTGTATGGTATGTCGATTCTGGTGCTAGTAAGCATATGACTGGCGATAAATCATGGTTTGAATCATTTGAGGCCAAAGAGGGCAAACCTGTCACTATTGTTGATGACAAAACCTACAAGGTTTAGGGAGAAGGTACAGTTTTAGTCACTCTTCCTGATGGCAAGTGTCAGATTGACAAAGTCCTCTATGTTCCAGGATTGGCGAACAATTTGTTGTCAGTCACACAAATTCTGGATAAGGATATGGTTGTAAACTTTCATGTTGAGGATGGCAAGAAGTGTTGTTCTATTACCAGGAGGGGTAAGAACATTGCAACAACTTCATATAAGCATGGCTTATTTGCCTTAGATGCTATCTCTACTCCCCATGTTGCCATGACAGTCTCTACCAAGGAGGCAACTTCCCTGTGGCACAAGAGATATGGGCATCTTAGTTCTGGCTACTTACTTGAGCTAAGTAAGTATGAGATGGTAAAGGGTCTTCCTTCCCTTTCTTCCACATTGCCAGTGTGCTCTGACTGCTTGGAAGGAAAGCAACATAGAGTACCTTTTGAGAAGAGCTCTACAAGAGCAAAGAAACCTCTGGAGTTGATTCACACCGATCTGTGCGGTCCTTTCACACCAATCAGTTGTGGGGGGAAGAGGTATTTTTAGTTGTTTGTGGATGACTACTCATGAAAGATGTGGGTGTTCTTTCTTAATCTGAAATCTGAAGCCTTTAGTTTCTTCCAGCAATTCAAGAAATCTGTTGAGAAGGAGTCAGGGACTTCTATAAAGACCCTTCGCTCAGATCGAGGGGGGGAGTTTACCTCTAAAGAGTTTTTTGCATTCTTGACTACACATGGGATCACAAGATAGTTGACTACTGCTTACACTCCTCAACAAAATGGAGTTGCTGAGAGGAGGAACCATTCTATCATGGAAATGGTTCATTGTATGCTCACAGGAGCTAGTCTTGGGCAACAATATTGGGCAGAAGCTGTCACCATAGCAGTATATCTGTTGAATAGGGCACCCACAAAGGCCCTAAAAGGAATGACTCCACAGGAAGCATGGAGTGGTCGAAAACCCTCCATCTCTCATCTTCATATTTTTGGATGTAAAGCTTTCATGCACATACCGAAAGAGAAAAGGAAGAAGCTAGATGAGAAGACATTGAAGTGTATTCTTCTTGGCTATGATGAGCACTCTAAGGGTTATCATTTGATTGATCCTTTGACCAAGAAGATTCATGTCAGTAGAGATGTTGTTTTTGATGAGGCTTTCACATCACAAAGCACATCTAATGTATACCTAGATCTTGTGGAATCTAAAGTTGAGAAGTCCCCTTCATCACCAAAGACTGGAGGTCCTTCTACTTCTTCATCTTCTTCATCTTCTTCATCACCACAGAAGAAGAATCCAAAATGGTATACAAGTACAATCAGAGACTCCAAGTTATCCACTCCACCAGATTTGACTTTGGATAGACCTCGTACTCGCAACATGGCTCGACAGGAGAGAGCAACAGCAGAGACTACTGGGGTTGATGACCTTTGTCAATCTTTTGAGGAACTTTCTGTAGATCCAGAGAGAGAAACAGAGGATATGGATATAGATGATGATAGGGTGTTTATGTCTTCAATGAATGAACATGAACCTGCTTCAGTACAAGATGCCCTTAGTGAGCCACAATGGAAGGCTGCTATGGATGCTGAGTATAAGTCTCTAAAAAAGAACAAAACTTGGGAGCTTGTCGATCTACCACACGAAAAGAAGCCCATTGGCTGCAAATGGGTGTACAAAGTCAAGTACAAGGCATATGGGACAATTGATAAGCATAAGGCCCATCTTGTTGCAAAGGGCTATGCACAAAAGGAAGGCATTGACTATGAGGAAACTTTTGCACCTACTGCTCGGATGACCACCATTCGAGTTCTTTGTGCTATGGCAACACAGTATGGGTGGAAAGTTCACCAGATGGATGTCAAGAGTGCTTTTCTGAATGGTGATCTCCAAGAGGAAGTCTACATGACACAACCTAAAGGATTTGAAGTGGAAGGCCAAGAGCAGAAAGTGTGCAAGTTGGTCAAATCCTTATATGGTTTAAAACAAGCTCCTCGAGCTTGGTATATAAAAATGGATAATCACCTCCTGCAACATGGATTTAAGAGATGTCCATCAGATGCAAACCTCTATTTCAAGAAACAAGGTTCTGAGATAGTGTTGCTTGTACTCTATGTTGATGATCTGCTCATTACAGGGAGTTCAAAAACTATGATCTCTGCTGTCAAAAGAGACTTGTGTAAATATTTTGAGATGACAGATCTCGGACTTCTCCATTATTGTCTTGGTCTGGAAGTGAGCCAGAAGGAGCACTACATCAAAGTGTCTCAAAAAAATATGCCAAGACACTGTTAGAAAAATATCGCATGACTGATTGCAAGCCGATGGCAACTCCGATGGAATCAGGGCTTCAGTTATCATGATATGATGATTCACCTCAGGTAGATGGTACTCTCTATCGACAGCTGATTGGGAGTCTCATATATCTGACTAATACTAGGCCAGATATCATATTTGTTGTCAACTATCTTTCGAGGTTCATGCAGGAACCTAAGACTACTCACTGGAAAGCAACAAAACGTGTTCTTCACTATGTCCGTGGCACAATGGAATATGGCCTAGAATACAAGAGGAATGACAAATTCTTCTTGCAAGGATACACGGACTCTGACTATGTCGGGTCATATGATGATCGTAAGTCAACTTCAGGATATATATTTCATCTTGGATCCGGTCCTGTCTCTTGGCACAACAAGAAGCAACAGGTGGTTGCTATCTCATCTACAGAGGTAGAGTATCGCGCCGCACGTGAAGCTGTGTGCGAAGTGATATGGTTGCGTCACATTTTGACAAGTATGGGTCATCCATCAAAATCTCCAATACACTTGTTCTGCGACAACCATGGTGTTTTGAACCTTGTTAAGAATCCAGTGCATCATGAGAAAACCAAGCACATTGACACACAATGTCACTTCATTCGAGACAAAGTTCCAAGGCACCGAATTCAGCTTCAGTACATTCCCACCGATGCTCAAGTTGCAGATATTTTCACTAAGGCACTTGCACGTGTCAAATTTGAATTGTTTCGTAGCTCTCTATGTATTGCAAAATAATGTAATAAAGGGGGATGTTAGTATAGCTAGTAGTTATCTTATTACCCAAATAATGTAATAAGGGGGGATGTTAGCGTATAATTTGATTTATCGCTATTATTATATTATTTTTTGGGCTATTGTTACTTTGTTATAACAATACCTATTTCTCGCCTAGGTGGTTTCGTATCCTACGGGATATTCTCAGGCTACGATGTATTATTTATTTGATCAATGCAATTTATTGTTTGTTCGCTTGGTAAACATGGAGCTCGTCCAAAGATTCTTCCATAAGCTCTACTTCTCCTTCTTCTTCTGCCTCCTCAATCATATTGACTAAGTCCAATTGTTTCTCCGTATCCTGGATCCTTTCAATGTGAAAGGTAGAGGGGTTTTCATTAAAATTTTTAATCCTCCTTCCTTTAAAGAGGATTTCTAGGTGCGAATAATCTAGAGATAAATAGTCTTCTAGTTTGGTAGTGAATTCCCTTGATAGGCACATACTAAAATAGGGTTGTAAATCCACCACCACAACTTCCTATATCATGGTAATATATGGTATCTTATGCAATATGATTGGGATATCCTTGATTATCCTCACTTTCTTGATCAAAATTCCATCCAATTGAAGCACTCCAGGACTACTCCTTGTGTACTTCATACCCATAATTTCACAAACTGCCTTGGGCATCATAGTAGTAGCAGCGTCAAAATTGATCATGCAACTAGGCAAAACCCACCCCTCCATCCTGAGGGATAGATAGAATGGCGATGGCCTATTATTTTTTATGGTTGAGGTAGTCAACGTCTACGTCAAGATAGTTTGAGTCGGCTTCCCGTTTCCTTTAGCATAATTCAACAATTCCTACAATAGATCGACTTAGCCGAGTATCTGAAGTGCATCAAAGAGGCATACCTTAGCTAGAGTCTTCTTTAGCTCTTCGATAATGCTGTATGTTACTGTACATTGCTTCTACTCTTTGATGCTTGGTTAGCGAGGGAAATTTGAGCTTTTCTCTTGCCTGGTCCCTTACCTTTATTTGGGGTCGAGAGGACGAAGCCCGTGGTTGGGGAATTCTCCTTTTTTCTCTTGGAGGTACTAAATCCTTTAATAAGATGGAATCCCACAGTTTTGATACCTGGACAGACTCTTTTTTTTGTGGTAGCACTTTCTAGCTCGACGACTTGGAACTGGCAGACACCTTCAATGGTTCCATTTGAATCGGGTCAACTTCGATGGGTTTCTTACCCATCCTCATAAAAACTGAGACCTGCTCGATAAGGGAAATAATGAAATTACAATCTGCTTCCTTGATCATATTTACCTATCCACCAGGAATGCTTTCCATAAGAGTTTGTACATAGTTCATATGGACCATGCAAGTATCTTCATCATGTGGGTCATTGCAGGTGGAGCACCAATAAGCTTTGCTAGATGGACCAACTTCTTCATTTTCTAACATCGTCATATTTTTATCAGGAGCCCTACTAGTGGAAGTAAATTTCTCCCTAGTAATCGAGGGAGGAGGATCAAATATCCTTTCCTGGAAGCTTTGATCATCTTGCCTCCTCCTTAATACGGTGATCTCATTCACCATAATCTTCATTGATGATCGAAGATCCTGCAATTATTTGGCTTGGTCCATATTTATAGCTGTCGAAGATGCGAATAATGGTAATGATACCAATGGTGTAGGCAATACGGTATATGGAATAGGTGCTAGGAGCTGAGGAATAGTGTGTGATTGAAACTTTAGGGTGGATATTGCCTGGTTATGAGGATTAGGACTCGATGATTTATTGGGATACATCTGGGATGTAGGTAGTGATTGAGAAGATGCACTAGGATACAAATTATAAGAAAAGTCTGGATAAATCAGTATGGTTATCTTCAGAGGTAACTTACCGATAGTGACTAAGTTAGCCTTGAATTTTATGCCTGCTCATATAAGGCTGAAAATATACTGACATTAGCATACCAGATGCTCATACTGATGTCAGAATGGAAAGCTCTTAGGTAATAAAATGTTGCTTGCTCCGAAGTAGACCAGAGGTCGACAGTGACTCTTTGCAAGGTTTGAGCGAATCTGATGTTAAAATCTGCTACTTTTTCTTGAGGGTGTCTTTGGATGGTAGTGAACTAGTGCAACAAAGAGAAAGGTTCTACCTATTCATTGAAACCCTTTATCAATTGCTTAAACAATTGGTCCCATGTAGTGATGGTGTCGGGAGGCAACAATCGGTACCAGTAGAGGAGCTTACCTCTGAGTGAGAGAACTAGCGACCTCACCATAATGTATTCTTCTGTGATTTGGTGGATGGTTGCCAACACAAAAACATCTTGGACATGCTCATAGTCTATCTTTCCCATACCATCATACGTGGGTAGAGCCTTTAATGTTGTAGTTGTAGATTGAGAGGTCCCAAATGATTCTAGGCTAGAAAATTCCTAGGTGGAGCTTGCACCATATGGATCGAAGGATTTGCTTGAGGGAGTAAGCTAGTCATGGTGATGGTAGGAATGTTTGGTTGTGGGGGTAAGCTATTTTAGTAATGGAAGGACTTGGAGTCTATGAAACAATAACTACTTACAAGGGTACTGGAACCAACAAGATAGTCGAGGGGACTACTCTAGGATGTTCTCCCAAAGCGTCAATGTTGAGCTCAAAGAACTCAACTGCTTCTAGATTTTTAGCCTTCAATATTGTGATCATGAAGGTGAGGGATTTTAATTGGCTTCAATATTTGGAGGCTTCTGAGTTCAGCTGAGTAGTCAGATGTTCTTATTTAAAAATTTATAGAAACAAAATGAAAATAAACTCTTAATACTGTTTTGACATGGAACATTTGAGTCCCACCGAGTGTACCAAAAACTATTGGTCAAGAATCTGTCTTAGGTATGAAATGTTTCATCCATGCACCCTAGAATCGACCAACATTGAAATACTGAAAGGAAGAAATATCTCTCGTGCCAATATTTAGAGAGGTCTGGTTCCCTTACTATTTTAACTTGGGTATTTGAGATTAAGAAAATAGGAAAGAGATTAAAAATGACTAAAAGGAATGGGAAATATGGCCTTAAGACAAATGAACAGGGGTGATGAAAAAACAACACGATAACTTAATTTCACTTTGAACCAATAGCACTTCACACAAAGAAAGTAACAAGAATTAAAACCAGATATCCTATATGTGCAATCTCTAGATTTATTCCAGTGTTCACCCTCTATCGAAATCTAAATTCAGACATAGAATTATAGCCCACAGACAAAGAAGAGAATTTGATAGAAATATAGGATAGAAAACATATACATAAAGAGAAATCCAAAATTAGAGCCAAGGTTTATTTGTATTCATAGCAAAATTTATGTACAACAAGTCTCTAGCAAAACGCCCATTATCTTACATTAGAATTGCTAGTTTTTATAGAGGATTCCACCTCTGAAACCTAGATGCTCATCCACCAAATATCACGATGGCAACAAATATTGGATTTGAGAACTCATCAAAAAGTAATGAGGTATATCTAGAATTCGATGACTCATGGAGAAGTAGTTGCATGGTTTCAATGCAATAATATGATTCACCCATAGTGTTGCCTCCTCACTTGCAGGAACCATCTCAATGGAAGATCATATTCTAAAATTCGATAAAATCAAATTTGAAAGATTCTCTGATCCACTGCAATTAAATTGGTGAGGGTGTGCCTTTATTTGTCATTGAGAAGTATTTCTGAGGAATTTTGGCTGAGGCAAGGGAGTTAGATTGGAAACAGGGACCTCTTTGATGTGGACCCCATTTACATCTCTCCCATGCAAGCTTCGAAAAGGGCTTGCACCCCCAAGTGGGAGAGAAAATACTTGGGCCCTACTGAGTTTCGTTGCTTTTTGGCCCAAAACGGGCTTGCACTCTAAAATTAAGGTGAAACCACTTTTCTATCTTGGGAGAAGCATCAACATGGAAAATTCAATGGCGCATTCATTTTATCAAGGCACAAAACTGCCTTGCACTGGAAAACTAGAGCGAAACATCTTACTGCCTTGGGAGTGGCACTGGAGTAAGACAAGTCAAAGGTTATTTCTCCCTCACTAGGCTTGAAATGGAGTTGCACTAAAAAACTAGGGCAAAACACATCAAGCCCCACCTGGCATCTTTCTCCTTGAAATCGAGCTATGCTTTGGTGGAAAATTCAAAGTCTCTTTTGCCTTGTCAAAATCCAAAATTTAGTTGCATTGGCAAATTGGAGAAAAACGATCCGGGCCTCACTTGCAATGTCTTTTGAAATTGGGTTGCACCTTGGAAAATTCAAAGGCACTTTCACCTTTTAAAATATAGAAATGGAATTACACTTGCCAATTGGAGTGAAACACTCTGGGTCCCACTTGCAACATCTTTTGTTTGGAGTGGAGTTGTGCTAACTTTGAGGGTAGGTCAAAGGTGCTTTCACCCAAAAGAAGCCCAAAATGAAACTACGCTTTCGTATAGGGGTGAAAAGGATTGGGTCCCACACTATCTAAGGCATATTTAGCACTGATTTTGAGAGCAACATGAAGATACTTTCACCCAAGTTAGCCCCGAAAAGGCATTGCGCTGTCTAGCTGGGGTGAAAACACTTGGGCCTAGTTAGAATTTTCTTGTTTGAAAGTGCGTTTCACCTAGAGAAGACCCTAAATAGAATTGCGCTATCTACTAGGGGTAAAAAGGATGGGTCCCACCTGGCATCTTGCTATTTTTTGGTCCAAAATGAGCCTATGCTTCAAAATTGCTCTGAAATTGATTTGCAATGAAGCTTGGTTCGAAGCTATTCTTGCCCAAAAAAGGATGAAAAACTTGCATGATGAGCGACAGGAAATAATTTTGATAGTAAAACACAGAAAAGAAATAGGAACACATTATGAAGAAAGAGTAGAGTTTTAGGGAAGAAGAGATTACTGTACAACAAAATTTTACAAGGGAAATCAATATGGCAGGGATGCCAACATGGCTACAATAAGACACATGTAGGAGAATATGTTATTGAATATAATTATTCATTGCAAGTTGTAGAGAATTGAGACATCAACATTTGATATTCATCATTTGATAAGGTAATTCATGTTCCCAATGTTGACTCTAACCTTTTATCTATTTATTGCATTACTCATTCAAATAAAAAGGTAGAGTTTTGGCATGAGATAAACCATTGCTTTTGGTTTTGGTGATGAGACTGACTACATGTAGAAGTTGGGAGAAAGACCTACCTCTAGGAAGAAAAAATTTGTTGCTATGGTTGCACATGCTAATAATGAGAGTTAGAAGTGATATCATAGGCTTGGGGATTTCAACTATGGTTCGTTGAGATACATGAGTTAATATTAGATGGCTATTAGGATTCCATGCATATCTCCTCCAAGTGGTGCATGTGAGGGGTGTATTTTGGGAAATCATCAGAGAGAGATAATTTTGAAAGGAGTTTTAAGGCGAGCATCTCATCTCTTGGAGATCATACATAGTAAAATTTGTAGATCTTTAGATACACCATATCTAAGAAAACAAGTACTTTTTATTGATGATTTCTCTAGATATGTGTGGCTATACACCATTCATAATATGAATGATATTTTAGATAGGGTTAAGACTTTCAAGGACCCTTTTGAAAATCAACTAGATAGAAAAACCAAATGTCTAAGCATATACGGGGGTGATAAATATGTTAACTATTATTTTCATATTTTTTTGGCTTCTCATGGGATTGCATATCAGGATTGTTAAAAAAACAAGGTAATCATGGAGATGACACAATGTATGATTCATTTTAAGGGGATGAATAATAAGTTTTAGGGTGAAGTTATCACTTTTTTGGCATACATCATCAACATAGATCCTACTAGGGTAACCTAAGGCATAACACCTTTTGAAAAATTTATAGGGGATAAGATTGATGTGTCTTGATTCTATATATTTGGGTCTTTAGCATGGGATCACATACCTTAGAATATTTAGAAGAAGATAACACCAAAGAGTCATAAGTGTATCTTTGTGGTGTATTTTGATACCTCAAAGGCATGAGGTTTTGATCTTGAGAGATGTCATATTTGATGAGGTTCTTCTTGGTATTCCTTCCACCCCACCACCTAAGCTTTTGGATATTTATTATTATGATCCTTTGGATATTTCTAATTTTGTTGGTTCTTCTGAGATTTTGGTTGGCTTTATTCCTATTAGAGAATCCTTTTCATGTTCTTCTTCCTCTTCCTCGAGTGGTTATTCTTTCCTTATTTATTTGACCACTTCATAGATAGAACCATTGTCAATATTTTATTCTTTACAGGCTAGGTAGGATGACCAAGACACATAAGTTTAGAATACTTTAGTATTTCATGATGAGGTGAGTGGTGATGAGTTAAATTATTTAGTTTTAGCTTTTATGATGAGTTATCATAGGATACACATGATTATTCAATTTGTCCATTATCTAAGTGCGTTATAATGCTTTTGTTGGAGGCTTAGCCTATTCTCTCTTTTGAGTGACATCAAAAGGCTCCTTCTTGAGCATTTATTTCAAAGGTAACACATTCTCATGATACTATCACATATTCTTAGACCAAGGGTAAGATAGAATAGAAAGATGCTATGTTGGCAAAGTATGGGACACTGGTAATAAACATGACTTAGGAGATGGTCCCTATTTTAGGAGGGAATAATGATGTTGGATATAAATGGGTCTATAGGATCAAATACACATCAGATGGTTAGGTAGAGAAATAAAAACCAAAACTTATTTCTAAGTCCCTCAATAGGAGTGAGTGAACTATTTTGAGGCTTTTGAACCAATGGCTAGGATGGACTCAGTCAAGATGATTCTCTTCATCATCACCTCCTATGGATGGTAGGTCTATCATATGGATAAGAAGAGTGTATTTATACATGGAGGTCTTAAAGAGGAGATCAACATGTAGTGACCACCCAATTTCAAACTTGAGGAACCCACTCCATTGGTTTGTTGTTTGACTAAGTCCTTATATGGACCTAAGTAGTATATTTGTGCATGGTATGTGAAGATCCATTTTTTTCTCAGTTATGGGTTTCAACAATATGGGGATACACATGATGTTTACAATCACACATCAAGATGGAGAAACTTTGTTGATTGTGTTGTATATTGACAATATTCTTATCATTGGTAACTCTTCTACTCTGATTTGGGATATGAAGTCATGACTTAATTCCACCTTTAAGACAATAGATTTGAGACTTCTTCATTATTTCTTAGGGATTTAGATTGATCAAATAAAATTTGACATCACCATTTCGTAGCCCAAGTATGGTTTGGATTAATAAGAAGAGTAGGTGACTTGGATGAATGGTCCACCACAGGCTTTGTGTTCTATTTTGGATCCAACCTAGTTGTATGGTGATCTAGATATCAATCCACTATTTATTAGTCCTCTATGGAGGCTAAATATTGTATTTCCAATGAGGAAGCTAAGCATATTAGATAAATGCTCATGATTTTAAAGAGATTGGAATTTCATAGAGGTTTCTAGTCACCCTCGACGTGATAATCATAACACTATCCAACTTGTCTACAGTCTATTGTTCCATCAATGGAAAAAGAACATGGAGATGCGGATGTACTTTGTGAGATGGCTTCATGCTTGTGGGATGCTATATATAGTGTTTGTGCTTTCATTAGAGCAAGTAGCAAATATCTTGACCAAGATCATGCACAAGGTTACTTTTATGCACATGAGGAAGCTTCTTGGAGTTAGAGAGTGTCCCTTAAGAGGGATGCAAAGTAAGGATCTTTGTGTCCCCTGTTTAGCTTAAGGGGGATGTTGAAATAAGTGGTGGTTACACTTCTCTTGAGGCCATGCCTAACTATTTGTACTTGTATTTGTTATATTTGCCCTTCGGGTCCATATAAACATTGAAAAATGTACTTTTTTTGTATTATTTTATTTTGGAGGGTTGGTCTCACAAACTTGACCTAAAGGTATAATATATTTGGGTATAAATACCCCTTCATACCAACATTTTTTGGCAATTAGTTGGAGTATAATTTAAATTTAATTTAGTGAAACTATATGATGTCCATAGATACCCCATTATATTATATGTTCTTTTTTGTTTTGTGTATTCCTTTGCTAAGCAATACTGGGTAATGTTTGATTCCATTTATTTTTGGAAACTGTTTTAAAATACAATAGTCCTCATCATCGAATATATTCTGTATAACATACAATTGATCTTACAAATATTTTAGAAGCATAAGGTACTCAAAAATAGATCCTTCTCCTTGCAACCAAGAAGAATAAAGAATATTCTTTTAAAATAAAGTATATCCTTTTTTAATGGGGGAATAGGGTGAGGTTGCATTCTAAGTGTCTTGGCAAATGGTATGGTGCTTTAACGATAAGCATATCTGAAGGCTGAAGGAGCATGGAAGGCTAGAGGCTGAAGGAGCATGGAAGGCTAAATGATGAGTTGATCTTTGGAGTATCAAGGTTGAAGGAGCATGGAAGGATGGGCTGGCTGAAGGAACTATAGCGAAAGACTACGATGTTGGGTGGAAAGCTAGGATGGTTGAAGGAACATGGAAGGCTGATAAGGCTGAAGGAGCATGGAAGATTGCGCTGATTGAAGGAATTGCAGCAGAAGGCTGGGATGCTAAGTGGAAGGTTGGGAAGGTTGAAGGAGCATGGAAGTCTTCTTAGGCTAAAGGAGCATGGAAGGGTAGCCTTTGTTAGGTGGAAGGCTTGTTCGAGATTAGATTAGTGGAGAGAACCATGAAAACAGGTTGGGTTGTTGTGTGTAGTGTAGAAACAGGTTGGGTTGTTGTGTGTAGTGTAGAAATAGGTTGGGTTGTTGGATGGAAGGTTGGATAAACTATAATACATTATTTTTATCTTTGGTGTGCCTTTGGGTTTGGAACCCATATGTATTGGGATGGTTTTCCCCCCTCTTTACAACTAAAAAATGTGTGAAGGATTAGGGGTTTTTTCTAAAAATATTTCTCATATTTTAGGAGCTATATCTTCGCAAAAAATTATCTGATTCAGCTAATTCTTGGACCAACTTGTGTGGAATTTGAATAGCTTTAAAATGAGTGGTCATATGCTAGAATATGAGAAATATTGAGGGATATTCGACCCTATGAAGTCAACCATTTGGAATAAGGACAGTGATGATTTTTCAAGTTGCAAAAAATGAAATTACAAATATTTGTCAGCTAGGGTTCGAATGATGGGAAGAGCAATGAAAGGCTAGGACTTCAATGAGGAAGGAAACTAGTAATCTAGATTTGGTAAAGCGGATTATGATAGTACGATATTTTGAGAATATTACTCTACTAATAGATAGTAGAGGTGAAGTTTTGACATTATGAAGGCTGCTATAGGAAAATGTCAAGAAAAATGTTAAATTTTGGAATAATTGTATTCATATAAAAATTGAAAAGATCTAAAAAATGAAAATCAAGAATTCAAACATTTTATGTAAAATGATGTAGGTTTCTAGCTATAGCATCTCAATTGAGATGAGAAGTGTATATATTTATAAACTCTCAAGCTCTAAATAAGAGAGTTGTAATTTGTCATGGGCGGGGGACTTGAGTGCAACCCCTTATTATCCAAAAAAAAAAGTATCTCATTTTTTATATATGATACTTGTTGTGCAACTTGATCCATGATGTTGCAATAGCATTCTCATTTCTAACTTTAGGAATCCAATAATCTACAATAGATAATTTTAGAAGCATTAAAGTTTATCTATGATGCTTGTCGAAGTGATCAACATCATCTTTTGGCTTGGTTTCTTTCTTGAGAACTATACTCACCAAATATCAATACTCATAAATTATAAATATGTTATGACTCCATACAATATAATTTATTTGAGTTAGTTTATATAAATCTAGAATAATAAGAATATAAATATTTGCCATTCATACATTGATGGCAACCTCAAATAATAAATGCTAAACAAGCCCTGAACATAAAACTAAAAATAATGAATTCCAAACACTACATTCAACTCCATCCAAGATAAAAAATTTGGTAAACTCCAAGCTTCACTTTACCACAAGCTTACTTGGACCAAAATTTGAACTTGTTAAGTCACAAGCTGGACCAAACTCTAAACTTGCTAAGGCATGATCCAAACCAAACTCTAAACTTGCTTAGGCACAAGTCAAACCCAACTCTAAACTTGCTAAGGAATAATATGGACCAAAATCTAAGGCACAGTCCAAATCAAACTCTATACTAGCTAAGACACAATTTATATTATACTTTGTAAACTATACCCATTCAAACTTTGAACTTACTTAGCAATAAAAGACCAAACTTCAAACTTCATAAGTTGCATATGTCACCCTCAACAAGCATCAACAACATATGCTAGTTGAATAAAATCCAAATTTTATAGATAATAGACAAACAAACTCCAGAGTTTAAAGATAATAGACGACCAAACCCCAAAGTTTATAGATAATAGATGACTAAACTCCAAATTTTGCAAGTAGCAAGCACCAAACTTGGAACCGTGCATATAACAAGGATCACCCAATCCATGAGCTTGGGCCTCGATAAAAAGTCCAATCTATAAACTTAGACCTCAACAAAAGTTAAAATGGTGAATTTCAAACTATAAAATCTAAATTTTATAGATAATAGATGACCAAACTCCAAATTTTGCAAGTAGCAAGCACCAAAATTGGAACCGTGCATATAACGAGGGTCACCCAAGCCATGAGCTTGGGCCTTAACAACCTCAACAAAAGTTAAAATGGTGAATTTCACAATACACACCACTCATCCAAACCTCATAGTTAGCATACATTAACATGTTTCATCAATATAAATTTCAAATATTATAAGTATTTTTGTCATAGCACAAGCTTTGGGTAAATCTATCTAATGGCTCCAAAACATGATACACATAAGCTTTGTTGGAATACACCCAAGTTGGGAACTTGGGTAACTTTTACTGTTTTATTCCTTTCAAACAAACAAATTCTACCAGTTATCGTTCATGGGAGTTACACTAGAGACCTCACACTTACAGGGAAAATTACCATTGCACCATGAGTTCCCTACCCAACACTAATAAAAAACCCTTTGATCAAGGAAAATAAACACCATATGCCTACAACACAAAAACACGTTCTAAATGTCTACAATGAGATTAAGAATAGAGGAAAAACCCTTATTGAACATGCAATAACTACCAACCTATTGTAAATTAACTATAAGAGATAAATCAAGTTAACTAAGACAAGTGAGTGATAAATTAACTATAAGAGATAAATCAAGTTAACTAAGACGAGCGAGTGAGAAATTAAATATAAGAGAAAAATCAAGTTAACTGAGACGAGTGAATGAACTCCTCCTTACTCCCTTCTAATGACTCTGATACCATAAAAAATATAACACATAATGCACTATTTGCATTTCTAAGCTCCAATTTATAATGATTTACAATTTACAATTTGATAATCGGTTTTTGTTGATAAAACCAAATCCTAAAAATTATCCCTAAAAATTCTTTGTATAAACCAATACAAAAGGAAGAGCTCTAGAAGAGAAAACCAGGGCATCATTTGGGTAGCTGAAGAGATTTTTGGTTACTGTGGACTTGAAGACGAGATTGTTGCCCTAGGAGGACCCAATGGGGACATCCCCAAATCCTCTTTTAGAGAGACATAGTTCTTTTATAGATTTGTTAAAGAATAAATCTCCATCAGATACTAAAGAAGCACAAAAAATTACATTAAAAATGCTCTTTACGACTATTGGAAATAGATCAACATCTCAACGAGTTAATGGATGCTTGCCACAGTCAGAATCAAGGCCAAATATTGTCATTGAGCAAAGGATGGTTGAATTTTATATAGAGCCAATCATGATTTGATCTATAAATTCATGGGTATTTGCCCTACCCTAATTTTTTTGCATTCCTGTGTTCGAAAAACTAGGATCCTCTTGGTGAGTATTATTTGTGGTTTATTAGCAACACATAATTTATTGTTAGTTTTTATTCACTTACCGATAGAAATAGGGATTTTGAATAAGAAAAGAGGAATCATGGTCCGACAAAATTATTTGTTCAACCCTGAAAAGTGGGATTTGATCCTTGAATTGAACCCACTACTGTCACGGTTTGGATCCGTTTATATGCACTTCCAATGAATTTTTGGAGTGAACATGTATTGGAAACATTTGGGTGTTTCCAAAGATACAATGGAAGGAAACATAGCTGTTTATGCAAGATTATGTGTGGAAATGGATCTTAGCCAACATGTTTTGATAAATATGGAACTCGAACTTGCAAGACTATCTTGGATTCAACATCTGGATTATGAGGCATTGCCCTTCAGATGCAGAGTTTACCACAAATATGGGTATTTGGCTTGATCTTGCCCAAATAATATGAACATAAAAATGGAGGTTCCTCTATGTCAAATCTTCCTAAGGAGGGTAATTCAACAATCAATAAGAAAACAACCAATATTTCTCATGGTAAAGAAGCATAGGGAGATGGTTTTGAACAACCCAAAAGAAGAAGGTAAAATAAAAAATATAGTAAAGAGCAAACCCAAATCAAGCCCTCCAATAGGTATGAGATATTTAAGACACTAATGGACCAAGAAGAAGAACAATTCATGGAAGGAGTGGATGGGAATAATGAAAACAATAACAACCATGTTCAAGCCCTTCTTTCACCTCCTCCCATAATAGAGCAAGTAATTGAGTGCAGTGAGTTACCGTAAATAGAGAGTGAAGGGGAATTGATAGTGCATAACCAAGAGTAATCGATAATTAAGGATGCCATCATGGGTATAGCAGAAAAGAACAGAGAAAAGCCAACTCTAGGGATAACTCAGGTGGAAAAGAGATAAAAAAATAACAACTCTCAAGGAGTAGGCAAAAAATCAAATAAGAAATTGATAGAAGTTCAAGGAGACAAGCTAAGTGCTGAAGGATTGGTGAGGCCAATAGATTTTTACTATTCTCAAGGTAACCAATGATTATACAATAATGGAATTTTAGGGGTTTAAACAATAGAACTCATCAATTTGTTGTTCAAAGACTCTTATAAAAATGTAAAACAATTTTTTTGCTTATCTAGGAGACAAAAATACCATTGGATCTTATGTGTAAAATAGTAAATAGACTTTGGAGGGGTGCTGGTCATATGGAAGTGGCTGCTCAAGGGGCCTCAGGGGGGATAGTTACTTTTTGGAACTCTCTTGAATGGACTGCAATAGAACATATAGCTTGGAGGGGTATCCTCACATCACATTTTAGGAACAATGTCACAACTAAACATGTTTTAATCATAATTTTTTATGGGGCTCAAAACCTAGATGGTTAGATGCATCAATGGAAATTTGTGCATAACATGAGAGTCTCAAGGGAAGAGTTAGATTGGATTATTGTTGGGGATTTTAATGCTAAATTATCCTCTAGATATTAGGAAGGGGGAACCCCAATTTTGGACCCAGGGGATCGACTTATGATTGCCCAAGTCCAAACATTACACTTGGTGGATATTAAATACCTTGGAACCAACTATACTTGGACTAATAAGAGGAGGGAGCCAAATAGCAGGAAGGTGAAGTTAGACCATTTTTGATTTTAGAGGAGGCATTTGTAAAATGGAATATATAATTTCAGATTTTGGAGGGTCCAGTTTTAGATCACTTTTTCATTTTTTTGGAAGGGGGGATCAATACAGTGCAATATCACAAACCATTTAAATTTAAAAAAAAATTGGTTACGAAAAGAGGAACTTCGAAAGAAAATTCCATACTAGTGGGAATAAGGCCACCCAAAATATGGAACAACAATGTTTAGATTCCACAATCATCTTAATTATGTCAAATATCAATTGAAACAATGGAGGTGAGCTAACAAGACAGACTTACAGGTCCAAAGAGCTCCATTGGTGGTCAAATGAGATGAGGTTCAAAAACACTTTAGGGAAGGAACGATTATAGAGCAGCTCAAAGAAGAGGATAATGCATTTGCGTAAAGCGGTTGAGGACATTGAAAACCAAGAGGAGACCTACTGGAAATAGAGAGCAAGAACCACTTGGTTATTAGAAGGTGATAAAAATATCAAATTTTTTCATTGGGCTACCTATGCTAGGAGACAAATGAACAACATGGAAGCTCTTCAATATGAGAACGGAAACTCCTTTGATACAATTCCAGGTATGCATTTCCATTCAATGGATTATTTTTCTAAACTATTTAAGGAAAGTATGGTGCACGATGAAGAGGATCAAAAAGAAGTTCTTGCTGTCATACCCTCTTTTATATCCGAATAAGAAAATTAGGCCCTACTTAAACCCATTGATAGAGAGGAATTGAAGAATGTAGTATTTGAAATGAGCACCAGAAAAATACCATGTCCAAATGGCTTTTCAATTGAGTTTTTTTCAGGTCTTATGGGACAACTTGGAGGAGGATGTAATGACTATTATAGATAAGTCCAAATGTAGTAAAATAATGGTTAAAGCATTAAATCATAATTTCATTGCCTTAATTTTAAAAGGGGAGGAGGAGTGCATATTTCAGATTATAGACCTATTGCCTTATGCAATGTCATATATAAAATAATCACAAAGGTAATGGCTGAGCGGCTAAAACCTCTTCTACATAACATTATCTCCTTGGAGCAAGGGGGTTTCATAAAGGGTAGGTAGATCTTGGATGATGTGGTTCTAGCTCAGGAGGTAATCCATTCAATGCAAACATCTGGTAGTAGAGGAATGTTCATAAAATTGGATATGTCAAAGGCTTATGATAGGGTGGAGTGGAGCTTCTTGTCAAAGATGATGACAACCTTTGGGTTCTCTCAGGATTGGATATATTGGGTTGTGAGTTGTGTTTCTACTCTGACATACTCAATGTTAATCAAGGGTCTTCCATCACAACCGTTTGGAGCTACTCAAGGCATTCATAAAGGAAATCCTTGTTCCCCCTATCTTTTTCTCATATTGGCTAAAGGTTTGGGTAGAATCATCTTGAGAAGAAGACAACACAATTTGCTAATAGGTATCAAGGTGGGTGAGGAAGTTTTGACTCACCTACAATTTATGGATAACACAGGATTTGTGGGAGTGGCCAACTTCAGGGAATCAAGAATGATTAGAGATACACTTAATGTCTACCTTAGGGCTACAAACCAAATCATCAATGATAAAAAATCTAAAGTGGACTTTTTCAATTTTGATCAAATGCTTTAGGACAAAATTTTAGAGATCTTGGGATTCACAAGGACTTCTCTCCCAGTGGTATACTTGGGGGTCCCTTTGCATTTAAAAAAACTAAAAATAGATATCTAGAGGAATATTTTGGACTATATCAAGGAAATAATTAATAATTGGTCTCACAAATGGTTAAGCTATGGGGGTAGATTAACTTTTTTACTGTCAAACATTCAGGCCATGCCAATTTATAGAAAGAGTTGGACAAGATGGCTAGAAAATTTTTATGGGAAGGAGCAAAAGGAGAGAGGAAATGTGCCTTAGTAGGTTGGGAGAAAGTAAGTCAATCCAAGGTAAAAGGAGGTTTGGGACTGAGAAGATAAAAGTTAAATAATAAAGCTTTGGTTGGAAAGCTTTACTGGAGATGGATTTCCCAACCAACTTCTTTATTCAGTAGAATTTTAACTAGTAAATATTTGGGACAAGTAAACCCAAATGAGGTGGGTCGTTTCCATTTGGATGGTAATGGATCCTTAGTGTGGCAGGATCTTAAGTTAGGATCTCAGGTAGTGAAATATGGATTATTTTGGAAAGTGGGGAGAGGGGAGAAAGCTTGATTTTGGGTAGATTCATGGGATCAATACCCACCTATCATTGTTGAATTCCCTGAACTTCAACCAATAAAAACAACCATGGAAACCAGGGGTTGGGTCCAAATTAAAAGTTATTTCAACACTAGTCAGTTGGGGGATTATAAGTTTAAGCAATTTAAGAAGTTGGATGAGTGGCCAATTTCAATTCCTCCATATTTGACACCCATCATGACTAAAATATTGGTAGAAAGATTTCTCACAGGAGAGATGATGAGGATGAATTAGCTTGGGGTTATGGGAGCCTTGGTGTCTACACAATGAAGGATGGATATGATAAGATACTTTCTGAGCCTCCTCCTCATGCATATCGGGTTGAGGATTGGAGAAAGATTTGGCAATCCAAGGGTTGGTCGAAAGTAAACTTTTTGCCTGGCAGTTCATGCATAATGGAATTATTAATTTTGATAATATCAGATGTAGGAGAATCATTGGTCCATATCAATGTGTTTTATGCTACAAGAGTGAGGAAACAACTGATAACTTGATGTTTGAGTGCCCATTCATGCGCCAGATCTAGGAGATATGGTTTTTATATTATAAAATTCGAGTTAATGGTGATTTGAATCGGATTAATATTTGGAAAATATGGAAGAGGGGTATATTTAAATCTAAAGCTCTTTGTATGGATTGGGAGCTTGGATTAAACTTCATTTGATGGTAAGTGTGGTTGGAGAGAAATGACAAAATTTTTAGAGAAACCTTTTCATATTTAGATGGAGTTTGGCAGGTTATTTAGAGCAAAGTCATAGAAACTGTGGTAGTGTATGCTAAAGAGGAAAATCAAGTTGTTATAGGGACAATGGAGAAGGAAGTTCAAGTGCAAGGGGGCAGGACATAGCTAGTTGAAAACCACCCCCGGAAGGTTGGATTAAAATTAATACTTATGGAGTTGCAAAAGACAATCCGGGTAGAGTTGGAATTCGAGTGGTTTTTTGGAATCATGTTGGAACAATGCTCTATTAGGAATTGCAAGGCTTGGGAAGGGCCACAAACAATGAAGCAAAAGCCTTAGCTATCAAATCTGCTTCTATTTGGGTAGTAAAACAAGGTTAGAGGAGGATAATACTAGAATCAGATTCTCAAATAATAGTTGGAACTCTCGATTGCATGAGGAACTTTGCTTTGAAGACATGGAGGTTGAGGATTCTTGTCACTCAAATTAAGGAATTGTGGAGGGAATTAGATGATGTGATTCCAGTTTATGGGAGTAGAGATCTAAATAAAATGGCAAACTTCCTGGCTAAGATGGACACTGAGAAGGAGGTAGGGGTTCAGTGGCACAATGACATGGTTTTTGAAGATGAGATGATTAGGCAGGTTGGTGAGCAAATCCAGTGTTTAGCTAATTTGGACAACCATTCCATAAATATGGTTTAGGAGATTTGTGCTCCAATGTAGATATTCTTTTAGAGTTGTAAACAGGTGAATAGCCATTGTAGAAATATAGTTTAAGAGATTTGGCTCCAATGCAAATCTTCTTTTACTGTTGTAAACATGTGTTCTCTTTGGCTAAGGCTAAGAGAAGTCTCATCCCAACTTGTAAATGATCTTTGTTTTAATACAAGTTTTTTCAAATCATTTTTCAAAAAAACAAACAATACAAAAATAAAAATTAGTTTGCTTCCATTATAACATTCACATCTATAAAAAAAATTCAACTTAAAGTTAATCTTATGATATGCATAGGCACCAAATGACTTTGACATTAAGCATTTACACTTAAATTTTATATAAAAATAATAATTCAAATTTTTTTTTTTTTGGTAAGTAAGAGAATTGGTTGACCCAAAACCATTTTACAAAATAGGGTCCACTGACCAACTGGACAAAGGCCAAGCCCTAAAAGTTTAAACTGACAACAAAAATGGCCAAGACCTACTCTTCCAATAGAATACGGCCAAACTAAACTATGGAAGCCTAATATTATGGCCATCGAGAAAGAAAGATGCAAAAAAGAACTAACAAAGACAAAAACTAATCATGCAAGCACCATGCAGAGTAGCTTGTGCCCATATAAAAATAATAGAATATGGTCAAAAAAAAAACATCCCATAGAATGGACAACCAAGATGCCAAGCAGTCTTCCTTGTAGTCCTCATCTAACTTCTTATCATCGTTCTTGCCATCATCTTTAGATTTTGCCTTCGACTCCTTGTGCCCCCGGAGCTGCGGCTATAAAACAGAAGATTTAGGGAATCACACAAATCAACAGTTGCACTGATGAGGCCGGACCAGACTCTTCAACTGGTTGATACTGTTGGAGGCTGATGAAATTGTCATCTTCTCCAAGACTATTATGGTGGGGTCTGGTGCCTCATTGTCAGGGATCTCCAACACTTTGTTATTTCTTGCTAGGGCCTTTTTGCGACATCAAATCCAAACACACCTTGGGAAATACTTGAGGCCAAAGCGGATGTTTCCCATGCATGAATTTGTAGATAAAAAACCTATATCAGTGCCCCACCAGCTGCAAAAAACACTAGTCACATGAACAAAAAAAAACAAATATGACAAAATCCATTATAAGGTTCAAGAAAATATATATATTTTTTAAAAATGCCCCCATTTTCTGTCATTGATCCACTTTGAGCCTTCCAATCTAAAGTTTTTCATTATCAATCACCATTGAGACTGCATGAGGAAGATTTTCAGTCCACGTGATCAAATTTGCTGCTACAATGCCTTCATTTTTAAACCTAAGAAAGTTTTTAAAATAAATAAATACAAGAATAAATAAATTAATAAAATACTAAACAATCACTTTTATAAAAAAATAAGAGAAGTATTTAAACCTATCTTGCTTAGAAAGGGTTGAAAAAACATAATATTAAAGCAAATTTTTGTTGTTTACAAAACAAAAATGCTTAGAATTACTGAAGATAAGTGGATATAAAACTCAAAGGAAGACTTTGTATGATTTTATGTAATGGTTGTAATTTGTGTACGTTAGTAAGATACACCAAAAAAAAATTACACAAAATTGAGGTATGCATTAAAAAATAATAATTATAGCATATAATTTTATTATTTTTTACCATCTTTTATATATACATCATTCCATTCCAGCATCAACAGAGATGCAAATATTTTAAATTAAAAAGCTTTCAACATCCAACATCAATTAAAGACAAAATAAAATAGATAATATTTAAAATTCATAAATTAACTAACTTTCTAATAAAATGAACAAAGGTATATACATATATTTATATTTATTTGGTTATAACAATATAAACCTAGAGATTTAATAAAATCTAATAAAATAATAATTATATTAATAAATTAATAACATATATATAAAACACCTAATAAATTCAAAACACTCTTAGAGTATGTTTTTTTTAAACAAGGTTTCAGTTCTATCTTTAAAGTTATTAAAGGTAGAACCAAAATAATCATCTTAAAAAACATTCAGATTATATGTCAAAATTAGCGAAAGTCTTAAATCCTTAATGTAATAAGTTACCTTATAAATATTATTTTCGTAGTTTTTATTGGTTAATTGTATTTATGTTTGCATAAAAATGCAAAGAAAAGAGATAGCTTTTTAAAGGATTAAATTTTTCAAAATGAATGGAAAGTCTTCATGGCATAATGGTATAAAATTCAAGCAGGAACTGGCTGCAAACCATCTAGCGCTTTGAGTTCATCAGCTCTATATGAATAACCTGGTATGTTCAGTAGTTCTAAAATTATCTTTCCACGGAAGCGGGGAATCTGATTCTGTTCAAACACATCATCTGTTTGTATTTGATTATTGGTTTAAAATTCAAAAAGAACACAGTGAAACTTGCCTAAAATTCTGATTATATCGTATGAAACATCACCTGTTCAAAATTTAGAGGTAGATCCCTGCTGAGAAAATCAATGAACTTGAGCATGTAGACTCCACAATCATCACTGTTCAACAAAGTCATTAAATCAGCACTTAGTCAAAGTTTTTAGACCATTAATGGTGCATGCTTGTCTTTAGAGTATTATTATGGTGCATAAAAAAATTATAATATATAAAAAAATTATAATATGCATGTCAATGGTTAATTTGTTTAATGTATTATTTATTAATGATTAAAGTTTTAATTTTATGGGTGAAGAGATTTTAAACAATTAATTGAAAATAAAAGAATTTTATATATTCAAATAATATCAATTACTAAAATATGGAATACAGGTGGAATTTGTTTAAATTTTATATATTCTATTTTTAATTTTATTAATAACATAAATAAAATTATTAAATCGATATAAAAAATCCTAAACAATTTTCTTGTTTGAGAATGTTTTGTGAAGATTTTGTCTCAGATGATATAGACAATTTTTAAATGAAAAAAAAAAACACTAACCAATTTTCTTGTTTAGGAATGTTTTGTGGATATTCCATAGTCAAGGAGAGAGCATCCAAGTGCTTGCCACTTTTTCCTTTGGCTTCATGTTCTATATAACTTGCCTGCATTAAAAACATTGGATCCAAAGAGAGAAAGGGCATTCCAATTGTTTTATATCATGTTAGTTTCTAGGACCAATCAATAAAGTTTCACTTACTTTGCTAGGATGTTTTGTTGATAGGCTTATTTAATAAACATCTATAATACTATGATAATTTATAGTATAGTACTCATAAAACTTAAGACATTCACTTACTATGTTATACATAATTTGCAAAGCATCTGCATCTTGCACCATGTAGGAATCCAAGTATTGAATTTTCTTTTCTTTACTATGAACCACAACAACAGCCCAATGGTCCGAATTTCTATTGATGGGCACAAAAATCTGCAACAAACCTTGTAAACGAATAAGTCAATGATTTTTACTATGGAAGGATGAAATGGACAGAACTACAAGAACAAAGCCAAAACCAATTACAATTAATTCTAGTACATCCATGGAAATAAATTAGTGTGTACATTACCTTATCACAGTCAAGCAAGTTATAGTCCAGTTTTCTAGTCAGCTTCATGACTGATACAAAGCTCCTAGAAGATAAATCTCTTTTCAACTACAAGATACTAAAGTAAGCATTCCCAATGTACAGATGGGCAGATCAAACTAGCTTTGTATACTCTTGTTTTGCAATAACAACAATAGACATACCAATGTGTAAAAGAATGTACTAAAAAAGTGACACTTCAGGAATTTTGCAGGCTCTCTCTTTTCTCTCTGCTTGAGCATTATAAGATATGGATTTATTACCTACAATTACAAGATGATGCAGACATATGTTAGAATTCAATCAAATAAAGAATAAAATATGCTCAGAATTGTGAGGAATCTGGATTCTGAATTATTATGCTAAATTAATAAGTGCATATCCTACAATTAGTATGTATCTCAGCTTTGTTTTGCTACAAGCATTCTTGAAGATCAAGAACATATATTATTTAAATTCAGAAAAGAGAATCGTTATGCAATGTTGGGATTTTTTCCATGCCACTGATGGAGAACAAGCAGGTCATAAGTGCTTACATCATCAGTGAGCCACTTTTTTGGCTTGAGGGCACACAACACACTTCCAGTGATCTTTTCACCGATTTCAGGATGCTCTATAAGGATCTTATTTCTGTATACCCCAACATTCAATTTCATAAGATAAACATTATAGCGGGGATAGTGCAATTCTGTATTTATCAAAGCTAGTAGCTATATAGTATATTATTTGATGAAACATTTTGATGGCATAAGCATTTATTAAAAGTTCAATACAAAAGTTTAAAGTGAATCCTCATGAACTCAAGTCTTGGAAACTCTTGTGCTCCTTAAAAGCTATCTTATACCTGTAATCTTTGCAGAGTACGAGTCGAAGTATTTTTTTTTCCTGATCATCCAGAGGATCAAAGGGGTCCTTAATGAAGTAATGCTGCAATATCTTTCAAAGTTAGATCAGCGTACCCTGTGCGACAGAACTGCAATTGTTCTTTCACGATATCTAAAATCAGGGCAGACAAAAATGGATTCATTGTTTTATTCATTTCAAATCAAGTTAGGCATAATATTAGCTTATAGGAATTAAGGACATGTCATTTAATTTGTTTTACTCACTCCATTGCTTCCATTGCTTTCCATGGTTCTGAACTCCCTAGTACCTTTCTCAACTGCATCTGAATGTGAAGCAAAAATGTTTATTAGGACCTCAAGCAATGCAATTTAAAAAATAAAATTAAAAAAAGACTCCAATTAATCTTACTCATGCCAGCTTCCCCACCTTTGGCTTCATCATTATCCGAGTCCGAAAGCACTGAATGTGATGGATAATATTAGCGATTGAAATCTAAAAGGATTGCAATCTAGATTAAAAAAAAAATGGTACAAGGTCTGCAAAACATGTCTATAAGAGTGTCGGATGATCTGATATACTAAATGCTGTAAACCTTAAAAATTACTTTACTTAAAATTATTTAAAAATTCAAAGATGCTTATGGAACACTGGTTTTATTTATTATTAAAAAAAATCATTTACATGTAATAGGTTCTTTTGATGGTTCTGTACAAGGCTTCTCTACTGGGATTATAGACTGTATATGTGGTTTGGATTGTTCATATGAAGTAATCTCTACTGGTATTATATATTTGGGTTGTTCAGAGGAAGTCCTATGTACTGGTTTAAATTTCTTTTGGGAGTTGATATATTGTGAACGAGTGAGGATCACAACGTCCTCTTCGTCGTCATCTTCTCCCTTTACTGGTATATTCTCCCCACATTTGTTAAAGATATTGCAAAAATATCGGTACCCCATGGTCTATCATTCACAAGGATGTTTTCACTGTATTAAAATAATGAGATTTTAAGGGTTTTGATGGTGGAGAAATAGAGATCATATACAGAGGTAGATAGGTAGGAGGAGGGAGTCAGAACAGAGAGGTGTGTCTTTTGAGTCGCTGACAAACGCCGGTTATGAAAATTCAGAATTGTATCTTCCCAACAAAAATAAAACTTTGACTCTTGGATTTTAATATATCTTTTTAGTAGTAATAGGCAACCTTTTATTATTCTATAAAAATAATCAGTATATTTTTTAATAAAATAAAAGTAATGAATTGGATTTTAAACTTTTATATATTTAAATTTATAATTTAATATTTTATTTTATTATTATAATATGAAAATTAAAATTATAAAATTTAAATTCCTAACTTTCTCATTTCCAATACTTATTATTCATTTTTATATTAATTTTTTTATATTATAAATTTAAAATGTATTACTATAATTAAAATTACAATAATTAAGGTTCAAGCCTGTCGGCCTACGCCAGATACAAAAAAAACCCTTCGGCTAGCTTGGGGAATGATTATCCTTAGTATAAAGGTTTGAAACCGTGGCGTGGGTGATTGCGTGAGGGGGTGGGTGTGTGTCTCCCTGGTGGAGTAGTTGTGACAGGTTGGGGGATTCCTTAATATTACAAAAAAAAAAAAAAAAACTATAATTAAATTTAAATTTATTTATTTTTTAATATTATTGACTATAATTAAAATTTATTATTATAATTATGGTTCTTATAATTAACTATACTCATTATTTTAATTAAATATAATTATTTAAGTTTAATTTACATGATTAGTTTTAAAATATATTTGATGCAACTTGTTTATAAATAAATTATTTTATTATTTTTTGGTGATACTATGTCACTTATAGAATTGTAAATTATAAAATTAAGAAGAAACAAGTCCTATAAAATGTTTAGTAATTATCAAGAATACAACAAAAATCTTTAAAGATATGAGAATTTGAATGGAAAAACTTGATGTCCTTATATATAAGTATAATACAATACAATCTAGAATTTTGTGTATTTCATTGTTAGAGTTTGAACAACTTTTGAAGACGAGATATGAAGATTCACAAATCCTTCTTCCTTTATTTCTAGGAATTTGTCATGATCCTCCTTGGTAGAGTTTTTGGCACATAGGAATAATGTATTAATTTATGACACTTTAATACCTAGTTTGAGCAATTGAACCAACTATGTGATGTTTAGTTGATTTAGAAAAACATGATACTACTAATATATTGCCAAGTGTGCATGATCATGTACACTCAAAGGTGGAGGAAGTAGAATCATCCACTAGAAACGAAGGTACTTGATGTTGGAGAAATGATGATTAAGGCAATTCGGGGGTAACATTGATGGATACCTTCATATAGACATGCATTCGGTTAATATAAAGGTTTGAAACAGTGGTGTGGGTGAGTGTGTGAGGGGGTGGGTGCATGTCTCCCTAGTGGAGTTGTTGTAACAGGTTGGGGGATTCCTAGTCAAAACCCCCATCTCTTAATATTACCAAAAAAAAACAAAAAAACTATAATTAAATTTAAATTTATTTATTTTTTAATATTATTGACTATAATTAAAATTTATTATTATAATTATGGTTCTTATAATTAACTATACTCATTATTTTAATTAAATATAATTATTTAAGTTTAATTTACATGATTAGTTTTAAAATATATTTGATGCAACTTGTTTATAAATAAATTATTTTATTATTTTTTGGTGATACTATGTCACTTATAGAATTGTAAATTATAAAATTAAGAAGAAACAAGTCCTATAAAATGTTTAGTAATTATCAAGAATACAACAACAATCTTTAAAAATATGAGTATTTGAATGGAAAAACTTGATGTCCTTATATATAAGTATAATACAATACAATCTAGAATTTTGTGTATTTCATTGTTAGAGTTTGAACAACTTTTGAAGACTAGATATGAAGACTCACAATTCTTTCTTCATTTATTTCTAGGAATTTGTCATGATCATCCCTGGTAGAGTTTTTGGCACATGGAATAATGTATTAATTTATGACACTTTAAAACCTAGTTTGAGCAATTGAACCAACTATGTGATGTTTAGTTGATTTAGAAAAGCATGATACTACTAATATATTGCCAAGTGTGCAGGATCAAGTACACTCAAAGGTGGAGGAAGTAGAATCATCCACTAGAAACGAGGGTACTTGAGGTTGGAGAAATGATGATTAAGGCAACTCGGGGTAACATTGATGGATACCTTCATATAGACATGCATTCGGTTAATATAAAGGTTTGAAACAGATGGTGTGGGTGAGTGTGTGAGGGGGTGGGTGTGTGTCTCCCTAGTGGAGTTGTTGTAACAGGTTGGGGGATTCCTAGTCAAAACCCCCATCTCTTAATATTACCAAAAAAAAACAAAAAAACTATAATTAAATTTAAATTTATTTATTTTTTAATATTATTGACTATAATTAAAATTTATTATTATAATTATGGTTCTTATAATTAACTATACTCATTATTTTAATTAAATATAATTATTTAAGTTTAATTTACATGATTAGTTTTAAAATATATTTGATGCAACTTGTTTATAAATAAATTATTTTATTATTTTTTGGTGATACTATGTCACTTATAGAATTGTAAATTATAAAATTAAGAAGAAACAAGTCCTATAAAATGTTTAGTAATTATCAAGAATACAACAACAATCTTTAAAAATATGAGTATTTGAATGGAAAAACTTGATGTCCTTATATATAAGTATAATACAATACAATCTAGAATTTTGTGTATTTCATTGTTAGAGCTTGAAAAACTTTTGAAGACTAGATATGAAGACTCACAATTCTTTCTTCATTTATTTCTAGGAATTTGTCATGATCCTCCCTGGTAGAGTTTTTGGCACATGGAATAATGTATTAATTTATGATACTTTAATACCTAGTTTGAGCAATTGAACCAACTATGTGATGTTTAGTTGATTTAGAAAAGCATGATACTACTAATATATTGCCAAGTGTGCAGGATCAGGTACACTCAAAGGTGGAGGAAGTAGAATCATCCACTAGAAACGAGGGTACTTGAGGTTGGAGAAATGATGATTAAGGCAATTCGGGAGTTACATTGATGGATACCTTCATATAGACATGCATTCGGTTAAGGATAATCATAAAAATCTAGTGACCTCGAGCCCCAGATTGATAGCCTAGTAGCTATCATAAATTCTTGAGGGCTGAGACAGGTGACTAGGTTGATGGAAAGATTCCCTCTTTTATCTATTTGCATATGTTTGATTATCTTTTACTTCATCACTATTTGCATTGATGGGTTGGGAAATAAAAGCATGCATCATTTAGGTTACCTTTGAGAACTCCTTGTTTTGCAAAAGAATCTCTTACTCTCTTAAGTATGAACAATAGAAGCTTTATTTTGAAATGATAAAAGAGTTTCATTTTTATAAATAATAGAAGTTTTATTTTAAAATGATAAAAGGGTTTCATTTTATAAATAAAAAGAAGTTTTGCTTTGAAATGACAGTAGAGTTTCATTTTATGAATAATAAGATTATTATTTAAATGATAAATGAAAAATTCATTTATTGAAACTATTAGCCAAATTAATTAATAGAATTTTTATAGAAATGATAATTGAAATTCTCTTAATAAAGTCCTTATTTAAATGATAGTTGAGATTCATTTAAAAAGAAAAGAGAGTAAGTAAAGCTTTTATAGCAATGGAAACTTGTTTAATGGTTAAGCAAAGCTTTTGAATAAAAGAAGAGATAATAGAATTTCTTTCAATTAAAAAAAGAATCTTGCGAGATTTGATTTTGAGAAGACCACCCCTCCAAGAGATAGGATCGTGTTGCATAGTGAAGCTTTCGATCGATGCTGAGAGGATAAATTCATTAATGGCAAGGCGTTGGGAAGAAGAAAAGAATATTTTGTTTAAACAAAATCTATCTGCCAGTTGCATAGGAAAATACGTAGGACTGATGAAACATGATGGTGGACAGTTAACAAGGAGATAGAAGAAGGTAGTCTTGGGCGTGAGGAGGCCTTATCGTTGTAAGAAGAAGAATACGATGATGGACGACAGAGAAGGAAAAGAGTGCAGGAATCACATTGTGTAGTTCAACGTTCAAAGAGCCAAAGTTGGAGGAAATTCAAGGTTGGTTCATTAAAAACTATCATCCTTGTTTTTCTTAAATAAAAAAATAAAAAGAAAATAGTTGTTTTTCTTATGTTTTGAGCTCGGTCTATAGATGCTAGTTGTGTTGGATGTCAATGCTGTTGTGTTGGGTCACCATTACAATTGAAGCATCCGTTGGAACCCTATCAACTCGAGTTGCTCTTTCACTACGTCGAGATATGGTTGTGTGGGAATAGTCACTCATGATTTTCCTATCATGCTATGTTGGAGTCTCTATGACATTTGTATGCTGTTAGGAGTTCACCAAAATAGACCTAGCACCTTTCGAGAATAATATCCACTTGACCAAACCAAGCCTAGCCCCAAACCAGACCTAGCACCAAACAAATTATAGTTATTTGAGTTAATGAAGGAAAATGATTTTATTTATGAATTAAAGTAGTTAGCTTTAATTTAATTAAATAAATATGGAATTAGTTCATTTGTAAATTAAGGGTATTAGACTTTAATTTATAGAATGAAGGAAAAAGAATTTATTTATGAATTAAAGTAGTTGGCTTTAATTTAATTAAATAAATATGGAATTAGTTCATTTGTAAATTAAGGGTATGGGACTTTAATTTATAGAATGAAGGAAAAGAATTTATTTATGAATTAAAGTAGTTGGCTTTAATTTAATTAAATAAATATGGAATTAGTTCATTTGTAAATTAAGGGTATGGGACTTTAATTTATAGAATGAAGGAAAATGAATTTATTTATGAATTAAAGTAGTTGGCTTTAATTTAGTTAAATAAATATAGAATTAGTTCATTTGTAATTTAAGGGCATGAAAAATTAATTTATAGAATGAAGGAAAAGGAATTTATTTATGAATTAAAGTAGTTGGCTTTAATTTAATTAAATAAATATGGAATTAGTTCATTTGTAAATTAAGGGTATGAGACTTTAATTTATAGAATGAAGGAAAATGATTTGTTTATGAATTAAAGTAGTTGACTTTGATTTAGTAAATAAATATGAAATTTGTTTGTTGTGTAAATTAAGGGTATGAGACTTTAATTTATAGAACAAAGGACAAAAGGGTTATTTCTAATTGAAGGAACCTAGATTGTTTGGCAATTAAGGGTATGGGACTTTAATTGTTGAATAAGGGTTGAGTAAATTGTTTTAAGTAAAACCTGTGATCTAGTTGCATTGTTGAAAGACTCTCATGGGATAATGAGAGGGGAAATAAAAATAGTAGTTTTTATGATATCAACTATGCAATAGATGGTTAGATTACTTGATTTGATTGTATAGTTGCAATTTGGAAAATAAAATGAGTAGATGCATTTAGAAGCATGTCTATTATGGAACCATGAGTGCCCTAATCCCCTACTATCCTCAAATAACTGAGGAAAACTAAAACTAAAAAGGAACAAGGAGGTAGTTGGAACCAATGCATCGGTTTGATTCTACTCATATTGATTTACTTATGCTTTAATGGACTAACCATGTGGGGGGATTTCCCTGATAAAATTGATGTAATATATTATTCTTTGAGAGTATGGAAGATTTACCATACTTGTTTAAATGTAATAAATATTAATTGATGAAAGATGTACCTTTAAATTATTGTTGAATTATTTGTCTTGTATAAACATATTTTCTATTTAATGTTGCTATCTCTTGAATGTTGATCCCTCTTTAATCTTTTGTATGTTATGAATTTACTTTTGTTAGATTTAGTATCTGATTTATTCTTGTTCTTCTTGCTAAACATTAGAAACTTATTGAATGAAGTTCTAGGGTGAACTTAGGGTGAACATAGTAGACCTAAGGGATTAAGACCCCTTAGGGAGAATGATAACTGAGTTTAGAAAAGACTACATATGAGTTAAGATAACTCGTTGTAGAGACGAGATGGATAGCTTAACTTGCAGTACACATAGCATACCTACACAGACTGACTTGTGTATGATATGGTGATGAACGTACGCCTTCAACTAACTGAAGGTGATAAGTTTAGCTCATCAAGGATGATGAGAAAGATAAAATTATTTGCAATAACACATGATACACCTACACAGATGAAGTTGTGTTAAGGGTATCTGGTGAGATCTAGACCTTCAAGAAAAATTAGGGGATTTAATAAATAGAAGTCGGTTAGGGGTTTACGTATCCCTTTCCTTAGTAAAAAAAATATTTTCTTTCTGTGTGTTTTCTTGTAGTTGTATTTTTGGATCATTATAGAATTCTTGGTCATTCGTGATATTTGAGATATTTTCCTTTTTATGATTGTGTATGAAAAACTAAAGAAAAAATTTGAGCCCTTATCCCTTGAGTTAATCCATTACAACTTAGATCTCACCCTTACCATTAATGATCTATATTATTCCATTTTGTAGAAATTGTTTGCTACGACAACCTATTTCTACCACAACATAGATTTGAGATCCTAAACTAGTGCCATTATAGCCTTAAGAAAGTTCTCACCACACTTAGTTTAATACAAGGATTGAGTTTTAGCACCTCTTTTCATAAGGTGGAATTGTTTTTTTTTAATTCTAGATGTCTTGTGTATCTTGACTTGATGTTGAAGGGAAAACAATTATTTAAAATATAGATTAGTAAATTCATAGATCTATAGAATATTTCTACCTGTTGAAATACCTGTTATCTAACCTTATTAGACTAAGGCCAATATTGATGAAGTGCCTACAAATGCTCTTGATGTAGCCTATGGGAAAATACTATGTAGGCCTTTGGGCATTCCATATGTAATGGTACGGGTATCTTTATGTAAGTGCATGGACATATTTATATGTAAGCCTATGAGCATCCTTCTATGTAGGCCTATAAACATATTTATGTAAACCTATGGGATATTGTAATGTGTTGTGGTTAAGCTTCTCTCGAAGCCACAACCGACTTTTGTACTTGTATTGGTCATATTTTTCCTTTGGGTACATGTAGACCTTGAAAAAAGTGATTTTGTACTTTTTTATAATATTTTATTCATGAGGGCCAGTCTCACAACCTTGACCTAAAGGTCTCATGTATTTGGGTATAAATACTCCTTCATACCAACCATTTTTACAATCAGTTAGAGTGTAATTTTATTTTTCTTTCAATGAGATTATTCATCATATTTTATGGAGGATTGGAAATGAGCTCATGCCTACGTCAGCATGATGCAAGCTTGCATCATTGCAGGGCACCAAATGAGGTGAAATATAGAACTATGGTTTGTTTATATGTAATGGTTACCTTTTCCCTCCCAAGCATGATGCTTGGAGGGTTTTCTAGCTAAAAATATCTAAGGGTTTGGGTTATGGGAGGTCTTAAGTTTGAATCCCATCCACTTTGAAACCTTTTAGAATGATGGCTTCAACATACACCAAGATGAAACTCACGATGACATAGTAACTTGCAATTATGTGGCACCTTGTAATAACATGGTATTGGATGGTATCACTCCTTTACACAACTATGATAATATGGTAGGGTTGTACAAACACTACATAATAGTTTATACAACTAATGTGGCAAGTTGTATAGTTAATATGGTGACCAGTCCATAAATTTCAAGGTAATACATGGTAGTCCATATGGATGATATGGTAGACCATATAGGTGACTTATTAGTAGGTGCATGAATTTTTAGGCAACATGTAGTAGGTGACATGGTGGTCTATACAACTAAATTGGAAATCAATGCATAAATATTGAGGTAACAGATGGTAGTCCATAAAGGTGATGTGGTAATCCATACAGGTGATATGTCACTACATTTGGTGACTAGTGGAGGTACTAAATTAGTTGATGACATGGCACAAATCCTAAGGTGACATGTGGTAGGTGATGTAGGGGATGAAAAAGGCATTGATATGGCATGCTCTGATTAGGCCGATGTGGTAGGTGAGACAATGATCAACATGGAAGGCTATATACCACACGACATGTATAAATATAGGTTTGACTATTCACATTTTTCTAACACATCAAACTTGACAAATAACTCAAATAGTTAGCAGTAGACTTGACAACATGATTTTTGGAACGAATATGGATGCGACAAGTGGCACAATGTGGTTCTTGGATTAAACAACAAATTAGATTATGAAAAGTGATTTCATGCAATTTATCGATACATTGAATAGTCAATGCACACTTCACACTCCCTCAATTATGCATGCATTGACATGTAGCAACCTCCCCATTCGTTATAGGTAATAAAAAAATTTCAAAATTTTCAAAGGTTTTAGAGGTATTTTAATGATTTTAGGGTAAAATTTCTAGGGGCCATTACCTTTGTATACGAAAGTGTTTTGAGCTTGTTGTTTTTTCAAATCATAATTTTTTTGAGATCTCTAATTGATAGTGTTGTTTTTGGTCACAACTATATAGATTTTTGTATTTTGATAAAATAGTTATAGATCATCATGTGCCCTTGTTGAGTGGTACTAACTATGCTATCTAGAAGATCAAGATTGAAATTTTACTTCGAAGTAAGGGGTTACTCAAATATGTAAATGAGGAACCTTGTGATACTGATTCTAAATAAGTTAAGCAACTTTATAGGGACAAGAAAGATGAGACTCATGGTGTCATTGCTCTTCATGTTGACAATGTGTATGACACTCATGTTAGCAACACTATAGATCCTAAAGTGTTGCTTAAGAAATTTTAGGGGATGTGTGACTGAATTGATTCCATGCAAATTAGTATACTCAAGGCTAAGTTGGTGACCCTATCCATGGATTTATTTGATACTATTTATGAATAAGCCTACTTGTGAGTTTTATAAAAAAATTGGCACAAGGTATAATTTTATAGGATTTGAATCAAGATACTTGAGGAAGTAACAACCCAGTCAGATAGATTAGAAGTTTGGAGTGGGATTGAAGCCTTTATTAGAAGAAAATACCAAGAAACCCGATTCATTATCATAGGATATTTTAATGCCATAACCAAGTTGGATGAAAAATTTGGGGGAATTAGGAAACTAATCCAAAGTATGAGAGATTTCTCAGCTTTTATTCAAAACAATAGTCTATTGGAGGTTGAGTTTGAAGAAGAAAACTATACATGGACCAAAAATAGAAGAGTCCAGAACCTAATAGCAAATAAATTAGACAGATGCATTCTCTTAGATCATTATCTAGATGAACGAACTTGTGCTAAAATTAATACCTTGACAAGGGTTGTTTCAGATCACTGGCCAATAAAAGTTAATTTTGGTTGTAAGTGAATTAAAAAAATATCATATTTAAATATGAGTAGATGTGGGAAGACCATCATCAATTTTTTGATATGATAGCACAAATATAGAATTATTTAAGAAAGGTGGCCTGTATACACTTCCAAAACAAATTAAATCAATGAAATCTAAATTAAAATAATGAAGCAAGAACACTTTTGAAAATATTTTTGAGAAGAAATAACTAAAAGATACTTTCAAAATTCTAGAAAGGTGATCATAATAATCCAAGCTCAGAGGAAAGGGAGTTACTTGGTGAATATCATAATATTTTGAGTAAGGAAGAGAAAGTTTGGAGATTAAAATCAAGACAGACTTGGTTAAAAGGAGATAAAAACATAGTTTTTTCATAGGAAGGCAATAGTACAAAGATTAACATCCAAAATTAGTAGAATTAAAAACCTTACAAACCTAAACTTGTATGATGTCCCCTACTAATGTATCATCCTATCCTTTCGCTGTATGACCCTCATCCTACATGTTCTTAGTATTATGATCTTCCACATTCTTTGTTGTACAATCCTTCATTCTAGACTTCTATGATGGTCAATCATACGGTCCTCCTCATGCACTAGAATTATATGATGCCATGTCGAATAGTCCCTTTGCTACCTTTCTTGATTTGTATAATGCTCCATCGTATAATCTATCTATATTGTAGGATTGTTCTCTATACTACTTATCATCCTTTGTCCATTTATAAAATGGTCTACCATACATTCTTATTCATTTATATGACTCTACTTGGATTTTATTGAGCTAATTCTATTTATAAACTTGGTGACAAAAATAGCATGAGTGACGGTATTCCCAGTAAGGGAGGTGACATAAAATTTAGGAATGAAACACCAAATCGATCATCTCACACTCCAAACTCCAACTGTATGGTCTTTGGACTATATGATCCCAATAAATATACAATGATACTAATAATATGATGTATAATTATACTATCACTCAACTGTATGATTACTCAATCGTACAATTATCTATAAGTATATAACTTACTAAAAAACCATACGATTCTTCATAGACAATAATTGTTCCTTGAGGTAATCACCAATTGTCTGTTTCATAGAAATCGTACAAAATTTGTTCATCATGTATATTTACTAAGAGTGTACAGGTTCTTATTTCCTCGTACAAACTACCAATGTACGATTATATAATTATGTAATTATAACAACTGAGTAATTAATATATTCCATTAGTACATAACTTTAGTATTAGTTTTCATAGTAACTGTTGGTGCAATTTTGAATTTTTGCACCTACATCCTTCTATAGGATGATGACTCTCTGAAGGAGTTCGTCAAGTTTTGAAGATATTTATGGATGAGCAGAAGAAATCAAGGGGTGGTGGCAACAATCATGGGAAAACCAAAGCATCAGGTGGATGATGGAACTAAGCAGGGTGGGTCATAGAGCAGACAAATATTCCAAGCTCAGTCTTGGGTAAAAATTTCTAAAAAATCTACCCAACCTGTTGGGTGGGCCCTCCAAGTGGTTAGCGAGGGTGAAGGAATTGTTCAACCCTACCCTTGGGGATAAGAAAAACCCTTGCCCATCTTAGGCAAGAAATTTTGAGTGCTAGTTTGGTGGAACATCTGAGAATCACCTGTACTCTCTCATCAGTGCCTCTACAAGCAGAAGGAAGTACAAAGGAAGCACCCACCTAATACGAAGAGTTCCTACCATCACCCCAAATTTGAATGAATGATATATCAACCACTACAGTAGTCCAAGTACCCAACACTGTACATAGAAGTGATATATTTTTAGCATGACATTTCCAAGGTTCTCTAGTGCATGTCATGTGCTACCTAACTAGAGGTTCATTGATCGAGAAAGAGGACAAGGTAGCTAAGTATTAATAAACCAGGTAGAGAGGTCAAAGGATCCAAGGGACCAGATTGAACTAGATGTATATACCTCCTTCTAGAATATCAATGTTATTATGAGTAGTGTACTAGTGCGGTGCCTATCAACTATAGGAGTGATCTTCCTATCTACCACCATTAATGTCCAGATTTTGAATTCAATGTAAATATACCTATAAATAGTGGAATGCTGGTCATTCCTAAGGGTGGCTCTTTAGAAATTACAATTCATATGTAAGGTTTACCTCTATGTAAATACAAATTATGTATTGTTTGATCTTTGACTTTATCTCCTTGTTCTTCATTAATTGTATGAATGCTTATTTTTATCTAGTTGTTTAAGTTATCTTGTGATATTCTGCTATATGTATTCTATGGGGTTTACTTAGGAGTGCATATTCATAAATATGGGTTGTAAGTTTATTTCTGCTAAAGCTAGTCGAACAAGAGCGCTCTGATTTTGAATCTTGGATATCATGCACCTGTTCATGGTTCTAGAATTCACCCCCCAACCCCCACTGATAGGATCCAAAATAAAGACATTGTCAGGTGATTTATTAGGTGTCAAGTTTATGTTTCATACGTGGTATATCATTTGCATAGGTCTTGATGCAGCTATACCCATCCTTGTGAGTTCTAGCTACGACCATTTATTTATTTATTTCCAATTTTCCCTTTCTTGTTTTGTGACGTAGATAACGGGAACCACCCTGAAGGAATAAAAATCCTCTGAATATCATCCACCTCATTCGATGTGGTGGGCATTCTATGCTTGGCATTGGTCCACCTCCCCGTCCTGTATGTAGTGTCAGATTACTGACCAATAATTTTTGGTGACTCTACTAGGGAACTCACTGAGTTTTTATTATTATGGAAATTAGAGTTTAGTGACTCTAATTTTTTCATATCTACTCAAAATCACTTGGTGACTTCGACTACACATCACATCCAGATCATGAGATAAGTCACCCGCTTGACCTAAAGATCCAAACATCCCATAGGACTCAAGGTATGGTGAGCAACCTTGATCTCATTAGCAAAGATAACATGCTTATATGGTGACTCCAACTCTGACTCCAATGATAGAACTGGGACCTCTAAATACTAGTGCTTTGATGGCTTGGCTATATTTCCCCCAGTGGAATGACCCTGGCCCACTAAACCTCCACTACTCGCATGAGATTACCAAGGGGGCCTTGAAAGCCCTGACCAAATATAATGGCACCTTGGAAACGTCTAGGGATCATCTCAAAGATGTTGTTGCATTGGCATCCCTCCATGGTATTTCTTAGGAAGATGTCATGATCAGGCTTATGTTCATTTAACTTGAGGAAAGGGCACTATTGTGGTACCATACCCTTGGGTGGAAAACTATCTGCTCATGGGTTGACCTAGAAAGAGCTCTCATTGACACATTTGATGGCTCCATGGATCCCTTCCAACTCTTGATGCATATATCATACATCAAGAGAGCCCCTCTTGTGTCTCTGATTGACTTCAAAATTTTATTTGAGATGACCTAGAAGAGCATTCCTCCTAAGTGCCAACCGTCACCCACCTAGGCTCACTTGTACTATATCCAAGATCTAAGATCGAATATAGGCCTCCTCCTACTATAATCTAGGGAAAGGAGATTCCCTCAAGTATTTCAAGAGCTTGTATGGGTAGAGTGACTCCTGCTTCAAGAAGGAATGAAATATTTAGGTGACTTTGCCCTCCCATCCCCATTTCCATCCACCGCTGCTCCCCACCTTATTGCATAGTATCCACCATGGATGATAACTCAAGCTATACGGGAGCCAAGGATATAGTCTAGTTGGACCTAAGGGGTGGATGTCATCTTAAGTCCAAAAGGGAGAAGTGTAAGCATCAACACCTAAGGCAACAACTTTATCACTTACACCTCTCCCCAAGAAGTGGAGGACCTAGACTTGGGTGGGAATACCATGCACAAGGAGGGAGCAATTTTACACCCTTTTATGTCTAGGGGTGTAGTGAGCAAGGACCAAGCCATATTGATGGTGGCATAGTCAATCGGCCTCTATTTCCCAAGGAGGGCCCTTCAGTAGCAGGCTCAATTGATGAAGCCTATGAAGAAAAATGTGTGAGGACAATGAAGGTGTGTGAAGTTGGGATTTCACAGTATGTGGATCCCAAAAAATGGTAACATCGAGGTCTATTTATAGATAAACCAGTACAAGAATATGGCTCCCACATGGTAAAATTGATTGCCACACTAATCATAGATTGCATAAGTATTGGTATGCATGATGATATACCAAGTTTTGATATCTTCTTGACTTGGAAAGGTTGGTAGTATTGACCTGACTACAAAAGGTACCTCAAATTTAGTACAATATAGTATGGTTATTATAGATTCACTGGGTGAGATCCAGCATGAATCAGTGGTTGTGGCATACCAATCACATTGTAGCTTTGTGTATATAATTCGGTTGGTAAATAAAGGTGTGTAAAGTACATGACAATAACATCATATGGTGCTTCACGACTAAGGGAAAGTAATTTTAGCATGATACATTCTTAAATCACACTTATTTTTCTTAGCTTTTCATTGTGACCTCCTGGCCAATGGATCTAAGAATCAAATATTCAGGCATCTCTATGAACAATCTTATAAAAAATATTTGCTACTTCTAGAATGCAGTGCCCACTCCTCAAATAATGGAAAATAAACTATATAAGACCCCAAAGGGTAGAAGCAACATGAATTAAGAAGCATAAATCCAAGAATGGAGCTGCACCTAAATATTACCTAGAAGAGTGGAAATGAGCAAATAAAGTTCTTACAAGATTGTGTCAAAAAGAGGTGTTGCACCAGAATTGGCAAATACCTTTGGCATTCTGTCTGTTCTTGAATCCACTGCGATCCTTTATGGGGTATGTTAGCAGGAAGGTTCTCTATGGGGGTGTCCCATGAAACACCTTCCATTTTATTTTTTTTAATTTTTGTGCATCCTTTGCTTCCTTCTCTTTCCTCAGTTCTTTGATGCTATCCATCAACATGATTGGTAGCAGTTATCCCCTTGCTTCTATTGGTTCCTATTTTTCCCTCCCTTCCCTCTTCCCCTATTGTTATCTTTTATTGGATTTTTTTGTTTTTTTCACTTTCCTTTTCTCTTCTTTCCTCCTTTTCCGCCCTTGCCCCCCTCATTTTCCATTCACCTTTGGATTTCTTCCTCCATTGTATTGCAATTTTCTTTGGCTACTTTTGTTTTTGTCCTCAATGTATCACTTTGTATATTTTAAGGTGTAGCGTTATGGATTCTCCTTTCCCAAAAGGGAAAAACCCTTATGAGTCACCAAGAGTGTGGGTGCAATTTTGAATTTCTGCACCGACATCCTTCTACAAGATGATGACTCTCTGAGGGAGTTCGCAAAGTTTTGAAGATATTGATGGATGGGAAAAATAAATCAAGGGGTGGTGGTAGCAATCATGGGTGAACCAAAGCAATGGGTATATGGTAGAACTAAGCAGGGTGGGTCACAAAGTAGGCAGACATTCCAATCTTGGTCTTAGGTGGAACTTTTTGAAAAATCCGCCCAACTTATTGGGTGGGCCCTCTAAGTGGTTAGCGAGGGTGGAGGAATTGTTCAATCTCGCACTTGGGGATAAGAAAAACCCTCACTCATATCGGGTAGAAAATTACAAGTGCTAGTTAGGAAAAAAATCAGATGATCACCCACTCTCTCTCCCTAGTGCCTCTGCGAGCGGAAGGATGTTAGGATTCTAATCCTAACCTTATTATTTAATTCATTAATTATATGGACCAACACGTGCTTTCATCAAACTCACAACTCTAGATAAGATATATATATGCAATGTGTTGGGTGTTATAAACCATCCATCGAAGAATATAATTATTAATTAATTTTTGGGTTCCCCATACAATACAACAACGATTCCTTAATAAAAGCGATTCCTTTTTATTATTCTAGCATTATAATCAATCTTTCTCTATTGGGTTCACTACATCTGGTATCAGAGCCAAGTTCTAAAGGAATTTTTTTTCCTTTTTCTTGTTCTCCGAATACAAGCCTGGGGACGCTGCCAAACGATTACAACCAATTCAAAATTAGTGAAACATGTCCAAGGAGCAACCAGCCAGAGTGACTTCCAAATAAGGCTCTTCATAGCCAATGCAGTGCTCACCACCGATAGCGAGGCGAGGACGTACAGAAGCCAGCAGGTGAGAGTCCTTATAGTAGGAGCAACTAGTGGCATATCATGCCAGAGCGACTGCCAAATAACAGCGCAGACACAGGCATAATAACAGAGCAAAAATGCTCATCAATCCGTCCAGACGACATCATAAATACATTACAAAAACATCTTAATTTTTTTCTTCTGTCACTCCTAGGCCGATGAAAGGATTAAAACCAAACATCAAATCGTTCCTCTGCGTATATACGTTTTTTTGGTGATATTTCAAAACTTCGGTGAAATTAAATAAATCATATTATAAAATAACCTAAGGTTTATATATTCCAGTGATCAGAAATTTGACTAGCAGCAGGAATCAGAACGCGGCGCAAACAATTTTACCATAAATTCCATCACACAACATATTCCCTTACATCATATCCCTCGCCGTCACAACACATCAAAACCATAGTCACCTGTACTGTTATAAGAGAAACAAATTACCTTCACCTCAACCAAAATATTTGAAGGCAATCCATTCCAAACCAAAACAAAGAACTATCAAATTGTCCAAAGCAAATTTCTAAATTTATCCATCAAGTAAGCTGACGAAGACATCATCCGACAACATAGGGTATAACGCACGTGACATACAGGCGATTGCAAACAACATAGATACCACCATTCTAATTTGTATCGGGTATATCTGACGAAGACACCCCCTGTGACGATAGATCTCACAGAGAGAAGCATTAAAATTCGTATCAGGTAATGGTATAACAAGCAGATCAAAGAAATCAATCCAAAAAAAAAAAATTGTTCAACAAATAGTAAACACCAAATAAAAATTTCTAACAATAAACTTTCGGAGGCCAACTTTTTGACAACAAATCTTGACGATGACTTTTAGCCACTTGTGTCGATGATTTCTCGTGATAGTTTTGTGCCGATTTTTCAGCAAATTAGTGACAATTTCCAAACAACGACTACGCAAATGGCCGACGATGGAAGAATATATCATGATACCAACCTAATTTTGCTACTTAATCTCGCCCACCTACGTCAAGTCACATCAGTGCGTGTATATAAAATTCAATTCCAGGATATCGCCAATCGCATCACAGGGTTGGACGAATTAGTCCTCATAAGTGGGTTCATCAATGGATTGAAAAAAGAAATTAGAGTGAAGATCATGATGTACACTCCTCACACCCTACAAGAAGCCATTGGATTAGCCTTGTTAGCCGACGATACATTCAATGTTCAATGTCAACAGGGGGAGCAACCTATTAATAAATCAACATTCACACACACTATTCCAAAACACAAACCCTTGCCAGTTAAGTACCTTAGCTTACAAGAAATGAAGGAGCGACAAGCAAAAGACCTATGCTATACTTGTGATGAGCAATTTGGGCCCCTTCATTGTTGTGCTACACAAACATTGTATTTATTGAATATAGTTGATCCCTGTCACTCCATAGAGGAATAAGGTGAGGAAGATGTGCACGACATGACCAAAGCACTTGATCATAACAATGAAGAAAATGAGGTCGATTTGCAAGAAGTGCTCGATGCACCACAAAAAGATGAGGTAGACATCAATGCAGTAAATAATGAAGGCTAGACATACACTCTCAAAGAACTACACACAAGTTCATCACCAATAGTGAGTTCTCATCGTATAGGTAGCCTGATTCAGAAAGGAGGCAAAAGAGTGAGTGCACCTTTATTTTCCCTTCATTCTACACAGGAAGAATCGGCTAAAGCGAAAGCCTACTGTCATCACAATTCTCCTAAGGAAAATTCTACTATTTTTCTTGGCAATCCCCCACTAACACTCTGACCTTCAAGATATCCTTACCTTCGAAAAAGTGACATCAAGATAGTACAAGAAATTGTGCAAATTCAACTTGGAAAACAAGCAACGAAGCTCCTTACTTTGAGCTTTGAGGACAAAGCTCTTTTTAAGGAGGGTGGCATGTTAGGATTCTAATCCTAACCTTATTATTTAATTCATTAATTATATGGACCAACACGTCCTTTCATCAAACTCACAACTCTAGATAAGATATATATATGCAATGTGTTGGGTGTTATAAACCATCCATCGAAGAATATAATTATTAATTAATTGTTGGGTTCCCCATACAATACAACAACGATTCCTTAATAAAAGCGATTCCTTTTTATTATTCTAGCATTATAATCAATTTTTCTCTATTGGGTTCACTACAAAGGAAGTATAAAGAAAGTATCCACCTGGCACGAAGAGTTCCCATCATCGCTCAAAATTTGAATGAATGATCTACCAATCGCTGTAGTAGTCCAAGTACCGAATGTCATACATAGAAGTGATAGATTTTTGGTACAATATTCCCAAGGTACTCTAGTGCCTATCATGCACTGCCTAACCAAGGGTTCATCGATTGAAAAAGAGGATGAGGTAGCTAAGTATTAATGAACTAGGCAAAGAGGTCAAAGGATCCAAGGGCCCAGATTGAACTAGATGCATCTACCTCCTTCTAGAAGATCAACATTATCCTAAGGAGTAGTGTACCAGTGTAGTGCCTATCAACTGTAGGAGTGATCTTCTTGCCTACCACCATTAATGTCTAGATTTTGAAATCAATGTAAATATGGCTATAAATAGTGGAATGCTGGTCATTCCCAATGGTGGCTCTTTAGCCATTACAATTCATATGTAAGGTTTACCTCTATGTAAATACAAATTCTACACTATTTGGTCTCTGGCTTTATCTCCCTGTTCTTTATTAATTGTATGAATACTTATTTTTGTCTAGTTATTTAAATTATCCAATGATATTCTACTATCTAGATTCTATGGGGTTTACTCAGGAGTGCATATTTGTAAATATGGGTTGTGGATTTATTTCTTCTAAAGCCAGTAAAACAGGAGCACTCTGATTCTGAATCTTGGATCTCATGCACCTATTCATTGGTTTTGGAATTCGCCCCCCATCCACCATTGATAAAAGCCAAAACAAAGGTGTTTTTGGGTGATCTTTTAGGTGTTGGGTATGTGTTTCATATGTGGTATATTACCTACATAGGTCTTGATGCGGCTATAACCATCCTTGTGAGTTATGGCTATGACCATTTTATTTATTTCTTTCCCCTTTTCTCTTTCTTATTTAATTATGTAGATAGCTAGAACCACCCCGAAGAAATCTGCCTCCTTCAAATTTCGTCCACCCCATCCTGACGCGACGACCATTCTATTCTTGGTGTTGGTCGACCTCCCTGTCCTGCATGCAGTATTGGATTACCGACCAACAATAACACTCCTCTAGACAATTCCTCATTAGCAGTGCTTACTTATTGTATAACAACATACAACTCATGGTGCTTCCTCCGTACTCTATAACCTACAACAATGGGTTATACCATAGAATAAAATATAACTATACTCTATCAAGTATATGTAATTGATAATAACAATGACAATATCATATGGATAGAATGATCCAATGTCTCATGCATGCACCCAAAAAATTATTAAAAAAAATGTATTTACATTCTGAGGTTCCCTTCCAAAATTTCTCCTTTAATTCAACCTCAGTCCTGACTGCAATAGTCAGTTCCTCCCTCTTTTTAGTAATGACTTGATATCTTTGTTCTAGCTCTATTTCATGAGCTTGTTGTTGTTCTTCCCTTACATGGAGCATAACCTTATGATTCATAATTATTTGATTATATCTAGTTGCATCCCTTTCCATTTCAATAATATTCTTATCTTTAGTTTGCAACCATTTTTTATTTTTCAGTTGTTCCTCTTTGTGTTTTAGTTTCTCCTCGTATTTTTCCAACTGTTCTTCTTATATTTTAAAATATTCCTCTTTCTCCTTCAGTTGTTTGCCCTATTCTTCTATTTGGTCCTTTATGACTTTCAATTGATCTTATTGGGCCTTCATTTATTATTCAAAATCCTATTTCATACCATTTATTTTTATTTATGTTTCTTTATGTCTTGTTTTTGCTTCTCTTTTAATATTTTCATTTTCTTCCTCCATAGCAACCATTTATTTTCTTGCTACTTTTGTTTCCTCTTTTTGTTCTTCCTTAGCTTAGTGAATTGGCTCCAACCCTACAGTAAGCCACTCTATCCAATGTATCAAAAAAGTATACTTATGGAATAGTAATACCAGTTCTAGTGGTGCTCTCCTATATTCTACTTTTGTTGTATCTGTTGGACACTGTTGAATGTGACTTATATTCATGTACACTCTCGAAGGCAATCTAATGTTAATATTTATTCCTTATGGTAGCTCTTCTATTCCAATCATGCTTGTTACTTCTCTAGATGGTAATTCCTAGGGTTTCTTTGCATAGAGTTTAGTGAGCTTCCTTATTTTTTCTTTTTTTCTCACCCACTTCACTACTTTATCCATTTCATTATAAGCTCTAGCCTTCCAACATCTTAATTTTCCAACACATCCTAGCCAAAAATTCAATATTATATGATTGAACATATCCATTACTCATATAAAGAACTCATCTACCTGAACATTAGTTTATTCTCCTTCATTAGATAACCCAAAAGTGGGTATTTCATTCATGAAATGTGTCTGCAACTCTTGACTGCTTTCATATTCTTGTTCTTCATATTTCTCTTCTTGTTGGTTGGATTGTGAATCTCTATTTTCACCCAGTTGTATTTTTTTTATTTCCCTCTTGTTGATCAATTCGTTCTATAGCTCTTTCCTATTGGTCAATTTTTGTAGCAATATCCCGCTTAACTATTCGTTCTATTAGTTATTTCCTATTCATCCTCTTAATATTTTTGCTTCTCAATATTTTGCTCTTGTGACCCCTCTAATGGATCATATGGTTCTATATTTTTCTCCTGTGACCCTTCGAATGGATCACATTATTCGTTATTATTTTCTTTGTGCAAATTCTCTTCATTAGTTGATTTCTAGCTATTGCCTCCTCTCCTTAAAATTTTAATTTGTGGTTGATTTTTCTTTTTCTGTGGTATCTCAGGTGCTACTACTACATCCTTACTTCTTCTTGGATCTTCCACATTTATTTTAGATGTTATCCCTACATCTTTAACCATCTCTTCACTCATAACAATTCAAATTCATATATGGCTACCAAGGTAGGTGATCCACAAGTTTTCTCTTGTATTGGTCCCTCCATGTGTTCTAGAAGATCTATGTCAATTATGTCTCTTTTCTCCAATCCTATTCCAACTTCATCAAGTGCTCTTGTTGGTAATATTTGTTGTTGCATAATAAATCTCAAAATTTGTTTCTCCTACAACATCATCTTCTCATGTTCTTGTTATCTCCTTGTTCAAACAAGACTTGCTAGTGGTTGTTCTTTCTCCCTATTTTGATGTAGTTGCTACTCCAGCAATAATTCCTCAAAAGTTACTTCATATTTTTTATTGATCCAAATCTAACCTTCTCTTGCACATATGGTGTACCTATTCCTCTAAAGCCTCACTTTCCTATATTATAATTGCTTTTGGTTTCTTTGAATTCTTCTTAGTCTTCATATTTTTAGAAGTAAGCTTCTTTACTAGTACTGATTTTGCCCATCTCAAAATCGAAGGTTGGTATTTAGGAAAATATCTTAGAGAAGTCAAACCATAAAATGGAATTCCATCCTAGAATAGTACATCAAATATTACTCCAATTACATGTAGTGTCATGGAGAAATTATTCATTTCTCTTTAGTAAATTTCTAATTTTGTGTAACAAGTATGTTCCCCAATCATACTACACCTTCCATAATATCCTCTTCATATTGTGCCAACCACATGGGTATTTATGATGATTGTACTTCTCCTAACAACCATGGCCTAACAATATTCATGACACACCTCATTTAATTAGTCCTTAGTTATCTCTACTTGATTCCACATCCTCATGGACCAAAATATTTGTTGGCCTCCTCTGGATTAATTATAGTAAACTTGTGAATAAGCCTATACCACTTGATTTGATAAATATGTCCTTTATTTATTATTTATTCTCCTTGTAGCAACCCAAATGTTCATAAAAAATATCTATGGAGAATACTATCTTGAGGTGTCAATTCCTAACTCACATATAAGTCCAATTGTTCTTTACGTCATAGGATTGAATTATTTGCAACAAGTATTCTTGAAAGAAATTCTTATAAAAAATTGTAAATTGTGCAATAACGCTCAATCCTACTTTTTCCAAGTCACCTTCAGCTCATGATTCTCTAGATTCTCTTACCACCATTTCCAACAAAACTCTCTTAAAGGTTGAGTGAATGTTATATCTTTTAGTGATAATTATTCCTTTTCTTCTTCACTTTAGCAATCACTTTGTTCTTTTAGCATATTTTATTTATGAATTCTTCATCCAACTATATTTCATATGTGCTCATAAAATTATCTTCCCCCACTCATACTTCATTGGAATCCATCCTATTTAGTTGTACAATTTGATCATGCAACCATACGATTCCCTTCATGACTATACGATTCATGTCTATTGTAATTGTACGATCCTTGTTTGCTAAAATCATATTATTATTGTTAGCTACAATCATATGATCCTTATATATTGTAATCATATGAATCCTTTAGCCACTATAAAACCCTAACCCAAATTATACCAAATTCAAGTACCTTTTCTAGCTTTTTCTTACTTCTTTCGTGCAATCGTATGGTGACTCCACACATTGTATGGTAACAAATATGCAATACTTTTTCTAGCAACTCCACCAACACCTTGTCAATTTATAGGGTTTATGACTTATATGATAACTTTCTTACTGGTCAACCTTACTTCCTAGCGTAGTTTATTCATATCCTAGCTACATTCCTTTTTACAAAAACCCTAATGAGATATTATTGGATAGTAGGTGCCCTTCATGTGCAATTTCTTTAAGGGGATTTTAAAAACAATTGGACTGCTCTTCTTTCCTGGAGTTTACCCTTATATTCCATTTTTGTTCTAGAAGTTTTCTCCTTATGTTACATAGGCCCTTGCTTTCAAAATATATTTTTTGTCTAACTATAGAAAATTTGCATTCTCCTACAAGGTTTGATGGCAACTAAAGTACTCTCAAAACCCTAGATTTTTTCTTCTAGAGATGAATTTTGTATTCACCACTGATGGTATCCTCTATCTAGTTCTTCTTATCACTTTGCAATGTCCTTTGTTGCTATTACAATGTGCCTCACTTTTATTCTTGTTATTGGTTCATGTTTAAAATTCACTTATGCACTTTTTATAACTTCTATTTTAGGGGAAATGGTTATAACCATTCATTGCCACTTAGTTACATATTTTTGGATGATTGCAACCTCAGTGCTTGCATGAGATTTTTATTTTATTTTTACCTTTTTAAACCTAACTATACAATATGTACCTCCTTATTTTGTTGATGTATCAGAGTCATTATACAAGTTGTAAAATGACATTAACTTGTACTTGTAAGGCTTCTCCTATTGATGTGTCATTCTATTATTTTTAGGTTCTTCTACAATAAATGTAATATGATCCCCCTTTTTCGACTTGTCGTATGATATGATTGTACAATTATCTTCATTATTTCCTATCACACGATCATATATGGTACATTTTTTTCTCATGCATCATATGATTGCTTTCTCATTGTATCATATGATCTATAGTTGTATGGTTCGTAGTCATACAGTCTATAATCATAAGATTCCTAGCTTTTAGGATCATACGATTTGTTTTTACTTGATTCGTACGATATTATTCTTCTTCACTTATACAATGGTAGGTTGTTTGACTATCTAATTTTTGGCTTGTACGATATATCATCGTATGATTACTTTGTTGCTCTTGACTTGTATAACTCCTTGTCATATGATTTTCATTTAGGAAACTTCTACTTCGATCCCCCAAACTAAGTCTACCTCAAAAATTGGTGAACAAGTCCTCCTAACTTCACCAAATTATTGATATCATGCTTGCCTTGGATAGAATTGTTCTCCTTCTCTTCCTTGAGCATTTATTTTGTGGCCTTGCATTCATTCCATGTCTCCTTGTTTAGCTCTTAAACAAATTTTGTCAATTTGGTGTATCCCTCTTCCAACTCCTATCTATTCCAAACACCTTCAATGCATATGTGATCGCAACCAAATTCTATAGTGAGAACATAGACCTTGAGAAAGTTCAAATGGTCTACCTTGAAGGGTGTTAGCTTTTGATGTTATAATACTTAATATAAATCACCATAGGAAAATAATCATAGGATTGAATATAATGAAGTTGCAATATAATGGACCCAATAATGATATTGTAATAGAGATAAATGAGACAACTAATATGTATTATCAAGGCTTAACAAGATGTCAAATAATATTCAATAATATGCTTAAATATGAATGTAAAGCCTAAAATATACAATATAATAACACATAATAAATTTTGCTCAAATGTATCCAAACTTGTATTACTCCTATTTTTGTTACAATATCTCGTAGAAACACTCTGTAGACAATGTAGAATATGATATGATATGATATGATATCCTCTATGGAGTAATATATAGCCTTTCTAGGATGACTCTTCCTTTCCATATACTAAGCCTTATGACTCTTGGCTTCTCTACTTGACACTTGCATACACATGATACTATCTTGTATGCACACTTGGACTTGAATCTTCACATAACTCTTCCTAATCTAAGGACACATGTGCACACTTACATATTGGACACTTGTGCATATTTACACTCATGACACTTGTGCATTTCCTACACATTATTACATTACATAAAATATTTACTCACACACTAATCTAGGACACAACCCTAATCTAATATTTACAATAATGTACCAAGGTGGTACATTGGCATGTACCAAATAATGTAATATTCTCCAACACCCCCTTGTATTACATTATTTGGTTATTGAAGACTTTATTCTTCAATATGATCTTCCTACTGATCCTGGAGCCTGTGTTGTTCTTGCTTTCTTTAGTTTATTGCCTTTCTATATTAGGATCAAGTGAGTGATTAATATCTTTCAAAAAATCATCTTCATGAATTAACAATTTTTCTAAAAGAGATTTGACTTCATTTTATTCTACAGTTTCTTCTAGTTCTTGAATTTCTTGAGCTAGATGACGCTTTTGATTTCTTTCTCTATATTGAAATTATGGTTGATTATAATGGTACTGAGAAGGGTACTAACGTTGAAATTTTTGCTAATTTGGATGATATTGAGTCTGATATTATCTTGGCTATATTGGCCTATTTGTTTGAACACTTTGATTTATCTAATTTCTTTGATATTGATTCCTTAGATTATATCTATAAAAAAATGTATTATGATTCCTCCTACATATTTGACAATATCTATTATTCCTATTAAACCTATCTCTTGAATTTAAAGCAAAATTTTATTATGTGTTATCTTTTGATACTAAGGCATTATTAGTCAACTCATATTTGATTGAATTCTCTACTTCATACTCTTGTAGAATATTGACTAACAAATGAAGTATCTTTGCTTAGAATTTGAAAGGACGTAATCAGGTGCTTGTAGTTTTGTATAAGAGCTCTCAAGATCATTTGAACAAGAAATTTTTCATCTACCTTTTCTACTAAAGTTAATAGTTTTGCTTTTATGTATGCCATTCTACTTAAAAATAATTCAGTGCTTTCACCACTATTAACTTTTAAAGAATGTAACTGAGTTTAAATATTCAAAATAGTAGCTTTGTTCTTTACTTCAAATATCTTGGCTAAAGTATTCCAAGATTTTGTAGAGGTTATTGTTGTGCTTATGTAAGGTTGTATCTCATATGTAATTACAAATGTTATTATCATGAGGAATTTTTCTTCTTCTTCTTCTTCATATTTTTGAATTTCTCTATCACCTTTAGCAGGTTTAGTTTTTTTCCTCTAACAATGTTCCAAAGTTTTTCTACTATTAAAATGGATTTTACTTTGTTTTTCCATGAAGCATAATTAGGACCTTTGAGAAGTTGAGACTCTAAAAGAAAGAATTTGTTGATAGACATGGTGGCACTCATATAACCTTTGAAGTTGACTACCTTATGACTCCCTAGGTTTTGAATAATTTTTCAAGTTTCTAATTTTTTCAAAAACCTATGATGTTGAATTTCTTGTCTCCCTAATTTATTAGAAACCATAAAGAAAGAATTAATGTAAATATAATGTTCCTAAGTTTGAAGTAGACTTCCTTATCTCTCCAAAATAATTTTGCAAATATTCTATTAACTTTAACTTTCAAAAATATAAAAATTAAATCTTTCAAATATTAAATAACTTTGAAAAACTTAAATAAATACACTCTATTTCTACTTATCACTCCAAAAACTTAAAGAAGCAATTAAGATAACTTCTACTTAATACTTCAAAAATTTAAATAAGTATCTAAGGTATTAATACTTTATTAATATCCTTATAAACTCATACAAACTTAGAAAAATTAATAATTAAACTTACTAAACCTTATTCCTCCTTATTAACTTTAGAAAAAATTAAGATTGGAAAAATATTTGCCAAAATATAAGATGTCACCTTTCTTTATTTGTGGCTTATTGAAGCAAATTAGGTACTGCAAATTCACGAGGGTTCTTCAAGATATCATTGTATCCTCTGAGCTAGGATGGCTTGCATGCGAGTGGGTGCTCATGCATGAATTTATACTACCAAGAAAACATTTTAAGGCTATCATTTTATATTTTGTGGCACATGTTAGCTTGTATGGATGCTTGGCTTATGTATTTGATGCTCCTTTCAAAGATGTTTTATTTATATGACACTTGAGTGCTCCTTCATAACACTTGGCTATTCAACATCTTCTTGCTGGCTACTTAACCTTTTTTGTTTGACTCTGTGTGGCGCTTGGCTCTTCGGTTGCTGGCGCTTGATTCTCCAAACCCTAATGCTTGACTCTCCAATTGCTAGCACTTCGTTTCTTTATCCTTGGAAGCAACTCCTCTTTGATAGGTATTACCCAAATGACTCTAGATTTGATGCTTAATTTATCTTTGCTTGGATAAGGTTGGCACCTGTGCTAGACTATCTCGAATGGAGCTTCCTTTGGCTCTATCTGCGTACTAAGGTAAAATATACATTATCCAAGTTATATTTCTATGGCACTGCATCTTTTATCTATTATGTAATTAAATTTCCAAAACTTCGTCAATTAAAATTAAGCCTTGGCCTCCAAAAAGGTCCAGTCCCATTCTATTTTTCGATCAGATATTTGAAATCTACAAACTGCCCTTTCGTTTCGCCTCCTAATGCTATTAATTTTTTCTCTCTGTTTGGAAAACTCTTCTTCGCTTCCTATTCCTTTGCTTGGCTTGCAACGTTGTGTCCATTCTTCATTCCATAACACTTTCCAAGCATCCATGCATATGTAACAACCCTATCCATGGGGTTTGCTTTAATTATTATATTTTTTTAAAGCATATTTTTGGTAATATTTTATTCCCAGCGCCACATGTGAGATATCCAGCGTAAAACTCTGCAATAAAGTGTCCGCATAATCTTTGCACGTGTCAAATATATTTTCTTATCATATCACTATTTACCAACCTTCGATGGATTTTGGTTAAAACCTTTGATGAATTTCATGTCCTATGAGAGAAGAAAATAGGAAGGCATGTGGACGTGGCACTGCAGGTATCCAAACAGTAGATGGGGACCTCATCGATCAAGGGATTGATGTTCACCCAGGTGGCGGATGACGTGTCGACACTCTCTTTCCATGGCCTCTGCAAAAAATTACGACCATGTGTGTAATCCAGTGTGGCGTATAATTTTAACCGAGAATTCTATTTCACTGGGACATCCTCGCTATTGTAAACGTTCATCATCGCCTGCCTACATACCGTCATATCATTCATTGTGCTGCCCGGTAGGATGTGCTGCAGTTGTTTCAATATTTAAAAATCTGCGTACGAGATACTTGGCACATTGGCAGGTGTAGACTTTAGCATGCTTTTCTCCAAGCCTAATATCTCATCCAAGTAAACCAAATTTTTAGTAACACTATCGATGGAACATATCATCGTATACAGTGTTTATGATCCACTATTATGTTAATTTTCTATATTAACCTTTGACTCCCTGTTCAGCGTTGCTGCACACGTCAACGAACTATCATAATTGTTGATAGTGTCGGGTGCAGATATATCGTACATGTCTCTTTGAACCATTATGCGCTCTCTGATACTATCTTCACTTTTCTATCCTTCGTGGTCTCAGTCTACATTTCTCACAATGATCTATCAGATAGTCATCATCGCCAACTTTAATCACGTAAAGCAAAAAATGTTCATCGTGTTACCGAGTCATCTCCAAGACGCTCGCTAAACTACCACTTCATTACCTTATGAATCCTACTTATCCATGCAATCACTATTCTCTACATCAGCAAATTGGTAAGCCATGGGGTCCACGTCACATGGCCACGTTTTTCATCCAGTGGTAACATATCGGGAACAGGTCCATCATATCCACATCCATGTTGCTGAACTCGTAGGTCCATGCCTTATGTTGCCACATTGGTAGAAACTCGTTTGCGAACTGCCAGATGTTTTAATTTTTGTCCATACGTGCCTTGTTGGGTTCATCCAAGGTGGTCCAAGCCACATCTTCGTACCGAGTCATACATGTCACGTTGTGCCCTTGGGAACTATCTGGGTCATCGCCTTGTTTTGTACACATCACCACTAGTGGGGTGCAACACTGCCAGCACGTCCACGTGTCCAATGCTAGGTGCCTTCATCTGAGCCACGTTTGATGTTCGGTCTAGGAGGCTACGTTGGAACCATCTTAAAAATTAAGTATCTACCCTTTTGCACCCTACACATGAAAGAAAAAAATTACTTCAAATGTCATTTTTAAATAGACCCTAATATAGAATTTTAGAATATGACAACATGGTAAGAATGAATAATTATATTTCGGGACACTTTTTCATTTTTATATATTATTTATCGCTATATATATTATTATGTTTTATTTTATTTAATTTTTCTTTTTGGATTATATATATATATATATATATATATATATATTATTCATTTATTTATTTAATAAAATATGAAATAACTAATCTAAAAAAAAACTTGATATATTAAAATTCAACATAAAAGGAAAATGATTAGACTAACATGGAACAATCAAAGAGGATATTAAATCTATGGTCCTAACCAACCAACCAAACGAAATATCAAAACTCAAAAATTAAGGTGGATCCCCAATTTTGAGACTAGATGTGCAATAGCCACAATAGGCCCCAATATCCTTTCACGTCTTCTCTAGGATTACATTAACAATTGACCTGCCATCTATAATTACTTGTGTCAACTTATGCTTTGGTATTTCCATATGAACTAATGTTAATTTTTCCCAACATCAATCATCAATACTATTGGATCAATGAAGTAATCCTTCTTCTCTACTTCTTCCATTGGCTGGCTCTGTACTTCCATCATCCTTTGTGGCTATAATTCCCCTCCTATCATTGCATGCAATTATGTCATGACACCCACCAAACTTGCCACCTCTATCTCCATCGTTGTATTCAAAACTTGCACTACTAGTTCTTGTATTGATGCTTTTTCTTCTAAGCCTATTGGTTTCTTCAACTTCTTATGTTTTGCTAGTCTTCATTGCTAGTTATTATTGTGATTGGGGATAATTATTCATTGCAAGTTGTAGAGAGTGGAGACATCAAAATTTGATCTTCATCATTTGATAAGGCACTTCATGTTCCCAATGTTGACTCTAACCTTTTGTCTAGTTATTGCATTACTCATTCAAATAAGAAGGTACAATTTTAGCCTGAGATGGGTAATTAAGGACATAGACAATGGTATCAAAACCATTGCTTCTGGTTATTGTGATGAGATTGAATACATGTAGAAGTTGGGAGAAAGACCTACCTCTAGGAAGAAAAATATTGTTGTTATGGTTGCACATGCTGATAATGAGATTTAGAAGTGGTATCATAGGCTTGGGGATTTCTACTATGGTTCTTTGAGATACATGAGTCAACATTAGATGGCTATTGGACTTCCACGCATATCTCCTCAAAGTGGTGCATGTGAGGGGTGTATTTTGGGAAAGCATCATAGGAAGACCGTTTTAAAAGGAGTTGTAAGGCGAGCATCTTATATCTTGGATATCATACATAGTAACATTTGTGGATCTTTAGATACACCATCACTCTAACCAAAAAAGTACTTTTTATTTATTATTTCTCTAGATATGTGTGGCTATACACCATTCACACTATGAATGATATTTTAGAGAGGGTTAAGACTTTCAAGGCCCCTGTTGAATATCAACTAGATAGAAAAACCAAATTTCTAAGCATATATGGGGGTGATAAATATGTTAACTATTATTTTCATATTTTTTTGGCTTCTCATGGGATTGCATATCAAGAATGTTAAAAAAAACAAGGTGATCATGGATATGGTATAATGTATGATTCATTTCAAGGGGATGAATAATAAGTTCTAGGCTGAAGTTATCACCTTTTTGGCATACATTATCAACATGGTTCCTACTAGGATAACCTAAGGCATAACACCTCTTGAGAAATTGATAGGGGATAAGCATGATGTGTCTTGACTCTATATCTTTGGGTCTTTAGCATGGGATCACATACCCTAGTATCTTTAGAAGAAGAAGATACCAAAGAGTCATAAGTTTATCTTTGTGGGGCATTTTGATACCTCAAAGGCATGAGGTTTTGATCTAGAGAGATTTCATCTTTCATGAGGTTATTCATAGTGTTCCTTCCACCCCACCACCTAAGCTTTTGGCTATTAATTCTTATGATCCTTTGAATATTTCTAATTCTATTGGTTCTTATAATATTTTGTTTGGATCTATTCCTATTAGAGAATCATATTCATCTTCTTCTTCCTCTTTCTCGAGTGGTTGTTCTTTACTTATTTATTTTACCACTTCATAGATAGAATCATTATAAATATTTTATTCTTTACAAGCTAGGCAGGATGACCAAGATACATAAGTTTAGAATGCTTTAGTATTGCATGATGAGGTGAGTGATGATGAGTTAGATTCTTTAGTTTTCTCTTTTGATGATGAGTTATCATAGGATACACATGATTATTCAATTTTTCCAATATCTATGTGGGTTATGATGCTTCTACTGGAGGCTTAGCCTATTCTATCTCTTGAGTGACATCAAAAGGCTCCTTCTTGAGCATTTATTTCATAGGTAACACATTCTCATGATCCTCTCACATATTCTTAGGCCAAGGGTAATCTAGAATGGAAATATTCTATGTTGGCAAAGTATGGGACACTGGTAATGAACATGACTTGGGAGATGGTCCCTCTTTTAGGAGGGAATAATAACGTTGGCTACAAAAGGGTCTATAGGATCAAATACACATCAAATGGTTAGGTAGAGAAACAAAAGCCAAGCCTTATTTTTAAGTCTCTCAATAGGAGTGAGGAATATTTTGAGGCTTTTACACCAATAGCTAGGATGGACTCAGTCAAGATGATTCTATCCATTTTCACCTCCTATAGATGGTAGATCTATCAAATGGATAAGAAGAGTGTATTTCTACATGGGGATATTAAAGAAAAAATATACATGTAGTGACCACCCAATTTCAAACTTGAGGGATCCACTCCATTGGTTTGTTGTTTGACTAGGTCCTTATATGATACTTGTGCAATAGCAACAAGCTCACCATCATTTCCTCCCTCTTTTCAGTAATGACTTGATCTCTTTGTTCTAGCTCTATTTTAGTAATGTCATATGGAGTGTTGGCCAATACTCCTCTGATGCAATGGACTTGGTGAACACTCAATTCTTCATCCAACTATATTTCATATGTCCTCACAAAAATCCTTTCCTCCACTTATACTTCATTGGAATTCATCCTATTTAGTTGTACAATTTTATCATGCGACCATACGATTCCCTTCATGACTATGCAATTCATATCTATTGTAATCGTATGATCCTTTTTTGCTACAATCATATTATTCTTATCAGCTAAAATTATATGATCCTTATCTATTGTAATCATATGAATCCTTTAGCCACAATGCAACCCTAACCTAAATTATACCAAATTCAAGTACTTCCAATGTTTGCTTACTTCTTTCGTGCAATCGTATGGTGACTCCACACATTGCATGGCAACAACTCTACAATAATTTTTCTAGCAACTCCACCAACACCTTGTCAATTTATAGGGTTTATGACTTATATGATGACTTTCTTACTGATCAACCTTACTTCCTAGCATAATTTATCCATATCATAGCTACATTTATTTTTGTAAAAAACCTAAGGATATATTCTTGGATAGTAGGCGCCCTTCATGTGCAATTTCTTTAAGACAATTTAAAAAATCTTGGACTGCTCTTCTTGCTTGGAGTTTACCCTTATCTTCCATTTTTGTGCTAAAAGTTTTCTCCTTATGTTGCATAGGTCCTTGCTTTTAAAATCTCTTTTGTCTAACTATATAAAATTGGCATACTACTATAAGGTTTGATGGCAACTAAAGTATTCTCAAAGCCTTAAATGTTTTCTTCTATGGATGAAATTTGCATGCATCATCGATAGTATCCTTTGTCTAGTTCTCCTTATCACTTTGCAATGTATTTTGTTGCTATTACAATGTGCCCCACTTTTCTTCTTGGTGTTGGTTTATGTTTTAAATTCACTCATGCACTTTTTATAACTTCTATTTTGGGGTAAATGGTTATAATAATTCATTGCTACTTAGTTGCATATTTTTGGATGATTGCCACCTCAGTGCTTGTGTGAGGTTTTATTTTATTTTTTAACGATTTTAATCTAACTATACAATATGTACCTCCATATTTTTTTTATGTATCGTAGTCATCGTACAAGTTGTAAAATGACATTAAATTGTACTTGTAAGACTTTTCCTATCGATGTGTCATTATATTATTTTGGGGTTCTTCTACAACAAATGTCATATGATCCCCCCTTGTTTGACTTGTTGTATGATATCTTGTTGTACAATTATCTTCATTATTGCCTATCATACGATTATCTATGGTACAGTTTTTCTCATGCATCGTATGATTGCTTTCTTCTTGTATCATATGATCTATAGTTGTATGGTTTGTAGTCATACAATCTCTAACCATATGATTCCTAGCTTCTGGGATTATACAATTTGTTTTTGCTTGATTCGTACGATCTTCTTCTTATTCACTTATACAATGGTAGGTCATTTTACTATCTAGTTTTGGGCTTATACGCCATATCATTGTATGATTACTTTGTTGCTCTTGACTTGTATAATCCCTTGTCATACGGTCTTCATGTGGGTAAATTCTACTTCAATTCCCCAAACTAAGTCTACCTCCAAAATTGGTGAATGAGTCCTCCTAAATCCACCAACTTGTTGAGCTAATGCTTTCCTTGGATAGACTTTTTCTCCTTCTCTTCCTTGAGTATTTTTTATGGCATTTATTTCGTGCCATGTCTCCTCATTTAGATCTTAAACAAATTTTATCAATTTGGTGTAGCCCTCTTCCAACTTCTATCTGCCACAAACACCTTCAATGTATATGTGGTTGCAACCAACTTCTATAGTTAGAACAGAGTCCTTGAGAAAGTTTAAATGGTCTACCTTGAAGGGTGTTAGCTTTTGATGCTATAATAATTAATGTAAATCACCATAGGAAAATAATTATAGGATTGAATATAATGAAGTTGCAATATAATGGAGCCAATAATGATATATAACAGAGATAAATGAGAAAACTAATATGTGTTATAAAGACTTAACAAGATATCAAATAACATTCAATAATATGCTTAAATATGAATGCAAATTATAGAATATACAATATAACAACACTTACAATACTATTTGATCAAATATATCCAAACTTGTATTACTCCTCTTTCTGTTGCAATATCTCATAGAAACTCTATGTAGACAATGTAGACTATGATATGATATGATATGAGATCATCTATGGAGTAATATATAGCCTTTCTAGGATGACTCTTCCTTTCCATATGCCAAGCCTTATGAATCTTGGCTTCTCTACTTGACACTTGCATACACATGATACTATCTTGTATGCACACTTGGACTTGAATCTTCACATAACTCTTCCTAATCTAAGGATACATGTGCACACTTACATATTGGAAACTTGTGCACATTTACACTCATGAAACTTATGCATTTACTACACATTATTAAATTAAATTAAATATTTACTCACACATTAATATAGGACACAATCCAAATCTAATATTTACAATAATGTACCAAGGTGATACATTGACATGTACCAAATAATGTAATATTCTCCAACACCCCCCATTGATATGTACCAAATAATGGTTATTGAATACTTTATTATTCAATATGATCTTACTCCTGATCTTGGAGCTTATGTTGTTCTTGCTTTCTTCAGTTAGTTGCCTTTCTGTATTATGATCAAGTGAGCAATTAATATCTTTCAAAAAATCATCTTCATGAATTACTAATTTTGTTGAAAGAGCTTTGACTTCATTTTCTTCTACAGTTTCTTCTAGTTCTTGAATTTCTTGAGCTAGATGACCCTTTTGATTTCCTTCTCTATATTGCAATTGTGGTTGATTATATTGGTACTGAGAAGGGTATTGATGTTGAAATTGTTGCTAATTTGGATGATATTGAGTTTGATATTGTCTTGGATATATATTGGCCTATTTGTTTGACCACTTTGATGTTAGAAAATAATATTCTACTCAAATAAGAAAATAGTTCTGCAATACATCACAAGACTGTAGAGAAACGCAATTGACTGATTGATTTATTCCATGAATCAACTTTGTATAAATAGCAAAGTTGATCATTGAGAGTCGTTGGATTACAACAATTCATCAAGTTTGATCTAGACTATACTGAGAGTTCACCTGAATCATGGAGGAGTGGTAACTCAAGTAAGTCTATCCTAGTAGAACTTAAGAGAATAATTACTTATTCTAACATTTGATTTATCTAATTTCCTTGAGATTGATTCTTTGGATTATATCTACAAAAAAATATATTATGATTCCTCCTACATATCTGACAATATCTGTTATTCTTATTAAACCTATATTTTGAAGTTGAAGCAACATTTTATTGTGTGTTATCTTTTGATACTAAGGCATTATTAGTCAAATCATCTTGGATTGAAATCTCTACTTCATACTCTTGTAGAATATTGACTAACAAATGAAGTATCTTTGCTTATAATTTGCAAGGATGTAATCAGGTGCTTGTAGTTTTCTATAAGAGCTCTCAAGATCACTCGAACAAGAAATTTGTCCTCTACCTTTTCTCCTAAAGGTAATTGTATTGCTTTTATGTATGCCACTCTTCTTAAAAATAATTCAATGCTTTCACCACTATTAACTTTTAAAGAATGTAACTGAGTTTGAAGATTCAAAATAGTAGTTTTGTTCTTTCCTTCAAATATCTTGGCTAAAGTATTCCAAGATTTTGTAGAGGTTACTATTATGCTTATGTAAGGTTGTATCTCATATGTAATTACAAATGTTATTATCATGAGGGATTTTGTTTCTTCTTTATATTTTTAAATTTCTCTATCACCTTTAGCAAGTTTAGTTTTTGTTCCTCAAACAATGTCCAGAAGTTTTTCTACTATTAAAATGGATTTTACTTTGTTTTTCCATGAAGCATAATTAGGATCTTTGAGAAGTTGAGACTCTAAAATAAAGAATTTGTTGATAGACATGATGGAACTCATACAACCTTTGAAGCTGACTACCTTATGACTCCTTAGGTTTTGCATGATTTTTCAAAAACCTATGATGTTGAATTCCTTGTCTCCCTAATTTATTAGAAACCAAAAAGAAAGAATTTTTGCAAAATTAATGTTCCTAAATTTGAAGTTTAAATATTCTAACAAATTTAACTTTCAAAAATATAAAAATTAAATCTTTAAAATATTAAATAACTTTCAAAAATGTAAATACACTCTATTTCTACTTATCACTCAAAAAACTCAAAGAAGCAATTAAGATAACTTATATTAATGCTTCAAACTTTAAATAAGTATTTAAGGTATTAATAATTTATTAATATCCTTATCTCTCCTTTTAAACTCATCAAACCTTAGAAAAATTAATAATTAAACTTACTAAACCTTATTCCTCATTAACTTTAGAAAAAATTAAGATTGGAAAAATATTCACCAAAATATAAGATGTCACATTTCTTTGTCTGTGGCTGCTTCAAGCAAATTAGGTACTGCAAATTCATGAGGGTTATTCAAGCATTTCACTATCTCCTCTGAGCTAGGATGTCTTGCATGTGAGTGGGTGCTCATGCACGAATTTATACTACCAAGAAAACATTTCAAGTCTGTTATTTTATCTTTTGTGGCACATGTTAGCTTGTATGGACGCTTGGCCTAGGTATTTTATGCTACTTTCAAAGATGTTTCATTTCTACGATACTTGAGTGCTCCTTCATAACACTTGGCTATTCAACATCTTCTTGTTGGCTACTCAACCTTTTTAGTTTGACTTTGTGTGGCACTTGGATATTTGGTTGTTGGCACTTGATTCTCCAAACCCTGATGCTTGACACTCCAATTGCTAGAACTCCATCCCTATATCCTTGGAAGCACTACCTCTTGAACTTCCTATTTTATAGGTGTTACCCAATGACTCTATATTTGATGCTTCATTTCTCTTTGCTTGTATAAGGTTGGAACCTATGCTAGACTATCACAAATGATGCTTCCTTTGGCTCTATCTATGCACTTAGGTAAAAGAAACATTGTCCAAGTTATATTGTTATGGAACTACCTCTTTTATTTATTATGTATGATGCTATGCCACTTCCTCTTTCCTCCAACTCAACACTTTGCTTGGTGAAATATTTAATCTCTTTCCCATCATGCTAAATTCAATTTTGAGCAACAATCAACATGGATAATAACTTTTAGTCCTTATTCTCTATGCAGGTTTAGGTGTACTTCTAATGTTCAAGGCTTCATCCTTAATATAAACAATACTTACAACGTTATCATAAACACTTCCTCTTACTATGAATTTGACTTTAGACGTTCCACCAGCTTTAAGATACTTTAAAATACTTTAATGGTGGCTCTCTTATTCTGCTAACATTATTTAAGCCTTATATCTTTAATATTTATTTTGTTATCCTATCTAGACCTTCTTGCTTACTTTATCCTAAATGTTATCTAGCCTTGTGTTGTTCTTACGTTGTATTGGTTGCAAATATCTAATTTTATCAATTCTTTCTTTCTTGAAAGCCTTATCTTCTTCTCTTAACTTGCTACCAAATCTTTCATTCTTCTTAATATTGTCTTCTTTTCTCCTTTTCTCAATATGAATAGCACTTCTATGGTGCTTCTTATTTCTATATTTGAATAGATCTATGAATGTTGCACTGCTCTATATTTATCTTGAAAAACTACTTGTCTTTTAAATTGGATTACCCTCATGAAGACTTCTTTTTGTCTTAAGTCTGCTATAATTTTCAAACTTTTGGCAAGATACTTACCTTACAAAAATGTTGTCTTCAAGTCTTTATTGCTTGAAGTCTTCTTACAACCTTCAAGTTTTATTACTCATTTGAAATCTTCTTGCAACCTTTAAGTTTTCTTCCTTGCTTTCTATCTCTATAATGAAGCTTTATCAATGGTCCCTTTTCCTTACTTAGGACCAATATATCAAGGACCTATTTTATCTAGTATCTTTTATATCTCTAACTTTAATATTTAATGGGACCTTATTTAGCTAGTCTTCAATATTCTTTGTCAGCTATAGAACCTCTTTTGTTGGGTCCCCTTAATCTACCTTCAATGGGATATTTTCTAATAGGTCTCCTTTGTCTACTTATTTATTCTATGGGACCTCTTTCAATGTCAATCTCTATCTTCAATACCTAAATCTATATTGTAGACTACCTTCTATTCTAAGTAAATTTCTTGGAAAATGTTAACTAAATCTCTCTTATCAAGGTCTATTTTCTAATGACCTGAAACTTTTATCAAGATTTATATTTGAGAATTAACTGCAACTCAAATCAATCACTTCATGAGAAAATATCATGGCCTTCAAGCAATTGAAGATGAAATTCTTCTCTATTTGTTGTAGGAATCTTCTCAAATTTTGAAGATTAATTTTCACTACAACAAAATCTTAGATAGTTTTTTCTAGCATTACCTAAGAATCCAATACATTCAAATTATTTGAAGCATAATGACAATGACCAAATTTTCTTTTGAGTTGGTTCTCTCTTAATATGAAACTTATTATTCACTGGTTATCCTTCAACCTAGTGTAAATAATCTTATCTTCACTAGTTTTTTCTACCCAATGGTAATATCCTTAACTTCACTAGTTTTTCTTCAACTTAGTGGAAATACTTATCTTCATTGGATTTTCTTATCCAGTGGTAATATTCTTAACTTTTGTAACTTTTAAATCATATGCAAGCAATCTTGTTGTGGCTCTGATACCACTGTTATATTTTGATGCTATAATACTTAATATAAATCACCATAGGAAAATAATCACAAGATCAAATATAATGAAGTTGCAATATAATGGACCCAATAATGATATTGTAATAGAGATAAATGAGACAACTAATATGTATTATCAAGGCTTAACAAGATGTCAAATAACATTCAATAATATGCTTAAATATGAATGTAAATCCTAAAATATACAATATAACAACACTTACAATACTAGTTGCTCAAATGTATGTAAACTTGTATTACTCCTCTTTCTGTTACAATATCTCATAGAAACTCTCTGTAGATAATGTAAAGTATGATATGATATGATATGAGATCCTCTATGGAGTAATATATAGCCTTTCTAGAATGACTCTTTGGTTACCATGAACCTTACTTTCCATATACCAAGTATTATGACTCTTTGGCTTCTCTACTTGGCACTTGCATACACATGACTCTATCTTGTATGCGTACTTGGACTTGACTCTTCACATAACTCTTCATAATCTAAGGACATGTTGTAACACCCATTATTCGAAGAAATTTTATGGATAATGAACTATGTGTTGATGTGATTGATTAATGGTATAGTTTCTTTCTTGATGTCTATATGATAAAAATGATTTCTTTCTTTTGGCATAGAATATGGTATTGTTGATGCATTTGTGGATGCAAAATCAGGTACCTCTCTGGTGGGAATATATGGGTAAACCACCTACATGAGAGATATTTTAGGAAATGATGATGATGACTTGTTCATCGGTAGCTTAGGGTAACATGGATAAATACCTTTCATGTAGATGCATTTATATTTTATTTGTTTCCATGTTCTCACCATCGGGCTGGGATGTTGTGTGTGCAATGAGTCTCCTTAATGACTTTTTTTGTGTGGAAAACATCCTAGAAGGGATACCACTTTCGGGTAAGACCCAAGGAGGTAGGGGTATCCATTCTGCCAAAATTACCCAGGACTCGAACCTGGCCTACCACCTTTGACATACTCAAGGAGCAAACAAACACACAAAAATATTTAAAAAATAAATAAATAACAATAAAAATAATAAAATAAAATAAAAAAATGCTCCTTGAGTGTGTCAAAAATAAAAACACAACCAAACACACACACAAAAAGATAAAAAAACCACAACACAAACCACATAGAAAAAACACAAGAACAACATAACAAAACACAAACATGACAAAAAAAACAGAACACTACAAAGACAACAAAAAAAACATGAAAAATAAAAACAACCAAAACCTAAAAAAAATAAAAATAAAAATTAAAAAACAACCAACAACATACAATAAACAAAAACAAAAAACATAGAAAACACTCACACATAAAAACATGAATTAACACAAACATATAGAAACACAAGAACAAGAACAACAAAAACACGAGGACAATAACAAAAAACACAAAAAAACATAAAATAATAAAACACAAGAACAACAAAAAAAAACACAAATAACACAAAAACAAAAAAAAACAAAAAAAAACACACACACCTTAAAAAACTAAGCAAAAAACAAAAAAGAAAAAAATAATTTTTGAACATAACAACGACCTTTCTAGACCAGAAGACTTTTAAGGCAAAAAATAATAGAGGAAAAAAAATATTGAGTTAGGGAACTAAAATACCCTGAACGAACCAAAGAGAAGCAAACATAAAGCAAGAAGAAACTAGGTAGCTTTAGAACTGGAGCCATCCAAAGAAATGATAGAAAAAAGAGCTTCCCTTATTTGTGAAACCCACCATCTAGGAGGGTGGGCATAACAAGTAAGATCACCTTTGTCCAAAGCCCAATTAGCTAAAGCATCAACACTCTTGTTTTGATCTCTGATCACATGATTATAATCAACTTTCAAAAATCCCATCTAGATTAATTGAATCTTCTTAATAATTCTTTTTATTCTCCAATCAACCTTATGATTCTTAGGAGTCTTCAAAAGATTAATATTGAGTTGAGAGTCAAAATCAACTAACACCTTTTCCCATCCAACCTTAGTAGCCTCTTGAAGGCCTTTGAGGATACCATACCCATCGATAAGGTTATTGGAAAGAATACACAAATTATCAGCAAAAGAAAAACCAAGGAGCCATATGAAAGTCTACCAATTCCTCCCACACTAGCTTTTCAAGAATTCCCTCTAGAGGCTTTATAAGTATTGAATTTTCCAAAATATTTAGAAGGCTGCCAATTTCGTGTCCTGTCCATCTTACAAATACTCACATTCCATTTAAGTTGGTTACCCTTAGAATATTTAATATTTAATCTTTGCATCACTTGATCTCATCTTTGGTGGGAGTTTTGGGGGTGATTAAGGAGTTGATGGACTAATTCAACTAAGTTGGCTATGGTATTTTGCCAAATATAGTGAATATCCTTCCTATCTTGATTAAAAATTTGGATGTTCCTTTCATTCCAGATATTCCAAAGAAGAATGGTAGAACCCATCCAAACTAATTGCCTAATAAAATGATCAACACCCTCTTGTTTAGGCCAATCCCTTCAAAGATGTTCAAAAGTAAAAAAATTGGACCACTGTAAGCTAAGTAAAGTGGCTATTCTTCTCCATACCTCAAAGGCTAAAGTATACTCAATAAAAAAATGGTTGAGAGTTTCTACATTCTCTTCACACATTTCACATCTAAAAGGGCCATGAAAACCATGCTTCATAAGTTGCTCACCAGTAAGCACCCTACGATGCAATAAAATCCAAGTAAAGAACCTCACCTTAGGCCAAATATTTTGAGCCCACAACTGAGAAAATATGTTAGAATATTGGTTGGGATTATTATGGCATAAGGTCAAATAACCTTGAGCAACTGAATACTCACCCTTAGTAGTGTTGTTCCATCCAAAACAATATTTTTCATGGGACCAAGAGAGAGATTTCATATGAAGGATGCCTTGCATATTTGGTCTTTACCTTTATAGGATTTTAATAGGCCAATCCTCAAAAGGGATCCAATATTTACCAATATTTGAATTACCAGTATGGTACCGATAGTAATTAGCCACCTTTATCCAGTTAGCTCGGTGAAGCTCCTCCATCCAAGGCCTCAAATTGGGAAATTGAGTTATCAAAGGCTTGTGACCATCCCAAGAATATATACAAAAATTTACCTGTTGACCATTATGAATGACCCAAAATAAATTTTCCTTATCAAATCCTCACTAGTATTAAGAACTGCTAAAATGGGAGAACCTTTGGTAGGAAGTTGATAGCAAACAAGGTCTTTAGGACTTTTGTTCTCAGCATATTTAGAACATATATTATTGGCCCAAAGAGCATTGGGGTTATGCAACATCCTCCAATATAATTTAGTAGCTAAAGCTTTGTTGTTATTAATAGAAGACCAGAATCCTAACCCCCCTTCATTCTTAGGAAGACATAAAGTATCCCATTTCACCAAGGCCCATTTTATTTTCTCCTTAGTACCACTCCAAAGGAATTGATGATTGATTTGATCCAGTTCTTGAAGAACAACCTTTGGGATATTCAACATGAAATAAACATAAATAGGAATAGCTTGAAGGAATGATTTTACCAAGGTGATTCTACCCCCAGAAGAAAGCCACTTGTTGGTCCACTTTCCAATTTTCTTCTTGACTTTGTCCAACAACCAATTCCAATATTTTGTTTTCTGCCTTTGAATATTGATGGGAATACCTAAATAAGTTATTGGAAGGGAGGTCTTCTTATATCTTAATTTATCCAAGACCATGGATTCCTGTATGGCAAAGTAGTGAAAGAAAATAACTTTAGATTTATCTTCATTGATAAATTGCCCGATAGCCTTAGAAAAATAGCTAATGATTTGCTTAATATTAGAAGCTTCCTTAATTATAGCTTTACCTAAAATAGTAGAGTCATCAAAAAATTGAAGATGAGATATAGGTCTAGCTCCATGAACAATGGTAACTCCCTCAAGGGTTTTGTTTTCCCTCTTTTTGGTTATAGTCTTACCCAAGCATTCAACAAGAATGATGAATAAATAAGGGCATAGTGGGTCACCTTTCCTAATACGTCTAGAAGCTAGGAATGAATGAGAAGGCCTGCCATTGATAAGAACTAAGTAGGAAATTGAAGAGATACATCCCATAATCCAATACATCCAATCCTTAGAGAAACCAAATTGCCTCAAAACTTTGATAAGGAAGTGCCAATCCACTCTGTCATAAGCTTTGGATAAGTCTAACCGAATGAACATGGAAGGAGATTTTTGCATATCCATGGAATGGATGGCTTCCTGAGCAAAAACTATATCATATACTATTTGACGCACTTCCACATAACCCCTTGATTAGGGGAAATAATCTTATGTAAAAGAGGCTTCAACCTTTCTTCCATGATCTTAGTAATAATTTTGAGAAGAACATTACATAAAGTAATAGGTCTAAAAGCTGAGATATGATCAACCTCTTGAGATTTTGGAACAAGAGTAATATAAGTTTTATTGATAACCTTCAAAATTTCTTTGGATTTCTTGGCTTCTTCCACCACCTCTAATAAATTAGCATGAAGGATATCCCAAAAATCTTGGTAGAACTCAATGGAAAAACCATCAAGACCTGGGGTTTTCCTTTTTGCATTTTAAAAACTACATGTTGAAGCTCATTGATAGTAATAGGAGTAGTCAAAATAGAGTTTTCCTCAGAAGTGATAAGATAAGGGATTTCTTGAAGAATATTTTGTTGAGAAGCTGAGTCAAGAGGAGTAGCAGCAAAAATATTAGAAAAATAATCAACAACAATAGAGTTCGTGCCATCCCAAGTATAGACAACATATTTAGAATTTGAATTCAGGGAAGAAATACAGTTGTGAGATCTTCGATCTAGAAGAAATTTGTGAAAGAAATTTGTGTTTCGATCTTCTTCTTCGAGCCATTGAATTCTAGATTTTTGCTTCCATAAGAGTTCTCTTTTTTCCCATTCCTCTAACTGAGTTGTGAGCTTAATTTCATTTGCACTTCTATTCTCTGTGAGGCCATCTAAATGGATTTTCTTATTCAAATTTTCAAGTTGAGCAATAACTTCATGTTTTTTTATGAACATCCCCAAACTCCTTCCAGTTCCAAGTTTTGATTTTGGATTTAATGTATTGTAGTGTTTTGGTAAAACATAACATCTTAGTCCCATAACTAGGCTTACCTTCCTTCCACCATTGTTGCACATGAGGTCCAAAGGAATTGTCTCTAAGCCACATTGAAAAGGAGAGAAACTCACATTGGTTTTTCACATTTCCACAATGACTAGACAGTGATCTGAACCAACATTGTTAAGAGTCTTCACTTTAGGAATATGACCATGGATTAAGAAACTTTCAGAGAGCAAGAACCTATCCAATCTCTCCTTTATACAAGCTAAGCCTTGCCTTCTGTTAGACCAAGTCATAAGGCCATTATCTAGTTGGATGTCCACAAGATGGAGGTTTACAATATATTTGATCATGAGGTCAGTGCTTTTATCCAAATTTCTATTTCCCCCCATTTTATTATCCAGAGAGAGGATGGTATTGAAATATCCTTCGATCGAGATCTAAGATTTAGGAAAATGAGAGATAATATGAGTTATATCCTTCCACTATATTCTTTTTTCCTCCAAAGTATTCAGAGCATAAACAGTAATGCAGAGCATAATTTGGTTGGAGTGTCTACTTTGAATAGCTATAGCCAACAGACCCCAAATGCGAACCATATGGTGAATAACTACCTCTTTTGGGTCCCAAAGACAAGCAAAGCCACTAGAAGTCCCTTGGGAATTGAGGGAAACCACGTTTCCAGTTGGTCAAATTTTATTGGAAATTGAGTCCATATCCTCCATTGACATCTTCGTTTCTTGAAGGAAAACAAGATGTGGATGATTTATCTGAATCATTCTTCTAATTTCATTTTGTTTTGAAAGAATCCCTTTGAGTCCTCTAATATTCCAAGTGATGATCTTCATTAATACCAGGGCTAAACAATTTGGTAAGGACATTAATATTACCTTCCTCTACAAGCTTTTCACCTTATTTCACCATATGATATTGATTGGTATTGCGACCTGCCTTTTGATTAGAATCCATCTTCATTTTTTTTCCCTGTTTCTTGACTTACTCCAATTGAATATGATATGGTTTCTAACCTTGAATAATGCTCGTACATAATCAAAATTTTACTAGAGGGTTCAACAGAGTCTATATTGGGACTTGTATTATTTGAAGTTTTGACATTTAAAAGATTGTTTTTATTTTGTAAATTTTCTCCCTTTTTTCTGTTGAAAACCTTTGATTTGTTGGTTTATCTCTAAGTTCTTCCCTTCATATTTAAATTGTGTTTCTAATATTTTTGTTTCCATTATTTCATCTTCCTCACTTGGGACATCATTTGTGGAAATGATTTCAAACATATTAGTCGATGACTTTGATTGATCCTTCATAACTGGTTTTTTCTTAGTGTTCTTCTTCTTAGGCATTTGGAAACCTGCTGAGTTTATATCTTCTTTCTTTTATTAAAGAATTTTATTTGGGAAAACACTAGCCAAATGACCATATTCATGGCAAATTCTACAACGAAAAGGAATGTTCTCATAGTCCACTACTTGCTTCCAAGTTTCTTCCCCAAATTGTAATGTAATATTTTTAGGTAGGGGTTTGTCAAAATTCATTAAAACACAAATCCACGCATAAATAATATGTTCAAACTTTTTAGTACAATTAGCAGTCATCATAAAAGTTCCTAAAGAGTTTCCAATTGAAGAAAAAATAGTAGGATTCCAAAATTCAATGGGGAGGCTAAAGAGTCTAATCCACACAGGAGCTATAGAAGGCATCTCTTCTTCAACTTTAAATTTAGTATGCAAGGGCTTCATTAAAAACCCTGCCCTTCCAAAAAATCATGGATCCCCTTGAAAATTTTTCTCTCTATCTTCATTATTAGCAAATAAAACAAGAAAATAACTATTTGGATAAATAGATATTTGTAACTCACCTTTAGTTTTCCAGCTTTTTGCAACCCAAAATTTGATAGCAGATAGGCTCAGATGAAAACCCACGAACCAAAATATTAGTCCTCTTTTTTCCAAATCTTCATTGCCAGTCTGAATGTTACCTATATCAAGCTTAACAATAGGAGTTCTATCAGCTGCTTTAAGACATCTTGACTCCACTTTCCTAGGATCAATATTAGGTATTCTTAGAGGTTTATGGGAAGCCCTACTATTAATATTAGCATTGGGCTGAGGCTGTCCACCACGGAGGGTATCCCTAAAATTTATTTTTGGGGCTGTCTTCAAAATTCCTCCTTAATGACTTGGTCATAGCTTTTAAACTATATTTAAAAGACCATCTGCTTAGTGATAAAATGATGGTGTAGAACATTATGCAAATCCATGTTTGTCTTTGGTTTGGATAAGTTGATAAGTATTGATTTATAATACTTTTTGTTTTAGCTTAAATGATAGCTTAAATACTTTAGTTAAAGTATTAAATAGAACTTTGATATTTAAGGAAATCAATTATTATTGAAGTAATAATAAATAACTTTTCCTTGGTGAAATTAAGGTAAGCTTCCGTTTTAATAAATATAAGGGTAGAATTTATCGTTGAGCACTCTCATAAGAAGGTGGCAAGTAACGCTCCCTTGGTTATTTCACTCACGTCCACCTCTATGCAAGGCTTCACCCCTTGTTTAAATCTTGTGGGAAGCGAGCGAGGATGGAATGGTTTTTGGATGTAATAGTGCAGAGGAATTCATAGCCTTGATGACTTGTAACTTGAAGCTAGGGTGATGTTAGAGAAGAAGGAATGTAGAGAAATTCAAATCAGGTTACCTCCTTCTTGTTGTAATTTATCATGGATTTTTATAGCTTCTCTAGTTGCTATTGTTTTTTTGTTGGGTTTCATTTTACTTGTTGTTTTCTTTTTGAACTCGTGGATCATTGAGTTTCATTGTGTTTTTTCCTTTATGTGCCCCTTTGTTGTAACTCTTGGTTTGGAGTCCTTAGTGTGCGGGGCAGTGGTGTTTCTTTTTATATTTTGTTGGCTAGGATCGCAGTATCCTTTCCTTCAATCAAGTAAGCTTTTCTATGCTTTGTATATCACACCTCATAGTCTATGAAGGATATCCTATTGTTTGGGTTGTTTTTGTGCTTGTGTTGTTTAGATAATTTTTGCACCTATGTTATTTGGGTTATTTTGGTGCCCAAGTTGTTTGAATTATTTAATGCTTGATTGGATGGGGATCTCATATTGTGTTGAGTTTGATCTTCCTTGTTGTGTCCTACACTATCGTCCTTTGTTCTACGTCAACCCACACGATGTGTTCTTTGGTTGCGTAGATAGGTTTGGGGACTTATTTTTAGGATTTTGTGGAACCTTAGAAGTCTTTTGTTTAAGCCATGTTTTTAATTTATCTGGTTTGATGCTTTATTCTTATGGTTTTTTATGTGGCTTATTAAATATTTAAGCATATTAATGAAAAGTAGAACCTTTATATTATTGGTTTAATTTATTAAAGGTTTAAGCTTATTAATGAAAGTAGGACTTTTGTATTAAATATTAAGTTTTCTTTTAGATGAAGCATATTTATGTTTGAAATATTAAGCTTTATTTTAGATGAAGCATCTTTATGTTTGAAAGATTAAGCTTTATTTTAGATAAAGCATCTTTATGTTTGAAAGATTAATCTTTATTTTAGATAAAGCATCTTTATGTTTTGAAAGATTAAACTTTATTTTATATGAAACATCTTTATGTTTTGAAAGATTAATATTTCTATTGGATGAAGTATCTTTATGTGTTGAAATATAAAGAAAGGGGTAAGTCTTTCTTTATTATTGTATGTTCTTGCTTGATCATGGGAGTTTAGTAGAATGGAATCTTGCAAGTGGTTTTGAAAGAGAAACTAATGTAATGATTCCCGAGACTCTTGTGAGTTAGGGGATCATTATAAAGAGAAGTATGGGATTCTCTTGTTTGGGTCTTGAATTTTTAATTCAATATTTGAAATGAAAAACTATTTGAGATAGTTAAGGAATCATATATTATTGCATTTTGGTTTTGAAATAGAAACTGATATAATGATTCTTGAGACTTTTGTGAGTTAAGGAATCATTATAGAGAGAAGTATAGGATTCTCTCCTTGTTTTCTTATCAGGGTTTCATACATGGTTGTTTACATAATAGATAATGGTATGATTTAAATTGCATTGCATGAAGAGTTGTTCTAATCCCTAAGTAAACCTCATAAGTTGAGGGTGGTTTTCCCATCAAAGAAGCTTGTGGAGACTTAGTTGGCTAGAGATCCTTGGAAGATGTTTTATTTAAGATCTCAAAAAGTAATATTGATGTAATTAAGCAAAGGCTTTTTTTATTGAAATATTTGTAAAAATTGACTCTTGTTTCAAAGAAATATTATGTGGCTTAAATGTTTCCTTTCATTAAGAGCAATGAAGAGTTTGTTAGCATGGTGTTGCATTAAATGTGGAAATGGATCTATTGTTGAGTTATTTAGATATTTCACTTCATATGAATGGAATGTTTCCTTGAATCCATTTGATAAGCTTTGGAATTAAGTAATGTGGTTTAATTCTATCATGGTTTAGGTAGCTTTTGCTTAAATATTTATATCAAGTTTTATGTAATGCATAAATGTGGATTTTGGTTAAGAGGAGCTTTTGGATTATATTTCTAGCATTTCATACTTTATGGTTTATATCATGCTTATTGATATTGGTATTTTTGAAATGCTAATATATCCTTTGGGTGGGTAGTATTATTTCTCTAGTAAGCCATAAAGCCCAATCCTAGGAGGAGTTGTGTGAATATAATAACCAAGTGGATATGAGTCCTAGTAGGAGTTATGTGTATGTAATAACATGGAACTCATGAACCTGGAAGGAGTTGTAAAAATACAATAGATACAGTACTTGTGAACCATCGCACCTTAGATGTGTAGGATAAGGTGTGTTCCATATTATATGCTAGGAAAAACCATTCACAATATAGCAATGGAGAACCCTTGATCATGTAGGATCAAGGGATCATGTCAATTATCATAGAAGTGGCAATGACCTTAGTTAGGCACAGAGGTATGGTAACTAAGCACTAAGGCTCTATGCTAATCAACTTGCCTAGATGGACTTAGAGCCAGGTTAGGGAATAAGCATATCCCCTTTAAGTGTGTAGGTCTTAAAGGATAATATCTACACTGTGGTCACATGGTACTATGTCGTAGAGGGTATGGAAAAAGTGGGGGGGGGCCACTTTGTACATCCTTCTAAATGTGTAGGTTTAATAAGGTGAACCCCATATAACACGGTAGTTGGCCATTCCTATCCAATGACTATTATCTGCAATGACTTAGAACTCAAATGTGGTAAAGCCTTACATGTTCATATAAATAAATTAAGGGAGTCTCCCTTGGGAGCCTTTATTTTTAAGTGCTCTTTTAAAAAAAAATTGGGTTGGTAGTTTTGGGTTTTTACACATGTGCACACTTACATATTGGACACTTGTACACATTTACACTCATGACACTTGTACATTTCCTGCATATTATTGCATTACATAAAATATTTACTCACACACTAATAAAGGATACAAACCTAATCTAATATTTACAATAATGTACCAAGGTGGTACATTGGCTTGTACCAAATAATGTAATATTATCCAACAAAGGGTACATCTAACTTGCGTGTTTTTTTATTCATTTATAGGAACCAAATACTCTTCTTCATATTCTTCTATTTCATTCATGAATCATACATACACCCATATTCTTCTTCTCTCTCTAGGGTGAGGTTCCAACTCTTGTTCTATAATTGGTTGCACTTCCTCCCTTTTGCAAATAACTTTCTCATCCCAATATCGTCCTTATTCATTGAGGAGTTTGATTGTTTTGGCTTCCTATTGTTTGTAGGACTCTTCTTCTTGTCTTATTCATTCTATCTCTTCCATGATAATAAATAGATATTGTACTTTGTAAGACTTTAGTTTAGACCCATTTACTATTCAAGAACTACTAGCCTATCCAATTTATATAGCTTCACTACACTATTTTCCATCATCTCTACAACTTTGAAAGGGCCAATCCATAAGGTTTTCAACTTCCTTGGCTTGATTTATCACTTGCCATTATACTTCAAGACCAAGTCATCTTGCTTTAAATCTAATTTCCTAAGGTGCTTGTCATGCCAAAACTTCCTTATTTTTTAGGTTGCTTCAATTACCCATTGCACCATGGACATTTTCTCATCAATTTAATGAGTGTTGCAAGCCTCTCCTCTATGATTTCTTGATCTCTTAACTGATTCTCGTTGGCTACCCTCAGGTTGGGTATCAATAATTCTATCAACACAACTACCACTGGCCATACATCAATTGGAATGGTATATGGTTTGTTGTGGACTTAAAAGTTCTATATTCCCATAGGATTGATGGTAATATTTCCTGTCAATCAACTCCTTCTCCTCCACAAGTTTTATAAAGAGTGGAGACCAAGATTTTATTTGTCACCTTTGCCTACCCATTTGCTCTTGGGTAATACAAACTTGAAAATGGATGCAAAATCTTGAAATCCATTATTAGATTATTGATAACTTCTTTTACAGAGTGACCTCCCCTATCACTTGTTAAATGAAGTGGGATTTTGAATCTTGTAATCACCTACTCATACAAGAATTGAGCTATACATTTTCCAAATTATCTGGTAACACCCTTGCCTCTATCCACTTTGTTAGATATTTTATTTCTACCATGATGTACCAAAACTTTCTCCTCTGAGTTATTCTCAATGGATACACCAAATTGAAACCCTATCTCTCAAATAACTCTTATGGTTGAGAGGAGTGTAATGGCGTAATATCTTTGCATAATGGTTTTCCTACTCATTGGTATGTATCACATGCTTGTACATACTCTTCATTATGATAGAGGGTAGGACACAATAGCCTTGCTAGAAGTACTTTTCTCATGGTCATATCTAGTCCCATATGCCCTCAAACCAGTCCCTCATAATCCTCCTTTAGTGTTGTCATTACTTCTTCCATTGCACATCTTAAAATTTTGGCTAAGCATATTTTATATAATAAGCTTGCTATAAAATGAAAGGGTGATGACTTCATTATCACCTTTCTATTTTCTCTTCTAGCATCTCCTTGGGAATCTTTCCCATGGATAATTATTCTTCAATTACTTTTTACCATGATAATACAATGCTTATGAAAAATGATTGAGTGTCAAGGAACTCATCTAACATTCCTGCTCTTTTAGGCTCCCCTAAAAAAATCCTTGACAACTAATTTGCTATCACATGTTTCTTACCAGGTCTAAGCACTACTTGAAACATGAATTCCTATAGGGTGAGGAACCACCTGCTAACTCACCCTTGTATAATTGGTTTATTAATAAAGTATAACATAGCCTAATGATCAACATAAAATGAAAATGGGTTGGCCAATAAATAGTGCCTATACTTTTGTAATACATACACCATTCACAAAGTCTCTCTATTATGCTATATTTTATTTCTACCCATGACAACAATTGACTTGCAAATTAAATAGGCTAATCTAGCCTAAATTGTCCTTGAGCCAATGCACATCCAATTACAAATTTAGATTCATCTATGTGGACATGAAAATATTTATCCCAATATAGAAACACCAATATGGGACTACATACAAGCTTCATCTTCAACTCCTTGAAGGCTCCTTTATGCTTCTCCATCCAACAAAAAGGAATATTCTTTGTTAGTGAATCCAATGAGTAGAACACATGGGAAAAGTTTCTAATAAACCTTCTATAGTATCCTATCAATCCCATGAAGATCTCCAATGAGCTCACATCATGTGGTTCCTCCATATTTACAGTGACACGAATCTTATTGGGATTTTTCTTAAAGACCTCCTTACAAACTATGTTCCCTAACAACTTACCATAAGACACCATTAGATGACTTTTTCTCGAATTTAAGGCTATGCAAGAATTCTTGTATAATCTCATGCGCTTCTCTAATGTAGGTAGATGCTCTACTACTTTATCATATATTGACCAATCATCCAAGAAATATTTGAAATTTCCTATTGTCATCTAGTCAAATATGTATAAGATAATCCTTTGGAATGTGGTCAGGGTATTGCATAACCTGAATGACATTCTATTATAGAAATAAGCATGGTCTTGAAATTATATTTATTTCTAATGCTAATTTGATTGTAGCTTGAAAAACCATCCAAAAAGGAGTAAATTGTTAGAGTACTATTACCTTATTTTGTAATATTTTGATTCTCCAGGGTAGATTAGTTTTTCTACATTTACTTTCTACCTAGGTTAGATATTCGTTAAATATTCTATTTAATGAATATATTATTATTAGCATCTGTTTGTTAGTGGTTAGTGCTTATATATCTAAAAATGTTAGTTAGCTATTATTGAGTTATTCTCTAGGCTATCAATAGCCTATCATGTTGTATATAATATTTTGCATATTCAATAAATTTATCACCTATTCATCCTAATATGGTATCAGAGCCATTTATTGTCATGGCTCCTAGCCAGGCATAATTCTTGAGGCATGTTGACCAAGCACTCAGGCCTGGATCTGAAGGTGGGCACTGATTCTAGATCTAAAGGTAGGCATTGATTCCACCAATCATCTAAGCTTTGCTTAACGTAGAGCTAATAGTGACCATAAAGCTATATGAAAGAGGACCGCTAGATCTTAACCGATGAAAGATGACCGCTAGATCTTGACCATGAACCCTGTGCAGCTAGGGGTAATCTGACTGGCAAATCAACTGATGTACAAGACCCTTGGTGAATACAGATTCTTTGATGCTCTTGCTACTAGATAGACATGGATCGCTATAGGAAAATTTGATATAGAGAGCCCATCTGGCTTAGTGGGAGCCCTAATGGTGATTGCACCAGACTTCACTGACGGCCTACTGGATGTGACCTGATTGACGATCTACGTGGACACAATACTAATGCATGAAGGATGAGATTTATGCATGAGTTCCTAGGTGGATATAGATTCTCTGATGCTTGTTCTACTAGACAACCATAGATCCCTAGAGGATAATATAATGTAGATGAGCCCATGTGGCTTAGCGAGAGACCTGACAGTGATTGCACTAGACTTCACTGATGGCCTATCGGATGTGACCTGAGTGATGATCTACATGGAAACAATACTAATGCATGAAGAATGAGAGATAGTGATGATCTACATGGAAACAATACTAATGCATGAAGAATGAGAGATATAGTGACATGGTGTATTTCTCAACCTAAGTGAGCTCCTACTCCTACACGTAGACGTGGATGACAAATATGGCAGACTAGTAATAGGAACAAAGAACATAAGTGAGCTCCTACTCCTACACGTAGACGTGGATGACAACTATGGCAGACCAGTAATAGGAACAGACATAGATCCCTAAAGGATAATATAATGTAGACGAGCCCATGTAGCTTAGCGAGAGACCTGATAGTGATTGCACTAGACTTCACTGATGGCCTATCGAATGTGACTTGACTAATGATATACATGGACATAATACTAATGCATGAAGAATAAGAGCTATAGTGACATGGCCTATTGCTCAACCTAAGTGGGATCCTACTACTACACGCAGACGTGGATGACAACTATGGCAGACCCGAGTAATAGGAAACACGTGGCAGTCATGAGAGACAGAATAAACAACTACTTGACACTAGGATCAGACATCTAAGCATAATATGCCCATAGGAGGATTTATCGATCATGATGTGGATGCTTCCCTAGACTAGGTGAGAAAAAGGTAGTTTATAGGAAGATCAACCACCAACTGGTGGTCAATAAATAAAGGGATTTTTCTCCCTTATAAAGCACTAAAAGTGCTTTTCCACATCACATGTGGGACATTTCAATGAAATTCATCAAAAATATGATTGAAGGCCATTCAAACAGCACTCGCGATAGATTTTTGCAGGCGACGCGCTTTCAAAAATATTTTTTTATCGATAATTTTGACAGAAAATTTGTCGATCAATATTTTTGATCTGCCTATGAAAATTTATCTATCTATGTTGTTTTTTTTGCATTCAGCCGATGTGTAGAAGGACATTTGATTGATTATTTAGAAACACCAGACACATCCAGCATCCACTTTAAGACAATGCTTCAATGCCAAATAGGTTGACCTAGATTGATAAATGAACGTAGTTAGAAGCTTTTGCATGCTTCATTTTCCCAGTGGCTTACCTTTTTTTTTATACAACACTATGAGTTTTGAATGATGTAAGACGTAAAACAAGACAAATGTGAAGCCCTATTCCTATCGATGCATTGGTACGAAATAATAGATCTAGCTTATACACAACATCTTCAGGCGAAGAGACGTGGATCGATGCAACGTAGGCACAGTTATTTGCTACCACTTTTGAAACAATGATAAAGATGCAGAAGTAGTTCGTCACTCCAAAATAAGATAGAGAACTATGTCCTAACATTTTTTGGAAGCTCAATCAGATTTACAGTCAAAGGACATTTGTAGCTGCATCTGAGCACATCAACAAAAATTGAAGACGATCTGCCATTGTGTAGAATCATTCAATTACATAGGGAAGCCCGGTTAACACCATGGTGGTTAAAATATGATGAACTGGTGATCATGATGGTGACACAGTGAGTTTGCAACAATGGATAAAGGATCAAATTTGTGTTCGTTTACCTACTTTGTGTTCTATATCAGACGCCATAGTTTGAATTGATCTTCATAGACAGACCTCGATTTGCATTTGTCGACCGCATAGAAGGAGTATTTACAAAGAAAAAACATTTTGTGTGTTTTTTTCCAAGTTTGAACAAAAATAATTTTTTGTGGCCTACTCAAGGAGAGCCACCACCACCCGCTCAAGGAGATCTGACGTCACCTGCTCGGAGGAGTGTTGCTGGTGGAGCAAAGAGGCAGTTCTACCCATTGGAAGTTGAGCGAGCATGCCCCTCCATTCAAATAGGGGATCTCCCCATTTTAAACCAACCGATGCGCTAGCTCAACCTATTGGAGGCCGTGCTCTAAAGTGCTTACACCCGACAGGTCGAGGGTTCAAACCCCATCGACAGCCAAAGGTATACTTTTTTTTTGCAAAATTTCTTTATTATTTAAGTTTATCAGATTTTTGTAAAATAATTTAATTATTATTTAAAAAAAAAATCAATTTTATTGCTAATTTAATTGATTTTTAAACAAAATTTCTTTTATTATTACTTAAATTTGTTGCCTAAATTAAATTTTTGTAATTTAAATAGTAAGAGGCACCTTATAAAAGACTTCAAGACTTAATAAAGTTGCATTTTTTTGCACTAAGGGGGGATACATTTTTTTTTCTCCACCATAACTTTGCAACCAAAAGGGGGAATAATCATTCATTTCTACATTCAAAACATATTTTGTAAAAAGGGGGGAGAGTTGTAAAGGTGCATTTTCAGCAACGACCGACATATTAGCCAATTACTTTTCAAAATTCCCTTGTAAAAAGGTGTATTTTTGACAAATACTAACACCTTCAAGGATGGGTAGATCAAAGAAGAAAAATACCCCAAAATCAACTGATGTTGTTGCTAAATCAGTTAAAGGTCCTTACTTTCCTCCAGAGATGGAAGGGCCAAATTTTTATGAGGATGGCAAATTTTTCACACTACGTCATGGTGTAGATGCCATACTCGATGATTTTGTGTCTTGTGAAGACATTCAAACAAATGGTGTTCTAATCCCTATTGGTGTTATAAGGGTAGTATACATGTCATTGGTTTCTCTTGACATTGCCCAACGTAAATTGAAAAGGGATATAAGTGATGAAAAAGAGGTCCTAATGGTTGATGCTTGTTGTGACACAAATGACCTTTAGTCCATGGTGGTGAATGCTTGTTGTGACACATGTGAACTTGAGCCCACTGTGGCCAATGCTTGTTGTGATACATGCGATATCATACCTTCAATGGTAGATATAATTTTAGCACAGGTGATCTTATCATAGTAGTAGATTTTGCTTGTGACACCAGTGACTTAAAAATTGAACCTCCTAAAAATGAGCTCCATAATCTCATCAATAGTGATAAATGTCATATTGTTAAAAGCATTTATGAAAATGACAAAATTGGGTGTTTTAAAAAACACACCAAAGGATTTGAATCCAAACTGATGAAGAAAATGGGATTCAATGGTGAGAGATTAGGTAAACATGAACAAGGCATTAAAACTCCAATAATGTTAAATGCTAGGGCAAAAAATGAATGCCTTGGCTATTCTAGACAAGAAAGTACCAGTAAAACCATGTTTGTAAACCCTAAATCTCCTACAACTCCTAAAAAGCATTGTTGCAATCATTGTGGTAGAACAGGACATGTAGCAGCTAGGTGTTGGAAATTACATCCTTGTGACTCATGTGGATGTACAAATCACTCTTCTTCAAGTTGTTGGTACAAAGTGAAAATGGCCAACAAGGTTCATATAGATTGTGGATGGATAAGTCTCACACAATGGACCATGATGAAATAAATGTTGTATGGATTCTACCAAAAAGGTAAAACCTACGGTATACCCAAAGAAATATCCAATGATAGACTGAGTGGTAGTCCCAGAGGCAATGAACAAGAGACAAACCTAAAGATAGACCCAAAGATAAATTTTGAGAGGTAGATATACATGCAGATCTAGAGGTAATGATCCAGAGGCAGATCCAAAAGCAGATCTAGAGATAGACTCAGAGGTACAAATCCAAAGGTGCACTTAGATCCCGAGCCAAAGAAAAAGCCAAAATTCTTTCATTTCTCTTCTTCTTCACTGTATTGGGACAATTATATGTATTACCCAAATAATGTAATAAGGGGGTTGTTAGAGTACTATTACCTTATTTGGTAATATTTTGATTCTCCAGTGTAGATTAGTTATACATTTACTTTCTACCTAGGTTAGATATTCGTTAAATATTCTATTTAATGAATATGTTATTGTTAGCATATGTTTATTAGTGGTTAGCGCTTATCTCTCTAAGCGCATTAGTTAGCTATTATTGAGTTATTCTCTAGGCTATCAATAGCCTATCATGTTGTATATAATCTTTTACATATTCAATAATATTTATCGCCTATTCATCCTAATATAGAATATAAAAAGGATCCTTAATTGTTATTGTGTTTAGACTTTAAAGTCTATGCATATACAGATTTTATTTGCTTCCTTCTTCAAAGTAATCATAGTTGGTGATACCTAGTTACTCACTGTGACTTTGAAGATGATGTTGACATTCAACTTCTGTTGGCAGTTTTGTACTTTGCCACATTGGGATTTTTGTTTTATTTATATGAAGCATTTTGATTGTAATACGGTGATATTTATTCTAAAAATGTAATTCTAGAGTGATTTTATATGTTATTTTTCTGTTTGCATATGTTATTTCTCTGTTATTCCAAAGCACTGTGAATTGGAGATGCCTTCGTCCTGATACACCCTGTAAAAAAGAAAAGGAAAGAAAAATAAAAAAATAAAAATGATGGACTGAAATATTTGAAAAGAATGAGATATGAAATATGCACTCATCCCAAATACGGGGAAAAAGCCTCGTTCACCCCAAATATGGGGTGAAAGCCTCGTTCGCCCCACGTTGGGCAAACGTCTTTTTTAGAGGGATTGGAAAAAGCCCATTTCAGAAAAGGGATGTGTTCACCCCAAATATGGGGTAAAAGCTCTGTTCACCCCTCTTTGGGGTGAATGTAAGTAGAAATGCGACAAGAAGAAGGGAATTCAATGATGCACACTTGACTAAAAAGTCACATGTTACATTCCAATATTAATATAGTCGTCGGATATATTACAAGATGATATATTTAATTATTACTTATAGTAGTTATCCAAGTGTTTTTAAATCATCTATCATCAATATATCATTTGCACATTTACATTACAATTTTCCCATTCACTATGGGGATCTACCCTCCTTGAGCATCAAATTGATTTATTACTTCATTATTCATCCTTCTGTTGCATCGTGTGTGTTGGCATTTTTGCCACATTATTTTGATTGTTGGTTATTCCTGCATAAAATGTTGAAGTTCTCACTCCTTTACAATTTTTGATGCAAAAAATAGCTAAGTCCGAAGACTGTCGTGATATCATGAAAAAAAGTAGCATGGAGAGCATAGTTTCAAAACTGTCGCGATATCACGACATGTCGCGTTATCGTGGGTCTTTCGAGGAGAGAGAAGCAAAAGTAAAAAAATGTCACGATTTCGTGACGTGTTCCAAAATCGTGGCCAACGCAGTCAACGACAGCAAAGCAGCAAGGTTGTCACGATATCGCGACGTGTTGGAGTTTCACGGTCAAAATGGTCAATGGAGGTAGCGCAGCAAAATTGTCGTGAAATCATGACATAACTAAGCAAAGGATGATGAAAATGAATCTCGTAGCGATTTCATGACATAATAGTGAATGACACACAAAAGGTGAAAGACGTCACGATATCGCGACATGTTGCTTGGTCGCAGCAAGTCGAAACAAAAAGCACAAGGCATGAAATGCGTCACGATTTCGCGACATTTGTGGAGGTGAAGTCTAGCAATAAGAAAACATCACGATTTCCTGACATATTGGGGTGGAAGGACCAAGTGCAGAGAATCGTAGCGATTCTACGACATGTCGCATTTTCGTGAAGAGGAAGCAAAGAGGCGGCCAGATTGTACGAAATGTCATGATTTCATGACATGATGGAGATTGAAGAACCCCTTGAGGCAAGCGTGTCATGTTTTCGCGGTTAGAAGTAGGATCATACAGGGTGGATGAAAAATGTCGCAAAATCGTGACATGTCGAATTTTCATGACAGGGAAGAGAAGATTGAGCAGCGGAGAGATAACGTCACGATTTCGTGACTTGTATGGTTTTCATGACCCAATTATAAAACAAAGATGTCGACGGAAGAACGTAGCGAAAGCGCGACTTGTCTTGTTTTCGTGACGTATAAGTGAGACACATCCAAAAGAGAGAAAGGTGTAGTGAAATTGTGCCTTGTCGCATTTTTGTGAAAATAGAGCAGAGAAAGAGCAGAATAGTACGGAACGTCGTGATTTTGCAACACGTCGCATTTTCACGAGCTAAGGTGCTAAAGGAGAACAAAGAGCCGAATACGTCGTGATTTTGCGACATGGTTGGTTTTCGCGACAAAAAGTGGAAAAAGCGTACGGAGCAAGAAAACATCATGATTTCGCAACATGTCATGTTTTTGCGACCTGTTATAGTTTCGTGCCAAAAAGCAGTTCAAACGGCCCGATGAAGCATTGTGATTTTCAAGGATTTAAAGCTCTCCAGAATTAAATGTTTTGCTGCTTTCCAATGCGTACCAGGTAGAACAACGTGCTCAGGCCTGTAGTTTTCGAAGACACCAGAATTGAAGATGCCTCCATTATTCAAAGCTCCTGTTCATGATTTTCTAACGGTTCTAGCATGTTTCGGGGATGACCATTTAATGAAGACGACCGGTTCTTGGTTCCATTTAATTTCTGGTTTCTTCGAGGCTGGTTTAAGGGGATCATTTCTTTATTGCTGCTGCACATTTTTTAGATCTCGAGGAGGTTCGTTTCATATTTTAATGCTGCAAAGAGGCAAGACCTCTATAAATATCAATGTATATCTCAAGAACAAGAATTGGGAGTTTGAGAGACATGTTGCATGAAAACATTCAAGTTCTCTGCGTAAATAAGAGATATTTGGCCTCTGGTTTTACAAGTGTCTTTCTGTGTGATGTCCTTCTATTTCATGCATTTCTCAATTATGCTTGTCTTTCTAATCTATTGTTAGATTTAAATTCTGCATCTGAGTTTGAATATTGCGGATGAGGAAGTGATTTTTGGAATGCAATTCTGGAGGTTGTCTGTGCAAGGTCGTAAGTGGATTATGCTGTATTCTATTGTTATATGTTGTTTTTACGCTTGAGGTTAAATTATTGCTGAGTTTCTTTCCCCGATCATATAAATTCGGCCTGTGGCCATATTTCCCATCTCTTTCCGTAATTTCACATTTCTTTCTACATATTGTCAATTCCTTTCCAGTAACTTTAGTCTGAAATCAAGCATAGAATTTAGTAAGGGAACCAGCCCTCTCTGGAGATTGGTCTGGGAGACATTTATTTCTCCCAGCCTTTCAATGTTGGTCGGGTCTAGGGCGCATTTTGCATAAAATTCTTTCCTGTGGCAGATTCGTGACCAACAATTTTTGGCACGCCCGATGGGACAGACTGTTTCTATCTCTAAAAGATCCCATAGTATTGAGGGTTTAATGTTCGCCTTCATGCCATATAATTAGAACATTTGGTGACTCTGCAGTACCCAAAAATCTCTGAACGTGGATACAGTGAAAGTCGTACTTCATGATCACGAGATCAAAGTCCAAAAAAGTTGAAGATCTTGTTGAGTTTTTTGAACTTGACAGCACAAAAAAAGGTGAACACTCTAGGTTGGTTTCCTCATCGCTTGCATCATCTGCCATATCTACACAAATCCTTGGTATTGTTTCTAGTTTTCCATCTTCTCAGCCACATACACTAGTCCCAATGGCCCAGTATCCTCAACCCAGGAAGTTCTTGGCATGGAATAGTTTAGGAGCCTTGAATTTGCAGGCATAAAATCCAGTCCCTCCAGCTGCGTTGAAAGCCTTGCCGACCTATTATGGTACTGGTAATACTGCTTATGAGAATATTAATGATGTAGCTTCTTTGGCGGCCATCCATGATATAACCGACGAAGATGTAATGGTAAAGTTGTTAGTATTATCACTGAGAGGTAAATTGTTGTATTGGTACCGAACGTTGCAACCAGGCACTATTACGTCATGGGATCAGCTAGGAGAATTGTTAGTTAAGAATTTTCATGAACAGGTTGACCCATTTTCATTGTTGCATCAGTTTAACGCAATCCAGAGGCACCCGCAGGAAGAGATAGCTGATTTCAATGTCAAATTTACCAGAACCTAGCAGAGAATTCCTGATGGTCTTTGGCCTGCTGATGAGCTAGCTGCATTTTATTACCTCAGAGCATTTAACATAGACATCGGTTGGGCTGTCCGGAAGTCCAACGTGACTACATTTCTAGAGTTGTTCGAACAAGCGTTAAAGGCAAAAGCTGATTTGATTGCTATAGGTAGACTTCCTCCAAAGGTAACAATGTGTATCATACCTGATCTTCCTAAGTATTTATACTCTGGTTCACTTCCATAGCCCATGCCATCCATGTATCCTACCCCATCATGGAGCTCAAGTGCGTCTCATATTGCACCCATTCCAGTTCCCCAACCTCTTGCTCCAACTATTCCTCAGTTGCCTGCACCGAGTATTCCATGGTTAGTCCCTCCACTTCCAACTCCTGCATTATCTTCCCCATAGGTTCCATTACCTTTACCAACATCGCCTGTGTCCTCAAGCCCAGATCCTCAATTGGCTATGTTACAAGAAATTCAGTCGGCTATGAGATCTCTCACTGACAAGGTGACATCTATGGAACGGAGAGAGGCGAAAAGGAACTATCATCCACGAAGATTTATGCCGACAGTAACTAGAGAACATCCTGTTCCTAGCAAGGCTATGGAGAAAGTACCTGAAAGGAACTCAACAATTCTGGTAAGTGAAGAGGCTGGCCCTTCTGAAGTTTCACATGAGCCATCTTACTGGTGTTCTTCTTGCAATGATCCACATGATGAGTCCACTTGCATGGTCCACCAAAATTATTTGCAAGTTCTTATAGGGAGCCGTGTAAACATGATTCGAGAGGTGGATCTTACTTCTGTGGAGTCTCTAGAGGAACATATAGCAATACTGACACGCAGTGGCAAGAAACCTATGTTTGTAGATCCGGCTAAGATGGAGCCATTGAAAGTGCCTCCTGTACAAGCAACGAAGTAGCAAATGCCAACAAAGGCTCATGATTCCCCAGCGTAGCGACAATCACCTATTTTTTCAAAGGATCCACTTCCACCACCAGCAAAAGAGAAGGAAAAAGCTTCTACTTCCCAACCGCAAGTAGAAACAAAGGAACAAGCCAAAGAGACGTTGTAGTATCCATCATTGACCAAACAACAACGAGTGGAGGCTACTCAGCAATATAAGAACACATTTGAAGCTGCTAGTGGTGGGAAAGAACAGATCTCCATGGAGTACAACATTGTTGAAGAACTCAAACGGATACCAGCTAAGGTAAGTCTATATGACACCTTACAGTTGCTTGGATAGGTAAATCTCTTACAGGAATCCTTGAAGACCATACAAAGTAAGGGGAAAGCTCCAGCCCAGGTAGTTATGGCTCAAACGTTAACTACTTCAGCCACTGGAAGGAATAGACCACCCCCGTTTTATCTGTCAGTCAGGATGGAGGGTTGGATTGTTCATAATTGCCTGATTGATTCTGGTGCTGTGACAACTATCATGCCAAAGGCAGTTTGTGAAGTGATAGGAATGGAATATACAAGAAGTAGCCCTGACATCTTGCAGTTGGATAGGACTCCAGTGAAAACAGTGGGTGTAATCAAGGATGTTCCTATTGCTATGCATAATATGCATCCGATTACAGTAATTCAGGAGATAGTTGTGGTCGATCTAGAACCATTTTTTAGTATGTGCTTATCAAGAGAATTTATTGCAAAGTTGGGAGGCTACCTTGCTCTAGATTTTTCTCACTTGGAGATTCCTTTCAAAGGAAGACGAGTCTGGATGTATAATCAGAAGCCTTATTCTTTTCATATTGAGAAGATATAAGAGGAAGAAAAGTCCAAACATGCTATTCATATGATAACTGAAGAGTTGGAGGATCCTGATTTGGAGGATGAGTGTTCAATGCTCAATTTCAATGCTATGCTAGAGACCAAAATTGGATGTTTCTCCATTACAAAGCCTAAAGAGGTTGAAGTCAAGTTTCCTCTTGATCAAGTTGGTCAAGACTCTCTGCCAGATCAGCTCTATTTTGATGAAGCACAATACATAAATGACGCTAACACTGGGACTAAACGATCATGCCTAAGTCTCAAGATGGCTGGGATATTTGGAGTGCAGCAGTTTCAACTCTTTGGTGACTCTGAGCTGATCATCAACAAGGAGTCTACTGAGTGTTTGTCAAGGGTTTGGGATCCAGGAGACAGAACCGTGTTTGGGTTCGTGTCTTTCCCGAAAGTTCACAGCTAATTCGGGAGTTACCTTGTACATATAAAAAAAAACCAAAAAAAAAAAAGAAAACAAAAAAAAAAAGTATTGTGGATTTCCTTTGTCAACTTTGGCTCTTTTTGTTAAAATAGCGAACTAGATTTATTATTCAGCAGGGGGTGTTTAAATAATGCAGAGATTACAAACTGCATTCCTGGATTAGCCCGGGTTGGGCGCATCTCAACAGGATGCAGGTATAACAATATACCAGCCAAACTAATTAGACAAAATAGTCTAATTAAAATAGAAGTACGCTAACATCCCCCTTTATTACATTATTTGGGTAATGTAATAACTAATAGCTATACTAACATCCCCCTTGATTACATCATTTTGCAATACAAAGAGAGCTGCGAAACAATTTAAATTTGACACGTGTAAGTGCCTTAGTGAAAATGTCTGCAACTTGAGCATCGGTGGGAATATGTTGAAGCTAAATTCGGTGCTTTGAAACTTCATCTCAAATGAAATGACATTGTGTGTCAATGTGCTTTGTTCTTTCATGATGAACTGGATTCTTGACGAGGTTCAGAACACCCTGATTGTCGCAAAACAAGTGTATTGGATATTTTGATGGATGGCCCATACTTGTCAGAATGCAACGCAACCATATCACTTCGCACACAGCTTCACGTGCGGCGTGATACTCTACCTCTATTGATGAAATAGCAACCACCTGTTGCTTCTTACTGTGCCAAGAGACAGGACCGGATCCCAGATGAAAAATGTATCCAAAAGTTGACTTGCGATCATCAAATGATCCGGCATAGTCGGAGTCCGTGTATCCTTGCAAGAAGAATTTGTCGTTCTTCTTGTATTCTAGGCCATATTCCATAGTACCACGGACATAGTGAAGAACACGTTTTTCTGCTTTCCAATGAGTAGTCTTAGGCTCCTGCATGAACCTCGAAAGATAGTTGACAACAAATACGAGATCTGGCCTAGTATTGGTCAGATATATGAGACTCCCAATCAACTGTCGATAGAGAGTACCATATACCTAAGGTGAATCATCATATCACGATAACTGAAGTCCATTCTCCATGGGAGTTGCCATTGGCTTGCAATCAGTCATGCGATATTTTTCCAACAATGTCTTGGCATATTTTTTCTGAGACACTTTGATGGAGTGCTCCTTCTGGTTGAATTCCAGACCAAGACAGTAATGGAGAAGTCCGAGATCTGTCATCTAAAAAGATTTACACAAGTTTCTTTTGACAGTAGAGATCATAGTTTATGAACTCCCTGTAATGAGCAGATCATCAACATAGAGTACAAGCAACACTATCTCAGAACCCTATTTCTTGAAATAGAGGTTTGCATCTGACGGACATCTCTTAAATCCATGCTGCATAAGGTGATTGTCCATTTTTATATACCAAGCTCGAGGAGCTTATTTTAGACCATACACGGATTTGACCAATTTGCAAACCTTCTGCTCTTGGCCTTCCACTTCAAATACTTCAGGCTGAGTCATGTAGACTTCTTCTTGGAGATCACCATTTAGAAAGGCACTTTTGACATCCATCTGGTGAACTTTCCACCCATATTGTGCTGCCATAGCACACATAACTCGAATTGTGGTCATCCGAGCAGTAGGTGCAAAAGTTTCCTCGTAGTCAATGCCTTCCTTTTGAGCATAGCCCTTTGCAACAAGGCAGGCCTTATGCTTATCAATTGTTCCATCTGCCTTGTACTTTACTTTATATACCCATTTGTAGCCAATGGGTTTCTTTCCATGTGGCAAATCAATAAGCTTCCAAGTTTTATTTTTCATCAAAGACTCATACTCTGTATCCATAGCGGCCTTCCACTGAGGCTCACTGAGAGCATCTTGCACTGATGCAGGTTCAAGATCATCTATGGTAGACATGAACACCCTGTCATCATCAATATCCATATCCTCTACTTCTGTACGTGGAGTTACAGAAAGTTCCTCAAAAGATTGACAAAGATCATCAACCTCACCAGTTTCTTTGGCTTCTTTTTCCTTTTGAGCCATACTGCGTGTACGAGGTCTATCCAAGTTCAAATTGGGAGGAGTGGATAAATTTGCGTCTCTGATTGTATTTGTACACCATTTTGGGTTCTTCTTCGATGGTGGTGAAGAAGATGTAGAAGGACCTCCTATCTGTGTTGACGAAGGAATCTTCTCTTCCTTAGATTCCACAATATCTAGGTGTACTTTAGATGTGCTCTGTGATGTGAAAGCTTCATCAAAGACAACATCTCTGTTGACATGAATTTTCTTGGTCAAAGGATCTATCAAATGATATCCTTTAGAGTGCTCATCATAACCAAGAAAAATACATCTCAGTGTTTTCTCATCTAGCTTCTTCCTTTTCTCTTTTGGTATGTGCATGAAAGCGTGACATCCAAAAATACGTAGATGAGATATGGAGGGTTTTCGACCACTCCATGCTTCCTATGGAGTCATTCCTTTTAGGGCCTTTTTGGGTGCCCTATTCAACAGATATACTACGATGGTGACGGCTTACGCCCAATATTGTTGCCCAAGAGTAGCTCCTGTGAGCATACAACGAACCATTTCCATGATAGAACGGTTCCTTCTCTTAGCAACTCCATTTTGCTGAGGAGTATAGGCAGTTGTTAACTATCTCTTGATTCCATGCTTATCTAAGAATGCAAAAAATTCATTAGAGGTAAACTCCCCCCCTCGATCTGAGCGGAGGGTTTTAATAGAAGCTCCTGACTCCTTCTCAATGGATTTCTTGAACTGCTGGAAGAATGCGAAAGCTTCAGATTTCAGTTGGAGAAAGAAAACCCACATCTTTCGTGAGTAGTCATCTACGAATAATTGAAAGTACCTCTTCCCTCCACAACCGTTGGGTGTGAAAGGACCGCACAGATCGGTGTGAATTAACTCTAGAGGTTTTCATGCTCTTGTTGAGCTCTTCTCAAATGGTACTCTATGTTGCTTTCCTGCCATGGCGATCGAGCACACTGGCAATGTGGTAGAAAGGGAAGGAAGACCCTTTACCATATCATACTTACTGAGCTCAAGTAAGTAGCCAGAACTAAGATGCCCATATCTCTTGTGCCATAGGGAAGTTGCCTTCTTGGTAGAGACAGTCATGGCAACATGTGGAGTAGAGATAACATCTAGGGCAAATAAGCCATGCTTATATGAAGCTGTTGCAATATACTTACCCTTCCTGGTAATAGTACAACACTTCTTTCCATTCTCAACATGAAAGTTGACAACCATATTTCTATCCAAGATTTGTGTGACTGACAACAAATTGTTAGCCAATCTCGAAACATAGAGGACTTTGTCAATTTGACACTTGCCATCAGGAAGAGTGACTAAAACTGTACCCTCTCCCTGAACCCTGTAGGTTTTATCATCAGTAATGGTGACAGGTTTGCCCTCTTTGGCCATGAATGATTCAAACCACGATCTATCGCTAGTCATATGTTTGCTAGCTCCAGAATCGACATACCAAATAGGATCCCTCTGTGTGGAATCTGTGGTAGTCATGAGCACCTTGTGTGCCCATTCAGAATCTGAGTCAGATTCTTCAACAACAACATTCACCTGGGGTTGCTTGTTTTTATTTTGTGGTTTGTTTTGGCCTTTTTGCTTGTTCTTATGCCAACACCTGTTGGTGTCATGGTTGTCTTTCTCACAGATCTTGCACCACCTCTTCTTCTGTTGAGGTTGTTTTCCTTTTCCTTTCATGTCTCGTTGAGAATTTCCTCCTTTCTGAAATTTGCCTCATTTTTGCCCATTACCTTTATTCCTAGAACCCCGCTCGTTGGTGTATAGGGTCTGTATTGGAAGAATCATCCTTGTGAAGTTGGCGTGCCTCTGTTGTTGAAGCAGAATGACCAACTCGATGTAGGTAATTTGTCGTTGAGACACCTGGATGGAGGTGATCAACATATCAAATGAAGAAGGTAAAGCTCTCATCACAATTGAAACGAGAAGCTTTTTGTCCACAGAATCTCCCAAAGAATTCAATTTCTCTTTTAATTCAGACACTCTGCACAGAAAGAGTTCAACTGTTTCACCCTGTCTCAAACTCAGGTTATGAAGTTGTTGTTGAAGATGAAGAATGGTGGAATCATTATTTCCCTCATAGATGGTTCTAAGGGCATCCCATGCCTCTTTACCACTTGCTTTGTCAGCTATATGAGGTTGCACTTCATCTAAAACAGCAAACAAAATGAGCACCTTTGCTCGACTATCTTTCTTGTCAAAAGCTATCTGATCTACGGAAGGACCTATGGATCCTGATGCTAGTGAAGGCCTAGGTGTTACTCCAGTAACAATATCCCATAAATATTCCATTTGGAGAATTGCCTTCATCTTATGTTTCCATGGTTTATAATTTGGACCTTTCAATAACTGATGAGGATCAGTCATCAATTTTGCAACAATAGCCATAGAGAAGGTTCCTTATAACACCAATTGGTCCCCCTTTCGATATACCTTTTGCTAGGCCGTTATACCGTACAAAATACCCGCCCTTACGTGAGGGAAACTATAGGTATTTAGAAAATATCAACAAAAATCACCCGCCCTTACGTGAGGGAGACTATAGGTGAGTTTTAGAGATCATACGATACGTGGAACATAAGCAGTACTGAAAGGGAATCGCCTTGTTGATGGCACCTACCATAGAAGATTCTTCTCATGCGTGGGGCGTAACTTCCCCTAAACACTATGAAGAATACTTTGTCAAGATTTATGCCTAAACACAAGAGCGATTAAGGGTAGTGGATGGAGTAAAAAAATGCAAAAAATGGCAAACTTATCTCTCCCCGACAATTTATAGAGAACAAGCTCAGACGTCGTTGTAGCAGCTATATTAGGTGGTGGATACAGTAGCCCAATCATGACAGCTTTACCTGTAAGTGCTGGCCAGAGGTATCACAAATACCGAACACTGCAGTGCAATAAATTGCACGGATGGGTTTTAATTATTCCGGGGACTTTAGGGAGTGTATTTGATTTTTTTAAACTTTTAATGAAGTAGTGCAAAAATGAAATATGCAACATACAACATAAAAAGTGCCCACAAGAATTAACCCACAAGGTGTCGATCACAGCCGAAAATGCACCTTTTACAATGCCAAATTGCTTTTTCAGAAAATTACTCACATTTCCCCTTTGATTTTTTGAAAAAAAATATCCCCCCTTAAAAAAAATTCTCTTTAACAAAGCATTTTAATAATTATTATGTATTTAAAGTTAAAATAAATAATTTTAATTTATATAGTTTTAAAAACTTATGAAAAAATAAATTAAAAATAAATTTTAATTTATAAAGTTTTAAAAACTATAAAAAAATAAATTAAAATTAAAAATTTTAACTAAAAAATAATAATTAAAAAAAACCTTTGAAAAAAAAAAAATTATACCTTTGAAAGGGGGGAAGTCGGCGGGATTTGAACCCCCGACCTGCAGGCTCCCAGAGCCTTACCGCACGGCTCACGACCACGTGAGCCAGCGGGCTGATCCGAAAGGATCAGTGGAGCCCCCTCGTATATCCCTCCTCAGTCTGCCCGAGCCCTCTGTGGCTGCCTCCGCAGTCTCGCGTTCTCCTCTCTGCTTCCCGAGCCCACTGTGGCTACCTCCGCAGCAAATCGTCGTCCCGATGCCTCTTCCCCGGTCGCGGCTTCCTCCGCAGACGCAGACGTTTGTTTTTTTTTTTTTTACGTCGGCTTGGGGGGGGGGCACTGGACGCGCGACGCGTTCAATGGGGGGGGTTATGAACCCTATGTAGGAACACGCAACGGGGGGGGGGGGGGGTCCCCCTGCAGGAACGTCCGCCTGCACGCGTTCTAGCGACGTCCCCTTGGGACGCTGTAGGCTGGATGCACGCGTTCCAGCGATGTTCGCTTGGAACGCTGCAGGCTGGACGCCTCCGCTTGGACGTCTGCAGCAGCAGACGTCTGCAAGCTGCGTACTAGTGACGTCTGCACAGCCTCTGCTTGCATGCGGTTGCAGCGACGTTCGCTTGGACACGGCTCGATGTCTACGTAGCCTCCCTTGGTTGCGGCTGCAGAGCGACATCTACGCAGCTTCCACTCAGTCGCGCGTGGATGCGCGATGACTGTCGTGCATCTGCGCACAACACAATTTTTTTTTTTTTAATTCGCTCGGCTGCGCGGTAGGGAGAGGAGATAGCGCACGGGCAGGGAAAAAAATCACGCCCGCAAAAAAAATCCTCGTCTGTAATTACCTCGCCCAAAAATTTAGAATGGCTCTGATGCCATGTTAAAACAACGAACTAGATTTATTATTCAGCAGGGGGTGTTTAAATAATGCAGAGATTACAAACTGCATTCCTGGATTAGCCCGGGTTGGGTGCATCTCAACAGGATGCAGGTATAACAATATACCAGCCAAACTAATTAGACAAAATAGTCTAATTAAAATAGAAGTACGCTAACACTTTTTGCATGCGAGCCCACAGGTATGTATTTCTTTCTTTTTTCTTCTTCTTCCTTCCCAGAAGTTAGTGGCTTCCTCTCTATTTCATCCTACCCCTCTTTATTCCCTTCTTCTCCTACTCCTTTTTCTTCTGCAAGTAATCAAGCCACTGTTGTTGTTTCTTTTCCCTTTTTGATATTCCCATTTCTTCTTTTCCTTTTCTTCTAATTTCTTTGTTGTTTTAGCATTTATCCATAGTTCATCCCGCATTTGTCATCTCTTCCACTTCCATTCCATTATTCCATTCACTTTCGTTTCCCTTTCATAGCAGCTGGTAGCACAGAAGCACTCTGTTACTGTATCTACCGCATCACTTCCCCCACTCCACCATTCCATAATTTACCATTTCCATTCCATAGTCCTCACTCCACTTATTTCATTCATTTTTGTTTTGCAACCCCTAGTGCTTTCATGGAGATTATTTTACAGCACCTGGTCAGCTAAGCCAAATACAGATTCCTTTGAGTTTTCAATAAGCCAGCAAGAGTTGTTGCAGTAGTCCGCAGAGATGTACCCCATCAGCCAGCTTTTTGTTCTCAATTTTTCTTGACTCTGTTGCCCAATGAATTCATGCACGGATTCATGCATACAGCAGAACTGTATACCCCATGAGCCACCAAGAATGTTGGCATTTTTGCCACATTATTTTGATTGTTGATTATTCCTGCATAAAATGTTGAAGTTCTCACTCCTTTACAGGTTTTGATGCAAAAAATAGTTAAGTTTGAAGACTATCATGATATCGTGACAAAAAGCAGCATGGAGAGCATAGTTTCAAAACCGTCGCGATATCGTGACATGTCGCGTTATCGCAGGTCTTTCAAGGAGAGAGAAGCAAAAGTCAAAAAATGTCACGATTTCACGACGTGTTCCAAAATTGTGGCCAACGCAGTCAACGGCAGCAAAGCAGCAAGGTTGTCGCGATATCGCGATGTGTTGGAGTTTCGCGGTCAAAATGGTCAACGGAGGTAGCACAGCAAAATTGTCATGAAATTGCGACATAACTAAGCAAAGGATGATGACAATGAATCTCGTAGCGATTTCATGACAGAATAGTGAATGACGCACAAAAGGTGAAAGACGTCACGATATCATGACGTGTTGCGTGGTCGCAGCAAGTCAAAATAAAAAGCACAAGGCATGAAAGGCGTCATGATTTCATGACATTTATGGAGGTGAAGTCTAGCAACAAGAAAACATCACGATTTTGTGATATATTAGGGCTGAAGGACCAAGTGCAGAGAATCGTAGCGATTTCGTGACATGTCGCATTTTTGCGAAGAGGAAGCAAAGAGGCATCCAGATTGTACGGAATGTCACAATTTCATGACATGAATAATCGCGGTCAAGAGCAGTAAAGTCCAAGGAGATAGAACCTGTCGCGATTTCGCGACATGATGGAGATTGAAGAACCCCTTGAGGCAAGCATGTCATGTTTTCGTGGTTAGAAGTAGGATCATACAGGGTGGATGAAAAATGTCGCAAAATCGTGACATGTCAGATTTTCGCGACAGGGAAGAGAAGATTGAGCAGCAGAGAGATAATGTCGCGATTTCGTGACTTGTATGGTTTTTATGATCCAATGATAAAACAAAGATGCCGACAGAGAAAGGTGTAGTGAAATTGTGCCTTGTCGCATTTTTGCAAAAACAGAGCGGAGAAAGAGCAGAACAGTACGGAACGTCATGATTTCGCGATGTGTCACGTTTTCACAAGCTAAGGTGCTAAAGGAGAACAAAGACCCGAATACGTCGCAATTTCATGACATGGTTGGTTTTCATAGCAGAAAGTGGCAAAAGCGTACGGAGCAAGAAAACGTCACGGTTTCGTGACATGTCGCATTTTCGTGACCTATTACAGTTTCGCGCCAGTTCAAACGGCCCGATGAAGCATTGCAATTTTCAAGGATTTAAAGCTCTTTAGAATTAAATATTTTGCTACTTTCCAATGCATACCAGGTAGAACAACGTGCTCAGGCCTATAGTTTTTGAAGACACCAGAATTGAAGTGCCTCCATTATTCAAAGCTTCTATTCGTGATTTTCTAACGGTTCTAGCATATTTCGAGGATGACCATTTAATGAAGATGACCGGTTCTTGGTTCCATTTAATTTTTGGTTTCTCCAAGGCTGGTTTAAGGGGATCATTTATTTATTGCTGCTGCACATTTTGTAGATCTCGAGGAGGTTTGTTTCATATTTTAATGCTGCAAAGAGGCAAGACCTCTATAAATATCAATGTATATCTCAAGAACAAGCATTGGGAGTTTGAGAGACATGTTGCATGAAAACATTCAAGTTCTCTATGTAAATAAGAGATATTTGGCCTCTGGTTTTACAAGCATCTTTCTGTGTGATGTCCTTCTATTTCATGCATTTCTCAATTATGCTTGTCTTTCTAATCTGTTGTTAGATTTAAATTCTGCATCTGAGTTTGAATATTGTGGATGAGGAAGTGAGTTCTAGAATGCAATTATGGAGGTTGTCTGCGTAAGGTCGTAAGTGGATTATGCTGTATTCTATTATTATATTTTGTTTTTATGCTTAAGGTTAAATTCTTGCTGATTTTCTTTCCCCAATCATATAAATTCGGCCTGTGGCCATATTTCCCATCTCTTTTCGTAATTTCCCATTTCTTTTCGCATATTGTCAATTCCTTTCCAGTAACTTTAGTCTGAAATCAAGCATAGAATTTAGTAAGGGAACCAGCCCTCTCTGGATATTGGTCTGGGAGACATTTCTTTCTCCCAGCCTTTCAATGTTGGCCGAGTCTAGGGCGCATTTTGCATAAAATCCTTTCCTGTGGCAGATTCGTGACCAACAGTGTGTTATTCAAATTTATGAGTTATATGCATTATATGTTATTTGATTGATAAATAATATATAATTCATGGAGAAGGGAAGGTGTTCCCTTCCAAGTGGTATCAAGAATTCAGATGAGTGGGCAATATCAAATCCTTGATTTTACTACAAACGATAAATGACATACCCAACAAAGTGTTCTTAGCGAGCAAGAAACTGCAATCAGGTGGTTCATAAAATCCAACCACACGAAAGCACATAGGGTTAATCACTCCATACAACAAAGACATATTAGGAATTGGCACTGGTTCATGAAGTTTACTCCTTATAGGTGTTACAAAGATATCATAGCAACAGTGTACCGGGTGGAGAGAATCCAACCCAAGAACGCCTAAATCGATGAGCTCAACAACCAATCATCCAAATATGAGTCAAGATAGCATTTGAAGCAAATTCCCATGATCACCAAAGCATAATTCAAAAAACAAGCACAAAATCTATGCACTCTGAGTCCCAAATAAAAAAAGAGTGTCGTCATCCATTCAAAACACATGAAAAATATTATATTTACATCTAAACTAAGGTACGAAAGCTAATTTTTTTTTTTTTTTTTAAATTCATTGATTACTTTATCCCACATGAGCAGTGTCAAAAGTTTGTTGGAATTTATAAATAAATATGCTCCCTTAGTTACATGTGATCTTGATCACACGCTTCTCCCCTTCGCTCTTGTGTAACCATGCTACCGTATGTCCTGTCCTAGCTATCACTTTCCTGTTCTAGCTATCATGTTCATGAGCCCCTATCATGTTCACCTCATGTCCTATCCAACTATCACCTTCCTATCCTAGCTATCACTTCATGAGTCTCTGTCATGTTCACCTTGTGTCCTATCCAATTATCATTTTCATAGTTCAACGATCGTGTTGTGTCAGTTAGTCGATCATGCTATTATTGGGTTCCCTATATTTCATGATCCTGAGTCAAAGGAGTAGCATCATGCCTCCTCGTGATCCTTCGGTTGGCATGTTGTCCTCGCTATAGTCACTGGTCATATCGATCTCACGTACTTCTTGGTTGTCTGTCTCACGGTTGTCACCTTTCTGCATTGGTCTATTCCTTTGTGTCGTCTTCCGTGTCACATTTCAAGTTGTGTGTCATATAACCAAATAGTAATAACAGTCAGTGTGTCAAATAATAGTCAGTTAGCCAAATTGATGTCAAAATGGTGTGTCAAAGTGGGATCAAAACATGTTTAGTCAAATTGGTGTCAATTGGTGTCAAAATCCCAAAATTCGAAAGTAGTGGAGTATACCTAGAAGCCTTAAGGGGAGAGATTAAATTTGTGTTGCAGTTGGAGCGATAGTAGAAGCTGATAATAAACAAATTTTTTGCAAAAATTATAGGTGAAAGAGTAAGCAAGACTGCTTGACAAGTGTATGAGAGGAAGGTGGACCAAAGGACCAAATGTGTGACTATCAAGTTCAGAGAACTCAAACGAAGGGATCTTAAAGTCACCAAGAAGACCTCCAAGAAACAAAGGTACACATTATTATTCTTCTCCCTTACAAATTAATAGTTTTGATCCCGACCATCCATTGCTTAACAATATGGCATCCAATCATTCCCCAAATTCTTCCCATGAGAACCTCACACACGAGGAAATAGGGAGTCCTAATAACATTGCCAAGGCCATACAAACACTATTGGAAAGTATGACCAACTTAAATGTAAAGGTGACCCAACTATTGGAAAGATAAAGCCCACCTAATCCTCCTAGCCCAAATCATCCCCAAAGATACTGGAACACAGAGGATCAGTATGGAGAAGAAGTTTATGCACAACAAAGAGGTCATAATGATAGTACTCAAAATCACTTTAATGAACAAAGGAATGATGAGGATATCAACAACGAAGATGTTCATGAACAACAAAAGGTCCTACCCAACATTACTTCCATAGACATAGGCATAATAAGGACCAAGATAGGGATGAAGTTTACCAACAACCAAGAGGTCCTAATAGTTTCAATTTTCCATGCATTGATATGCCCACCTTTTAGGGCCATGATCCACGTGGTTGGATAGCCAAAATGGAAGGCATTTTAGAATTATATCGAATTTGAGATTCAAAAAAAGTTCCTTTTGCTACTTCCAAACTAGGTATTGAAGCTTATCGATGGTTTGTATGGCTAAAATGTGAGAAGGGAAAAACCATCTACTGGGATGATTTCACCAAATACTTTCTTAACGAATTTGATGAAGGATCCTCATTGTATTACATGGTGTGGTTGTTATCACTTAAGCAAACAGGATCAATAGTGGATTATATATCAGAATTCACTAGCTTGCTTTCCTATGCAAGATATGTACAAATTGATGTAGTGGTAGTTGCTTTTAGAAATGGGTTGAAAGAGAATATTAAAGTTGAAGTGGATCTGCAATATCCATACACTGTAGATGCCTATATAGGTATTTCCAAGTTGGCTGAGAAGAAGCTGCAAATGGTGACATCCATATGATGTGATTCATATGGTCGACTTTAATAGCGCAAAAAATCTTTTTCATAGAAATGATCAACCATCAAGATATTTTTGCTATAAATTTTGCAATCACCATCCAAAATATCAGGCATGTGTACCATGATAGAAATTTCAAATTAAATATGCTAACAAGGAGGATGAAGAAATAGAGAACAACTCTCCTGATGATACCATAGACGAAGAACAAATTGAACACAAGGAGGTTGTAGCTGAGGAAGATACTATGGCAATTTTAGTACATGCTCTTATAGGGTTATCAGCTCACCATACAATCAAAGTAGCAGGATTCATTCGACAAAAGAAGGTAACTGTATTAATTTATTCAGGAAGTACTCACAACTTTATTGACACAAGGCTTGCCAAGACATTAAACTTGCACATCACCTCCTCCAATCAAGATAAATTTTAAGTTAGAACTGCAAGTGGGAGTAGTGCTCAATGTATAGGTAAAACATCTTCAATTTCATTACAAATGGGAAGTTATACTTGGTAGGGTCCTCTTTTTATTATGAATTTAGGGAATTCATAAGTTATCTTGGGAGTCGCATGGCTAGAAAAAATGGAAACCATGGTCGGTTTTAATTACAAACAATGCTTTGTTGAATGGAAATAAAATGGGAAGACCATTCGCCTCCAAGGAATTCCAACACCTCCATCAAAAATAGTAAGTTCACATAGCATGGAAATTTGTTTAAGAAAATGTGATTATGGATTCATTGCTCAAATTAATTGCATGGAAAAGCAAGCATAAGATATGCTATAAATACAATTTGAAGATCTACAAAACATTGTGGCCAACTATGATGAGGTTTTCCAAGAACCAAAAGGACTACCTCTCAAAAGATCCCATGACCATGTCATACACCTTGTTCAAGGAAGTATTCCACCTAATGGTTGTCCTTATCGATATCCCCAACTTCAAAAAACAAAAATTGATAAAATTTTCCAAGAACTATTAGAACATGGAGTCATTCGTCACAGTACTAGCCCCTATTCTTCACTAGTAGTCTTGTCCCATAGTAAAGACAATTCTTGGCGTATGTGTCCATATTTTCATCCTCTTAACAAAATCACCATCAAAGATAAATTCCCTATATCGGTCATTGATGATCTATTAGATGAACTACATGGTGCAAATTTTTTTACCAAATTGGACTTACGTTTAGGGTTTCACCAAATTAGAGTTAGGGAAAAAGATATTCCCAAAATGGCTTTTCGAACCCATGAAGGTCATTATGAATTCTTGGTCATGCCCTTTGGTCTCACTAATGCCCCATCTACATTCCAAAGTCTCATGAACCATGTGTTTTGTCCATTCCTCCGCAAATTTGTCCTAGTCTTCTTCGATGACATACTCATATATAGTAAATCATGGAAGGATAATTTGTTGCATGTGGGAAGGGTTCTTCATATCCTACATAGGGAAAAGTTGTTTGTCAAACACTCTAAATGCTCTTTTGGTGTTCAAGAAGTTGAGTACCTAGGTCATATAGTTTCTCATGAAGGTGTTAAAGTGGATCCCAATAAGATAAATGTAATTCAAAATTGGCCCTTACCTAAAACTATCAAGAAAATTTGTGGTTTTTTAGGTCTTGCTGGCTACTATCACAAATTTGTGCGTAAGTATGGTAAAATTACAGCTCCTTTCATAACCCTAAAAAATAAGGATGCTTTTCATTGGTCAGAAGCAACCACTCAAGCCTTCGAGGCTCTTAAAGAAGTAATGTGTACTACTCCAGTTTTGGCAACTCTGGATTTTCACAAACCATTCGTAATCGAATGTGATGCTTCAGGAATAGGTATTGGGGTAGTGTTAATGGAGGAAGGTCATCCCTTAGCTTTTGAAAGTAAACAAATTTTAGGAAAAAATCTAGGAAGATCTACATATGAAAAATAAATGTTGGCTATTCTACATGCAATGGATAAATGGAGATAGTACTTAATCAGTAGTCATTTCATTATAAAAACAGATCATAGTAGTCTTAAGCATTTCTTAGAACAACAAATTTTCTTATCAAGAACAAAACAAATGGTTAACAAAATTGTTGGGATATGATTTCGTTATCGAGTACAAAAAAGGGAAAGAAAACATGGTAGTAGATGCATTATCCAGAAAATATGAAGATGAAGTGGTTATTAATGTTATTTTTGGTCCTTGTTCTCAATGGGTATCTTAGTTATAGGAAGAATGGTTGTCCAATAGTGAAATTGCTCAAATAATTCAAGAATTATCAACAGGTTCATCCAAGCACCCTCTTTTCTCCTATGAAGACAAGATATTAAGAAATAAGAATCACATTTACATTCCAAACACTTCAAAAATCAGATCAAGGATTCTAGATGAGTCACATGCTTCTCCGTCAGTAGGTCATTCAGGTTTTTTGAAAACTTATATGCGATTTAAACAATATTTTTGTCATAATCCCAAATTTCAACACTAAAAATTTTGTTTAAAATCAACACTACTTTGCTTGAAAACCCATTATGATGTTAGCTTAGGCATACAATATAAACACACTTCAATATTGGCCACCACTGTAGTTGGTGTCTTAAGTGCTCGGGACTGGCCACATCCCACGAGTCGCCATGTAGGAATATAACTCCTCCCATGAGTCTAACTAGATTTTGGCGAAGGGTTATCCGTTCAGGGCCCATATCACCTAAACGGGGTATGCTATCTCCCTTGTCCAAAGCCAGAAGAACTCGTAGTTCTTTGAGTGCTCAACACTCTCCTTTGGAACCAGCATTTGTATGTCGATGCTAGTCATGGACCCTCTGCTAAGGTTTGACTAGAGTCTACCATCCCATGGCCTGAAGACTAGATATACATTCCCTACCTCGGCTTATGACAATGCTACCCATAACCATCTACCACTAGAAATGCCTTTAGCATGAGTAACCCTCTAGCCATGCAGTATGTTGGCACTTCCCTAGTCCAAGTGGAATGATGAATATCACCACCACTGACTGACTAACCACCTAGAATGACGTCCCATACCACTGCTCATTACACTCGATGGCTTGGACCTCTATCCCTAAATAGCTGGAGTACAGTGACTCAATCTCACACAAGCCACCTCGTATCTTAATGTGATTGGATATGTAAGCCCTTACCCAGCTTACTAGTTCAAAAGCAAAGTGAGTTTTTTTTAAAAGGTGGTAATTGAGTTAAAAAGGGGTTTTAAGTTTCCGAGAAATGAGTTTATAGCCTTTTTGTTTATTTTAAGAGTGTACCACGATAACTTATTTTAGTAACCAATATTATAATATATGAATACACACCTCTTCAAAAGGAGAATATTCAAAGAAATCATCTCTTGAATAAAGCAATCATACTAATATTCCATAAATAAAAGAAGATATTCTTTAATCTTATTAAACGATTAAATATTGACTTATCTAACAAAACTTTTCCTTTAATAATTAAGATTAACCATTAGAAGTCGTCAAAATACAAGCATCGCTAGTTCTTAACTTATATTACAAATCTATTCTAAAATAGAGTATTGGAAACCAAATTATGAGACTAAAGAGGCCAGTGCTAAACTAAATAATTCCACAAACCTGCATCTTATTTTAGGTTGGAACCTCCATGAAAGTGAGCTTTATATTAAAAGGTAATATCAAAGCAAATTCACCATGAGACAAAATTATCTCATCAAGAAAAAGTCACAGACTTATATATATCAAACAGTGAACGAAATCGTACATTCACAGACCCTCAAAGCTAGTATGCAAATATATATTTTTTTCCATCCATGAAATTTGATATCACAAAATCAGTTTAAGGAATTTTATATATTGTACTATGACAGGTTTTACCATTACATAATGTATAATTTTATCTCTGAGCTTCTTCACTAATTTTGCGAACAGAGAATTATTTAAAAATTTTAACATTTTTCTTTTCACTTACGTCATACAAGGTTTACTAAATCTGCTTTGGTTTTTGCCCAGTTGAGAATCATGCATTGCTATGGAATAATATTTTCGCAACTCACGCCTTCATCAGGCCATCCAAAAATGTTTTCCAGTGCATATCACTCTTCCATCCACAACCACGGCTCCACCCACGCAACAAAGGAGGTAAAGGGATGTTTTGGGGGGTCAGCTTAGCCCTATAATGCAGTTATTTTAACATGTAAACATGCAGTTTAACATACAGGCTTTTCTCTATTTTTTTTTAAATAATTCAAGGAAGCTTCTTTCTATATCCATGCAGCATACGCAACTCATATTATCTCAAATATTTTTATAATTTTCCAAAAGATAGACTTAATATCCACATACTTACCTAGACATATAAACAATGCAAATGCAAGCTTAAGTTCAAACATTCACCAGGTTGCAGCAATGCCATCAACATTATATTTAAACCATTACATGGTGTATTCAAATCCTTATCCTATATGTTTTTACAGCAACACATAGACTATTTTTTTATAGCATATAAGTTAGACATTATCACACTAGACAACAAACAGTTTTCTCACGATGAAATTAAGGAGACAAAATAGCTTCTCTAAAGCATATAAGTTAAACATTATCACACAAGACAACAAACAGTTTTCTCATGACGTTATTAAGGATACAAAATAGCTTCTCAACCTAACCTATAAATGGCGTCCAAAGAAAGCAACATAACAATGATTCCCAGTGATTTCAGATGACTACAAAAGCTATCATGCATAATTTTATTTTTCCCCAATTTCTTTTCTCCCCCCTACCTTTTTCCTCACGGTCTCTTTTATAGAGTAAATTATAGGCTGGTTACAAGCCACCACATCAAAATGCAATGCCAGGTTGGTTTCCTTCTTATTGCCAAGTGGGCAACCCGCGGTTGGTAAGAGGTGTCTCCTTTAATTTAATTAGGCATAACATTTCCTTTTATATCTTATATAAACATCTTCTTAATGTAGTTTAATTTTTTTTAATTTTAATTTACTTTAAATACTCACCTTCCATTGTACTTATCGTAAGATGTAAAAGATTCAAGCTTATTTCGTATTCCCCTTCCCTTGAAGGAAAACAAGCTATGTTAGCTAAAATTATTATCTTATATATATTGTATTATATATTTTTTAATTATTTTAATTCTTTGAATATATATATATATATATATATATATATATATATATATATATATATATTTAAAATAAGTATTAACATATAATCATATTATCTTTTATTTAGATATCCCTTTTTGTTTCTTGATTACATTTAGTTATTTTATTATAAGAAAAATGTATTTTCGTAGTATTTTATTTAATACATGAATATTTAAGAATATTTCTTAACATTGGCTTTTACATTTTAAACAACTAATTTCAAGGAAACCAGTGCATTCACATACAAAACACAATCACACTCATGCTTCAGATGCAATAGCAATCAAAATGCAACCTAACATGTAAATCTACGGTGGGCTTCCATGTACCAACATGCTAAGGTGCATGAGGCATGAACATCATTTCCCATCTTACCTGATGCCCTCTCCCTCGGTATCTATCAGGAGGTGGTAACTTCTCTCGCATACGTGCGAACACCTGTTCCTGCACCACAAAAACTCATCGCAGTATCACATTCTTTCAAGTAAATATCAGTAACTAGCAGGGATGTGACATTTTTTGTTGGAAAGGATTAAAAGTAGAGGTCAAACAATGGATAGTTGAATTTGAATAATGTCAACGTAATAATGGTGAAACAGTCAAATCACCAGGGTTGCTTCAACCATTACCCATTCCATATCGTCAGTAGGAACACATTTTCATGGATTTTATTGAAGGTCTTCCTAATTCATAAGGCAAACTAGTAATTTTCGTGATAGTTTATCGCCTCTCCAAATATGATCACTTTCAGATCTACAACATCCATTTTCAGTAAGCAAAGTGGCTAAGGTATTTATGGACTCAATTTTCAAATTGCATGGAATGCCAAAATATATTGTAAGTGATCGAGATCCCATATTTACTAGCAATTTTTGGAGGGAATCATTTTGACTTAGTGGTACCAAATTAAATATGTCTTCTGCATACCATCCACAAATAGATGGCCAAAGGAGGTAGTTAACAAATATTTGGGTACCTACCTAAGATGTTTTATTCAGGATAAACAATATCAATGGAGTTAGTGGCTATCATTGGTAGAATGGTGGTACAACACATCTTACCATTATTCCATAAATATATCTCCTTTTGAGGCATTGTATGGAACTAAGACACCAACAATAGCAGATTATATACCAAGGTCCTCCAAAATGGTCCAAGTAGATGATTGGTTTCAGCAATGACAATCAATGCTCACTATTCTCAAAGATAATTTGGTCCAAGCACAAAATCATATGAAGCAATAGCAAGATACACACCGTTCGGAAAATAATTCAATATTGGTGATATGGTGTTCCTGCATTTGCAGCCCTAAAAAAAAATATCATTAAAGATAAAATCCAGTCAGAAGTTGGCTCGATGATTTTATGGTCCTTACAAAATTGTGCTTCTCATTGGAGAAGTGGCATATCAACTAGAGTTACTTGTTGGTCATCAAATCTGCCCAGGAAAGGATTTGGGTAAGTGTATGCGCCCTAGACCTGGACCAACATTGAAAGGCCGAAGGGAAGAGATGCCCCTCGTGCCAATCTCCGGAGAAAGGTCGGCTCCTATGCTAAACTACTTTGGTGTTTTGAGATAAGGGATGCAGGAAAGAGATAAACAGAGTAAGGGTGCAAGAAAGAGATAAAAAGAGTTAGGGTTAGAGAAAGAAATAAAAAAGGGGTAAGGGAAGAGAGATCGATAATTTAAAGTGGGAGAGAACAGGAAGCACGATCACTAACTAACAACTTGAATAGCAACAAAGAACACCAAGAATAAATGAAAGAAACGCCACATTAACCTTCCTATGTATCCTCTGGGCGAGCTCCAGGATTCTCCTTCTCCCTTTCATCGAAATTCAGGGTTCAGAGTAATGACGATTAGGACAAGCGAATATAACGAAACCACAACCCACCAGGCAACATAAAAGAAAACCAATATAGCGTTTTTCCTCTCCTATGTATCCTTCGGGCAAATTTTAGGGTACGGTCCCCAATCGCACACCGAATTCAGGATTCAGAGTTACAGTATGCAAATGAAGAAAGACAAAAGAAATAAACATAGAAGGCAGCATACAAGAGAGAAATTGAGCCCAAAGCTCTTTAGTATTAATCACAGGACATCAAGTTACAACAACTTTCTAGCAGAAAGTTCCCCCCCCTTTTACATTACAATGTCTGGGTTTTTATAGAGGACCCGACCCTCTGAGCCATAATTACACAAAATGGAGGAGTACATCCTCGAAAGCTGAGAAGTCGGCTCTTGCGGCTCTCGTGACTGAGCTCTCAATTCTGTTACCAAAACTAGCAGCTGCGACCGGGTTAGCCGAGGAAAGACGCATTAATGAGCCGCCTGGATGTCCTTGGTCTCTGGGTGCGGTGCTCGAGTGGCCGCCATGCTCGTCGAGCTCTTCATCATGGATTGATACTTCATTTCCAATTGCTAAAAATGAACAGCGGGCTTATCGGGCACGAAAAAATGTATTTATGAGGCACTTGATCGCCTCGGGAAAATACCCGACTTGGAGCGCGTGCCTTTTGAAGCGCTTCGCTAGATGTTTGTTTGCAACTTCGCTTCGTAATGGACTTGAGCCGAAGCAATAACTCCTCCTTGATTTGTACTTCACAAAATGGAGCTTCGCAAAATAGCTTCGGGGGTGATGAGGGCCGAAGCGGATCTCCTTCGCAAGATGGGCTCTTCACTTCTCGCTGCTTCACTGGAGAGATGTGTCAAAACTGCTTTGACGAGGCCCTTCGCCCGAAGTAGATACTTCGCTGGTGAGCTTGAAAAATGCTTCGCCGTGAACCTTCTTCAAAACTGCGGTTCGAGGGTATTTCAGCCGAAGCGCATTCTTGCCTTCAAAATGTTTTGACTGCTTCTACTTCGGGTGAAAGTACTTCGCATGAAAGTTGGCTGAAGCAGATGCTTCGCAACTACTTTCGGTGAAGTAGAAATGGTTCGCTGATGGGGAGGCCCGAAGTGGGTGCTTCGTCATTTTGCTCCTTCAAATTCTGCTTCGCAAGTTCCTTGCCCGAAGTAGCCTTTTGAAGTACTTCGGGCCCGAAGTACTTCTCATTTTTCTTCCTTTGCATTTTGTTTCGGCAACACCACTTCGCAAAACTTTCGCCCGAAGTAACCATTTGAGGGACTTCGGGGCCGAAGTAGTTTTCTTGCCTTAGCCAATTCGGATCGTGATTTTCCTTCGACGAAGCTGCCGCTTTGCAAAAATTTTGCTCGAAGTAGCTGCTAAAAATGCTTCGGGTGCGAAGCTCTTTTTCTAAATTATTCTTTGGCAATGCCACTTCGCAAGATTTTTGCTCGAAGTAGTTTCTTGAGGTGCTTCGGGGCCGAAGTAGATTTCATCCTTAGTGATTTCCTTTTGTGAAGCTATCTTCCTTAGCTTGTTTGGCAGTGAAGCTCTTTCTTCTTCATTTTATGTACAAGGGGGTGGCATGGAAAGCCAAAATTGCTGCAACACTTGAAAATGTTGTTTCTAAAAAAGCAAGGGAACAAATTCATGAAATTAAAAGAAATACTTTACAAAAATTTGATCTTTCTACCCCATTGTGCAATGTGACAAAATTGTCAACATTCTTGGCGGCTCGTGGGGCAACGAGCTCGTCTCGATGGGAGAACCCTTAGCCTTGATCCATTGGGCCAGAGTTACCTCCAGACCCTTCTCCCTTTTCTTCTTCTTCTGCGGGCTATTCTTTGTCTTGTTCTTCTTCTTCTTCTTCTTCCTCTGGCATGGCTTCTTGTGACGGCGATGGGGCAAGGCGATCATGGATATTTTTCATGGTTCGACGGACATGAGCCCATGCACCCTTTGAGAAAGGCTCTTGATCTTGCAATGCCTTAACCAAAACATGAAAGCGATCAATCTGCCCGATATCAGCATGTTTGGCTCTGGTATACAGATCATTCAGGTAGGCTGCAATCTTGTAGTATCTCAGAATGAAATCTATGATCTACCTTTCTGTTATCGGCTCTGCCCATTCGTCTATCTCCGAGACATCACCTTCAAATTGAAGCCATGTCGGCTTAAGCTCTTCCTTGGTTAGAAGATTCCCATCATCATCTGTGAATCTTGGGAAACCTAAGGAAGAGAGATCCTGGAAGTAGCCTATTGATGTCCGCTGTTCATTCTCAAACATGTCCAGGAGGTCCTTTGCCTTTTGTGCCTTCCTCACCTTGGAAAAGAAGGCGCGAACTATGGCTTGGGCCGTGGACCAATCTCTAGCCGTCCGACTCATTGCAGCAACCTGCAAGTCTTGATATTTCATGTTTTGGACATCAAAGGCTAGTTTGAGTCGGCCTCTAGCTTTCTGAGTGACCTCATCTATGATTGGCCCTCCTTCGCCAGTGGCACGCTGTGCTTCGGTGATATAGGTCAAAATTGATAGGGCACTGGAGGCCCGGGATCTAAAATTTTTAAGCAAGTGTGAGCGGATTTCTTTGATCCTGCCTCTATCAAACGACTCCAAGTTTCCTTTTTGTGCAACTGCTGTTGCAACTGCAAGATCTTGCTTTCAACTTCCTTGGCCTTCAGATCATTCTCGGCCTGTCTCTGTGCTTGGTTCTGAGCTGTACACTGCAGTTGTAGTATTTGTTGTTTCAGGGTGTGTGTTTCCTTTTTCATCAGCTTACACTGCTTCTCTGAATCCTCTAGCTTGGAGCGGATTCTAGCCAGCTCTTCCTCCAACTTGATGTTGGCATTTTCTGCTTCAAATCTGCGCTGATTAGCGATGTTGGCATGCGCTCGGAAGGTTTCGATCCTGATGTGCATGGATGCAGATTCATTATCTACATTCAAATGCTCCAGGTCCTTGGATTTGTCTTGGTAGTCATAGTCTGCTGGAGTCATTTCATCCAGGGGCTTCTGGACCTTGGGGATCTTTTTTACTTTATGCAACTTTCCAGCCTTCAAATCGAAGACAGCGCATTTTTCAACCTGGTGCGAGAGCGCCCTCTCTTCTTCCTCGCCTCCTTCAACATTTTTTTTGTATTTTTTCGAGCTAGGAGTAGCTTCTCAGCTAGAGGGCGTTCTTTCATCATGGACAATTCAGATTCAAATAAGGTTGGATCTCTAGCCAAAGGGGTAAATAAATATAAAGAATGAATGGGGGATGCCTCACCAGAAGGTGCGGCGATAGGTGTACTAGGAGTCCCAACGAGTGCAACAATGCCATGTGAGGCAGGGGAATGAAGAGCAGGGTCCGGCGTTGGGGCACTGCCTTTGCCTTGGCTAAGGTCTAAAGGATTGGTGGCATGGGAAGGCAAAGTGGTAGCAATAGACTTGTCCTGGCCTGATGACTCAAGTGGAGTGGGGCTAACGGGATCGATGGCAAGAGGCAACGCGTGAGGAGGTGATTGACCTTGTGAGGGAGGGAGAGACTGATGGGGAGACTCAGTCGAGACCATGGTAGACATGTGAGAGACTAAGGCAAAGGGTGGAGAATGCTTACCTGCATGCCCTTCAGGCAGAGCGGTCGTAGTGACTTCTTGCGTGATAGGCTCTTGCTCCTTTTGGGCTTCGGCACTCCCGACCTCCACAACTTCTACTTCGGGGTCTCCCTCTTGTTGGAGGAGTTCCTCCACATCAATGACGTCTATGTCTAGGACCGTCTCGGCACTTGGTGGCCCCGCATCTTCAATATTTGCTTCGGTCGGGCCTGATGCAGGTTGTCCAATAGGAGCACTTGGGAGCTTTGTGCGGGGTCGCTTTGGGTGGCTCGGAGGCACTTGAATTTGTTGCCTCTTTCTTTTCTTTCTCTCCAGTGGTTGCTCCGACTCTTCGGCACTTGTGTCATGGATTTTTGATGGTCCCTGTGGTAGTGCCTTTGGTGTAGCTTCGGCTTCTTCCTCTTCTTCTTGCTCCGAAGCATCGTCAGCTCCTCTTGGGCTTTCACCCGATCCTGGGGTAGCTGGAGGAACAAAGTCAGCGAAGGATATGGACTTCCAAGTTTCAACATTGGCTTCATAAAGAATTGTGAAGTCTTTATCCATTGTCAAGAGTCCATAAGAATTCATCTTCTGGCGATGGACTCTCATTATCCACCACTCCCTTAATTTTTCCTCGCTCCAATTCTTCAATTCCTCCTTTAAATCATCTTTTGCCTTTCTCCAAAATGTGGAGCTTGGAGTTGGGAGGGGGTGTTGGTCAGGGTCAAACTCGACCTCCATGGGGTAGAACTCATGCCAGGGAGGCAATGTCCTCATTCTCTCCAAATGCCACTCCAGATCCTTCCCATTGGGATTATTCCTTTGTTCCACAATTTCGGGGTGGGGGCAGATGTGGAAATTCTTGAATTTTAAGTGATCCCTCATCACTCCCAAGGGATCATAGAGCCATTGTTGAGGAATCTAGAGTAGGCCAAAATTGGCAAGCTTTTCCTCCAGGAAAATGTTCTGTTTTAAGGCAAATACTTCAATTACTCCCATCCTGAAGGGGAAGTCATAGGTATGTGCCCATTTTTGACCATGGCCGTAGATGGCGTTGGTTGCGTCGCTCTACCGAGCGACCTCCAACGCGAACTGGTACTCGAAGGGGTAGACTGGTAGCAGGAAGGGCTTCCCAATGAAGCCGAACATACGAATTATGAGCCCCTACGTCAGTTGAAACATGTCTCCCCTTTTCTCTTGCACCACTTTGTCTCTCAAACTGAGGGGGACCCGAGGGCAAGAACCCTTCAACAAATGCATAGCGGGTCCCAAAAATTGTTGATTAAAAGAATAATAGGACTCTGTCCTCAATAGGAGGGGAGTCCACTGGTACATCGGCAGAGGATTTCCATCCTCGCCGCTTGGAGAAATGGTGATATGGGGGAATCGCTTATGTACTTGGTAGAAAAACAACCAGACAAGGAAAGAACAGGGTGCGAAGTACTGGCCCGTCATTGAATTCTTCATACTGGTGAGCCGCGTATGCAAGGTTCGGGCCACCCATTCTGCCCAATCAAATAAAACTGGGTTGGTACTTGGTCTTGAGGCATCAGGGGCATAGAATTCCCCTCTTGAAATACATTCGGCCAAAGACACCTGCCAGGGTTGCACCGAAGCATCTGTCGATAGGCCCGCCACCCATGCAATGATGGAGAAAATGTCGGTGTTCTTGAAGGCCGCCAAGGGTAAGGGCATTTGGGGTAGCTTGTTTGAAGGGAGCCCACTTTTGAGGTTCTCATGCAGGAATTTCAATATGTAGCTATTGGAAGTGAACCTCTCCATCTGTTCGCTCAGAATGACGTTGCGAACGGAATAGCCCTTGGGCGGACCTTGTTGTGGCGCGAAGGCTGCTTGTACATCTTCCTTTAGAATGGAAAACAATTTATGACCCGAAGCATCCAACACTTGCCTGGATGCAAGCTGGTAGTTTTGCATGATAGCATAGATCAACTCTGGACAGTGGTGAGCAGACGGGGTCAAGTACCAGTAAATCTGAGAATAATAGGCAGCAGCCCTCTTATTCTCTGGGGTGAGTCTGCTCACCATAAACTCAATAGTGCGTCGGAGGTCGGACACACCCTTAGAGAGCTCCGTGTCTCTAATTTTCTCCCACCCATCAATTGGTGGTTCTACAAGCTGCTCTTCCTCAGAGTCATCTCCTTCTTCTATCGGCTATTTTTCTGGGCGAGGGGTGAGATTGATCTTCTTAGGAGTATGCTTTTTCTCTTCCTTGCCCTTCTTTGTTTTTTCAGGGCCTGCAACTTCAGGCTCCTTCCCCTTCTCTTTGGAGTTCTTCTTCCCCATGTTGAAAATGATGGCGGTAGAGTCCTTGATACAGAGGGCTTTGATGTGAAGGGCTTAGATGCAAAGGGCAGGAGAATTGCAGAGTAACCGAAGGCTCTTAGTCTTGCATGAACCGATGGATAAATAACCTCCTCCTTGCTAGAGCTTCACGTTTTATAGCCTAAAAAGGTAACTACCTCAATTTATGGCACCTACCAAAATTAAATTAATGCTTCGGATGGAGGAAGTTGTCGTGCCCTTTGATTGGCTCTACAGCAGCGTAGTACATGGGGCCACGCGCTTTGGTAATCATGAAATGCAAACTACTGCCACCTCGTACCTCGGCGCGGGTTTTTACCTTAACCGAATCGCCTCGGGATGTGCTCCACCACTTTTGCCTTAAATTCATCCGCTTTGAACTCTTTTCAAGGTTGTTGTCAGCGCGTTCTTCGAGGCACATTTTAAATTCTCCCATCTCGCGCGTTGTTGGTTCGACGAAGTTGAAATCAGCATTGAAAATGCTTCACGGTGAACCTTTGGTGCGGGCTGCCTTTTGACGCTTCGGGCCCGAAGTACTTCTCCTTCGCTGCGTTGCCGCTTTGCTTCGTGAGGACCGCCTACCGAAGCTTGCCTTCTTGGAAATTGCTTCGCAAGGGCTCCTTTTAAAATCTACTTCGCAAAACTTCTGCCCGAAGTCGCCTCTTAAAATGCTTTGGGTGCGAAGCTCTTTTCGTGCCTTCGTTTGAATTTTGGTTCGGCCCTTTTGAGGGTAAAGTGCTTCACTGCGAACCTCCTCGCAACCACTACTTCGCATCGAAAGTCCCCGAAGGAGATTTTGGAGTGTAATACTTAGCTGTACAAATAAAAAATTATATACAAAAGTACATACACATATATATATTTTTTTACAAGAGTTTTACCTCAGCGATGAAAAGTCTTCAGATGAAGACCATTGACAGAGATCGGCAAAACCTGGCCATCTGCATCTTTGAGGATGAAAGAGTTGGCCGAGTTCACCTTCACAATTTCGAACGGCCCATCCCAGAAGGCGTCCAACTTGTCGTGATTCCCAGGCTTGGCCTTCCAGGAGTCCCACTTCCATACCAGATCTCCCACTTTGAATGTGCGATCGGATGATTTCCTTTTGAACCAATCTCGGGTGATCTGAGCATGCCTAGCGAAGCTCTGGTAGGCTTTTTCATGATCTTCCTCTAGCTACAGCAGCTGAGCCAGTCTATTTTCCAATGGATTGACTCCTTCTTCTTCTAACAGCTGCAATGCAGGGATCTCTATATGGGTAGGTAAGATGGCCTCCTTACCGTAGACCAGGGCATAGGGTGAAGTCTTGATTGACTTCTTGACTGAAATTCGATCGGCCCACAAGGCCCGATCTAGCAGAAGATGCCAAGTCCTTTTGTTCATCTCTATGAGCTTTCTCAGCACCCTCAATAGAGTCTTGTTGGTTGATTCTACCAAGTCGTTGCCCTGTGGATAGTAATTGGAGGATACTTTATGATATATCCCATATTTATAGAGGAATTCATTGATTTTGGTGCCTACGAAGCCAGGACCATTGTCAGTGATGATTGCTTCGGGGATGCCAAATCGGGTGATCAATCCTTCAAGGAAGGCTATGACAGTCTCCTGATCGGCATGCTTCATGGGAACTGCTTTGGCCCATCTGGTGAAGTAGTCGGTTGCAGTCAGGATGAACTTATGCCCAGCGGAGGAGTTCGGTGATATGACCCCTATGAAATCCAGCCCCCATTGTTGAAAGGGTGATTCAACTTGTATCGGTCGGAGAGGCATCGAAGCATTTCTGCTTCGACCGATGAACTTCTGACACTGCTCACATCTGCGACAAACGGCGAAGGCATCGGCGAAGAGTGTAGGCCAATAATATCCAGCTTTGATGATCTTTAATGCCATCATTCTTCCCGTGAAGTGACCTCCAGATAATCCTGAATGGAATTCTCCCAGGACTCTTCTTTTATCATCATCTTTTATGCACTTGAGAAGGACGCCATCAATGTTTCTAAAAAATAGGCCTTCGAGGCGCAAAGTATATCGGGAGGACCGCATCCTAAAATGCCTTCGCTGTGAAGCATTCAGATGTGAAGGACATCTGCCGGTGTTGAAGTACTCGATTATCTCACTGACCCAGTCCTGCTCATCCTCTTCCTGGTTTACGAAGCATCCTTCTGCTGGCGAGTCATCCCACTGAGATTCGGTAGTTTCGGCCGCTACGCTCTTCGCCAGTTCTTGACATAATGCGCGACCGCGAACCAGTTTTGTGGGTTTGATCTCGATGTCGAATTCTTGTATCTTGCTGACCCAACCGGCTCTCTTACTACCCAATTCTCCTTGGATGATGAAATTGCGCACATCGGGATGAATGACAAAGACTATAACCCGACTTTGGGAGATGAACTGCTTGAACTTCCTGAGAGACTTCATTACTGCATGCACCTGACATTCTATGAAATTGTATTTCTCTTCATGGGGATTGATCACCTGGCTCAGAAACACGATGGGACGCTCTTCACCGTCTTCCCCCTTTTGTGTCAGGACCGCAGCATAGCTCTCGGGTTCCCCTATGGCATACAGGATAAAATCTTGACTGTAGTCAGGGTTGATCAGGACCGGCGCCTGAGCGATTCGGGCCTTAATCTCTTTGAATGCCTCCTTTCTCTCTTCCGTCCAGATGAATTCGATGCCCTTCTTCAAAAGTTTGGACATCGGCTTGATGACTTGGGCGAAATCGGGGACAAACTTCCTCACGAAGTTGATCTAGCCGAAGAAATATTGAAGTCCTTTCTTGTCTGCTAGGAGTGGGAGCTTCGTTAGAGCCTCGGCTCTGTCGGGATCTACAGCGAGGCCCTTTTCTGATATCGCATGTCCCAACAACTTTCCTTCACTGACTGCGAATATGGACTTCTTCGGATTGATTGAGATGCCAAACTCTCGGCATTTTTCGAAAATTTGTTGTAGGTGTACGGGGTGATCCTCCCTTCTTCGGGAGAAAATGGTCATGTCATCTAGATAGATGACGATAACCTTATTCAGAAGCTCACCAAAAGCTAGATCCATCACCCTCTGGAAAGTGGCACCAACATTCGAAAGGCCAAATGGCATTCGCTGGTAAGCAAATGTCCCCCACTTGGTGGTGAACGTTGTTTTATGCTGGTCTTCGTTCCTGACCCAGATCTGATTGTATCCGGAGAAACCATCGAGCAGGGAGAAGCGTTGAGCTCCAGCCATCGAGTGCAAAATCTGATCGATTTGCGAAAGAGGATAGTGGTCCTTGAGAGAAGCCTGGTTCAGGTTGCGAAAGTCCACGCATAACCGTATATCTCCATTCTTTTTTCTGATGGGGACTAGGTTCGCTACCCAAGAAGAATGCTTGATGGGATAAATTATCTTCGCCTCGAGCATTTTTAGGAGTTCGGCCTTCATCAGGACCTCGATCTTTGGGTTAACCGACCTTTGCTTTTGTCGAAAGGGTTTGACCCCCTCCTGCAATTCAATTGTATGCTGGATCAGCTATCGATCGTATCCCCTGAGGTCTTGATAAGACCAAGCAACTATGTCGGGATACTTCCTGCACAGAGTCTGGATCTGTTCTATCTCTTTCGAAGTGCAATCGGTTCCAACTTTTATTGCTTTTCCAGGTTCAAGCTCTAAATCTTGATATTGCTTTTCATTAACTTTGATCCTGTGAGAGAGTGCTCGATCATTCTGATCAAAGAGGCTTTCAAGAGTGATCAGTCCCTTGGGAACGTGGTTATTCTTCAATTGAACCAGCCCTTCATATTCTTCTTCGTCAGGGCTTCTGTCTTCGACTGTGGCGGCTTCTTGAATCATGAAATTTACAATCTGCTCGTCATTGTCAAAGACTTGCCAATGTAGGTCTCTGTCCGGGACAGAGGGTCTATAGATCATCCTCACAGCTTTGGGCTTGTGCACCATGTCTTCTACTGGAGAGTACTTGGCTGCGATGGATGCTAGAACATCAGCATGTCGATTCTTTTCTCATGGGATAGACTACAGATTGAGAGACTCGAACTGGTCACACAGGTCCCATACCTTGTTGCGGTATGACTTTAGATAATGCTTCTTTGAAGTGCACTTGTTTGTGACCTGGTTGCATACCAGTTCGGAATCTCCAAAGATTTGGAGGTGCTTTATGCCTAACTTGTCAGCTTTCTTGAGTCCTAGGCATAATGCTTCATATTCTATTGCATTGTTGGTGCAGCTCCATATCAACCGGTAGCAATACTCCTTTTGCTCTCCGGATGGTGAAACTAGAAGAATCCCTGCCCCAACGCCATTTTTACATCGGGCGCCATCGAAGAACAACTTCCATAGTCCTTCTTGGGCACTTGTTCTATTCTCTGGTTGGGTGTGTTTCTCAGGCTTGGCGATCGCATAACATCCTATCTCGGTCTCTATCATGGCATTAAATTCTGCCAATGAGAACTCATCTTCATAACTTAGTTGCGCAAGAGATTCCTCGACCAGGTCCACCTGCTCTACTTGCTCCACTATTGCATTCATTGGATCGTTGCTCTCTTCTTCGGACATCTTCTGCACAAGGAAGGAAGAAGGCTTTTCATTGTAGATCTTCACCTTCTTTCCTTTGAATGGAATCTCCAGATGAGAGTAATCCATAGACAGATATCCGCCCAGCTTTGCTATGAATTCCCTTGACAAGCACATACTGAAGTATGGCTCCGGGTCGACGACCACTACCTCTTGTATGACCGTGATCTGAGGCATCTTATGTAGTCGAATAGGAATGTCTTTGATCACTCCTATAGTCTTCACTGGGGTACCATCCAACTGGAGTACGCCTTGGCTACTTCACGTATATTCCATCCCTATTTCTTCGTAGACTACTTTTGGCATGACTGTTGTCGCGGCCCCAGAGTCGATCATACAGTTATGTACAATATACCCTTCCATCTGTAGAGATAGGTAGAATGGAGGTGGTCTGTTCTTCCCCGTAATAGATGTGGATAGGGTCTGCACAAGAGCAAGCGGTGCTGCCTTTTTTGCTTTAGTCATCTTCAATGATTCTTGCAGCAGGTCCACTTGTCCAGGTAGTTGCAGTGCATCGTACAAGCTGATCTTGGCTGGAATCCTCTTTAACTCCTCTACAATGTTGTACGCCGAGGAACCGAGCACCTCGGGTTCCTTTCTCGGCTCATATCTAGTGCGATACTGCTCCGTAGCTTCAACTCTTTGTCACTTAGTCAGTGAAGGAAACTTGAGCTTTTCCCTAGCCTGCTCTTTAGTTTACTGCTCGAGGTGGTTCGACAGAGGCCTTTTGAGCTTTTTCTTTGATCGATGTAGGTGGAGGAGCTTCGTTCGGGGCCAAAGAAGATGATTGTCCCTTCTCGGGTCGAGCGTGCACTTTTAAGGGAGCCATCTGAGTAGCATCCACTTCTATCACCTTCTTTCCTCCTCTGGTAAGCACTGCAACCGGCTCTTCTTCGCCAATCGCCAGGTTCTGACTCATTTTCCTGATGACGTTGACTTGACCGCCATGACTACTGCTCGCCAACGTTTGTACATAGTGTTGGTGCAGCATGCAGGTATTCTCTTCATGCGGATCATTGCACGTAGAGCACCAATATACACAATCGAAAGTGCTCGGAGCTTCATCAATCGTAGCATTTCTCGTCGAAGCCTTCCCTTGCTGGACTGCTTGGTCTTTGGTAAGCGCAGGCATAGGATAAGACCTTCTCGATAGAAATTCTTGTTGCGCTTGCTTCTTCTTCACAATGGTCATGTCGTTGGACAACGTCTGAACTGTGGAGTTCAGAGACTGCATCTCTTGCAAAATTTTAGCTTGCATATCATCGGCTTTTGGAACGAGTGGCAATGAAGCCATCGTCGGTATTGGAGGCAGGGCGGGGTGTTGAGGTGGTGCTGGCAGTACAAGGAATGCCGAAGTGACAGTGGGCTGCGGAGTTGAAAATGTGGGAAAATGAATTTGTGGAGCGGTGATTTGAGACACAATAGGATTCGGGTTCCAAGATGAGATCGGGTATGTAGGGGTTACAGAGATCTGCAAAGCGGCTGCGCTCGCATACTGGGATTGAGGGAATTCGGGAAGTATGGGCATCGACATCCTTTGGGGAAGCTTGCCCACAACTATCAAATCCATTTCTGCCCTCTTGGCTAACTCATACAACTCGAGAAAAGTATTGATGTTAGAATATCTTACCATGATACTGATATCAAGGTTGAAAGCCTGAAGGAAATAGTATGTTGCGGCTTCGTCGGTTGGCCGAAGTCCAACTGGTACTCTCTGCCAGGTTCGAGCGAACCTAACATTGAAGTCTATGATCTCTTCTTGTGGATGTCTCTGGATTGAAGTGAACTGATGCAGGAGAGAGGTAGGATCGGAGGACTCATTGAAGCTTCGCATCAATCGCCGGCTAACTGGTCCCATCCCGTAATAGTACCGGGTGGTAAAGATCTATACCAGTAGAGGAGTTTTCCTCTAAGGGAAAGAACCAGAAGCTTTACCATAACTCGCTCCTCTGTGATGTCATGGATCGCCGCCAGAGAGATTATGTCCTGGATGTGCTCCAGAGCAGTCTTCCCAGTTCCATCGAACGTTGGGATCTTCTTTATAGCAACAGGGCGACACTTGCCCTTGTCTCGCTAGATTTAGCGGCGACAAAGAATCCCATGCTGGGAACAACCTGGGTGGTGGTTGCTATTGCATTTTCTATTGTTGTTGTTGTTGTTGTTGTGCCATACTTGCTCCTAGATTTTGAGAAACAGGAATCCCCAAAGCTCCTCCTTGATTGCTAATAGGACGACTAATAGGAATGGAGGCACTAGGATGCTTCGGTGAGTTGGGAGGATTGGGAGGAAAACTAGATGTTGTGCTATCAAAAGTTAGGCCTTGTTCGTCAACAGTAGCCTCTTGCGAGGATGTTCCACGTAACAGTGACTCGGGGGTGACCAACCTTGATCGCTCCCCAAAGGCGTCGATATCTAGCTCAAAGAACTCGGTTTCCTCTCCTCTATTCCTAACTCTCCATCTCGTTTGCATGAAGGCATAGACTTTGGTACTGGTCTTTACGACTTAAATATTCTCGGGTAAATAGAGTCGCCAGATGCTAAGAGTCTTTCGATAATGAGAGCATCGGTTCTCACTACCACTAGTCAGGTGAGACTGACCGGGTCACACCGAGAACTGGTTAGAACTATTGGCCCCGATGGAGACGGGTTTGAGATTCGCGTTCTTAAAATATGGGACCTTGGTCCCACCGGGCATGCTAGAAACTGTTGGTCATCAAATCTGCCCAGGAAAGGATTTGGGTAAGTGTATGCGCCCTAGACCTGGACCAACATTGAAAGGCCGAAGGGAAGAGATGCCCCTCGTGCCAATCTCCGGAGAAAGGCCGGCTCCTATGCTAAACTACTTTGGTGTTTTGAGATAAGGGATGCAGGAAAGAGATAAACAGAGTAAGGATGCAAGAAAGAGATAAAAAGAGTTAGGGTTAGAGAAAGAAATAAAAAATGGGTAAGGGAAGAGAGATCGATAATTTAAAGTGGGAGAGAACAGGAAGCACGATCACTAACTAACAACTTGAATAGCAGCAAAGAACACCAAGAATAAATGAAAGAAATGCCACATTAACCTTCCTATGTATCCTCTGGGTGAGCTCCAGGATTCTCCTTCTCCCTTTCATCAAAATTTAGGGTTCAGAGTAATGACGATTAGGACAAGCGAATATAACAGAAACCACAACCCACCAGGCAACATAAAAGAAAACCAATATAGCATTTTTCCTCTCCTATGTATCCTTCGGGCGAATTTTAGGGTACAGTCCCCAATCGCACACCGAATTCAGGATTTAGAGTTACAGTATGCAAATGAAGAAAGACAAAAGAAATAAACACAGAAGGCAACATACAAGAGAGAAATTGAGCCCAAAGCTCTTTAGTATTAATCGTAGGACATCAAGTTACAACAACTTTCTAGCAGAAAGTTCCCCCCCCTTTTTACATTACAATGCCTGGGTTTTTATAGAGGACCCGACCCTCTGAGCCATAATTACACAAAATGGAGGAGTACATCCTCGAAAGCTGAGAAGTCGGCTCTTGCGGCTCTCATGACTGAGCTCTCAATTCCATTACCAAAACTAGCAGCTGCGATCGGGTCAACCGGGGAAAGACGCATTAATGAGCCGCCTGGATGTCCTTGGTCTCTGGGTGTGGTGCTCGAGTGGCCGCCATGCTCGTCGGGCTCTTCATCATGGATTGATACTTCATTTCCAATTGCTAAAAATGAACAGCGGGCTTATCGGGCACAAAAAAATGTATTTATGAGGCACTTGATCACCTCGGGAAAATACCTGGCTTGGAGCACGTGCCCCTGAAGCGCTTCGCTAGATGTTTGTTTGCAACTTCGCTTTGTAATGGACTTGAGCCGAAGCAATAACTCCTCCTTGATTTGTACTTCGCAAAATGGAGCTTCGCAAAATAGCTTTGGGGGTGATGAGGGCCGAAGCGGATCTCCTTCGCAAGATGGGCTCTTCACTTCTCGCTGCTTCACTGGAGAGATGTGTCAAAACTGCTTCGGCGAGGCCCTTCGCCCGAAGTAGATACTTCGTTGGTGAGCTTGAAAAATGCTTCGCAGCGAACCTTCTTCAAAACTACGGTTCGGGGGTATTTTGGCCGAAGCTCATTCTTGCCTTCAAAATGTTTCGACTGCTTCTACTTCGGGTGAAAGTACTTCGCACGAAGGTTTGCCGAAGCAGATGCTTCGCAACGACTTTTGGCGAAGTAGAAATGGTTCACTGGCAGGAAGGCCCGAAGTGAGTGCTTCGGCGGCTCTTTGGCGAAGTATTTTCAATGCTTGCCCTTTTCAATTTCCGCTTCGCAAGTTCCTTGCCCGAAGTAGCCTTTTGAAGTGCTTCGGGCCCGAAGTAGTTCTCATCCTTCTTCCTTTGCATTTTGCTTCGGTAACACCACTTCGCAAAACTTTCACCCGAAGTAACTTTTTGAGGGACTTCGGGGCCGAAGTAGTTTTCTTGCCTTAGCCAATTCGGACCACGATTTTCCTTCGGTGAAGCTGCCGCTTGAATGCCACTTCGCAAAACTTTTGCCCAAAGTAGCTGCTGGAAATGCTTCGGGTGCGAAGCTCTTTTTCTAAATTCTTCTTTGGCAACGCCACTTCGCAAGATTTTCGCCCGAAGTAGTTTCTTGAAGTGCTTCGGGGCCGAAGTAGATTCCATCCTTAGTGATTTCCTTCGGCGAAGCTATCTTCCTTAGCTTGTTCGGCAGCGAAGCTCTTTCTTCTTCATTTTATGTACAAGGGGGTGGCAGGGAAAGCCAAAATTGCTGCAACACTTGAAAATGTTGTTTCTAAAAAAACAAGGGAACAAATTCATGAAATTAAAAGAAATACTTTACAAAAAATTTGATCTTTCTACCCCATTGTGCAATGTGACAAAATTGTCAACAGTTACCTCCCTCATCACGTATACATCTAGTATTTCATGTTTCCTATCTCAAGAAGGTGATCAACTAGAAAGTGCAATCTCAGTCAGAATTACATGTACTCGATGAAGAAGGGCATAGATATCTCTAGCTTGAAGCAATTTTACAAAGCAGAACACACATACTAAGATCGCATCACATCCAAGAATTTCTCATCAAATGGTAGGACCTACCCAAAGAAGACTCTACATGGGAACCTAAAAGTATTTTCTAGACATTTCCAGCTTTGAGGACAAAGCTTTCCGAGGAGGGGAGTCATGTTACATTCCAATATTAATATAGCCATTGGCTATATTACAAGATGATATATTTAATTATTACTTATAGTAGTTATCCAAGTGTTTTTAAATCATCTATCATCAATATATCATTTGCACATTCACATTACATTTTACCCATTCACGGTGGGGATCTGCCCTCCTTGAGTGGTGAATTGATTTATTACTTCATTATTTATCCTTCTGTTGCATCATGTGTTATTCAAATTCATGAGTTATATGCATTGTATGTTATTTGATTGATAAATAATTTATAAGTCATGGATAAGGGAAGGTGTTCCCTTCCATCATATCGCGTTCACCTTGGTTGAGGGACAAACATTCTGTTCGCCTCTCAGATGGGCGAACATGCTCCAAAAGCAAAATGTTATCGCATTCACCCTAGTCAAGGGGTAAACATATTTTTCACCTCTCCCATGGGCGAGCGCGTTACCAAGAATAATATCATGCATGAACTCAATGGTAAGGCAAAGTTGGGCAAATGCACCTAAGATGAAAGGGTGCTAACAAGTCAATATCACAACTGCACTGATAGGGAGGCAACTGTTTTTATCATATTTTTGAAGGGAAAACATGATTTTAAAGGGAGAAGGGTGAATGTGATTACACAGATAAGGATGTTCAGTTGTTAAATATTTTTTCTTAAAATAAGAAGAATGGTTTCATAAAAAGTGTATTCTCTAGTGATGTCCAAATTTCAAAGGTACCCAGAGTAGGTTGTGACAAGTATTAAATAATGGTGGCAATGAGTAACTCAAAATGTGAATCCCAAGCAAATAAGAGAGCCTTGTTAAAAGCATAGGAGGATTTTCATGATTTCCAAAAAGGGAGTGCATTTTCAAAGCATCAAATATCCCTTAATTTTCTATGCATCGATGCCCAAAGATGTTGATTTCCTGGGAATGCTTCCTTGAAATATGGATCGTTGTTCCAAGAGAATGAATTTTTCAATATTTTTGAGGAGGAAGTTCCTTACTACTGTTCTTGATCCGCAATAATTTTTTCTCCATATGCATTTAATGAAAGAGGTGAAATCCTCTATAAATACTACTGAATTCTCATTCTAAAAAGGAGGTTAGAAATTTTGTGAGAAAACTCTACAATTTCTCTGCATCAATAGAAGACACCAAGCTTCTGAATTTTCAAGTGATCTTATGTGCAATTTTTTTTGTATTCATGCAGTTCTATTTTACATTCATATTCCTTATCTTCTGTTAAATTTAAATTCTACATCTGAGTTTAAATTTTGCTAATGAGGGAGTGAATGTTGAAGTGTTACTTTAGAGGTTATTGCAAGTTTATAAGTGAATGTTGATGCTTCTATTTTGTTATATGCTATTTTATGCTTGGGTGAATTTCTTGCTGTTAGTCTACCCCAAATCCTACACCTTTGACCTGTGGCCATATTTTCCATCCCTTTCTGTAATTTCCAATTTCTTTCTTGCAACTCTAGTCTTTAACTAGTGTAGGATTTAGCTTGGGAGCCAACCCTCTTTGGAGATTGGCATGGAGGACATTCCTTTCCTCTAGACAGTCAATGTTGGCCATGTCTAAGGCAAACAAACGTAGTTTTTTGGTTAGGTAGATATTTGACCAACAGTTTTTGGCATACCCAGTGGGACACTAAAAGTTCCACTTTCGACAGTATTAAGGTTTGATGTTCACCTTCGTGTTGTATAGTTAGAATATCTGGTGACTCAATTATACCTAAAAATATCCAAATGTGAGGAAAATGGAAGCTGTATCTCATGAATATGATATTTAAGGCCAAAATTTAGATCATCAAATTGATTTTTACAAACTTGATATTCAAAGGTTAGGAGAGCACCCTCAATTAGCCCCTCTACGTCGTACATATTTGTTACCTCATACATCCCATATATCATATGCCACATCCTTATGACTAGCTAGTATATTTTTTGCTCCTACAAGTCTAGTTAGTACAACCACTAGTGCTCCTGAAGCTCCTCCTCACACACTAGTCCACATGGCCCAAAATCCACCACCACAGTAGCTACAGTCACCAAGGCAGTTCCCAGCATGGAATAGCTCAGGGGCGTTGAACGTACAAGCACAAAATCCAGTGTCCCAAGCATATTTGAAGGCTTTGCTTACCTATTATGGAACTAGCAAGACAACCTATGAATATATTTAGGATGCAGCTTCTCTAGCTATGATCCATGGAATAATAGATGAATATGTAATGGTAAAGTTGTTGGTATTAACGTTGAGAGAAAATTTGTTGTATTGGTACTGATCACTGCAACCTGGCACTATTACCTCATGGGATCTGTTAGCAGAGTTACTGATAAATAATTTCCATGAACAAGTTGACCCATAATCCTTGTTGTACCAGTTCACAACGATTCAAAGACATCTGTAGGAGGAGATAGTTGATTTCAATGTCAGGTTCACTCAAAGCTGGAAAAGAGTTCCTGATGGTTTGCGGCCCACACATGAACAAGTTGTATTTTATTACCTTAGGGCATTTAGCATTGACATTGGTATGGTTGTTCAGCAAACCAATGTGAACACCTTCCCTTATCTGTATATGCAACCCTAAAAAACTAAATTCGACTTGATTGCCATAGGTAAGCTTCCTCTAAAAACGACGATACTTATTCTGCCCTACTTATCGCAGCATTTGTATTCAAGTGTATTTTTGCAACCTATGCATTCCATGTACCTAGTTCCCTCATGGATCTCAGTCCCACCTCAAATCACACTGATAATTATCCCACAACATCCCCCTCCAAGTTTTCTATAGTTGCCCATTCAGTCAGTACCATAATTACCATCATTTGTTCCTTTTCTAGAATTTTCAGTATCATCGGTCCCATTACCATTGATCATGCTACTAGCACCTCTACCTTTGCCAACACCTCTCGCACCTTCTAGCACTTATCCTTTCACGGTATTGTTACAAGAAGTGAAATAAAATAACTCCACCAAGCTTACGATGGTGAGGAAGAAGCAAGTTGAGGTTGAATTTTGATCTAGGAGATTTCAAACTCCATAAATTACTCGAGAGCAAGCATATACTAGTAGAGACCCTAAGAATAACACAACAATGCTACAAAATGAGGAGACTAGTATGATAGAAAATATATACTGGTATTCAACATGCAACGATCCTCATGGAGAAGAAACCTGCATAGTGCATATGAACTATATGCAGATGCTTGCAGAAAGTTTAGTTGGCAAACAAATCAACATGATCAGAGAGGCTGAGCATAATTTTATGATTGCATCCTTGGAGAAATTTTTGGTCCTTACGAGGTCCAAAAATAATCCAGTAACCATAGATCCAGTTGAGCTTGAACCCTTGAAGGTGCCTGCAAAACCAAAGGGGCAAAATGAAAAAAGGCAACCTCCAATGAAATCACCTAGTACAATGACTAAGGAGCACGATTCTGTCAAGTTAAAATATTTACTACATAAACAAGCCCAGGAAAAGGCACAAACTAAGGCATCAACTTCACAACATGCAGTAGTTGACCAATTGTAAAATTAAATGAAAGAACAGGCCAAAGAGCGACTCAAGTACCCATCGTTGACAAAGAGACAAAGGGTGGAAGATACTCAGCAGTACCAGGACAAGTATGAGTGAGTTACAGAAGAGAAGGCTTTGACCATCTCAAATTATAATCTTGTGGAAGAAATGAAGAAGATACCAATGAAGGTGAGCCTATATGATGCACTACAATTTTCGGTACAAGTTGACCTACTGCAAGAGTTTTTTTTTAAAGCGAAAAAACCCCTTGTAGATCCGCCATGGTATAAGAGACCACGAAAAAGGGGTTCTACACCGTCAAAGTCACCCAGGAGTCACACCCGAACCTTCTTGCACCAACATTATCAATTGGATTTTAGATATCCAATTCAGCTTTTTGGTAGGGTGGAGCTTTTAACCTGGGACCTCCCTTGGAGGATTGCCCTCTCCTCTCCAACTCACCTACAACACCTGGGTTGCAAGAGTCTTTGAAGACTACTAAAGATCAAAAGAAAAATTCTTCTCAAACAGTTTTGGTGTAGGTGCTACCAACTTCAGCCATTAGAAAGAATAGGCCACCCCCATTTTACTTGTCACTCAGAATGGAGTGGATTGTACACAATTGTATGATTGATTCTGGTGTTGCAACTACTATCATGCCAAAGATAGTATATGAAGTGATGGAGATGTAATACACAAGAAGTAGCCTAGGAGTGTTGCAACTATATGGGACCCCGATTCAAATAGTAGGAGTAATTAAAGATATTCCCATTGTCCTTCATAGTATACCACAAATTACTATCATCCAGGAAGTAGTAGTGGTTGACCTAGAACCATACTTTAACATGTGCCTCTCAAGGGAGTTCACAATGAAACTAGGAGGATACATTTTCTTGGACTATTCGTATTTGGAGATCCCATTCAAAGGAAAGAGAATTCGCATATATAATGAAAATCCATCAACTTTTCATATTGAGAAGTTAGAGGAGGAAGAAAGATCTCCAAGAACAATTAACATTGTGACTGAAGAATTAGAAGAAGTTGACTTGATCGAAGAGGTGCTTGATGAACTTTACCTTGAGGATGAATTCTCACTCACTGACTTTAATGCAATGATTGGAACAGACATAGGTTGCTATACAATAACCAAACTGAAGCAAATTAAAGAGAAGGTCCCTAACTCCCTAGATCCTTTCACATATCAGTTATGGAAGCTTTATTTCGATGGTGCTAGATGTAAGAATGGCACAGGAGTTGGTATTGTATTGATCTCCCCAATGGGTTACAGAAGACCTATTCTTATATATTGACTTGGAGTTGCATGAATTACGTAGCTGAATTTGAAGCATCATGCTTTGGATTGAAAAAAGCTGAAAAGTTGGCCATCAAGCAGCTACAATTTTTTGGTGAATCTGAACTCATTGTCAATCAAACTACTAATAAATGTGTGTCTAAGAAACATTACCTAAAATATTACTGCAACAAAGTGTGGGATTTATTTGAATATTTTACCGAATTGAAAATTCAAGCAATTTATCGAGAGTAAAACAAACACACAGATATTCTAGCCTCTCTTGGCATGAATTATTCTCCTGTGGAGCAAATAGTCAAAAATCCCAAGATTTTCAGGATGATTTATAGACCCTCAGTCCCTGACAAGAACATCTATTGGTAAGTATTCGATAATTATGAGCAAATAGTAAATTTTTTGATCAAGGAAGTTGCAAGCGCAGATGATAGAAACTTATTGAAGAAGAGATGGAAGGGATGATACAATTGAAGAGCAATCACATTCCCAAGGGACTTATTTCATCGAAAATTTTATTTGATCAAGACAACAAGGATGAAAAGCATAGGATCAAGGTGGATGCCAAGGAATATAAGGAATTACAGCTAGAACCTAAGAAGATCATCAAGACTGGAACTGATTGCATTCCTAGAGAGTTGGAAGACATTAAGAACTTGTGCTATGAATACCCTGACATTATTGCATGGAGCTATCAATATTTGAAGGGATATGACAAGAACATGATTCAACATACCATCGAGCTATAGGAGGGAGTAAAACATTTTTGGCAAAAATAGTGACCTGTCAATCCCAAGATAGAAGTACTCATGAAGGTGGAATTGTTAAAAATACTAGAGGCGAAGATAATTTACCCAATTAAGCACTCGACATGGGTGGTAAATCTGGTTCTAGTGCAAAAGAAGAATGGAGACATTCGACTATTTTTCAATTTTTAAAATCTGAATCAAGCGTCGCTAAAATATCATTACCCTCTGTCGTAGATCGATCAAATCCTTCATGTGGTCATCGGTGCATGGAGATTTTTATTGTTAGATGGCTTCTCTGGTTATAACCAAATATGGGTGAAATATGAGAACCAACATAAAACATCATTCACCACTAAGTGGGGCACATTTGCATACCAGCAGATGCCATTTGGACTCTCAAATGCTGGTGCTACTTTTCAAAGGACCATGGAAATCACTTTCGATGAGTTATTGAATAAAATTATTGTAATCTATCTTGATGATATGACCATGTTTTCATATCACAGAGAAGACCACATTTTTCATTTGAGTAAGATGTTTGAGAAGTGCCATGAGTTCAAGATTTCTATTAATTCAAAGAAGTCAATTTTTGCTTTTAAATAAGGAAACTTATTAGGTCATGTGATCTCACAAGAAGGATTGGTGATTGATCCTACAAGAGCTGAAGCACTTTTGAAGCTACCATTATCGGCTAACAAAAAATATATGTAATCATTCTTAGATCAATTAAATTTCATCCGCAAGCTCATTGCTAACTTTGCTCAGGTTGTGAAACCCATGACTGAACTCTTAAATAAGAATATCGATTTTAAATGGATAGAATCCAGAAGATGAGCTTTTAGGATATCAAGAAAATAATCACCCAAGCTCCAGTGTTGATCAATCCTGATTATTCAAAGGACTTCCTTCTCTATGCAGTAGGTGAGTAAGAGAGCTATGTTATAGTTTTGATGCAGAAGCAAGAAGATGGAGATGAGAAGCCAATTGTCCTCCTGAGCCAAGTCATTGCACCCCAACAGGAGAAGTACAATTTTATTGAGAAACAGGTGTATGCAATGATGAAATCATTGAAAAAGTTATGACACTTTGTTTCCCAAAGCAAAACTATCATTTACGTTATTCATTCTGATGTTCAAAATTTTATACTCCTGTTGTAGCTGCTCCACAACTAGCCCCAAAATTGGGTACCCACCTTTAAATTATTGTGTTTGGGGAGTTTTGTTGGTCTTGGAGTATTGTTGTTTCATTGCCTTCAAGGTGTAATTTGGTAAGGTAGTGAGTTCTTGGTTGTGTCCACCCAGTTTGGTTCTTTGTATTGGGATTCACACCTAAATTGCTCTCTCGAGGTTTGTTTCAATGTTTTGATAAGTCTCACCCAAGGTTTGCAATTCATTTGGTCAAAGTTATCATCGAACTTGGCTTTCTTCTCATTGATGGCCAAGTATCTTGGAGTGGGTTTGGTTTGAGATTAATTTTAATATTTTAATTCTATGGTCTCAAATTAAAACTATCCAAGTGTTTGATCTTGTTTAAATAAAACACTTGAATCAGAACTTAATAATAATAATAATAATATTAAAATAAATAAATAAATTCCATTAATATATACATATATTCTTATATATATTAATGATAAAATAAAAATTGAACTTTTTTTTTAAATTTAGAATTTAAAATTAAAAAACTTTATTATTATTATTATATAAGATAATGATAATAGTAATAAAAAATATACATATATATTTATAATAAATGAATTAAGGGGACTTTAGGTCCATATTAAACACCTTTTAATATTGCTAACCATGGGCATTATGTTAATGAGGCAATTGTGCTTTCATTTACGTTTATATGTATAAAGGCCACGTTGTCTAAATCTAACATTGCCAATTGATTAATGTGCAGGTAAAACAGCGAATGGAATATGGGCTACGATGACAAAACGGATGGTCTTGGTTGATGGTGATTTTTGGATTAATGGATACATTGGTAGGGTGACCCTTCAACCCAGCAATGACACACAGTGTTTGATGACGTCGCGGTGGGAAGTATTGAAAGGCCTTGTTTGGAAGAGAAGTTGGGACATGGCAGACATCACTTCCACATGGATGAAATGAGAGAACCCTAGGGGTATAGCGATCTACGTGGAGATCTACGTGGTGGGTATGGCTTGTTCGGTGGGTCCCAGAGACATTGATTTGGTGATAAAGACTAGTATGCCATGGCCTGAATCTCGCTGATCAACATGGCATATCTGACAGAATGCATGGACAGTGATGATATGTAGGAATAAAAAATGGACGTAGGGTCCAGGTTTTTATGGTCATGTGAAGTGGGTAAATGAAATGATCCAAGTGTTTTCAAAGTGATCATTGAAGCATTAGCCAACAGGGGGGCTCACAAGGCGATGTAGGTTACAGATGTGGAGGTTGAGATATATCTCATCCCAAAAATCGACGACACAGTTCTAAAGCAACATCAACATGGACTAGGACTTGGCTTATGTGGAATCCACCAGGCCACTTTGGATGACGTAAAAGATGAATCCATGAAGGGGTTTTGAGTGGCATGAATTGCATGCAGGAGGATACACCATCGGTAGTGTAAATTCAGCTAGACCCGATAATGAGTTACATGGTCAAATAGAACGTGTTCGCTTATGCTACCATAGACAGGTTTGCGTGGTAGTTAGATCATAGTGTGGACGTCGATATCACCTACGGAGGATGAATAACACTAGTTTATAGGATGATGTATCCAAAATTTTGTCACGGCCCACACTTGCATCAGTGAATTAACAACATGTAAGGGTGTCATGCATGGTCCACGATAGAACATTTGTGGCCATGGATAATATGGATGTCGTACAAGCTAAAGAATACAGTGTTGAGCATGCAGTGGTCATCAAGGATGCTATGTGGAGATGACGACGATAGTTTTAGGGAATAATAGTCATTGGTAGAAGATAAAAACCAACAAAGTGGGTCCCACGTGGATGGGTTCAATGTTGCACGTAGTCGAGCGTCACACTGACTTTCGTAATGACACTAAACCGACAGCCCAAATAAACGCAAACGGGATGAATTTTTAGAAAAACTATGCCTAAATTAAATTTTGCAGGGCCTTAAACCATTGCATAGTTGAAGATAGCGCATGATGGGAGTTTTTTGTAGTTGTCAAAATCAAAATGTTCAATTTTAGTCGCCAACAGAGATAATGCAGGTTAAGTGTGAACGGTTTTCCACTAACAATAGTAAGAGGAATATTATGGCTGGTACCCCAACTCTGCGGGTGTGAACTTTCTACAAAGTTGAGAGATCGATGGATCAAAATGTAATGAATATCTATGAAAATACAACAAACGTAGATGACTATAACAGAGCGATGGGGAAAGTACCCATCGTTGGTAAGCAAAGGATGCGGGCATTGTAATATGAGTTGGAAGGGCATCAACAACGTCAATAGTGTTGACATGGAAAATCTGTAGTGGAATAATTTTCTTGGCAGATCATGAACGAGGTTACAAGTAATGAGGAGGTAATAGCTATAGGACAGGAACCGTTACGAATAGCGTGACAATAGCATTTGAAGATCGAATGGGGTCTGGTGTTGAAGACATCCCCAAGGAACATAACATGTGTGTCCAATGGGTGAATGAGGATGAAGTTATGCAGAAGAGTAGGTGGAAGCCAGTGAGAATAGGGTAAATTTATCGAAGACTGTGGACACAAATGAACTGTCAGGGTAGCCATGTGGATAAGGTAATGTAGTGTACGAAATTATGAATAGACATCGAAGCATGAACATGGAAATGAGGGCACGTTGCTTGGGCAAGTATTTGACAAGTGCTAGCGTAAGTGATGAACATAGGTGAAGTGGTATAGGTGGTATTACGATAGTCATTATGCTTCAGATAGTGAAAATGCCATCGTAGACACTGTTAAAATTTAGAACGTAGCGGGGAGTGGCGACATCGTCAAATCCTAAATATAACCAGTTCTGTTATAAGAAGCAGAAGGTTGTTTTTGGATGTGTTTTGAACTTGCTGCCAAATTTTGGATCGATGTAGGATACATCGACATCAAGAGAGATTTTCTAGTGGGTAAGCACGAAGAGCAGACAGAAAAGGCCTATGTTGTTGCACAGAGAAGGCTTTCTGATTTGGATATTCGCTGGAAGGATGAGCTCTCAGGCATAAGGTGAAATGTTTTTTTTATTTTTATAGCACCTAGTGTTATAATGATATTTGCTTGCCTATATCATGATGCGAAAGTTATAAGATTTCATGGCATGGCATATTTGTGGGCATAAAGAAAAAGAGAAGGTAAATAAATATATATGTATGTGATGTAAATTTTAAAAAGGTTGTTTAAACTCTTATTTTATATGGGTATCATATGTTCCATGGGAGTCATAAGGTGCAGGTTAAAGTTTTGGGGCCTAAACCTACATTAAATTTAGTGGGACCTTAAAGCATTTCATAGTTGAAGATAGCATGTGACGAGAGTTTTTCGTAGTTGTCAAAATCAAAGCGTTCAATTTCGATCACCAGCAAAGACAATGCAGGATAAAATTTTCATGATTGTTTGGGGTCAGAATTTGTGTGCAAAAATTTGTGGCACACAGTAATAGTGGTAGGAAAAGTCAGAATCAGACATAACCTGGCGCCATGAGATGTATCAGCAAGAGGAGCGCAAGGGTTTCAGGGCTAAATAATTGGTTTTTCATTGAGTGTGAACGATTTTCCACTGACAATAGTAAGAGGAATATTATGGCTGGTAATCCAATTCTGTGGGTGTTGAACTTTCTACGTAGTTGCGATATCGATGGACCAAAATGTAATGAATACCTACGAAAATACAACGAACATAGATGACTATAGTCGAGCAGTGGGGATAGTACCCATCATTGGTAAGCAAAGGATGTAGGCATCACGAGGTGATTTGGAAGGGCATCAACAGTTCCAATAGCATTGACGTGGACAATCTACAGTGGAATAATTCACTCGGTAGGTAACGAACGAGGTTACAAGCAATGAGGAGGTAATGGCTGCACAACAGGCACCTTTACGAATAGCATGACAGCAATATTTGAAGATCGAATGGGATCCGATGTTGAAGACATCCCCAAGGAATGTAATAGGTGTGTCCAATGGGTGAATGAAGATGAAGTTATTCAGAAGAGCAGGTGGAAGTCGACGAGAATGGGGTAAATTTATCAAAGACTACAGATGCAAATGAACTATCAAGGCAACCATGTGGACAAGGTAATGTAATGTATGATATTATGAACAAACATCGAAGCATGAACATGGAAATGAGGGCACGTTGCTCGAAAAAGTATCTGATAGGTGCTAGTGTAAGTGATGAACATAGGTGAATTTGGTATAGGAGGGATTACGATAGCCATTATGCTTTGGAAAGCGAAAATGCCATCGTAGACACTGTTAAAATTCAGAACGTAGCAGGGAGTGGCAACACCGCAAAAACCTAAACCTAACCAGTTCTATTATAAGAATAAGAAAGTTGTTTTTGGATGTGGTTTGACCCTATTGCCTAAGTTCGAATCGATGCAGGATACATCAACATCGAGAGAGTTTTTGGTGGGTAAGCATGGAGAGCAGATAAAAAAGGCCTATGTTGTTGCACCGAGAAGGTTTTCTGATTTGAATATTTTTTGGAAGGATGAGCTCTCAGGCATAAGGTGAAATGTTTTTTTGATGTTTATATCACCTAGTGTTATAATGTTATTTGCTTGCCTATATCATGATGTGGAAGTTATAAGATTTCGCGGCATGGCATATTTGTGGGCATAAAGAAAAAGAGAAGGTAAATAAATATATATGTATGTGATGTAAAGATAAAAAGGTTGTTTAAACTCTTATATTATATGGGTATTGTATGTTGCAGGGGAGTCATAAGGTGTAGGTTAAAGTTTTGGGTTATTATAAAAATATATTTTATATATCATATAATATGGGAGGTATAAGGATAGGGAAAATAAAATATGTGAATATATTTGTTTTTATATTATATGATATAGGGAGTCATAAGGAATGTGCATTGACTTAGAAGATCCAAGGGATGTATAAGGAGAATGATGGGATTTCAAGGATCATTATTTATTTATTTATTATTCCTTTTATGATGTAAAAAGGGGTTATGATGGAAGGTGAAACAAAGCCAATTTGTTTTATCCTATATTTTTCTTTAGCATCATAAATAAGAGGGAAGTTGAAACGGAGGAAGGTGTTGAAACCTTAAATACCCAAGGAGGTCATTGTACAAAGGGCTGGAAATTTTTGTAAGAAAAGAATATTTTGAAATATAATGCTTCCATTTTGGCAAGAGCAACCTTTGTGAGCAAAACTAAAAGGAGAATACGTCTAGGACTACTGCTTTTACTGTGTATCTTTTCTGCATTATTTTTTGGCTTGTATCTATTTGTTTATGCCATTAAATGGGTTACAATAGGTGAATGTCAAATATAATGCAAGTACATTTTATCCTTTGAGTCTCGCACTTGGTCTAATCTGATTGTGCTTGTTTTGCAGGTCTGTTAGGTCAAGTTGTCTTAGATTTATCTCATAACTTGGGGTTTTGCAGGGAGGGGATTGCTAACCAAAATTTGATGACATTTTTTTTTTTCCAGCTAACCTTGTAGATAATGTTTCTGCATTTCTTTTCTTGCACTTAGATTAATTTCAGTTTACAAGTTTTCCATTTTGGTCATTTCCAAAATTTTTGTTTTCCATTCTGGTCATTCCAGAATTTCTATTATTTCTTTTTCATTCTGGTCATTTCTAGAATTTTTATTTTTAGTTCTTTTTATTATGGTCCTTCCAAAATTTTTGCATTTAATTTTAGTTTTTATTCTGGTCCATTTTCCATAATTTCATTTTTCATTTCTTGTTCATTTACTTTTATTCTGGTCCTTATCTAGAATTTTTGCACCTCCAAATTACATTAATCTAATCTTCAGATAAAACATTTTTTTAGGAGGGGTTACTAACACCAAATTCACACTAAGGCAGATAAAGCAAATGAACACTGACATTCTAACTTGCTAACTTTTACTAACACCAAATTCTAACATAGGGATAGTGGAACACTTATAATGAAGATAAAATGAATCCACTAACTTTAAAATGAACCTCACATTAAAGGCATGGATTTTAAAATGAAGTGGACTATTCCACACACTTTTGCATTTGGAACCTTTTAATTTGAAGATAAAAGGAGCTTACTAACTGGGATTCAGGGTAGATCATACTAATATCAAGAGCACTAAAAGGAATCAATCTTTTGCACTTTTGAAGGTTTTAAGGATCATAATTGCTAAGCATTGTTTGAACTATCAAGGCCCCTTGTTAACTGTCACTTGCAGGTTTGAGTTTATTCTGGTATACATTTGTTTCTATTTCAATCTTCATTGATTATATATACTCACATGAATGTTTGCTTACCAGAACCTTGGAGAAATGGGTGATTTCACCTAATTTCTTTGCAAGAGAGAGTTTTCAACTTAATACTCTATTTGTGGTGATCATTTTGCAATAGGGTAAAATATTCACTCAACATTTTGGTGCTAGAAGGAGGGCCTTCTTTATTGCTTTGTGATTTAGATCTTTCTAACGGTTAATGTGGTTAGTTTTATTTCCACCTTATTGTGCTTGTAGGTACAACATTATTCAGGTTTATTTTGAGTGGTTTGTGAGAAGCCTTGTTAGAATAGTTAAGTTTCCCAAGCTAGACCCATCTGAGCATATTGCTACTAGGTCTAAAACCACTGGGGAAACTATCTTTCAAAGTCTTACTCCCAATTATAGGAAGCCAAAAAACAAAACTCAAGAGATCGAAATCCCACCCAGCATACTTGATCTAGGGTCACCTTTAGGTTCAAGTACATCTAGTGGGTCTCCACCCATTGTTTCCATTGTGATAGCTACACCAAGTGTATCTATCCCCATCACTTCGATAGTTTCTACTATTCTCGTAGGGTCGCTACCATTGAATAACATGGCCCAACCACCAGTTCCCTGGTATGGTGCACAAAGTTCTCCCTTGAATATACCTAGGGATGTCCATGACATACCTAGACATCTTGAGAGGTCGATACCCAAATTTGTGCATGATGGTCCCATTACAGCTGAGGAGCATGTCCAAATTTACAAAGACCATATGATTAGACAAGGAGTTAATCATGAAGACGTCGCTTGTCAACTTTTTCCTAATAGTTTTGACCAAATGGCTCATGAGTGGTATAGGAATCTTCCCGTAGGGTCCATCACTTCGTGGGCCCAGCTAGAGGCAGCCTTTGTCAATCAGTTCAGGTCATTGTTAGATCCTACGATCATATACAATCAATTTGTGTCCTACAAAAGGTATCCGAATGAGCCAATTAGGACATTCAATGCGAGATTCCAAAAGCTTTATGCAAATGTGACTCGTCATTTTGTGGTAGATGCCATTGTGGCTTTGCAATTATACTTCACAGCTCTAGATCCCATGATAGCCATGTTCTCTAGGAGAAACCCTCAGGTTACAACACTTGCCCTAGCTTATGTGGAAGCCATGACAATTGAGCAACAAATGACATCGCAAGGTGGAGGGATGCCTCAATTCCCCATGATGGGACAATATGGCCCTTATAGTCAGTTCACCATGATGAATCAAATGATGACATCACAAATGTCAATGATGAACACATTACCATATCATCAACCATACCCTCTCATGCCCACACATTCATATTTTCCAACCTATCCTAACGCAACCATTCCACCTACCCCACCAATGATGGCAAATAATCAGATAACTTTGCCAGGATTTGAGGTGATTAACACTCAAACCTTAACAGCCTATCCTATGGTTACACCTCTTCAGAGCAGAGGTCCTTGGTGGAACCAAAATGCTCAGAATCAAGCCATCATACCTAGTCTAGAGGTTGCCAACGTAGGAAGTGCTAGTGGATCCGACACAGTGATGCCCCAACCACAAGGATCTAATTCTGAATTGGAATAATTAAAGAAAATCACTATCAAACAAGGCAATGACATAGTCATAGAAACAATTTGCCCAAACTCCTATACCAAATCGGAATCATAATCATAGGAGGACAGGACCATATAATACTCAACCCAATAATGGGCGCGTACCCAACCCTGTAGCCAATCAGGTAGATGCTTTGGAAGATTATGGTGAGTTGGAACCTTGTGATGATGAATTACCCCATTGTTGCCAAGGGAAGCAAGATGCTTTGGTGACTGAAGTGATTCACTATCAAGAGAATGAGGAAAGGGAGGATGACATAGAGGTCTTGGGAGAAGAAGATGATGAAACTTTGGAAGTCCAAGCCATTAAACATTTTGGGAAAGGAAATCATGGGTATTACACAAGGAGTTCTAAGGATCCCAAAACTTCCTCTACTCCTCCAAACAACCCCTTACTTCCTCCTGATACAAAATGTGATGTTAATCCACCTCCTCCTCCTGTTATTGAAGTATCTAAAACAACACAAAAGATGCCAAATTCTAAAAAGTCCACTTATGATTTAGAAGAGGATATGAAAAATACTAAGGCTAACATCTCAATGTTTGAGGTCGCTCAACTATTGGGACAAGAGAAATTCTTGGGGAAAATACTGAATCCACCTAATCAAATTCATGAAGTTAAAGTCGTTGAGCCCCAATTAGTTTTGAGAAAGGAAAAATGAGAAGTGCCTCCTTTTCTCATAACCATTAGAATCATAGGTAAAAATCTGCACAATTGTTTGATAGATTCGGGTGCCTCGGCTAACATCATGCCCCTCGAGATTAGCCAAAAGTTAGGATTCACACCTATTCCCTCTAAGAGTAAAGTGGTCCAATTGGATAGATCGATGGTTGATGTGGTTGGAATTTTGAATGATGTCCTAATTCAGATTAATGTCGAGCCTAGAGTTCAACATCATGTGGACATACTTGTGCTGAACATTTCTACCAAATATGGCATGGTATTGGGAAGGGATTGGAGTAAAAACCTGAATGGTTATATTGTTATAGATTCTTCCCATATGTGGTTACCTTGGAGAGGAGTAGCAAATCAAATTTGGGTGGATAGTGAGCCAAGACTCAAGGAGATGATAACAGAGTATAATAGACCCAATGAAATCCAATTTGTTGAAACTGAGTTAGGGGTTTACAACTTGGACATAGAAGAAGCTACCGAAGAACCTCAAAAAGAGAATTTTTCTTATAACACTTCGAAAGAGGATAATTTGGTTTGGACTCTAAGATTTGATGGATCTAAGTCAAAACAAGGTGTTGGAGCTGGTATTGAACTTACATGTCCTGGTAGCAAGCCTATGCTTGTTGCCTATAGATTACAGTTTCCAACCACCAATAATGTGGTAGAATATGAGGCACTAATTTTTGGACTTCAATTGGCCCTTAGGAAGAAAGTTAAGTGTCTCAAGGTGTTGGGAGATTCGGAGTTGGTGGTTAAACAAGTTAAAGGGCAATATACTTGTCGGGATAAAATATTAAGCCTTTACAAAACTAGAGTTAGGGATTTGGTAGATGAGTTTGATGCTTTCAATATATCCCTTATCTCTAGGAAAAATAATCGAATGGTAGATGCTTTAGCCATAGCCACAAGCATGCTCAAACCTGTGGACCATAAGAAATGTAAGAAATTTTCAATCGAATTAGTGCCTTGCCCTTCGATACCAGATAATGTTACCAATTTCCAAGTATTCGATAGTGATAGACACATTTTCAACTTCATCACTAATTCTGGTATTTTTGAAAATCAGGTGATAGATGAAGATAAGAGAGGGCAAGAAGAAATAGAATTGCAATGTGAAGCAACCAGAGTGTGGAATGAGATGCCGAATGGTATGGCTTCTTTAGAGAAAATATTTGATATTGGATATCAAGCAAAAAGAGGAAGAAAGGTACCACCCCCTAAGGAAGCTTGTGATTTAGTCAATCTAGGGAGCACAAAAAATCCTCATGAAGTATTCATTGCTAAGGCATGTACAAAACAAGAAAAGGAGTCTATTGCTCATGCATTAAAGGAATATGTTGATTGCATAGCATGGAGCTATAAGGATTTGAAAACTTATGATCAAAATGTGATAATGCATACAATTCCATTGAAACCAGACTCCAAGCCTTTTAGACAGAGACAAAGACCAGTCAACCCATTATTAGAGCCCCTAATAGAGAAAGAGGTGAAGAGATTGTTGGAAGCAAAAATCATCTTTCCTGTTAGACATTCCACATGGGTTGCCAACCTTGTCCCAGTAAGAAAGAAGAACAGAGAGATAAGGTTGTGTATAGATTTCAGGAATCTGAACAAGGCTTGTCAAAAGGATAATTACCCATTGCCTACTATCGATGAGATTCTTCAAAAGGTTAATGGGTCAGAAATGATGTCATTCTTGGATGGTTATTCAGGATATAATCAGATTCTTATTCATCCAAATGATAGAATGAAGATGACCTTCACGATGAAATGGGGAACATTCGCATATAGAAGAATGCCATTCGGATTATTGAATGCAGGTGCCACCTTCCAACGAGCCATGGATTTTACGTTCAAAGGGCTCATTGGGAAGTGTATTATTGTGTATGTGGATGACATCCCTATGTTTTCTAAGAAAAGGGAAGATCATGTCAGGGACTTGAGAAAAGTACTTCAAAGATGTAGGGAACATGGGATCTCCCTCAATCCAAAAAAATGTATTTTTGGAGTAACGGAAGGTAAGCTATTGGGCCATGTCATTTCAAAGTATGGGATTGCTATTGATCCAGAAAGAATAGCAGCTATACTAGCCATTCCTCCACCCAATAGCAAGAAAGAGTTAAGATCTTTCTTCGGTAAAATCAACTTTGTAAGGAAGTTTATTTCAGGATTTGCCGAGATTGCCAAGCCTTTGAATGACATGCTAAAAAAGGATGTTCAGATCAAATGGACAAATGAAAATAGGGATGCTTTCAAAAGCATCAAAGATGCTATCTCTAGAGCCCCTATTTTAATCAGTCCAGATTATGCAAAACCTTTTTATGTCTATACATTTGCTTCAGATCATTCTTTTGCGAGCGTCCTAACTCAGAAGAGCGAAGGTAACATTGAAAATCCCATAGCCTTCTTGAGTTCCCCTTTGAAGGATGCAAAGCTGAGATATTCTATTTTGGATAAACAAATGTATGCACTATTCAAGACCATCAAGAAATTCAGACATTACATAGTCCATAGTAAGGTCTTTGTTGTAGTCCTTGACCCTGCTATCAAGTCTATGTTTTTGCAAAATGAACTAGGTGAAAGATGAGGAAAATGGATTTCAACCCTTCAAGAATTTGATTTAGAAATCCAACCTATGAAAATAGTGCGTGGACAAGGTTTGGTCAAGTCCATAGCAGAAAGTGATCCTTTAGTTTCATGCCAACATTATGAAGTAGAAGATATAACTAAGGATGATTGGTATGTTGATGTAGTGTATTTCTTGCTAAATGGTAAGTGCCCATTGCATTTGAATTCTACTCAACGTAGAGCTTTGCGTTTGAAATCTACAAATTTTCTAATAAGGTCCGGTGTTTTATACAGGAGAAACCATGAAGGGATTTACCTTCATTGTGTTAATCAAGAGGAGGCGACCCAAATACTGAAGGAGTTTCATGGTAAGTATGGAATAGGACATGGGTCAGCCAATGCAATGACACATCAAATCCTTAGAGTAGGATACTATTGGCCTCATTTGTTTAAATATGCTCATGCTCATGTGAGATCCTGTCACATATGCCAAGTGGCGGCCAATAGAGAAAGGAATGTTGCAATGCCATTACAGTATGTGGTAGAGGCAAGGCCTTTTGCATAATGGGGATTGGATTTTGTTGGGATCATCAATCCTAACTCATATGATTCTCATAAATATATCCTTACTACCATAGATTATTGCACAAGGTGGACTGAAGCCATTCCCACTAAGCATGCCACTTCAGAGGTTGTTATTAAGTTTTTAGAAGATAATATTGTGACTCATTTCGGAATGCCCAACGCAATTGTAAGTGATAACGACTCTACCTTTTCTTCTTTGGAATTTGCAACTTGGGCATATGATAATATGGTAAGTTTGAAATTCTCCTCAAATTATTACCCACAAGGTAATGGTTTAGCGGAATCCTCCAATAAGAATTTGTTATGTGTAATAAAAAAATTACTTGAAAAGAATCCTAGGGATTGGCATAGCAAATTAAAATTTGCCCTTTGGGCTGATAGGATCAGAACCAAAGAATCAATAGGAACATCTCCGTATCACTTAGTCTATGGGCAAGATCCCATTTTTCCCACAAATCTAAGATTACAAACATTGCATTTCATGAAGGAATATATTGGAACTAATGATAAACTTGAAACTAGGTTGACACAGTTAATGCATCTTGATGAGAAAAGGGATGAGGCTATGCTTCATTTCAGCAAACATCAAGATGTAGTGAAAATATGGTTTGATAAGAGGTCTAAAATCAAAACATTTAAAGTTTCAGACCTAGTATTATTGTGGGATAAAAGGCATGAAAAGAAAGGAGATCATGAAAAATTTGATTGTTTGTGGTTGGGTCCGTATCAAATTTTTGAAATCCTAGGTGAAAATAGTTTTAGATTAAAAACCTTGGATGGGAATGATTTGGCTTTGCCCGTTAATGGGCTACATTTAAAGCACTACTTTCAGGCCTGAAAAAGGCAAGATCTTGTATTATATGTAAATATGTTTGTGTTTTGATGATGTTGAGTCTGATTGTGTGTTTGTATTCATTCGCTTCCAATATTTTATTGATTTCTAGTCTTTTGTATATAACTTGGGTGTGTTGGTTTTTATTTGTTTTGGTTTTGGATGTGTGTTGTTTTGTTTCATTTATTCTTAGTTTTGGGTTTATGGTGGGTTCTTGTGAGATGTCGGTTTATATCCCCATGAAGTTAAAATAAGATAAATAGAATATGAAACATAAGAATTATATTGCAGAAGGCTCCACAAGTATCACAAACACATTAAAGAATATCGTTTGAAACTTGGGATGCATGAAGTTGTCAATTTTGCAAATTAGAGTGAAATATTTTGTATACTCCATCTCATTCATCCGTATTTCATGGTACATTTCACATTGCATAAACATTGCATCTCACTTGCATCTACATTTCAAAGGCAATCATCGAAAAACATGTCAAATTCTCTTAGGATCATTGCACAATATACACTAAGAAGATCTTGAGATTGGGAACTGATGTCGAAACTATCTTGAACCAAACATGATTTGCACATATTAAAAACATCTTGGGTAAAATGGTCAAAACCATCCTTGGAAGAAAATGTGAGGTGAAAAGAGTCATTCTTGTCGGTCCTATCATGCAACATAGTCCATAAAATAATGGTTTTCACCACTTCCACAATACTTGAAAACCCAAAATCAGAGTAGTAAGGATAGGGTCAAATTCTCATCATACTTAGGTTGAGAATCCGATTCCCCAAAGCTCTGATTCTGCTTCCATCACACCATTGACTATTGGGTTGTAAGGATCGTACTACATATCCCTCGAAGGATGGGTAGTCATCCCTAAGATTCAAGAAATCAAAGTAAAATGTTCACTATTACATTTCCATCATATCACTAACTATTGGGTTGTAAGGATCATACTACATGTCCCCTCAGAAGGATGGGTAGTCATCCCCAAGATTCAAGAAATCAAAAGCCAAATCATGGACTATGGGGCTAACCTCCACCGAGGCTATAGATACTTGACTAGCAGTGGAGTATGCTCATGCGTGGTGACATGTCTCATTTAAAAGTGAGACCTCTGACCGCTCACACGGACAGGCTAGCCTTGTGGTTTCATCCATAATAGGTTTAACCATTTTGGTCAAGATGAGGTAATAAACTCAGATCATAGTAGTAAGGATAGGGTCAAATTCTCATCATACTTAGGTTGAGAATCCGATTCCCCAAAGCTCTGAGTCCACTTGCACACACTGGTTCTGGATTGTAGCGGTTCATAACTGAGCTCTTGATCTGGTAAATGAATTCACTGCACACACATTTGGTCCTAAGAGGGTTAGACAGTTTTAGTGTGTTTGTTTATGGTACTAGAAGGTTTGAGTCTCTGCAAAACAGGCCGTTCATATTATAGCATCCTTTCAATACATCCAATCATCCATAACATATCATATGCATAAATCATGAAGACATAAACATCCATGTGAAACTGACGATGGAATGTTGAATGGTTTCAGACGATAAGGAATGAATCACTTTGCACACACTGAGCTGATGCTGAATGATTCCGATGGTTCATGTCTTTTTGGTCTATTCTCATTCTTTGGATACTTGTTGATGCTTGTAATTCTAATATTTGGGTTTTGTGTGTTTTCAGGTTGGGTTCTTACCGAAATGCTAGGAGCATTTCCCAGTAGAGTCGCCATTTGTTGTGGTTGCTCCACAACTAGCCCCAAAACTTGGGGACCCACCTTTAAATTTTTGTGTTTGGAGAGTTTTGTTGGTCTTGGAGTATTTTTGTTTCATTGCCTTCAAGGTGTAATTTGGTAAGGTAGCAAGTTCTTGGTTGTGTCCACCTGGTTTGGTTCTTTGGATTGGGATTCGCACCTGAATTTCTCTCTCGAGGTTTGTTTCAATGTTTCGATAAGTATCACCCAGGGGCTCCAATTCATTTGTTCAAAATTATCATCGGCCTTGGCTTTCTTCTCATTGATGGCCAAGTATCTTGGAGTTGGTTTGGTTTGAGATTAATTTTAATATTTTAATTCTATGGTCTCAAATTAAAACTATCCAAGTGTTTGATCTTGTTTAAATCTAGTTTAAAAAAAACACTTGAATCTTTTTTTTTTTTTTAGTGGGTCCCCACCCCCCGAGGGCGCCGTAGGGAGACACAGAGGGGGGGGGGGGGCCCCCTCCCAAAACCCCGAGGAATTAGAACAAAAAAATAATAATAATAAATAATAATAACTTAAAAAAATAAATAAATAAATTCCATTAATATCTACATATATTCTTATATATATATTAATGATAAAATAAAAATTGAACTTTTTTTAAAAATTTAGAATTTAAAATTAAAAAATTTTACTATTATTATTATTATTATTATTATTATTATTATTATATAAGATAATGATAATAGTAATAAAAAAAATATACATATATTTATAATAAATGAATTAAGGGGACTTTAGGCCCATATTAGACACCTTTTAATATTGCTAACCATGGGACTTATGTTAGTGAGGAAATTGTGATTTCATTTACGTTTATATGTACAAATGCCACATTGTCTAAATCTAACATTGCCAATTGATTAATGTGCAGGTAAAAAAACGAATGGAAGATGAGCTATGATGATGAAATGGATGGCCCTGGTTGATGATAAGTTTTGGATTAATGGATATGCTGGCAGGGTGACCCTTCAACCCGTTAATGATGCACAGTGTTTGATGACATCGCGACGGGAAGTGTCGAAAGGCCTTATTTGGAAGAGAAGTTAGGACGTGGTGGATATCACTCCCACATGGATGGAATGAGAGAACCCTATGGGTATAGCAATATATGTGGAGGTCTACGTGGTGTGTACGACTTGTTTTGCGGGTCCCAAAGACACTGATTTGGCGACGAAGACTAGTATACCATGATCGTGAATCTCGCTGATCGACATGGCATATTTGACACAAAATACATGGACAGTGATGATATGTAGGAATAAAAACAGATGTAGGGCCCAGGTTTTAATGGTCATGTGAAGTGGGAAAATGAAATGAGCCAAGTGTTGTCAAAGTGATCATTGAAGTGTTGGCCAATGGGAGGGCTCACAAGGCGACGTAGGTTACAGATGTGGAGGTTGAGATATGTCTCATCCCAAAAATCGATGACACAGTTCTGAAGTACCATCAGCATGGACTAGGACTTGGCTTATGTGGACTCCACCAAGCCACTTTGACCAACGTAAAATATGAATCCATGAAGAGGCTTTGAATGGCGTGAAATGCACGTAGGAGGATACATCGTCGATAGTGTAAATTCAACGAGACCTAGTAACGAGTGACGTGGTAAAATGGAACGTATTCACTTATGCTGCCATGGATAGGTTTACATGGTAGTTAGGTCACGGTGTGGATGTCGACATCACATATGAAGGACGAATGATGCTGGTTTAGAGGATGATGTATCCAAAATTTGGTCGCAGTCCATACTTGCATCAGTGAATTAACAGTGTGCAATGATGTCATGCATGGTCCACGATGGAACATTCGTTTCCATGGAGAATATGGATGTTGTACAAGCTGAAGAATACAGTGTTGAGCATGCAGCGGTTGCCAGGGACGCTATGCAAAGATGACAATGATAGTTCAGGGAATAATAGTCGTTGGTAGAAGACAACAACCAACACAGTGGGTCCCACGTGGATGGGTTCAACGTCGCACGTAGTTGAGCATCACACAGACTTTTGTAATGATAATAACCTGATAGCCCAAATAAACCGTAAATGGGATGAATTTTCAAAAAAACTATGCCTATATTAAATTTGGTGGGGCCTTAAACCATTTCATAGTTGAATATAGAGTGTGACAGGATTTTTTCGTAGTTGTCAAAATCAAAGCGTTCAATTTTGATCACCAGCAAAGACAATGTAGGATAAAATTTTCATGATAGTTTGGGGTCGGAATTTGTGTGCAAAAATTCATGGTACACAGTGATAGTGGTAGGAAAATTTGGAATCAGACATAACCTGGTGCCACGAGATGTATCAGCAAGAGGAGCGCAGGGGTTTTAGGGCTAAATAATTAGTTTTTCATCGAGTGTGAACGGTTTTCCACTGACAAAAGTAAGAGGAATATTATGGCTGGTAATCCAACTCTGTGGGAGTTGAAATTTCTACTTAGTTATGAGATCGATGGACCAAAATGTAATGAAGACCTACGAAAATACAGCCAATGTAGATGACTATAGCAAAGCAGTGGGGACAGTACCCATCGTCGGTAAGCAAAGGATGCAGGCATCGCGAGATGAGTTGGAAGGGTGTCAACAGTGTTAATAGCATTGACATGGATAATCTATAGTGGAATAATTCACTCGGTAGGTCATGAATAAGGTTACAAGCAATGAGGAGGTAACGGCTGTATGACAGGCACCGTTATGAATAACGTGGTAACAATGTTTGAAGATTGAATCGGATCTGGTGTTGAAGACATCCCCAAGGAATGTAACAGGTGTGTCCAATGGGTGAATGAGGATGAAGTTATGTAGAAGAGCAGGTGGAAGCCAACGAGAATGGGGTAAATTTTTCAAAGACTACGGACGCAAATGAACTATCATGGCAGCCGCATGGACAAGATAATGCAATGTATGATATTATGAACAGACATCGAAGCATGAACATGGAAATGAGGGCATCTTGCTTGGGCAAGTATATGACAGGTTCCAGTGTAAGTGATGAACATAGGTGAAGTTGGTATAGGAGGGATTACGATATCCATTATGCTTTGGAAAGCAAAAATGCCATCGTAGACACTGTTAAAATTTAGAACGTAGCGGGGAGTGGTAACATCGCCAAACCCTAAACCTAACCAATTATGTTATAAGAAGAAGAAGGTTATTTTTGGATGTGTTTTGACCCTATTGCCGAAGTCCGAATCGATGCAGGATTCAACAACATCGAGAGAGAGAGTTTCTGGTGGGTAAGCATGGAGAGCAGACATAAAAGGTCTATTTTGTTATGCTGATAAGGCTTTCTGATTCGGATATTTTTTGGAAGGATGAGCTCTCAGGCATAAGGTGAAATATTTTTTTTTATGTTTATATCACCTAGTGTTATAATGTTATTTGCTTGCCTATATCATGATGTGGAAGTTATAAGATTTCACGGTATGGCATATTTGTGGCCATAAAGAAAAAGAGAAGGTATATAAATATATATGTATGTGATGTAAAGTTAAATAGGTTGTTTAAACTCTTATATTATGTGGGTATCGTGTGTTGTAGGGGAGTCATAAGGTGCAGGTTAAATTTTTGGGTTATTATAAAAGCATCTTTTATATATCATATAATATGGGAGGTATAAGGATAGGGAAAATAAAATATTTTAATATATTTGTTTTTATATTATATGATATAGGGATTCATAAGGAATGTGCATTGACTTAGAAGATCCAAGGGATGTATAAGGAGAATGATGGGATTTCAAGGATCATTATTTATTTATTTATTATTATTCCTTTTATGATGTAAAAAGGGGTTATAATGGAAGGTGAAAAAAAGCCAATTTGTTTTATCCTATATTTTTCTTTAGCATCATAAAGAAGAGGGAAGGTGAAACGGATGGAGGTGTTGAAACCTTAAATACCCAAGGAAGTCATTGTACAAAGGGATGGAAATTTTTGTAAGAAAATATTATTTTGCAATATAATGCTTCCATTTTAGCAAGAGCAACCTTTGCGAGCAAAACTAAAAGGAGAATACGTCTAGGACTACTGCTTTTACTGTGCATATTTTCTGCATTATTTTTTGACTTGTATCTATTTGTTTATGCCATTAAATGGGTTATAATAGGTGAATGTCAAATATAATGCAAGTACATTTTATCCTTTGATTCTCTCACTTGGTCTAATTTGATTGTGTTTGTTTTGCAGGTCTGTTAGGTCAGGTTATCTTAGGTTTATCTCATAACTTGAGGTTTTGCATGGAGGGATTGCTAACCAAAATTTGATGTCATTTTTTTATTTTCCAGCTAAATTTATAGATAATGTTTCTATATTTCTTTTCTTACACTTAGATTAATTCTAGTTTCAATTTCAGTTTACAAGTTTCCCATTCTGGTTATTTCCAGAATTTTTGTTTTCAATTTTGGTCATTCTAGAATTTATGTTATTTCTTTTTCATTCTGGTCATTTCCAGAATTTTTGTTTTTAGTTTTTTTTTTTTATATTCTGGTCCCTCCAAAATTTTTGCACTTAACTTTAGCTTTTTATTCTGGTCCATTTTCCAAAATTTTATTTTTACATTTATCGTTCATTTACTTTTATTCTGGTCCTTATCCAGAATTTTTGCACCTCCAGGTTACATTAATCTAATTTTCAAATAAAACCTTTTTTTAGGAGGGGCTACTAATGCCAAATTCATGCTAAGGTAGATAAAGCGAGTAAACACTAACATGCTAACTTGCTAACTTTTACTAACACCAAATTTTAACATAGGGATAGTGGAACACTTACAATGAAGATAAAATGAATCCACTAACTTTAAAATGAACCACACGTTAAAGACACGGATTTTAAAATGAAGTGGACTATTCCATGCACTTTTACATTTGGAACCTTTTAATTTGAAGATAAAAGGAGTTTACTAATTGGGATTTAGGGTAGATCATACTAATATCCAGAGCATTAAAAAGGAATCAATATTTTACATTTTGAAAGTTTTAAGGATCACAATTACTAAGCATTGTTTGAACTACCAAGGCCCCTTGTTAACTGTCACCTGCAATTTTGAGTTCATTCTGGTTTACATTGGTTTCTATTTCAATTTTCATTGTACTCACAAATGTGTTCTTACCAGAACCTTGGATAAATGGGTGATTTCACCTAATTTCTTTGCAAGAGAGAGTTTTCAACTTAATACTCTATTTGTGGTGATCATTTTGCAATAGGATAAAATATTCACTCAAAAACTCCAAGGAGAACTAGGCGATAAAATGGTAGGCTGGGTCTCAAAGATCCAATAATATGATGTGGAGATACGACCAACAAAGCTAGTTCACAAGTGAACTCTTTTTTTGGTAGATAAGATACTATAGCATTAATACCGGGTTTTATAGGTTGAACCAAAACCTCTTACAAAATTCAACCAAGGGTTGTTGATGAACATGTCCTTACTAAGGATCCTATATATGTAAAATCTACATACCACCAAATCCATTACATCTGATAAGGCACATAGCCTATTAACAAAAAGAAACTTCCCATACAACATTTTGGGTATACCCCGAGAAAACACACTTGTATAATAATTACACAAAAAGAAACAGACACAGATCCCTTCCTTGAAATAGTGGAGAAACAAAAAGTTGCAGACACACATAACAGAGTATTGAAAAAACTCCCACAAGCTCTGTATTGATAGTTACTCTTAATAATTCTTTGGTAATTGCTTTCTTCCGTATATGACATGCTTTGGGACCACATACCGTCTTGGCCAATCAGCCTTGGAGAAGTAAATCTACTGGGTAGATTTATGGCAGTGGTTATCTGGTGGTCCACGTGGCTCTGGTTTGAAGTCTTATATTATCATTTCTTTTCTGCCCTGTGATTATCAACCAATCTCAAATTACTAATATGACTAGGAGCCATGTTATCTGACATGTGACTGTCCCCATTAGTATTTGTGGTATTTCCAAGAAGCATCCACCAAGACTGACAGCTCGGATAATTTTTATTATGAGTCCATTTCAAAAAAGAGATAGGAATACTCATAGCCTTCGAACTTACAATGCCTTCCATGTTGGTAAATTTGACTATCATTCTTGGTATTCTTGTTGAATAAGCTCCTCTACTTTTCTCGGGACACTGTGTTCCCATTTGAAAAGTCCATCACCATCGACACCCAAATTGGCCAGCTTATCAGCAACTTTGTTAGCTTCCCAAAAGACATGTTGGGCTTTTTTGTACTGTCTTCCCTAGAAAAGGATCCTAGACTCTTCAACAATTGTTTTAATCTTCCAAGGATGTGTTTTCCAATTATTTAGAAGATTTATAACATGCATAGAGTCTCCTTCTATGATCAAATTGCCTTCTAACTCTTGATTCATTTGAAGGCCTCTTCACATAGCTCTAGCTTCAGCTTCATTGTTTGTCCTTGTTCCCAAATATTTGGAAAATGCAAGCATCATATTCCCATTATGATCTCGCACAATTTTGCCAGTGCTTGCTCTGCCAGGATTGTCCTTAGCCAATCCATAAAAATTAATCTTAAACCAATTCGTAGGAGGTGGGGACCACTTAATATTGGCTCTAGGGTTGACTACCCTAGGCACAGACTCATCTAACAAGGTTAAGCTTAAATATTGAGCAATCGTGGTTTCTTTCAGATGAGGTTTACGACTATCAAAATGGATAAGGTTCACATTCTCATTGGTAAAGGATAGGATCTTGGAAATGATAGTTTTATTATCATTGATAGACTCATTAAAGACTCTATGGTTCCTTTCTAACCACACCTGCCAAAGATAGTGATTGAGACAAATTTTCCACATGTATCTAAGTCTTTGGCTTGAAAAGGGGCAAGGCCACTAGACAAACAAATCAAGTACGATGGTTGGTTTAACCTAGGAAATATTGAAGGCCTAAAAAACCCCACTTAGGACAATCAAGGAAAAAGGGCACTCAAGGAAAATGTGATAAATGGTCTCCCAATTAGCCCTACACATATAATAGTGATTAGTGATACAAATACCTTTACGTATCATATTATCAATGGTTAGAATTCTTCCTTAGATAACTAGCCATGAAAAGACTGCAATTTTTGGAATTAAATTTTTTATCCAAACTAAGTCCTTTTGGAGGACAAAATCCTCGTCATCAAGCAGAAGCTTGTAAGTTGATTTAATAGTGAACTGCCCATTTTTTGTAGGAGCCTAGGTCACTTGATCTTCCTTGGGTCTCATGGGGATAAACTGTTGTCCGAGAATGTTACAAAGATCATTTGATTCTGCTTGAAATCCCTAAATTCTTATTTGTTTCCACTTCATTATGCCTCTGTCCTCAACCATATAATTAGAGACTTTTCTGCCAATGAGTTCTTTTGTGATATCTCTGAACTCTTTACCAAGAGTTAGCTAAAAATACTACGTCTAAATCATTAGATATGGTACAAGAGGAAGAGGGTGGCGAAAGCATTTGTGTAAATCATATTCTGAGTAATCGTGACTAGATAGAGGAGCTTATTGATTACTTTACTTCTAGGAAGTGTCAACCACACCTCGATGCTTCGCAACATCAAAGGTTTATGCTGCAAGCCCTCAAATATGTTATGTTTCCTAATGGGCTATTTCACAAAAATTATTGATTGAGTTATCCTTAAATGTGTGAAGGAATCCAAGAAAGAAAGAATATTAGAAGAATTTCATTTTGGGTTATCCGGTGGTCACTATGCAGGTAGGCCCATGTCCTTAAAAATTATCTGAGCAAGCTATTTTTGGCCTACCCTATTTGTCGATGCTCATAAAGTAAGTCAACATTGTGACAACTGTTAGTGATACGTTGGCAGAATTGGGAAAGGAGCACTGCCTCTACATCCAATTCAGGTGGAAGCATCATTTTAGTAGTAGGATATTGACTTCATTGGAGTCATTGATCCACATTCTTCTGTAAAACATAAATACATCTTAACGACAACTGATTATTTCACCATATGGGTAGAGGCTATTCCCACCAAGAAGGATGATCAGGTGATCGTTATTTCTTTTCAAGGAGGAATCATTACTCGCTTCGGCATCCTAGATTCCATTGTAACTGATAATGGAACTCCATTCATTAGGACCAAGATTACAGAGTTTGCTAGCAAATATGGAATTTATCTTAAAATGCCATTCAATTATTACCCATAAGGAAATGGCTTGGCCGAATCTACCAATAAAAAATTCCTGCAAATTTTGAAAAGGATACTTGAAAATAATAAAAGGAGTTGGAACCTGCTATTGAACCAAGCACTTTGGGTGGACCGTATCTTCATGAAAAAATCTATCAAAACATCTCTGTATTCTTTAGTGTATGAAAAATAAGTTGTCTTGCCTACTCACATTGAACTTCCAGTCCTTCAAACATTGTATTTATTTCAAGGTGAAGATGAGGAGTATGATCCTATGAGTGCAATATTGGCACAACTATTGCAGTTGGAAGAAGATAGAGAAAAGGCGTATCAAACATTCACTGAGCACACTAAAGAGATGTAGAATTGGTTCAAAAATAAAACTACTGAGTGCAATTTCTAGGTGGGAGATTTAGTGCTTAAATGGAATGAAAATAAAGCCAAGCCAGGGAAACACCATAAGTTTGATTCTATCTGGGAAGGCCCTTTTCATATTTCCATGGTAAATTTAGCAAATTCTTATCATCTTCATGACATGGAGGCTGATATTTTACTATTTCGATCAATGGTATTTATTTGAAGGCCTATATCCAATGACAAGATTATGATGAGGTACCACCTTGTACATATGTAATATTCTTTTTAGTGTTTTATTTGCTTTAAATTTTTGATGGTATTTATATATAAAAAAAATAGAGGTTATATATATAAAACATGTCCGAGTCACGTTCACCCCGAAGGGGTGGGTGACACGTTGGTTCACATGAATTTGGGTAAATGTATCGAGAAGCCCAAAATCGCGTTCGCCCCAACGATGGGGTGACACGTCCGTTTGCCCCATGTTGGGGCGAATTGGTTGATAGTTGATGCTTTGGCACATTTTCGGATGCGAATGGACATAACAATATATATATATATATATATATATATATATATATATATATATATATATATATATATATGCCAAGTCTAAGTTATGTTCGCCCCAAGAATGGGGCGATGCATTCGTTCACCCAAGAGAGGGGTAAACGTGTTTATAATTTGAAGTGTTTTGGAGTGCCCTTTCAGGCGTGAATGAAAGGTACGTGCGCTCTTATTCAATGCAATATATTTTTTTTTAAAGGGAAAATAAAACCGCTTTTAACAAAAGAAAAAACAAAAAAAAGGGGAGGCGCTTTTATTTTTAGAAAATCTAATTTTCTAAAATAGAAGCAAAAAAAAAGAAAAAGAAAAGGTTTATAGAAAGGGCTATTTGCCATTAAATTAGCAAGTAAATTGAAAGCGCCTTGAAGGGAGAATGAACTAAGCAAGTATTGTTTGCCCTCATTTTCAGAATGAAAGTGATTTTCTAGGGAAAGAAAGTGAAGAAGATCAGCGGGCATCCATGAGCAGATTTCAATTGAAGAAAAAAGCAAAGATGTTTCCCTTTGATTTTGGAAGCACATTGTGGAATTATTGCACCCCTAAACACGTGGTAATTATCGAGGAATCTATAGGCTAATAGAAGCATATTTTAAACACATTTAATTCAAACGTGCCAAATATTTGTGCTCCCGAGGAACAAAGAAGACATTCCATTGGTTTTCAGGTGGTCAATTTATTTTTCCAAGCAAGCTTCAGCAACTAGGGCACAATTTATAATAAACTTATGCATCAAGGAGGGCACTCTTTCCCAGGATGATTTGGTAGTGAATCAAAGGTAATACCATTATAACATTTGGAATGGTTCCAGGCAAGAAAATAAATTCTTACGATCTCCCGAAAGCACCCAAGTTAATTCAAAATTTATTATGACAGTTAGGGAGGCACTCTATATAAAGGACGAGGTAAAAGGCCCATAGTTTTTTTTTTTTTTTTTTTTTTTACCATCGTGTATTTTGAACTGTCATTGCAAAAGTGCCCAAAGAGTGTTCAGAGTATTTGTCAGGAAGAAAAGACAATGGGGAAGCTAAGCAAGTAAAATAAGAAAATTACAGAGACTGTAGAGCCTAAATGGTCAATGTCTAGAGCTAAGAAGGCCCGAAAGAACGACTGCGTTGACTTAGACCCGTATGATGACACCATGGCAAAAATTGGCGATTGTGTCATTACCCATAAAGATGTTGAAAGATTACGATAGGATGTTGAAGTTGCAGTAAACTAGGGGGTGACATCAAAAATTTGGTTGATAGTATCCTATCATTCACAGTTGTTCTGGTACCTATGCCTGACAATTCATCCATGCTCAAAGCTAGTGTGGCTTATTGCTTAATTTTATGACCCATTCACCAGATCTATGAGAAATACCAAGAGAGAAATACTCTTCACCATAACCCCAGACGAGGTTCGAGAGGCATTCACTTGTGGAATAAATCCCCCTTCCTACGGGGTCCATAAAAAACTACATACTGATGAACAGGAGGACAGATACGTCTCCACGATAACAATACAATAGTTTATGGAGACCCAGTTGCTTAAAGAGCCACCAATGGGGTAGATTACTAATTTGCCAAAGCCGCTCACTGATTTTAAAAGCCTGGATATTTATTCGATGTTGGCGTGGATCATGGGCTTGCCTTCAGATGGCACTGTTCCTAAGTGGCAGGTGGCCTTAGCCCAATGTATTTACTGGGTGGAGTTCTATTCCCCTATAGCTATGAGGCAGGGCACCAACCCAATATTTTTTGATTGGGCTGATTTTATTTCTCGGAGGTTGAACTTTTAGTTGGAAAAATTACAAATTGGGGAGGTAAAGTTGTTCAGGCACACTTTATTTTTTATATGGTTTTTTTTTTAAGCTTCAATGGCGCTTTCCTTTTATTGCAATAATGCATATGGGTGAGAAAAATGAACCTCTACCAGTTTATATGTGGACTTTCATCTTGAAAAAAATGGAGTCGTATTATAGTTTTAACAGTTGGTTTTTGGGGACCACAATAGAGTTGCTTTGTGGTACATGTGAGAGAGTGCAATAGGAATTAAAAGATGTAGTCGTTGCCCAAGAAAAAGGAGATATTTTTTTGCTTACTTAGGGTGTAGTTGTAAGAATTTTTTGTTTTATGGGTAAGCCATTTTTGTTGCCCTATTTTGCTATTGAGCATGTTTTTGCCATGGAAGTAGTGTGCCAGTAGGATTACGTGAATGATGTGTATGGATCTAGGTGCGGGAAGAAAACAACATGAAATATGTCATTTAAATTTGGCAGTATAGAGGTGAGCCAAGTAGGACAAAATTGGCTCCTTACAGTAGCACTGCAAGATTTTGGACTGATAGAACTGCGCAGTGTTGGAGGTATGACCCATTGGGAAAATTTTTAGCAATTATAAAATCTAAAATATTTCATTGTTGTCCTTAGCCTAATATTCAAAAGAATCAAAATAATTTTGATGGGGTTGACATGAATTGACACATTGATAAGATGACAATGCTTTCACCTTGGTATGACTGCTATGAGCAAGAGGTTGAGTATAATATAGCCAGGTATAAATCCCAAATCCCTTTGCTAGGTTTGTTTAGCCAGGTTAAAGAAAGTGAGCCTAAATGGACTGAGAGGAAAATTATGAATTGGTGTATAATACGGGTTCACTGAGGGAAGCCAACAGCTCCTTATAGGCTGAAGTTGGATAAATCATTTTTGGATCTTTACGATGAGTATGTTGATTCATATCAGCCCGTCGCCTTCACCAATATTCTACCATAAATTTTTCAATATTCTGACAGTGGTGAAGGTGAAACAAAGGGAAAACATCCATTGGTTGAGGAGGATACTCCAGAGGAATAAGAGCAATAGTACATGTTTATACGGAGATCACATCAAATGAAACAAAAAGTTTAAGATGTACCTACATCAGAGAAGCAGAATATGCCAAAGGCACCACCGCTTCCCAAGGCAAAAAAAAGGCCAAGGACTAGTGCCATCCCTACTTCTTTTACCAAGGTTTCAGTCACAATACCTCTTACAACTTCAATTGCTTCGGTCAAAATTTGTAATCCTTCACCAGTAGCAGAGGTCCCGACTAAGGTTGCACAAATATTTTTGATGGCCCAAGAGCAGGTGGAGGATCATCGATCAGAGAGCTCCCAAGTAGAGGTCGTGAATAGTGAATATGATGTGAATATTAAGGAGAGGGTGGAAGCATAACAAGAAGTTATTTCATAGCTGCCCCCACCACCACATCACATGGTGCCCATGCCCAAAGGTACGTCTTATTTTCCCTCTTCTTCTTCTTTGGAGCATGTAGTGACTTTAGTTTCAATTTTATCATATTTTGTTTCTATTTATCCACCCTTTGGTATGCTTTCCATGTCTCTTTTGCTTCCTTCATATTCCATTTTTGAAGTCACTACTGCTCCCTCTTCTCTTCCCTTTTCTTCGTCCTCCCTTTCTTTTAGTTCTTATGCATCAAGGTTGAATCCCTTTTTGCACCAATCCCCTTCCATTTCTGCCATCACTACCATTGAGGTTGTAAGCATGCAAGCTCTTCCCAGAGTAAGCGTAACTACAGCCAAACATGGTTCCTCTATCCAAACCACCATTTTAGTTCCCCCTCTTTTAGCCATCTCATCCACTTCCATTAAGCCTAGCCGTTCAGAAGCTATAATTCCATTCACTCCATTTTTGGAGATACAAGCATTACCCAATGTGTAGGTGGTACAAAAACAACTCGACGTGGAGAAGATCAATCGAGCACACCTAAGTTCTTCACAATGGTTAAAGAGCAAGAGGTGAAAGGAGACCTTGGCTCTGGCTCGACCAATCAAGAAAGTTTCTTTTGACCCAGTCACCATGGAGTATCACACGACCCTTAGTCCAAAAGCTACAAGGAGAAATATTGTCGAGTGATTACTTCTGTGAGACTATAACTGAAGACCTCACCAAGATAGATTCAAATGAAAATATGAGTAATATATAGGCTGATATGAGCTTAGTGTACTTGCATGGCGAGCATTAGAAGGAGAAGTATTTTGAAAATGAAAATAATATTATTGAGCTCGAAAATGCCTTGGAAAAAAGCAGAGTGCAGGAAGAAAAGACAGCCACATAAAATGAGCACTTGCACCCAATTCAGATTACATTTGAAATAAAGAGATACTGCCAGAATAGATATGCATAAGCTCTGCCAATAGATCGAAGATATGAAAAATCAACTAGTAGAGAAGGCTACATAGGCTACTGGTTTCTCACCAAAAGCATCAAGGAGGTCTGTCTTCGCTCTACCTAGAACTATGAGAAGCTGGCTGCACAAGCAATCCAAATATTATATTATTTATGGTAAGCACAAATACATATCCAGTTGGGGCAGCATCTGATTGACAATACATAGGAGAGGTTGGGGCTGTACATGGAAATGGCTATGAAAATTTAGGCTTTAACCAATGGAAACCTATGTATTCACCCTCTAAGCGAGACAGATCATGCCTGGTCAACTACCAAGATCACGCTGCATAGTTATTTTCAAAGGATGGACCTGGTAAGAGAATACCAAAAAATTATCAACACCATCGAGCGAGAACATACCATTTCTATGACTCACTTTGATACTCTTACCGAGTTGGGATTTATAGACTTTACAGATGAGTGGGGTGAACCCTTGCCACAAAAGCAATTGGAGGCGATTTGGAGGAAGTTCATGGAAGATACCTCTGAGATAAATGCATGGGAGGAGCCCCTCATGGAAGCATAGGTTTTACCCCTGATGTAGAAATATACATGCCTGGAGTTGTCATTGTATGAATTGGCTCAATGGGTGAAGCGCCTCAGCTTGACGGATATTCAAAATCTTTGCTTCATTTATGAGTCACTAAGTGTTCCATGCCTATTCACTACTCATGTCTAGAAGGAGGCAATCATAGTCTATGAGGTAATTTTTTAGAGCCTCAAATATCAGGAGGAGTAGGTAGCGATAGAACACAAAGTGGCAGAAAAAGCAACAGAAGAGGTAAAGCGAGCTAAAATTCTCAAATTTGTGGTTGAAGTTGAGGAAAATGAGAAAGCTAAAGAGGAGACACATCGAAAGGCATTTGTAGAAAAGGTTCCAGCCAATGCGGATAATCAGAAGACTTCATGACAACCCAATGGATAAAGGCCTGGGATCGCTTACATCCATGCGAGCTGGATACCACATGAGTCGCCATAAATGTTGGTAGTTTTATACTTTACCACATTGGAATTTTGTTTTATTTAGATGGAACATTTTGATTGTAATACAGTGATATTTATTCTAAAAATATAATTCTGGAATGATTTTTTATGTTATTTCTCTATTTGCATATGTTATTTCTTTGTTATTCCAAAGCACTATGAATTGGAGATGCCTTCGCCCCGATACACCCTATCAAAAAGAAAAGAAAATAAAAATTAAAAAATAAAAATGATGAAGGATCAAAATATTTGAAAAGGATGAGACATGAAAGATGCGTTCATCCCAAATATGGGATGAAAGCCTTGTTCGCCCCACCTTGGGGCAAATGTTTTTTTAGAGGGATTGGAAAAATCCCATTTCGACAAAGGGACGCATTTACCCCAAAGATGGGGTGAAAGCTTCGTTTGTCCTTCTTTGGGGTGAACGTAAGTAGAAAGGTGACAGAAATAAGGGAATTCAACGACGTGCACTTGACTGATAAGTCACATCGCGTTCACCCTAGTCGAGGGGTAAACATTCCATTCGCCTCTCCCATGGACGAACATGCTACAAAAGCAAAATGTTATCGCATTCACCCTGGTCAAGGGGCGAACAGGATGTTCACCTCTCCCATGGGTGAACATGTTCCCAAGAATAAGATTGTGTGTGAACTCATTGGTAAGGCAAAGTTGGGCAAACGTACCTAAGATGAAGGGGCGCTAACAAGTCAATATCATAGTTTCCCTGATAGGGAGGTGGCTGTCTTTATCATATTTTTAAAGGGCGGACATGATTTTTAAGGGATAAGGGTGAACACGATTACACAGATAAGGATTTTTAGTTGTGTTGTGGCTAGTCCACAACACACCCCAAAATTGGGGACCCACCTTTTTGCAGGCTTGCAGAAGAAATCTCAGGGACCCAGTTGCTAAAAACCAAGAAAAAGGGGCAAAATTGCACTAAGGAAAGAAAGTGTCGCGAAATCGTGACATGTCGCGAAATCGCGACCTGTCGCGCCATCGCTGCAGAAAAACAGATAGTGTCGCGAAATCGTGACATGTCGCTCCATCGCTGCCGAAAAGGAGAGAGAAAAGAAAAAATAGAAAGTTGTCGCGATATCGCGACATGTCGCTGGCAAAATTGAAAAGGTGTCACGAAATCGTGACATGTCGCTGGCAAAATTGAAAAGGTGTCGCGAAATCGCAACATGTCGCTCCGTCGCGGCCAGGCAGGAGAGAGAAAGGCAAAAATGAAAATTGTCGCGATATCGCGACATGTCGTGTCATCGCTGTCGAAAAATAGAAAGTGTCACGAAATCACGACAGGTTGCTCCGTCGCGGCCAAAACAGGAAAAGCATCGCGATATCGCGACATGTTGCTCCGTCGCTGCCAGAATGAAAAAGTGTCACGAAATCATGACGTGTTGCTGCAGAAGTTGTACGGATGAAAATAGCATAGCGATTTCGTGACATGTTGCTCCGTCGCGGCAGAAAGAGGAGAGAGAAAATGAAGACGAAAAAGTGTCGCGAAATCGTGACATGTTGCTCTGTCGCGGCCCAGGCAGGAGAGAGAAAGGCAAAATGGAAAGGCATAGCGATATCGCGATGCATCGCAAAATCGCGGGTCAAACTGGTCAAAGGGCACAAAGCGAAAAAGCGTCGTGATATCGCGACAGAAAGAGGTCAAAGAGCACGAAGCAAGAAAACGTCGCGATATCGCGACAGGAACCAATCAAACAGGGCAAAAGGCCAAAATGGTCGCGAAATCGCGACAAGATCAACCAGAAAGCATAATGCGCAGGAATGGTCGTGAAATCGCGACAGGATCAACCAGAAAGCATATTGCGCAGAAATGGTCGCAAAATCGTGACAGAAAGCAGCAAAGGGGGATGAAGTGAAAAGGCGTCGTGAAATCGTGACAGGTCACAGTTTCGTGGCTCCGAAGCAGCGAAGTAGTATGGATGGAGGTAGCGTAGCGATTTCGCGACGTGTTGCTGCGAAAGTGTACGGACGAAGAAGTGGTAGCGATTTCGCGACGTGTTGCGGCGAAAGTGTACGGACGAAGAAATGGTCACGATTTCATGACAGGTTTTGCCAAAGCGTACGGATGATGAAAATGGTCGCGATTTCGCGACGTGTTTTGCCAAAGTGTACGGATGATGAAAATGGTCGAGATTTCACGACGTGTTTCGGCAAAGTGTACGAAACAGAGAAATGGTAGCGAAATCACGACAGGTTTCGGAGAGATGGTCCGAAAGAGGAAATGGTAGCGATTTTGCGATAGGTTTTGCCGAAGCGTACGGAGAACAAAAATGGTAGCGATTTCACGATAGGAAGCAGTAAGGTGGAGCGAGCGAGGAAAACATCGCGATATCACAACAGAAAGCGGCCAAAGCATCTCCGAGTGAAAAATGTCACGAAATCGCGACAGGTTGCGGAAAAAAGGCCCGAAAGATCAAAACGGTAGCAAAATCGTGACAAGTTGCAGCAAGGCAGTCCGAATGTGAAGATTGTCGCGATTTCACGACAGGAAGCAGCCAAGGCGTACGGAGAAGAGAAACGTCGCAATTTCGTGACAGAAGGCAGCATTATAGCCAGAAACAAAAGGGTGTCATGATTTCGCGACAAGTTACAGCGAAAGGGTACGAAAAGGAAAAATGTCACGATTTCACGACAGGTTTCGGAGAGATGGCCCGAAGCAGAAAAGCATCGCGATATCGTGACATGTCTCATTTTCGCTGTGCTGGAAGGCGGACAAGGCTGTGGGCAAGAAAGCGTCGCGATATCGCGACATGTCGCGATTTTGTGACATGTCGCGTTTTCGCGACATGTCGCGTTTTCGCGACATGTCGCGTTTTCGCGACATGTCGCGTTTTCGCGGCCAGGAAGGTGAGCAGGCTGCATGCCATTTTTGTCACAATTTTCATAGAAAGACGTTACAAAAGGTGTGGAGAATGTGAGACACGTGGCATACAGGTGTTAGAGTTGCAGAAGCGTTACATGCAACAGAAGATTCCAAGAGTTTCGACATAAAGCATGGAATAAGGCATCAAAAGGCGGGTATCTGAAGGGACGCATTTCGGAAGGTGAAACAAAGAGATGCAAGGAGAATCGAAGAGCCACGCCAGACAGTATAAAACCAGAAGTGCAGATTGAAGGAAGGGTTGGAAATTGCAGCTTGCAGAGTTGTAGAGACAAGGGCTTCACGCCATTTTGGGCCTGCACTTGGGCAATTTCCTTCATTTGTTCTGGAATATTAAAGCCTGGAACATTCTGTAAATGTAATTGATACATCATTTAATATAGAAATACAAAGTATTGGCATCTCATTGATGAGAAAGAAGGAGTCATTTTGTGCATGCATGATTTAATGTTTTATCATTCATTTCAGATTTCTAAGGCTTTTAGGTGAAGTTTAATGCAAGTGTTCTTGGTTGCTTCATGCGAATGCCTAAATCTGGAATTACAGTAGAAACCCTAGAAACCCGCACCTAACTTATTTGGATTGTGCGAATTTGCAGGTTCATTAGGTTAGGTTGCATGCATAAAACCTCATTATCTTCGATTTCATCGAATTGATGATAGCACTCTGGATGTAGTTTAGTTTCATTTTCATTTGCTTCCTTTATTTTTCAAACCTTTATTTTATTTTCTGCATTTTAATTACTGTGATTCAAGTAGATAACTGAAAATCCATCAAAATCCAGGATCAAAATATATTTATTTATTCCCTTTGAGTTCACTGCAATTTCAAATTAAAATAAACTACGAGTGCCCCTTGTTAACATCCACTTGCAAACCCTAAGGTATTCCTAGCATTTCAATTGAAGAGCATCATTGGTGAATGAAGAACTATCATAACAGGAACCTTGGAGAAATTATTTAGTCATAATTTCTTTGCAAGCAGAGGATTTTGGGACTCAGATCCTACCGGAGAGTGTGCTTTCACAACTGGGTGAAAACACCACTCAACAAGTTGTTAAATATTTTTTCTTGAAATAAGAAGAATGGTTTCATCAAAAGTGTATCCTCCAGTGATGTCCAAATTTCAAAGGCACCGAGATCAGGTTGTGACAAGTATTAAATAATGGTGGCAACAAGTAACTCAAAATGTGAATCCCAAGCAAATAAGAGAGCCTTATTAAAAGCATACAAGGATTTTCATGATTTCCAAAGTGGGAGTGTGTTTTCAAAGCATCAAATGTCCCTTAATGTTTTGTGCATTGACACCCAAAGATGCTAATTTCCTAGGAATGCTTCCTTGAAATATAGATTATTGTTCCAACAGAATGAATTTTTCAATATTTTTGAGGAGGAAGTTCCTTACTACTGTTCCTTATCTGCGATCATTTTGTCTCCATATGCATTTAATGAAAGATGTGAAATCCTCTATAAATGCTACTAAATTCTCATTGTAAAAAGGAGGTTAGACACTTTGCGAGAAAACTCTCCAAGTTCTCTGTATCAATAGAAGACACTAGGCTTATGAATTTACAAATGATCTTATGTGCATTTTCCTTTTGTATTCATGCACTTCTATTTTACATTCATATTCCTTATCTGTTGTTAAATTTGAATTATGTATCTGAGTTTAAATGTTGCTAATGAGGGAGTGAATGCTGGAGTGTTATTTTGAAGGTTGTTATTGCAAGTTTATAAGTGAATTCTACTGCTTATCCTTTGTTATATGTTATTTTATGCTTGGGTAAAGTTCCTACTATTAGTCTACCCCAAATCCTACACCTTCGACCTGTGGCCATATTTCCCATCCCTTTCTGCAATTTCCAATTTCTTTCTTGCAACTCTAGTCTTTAACTAGTGTAGGATTTAGCTTGGGAGCTAACTCTCTCTAGAGATTGGCACGGAGGACATTCCTTTCCTCCGGCCATTCAATGTTAGCCATTTCTAGGATGCACAAACGTAGTTTTGTTTATTAGGTAGATATTTGACCAACAACTTCTTTTCTATTTTTGTGTTTACCACAACCACATACTTTGGATTCATCCTATAGGGCCTTCTTACTAGTTGATCTCTTGGAATCAACTAAATATTATGAACATATAGTTTTGTAGGTATCCCTTTCATGTCCTTATACATCTAAGCAAGGACATCCTCGTATTGTAGGAAATTTTTTTAAGTTGCTACTTTCAATACAAGATTCCAATTGTCTTCGCAATGGATTATCTTGAATTATTATTCATTCCTAAGTTCACTTCCACCATATTTTATCATTCATATTTTATAATTTTTGGTTTAACCTTCTCCTTTTCTACATTCTAAGGATGTACTAGTTTTGCATTGATCTCTACATCACCAAATGTATATTCTGCAAAGCTCTTGGGGAAGGTCCATTTCTCCTATGTTTCCTCTATCTTCTTGCTAACTTCCATCTTCTCATCTTGGGTTTATGAAGTTTCCTCTTTCTAAATACAAAGGTAGGTGGGTTGAAACATTTCATATTCCTCCATTTGCCAATGGAGAAGTCCACTATTTGATTGATTATTATCTTCATTACACTCCCCAAGATACAACATCCCTTCATCATTTGGCTTGTACTATTATTCCTTTGAAGAATTTATTGATTCATCAGTCATGGCCAAATCTTCATTGATTGTTTGATTCTTCAAGCTGATCATATATTTATGTTGTCCTTTTTTAAATGTTAATCGATCTTTTTTCTAGTTGTGATTTACTTTGGCTAACCTTATCCACCTCCTTACTAGCAATGCATTGCATGTTGGCTTATACATTATATTCATAATGATATCCAAGATGAATTATTGGTCAACAACTCTTACCTTTTGGGCTATTAAACTCCTTTTGTCTCAATTCCATATTGATCGAGTACCCAAAGAAATGGGGCCTCAATATCCTTTTTCGTCTTCTTTGGGAGGAAATTAACAATTGACCCACCATTTATAATTACTTGTGTCAAATTATGCTCTAGTATTTCCATATGAACTAATGTTGGTTTTTTACCAACATCAATCATCAATATTATTTGATCAATGAAGTAATCCTTCTTCTCTGCTTCCTCTAATGGTTGGATCCACACTTCCATCATCCTTTGTGGCTATAATTCCCCTCCTATCATTGCATGCAATGATGGCATGACACCCAAAAAACTTGCCACCTTGATCTCCATCGTTGCATTCAACACTTGCACAACTAGTTCTTGTGTTGACACTTTTTTTTCTGAGCCTATTGGTTTCTTCAACTTCTTATGTTCTACTAGTCTCTCTTGTTTGGATTTCTTGACTTCGTATCCAATCACCTTCTATGTCACCTACTTTACTTTCTTTTCTATGGTAGGTTTAGGATAATTATTCTTCTTATCCCGACTCCTTATCACAACCAATACATCCTCTTTTTTCTTTATTTTTTGTAGGAGGTACATCAATTACCACATTCTATCACATCAATACGAGTGGGAAGAAACTTGATATTATATAATTTACTTATACTCATCTTATTCAAGCAATTGAACTCTTTATGGTTTCTTGAACTACACCATCGACACATGTGAGTTATGTTATTTTCTACTATCCCACTTGTTTGGGGGCTAGGAAAATTCTTCATAAAATTCTCCCATTCCTAGCAATTATGACATTGTATGATTGGTCTGTCCTCCAAATCATACTACAACCAACTTTGACCTCCTTGTCATTACCTTGGTATTACTTGCCTCCTTGGTAGTTATTCCTATAATCACCACTAGTTTCACCTTATATATTCATTTAGGCATTCAATTTTTCCTATTCCTCCTACATCATCAAAGTTCGATGCCTTTCCCCCTTCAAATTGAATGGACAATATGTAATCTCATGTCCCAACACATCACATATATTACAATACATGTTCTTATGACAATTGACATTAGCATATCCCATAGACTTATAATTTGTACATGATATGTCATTTTGGTCTTTCTTGACTTCACCCTTGACTTCTCTCATCATCTTATCAAATTTATTTTTAAACGAATCTTCACTTTTAAGATGACCTACAATTTTGACTGTTGTTTGCTTTACCTCACTTTCAAAATTATTTGCTTTTTCTAGTGCTTCTACATATGTTGAAGATGGAACTACCTTCATATTATTTCTATACCTAGGCAATAGTCCATCAATGAACCATCTCATAATCACATCACTAATCGATGACATTTGCATCTTATTCATCAACTACTTCAATATTTTATTATATGCTTTTGTTGGACATTTTGAGTCAATGTTGTCATTGATGTCAAGGAATGAAGTCATCAGTGATGTCAAGGAATGTGTTAAGGAACAATACAAAGGTTAATGGCAAAAGAGCTTCATAATATTTTTAATATTATGTGGAAGCATATGAAGGTGGGTCTTTATTAAAACCATGGGTGAGCAAAAATAAAAGGTTTTTCATAAAAACCCAAGAAAGCTCTTTGAAAAGCTAAATGAGGTTTTAATATTTATTTTATAAAATATTTAAATTCAAATTAAATTTAAATTTTATAAATAAATATTATATATACAAAGTGCTAAAGAGTGATTTGATTTTAAATTTAAAATTATTTATATTTAAATAATTTAAAATTAAATATTTAATACTTTAATTAAGGTAATTAAAAGGAGGGCATTTTATAAAGTTTAAATTCCCCGCTGATGTCCTCTTCATTGAAATAACTTTTCGAAGTGCCGACGATGTAAATATGAAATATATTTTTTTAAGATATATATGTGATTATGAAAACGACGCAGCCACTCCTTGGAACTAGAGCACGTGCATGTGATTCGTTTTTGGGTGACAATAGAGAAGCTCACTAAAAACGAAAGAGAGGAGATGTTGTTTAAAAGATAAGAAGACAACAAAGAAGGAATAATTAGAAGATGTTGGTTATCTAGTTTCAACCGAGCAAGTAGTTCAGTCGGTGGATTGACTTTGTGCAAAAATTGACATAGAGGAAGTTCTAAGTTCAAATCTCGGCAGGGACCGACCTTCACGTTTTTTTGGTTTACATCAAATTCGCAATGAGTATAACAATAAGTGGAGCATCCTTTGTTCCAAGTAGCTCGACAGCTCAGTTAGTTTTTTGATTAACGAATCAATGATGTTGGGAAGCGCGCAATAAGTGTACAAAGGTAACAACGTTTTTATTACAAGTAGCTCGAAAGCTCAGTTAGTTTTTTGATTAACGAATCAATGATGTTGGGAAGCGCGCAATATGTGTACAAAGGTAACAACGTTTTTATTATTCAGGAGTTGTATGGTTGAAATTTAAATTAAGATATAAAGTTTAAATTAAGTTCTATTTTTAATATATAAGGAGGTATAAGGTGTGCATTGAAAATTATTAAGTGTTGTGCTATGATAAAATTATTGAATTGGAGTTGGAGATTATAAGTTGCAAATTAAGATATTTTTTGGTGAATGTTTAAATATCAAGATGGAGTAATAAGGTGTATTTGTGAGTTGCTATTTGTTTTGTATTGTCACCTAACCTTCTTTGAGCTTGGTAAAGAAGTATTTGTGGTTGTGGCAGATTTATGAGATCCTTTCATCACCAAGAAAAAGGTATGAGCACATTCTTCCATAATTGAGTTGATTGGTTGGTTTTCTGGAAAATAAGTTTGGAGTGAAAAGGACTTGATTAGGTCTTCCTTATTGAGTGTGTTGAGTTAATGCTTCAAGGTTTTTTGGAATAAAGAGTTGTTAAAACCTTGTTTTATAAGCATTGTTGTTGAAGCCATTGATTGTGTGAAGAACTTGAACTAGGGTTTGCAAAGAACATGAGTATCATTGTTATGTGAAGATTGTCTTATAAGCATTGTTGTTGAAGCGAGTTGTTGAATGAAGAACTTGAACTAGGGTTTGAAAAGAACATGAGTATCATTGTTATGTAAGATTTGTTGATGAGCATTGTTAGAAACATTTTGAGTGAACGATCATATGCTTGGACTAGGGTTTGTGAGCAAGGATTATTTCATTGAGAGATTGGTTGAGTAGAGATGGTTGAGCCTAGTCAAGTGGATGTGTGAAATGATTGTTCAAGTTCCATAAAATAAACTATTCTATATTCTGAATTGAATTGAGAAAGTGATTGAGTTAAAGCATATTCAGTCTCTAACAATTCTCTATATGTTTCTAAAAGAGTGATTGAAAGTGATTGAGCATTGTGATGAGTATAGAGCATATTGAGTCTCTAACAATTCTCTTTATGTTTCTATGAGATTGGACAAGTTATAGTGTGGACTTGTTGAGCAGATTTGAGGTAAGTCTTTGAGAAGACTTGTGGACAGATTTGAGTAAGCTTTTGTGGAAGCTTACAATACAAATTGAGAGCAAATTTGGATAAGTTCTTGAGAGTACTTATTGAGAAGATTTGGTTAAGTTCTTGAGAGAACTTATTGAGCAGATTTGGTTAAGTTCTTGAGAGGACTTATTAAGCAGATTTGGTTAAGTTCTTGAGAGGACTTATTGAGCCAAATTGGACAAATTTCTAGAGAGGACTTGAGGATAGATTGGTATGAGATTTTGTGAAAGCTTACAAGGTAAATTTGAGATAAGTCTTTGAGAAGGCTTGAGAGCATATTTGATTGATTGATTTGCTCAAACCTTGATTTAAGGTTTGGGGCAGATCCAGTAGAGTTGATTTGAGATTGATTCAAGATTTGTGTTAAGACTTAAGGATAGATTTGTGCTAGATCTAAGGACTGTGTTTAGTGCAGATCAGAGGATAGAGATTTAGAATAGAGATTGAGTAGATTTGTGCTAGATCGAAGGACCGTGTTTAGTGCATATTTGAGATAGATCTTTGGAGGTGACAGAGTATAGAGGATGATAGTCTCTAGTGGATAGAGATCAATTAAGCCATGGCAGTGAGGACAAGAGTCTTTAGTGGATATACATCGATTAGCCAGAGCAGTGGGGGTAACAGTTCTTCTAGAAGATCACTAGTTAGAGCTAAGGAGAAAGAAGTTCTCCTATGGATAGAGATCCACGAACTTGATTAGGGGATTTGTCTCCTTTGGATAGAGATCCATAAACATTGTAATAGGGAAAGGATTCCCAAGAGATTTATTGAGAAAATATTAGTGAAATATTTTCTTCATGGAGTAGCCCACATTGGGTGAACCACGTTAAATTGGTGTCTCTATTGTGTGTGATGTTTTGTGCATTGCTTTGGTTACTGTTGTTGATATTGCTATGTTTACATTGCATAATATTTATTAGAAAGAAAAGTAAAAATTTATCTTATATTGTTCACCCCCCCTCTCAGTATAAGCTTGTGTTCTTCAACTTTAACATCTTTTTTTATTTATAACAATATATTCATGATAATATTTGTATCATCTCTCAAGGATCAAAATAAATTTATGAGTTCTTCCATCATGGTATTCCATACATGAAAGGATTATGTATTTTCTCTTTTTAAATACCAATCTATCGCAAGTCCTCTCAACATAGAGTGAAATAATTACAACCATCCATCTGGTTGACTTACCCCATTTTATTTCCAAATGGTGGTATATGTTCCAATATGCCTCGCTAGATCCTCTTTATCTTCTCTAGTAAAGGGTGGGTATTTTTGTTTGCCCACTCTATTTTCAATGTTTGACATTGGTGGACTGCCTTCTTCTTCATAACTTGATAATGACTCTCTTGGAATTTTTGTCTAATGTATTTCCATTGTTGGTGGTTCTTCTTGTTGTTCTTCCTCTAGTGATTCTATCCTTAGTATTTTTTCCCAAATAGTATTCTCCCTATTTCTTGCGCATCCTCACTGCATGACCTTCTTCACTAGTAAACAATATATGGTTCTAGTCTTCTTTCTTGAGAATATTCATGTGGTTGCTTTGGTTCCTGACTCTCATCCTTTGCACCCATTGGAAAACTCCCTTCTGCTTTCTTAGGTATCAACATCCACTCTCTATTTCCATGCACACTTCCTACTTAGCACGTCTTTACTTACACAAATGCCTTCTTTGACTATTTTCTGCTCTCTTTGCACCCATATTTCATACTTAGCAGTAATGTTTCCCACCTCTCAATTTCTCTCTTTTTGATTCCATACTTATTCTAGTATTGGTTAATCTATCTCTTTAGACTAATATTTTATGTTCATATTTTACCTTTGAGCAATTATAACATTGTATGATTGGTCTATCCTCCAAATCATACTACAAATAACCCTGACCTCCTTGTCATTACCTTGGTATTACTTTTCTCCTTGGCGATCCTATAATCACACTAGTTAAACCTTGTCCATTCTTTTGGGTATTTAATTTTCCTACTCATCCTATATCATAAATTTTGGTGCCTTACCATTCCTTTGGGTATTTAATTTTCCTACTCATCCTATATCATAAATTTTGGTGCCTTACCCCTTCAAATTGAATGGACAATCTATAATCTCACATCCCAACATATCACAAATATTACAATACATGTTCTTAGAAAAATTGGTATTATCATATCCCTTAGACATACAATTTGTACATTATATGTCATTTTGGTCTTTCTTGACTTCACCCTTGACTTCTCTCATCATCTTATCAAATTTATTTTTGAATTATTGGATAGCAATTTTCACCTTATCATCAAAATTGCTATCTGAATCTTCACGTTTAGGATGACCTACAATTTTGACTATTGTTTGCTTTACCTCATTCTCAAAATTCTTCACTTTTTCTAGTGCTTATACATATGTTGAATATGGAACTACCTTCATATTATTTTTATACTTAGGTAATAGTCCATCAATGAACTATCTCCTAATCAAATCGCTAACCAATAACATTTTCATCTTATTCATAAAGTGCTTCAATATTTTGTTATATGCTTTAACATCTTCTTATTTTCTTTGCTTTGTAGCATATATCCATGATCATATTTGTATCATATCTCAAGGGTTAAAATTAATTTATGAATTCTTATATCATGGTATTCCATATATGAAAGGATTGTGTATTTTCCCTTTTTAAATACCAGTCTATCGCAAGTCCTCTCAACGTAGCAGGAAATAATTGTAGCCATTCATCTAGTTGCCTTACCCCATTTGCTTTCCAAATGGTGGTACATGTTCTAATATGCCTCACTAGATCCTCTTTCCCTTCTCTAGTAAAGGGTGGGCATTTTTGTTACCCCGCTCTATTTTCAACATTTGCCATTGGTGGACTACCTTCTTCATCACTTGATAATGGCTCTCTTGGGATTTTTGTCTAATGTATTTACGTTTTTGGTGGTTCTTATTATTGTTCTTACTCTAGTACTTTTATCCTTGGTATTTTTTTTCCAAATGGTCTTCTCTCTATTTCTCGTGCATCCTCACTGCATGACATTCTTCACTAGTAAACAATATATGGTTCTAGTTTGCTTCCTTGAGAATTTGCACGTATTTGCTCTAGTGCTTGGCTCTCATCCTCTACACCCCTTGGAAAAATCTTTACTATTTTCTCAGGTATCAACATCCACTCTCTGTTTCCATGCACACTTCCTACTTAGTGTCTTAACTTACACAAACGTCTTTTTGATTATTTGCTTCTCTCTTTGCACCTATCTTTCGTACTTAGTAGCAATGTTTCCCACCTCTCAATTTCTCTATTTTTGAGTCCACACTTATTCCAGTATTGGTTTGTATGTCTCTTTAGACTAAAATTTTATGTTCAATTTAGTCTTTGAGCGATCCTTGTGCTTCTTCTTACTAGCATTTGATCCTCTATGTGATCTCTCCTACACCCTCCTAAACTTGTATCTATCACCCCCCCTTATCTCTTTCATGCTACTATCCTATTGAATCAAACCATCCTTGTTCCAAAAATAGTAATAATTCCAAATGCAACATGAGTGGTAGTATTCCCAATAAGGGAGGTGGCAACAAATTTAGGAATGGAACACCAAATTGATCTCACACTGCAAAATCCAGTTGTAAATTCTCTAGACTATATGATTCCAATCAATGTACAATGATAGTAATAATATGATGTGCAATTATACAATAAATGAATCGTACAATTATATTTGAGCATAAAACTCGCTCAAAAACCATACGATTCTTTACAAACATCAATTATTTCTTGAGGTAATCACTAGTTATACATTTTACAGAAATCATACAAGAATCAATTTATTCATCACACTCCACATGTATATTTACTAACAGTATATAGATTTTTATTCCCTCGTACAAACTACCAATGTACGATTCTATAACTATATAATTATAACAACTGAGTAATTAATATATTCCATCAGTACACAACTTTGGCATTAGTTTTCATAGTAACACTCTAGATAATTCCTCATCAACGGTTCTTACTTATTGTACAACATACAACTCATGGTGCTTCCTTCGTACTCTGTAATCTACAACATTGAGTTCTACCACATAATAAAATATAACTACACTCTATCAGGTAAATATAATTGATAATAAAAATGACAATTGTAGAGAACAATTTGAAGAAGAAAAAATATATCGAACTATCTGATAGAATGTTTACTAAAGAACTATAATTTTTACTATGTATAAATAATTTTGATAACGTATTTTGATAAATGTAATAAAATTGTAATGTAAAATCAATCGTCACAATGTTTTTATGGACTGATTATTAGAAATGCACAAAAGGATAAAAATAGTTATCAATTGTTAAGACATCTATGTTAGTTAATATGTTTAGATTAGTTAAGATGTCTAGGATTAGTTAGATGTCTAGAATGGTTGATTTAGATGTCTAATATTGGTTATTACACTTTAAACAATAGTTGTTAAGTGTTAACATAGGAAATTTGATATGGTTGAGACAGGTTGGTTGTAGTAACCGCTTGGACTTACCTATAAGTACCCCCCTATTCATTTTTGTAAGATATCCATACTTATCCATAAATGCAATTTTTTTGTGTAACAAGAGTTATTCTGGAATGCATGTGTCATGTGTGATTGCTTTGTGAGCATATTATTGTGTTGCAGATATTGATCAATACTTAGTATGAGATATAGTATCGCAGACTATGTTATACTTATGTTGTGCAATTTAAGGGAATAATGAAGAGAATATTAGTTGAAGACTAAATAATGAATGTGCAAATGGTTGATGTTTAGGCCTACCCATCTAAGCCTGACTATTAGACATCTAGACATATCCATCTAGAATCGTTGATAAACCCATATTAGATGTCTACTACTTGAGACATCTACATGTCTACACTATTTGTACTAGATGTCTACTGCTTGATATATCGACCTATCAACACTGCCTAAATGTCTATATGGTTGTGATATTTGTACTATATAACTACACGTCTAGCCAACTACACATCTAACCAAATACATGTCTAGCCAACTACCTATCTGAACCATATCATCTAGATGTCTGAAGTCTTACACGCCTATAGTTGTTACATGTTTGCACTGTTATCCATCTAGCCTAGATGTCTACTAAAACTTACCTATCTAAAGTTGAGCATCATGTTAGAATTTAAAGCAAATATAATCAATATTTTTTGAATTCTTGTCATTCCCTCATCCTGAGAAAGTACTCACCCCTATCTACAACAATATCATATGGATATAATGATCCAATATCTCATGCATTCACCGAAAAAATTACTGGAATAATTGTATTTGCATTAATAGTTATTGTAGCTAGCAACAAAAATATGTAGTACAAAATATACCAAGTCTGACAACCTTGGAAACCACAATAATGTATTCACATCTACCTTTGACATGCTTATGACTACATTACTCTCTCTACACTCAATATCTCCAATAACAACAAAGATTTAAAAATTGAATGGGGGGTCTTATAATGCCTATCCTAGGTCATTCCTAGTAGTTCCTAGGATAATGTGCTATTTACAACTGCCACCTAAAATTGTCATTCCATAAATTAACTTTACTTTTCTAAAGTCTAACTTTGATTTTTATTAAATCAAATTTCATTTGCATTTTTCCTAATTTTGGCTAATTTCACTTCTAATTTCATTTGAATCTAATTTGCATTTCATGCTAATTACACTTAATTTAATGTGAATTTCATTTCATATTTTGCTTTTCAAAATTACAAAAACTTATCAAAAAGCATATAAAACTGACAAAATTTGCAATTTGACATCTATAAAAAAATCACTTTTTTCTTTTTTCTTTTTTTGAGATATAGATTTACCACCTACAACAAATTCTATATTTTAACTCCTTCATGAATGTGTATTCACCTTATGCAATCTTGCTCTCTCTCGTTTTCTTGGTGATATCTTTCGCGACCATGCATTTGTGCCATGGCCCTTCCTCTGTTCATCAAGTGAATCTCTCTAACTTAGAATTACCCTCTTCCAAATTTGGGATTTCTAAGATTCATATGATCCCTTGGTTTTCATGGATGTCTTCTTTAGTTTGAACATGTTCCTTGAGATGGTTCAAATGATCCAACCCCAAAGTTTACGTGAAACTTGATTATTTCTTGCTTGATCAATGAATGGTCATTATAGCTCATTACACCAATCTTATAGCCCAAGGGTAGAAGGAGGGAAACTTATTTTCCTTGAACCACTGGGATGGAGGCTAATCAAACACCTCCTTTGGATAGGTTTTATTAGGACCCACAAAGATTTAATTACCTCCTTGAGATGCCTAAGTTACCCTCTTATTTCTATTCCTTTTTCCTACTAGACTCTCCTCTATTTTGATTACTTGGGGATAATTCTCTTAATATTCTCAATCTTTTATCTACAGACCACCAAATATATCTCCTTTCCTCCCAAAGTCTTTGAGTTGTAGATCACGTTAGTGCTTCTCTATACTATGTTGATAAGTTAAAATTAATACTAGAATCGTTCATGTCACCTTCTCTTAATTCTTGGGTCCCTCTAGACACATCCTCCAAGAGTATCCTTTACCTTCCAACTTTTCTAATTTATCTTCTTAAATGTTTGTTTGCATCTAAGTATTGCTATATCTCAAGAGGAATTTGTGGTTCTCTATATATTTACAAGAAGTCAGAACTACTACTTGAACTACTGCTTTGTATTTAAACTGGGGGGACGCCATCACTACTTGAGTCTATCACCCAATTCCTTTCTATATCTTATAGAATTTTTGGGGTTTACCCAATATACCTCCACAATATCTCAACTACTTCTTCCCTAGTTAGTTGATATTGTTTTGGATACTCAGGTTCCTCTTGGGGTATTTCTTCTTGTCTTACACTTTCTTTAGCTACTCTTTGTTATTCAAGTTTTACCTCCTATTCTTGTCATCTTACAACCGATCATTCATTAATTATTTGTATAGTATCATCCAACTCCTAGATGATTTTCTCTCTCAGTATTGCATTATTCACTCACAAGGTCTCATATTCCTCTTGCAACTACTATGTTTGTTTCCACATTCTTGCATTATTCAATAGCAAAGTCTCATATTCCTCTTATAGTTGCTATGTTTATTTCCACATTCTTTATTCTGTGAGCCAAATTTGAGCTAATAGGCTATATATTACTAACTCCTCATTTGTAAGACCTTCCTCAGGAGTGGGTATTTCATGGTCATATATATCAGTTCTATCTGTAAATCATATATACACCCATATTCTTCTTCTTTCTCTAGTATGAGGTGCTAACTCTTGTTCTATAACTGGCTACACTTCCTCCTATTTTGTAAACAACATTCTCATCCCCATATCATCTTTATCCTTTTTATGACTTTGATTGCTTCAACTTGATTCTCCTTGTTTGTGGAGCACTTCTTATTGTATTTTTCTTCTTTCCACCTCTTCAAAATAAATAAACATATATTGAGCTTTTACTTTATAAGGATTTAGTTTCAACCCATTAATAGTTTTGGGAACTACTATCCATATAGTTTTTGTGATTTTACTACACCATTTTCCATCATTTCAACTACTTGGAAGGGACCAAGCCATAATATTTTCAACTTTATTGGCTTGATCTCTTTCTTACCATTATACTTCAAGACCAAGTCATCTATTTTTAATACAAACTTCCTAAAGTGCTTGTCATTCCATAATTTTCTTCTTCATTGGGCTACCTCTATCACCCATTACACCATAACCTTCTTTTCATATAGTTGAATTAATACAAAAAGCCTCTCATCTAGATTTTTTTGATATCCTATTTAGTTCTCCATTGATACCCTTAAACTAGGTCTTAAGAATTCTACTAGAACTAATGACTCTTGCCATACATAAACTGGAATGATGTATGATTTATTGTGGACTTAAAATTCATCCTATATGCCCATAGGATTAATGACAATTTCCTTTCCTAATTTGCTCTTTCAATACTATAGATTTTTTAGAGTATCAATACCAAGATCTAATTCATCTCTTATACCTGCCCATTTGCTCTAGGGTAATACAAAATTGACAATGAATGGAAAATATTGAACTTCGTTGTTAGATTCCTAATAAGTTCATCTAGAAAGTGACTTCCTTTATCACTTGTCAATTGTATCAAAATTCTAAACCTAGTGATTACTTTTTCATACAAGAATCGAGTTGTACTCTTGGATGAATTGTTTGACAAAGCCCTTGCCTCTACCCACTTTGTCAAGCATTTATTTTCTACTACAATGTATTGATACTTCTTTCTTTGAATTTTATCAAAGGACTCACAAAATCTAAGCCCAATATTTCAAATAATTCCTAATATTGAGATGGGTGTAAAGGCATGAAATCTCGATGTAACAACTTACCATCTTAGTAGCATGTATCACATGCTTGCACATATTCTTTTGCATAATATCTTCCACCATAGCCCTACCAAAAGAACCTTCCTTGTGGTCATATATGTTGACATATGCCCTCCAACTAGTACTTTAGGAGCTTCCTTTAGCATTACCCTTAATTCTCTTCCATTACACATATTATTAATATTCCATCTGGTTCCATCTTGTAAAGTAATCTCTCTATAAATTGGAAAGATGTTGACTTCATGATCACCTTCCTCTTCTCTGTTATCAACATCTGCTTTTTAAGCTTCCTTGTGGATAAATACTCTCCTATAAACTTATACCATGGTGGTATAACACTTATCATAAATAATTGAGCACTAGGGAACTCATCTGACACTTCTCTTGCAGAATCTCCTGAGCAAATCCTTGATACATTGATCTATTGTCATATTTTTTTAGTTTGACCACTACCAAAAATATGAATTCCTATAACATGATGATCTACGTGCTAACTCATCCATGTATACTTGGTTTATTAATCAAATACAATAGAGCTTGATGATCTACGTAGAAGGTAAATGGGTTGGCCAAAAAATAGTGCTTGAACTTCTGCATTGCATACACATTTCCAAAGCCTTTCATTATGTCTTGTTGTAATTTATTTCTACTCTAGATAATAATCAACTCATAAAATAAATAAGCTAGTCTAGCCTAAATTACCCTTTTGGCCTAATGTGCATCTAATCGTAAAATTGGACATGTATGTGGACATGAAATTCCTTATCCCAATTCATAAATACTAGAATGGGACTACATACAAGCTTTTTATTTAACTCCTCGAAGGCTTCTTGATGCTCCTTCATCCACCTAAAGGGAACATTATTCTTTGTCAATGAATCCAATGGATAAGAGACATGAAAAAATTCTTGATAAATCTCCTATAGTATCATGTAGATCCTAGGAAGGTTTTCAATGAACTCATATAATGTGGTTCTTCCATATTTATAATGACACAAATTTTATCAGGGTTGGTCTTTAGCCTTTCCTTACAAATTATGTGTCCTAATAGCTTACCATATGGTATCATCAAGAAATATTTTTTCATGTTTAAATCTAATCAAACATTTCTACATAACTTCATACATTCCTCTAATGCTGATAAGTGCTTCTTCAATTTCCCATATACCAACCAATGATCCAAGAAAGCTTTGAACTTTCCTATCACCTTATGATTGAATATATACTAAATAATTATTTGGAATGTGGTTGGGACATTACATTTCCTTAATGAAATCCTATTATAAGCATAAATGCCATTCTCTATAAAAATATTATCTTTAAATTATGCTCACCTAATTGTAGCTAAAAATTCCATCCAACTAGATCTCATGTGTATGTACCACCTCCAAAATAGAATCAATGAAGGGAATAAAAAGGGGTCATATATTGTTATTTTATTGACTCCTAAAGTCCATGCATATGTAGATTCTATTCACTTATTTCTTCAAAGTGATCATGATTGGTTACACCCTCTCGTTCACCATAAATTTGAATATTATTCTGGCATCTAGCATCTTCTCTATTTTTACATTCACCAAACCTACATGCTTTGGGTTCATTTTATATGGTATTATCATTACTAGTAAGGAACCTCGGATAAAATAGATCATATGAATACACAAATCTAGAGGTATCCCTTTCAAATATTTGTATGTCCATACAAAGACGTTCTTATACTACGATTTTTTTTAAGGAGTTGTTTTCAACACTAGGTCCCAATCATCTCCACAATGGGTTATCTTATGGTCCTCTTCAATTCCCAAATTCTATTTCACCTTAGTCCCTCATAATTTATGTTCTATGGTTTATCCCTTGATTTTGCTATATTTTTTGGGTGTGCTGGTTTTGCATCAATTTTAGCATCATCGATTGTATATTCTACAAATTTATTGGAAAATATTAATTTCTCTTCATTTTATTTGTTCTTGTTGCTCTCAGCTTTTTCATCAAGGGTTTCTTGAGTCTCCCCTATTTGAGTATAGAGGCAAGTGGTCTGAAATATTTTATACTCCATTTGCTAATAGAGAAGTCCACTATCCAATCGGTTTTCATTCTCACTACACTCATTCAGTCATCCAGGTACAACATTCCTTCTTCAATTGACTTGAATTTTGTATCTTCATCTAAAGAACTTACACATTCATCAGTTGTCCCCAAATATTCATTGATCATTTTGGTTATTTGAATGGGGAGGCAGAAAATAAAATCTCCCAAATGCAATGGATTAAATTAAACTTAATCAACAAAATTATTAGTATGCCAAAAAATGTATTACACAAATGTAAATTGCATAGAATTTAAAATTTTTTAAATTTTAAATGAAAGATAATATTGAAATAAGAAAACCACATAAATACACCAATATTACGAGGAAACCCTATGAAGAAAAATATCATGACCAAAATCATATCTCCACTTTAAATTCTTTTTAGAAAAATATACAAGTATTTTCTTCACAATTGGCTCATTTTCTCAACATAAACCTACTACGGAAGAATGAACAACAATTAACACCAACTTCTTAGAAGTAAGGAGTTTGACCCAAATATATAATTTGGGCTATCCTCCTATTGGAAAATAGTCATGGAGGAAAAACTCCACAACATGGAGTGTATGAGACAAGTGTCTCATGCAACTCCACCTCTATGCCACCACTCAATGTTGAGGCCACATGTCCTCATCCAAACCTTTGTGTGTGCCACCACACTCAAGTCACATGCCACCACACCTATGCCACATGTCATTATGTGTCCCACACATGCCACCACACTCAAGTCTCATGCCATATCACCTTTGATCTAAAATTGAATAAAATATATTTAAAATTATTCATATACCTTAATATATTTTAGCCTAAACTAGGTATATTAAATATAAATTAAATACTTGTCTATTTAATTTATATTAAACCCTAAATACCTAATTTTATTACTCACCTTTATATTTAAGTGAATTTATAATATAATCCTAAAATTGGATTATTTGTTCCAACACTCCCCCTTAATTTAATTTTGGGATTATAATACAATTTTACAAGAGGTGAGGTTCCAAAGAATCAATTTACAAAGGAGCATATATTTTGGTAAAGACTTCTTCAACAATTGCATTGTAGAGACTCCAAGTTGTGTGGCTATAGGCAAGGCACTATCCATCAACATGGATCTACAAAAGAAAACATGATATTAGACTCAATAATCAAGTGGTATACATATTCCATCAACATGGAAAAATAACATCATCAATAATAAGTGGCATATATATATATATATATATATATATATATATATATATATATTCCATCAACATGGATAAACAAATGGTATGTGTATTCCATCAATTTTGTAAAATAACATCATCAATAATAAGTGGCATATATATATATATCTCTCTCTCTCTCTCTATATATATATATATATATATATTCCATAAAATAGAAAAATAACATCCATCCACATGGAAAAAATAGCATCCATTAGCATAGAATTATAAAATATTTTTAAAAAGCTTAAAATAATTGACATCACACAATATTATGCAATACTCCCCCTTGAGGGTAATTCTTTTAGGCCTAGTTTATTTCTAAAGTAAGAAAATTTAGATTCTACTAATGGTTATGTGAAAATATCAGAAATGTTCTCATTTGTGGGGTAATATATGAGTTTAATTTTCCCATCCAATACCTTCTCCCTTATGAAGTGTGCTTGAATCTCAATGTATTATGTTCTTTGATGCATAACAAGATTCTTTGCTAAAACTATTAAAATTTGGTTATCAAAAAATATTTTGATAGATTTATTGTTGTTAAACCCAATTTTTGTTAGTAGTCTTTGAAGACAAATGGCTTTTTGAAATTCTTGAGTAGCACTTCAATACTCAAATTCAATTGAGGAGAGTGCTATGGTTGGTTATTTATTACTACACCAAGAGATCACACCTGATCCCAAGGAGAAACAATATCCACTTGTGGAATTCCTTTCAACATTATCCATAGCAAAGTTACTATCACAATAACCAGAAAAATTTACAGGATAATTACTTAAATATTCCAAAGCTAAATTAGGAGTTCCACTTATATATTCAAGTATTCTATAAACAACATTAAGATGAATATCACAAGGATTATGCATAAATCTAGCCATTACATTAACAACATAAGCAATTTAGGCCTAGAAATTGTAAGATAAATTAAACTACCTATAAGTTGTCTATATTGAGTTTTATCTACAAGCTTAGAATCTTTATTAATTTCAAATTTGCTAGAAACCATAGGAGTAGAAACACATTTACAAATTTTTATTTTTTTTGGTAAATTAAGATTTTATATACAAAAATGGGTTTTTTAAGAGGATTCCAAAACCTTATGACAAAAAGGGTCGTAGCACCTTGTATGCATCCTTAGACATTGCCTTGATACAGAAAACCAAACATAAATAGAAAAAATAGTAGAAAACTACTGGAACAACAGAGAAACCAGGTTACAAAAAATAAACAAGTCCCATCTATCAAAAAATGCCAACCTCCCCTGGTTGCCAATCTGAAACCCACCCGAGGATGGATCCAGCGTGCCCTAAATCTTCGTGGTTTCCTCTTGGTCATCAGAGACCTCACTTCACTTGCGGATGAGTTGCTTGAGAACTTTGGTGGTGGCATTCGCTGAGCTTACAATGTTGGCCATCGACTTAATGGCCATCTTCAGGAGGAGCTGGGTAGGGGACACTTCGTTGCCACTATCAAAGTCCGATATGATATGCTCAGGGGAGGGCATCTTCTCCTACTTGGGCCTCTTCAGCCGAGCAGAAGACCTGGGAACAGAAGGAGTGTCCCCCATGGGGTTTCACTTCCTCAAGGGATTACGCCTACCACTCTTATGGGGAGAGGGCTTGCACCGACCCACGAGACTAGTATTTTCATATTTAGGAGGGCTTGAAGCATGGTTATCAAATAGAGTTGGGGAATCCGGGGGGTTGGACGCCAAGGGGGAACTTCCTAAATGGGGGGGTGGTTGGCCACAACATGGTGGAGGATAACCGCAAGAAGACCCTAGTGAAGGGGTCTCGCTTGGGTTTTTTGGCACTTCTCTATGGATAAGGTAATGGAATACAACAGATAATCAGGGACACAAACCTATTTGGATTCATGGAGGTGATTGATGAAGCTTAGGTGGAAGCTACGAAGGGGCTTCTCGAGGTCATCGCATGTCATGTACTATAGGACTATGGCTTCATTCTAGGGACTGGGCAGGGATGAGTGGTATAGAGCAGATTTGTCCCAACCAAGGTTCTTGGCTTTGTATGGGAATTGGTCAATCTCCTCCTCCCAATTATGTTTATCTCGTCGAATGAAGCGTCCTATGGGGGGAAGCCCCATCACCTCACATAACAGCTCCAATGAAAGATTGAAGTGAACACCACAAACATGGACCTCTCCCTTGTGCCAGGTATCCATGAAATCCTTGGTGATTTCATCGTCTGGACCCTCAAATTTACGCAAAAAAGGAGTAAATCCTTTTGCATCCATGAACACCTGTGCAGTGCTGCTAATGTTAAGTTGAGTCGGCTCCATGAACACAATAGCCATGGGGGTGGAAATAGTTAGGCTAGGGCACAAGGAAAGCTTGGATTTCAAGGCCCAATGAATATGTCGATAGAAACCTAGAGGGGAGCAGGTCAGAAGGAGACCCAAGGGAAGAAAGGGATGCAAGGAGCCAAAAGGGACCAGGGGTGGGGAAATGTGAGAAGGGGACAATGACCAAGAAGAGGTGGTTAAGAAGGATATGGAGGGCGAAGGGGGAGGGGGAGCATCGATGAGAAGCCACCATCTACATGGGGATGCAACATCGATGATTAAAGTTGGCACGCTTTTAGGGTGGAAGGGAAGAAAACTAAGGTGTGGATAGTTGGATTTGAAAGGGCCTCCAACAAAATGTGTGCCACTTAGAGTTCCAATAACAACCTGGCGAGACCTGACTAGGCCATCAAAAATTGTGAAGAAGCCACGGGGAAAAAACCACATGTTTACCTTCGATGGAGATTACTTGACCAAAGGGATGATTGACACGATCACTCACTTGGTAGTTCCCAATGCTTGGATCGGTGGGCCCGAATGAGCTACGGATATGGATGGCACTACCAAGATCTGGTTGTCTCCTTGGGTTGATTCTAATGTGGATGGATTTTCCAAGTTGTCCAACCATTTCCCTGTGAGAAAGGGCCCAATGGGATATGGTTGAGACACGTAAATTGGGGTCCAAAAAAGTGCCCTCATCTTCACTCTTTGTTGATGTGGAGCTCTAACCCATGTCACTCTGGAGCAACCTCCTTTGGCTTTTCATGATTGGCCGCATCTAGGATATCTTGAGGAAAGTCTTGGTGCCACACAGACAACTGTCTGAGGAGGGTTCCCATGTTGGCCAGGTGGTCCATGAGGGAATTGGCCTCTCTGTAACTATGCTGAGCCTTCGAGAGGCCTCTGGACTGTAAGAGTTTCTTGGCCTCTTCAATTGTATTGCTTACCCTCCATGTCAGACTATTGGAATTAGCTAGGTAGTTGATGATGTTCATGGAGTCTCCTTCTATGATGAGATGTATGGGATCCTCTAAGAGGAGGGAGAGGCCTCTCCACAGTGCTCTGGCTTCAGCTACATGATTGGTTTGAACACCCAAGCATTCGGAATACACCAAGATCAACTCACCATGGTGATCATGAATGACTCCCCCAGCTCCAGCAGGACCTGGATTTCCTTTAGATGCTCCATAAAAATTTAGTTTAATCCATCCTTCTGGGGGGGGCTCCCATCGGGCGCTAGCTCTGGGGTGGACCGGGGTAGGGGGGACGTTCCACTTCCATAGGGGATGTTGAGGGATTTGAAAATGGAGGACTCTAAGGCCGACTAAGGAGTAGAAGGGCAAGGGATAAGCTTGGCATTTTTAGTAGCAAAGGCAATGGCTCTGGATGCTACAGATATAGGATCCCTAGAGGAGTCACCAAAGGCTCTGCTATTGCGCTCTAGCCAAATCTGCCAAAGGAAATGGTGGAGGCACACATCCCAGAGGAACCAGAGCCTAGAATTACGAAAAGGGTTGGTCCATTGGGAAAAGAGATCGCTGATGGACTTGGGGTGGGCCCATTGAACATGAAAAGACTTCAAAATGGAACCAAGGATAGTGGAGGAAAAATCACATCTCAGGAACAGGTGATCTGTGGACTCCCAATCAGCCATGCAAAGGTAGCACCTGTTGGGGATCGAGAAGCCTCTTTTGTGCAAATTTTTGATGGTAAGTGCTCTGTTTTGAATAGCAATCTAGGAGAAGAAGCTAACCTTGGGAATCAAGTGTTTCTTCCAAACCAGGTTGAAAGGGGTGGTCGGGATAGGAGAGGGGGTTTGAAAGCTATAAGCTGACTTGACTGTGAAGGCTCCACTATCGGACCCCCTCCAAGTAGGCCTGTCAGGTCCTTCTCCGGTAGGGATGGTGGTCGAGTTGAGCATTGTGGATAGGGAGATAGCGGCCTCGCCAAGGTCATCACCATTGATTGATTTCCACTAAGGGACTCCATTGGAGAGGGTTATGAAGTCAGCCACCCTATGCCCCATGTTAGAGTCAGTGAAAGGTTTGAGCTCCGCCATCTCTGTATTGTCAATCAGGGGTTCATCCTGGATCCACCTATCATACCAGAAATCAATGCGATTGCCATCACCAAGGATCCATCGTAAGCCTTTATGGATCAACTGACGAGTGTGGGTGATGGATTTCCAAAAGGTCGATCCGCTCAGGGGGATCCCATCATCGAGGATTGAGTGGTTGGCTAGGTATTTCTTTTTGACTATCTACACCCATTCCATTGTGTCATTGGTGAGGATCCTCCATGTATGTTTTTCCAGTAGTGCTAGGTTCATTTTGGACATTTTCCTGAACCCTAGGCCTCCTTGTTTCTTACTTTTGCACATGATGTCCCAGGTGATGAGGGGGATTCTAGTCTTCTCATCATTTCCTGACCACAAGAACCTTTTATGAAGCTGCTCGATCTTGCGGCAGACTGTCATGGGAATATTGAACACTGACATGAAGTAGACGGGTATGCCTTGGAGGCAGGCCATGGTAAGGGTGGCTTTAGTAGCTTGGGACAAAATTTTACCTTTCCAGGCCACTAGCTTCTTTTGGATTCTCTCTAAGATATTGTTCCACATGAGCTCCTTGGGGTTACCACAAAACAAGGGGAGGCCAAGGTAGGAATATGGGAGTGAGTCAATGGTGCACCCCAGGATTCGAGCTATCTTGGATTGGCGAGCTACGGGGGTGTTGATGAAGAACACTTTGCTTTTGATGAAGTTAACCTTTTGCCCAATAGCTTTTTCGTAAAGGAAAAGGATGTGCTTGATGGATTTGGCCTGACTAATAGAAGCTTGGGTGGATAAGATGGTGTCATCGACAAATTGCTGATGGGTAATTGGGTTGATGCCTGACGCAACCTGGATTCCAAAAATCCTCCACCTCTGGCAAGCAGCTTTGAGGGCTCTGCCCAGGGAATCCGCCAGGATGATGAAAAGGATGGGTGAAAGTGGGTCACCCTATCGGAGGCCTCTGACACTCGGAAAGAACCCAGTCGGGGAGCCATTGATGAGGACAGAGAACCATGGGGAGGAATAGCAGTTGTGAAGGAGGTCAACCTAGGATGGGTGAAATCCAAACTTGAGGAGGATATCATGGAGGAAGTCCCAGCTGACCCTATCGAAGGCTTTGTTCATGTCGAGCTTGATAAAGAGGGCGAGATTTTTTGCAAGGGAAGCTGAGTGTAGGGTTTCATGGATGGTGATGACCCCGTCTAGGATGTTTCTACCTTTGATCGAGCTACCTTGGCTAGGGTCGATGATGAGAGGGAGGATCAACTTCATCCTATTAGCCATGACCTTGGTGAGGATCTTGTAGAGGACATTGCATAGGTTGATGGGCTAGTAATCGGACAGGGATCTACAAGTAGGAGACTTGGGGATGAGAGCTATGAATGTGGAATTAATCCCTCGAGGGATGGACCGAGAGGATTGGAGCTCTCTGATGGCTTCACACACATCCCACCCAATGATATCCCAGAAATATTGGTAGAAATGGGGGGAAACCCATCCAGCCCTGGGGCTTTATCTGGTTGCATGGAAAAGAGGGCTCCTTTGATCTCATCATGGGAGAAAGGGCTGATAAGCATGGAGTTAGTCGACTAGGGGATAGAGGAGGGGATGTTGGCCAGAAGGTCAGACTTGGCTTGGTCATCACACTCGGGAGGACTACCGAGAAGAGCTTGGAAGTAAGAGATCGAATCAGACCTGATCTCAAAGATGTCCTTGGTGTTGGATCCATCGTTGCGGGTGATCTCATGGATTTTGTTCGAGCCTCTGTGCCTCATGGTGGATGCATGGAAGAAGCTGGTGTTGGAGTCACCATATTTGATCCAGAGGGCTCTGGAATTTTATCTCCAGAAAGTTTCCTCCCTAGCTAAAATGTTGTGGTACTCGGCAAGGAGGTTCCTTTCTTCATCCCTAGTGGAACTGCTTTGGTCTCCAGCTTCGATCTACCTTCCAATATCTTGGAGTTTTCCTGTGATGGCCTACTTACTAGTAAATATGTTGTCGAACACCTCCTTATTCCACACCTTTAGTTTCTCTTTAACCAACTTGAGATTTTGGAAAACTTGGAAGGTGGGGGACCCCGAGACAGGCTGCTACCACCAGAGGGTGACTTGGGTTCTGAGGTCCTGGTGATGGAGCCACATTGATTCGAAGTGAAAGGGGGTCTTGAAGGATGGAGGTTTACCTACTTCCAGGAGGAGAGGACTGTGGTCCGAGCCAATCTTAGGGAGGGCAAGGAGGGATGCATCCCCAAATATCGGGATAGCCTCTTGGGATATGAGGAACCTATCAAGCTTTACCTGAATAAGCCCACTTCCTGTTCTTCTATTGCTCCAAGTGAACTTAGATCCTTTGAGTTGGACATCAATGAGCTCATTGAGATTCATGAAGTCCCTAAAATCCTCCATGCTTCTATTTGTGATGTTGAGTCCCCTTTTTTTTTGAAGGGTACAGAGGACTGTTGAAGTCTCCACCGATGATCCAAGGGATGGTGCTAAAAGTGCTCCTCATCTGACTGATGGTGTTCCACAATGCTGCTCTTTCAAGGGGGGAATTTGGGGCATATACATTGGACAATATCCAGGAGGAGTTGTTGGTCTTACAATGAAAGAGGACGTTGATGATTCTGTTGGAGGATGACAAAAGCCTCCCTTCGACCTGAAGAGGGTCCCACAGGCACATGAGCCCTCCCGAGGATCCTTGGGTGGGGCTGATGAGGACGTCGCCCCTACTCCAGATTGATTTGGCCAACCTGAGGGAGGAGACATCATAATTTTTGGTTTCTTGGAGAATGAGGATGGTGGGATTGCATTATTTCCTGAGATTAGCAGTGAGGCATTGTTTGGCTGCTCCGTTTAGACCTCTCACATTCCATGAGAGGATCTTCATCTAGAACTTTTTTGGGATTTTTTGCCTCCCTTCATCTGTTGAAGGGGAGGTTTGTTTCCTCTTTGGTCATATTTCTGCATGTCTGAGCTCTCAAAGAAGAGGGTTGACTGGGTTCCATTAGCTATATCTTCTACTTGTCTCTTTATTCCACTGCTCCATGATGGATGGTCTCCCCCTTTTTTTGTCACTTCCAAAGTCGATGGAAGATTTTTTGCTTCTGGTGTTTTTCGGGCTAAATCTCCCAGACTGGAAAGGGATTGATAGAGGGCTTCCCACCTATTCAATAACAGGGATATGGGATGGTCCAGATCTATTCGAGGATGGGGAGGGGGAGGACTAGGATGGGTTCCTATGGACCATTTCCAGATAATCATCAAAAATCGGATTTGAAGTAACAATGGGAGGGAGGGGAGGTACCTGGTATTGATTGGTCTCGTCGCCAAAATCAACTATTTATTTACCTTTGATTTTAGTGGGGGCTTCTTGCCCTTGCGATGGGGCCAATATTTCATCGCTCCCTTGAGGGGCCATGGCTGGAGGTTCCTGACGGTGGGCCCCATGGCCATTCCTTGGTGTAGGAGGGTTTCGGAGCTGCTCCTTCGGAGGACCTGGTCTATGATTCACACCTTTTGTTGGATCTTTAGAAACTTGGGACTGAGATTTTAAGGTGGGACACTGATTCCTTAGGTGTCCTTGGGAGTGGCAATGCATGTAGAAAGTAGGTTTATTCTCGTACTCCAAAGGTTGACGCCTTATGAGAGAGGATCCATGAAAGAGGTTGACATGGGTGGGGAGCTCTAAGTCTATATTGGTATTGACATGAACGCAGGCATGGACCATCCAATATTTAAGTTGACCACCTGGGCATAAGAAACTACTAAGAGTTTATCTGGGATGGGACCATTCCCGATGATAAGACCATCTGTTGGTTCCCCTTTGTCAGGGGGTTCCTTTCTGTGCAATGGGACCCCATCGGTCGGATCCTTACCTCCTTTGCCAGTGACCAATCCTGTCTTGGACCCCCGACTCTTTATACTGCCATGATTTCATGTGCTTGATTCCTCCACAATCCTCTCTGTCTTGTTCTCACCTAACCTATTTTTCATCTAGACACACCTATCTACAATTTTTCATTTTAAACCTTTGCAAGATTTCTAATATATACTTAGATTGAGAAATCATAATCTTATGGGATTGTTGGTAGATTTGCAAGCCTAAATAGTAATGCAATAAACCCATGTCAATCATTTCAAATCCATTTAATAATTATTTTTTATATATTTCAATCATGCATTCATTATTTCCTATTAAAAGTAAATCATCTACATATAAAACAATGATAGTAATGCTATTATTTTTTCCAAGAAATATACAAATCTAGATCATAATAACACTTATTAAAACCAATTGAAAAAAAATAGGTGGAAACCTTATCATACCAAGCTCTTGGAGCTTAAGTCCATATAGGAATTTCTTTAATCTACAAACATAATTTAACTTTTATAGGTTATCAAATCCTTGAGGTTGCTCAATATAAATATCAACATCTAAGTTGCCATTAAAAAATGCACTCTTACATATAATTGATAAGTTTTCCAATTAAAAGTAGCACCTAATGCTATTGCTAATATAATTGTAGGATTTTTTGCAAAAGTTTCCTCATAATTTGCTCCATAGTTTTGTGAGAAACCTTTTGCTACTAATCTAACCCTTTGTTGGTCAACTTATCCTAAAGAATTTAACTTAAGTCTAAATAACCATTTAAAACCTATTATATTTCTCCTATAAGGCCTTAGGACTAAATCCCAAGTATCATTTTTGATAAAAGGATTGAATTCTTGTTCCATAATTTTGATCCAATTTGAATCATTTTTAACTTGATTATAGGTTTGAGGTTCATTCAAATTTTTAATTTTAGCCATTAAGGTTATACTTGATGTTTAGTTTCTAGTTCTATATTTGCACATTTCAACAAATGGAGAGTTTTTGGTTGTTTGATCTTACCATTTTAGTCTTTTAGTTCAATTTTCTAAGGGAGAATTTTCATCAATGCTAAAAGAAGTAGATTTATATAAATTAGACTCATCAAATATGACATTCACATAGATAGTCCTACTATTAGGGTTATATAATCTATATTATTTGGATTTATTATCATAACCTACTAACACACATTTCAAATATCTATCATCTAATTTTCTAATATCATTTGAATTATTATGATGTGCATAAGCAATGCATCCAATTACTCTCAAATGCTTAATTGATGGTTTCCTTTGAAACCAAGCCTCAAATGGAGTGACTCCATTTAGTACCTTAGGGGTACACCTATTAAGAAAATATACAAAAAGTAAAACAACATTCAACCCATAAGAAATTAGGTAAATTTTTGAGGAAAGCCCTTGCCATATTTGCAATGGATCTATTTTTCCTCTCAACAACCCCATTTTGTTGGGGTGAATATGGGTATGTGAATTGTGTTAAAATACCTCCATTATTAGTCCTTAATACTTTTATGGAGGAAGAGGTTTCATTTTCAAGTGCCTTAAAAAATTTGAAATATTCAAATACTTGAGACTGGTTTTTCAAAAAGTAAATCCAAGTGTACTTTGAAAAATCACCAATAAAAGTAAAATAATATAAACATCCACTCAATGATTGAACTTGAAATGGACACATAAGGTCAAAATGGACTAATCACAATCTATAAGAAGATTTAGAAGAAGTTTCACCATACTTAGTCCTAGGTTGCTTGGATAAAATGCAAGCCTCACAAAGTCCTCCATCAACTTCAATTTTAGGAAGACCAATTACCATGTTTTTGTTAAAAATATCAATCATACTTCTATATTTTATATGTCCTAATCTATTATGCCACAATTTAGAATTATTTTCAACATACATGGCAAGACAATGTTTACCTAAAATTTGATGTGGAGAGAATACATACAAGTTGTTGGAAAGCACACTTTCTCCAACAATCTCTCCCATATTATTTTTTATGATGCACCTATTATCATAAAATTGAATGCTTCTTCCTTGAGAAGCTAATTGCCTTATAGAAAGTAGGTTAGTTGCAATATTAGGAACAAATAAAACATCATTATATACTTATTTACCTATCTTAACATTGTCAATTCCTTCTACAACAATTTGGGAATTGTCCTCAATAGTAACTACATCATTGTAATCTAAATTTAATGAAGTAAAATATGACTTATAATTAGTGCATCCTGAATCAATAATTCAAGAATTATAATCTATTTTATTATGAATGGTAGTCAATGCATGAACCTAAGAAACATTAATAGTTTGCTTACCTTCCTTCTTGTAACAATCATTTTCTTTGTAGAAAAAAATTACCACAAAAGTTACAATTACCATTAAATTTAGGATCATTACTCTTTAAAAGAAATCACACTCTTCACTAAGTGGCCTTGACTAATGAGCCACTAGTGATTATAATGATAATGTAAAAATCCCCCTTAGTACAATGCCTTTATGTCAAGTTACAATACAATAAAGAAGCCCTTTCAATCACAACCAAGGGCACTACTTGCAATAAATACAAGGAATATTTGTTAAAGACTTTTTGGTCAAAAAATTGTCTTAGGTATGAAATGTTTCATCCATGCATGCTAGACACAGCCAACATTGAAATATCGAAAGGAAGAAATACCTTTCGTGCCAATCTCCAGAGATGGGTTGGTTCCCTTGCTATTCTAACTGGGGGGATTTTAGATTAAGGAACAAGAAATAAATTGAAATGACTGAAAGGTATGGGAAATGTGACCTTAGGCTAGATAGAATAGGGGTGATGGAAAAGCAACACGATAACTTAATTGCATGTTGAATCAATAGCACTCAACACAAAAAATTAACAAAAATTAAAACTAGGCTTATAACATGTGCAATCTCCAGAATTATTCTAGCGTTCACCCTCTATCAGGAGTCAAATCCAGACATAGAATTATAACCCACAGATAAAGCAGAGAATTCATAGAAATATAATATAGAAGACATACACATTAAGAGAAGTCCAAAATTAGAGCTAAATGTTCTCTGTATTGATAGCAGAATTCAAGTTACAACAAGTCTCTAGAAAAATGTCCACCATATTACATTGAAATAGCTAACTTTTATAGATAATTATGTTGCTTGAAACATAAATGCACACCCACAAAACATCACGGTGGTAGGAAAGCTAGAATTTGAGAAAAGAGCACTCATAAAATGGTAATGAGGCATGGGCTAAAATCGGATGACTCACTAAAATATAGTTGCACCTCTTCAATGCACTGACAGGCTTAACTAGTGGCATTGTCTCCTCAATTGCTAGAACCGCTTCATTGAAAGATCAGATTTTGGAATCTAAAAACATTAATTCTAGAAGCTTCTCAGATTGACTATATTTGAATGGATAACGATGCACCTTGTTCTTCTAAGAAGTGCATCTGAGGAACTCTGGCTGAGGCAAGGGGGCTAGACAAAAATAGGAACACTGGATGCAAGTATTGTATATGTTTCGTTGTTTCCTAACCTAAAATAGGCTTGCACTCCAAAAATGCAGTAAAACTAGTTGTCATATCGAGAGTAGTGCCAACATTGAAAAGTCAAAGGTCATTTCATCTTTTCTAGCTTCGAATTTGCTTTATGCTAAAAAAATGGAGCAAAATGACCTGATCCACACTTAGCATTTTTTCTTGTTTGATGGGTTACACCATGGAAAAGTCAAAGTTTGTTTCTCTCATTTTAACCCCAAAAAGGATTTACGCTTGAAAACTTGTGTAAAATGCCCTGCTGTATTGGGAGGGGCACTAGGTTTGAAAAGTCAAATGTATAAGCACTCCTACTTACCCCGAGAATACCTTGTGTTGGAAAATTGAAGCGAAAACACCCTGGAGCCTCTGGAGGTGCGTTGGAATTGAAAATTCAAATATCATTGCACTGCCACTTAGGTCCAAAATTGCCTTACACCTGGAAAATAGAGTGAAACACCTTTTTGCATTGGGAGTAGTGCCAAAGTGGAAAATTTAAAGGTCCAAGTGCTCCCACTTACTCTAAAATGGAATTACGCTGGCATTATGGAGCGAAACGCTTTGGGATTCACTTGCACCTTCCTTGGGACCTAGGTTGCACCTTTGAAAATTTAAAGATTGTTTCTCCCTTAGCAGGAGAAAAATAGCCTTGCACTCTCAAACTAGAGCGAAATACCTCTGGCTACACTTAAAATTTTTCATTAAAACCTATTACTGCTCTAGGAAAAGTCAAAGGGTGTTTCTCCACTTCCAACTTTGAATTAGCTTGGCACTTGCAAGTTTGGGTGAAATAGAATTGGGTCCCACACTTTTGCTAAAGCAAATTTTTATTAAGTGTTTAGATCAACATGAAGGTGCTTTCGTCCAGTTTAGCCCCAAAATGGCTTTGCGTTCTCTGGGCAGGGAAAAAAGGCATTGCGCTCACTTAGCATTTTCTTCTAAAATTGCAGTTGCACCCACTTAAGGCCAAATATTACCTTACGCTCTTACTTAGGGGTAAAAATATCCTGGGTGCTATTTACATCATCCTATTCTAAGTTGGTGTTTGTCACTCTCTAGACCAAAATGGGGTTGCGCTCTTCTCATGCTTCGAAACTAACTTGCACCTAGAGATATGGTGCAAAATCATCCTCGCACCAAAGGACAAGGACCCTACATAATGAATGGATAGGAAAACTGCACACCCCCTGGGTGCAACCAACAAATTCTTTGATAGCAAAATGTAAGAAATGAAGAGCACATCCTAAAAATAAGAATGGAGTTTTAGGGAAGTAGAAATTACTGAAGCAAAAGTGTACAGAGGAGGTTAGTATTGCAAGAATGCCAACATCTCTAGTGGATCGCGGGGGGATTGAGCTTACCTCAATGTCAGACTTTAAGCCTTATCTGTTGGGATCAAAGTCATCATCACTTTCTCCTTCTGAGTTCTCATTGTTGTATGTAGACTCTTCCTCCAACCTCTCCCTTTCTACCTCTTCCTCTTTGCTTCTATGTTCACAGTCCTCTTCTTCCCCTTGGTCTCCCTATTACTATTGGTATCCTTCTGAGTGCACTTTATCTTCACCCCGCGCTTGCTCCTCGGGCTATTATGGATGCTCCATTTGCAGGAGATGCTCATAATTTGATTCATAGGTGGCTTCGACCATGGCCCAAGATTCTTCTTGGAATGGATTGCAGTCTTGAAGCTCCTTAACTAGGTATTCAAAAGCTTCCAGTTGGTTTGCATCAGTGAAGTTTACCCTCTAGTTGAGGTCCACCAAATAGGACTCGATCCACATGAACTTTGTCATTAAAGGAATTACCTGGGATTTTGTAATGGGTTTGCTCCAAATGTCAATATTTGACGTATCACTCTCGAAGGCATCCCATACTGGCCTAAGATATTTCTTTATCAAAATAGTCTCGTCCTCGCCAGTGAAGCTAGGGAAACCAAGCTATGTGAGAGCGTTGAAATACATTTGAGAGATGCACCTTTCCTATTCGAATGCATCTAATAGCTTTCTCACTTCTCAAGCTCTTTTTTACTTCGTTAAGTAAGCCCACAATGTCATCTTGGCTATCACCCATGACTGAGCAAGTAGACACATTGGAGCGAGTTGGAGATCCATTTTCTCTAGGGTTTGCACCTTCATTGCCAATTTCAGTCATCGAACGATGTTTCTCTTAACATCCTCCATAATAGGCCCACCATTAGAAACATTCTGCTTGGCCTCCCAAATGAATGTGAGGACTACAATCATATTATGGACCCTTGCTCTGAAGTTCTCTAGGAAGTGGTAGCGAGTTTTTTTGATGTGGTCTTTTGTGAAGATATCTCGTTGCACTATTCTTTCCACCAAATGGACCTATAATTTTTGGACCTAAGCATGCAAAGCCTGTAACTGGATTTTTGCTTTTGTGTGTGCTTTGAGATGCTGCTCATTTTCCTTCTTATATTCCTCCACCTCATTCTCCAGGTTGGTCATGTGCTATTGCAGTTGTTTAGACTTAGCCTGAGCCTCTTCGAGCTGTGCTCTTGTGTGCACCAAGATCTCCTCTAGTTCCAATTTTTTGGACTCAACCTTATAGGAGCGAGTTTTGTAGTGTTCACTATGGAAATAGAGGGTTCCCATTTCCACCTAAATATTTTCTATTTTTTCCATTGGGTCGATCGTATTCATGTCCTTAATTGTATGATGGTAGGAGTAGTTCATTGGTGTCATCTGCTCCAGGTGTCTCTGGACCTTAGTAACCTTATCCATTTTGTGGAGTTCCATATTTTTAGGATCAAACAGGGTCATTTTTTCTATTCTGGCTGAAGCCTATGCATTCTTCCTCTTCTGACCCTTAAGCCATATTGAGGAGATCTGATACGTTCTTCGTATGCTCTCTGCTATGGGGCCCTTTTGGATGTCTTCCAGTTCCATTTCCATTAATTCTTGCATGCCAAAGAGCAATGCAAAAGGGAGGAGAGCTTGCTGCAAGTTAGCTTTAGCAAATGACTCAGAGACAACTAAAGAAGCAACTATGACAACCTTAGGAGACATTAGGGTTTGAAAAATGATGATAGAAGCACTAGAATATGAGGTTGAAATGCTAATAGGGACCATTGCTGCAACTGAGGAAGCTACAGAGGGTGAAAGTAGGCATGGACTAGTGGCAGAGGTGGACACAGTGGCTAGGAAAATAGAAACTTGAGGGGTGGAGACGGATGACAAAAGGAACACAAATGCATTGTAAATAGCCCCAAAAGCATCAAATTTTCAAGATATGGGAGGTAAGGATGAGGGGAAAGCGACTAAGATGCGGGGTAAGGTGTGAATGAGATTGGGATGCTGAATGCAATTTGGGTGGAGAGTAGGATTTCAGCGTCAAAACAAAAAATTTCCAAAGGAACAAAAGAGAGGGGGAGAGAGAAAGAATGCACCTACAGGCTTGATCACTTCCAGAGCCGAAGTGTTGAAATGCTATGTGATTGAAATCATTCCTCCTTCCTATTTATCTTATGATTCCATTTACAGATCAATAAATGGTACCTCTTATCATGCCTGATGCACCTGCTAGACTTGTTGCACTGAAATCAAAACTTCAGGAGCGCTTCCTCCCATGGTTGCTGGTGCTGCAGGAGGGTTTGCACCAAAGGGTTAGGTTGCATCAATTTGAGGCTATTTTGTGATGTTGGTGGGCAAAAACACTACAACAACACTCCTTTCTTCAGTGACCTCTTCTTCAAGGATCAACTTCTCACACTTTTCTTTGACAAGTTGGTACTATTCAACGTGTTGCTCCTATCCTTTCATCATATCTTCCACCCTGCTAGGGCTTTGTGTACTCCTAGGCATGATGTTAGTGAATAGGATGGGTCAATAAGTGTTGCAATTTATGTCATACACCACTGAGAAGTTTTCATTTATCACGAGACCCAGGTTGGATACCTCTTTTTTGTTGTAGACCCTCATGATCCACTAGTTGGTAATTTTCTCATCCGACTAATTAGGCTACTTGCTATTCATCATTTTGAATAGTTGTTCAACGAGGTCATGCACTGGATTGGTCACAGGGTCATATTATGCTTCTATTGTGTATAAGTCATATGCCATGAGAGAAACAACATCATTCTATCCATGTTCCACTTCAAGTCGCACCTTGAAGGGTTGCTATGTTGTGCTACGATGTCAAGGTGGGGGCAACTATGAAAGTTTTTTGCCCAATATTCTACTTGAACATGTCCTTTGGATCATACTTCCAATTTTAGGGGATATCAATCAAGCCAAAGTCATGCAATATGATCACAAAAAAGGTATTATGCCCATTAGTTTAGACATTAATGTTGTCGAGTTGGAAATACCAAGGGCAGGTATGTGGCTTCCTCCTCCCGTGCTCATATGTATCATCAACAAATTTACACTGTTAGGTGATTTCGAGGGTAAAAATATATTCCATCATGTAGTACAACAATAGGAAGGGTTTCTCAGTAAACTCAAATATTCTAACAACAAGGTCCTGCATTAGTTGAAAAATGTCATCCAACTGCTCCTGCACTACGTACTCCCTCATCTGCTTCGACACCCACTCACAAACACCATAACTGATTTCCAAGGCCAGACCAAGGAACATCATGTTGAAATTATAATAGGAATCGTGTCTTGATAGACTCTAAGTCCACTGATAAACAGGGAGCACCTTGCCTTCTTTATTCATGTGGGTTGTATCAATAAAAGTGAAGCAACTGTGCATGTGGTAGAAGAAATTCTATGCAAGAAAAGAGCAGGGTCAAAATGTCATTTCTTTTCCACTCTGCACATCAACCAGATGGAAGTGTATTTGCCTCGCCACCCATTCTTCCCAATCAAAATATATGGGTTTGGTACCCGACTTCATAGTGGCAAGCGAGTAGAACTAACCATGTGAAATGAACTCGGTAAGTGAAACCTACCACTTGTATACTGTTGCATCAATGGGCAGACCCATAACCCATTCCAGCATGGAGTATAAGTTAGGGTTTTTAAATACCTTCAAGGATTTGGGTAGGTCTGGCAGCACTCCAAGCAACTGTGGCTTCTCCTTTAACTGTGTTTCCATAAATTTACGCATCTTTGTTGTGTTGGTGTACCTGTTGGTCATCAAATCTGCCTAGGAAAGGATCTTGGATAAGTGTATGTGCCCTAGACCTGGACCAACATTGAAAGGCCGAAGGGAAGAGATGCCCCTCATGCCAATCTTCGGAGAAAGGCCGGCTCCTATGCTAATCTACTTTGGTGTTTTGAGATAAGGGTGCAGGAAAGAGATAAAAGGAGTTAGGGTTAGAGAAAGAAATAAAAAGGGGTAAGGGAAGAGAGATCGGTGATTTAAGGTGGGAGAGAATAGGAAGCACGATCACTAACTGACAACTTGAATAGCAGCAAGGAACACCAAGAATAAACAAAAGAAACGCAACATTAACCTTCCTATGTATCCTCTGGGTGAGCTCACAAGGATTCTCCTTCTCCCTTTCATCGAAATTTAGGGTTCATAGTAAAGACGATTAGGACAAGTGAATGTAACAGAAACCACAACCCACTAGGCAGCATAAAAGAAAACCAATATTACGTTTTTCCTCTCCTATGTATCCTTCAGATGAGTTTCAGGGTATAGTCCCCAATCGCACATCGGATTCAGGGTTTAGAGTCTCAGTATACAAATGAAGAAAGACAAAAGAATCAAGCACAGAAGGCAGCATAAAAGAGAGAAATTGAGCCCAAAGCTCTTTAGTATTAATCGTAGGACATCAAGTTACAACAACTTTCTAGCAGATAGTTCCCCCCCAAAACTGTTACATTACAATGCCTGGGTTTTTATAGAGGACCCGACCCTCTAAGTCATTATTACACAGGATGGCGAAGTATACTCTTGAGATCTGAGAAGTCGACACCTCACGGCCCTCGTGACTGAGCTTTCAAATCCATTACCAGAACTGGCAACTGTGACCCAGTCAACCTTGGAAACATGCATTGATGAGCGGTCTGAGTGTCCTTGGTTTCTGGGTGCAATGCTCGAGTGGCCACCATGCTTGCTGGGCTCTCCTTTCAGGGACTGATACTTCACTTCCAATTGCCAAAAAAGAGCAGCGAGCTTATTGGGCAAGTAAGAATGCATTTATGAGGCACTTGATTGTCTTGGGAAAATACCCGGCTTGAAGCGTGTGCCCCTCACAAAAAAGCAACATGTCATGATATCGCGACATTTCTATGTCTTCAGCTTGGTTCTTCTTCTTGCATCACGAAAATACGACATGTCGCGATATCACGACATTTCTATGTCTTTGCCCTCTTTTGTTGCTTTTGGCCGCGAAAACGCAACATGTCACGATATCGCGACACTTTTCTTCCTTGCGCCTTCTTGTCGCTCTGAGCCGCGAAAATGCGACATGTCGCGATATCGCGACACCTTTTCTTTCTTGCGCCTTCTTGTCGCTCTGAGCCATGAAAATGCAACATGTCACGATATCGCGACACCTTTTCTTTCTTGCGCTTTCTCCTTGCTTTGAGCCATGAAACTGCGACATGTCGCGATATCGTGACACTTTTTCCTTCTTGCTTTTCTCCTTGCTTTCGGCCGCAAAAATGCGACATGTCGCGATATCGCGACACTTTTCTTCTTTTGGTCTTCCTCCTTGCCTTTGGCCATGAAAATGCGACATGTCGCGATACGATATCGCGACACTTTTTCTTGCTTGCTCTGCCTTCTTGCTTTCGGCCGTGAAAATGCGACATGTCGCGATATCGCGACACTTTTCTTCCTTGCTCTTCCTCCTCGCTTTGAGCTACGAAAATGCAACATGTCGCGATATCGTGACACTTTTCTTCTTTGCTCCTCCTTGTCGCTCTCGGCCATGAAAATGCGACATGTCGCGATATCGCGACACTTTTCTTCCTTGCGCTTCCTCCTCGCTTTGAGCCGCGAAAATGCAACATGTCGCGATATCGCGACACTTTTCTTCTTTCTTTTGGCGGAGCTATCTTTTTGGCCTGTTTGGCAGTGAAGCTCTTCTTCTTCATCTTGTGTACAAGGGGGTGGCATTGAAAGTCAAAATTGCTGCAACACTTACAAAAACTTTCGAAGCAACAAAAAACACTTTACAAAGAGAAATTTTTTGATTTTTTCTACCCCTTGTGCAATGTGACAAAATTGTCAACATTCTTGGTGGCTCGTGGGGCATTTAGCTAGTCTGAATGCAGAGATCCCAGGCCTTTATCCATTGGGCAACAGAGTCATTCCCATTGTCTTCTTCTCTGACTATCCACTGACAACATTTTTTTTTTTTTTTTGTGCCTAAGCTCCTAAGCAACACTTAGCGCTTTCGGCACTTATTTACTAGCCGAGCCATTTACAGTATTTACACAAAATTTTGTGACATGATTGGCATGCCGCTACCATAAATCCAGCTTCGGGTGCTTATCCGGTGAACCTGCAATGTCCAGACCAGATCTGATTGAACTTCAGTTGATCTTTGAAGTCCGACTGGCTTCTTCCCAAAGTTGTCCATGTTGCGAACAGGGAGCAACGCAGTGAGTTGTCACTCCTACCAGTACCCGCATCGTTGATGAAAGATGTGGCGAAGAAGTTCACCGCATGAGGGGCCTCTTGGGGTACTGGTCGTGGTGATGGCTGGAACCAATACCAGAATACTGAAGAATCTACTAACTGTGGGCTAGGTACAGGTTCTTCCATCCTCCTTATGGGGTAATAGGGCTCCTTTGGGAAAGAGTAATCTTCCAGGATCTCTTCAAGTTCAGCTTCATGAGATATGCTTAATGGATCCTGGCTGAGTACTTGCGTGCCATCCACTGGGATACAAAAAGGGTGCAAAAATGTGCCCTCTTTGTTCTCAGGTTCTACCACTTGAGACTGCTCCTCTCCTTGGCCCATCTTCTGATGGAGACTGCAAGCAACCATATTGTTCATTGGTGGATCATGGCTTGCACATTCCCATTGTTGGACTTGGATGAAACCCGCCTCTTGAGCTCCAAACGACTGCATCTCAGGCCTCTGCTCAGTATGAGGAGTCTGCCATGATGAACACTATGCAGGATAGATAGGAGCAACAAATATTGGTTGGCCTTGGATGAAATTTGCCTCTTGAGCTCCAAACGACTGCATCTCAGGCCTCTGCTCAGTATGAGGAATCTGCCATGATGAATACTATGTAGGAGAGACAGGAGTCACAATTATTGGAGAAAGTGATGGAGTTTCCCCCCACTGCCACTTTCCAGATAGGAGCAGAAGCTGCTCTGCTTGTACTGCTTCCTCAAATATTTGAGGAAATCTTCGTTCACCTGATTGTAGTAAGATGAGGCCCATGTCCGGGTGAAGAGCCCGAACATAGAAGAGGTGGGCTTGGGCGGGCGTCGGTTGGATATCCCCTAGAATTCTCTTCCAACTTCTACAGAATCGAACATTGAAGTCCGTGATGCTCTCCAGAGGTGCTCTCCTGATGGTGGAGAGGTACGTCAAAAGCTGGAAGGGGTCCTGAGAGCCATCAAATGCTTCGAATAGTGCTCCCGCTAAGTCATCCCATGAGCAGATGCTTTTATGCCCGAGCAGTCTGTACCACTGCAGTGCTCTTCCTTCCAGAGACAGGACCAGAAGTCTGATCATGACATCTTCATGGATTATGTCATAGAGGGGCGCTAGAGCAGCAACATCTTCAAGGTGCTCTCGGGCCATTCCCTTAGTGCCATTGTATTTTGTCAATGTCTCCAAGGCGCCTTCGAGAATTTCATGGTAACTTTGGAGATTTAGAGGGCCACGATCATCCCAACTGGGATAGCATACCCTCTCCATTATAGCAGTGGCCTACAGATATCACGGTTCTCGCCACTAAGTCGGAGTCACCAGGTGAACATACTTTTCTCCGCTTGTGAGGTCAAGGCTACTCACCGAACCTTGATTCCTCCGGGATGTCTTCTTTTAGATTTAAAAAGGTGCCTACGATCAAGAAATCTAGATCTTCAGCTCAGTCAGAGTCGCCAAGTGATTTTTCCAGATGAAGGCAAGCCAGAGATTCACCAACTCGGGCTTCCTTAAAACATGGGGACTTTTGTCATGAAGGCACAGGTTTAGGTACCGGTCTTTACGACTTAGAGATTTTTGGGTTGAACAGAGTCGCCAGATGCTAAGAGTCTTTTGGTAATGAGAGCATCGATTTTCACTACCACTCAGAAGGTGAGACTGACCGGGTCACACCAGGAACTGGTTAGAACTATTGGCCCCGGTGTAGACGGGTTTGAGATTTGCGCTTAAAATATGGGACCTTGGTCCCACCGGGCGTGCCAAAACTGTTGGTCATCAAATCTGCCTAGGAAAGGATCTTGGATAAGTGTATGCGCCCTAGACCTGGACCAACATTGAAAGGCCGAAGGGAAGAGATGCCCCTCGTGCCAATCTCTGGAGAAAGGTCGGCTCCTATGCTAATCTACTTTGGTGTTTTGAGATAAGGGTGCAGGAAAGAGATAAAAGGAGTTAGGGTTAGAGAAAGAAATAAAAAGGGGTAAGGGAAGAGAGATCGATGATTTAAGGTGGGAGAGAACAGGAAGCACGATCACTAACTGACAACTTGAATAGCAACAAGGAACACCAAGAATAAACGAAAGAAACACAACATTAACCTTCCTATGTATCCTCTGGGTGAGCTCACAAGGATTCTCCTTCTCCCTTTCATCAAAATTTAGGGTTCAGAGTAAAGACGATTAGGACAAGTGAATGTAACAGAAACCACAACCCACTAGGCAACATAAAAGAAAACCAATATTACATTTTTCCTCTCCTATGTATCCTTTAGACGAGTTTTAGGGTACAGTCCCCAATCGCACATCGGATTCAGGATTCAGAGTCTCAGTATACAAATGAAGAAAGACAAAAGAATCAAGCATAGAAGGCAGCATAAAAGAGAGAAATTGAGCCCAAATATCTTTAGTATTAATCGCAGGACATCAAGTTACAACAGCTTTCTAGCAGATAGTTCCCCCCCAAAACTGTTACATTACAATGCCTAGGTTTTTATAGAGGACCCGACCCTCTAAGTCATTATTACACAGGATGGCAAAGTATACTCTTGAGATCTGAGAAGTCGGCACCTCGCGGCCCTCGTGACTGAGCTTTCAAATCCATTACCAGAACTGGCAACTATGACCCAGTCAACCTTGGAAACATGCATTGATGAGCGGTCTGAGTGTCCTTGGTTTCTAGGTGCAATGCTCGAGTGGCCGCCATGCTTGTCGGGCTCTCCTTTCAGGGACTGATACTTCACTTCCAATTGCCAAAAAAGAGCAGCGAGCTTACTGGGCAAGTAAGAATGCATTTATGAGGCACTTGATTGTCTCGAGAAAATACCCGGCTTGAAGCGCGTGCCCCTCGTGAAAAAGCAACATGTCACGATATCACGACATTTCTATGTCTTCAGCTTGGTTCTTCTTCTTGCATCGTGAAAATACGACATGTCACGATATCACGACATTTCTATGTCTTTGCCCTCTTTTGTTGCTTTTGGCCACGAAAATGCAACATGTCACGATATCGCGACACTTTTCTTCCTTGCTCTTCTTGTCGCTCTGAGCCGCGAAAATGCGACATGTCGCGATATCGCGACACTTTTCTTTCTTGCTCCTTCTTGTCGCTCTGAGCCATGAAAATGCAACATGTCGCGATATCACGACACCTTTTCTTTCTTGCGCTTTCTCCTTGATTTGAGCCATGAAAATACGACATGTCGCGATATCGCGACACTTTTTCCTTCTTGCTTTTCTCCTTGCTTTCGGCCGCGAAAATGCGACATGTCGCGATATCGCGACACTTTTCTTCTTTTGGTCTTTCTCCTTGCCTTTGGCCGCGAAAATGCAACATGTCACGATATCGCGACACTTTTTCTTGCTTGCTCTGCCTTCTTGCTTTCGGTCGCAAAAATGCGACATGTCGCGATATCGCGACACTTTTCTTCCTTGCGCTTTCTCCTCGCTTTGAGCCGCGAAAATGCAACATGTCGCGATATCGTGACACTTTTCTTTCTTGCTTCTTCTTGTCGCTTTCGAGCCATGAAAATGCGACATGTCGCGATATCGCGACACTTTTCTTCCTTGCGCTTCCTCCTCGCTTTGAGCCGCGAAAATGCAACATGTCGCGATATCGCGACACTTTTCTTCTTTCTTTCGACGGAGCTATCCTTTTGGCCTGTTTGGCAGTGAAGCTCTTCTTCTTCATCTTGTGTACAAGGGGGTGGCATTGAAAGTCAAAATTGCTGCAACACTTACAAAAACTTTCGAAGCAACAAAAAACACTTTACAAAGAGAAATTTTTTGATTTTTTTCTACCCCTTGTGCAATGTGACAAAATTGTCAACAGTACCTTTTAGTCTACTCGATACATCTAATTCTTCTGATTATGTAGTCTTCAAGGGCTTTTTCCCCATAGGTGAAAGCCTTCTGGATACCCTCGATAGTGATGGCAAACAACTTTTCCTTTCTGGAATCTTGGACCATCCTGGTTAGAGGGTCATAGAACTTAGTGATGGCACACACTAATTTTGGGTAGTGGTTCACAGGCATGCACAGGTACCAGTACAAGTGGAAGTGATAAGTAGTCGTTTGCCCACTTTTGGTAGACACTTTTATGAGCATATGTTCAACGGTATAGCACAGTTTTTCCACATTGGTTCTAGTGACGACATAGTTACAAATTTTACTCAATCTATCATCGGGTGGGGGTGGTGAAACTTTCTCTTTCTTATATTTTTTCTCGCCCTCCACCTTCTTTAGGGTCTTATCCTTATTCAGAGCCTTTTCCTTCTTTGGGTCGATACTCTTTTTTCCCATTCTGCTTTAGTAATTGCCCAAACGCTTGCTTTGAAAATAATGCCTTACTATTGCTTAATGATCTATGTCCCCTCAACAACTCTCTCATTTTTATTTGGTAGGATAAATGATGCTACTGCAATAAGACCCTCAATAATTCTTTAAAGTTTAAACAAGGTGCATCGATGGCCTTTTATAGCCCTGTGATTTACCCACAATATTAATGATGTTGGGGTTGAGTAAATGCCTAGAGCGATTATGGGTACTGTTGGTTCGACTTTTATACACACCCCGTGAAGAATGAGCATAAAATACCGATAACACTTATACGGGATAAATCCCACTCACTTTAGGATCTTGTTGGATATCCAAGGTGTGAGTTACAGAGTTGGGTCGAATGTCTATTCACTCTTTTCCACTTCTGGAATAGTTTCAAGTGGACTGTCTGTTACCTTACAACGGGCTCGGGACTTCAGTTCAATAATGTTTTTGGAGTTGGTTATCTTTGTGGATAATCAGATTTACAATCAGTTCTTTGATCTAGCTCTTTATGCTTTAGCAGATTTAAATAAAAGACAAATTTAAAGAAAGATAAAAATGGATCATTTCACGGTGGAACAGAGAGAGTAGGGTAGGGCAGAAAGAGAAATTTATCTAACTTAGCTGCAAAACCAAAACTGCCAATTTTAGTTATACCGGTTAGCTTCACAATAGAACAAATCAAAGAGAAAAGTGTCCAGCTTTCTAAGATCACTTTCAACTAAGAGCATAAGACAAAGATGAAACAGATCTAACAAAAAATTATAAACAGAAGGGAAGTCGGTTAAAATTGGTATCTCTCACCAACGACCTAGCTCGCACAGTGAGGACAGAGCAATTAGAACAGGCTCCGAACCTTAAATCTATAATTTTCCCTAACATACAATAAAGAAAATGAAGCCTAACAGCATATCCAATCCTGGTAACACGGATCTACAACATAAATTAAATAAACCTTAATGAAACGAAAACAAAAGAAGATGAACTTATCACAATCTGAAAGAGATTAGGCTCCTGGCCATGCTATCACAGAAAAAGAAAAATCACACCAACTCTAAGTCCAGAACAAAGCATTCAAACAAGATTTGCAGGAAATTGCTCCAATAGCTTTTATTTCTAAGTTTTTTGCCTCCCGTGATTTACATTCAGAAGAAGTATTTATAGACCCAGGACAGACCCTGATCTTTTTAGGAATATCTTCTTCTCAAACCCTAAATTTTATCCTCTTAACCTTACTATCGGGGTTTTACAATATAAGGCCCTTTAAAAATAGAGTTTTTTATAAACCCTAACCACTCGGCAAATCTGAGTGTAGTTACTTGCCATAAATGGAAAAGGCATGATCTGATGTTATTCTCATCCATCTGTAGAACTGCAAGTAAATATCTTCATCTTTCTGGTGCACTTGCCGGGAGGGTCTCATTAATTCCTTAGAGAAATTCGGATGAGTCACCGGTTTCTCTGACACTTTATCTTCGTAGAGCCGCTTCTGAGTTGAAATTCTTCGCATGCCATTACTTTCACCATAAATTCTTCTGTTAAATGCGTCCATCGAAAATTTTTGATAACTGTGTGTAGATATTTTCATTTTCTAGTCAATTTTCGACATACTCCATTAAATGGGCAGTTGCTTAGTCACCGTAAAGTCTCTTTGCGGCCAGATCTGTAAAATCTGGATGAACCAACAATTCTCGGCATCTCCAATTTCCATCTGACGGCCTTCATTTAATCCGTGCTTATTTTGTCTTTCCCGCCATTACTTTCGTTAGTATGCAACTGCCAGATGGCTTTCTGCAAAAGACATGCAAGGATTAGTACTTTAATATTATTAAATCAAAACCTTAATGTTCATTATATGTCGGCTTTATTTGCTTTTGACACGTGTCGTGATAACACGACGCTTTCCTCCATCTGTTTTTCATTTCGGCCTCTTTGTCTTGCTTGTCGCGAAACCGCGACATGTCACGATTTTGCGACATGTCGCGAAATTGTGACGTCCTCTTGACTTGGCAGCTCTTTGGTTTGTCCGGCAGAAAACGTGACATGTCATGATTTCACGACATGTCACGAAATCGTGACGTTCCCGTCGCCTTGGTAGCTCTTTTTTTTTGCCGAATGCGACATGTCACGCGATTTCGTGACATGTCGCGAAATCGCGACCTCCCTAGCGCCTTGGCAGCTCTTTGTTTTGTCTGCCGTGAAATCGCGACATGTCACGATTTCGTGACATGTCACGAAATCGCGATTTCCCCAGCGCCTTGGCAACTCTTTGCTTTGTTTGCCGCAAAAATGTGACATGTCATGAAATCGCGACGTTTCCAGCGCCTTGGCAACTTTCTTCTTCCTCCACCGCGAAAACGCGACATGTCGCGATTTCGCGACATGTCGCGAAATCGCGACGTTTTCATGCCTTAACCATTTTTTGCTCTTCTCGTCGCGAAATCGCGACCTTTTCATCAAGACTTGCATTCATCCAAAATGTGTCGCGATATCGCGACGTTTTTATCACTTGCACTTTTCTTCCAAAATACGTCGCGATATCGCGACGTTTTCATTACTTGGCACTTTCTTTCCAAATATGTCGCGATATCGCGACGTTTTCATCACTTGGTATTTTCTTCCAAAATACGTCATGATTTCGCTACATTTTCATCAAGTTTGGCTTCCGACTCAAACCTGTCGCGATTTCGCGACCTTTCCAAAAATGGAAAGTGTCGCGATATCGCGACTTTTTTTCCAAAAATGGAAGTGTCGCGATATCGCGACGTTTCCAGGACTTAGCCATTTTTTTCAAGACCCGTCGCGATTTCGCGACATTTCCAAAAATGGAAAGTGTCGCGATATCGCGACTTTTCCAAAAATGGAAGTGTCGCGATTTCGCGACGCTCTCAGCACTTAGCAAAATTTCCAAAAATTGTAGGTTGACTCTAATGAATTCATTCATCTGTATTTTGCATTTTTACATATCTGTGAAAGATCTTTTTACTCAGAATGTTTCTAACTTTTAAAGAAGTGAATTCTAAATTGAAATTAAAGTCACATGCAAGACTACTTAGATACTTTGATATAAGCAAAACTTGAAGAAGAAAGAGGCAAGCAAAAATTTGGAATTAAAACCTGAAAAACATCAAGAGGGTCCTTACTGCAAAATGAAAGCTCAATATTTTCAAAGGATGGAAATTCATTTTTTAGTGGGGGTGTGTTGCTTCTCAACAAATGGCGATATCTGCAGGTAAAATAGTAGCACTATTTTAGAATCCAGGACTCTAGTTTCAAAACAATGTAGACCATGTACCATGCCTTGCCACAAATATTCTTCAAAATAAATTAACTACTACCTGATAGTTGTTAAAATTTCCCAAGGACATACTAGGTTGAATCACTTAAGGAAGATTTCTGATGTGCAATTATAAGCGTATAAAACTTTCTTCAAGAATGACTGGGCCTTCGAATGTTGTACTCTGGATTGATCAACTTTTCTAGAAAGGGGAAACCGAGTTGTGAAAGGGGAAACCGAGTAGGGCTCTGTTTACTAGTTTAGCCTTTTACGACCTCGACAGAGTTACTCTTTAGATTTACACGACCCTGATCCACAACTGTGAAGTAGTATCTACAACTTGGTAAAAGAAAACATCTTCTGAAGCCTTGGCTACCTCTTTCATTACATAACTTTTTCCTTCCCTTTTTTTTTTTTATAGGAAATAATAGAGTGCCAGTTTTATGTTGTCTTGCTCAACTTTCACCTTCTCTCTCTCTCCTTTGAAATATACCGAAATCTGAAAAGCCTTAAAAAAGAACAATTTTTTTTTTAATATTTCATCAATCTGGAACTGCTTCAGCCTGGGTACTGATAGCCTCTATGGATACTCAAATAATTTCATGAATCAGAGTCCCCTCTTATGACCAACTTTTCTTGGATTCCCTAGGAGTTTCTCCAGCCAAACAGTATAGCAGTTTCTTTATAATTAAAATAATTGTGGCAAGCAAGACACAAAATCCAATCATCTTTCTACTGTTGTTCTGAATAACAAAATAGTTCCACTGTTCAGTTTAAGCGAGACTATCTCTCAATTAGAATAATGAACACTGGATTTTGAACTCAGAATAAAACAATTTTAGAAGGCTGACTTTTTCTTTGTTGCCCAGGCAAAACTAAAAAAAAATAGAATTTTAAAAGCTAAAGAAATTTGTATAGATCCCAAAGGATAAAACACAGAACTTTAAAAATCAAACAAAATAAAATAAAACAGACTACTTTGTACAGACCCCAAAGGATAAAATAAAATAAAATAAAATAAAATTGTACAGACCCCAAAGGATAAAACACAAACCTTTAAAATAAAATAAAACTGTACAGACCCCAAAGGATAAAACACAAACCTTTAAAATAAAATAAAATAAAATAAAACTTTAAAGCTTATTTACAATGTATACACATGTTACAACTTCTTTGTGATTCATTCAAACGATATATTGGATGGAACAGCTGAGAAATAATGCTTTAGATATTGACCATTAACAAGGAGGTTCAAAAAATTACCATCCAGGTCCTGTAGAAAAAATGCATTATTACCCAGGGTTTTGGCAATCTGGTATGGCCCTATCCATAAAGGTTGCAACTTGGTGTTTTTACGCTTCTTTTCATGGGCTTTGTCCCACAGAAACACCAGGTCTGCAAGTTTGAACGCCTTCGAATTGGCCCTCTCGTCAAGCCAGTGCTTGACTATCTCTTGGTGCCGACTAAAATGCTCCACAGCTTGAAGTCGTCCACCCTGCAAATCAAACAAGTCCAACATACGGGTTTTCGTATCTGCATGATCAAAGTAATGTAAAGCAAATTTTAATCCTGGTACTAATGCTTCATATTCTACCAAATTATTTGTGCAGGGAAACTGCAAGCGATAAGACATAAAACCGGTTTGATTTTTTCATCTTTTAAGAACAGCCCCCTGTACCATAACCTTGCTCAGACTTAGCTGCATCAATATGAAGTATCCCAACTTCATTATCGTGATTAAGGTGAGCTTTAACCGGTTTCTCCTTTTGAGTAGTTGTTAAATTATAAACCCCGATATAACAGCCCTCAGCAAGATTAGCAGTCTCATTCTTGGCATTATACTCTGTAATCATGAGTTTATATCTTGGTTCTCTGTTGATTCTTAATTGATTTGCAAAACCATTCCAGGGTAACCACATATGCGAGAAATCGGTAGCCAAATACCCATTCAATGATTTTGACCAATCCCTGCTCAGAAGCATCCCGTATCCTACAGGAATATCCACCACCTGAATATCAATTATGTGCTACGCTCTTGGCTCAGATGCTAGCTGGATATGTATATTCTGAAGTTCACCTACCACTTTAACTTCAGACTTATCCAATTGGACGACTCTCATCTCGGAGTTCATGGGGGTCAAACCCAACTGCTGACAAATGGCCAAAGGCATAACATTAGCTGAAGCCCCCGAATCTACCAGACAGTTGTGTAAGTTTTTCCCAAATATTCGGATAGTCAGTAGAAAAGGTGGAACTTCAGTCTTCTCTTTATACATAGCCACATTTGCATTTGCCATCTTCTTTCCCTTTTCCAAAGGTTTGGTAGTAGGTTCAGAATATGTTTTGATCAGGTTATCCCTCTGTTCAAAAATTTGGGCCAGCTCATGAAGAGTGATGTTGGCTTTGATTTTTTTCATGTCCTCCACTATATTATATCCTTTATTGAGTGGAGGGACAAATGCATCTGGTCCTCTCGGATTTCCTCCCTTGGGTGGGGATGGGTTATTGCTTGAAGATGGATCTGGAGGAACACTGTGTGAGTTGTCCGGAGGGGTAGATGTAGTGTTGGGCTCCGAATTTCTGTTTTTGAGGTTGTAGTTGTCCCTCCTGTACTGTTGAAAAGCCTGTACTTCATCCATGGGTAGCTCCACAACATTCTCTGATTCTTCTGGGAAAGTGAAAGAATCTAAGACCATAGCTGCACTGTGGTTGGATGAACCTGGGGCATCCGTGAGTCCTTTGATGTTCAGGAGAAACTAAATCACCGAGAAAGAGCTTCAAAGGCATTACAGAATTCCAAACAATCCAACTCCCCGTGTTGAGACGTTCCATGAATCCTGCACCGAGTTAGGCAAGGCTAAATCACAAATATTTACATCATGCCCTTTACCTTTATAATCCTTATTGGGCTCGTATGGGGGCCGAGTGAATCTATTCTGCTGATAAGAAAACCTGTTTGGGTTTTCGTCGGTGGACACTTGCCTTTTGAAAGTCAAAAAGTCATTTGCCAACTTTTGGACTACCCTTGAAACTTCTTCAACTCTTGTGTTATCAACTTCTTTACCTGGATTCTGTACATTTTCAACAGGTGCTACAGCCAATGGATTTCCTGATGGTGGAGTCTGACACACTGGCAACATCATCTGATGTGGTATGGGATTGAAAACAAGGGCAGCTTGTGTGACCAAAGGAATTTGATGAGCATTTAAAGGTTGGGGTCCCAACTGTCTTTCCAGAACCAAAGCTTCTTTGTAAGCCTCTGTTAAATTGGTAATAGAGGGATCTCTTTTCAAGAAAACAGAAGTCATTGGATCCAGAGAATTCCTAAAAATCTCTAATGCCAGGTCTGCATTTGGCACATAATAACCAATCAGTCTACCATAAGCCTTCTGAAATCTAACATTGTAAGATCTGATAGATTCATTTATTTCTCTTTTAATACTAGAAAACTGCTGATATAATACACTTGGGATCTATTACCTCACCAAACTGTGATACAAAAACCTTTTCCAAGTCATTCCAACTGGTAATAGAATCGTTAGTGAGATTTAGAAACCAATCGTAAGCTCCCTCCTGGAGAGTGAACGGGAACAATCTGCAAGCCACATCTTCATGCTTGTACATTTAACAATTTCAGAGCATTCTTGAATGCTACTAGATGTTCTTCTGCTGTCCTAGTTCCATCATGTTTATATCTGGGAAGATACCTCTCAGGATTTCTGGGCAGGTCATGGGCTGCACCCGGGATATTTAAGGCAGTGGAACCTAACCAGTTTGCCATTATTACTTGATTGACAATGATATTTTCAGTTGCAGTTGGAGTAACTACAAGTGGTGACAAAACTATTTCAGACAAGGACTTGGCCCTTCTGAGGTTGCTTCTTTTGGGAGTTTCTAACTCAGGCACAAGGAGCTCTCCAGCTCTGGAGTGGGACCTTGTTACTCTATAATTAGAATCCAGCTTTTCACCAGCACTTACAACCTTACAATCCTTAACAGACTACTGAACTTGAGGTCCTCTTTTCTAGCAATTTTAAATATTGGTGTTGAGTTCCGCTGTTTAGGCAAAAACTCAAACAAACAAGTTTTAAAAGGCTGAGGAAGAGGGAAAAGGATTCAAAAGATAAAATACCAGACTCTGCATAGACAACTTACAATACTGAACAGAGTTCAGCAGGCCCTCCTTCTAGCGCCAATTTTAAATGTTGTCCCTCCTTCTAGCGCCAATTTTAAATGTTGGTTCGACTTTTATACACACCCCTGTGAAGAATGAGCATAAAATACCGATAACACTTATAAGGGATAAATCCCACTCACTTTAGGATCTTACTTGGATATCCAAGGTGTGAGTTACAGAGTTGGGTCAAATTTCTATTCACTCTTTTCCACTTCCAGAATAGTTTCAAGTGGACTGTCTGTTACCTTACAACGGGCTCGGGACTTCGGTTCGAGTAATGTTTTTGGAGTTGGTTATCTTTATGGATAATCAGATTTACAATCAGTTCTTTGATCTAGCTCTTTATGCTTTAGCAGATTTAAATAAAAGACAAATTTAAAGAAAGATAAAAATGGATCATTTCACGGTGGAACAGAGAGAGTAGGGTAGGGCAAAAAAGAGAAATTTATCTAACTTAGCTGCAAAACCAAAACTGCCAATTTTAGTTATACCGGTTAGCTTCACAATAGAACAAATCAAAGAGGAAAGTGTCCAACTTTCTAAGATCACTTTCAACTAAGAGCATAAGACAAAGATGAAACAGATCTAACAGAAAATTATAAACAGAAGGGAAGTCGGTTAAAATTGGTATCTCTCACCAGCAACCTAGCTCGCACAGTGAGGACAGAGCAATTAGAACAGGCCTGAACCTTAAATCTGTAATTTTCCCTAACATACAATAAAGAAAATGAAGCCTAACAAGCATATCCAATCCTGGTAACACGAGATCTACAACATAAATTAAATAAACCTTAATGAAACGAAAACAAAAGAAGATGAACTTATCACAATCTGAAAGAGATTAGGCTCCCGGCCATGCTATCACAGAAAAAGAAAAATCACACCAACTCTAAGTCCGGAACAAAGCATTCAAACAAGATTTGCAGGAAATTGCTCCAATAGCTTTTATTTCTAAGTTTCCGCCTCCCGTGATTTACATTCGGAAGAAGTATTTATAGACCCAGGACAGACCCTGATCTTTTTAGGAATATCTTCTTCTCAAACCCTAAATTTTATCCTCTTAACCTTACTATCGGGGTTTTACAATATAAGGCCCTTTAAAAATAGAGTTTTTTATAAACCCTAACCACTCGGCAAATCTGAGTGTAGTTACTTGCCATAAATGGAAAAGGCATGATCTGATGTTATTCTCATCCATCTGTAACTGCAAGTAAATATCTTCATCTTTCTGGTGCACTTGCCGGGAGGGTCTCATTAATTCCTTAGAGAAATTCGGATGAGTCACCGGTTTCTCTGACACTTTATCTTCGCAGAGCCGCTTTTGAGTTGAAATTCTCCGCATGCCATTACTTTCACCATAAATTCTTCTATTAAATGCGTCCATCGGCAAATTTCGGTAACTGTGTGTAGATATTTTCATTTTTCGGTCAATTTTCGACATACTCCATTAAATGGGCAGCTGCTTAGTCACCGTAAAGTCTCTTTGCGGCCAGATCTATAAAATCTGGATGAACCAGCAATTCTCGGCATCTCCAATTTCCATCTGACGGCCTTCATTTAATCCGTGCTTATTTTGTCTTTCCCGCCATTACTTTCGTTAGTATGCAACTGCCAGATGGCTTTCTGCAAAAGACATGCAAGGATTAGTACTTTAATATTATTAAATCAAAACCTTAATGTTCATTATATGTCGGCTTTATTTGCTTTTGACACGTGTCGTGATAACACGACGCTTTCCTTCAGCTATTTTTCATTTCGGCCTCTTTGTCTTGCCTACCGTGAAACTGCGACATGTCTCGATTTTGTGACATGTCACAAAATCGCGACGTCCCCAGCGCCTTGGCAGCTCTTTGTTTTGTCTGGCATGAAACGCGACATGTCATGATTTCATGACATGTCATGAAATCGCGACGTCCCCAGCGCCTTGGTAACTCTTTGTTTTGTCTGTCGCGAAAACGTGACATGTCGCAAAATCGCGACGTTTCCAGCGCCTTGGCAACTTTCTTCTTCCTCCGCTGCAAAAATGTGACATGTCACGATTTTGTGACATGTCGTGAAATCGCGACGGTCTTCATGCCTTAACCATTTTTTGCTCTTCTCGTCGCGAAACCGCGACATGTCACGATTTCACAATGTCGAAATCGTGCCCTTTTCATCAAGACTTGCATTCATCCAAAATGTGTCGCGATATCGCGACGTTTTTATCACTTGCACTTTTCTTCCAAAACACGTCGCGAAATCGCGACGTTTTCATTACTTGGCACTTTCTTTCCAAATATGTCGCGATATCACGACGTTTTCATCACTTGGTCTTTTCTTCCAAAATACGTCACGATTTCGCTACATTTTCATCAAGTTTGGCTTTCGACTCAAACCTGTCGTGATTTCGCGACCTTTCCAAAAATGGAAAGTGTCGCGATATCGCGACTTTTCCAAAAATGGAAGTGTCGCGATATCGCGACGTTTCCAGGACTTAGCCATTTTTTTCAAGACCCGTCGCGATTTCGCGACATTTCCAAAAATGGAAAGTGTCGCGATATCGCGACTTTTCCAAAAATGGAAGTGTCGCGATTTCGCGACGCTCTCAGCACTTAGCAAAATTTCTAAAAATTGTAGGTTGACTCTAATGAATTCATTCATCTGTATTTTGCATTTTTACATATCTGTGAAAGATCTTTTTACTCAGGAATGTTTCTAACTTTTAAAGAAGTGAATTCTAAATTGAAATTAAAGTCACATGCAAGACTACTTAGATACTTTGATATAAGCAAAACTTGAAGAAGAAAGAGGCAAGCAAAAATTTGGAATTAAAACCTGAAAAACATCAAGAGGGTCCTTACTGCAAAATGAAAGCTCAATATTTTCAAAGGATGGAAATTCATTTTTCAGTGGGGGTGTGTTGCTTCTCAACAGGTACGATGGAAAATCTTCTGCATGATAACCAATGGTGGAGCATATCTCCCAATATTGGCCGATTGCATGGGCCATAATATTCCTTGGAAAACATGACACACTACCCTTTTTTAAGTCTCTAGGTACAATTTTTAGCTCTGACGGCCTTCCTTGGGGCATGTGCTTACTGGGAATTATCTTGGATTGCGATACCATGTTATTGAAGAAAGTGAAACCCTTTCGATCACTTAAGGCTTGAAATGGGAGAAAACACCAATTTCAATTTTTTCTCACAAGGGAGAACGCAAGTGCCTTTCGCTCCTTGAAACCCCAAAATAGAGTTGCACCCTTAGACTGGAGCAAAATGACTACCTCAGGAGTGACACCAGGGAGAAAATGCAAAGGCAATTTCGCCTTGTTAAGCCTCCAAAAAGACTTTGTGCTTCAAAATTAGGGCAAAATGATACTGGGCCCCACTTACGATACCTTATGTCCTTCTAGACTAGATCGCGCATTTGTTGACAAGTCAACGGTGTTTTCACCTCATCTACTCCCAAAATGGTATTGCGTTATCTATTTGGGGGTAAAATGATGTTTGACGTTGAGTTCTTGATTTGACTTTTGGTTTTAACTTAGCTTCCCCTCTATTTTTTACTTTTATTCCTTAGAGCACCAAAACATAGTTTCACTCCTATGAGAGAGTGCAACTCCCTACTATCAGATGGCAGGGCATTTTTAATTCTACTAGATTATTCTTGTTAGGTGATGCATTAGAAATGGAAAACCTAACCCCTTTGCAGCATGAACATGCCTTCACTGGACTCTAGCACCTAAAAATTGCTATACTCTTTTTTATTGGTGCACTAAAAAATGCACAAACTAAACTAAAATAGAACAACCTACTTAGCTCTTCAGCACCATTTATCTACCAACTAGACATCTGGCCAAAAAAATGCACCATTGATAGTGCGGAAGGGAGCAAAGAGACTTCTATTCCGATAAAAACAAATATGTACAGGTAAACAAAGGAATAAAAATATGTACACAACTGATAAATTCTTCAACCACCACTCATTGGTAGTATATCGAAGGCCATTAACTGATAATGAAAGAGTAAACCAATTCAAATCTTGAAGAGTAACAAATTTCACCTTATGGACCCCAAAAATTCAAAACAGACCCTCACAGAATGCATCAAATTTGTCATGATTACCTGTCTTGGATTTTCTCTCGCTCCATTATAACACCAAGTCACCAATCTGGAAGATCTGGTCAGAGGTCCTCTTGCCGAAACAATTTTTTGTGGTCTTGGCATGCTTCGTGAAAGCCTCGTAGGTTTTTTCTCTTTCGTCTTCCAACTACAACAGCTGGGCTATCCTAACGCTTATAGGGTCAAACTCTTCATCTTTGTCGTCCAAGGAACGAAGAGACTACAACGCAGAAAATTTGATGTGAATGGAGAGCACTACTTCTTTACCATATACTAGGGAATATGGGGACGTCTTGATTGATTTATTGATAGAAATTTGGTCAGCCCATAAAGCAAAGTCTAGAAGCAAATGCCAACTCTACTTGTTGCCTTCCAATGTCCTCTTCAGGATCCTGAGTAAATTTTTTTTGTCGACTTCGCCAAACCATTGCCCTGCAAGTAATAATTAGATGAGGTTTTTAGGTAGATAGCATACTTACTTGTGAATGCACAGATTTTGGCACCAGTGAAATGGGTGTCATTTTCGGTTACTATCGCATCTAGAATTCCAAAACAGGTTATCATCCCTTCCAAAAATGCGATGACTACATCTTGGTTAGCCAGCTTCGTGGGCACTACTTTAGCCCACTGGGTAAAGTAATAAGTAGCCATCAGGATATACTTGTGCCTTGTAGAGGAATTAGGATCTATCACCCCAATGAATTCTAAGCCCCACTACTAAAATGGAGCCTTGACCTGAATTAGATGCAAGGGCAGAGAAGCATTCCTAGTGCGTCCAATGTACCTTTGGCATTTGTCACACTTATGGATAACCTTGAATGTATCAACAAAAAGAGTAGACCAATAATAGCCTACTTTTATTATCTTCAATGCCATAGATATTTCGATGAAATGGCCCTTGAACATTCCAAAATGGAACTCATCCAAGATTTTTTGTTTTTTTGTCCCCTTGACACATCTCAGGAGGACTCTGTATATGTTTTGATGAAACAAACCATTGGGTAACAACACATATTTGCACGCTTGAAGCCCAAACCTTCTCGTCTATGAAGCATTGAGGTTAGAATGGCACCGTACAATACTAAAGTACTCCACCAAGTCTTCCATCCAGTATTTACTAGGTATAGAATGATTTGCAAGATTACTCTCCCATGGTAGATCTTCCTACTGGAAAGCCGTCACCTTGGATACGACACTCTTGGCAAGTTATTGGTATAAGGCTCGACCATAGAACAGTTTAGTGGGCTGGACCTCTATGTTGAACTCCTGGATATTAGAGATCCAACCTGCCCTTTTGTTTCTAAGCTTACCTTGAATGATGAAGTTTCTGATGTCGGGGTGCACCACATACACTATCATATTGCTCTGCGAGATGAAATGGTGAAACTTCTTTAGTGACCACATCACCACATGTACTTGTCTATCTATGAAATTGTGCTTTTCTTCATGCCGGTGTATGACTTGGTTGAGGAATACTATCGGCTGCTCATCCCCATCCTCATTATTCTGGGTTAGGATAGCCGCATAGCTCTTCGGATCACTGACGATGTAAAGGATAAAATCCTTTAAGTAGTTGGGGTTTACCAAAATGGGGGCTTGAGAAATCCTTTATTTTATCTCTCTGAATGCTCTCTTCCTGTCCACGGTACACTTAAACTCAGCATCCTTGTTGAGGAGTTCAGTCATTGATTTTATTACCTGGGTGAAGTCAGAATTGAAATTCCTAAAAATATTAATCTGCCCGAAGAAGGATTGGAGACCCTTCTTATTTACTGGCAGAGGTAGCTTGAGGAGGGCTTCTACCTTGGCAGGGTCAATAGCTAGTCCTTTCTTCGATATTACATGGCCTAGAATCTTACCTTCCTTTACCACAAAAATAATTTTTTTTAGGTTTATGGAAATTTTGAACTCCCGACACTTCTCAAACACCTATCGTAAATGTAAACCATGTTCCTCCATTTTGTGGGAGAAAATAGTCATATCATCTAGATAAATCATAATGATGTGATTGAGTACTCACCAAAGGCTAAGTCCATTGCTCTGTAGAAAGTTTATCTGACATTTGAGAGGTTGAACGACATGCGCTGGTGAAGGTAATCTTGTACTGGTCTTCATATTTGACCCAAATTTGATTGTAACCTGAGAATTCATCTAGTAGAGAAAATATCTGAGCTCCCGTCACTATATGAAGGATTTGATCTATTTGAGGCAACGGGTAGTGGTCCTTCAAAGATGTCTAGTTAAGTTTTTAGAAGTCAACGCATAGGCAGATGTCTCTATTATTTTTTTGGACTGGGAATAGGTTTACCACATAGGAAGAGTGCTTGATGGGATAAATGATCTTCACTTCCAGCATCTTCAGAAGCTCAGCCTTCATCAGTACTTCTATTTTTGGATTGACAGACTTTTGCTTTTGCCTGAAAGGTTTGACCCCTTCTTGCAGTTCAATAGTGTGCTGGAAGACACTCTTGTCATACCCCTTTAGGTCACGATAGCTCCAAGTAATGATATCAGGGTACTCTTTATAGAGGATTCTAATTTGCTTAATTTCCAATAGGGTGCAATCAATTCCCACCTTAATAGCTTTCTCGTAGCTCTAACTCCTCGTACTCCCTCATGTACACCTTGATTTTGTGAGGGAGAGACCTATTGTCCTAGTCAAATAAACTCTCTAGGGTGATTAAAACCTTTGGGATGTGGTTGTTCTTTAGCTGAATCAACCCCTCATTCTTCTTTGTTGAGAAACCTATCTTCAATATTGCTCACTTCATCGATAAAAAAATTGACGATCTGCTCATCGCTGTCAAAAACCTGCCAATGAATAATTTTTTTTGAAACTGAAGGCTTGTAGATAACCCTCACTGTCTTCGGATTTTACATCATATTATCGATAAGGGAGCATCTGGCTCCAATAGATGCTAAGACATCAGCACATTTATTTCACTCACAAAATAGACTAAATTTTCAGAGTCGATAAGGACTCAAGCAGATCCCATATCTTATTTTGGTATGCTTTCAGATAGTATTTCTTGGCAACACACTTATTGGTTACTTGGTTACAGATTAACTCCGAGTCCTCGAATATATGCAACTATTTTATTCCAATTTTTTCTACCTTTTTTAACTCCAAACACAGGGCTTCATACTCAGCAGTATTATTTGTACAACTCCATGCGAGTTTGTTCGAGTATATTTTCTAGATTCTCGATGGAGAAACAAGGACAACTCCTGCCCCGATGCCATTCTTGCATCATGTGTCGTCAAAGAAGAGTTTCCATAATTGATCGACCATGGGGTCTTTGATCACTTGGTACCTTAGCCTTTTTTGTCTTGGTATATTCCATGCAGAGTTCATCCAGAGCTTCCTCCATTAGCTCTACTTTCTCTTCTTCCTCCACTTCCTCGATCATATTGACCGAGTTCACTTATTTTTTTGCATCCTGTATCCTTTCAATGTGAAAGGTAGAGGGCTTCTCATTAAAAATTTTAATCCTCCTTCCTCTTAAGGGGATTTACAGGTGTGAATAGTCCAAATACAGATAGCCTCCAAGTATGGCAATGAATTTCCTTGATAAGCACATGCTAAAATAGGGCTCTAAATCTACTACCATAACTTATTGAATTATGGTGATATGCGACATCTTGTGCAACATGATCGGGATATCCTTGATGACTCCCACTATTTTGATTGGAGTTCCATCCAGTTGAAGCACCCCAGGGCTACTCCCAGTATACTCCATACCCATGATCTCACATATCGCCTTGGGAATTACCGTCATAGCAACACCATAATCGATCATGCAATTATGCACAACCCAACCCTCCATCTTGAGGGACAGATAGAACGATGGTGACCTATTTTTCTCGATGGCTGAGGTAGTTAGTATCTACATCATGACTGTCTAAGTTGGCTTTCCCTTCCCTTGGTAGACTTGAGTGATTCCTACAATAGATCGACTTGACTGGGTAGTTGAAGTGCATGAAAGAGGCTTACCTTAGCTAAAGTTTTCTTTAGTTCTTCAATGATGTTGTACACTCCTCTGCCAGACTCGTCTACCTCCTTAGCAATATCGTATCGGGTCTGATACTGCTGCATGACTTCTACTCTCTGATGCTTGGTCAACGAGGGGTATCTGAGTTTTTATTTCACCTGGTCCCTCGTCTCAGCTTCGTATTGAGAGGTTGAATCTTGCAGCTGAGGAGTTCTTCCTTTTGATCTTGGAGGCAGGAAGTCCTTTAACAAGACAAAATCTCCTAGTTCTAGCACTTGGATAGTCTCCTTCTCTGATGGTAGCATCTTCTCACTTGATGGCTTGGAAATAGTAGGCATCTTCAATAGTTCCATTTGAACTAGATTGACCTTAATGGACTTATTTCTTGTCCTCATGAGGATGGATACCTGCTCGACAGGGAGAATCATAAAATTACGATCAATTTTCCTTATCATATTTACCTGTCTGCCAAGAGTGCTGTCTGCAAGGGTCTGTACATAGTTCAAATGAACCAAGCAAGTCTCTTCACTATGTAGGTAATTGTAGGTGGAGCACCAATAAGCTCTGTCGGATGAATTGACTTCTTCAGTTTCCAACATCGTTGCATTTCTCTTAGGAGCCCTACTAGCGAAAGCTTGTTCCCTAGTAATCATAGGAGGAGTGAATCTCCTTGGCTGGAAACCCTGGTCATTTTGCCTCTTCATGATGATCATCTCATTCACCATCGTCTTCATCAATGACTTCAAATCCTATATTTCTCTGACTTGTTATGAGTTTATGGCTGCCATAGGCATGGGTAACAGTAATGGCACCAATGGTACAGGCAATTTTGGGTATGGGATCGAAGCTAGGAGTTGAGGAATAGCGGGAGCTTGAAACTGTAGAGTGGATATCGCTTGATTTTAAGGATTGGTATTCCATTATTGATTGGGGTACATCGGGGATGACTGAGCAGATGCACTAGGATACATATTCTAACGAAAGTTTGGATAAATCAACATAGTTACCTTCAGAGGAAACTTTTTGATAGCTATCAGGTCAGCCTCGACCTTTTGTGCCTGCTCATAAAATGTAGGGAATGCATTTACGTTAGCATGTCGGATTATGATGCTTATATCATAATGAAAGGCTCTCAAGTAATAAAACACCAATTGCTTTGGATTGGGCCGAAGGCTAGTAGTGACTCTCTGCCAGGTTCGAGTGAACCTGACATTAAAATCTGCTACCTCCTCCTGAGGATGCCTCTGGATGGTGGTGAACTGGTGCAAAAAATAGGAAGGGTCCACCTGTTATTTGAAACCCCTTATCAATTTTTTTTCTAATTGGTCCCATGTAGCGATGGTGTCGAACAAAAGCGATCGGTACCAGTAGAGGAGCTTACCTCTTGATAAGAGCACTAGCAGTCTAACCATAATATCTTCTTCGGTGATGTGGTGAATGGTTGCTAGTGCAACGACATACTAGATGTGCTCATAAGTCATATTTTTGGTTTTGTCATATGTGGGCAGAGCAAAGGTTAGACTGGAGGATTCAGTGGATTTGGTTAGACTGGAATGTTTGGAACATTCGATTGAGGTGGTAAGCTAGTCATAGTGTTGGTAGGACTTGGAATATATGAAACTATAACAGCTTCTTGTGAGGGTGCTTGAATAGATGGCATAGTTGAAGGGACTATTCTCGGATGCTCTCCCAAAGCGTCGATGTTGAGCTCGAAGAACTCAACTGCTTATTCTAAATTTTTATCTTGTCATCTTGTGTACATGAATGTGTGGGCTTTTAGACTGAATTCAATATTTGGAGGCTTCTGAGTTTAGTTGAGTCACAATATGTTCATATTTGATAGCAAAAAGATTAACATCAACTTCTTAAATACTTATTTTTATGTGGAACGTTTGGGTCCCATCGGGCGTGCCAAAAATTTTTGGTCAAAATTCTACCTTAGGTATGGATTGTTTCATCCATGCGCCCTAGACCCAGCCAACATTGAAAGGCCGAAAGGAATAAATACCTTTCGTGCCAATATCCAAAGATGGGCTGGTTCCCTTGCTATTCTAACTGGGGGGATTTTAGATTAAGGAACAAGATAGAAATTGAAATAACTTAAAGGGATGGGAAATGTGGCCTCAAGCCAGATAGAACAGGGGTGATGGACAAGCAAAATGATAAATTAATTGCACGTTGAATCAATAGCACTCAACACAAAAAACTAATAGAAATTAAAACTAGGCATCTAACATGTGCAATATCCAAAATTATTCCAGCGTTCACCCTCTATCGGGAGTCAAATCTAGACATAGAATTATAACCCACAGACAAAGCAGAGAATTTAATAGAAATATAATATAGAAGACATACACATAAAGAGAAGTCCAAAATTAGAGCCAAATATTCTTTGTATTGATAGCAAAATTCAAGTTACAGCAAGTCTCTAGCAAAATGTCCATCATATTACATTGAAATTGCCAACTTTTATAGAAAATTCTATCGCTTGAAACATAAATGCACACCCACAAAATATCACGATGGCAGGAAAGCTAGAATTTGAGAAAAGAGTAGTCATCAAAAAGTAATAAGGCATGGGCTAAAATCAGATGACTCACTGAAATGTAGCTACACCTCTTCAATGCGCTGACAGGTTTAGCTGGTGGCACTATCTCCTCACTTTCTAGAACTACTTCGTTGAAAGATCAAATTCTAAAATATAGAAACATTAAGTTTGGAAGTTTCTCAGAATGACTACATTTGAATGGATAAGGATGCACCTTGTTTCGCTGAGAATCACCTCTAAGGAACTCTGGCTGAGGTAAGGGGGGCTAGACAGAAACAAACATGTTAGATGCAAGCACCGCCTATGTTTCATTATTTTCTGCCCAAAATGGGCTTGCGCTCCAAAACTATAATGAAACTAGTTGCCATCTTAAGAGCAGCATCAATGTTGAAAATTCAAAGGTCATTTTACCTTTTCCAGCTTTGAATTTGCTTTGCGCTTGAAAAATGGAGCAAAACGACCTGATCCACACTTAGCATTTTTTCTTGTTTGATGGGCTACACTGTAGAAAATTCAAAGCCTGTTTCTCTCCTTCTAACCTCGAAAAGGATTTGCGCTTGGAAACTTGAGAAAAATGCCCTGTTGTATTGGGAGGGACATCAGGTTTGAAAATTTAAAGGTCTAAGCACTCCTACTTACCCCAAAAATACGTTGCATTGGAAAACTAAAGCAAAAATACCCTTGAATTAGGCTCAAAATGCTGGCATTGAAAAGTCAAATGTCATTGCGCTGCCACTTAGGCCCAAAATTGCCTTGCACCTAGAAAATAGAGCGAAACACCTTTCTGCATTAGGAGCAGCACTAGAGTGGAAAAGTCAAAGGTCCAAGTGCTCCCACTTACTCTGAAATGGAATTGCACTGGCATTATGGAGTGAAATGCCCCAGTCTTCACTTACACCTTCCTTGGGACCTAGGTTGCGCCTTTGAAAATTCAAAGACCGTTTTCCCCTTAGCATGAGAGAAATAGCCTTGTGCTCTCAAACTAGAGCAAAACACCTCTGGCTACACTTAGCATTTTTTCATTAAAACCTATTGTTGCTCCAAGAAAATTCAAAGGGCGTTTCTCCACTTCCAAATCTGAATTGGCCTGGCGCTTGCAAGTTTGGGCGAAACATAACTGGGCCCCACACTTGCACTAAATCATATTTTCATTAAGTGTTTAGATCATCATGAAGGTGCTTTTGCCCAATTTAGACCCAAAATGGTTTTGCGCTCTCTAGGCATGGCAAAAATGCATTGCGTTCACTTAGTTTTTTCCTTCTAAAATTGCAACTCCACCCAGTTAAGGCCCAATATTGCCTTGCGCTCTTACTCAAGGGCAACAATAGTCTAGGCGCTACTTACATCATCCTCTTCGAAGCTGGGCTTTACCGTTCTCTGGCCCGAAACAAGCCTGCACTCTTCTCATGCTCCGAAACTAACCTGTGCCTGGAGATGTGGTGCGAAACCATCCTCACCCTCAAAGGACATGGACCCTGCATAATGAACGGAAAGGAAAACTACACACCCCCTGGGTGCAACCAAAAAATTCTTTGACAACAAAACATAAGAAACGAAGAGCACATCCTAAAAAAAGAACGAAGTTTTAGGGAAGCATAAATTACTGAAGCAAAAGTGTACAGAGGAGGTCAATGTGCAGGAATGCCGACAAGACTCCACTTAATACAAATGACAAGTAACAAAGGTATTTTGAGAATAAATTTTATGCAAAGGGTATGTGATTATTATTATTATTATTTTTTAAAGATAGATATGAAATTTAAATGTACACAAAGTACCTTTAAATGAATGCAAAAAAAAACCCTCCCTTAGATTTAAAATTTATAAAATTACACAAATTTAATAAGAATTTATGTGAATAAATGACCTTAAAAAATTATCTTTTAAGCATAAAAAATTGCATTAAAAAAATACCAGCAAAGAATAAAATTAAATCTACTACCCAAAAAAATAGTTTAAACAACATATTTGAAGTGAATAAGTCTACAAAAAGCATATTTGGGCCATGATACAATGTTGTGGAATTGCTTTGATTTTTTTAATTTTTAATTTTTTCTTCTTTTTTTTCAAAAAAAAGTTGAAATAAAATAAAAAATAACAAATAAATATTTTGGAGAGGAAGCTGATTGAGGAGGGACATTTTTTTGCATGACTGCCCAAACTATTAAATTTGTTTTGGTCATATTTCACTCATCCGAACTCGGATTGAGCTAAAATTTTGAGGGTAGAAGCCTGAAAAACCCTAGAACGTCTCCACCAATTTTTAGATTATTTGGACCAACACAAATCCCAATTCATCCCTATGTGTGAAAAAGATTTTTGGTAAGCGATTGTATGAGGGTTTCATCTGGGTTGAGTGCAAGCAGCTCCAAAGGTTGTTTTTTAGGGCCTTCGAGCCCTAGCGGCCAATATTTTTGTGGTTTATACTCAATATTTTAGCAAAATATGTTGCAAGGGATCCAAGATGGGTTAGAAATTTATCTTTCAATAGATCATGCTATGAACTTGAGTGACAACGAATTCCAAATTACTGCACAAAATAAAACTGAAAACCATACCGTTCCACGACGTCTGGGGCAAGGATTAAAGAGATCACGAAACAAGTTTCAAGCAGTCGATCAAAAAATGGCTCAGATATCAAGTGAATATGGTGCTAAGGTGCACCCACAAAATAAATCTACTATGCAAACCCCTGTCAAGGGTAAGAATTTTGAAGACTCAACCCCAAAAATGAATTTTAGGGATGCCCTCCGTGGTGGATAGCCTCAACCCAATGCTAATATTAATCTTAGGGCTTCCCATAAACCTCTGAGAATGTCTAATATTGACCCCAGAAAAACGAATTCAGGATGTCTTAAAGCAGTTGATGGAACTCCTATTGTTAATCTTGATATGGGTAACATTCAGACTGGCATTGAAGATTTGGAAAAAAGAGGACTAATTTTTCGGTTCGTGGGTTTTCGTCCGAGCCTATCTGCTTTCAAATTTTGGGCTACAAAAAGCTGAAAAACTAAAGGTGAGTTACAAATCTCTATTTATCCAAATGGTTATTTTCTTGTTTTATTTGCTAATAATGAAGATAGAGAAAAAATTTCAAGGTCGTCCCTGGTTTTTTGGAAGGGCAGGGCTTTTCATGAAGCCCTAGCATACTAAATTTAAAGCCAAAGAAGAGATGCCTTCTACAGCTCCCGTGTGGGTTAGACTCTTTGGCCTCCCTATTGAATTTTAGAATCCTACTATTTTTTCTTCAATTGGAAACTCTTTAGGAACTTTTATGATGATTGTTGATTGTACTCAAAATTTTGAACATATTATTTATGCTCGGATTTGTGTTTTAATGGATTTTGACAAACCCCTACCTAAAAATATCACATTACAATTTTGGGAAGACACTTGGGAGCAAGTAGTGGACTATGAGAACATTCCTTTTCATTGTAGAATTTGCCATGAATATGGTCATTTGGCTAGTGCTTGCCCAAATAAAATTCTTGATCAAAAGAAAGAAGATATGAACTCAACAGGTTTCCAAAAGCCAAAGAAGAAGAATACTAAAAAAAAATAGTTATGAAGGATCAATCAATGTCATCTGCTAATATGTTTGAAATCCTTTCCACAAATGATGTCCCAAGTGAGGATTGGGAAATAATAGAAACAAAAATCTTAGAAGCACAATTTAAAGATGAATGGAAGAACTCAAAGATAAACCAACAAATCAATGAATTTCAACAAAAAAAAGGGAGAAAATTTACATAAGAAAAACAAAATTTTAAAATTCAAAACTTCAAATAATATAGGTCCGAATATAGACTTTGTTGAACCCTCTAGTAAATTTTTGGCTATGTACGAGCATTCTTCAAGGTTAGAAGCCATCTTAGATTCAATTGGAGTAAGTTAAGAAATAGGGAAAAAAAAATTGAAGATGGATTCTAATAAAAAGGCAGGTCACAAGACCAATCAATATCATATGGTAAAATAAGGTGAAAAGCTTGTAGAGGAAGGTAAGATTAATGCCCTTACCAAATTTTTTAGCCCTGGTATTAATGAAGATCATCACTTAGAATATTAGGACTCAAAGGGAGTCTTTCAAAACAAAATGAAATTAGAAGAATGATTCATATAAATCATCCACATCTTGTTTTTCTTCAAGAAACAAAGATGTCAATGGAGGATATGGACTCAATTGCTAGTAAACTTTGGCCAACTGGAAAAGTGGTTTCCCTCAGTTCCCATGGTACTTATGGTGGTATTGTTTGTCTTTGGGACCCAATAGAGGTAGTTATTCACCATATGGTTGGCAGTTGTGGTATTTTGGCTATAGCTATTCAAAGTAGATATTCCAACCAAATTATGTTCTACATTACAATTTATGCTCCGACTGCTTTGGAGGAAAAAAGAAGACAGTGGAAGGATATAACTCATATTATCTCTCATTTTCCTGAAGCTTGGATCTTGATTGGATATTTCAATACCATCCTCTCTCTGGATGAGAAAATGGGGGGAAATAGAAATTTGGACAAAAGCACTGACCTCATGAGCGACTATATTTCAAACCTCCATCTTGTGGACATCCAACCAGATAATGGCCTTATAACTTGGTCTAATAGAATACAAGGCTTAGCTTGTATAATGGAGAGATTGGATAGTTTTTTGCTCTCTAAAAATTTCTTAATCCATGGTCACATTCCTAAAGGGAAGACTCTTAACAATGTTGGTTCGGATCACTTGCCAGTCATGGTGGAAATGTGGAAAACCAATGTGAGTTTCTCTCCTTTTCATTTTCAATTAATGTGGCTCAAAGGCAATTCCTTTAGACCTCGTGTGAAATAATGGTGGAAGGAAGGTAAGCCTAGGTATGGAACTAAGATGTTCTATTTTACCAAAATACTACAATATATTAAATCTAAAATCAAGACTTGGAACTAAAAGGAGTTTGGGGATGTTCATAAAAAAATAGGAAGTTATTGCTCAAATTGAAAATTTGAATAAGAAAATCCATTTAGATGGCCTCACAAAGAATAGAAGTGCAGATGAAATTAAATTCTCAACTCAGTTAGAGAAATGGGAGAAAATAGAAGAACTCTTATGGAAGCAAAAATCTAGAATTCAATGGATCAAAGAAGGAGATCGAAACATAAATTTCTTCCACAAATCTCTTCTAGATCGAAGATCTCACAAATTTATTTCTTCCTTGATATAAGATTTTGGAGATGTTGTCTATACTTGGGATGGCATGAACTATATCGTGGTCAATTACTTTTCCAATATTTTTGCTGCTACTCCTATTGACTCAGCTTCTCAACAAAATGTTCTTCAAGCAATCCCTTCTCTTATCACTTCTGAGGAGAACTCTATTTTGATTGCTTCTGTTACTATCAATGAGCTTCAATAGGTAGTTTTTAAAATACAAAAAGGTAAAACCCCAGGTCCTTATGGTTTTTCCATTGAGTTCTACCATGAGTTTTGGGATATCCTTCATGCTAATTTATTAGAGGTGGTGGAAAAAGCCAAGAAATCCAAAGAAATTTTAAAGGTTATCAATAAAAATTATATTACTCTTGCTCCAAAAGCTCAAGAGGTTGATCATATCTCAGATTTTAGACCTATTGCTTTATGTAATGTTCTTCTCAAAATCATTACTACGATCATGGCAGAAAGGTTGAAGCCTCTTTTGCATAAGATTATTTCCCCTGAACAAGGGGGTTATGTGGAAGGGCGTCAAATAGTAGATGAGATAGTTCTTGCTTAGGAAGCCATCCATTCCATGGATATGCAAAAATATCCTTCCATGTTCATTCGGTTAGACTTATCCAAAGCTTATGACAGAGTGGATTGGCACTTCCTTATCAAAGTTTTGAGGCAATTTGGTTTCTCTAAGGATTGGATGGATTGGATTATGGGATGTATCTCTTTAGTTCTCTACTTAGTTCTTATCAATGGTATGCCTTCTCAGTCGTTCCTAGCTTCCAGAGGTATTAGGCAAGGTGACCCGCTATCCCCTTATTCATCATTCTTGTTGAATGCTTGGGTAGGACAATAACCAAAAAGAGGGAAAACAAGACCCTTGAGGGATTTACCATTGCTCATGGAGCTAGACATATCTCTCATATTCAATTTGTCAATGACTCTACTCTTTTAGGTAAAGCTACAGTTAAGGAAGCTTCTAATATTAAGCAAATCATTAGCTATTTTTCTAAGGCTACTGGGCAATTGATCAATAAAGACAAATCTAAAGTTATTTTATTTCATTGCTCTACCAGACAGGAATCCATGGTCTTGGATAAATTAAGATATAATAAGTCATCCCTTCCTATCACTTATTTAGGTATTCCCATCAATATTCAAAGGCAAAAAAAAGATTGGAATTGGTTGTTGGACAAAGTCAAGAATAAAATTGGAAAGTGGACCAACAGGTGGCTTTCTTATGGGGGTAGAATCACCTTGGTAAAATCAGTCCTTCAATCTATTCCTATTTATGTTTCTTCTGTGTTGAATATCACAAAGGTTGTTCTTCGAGAACTAGGGCAAATCAATCATCGATTCCTCTGGAGTGGTACTAAAGAAAAAATAAAATGGGCCTTGGTAAATTGGGACACTTTATGTCTTCCTAAGAATGAAGGGGGTTAGGATTTCGGTCTTCTATTAATAACAACAAAGCTTTAGTTGCTAAATTATATTGGAGGATGTTGCATAACCCCAATGCTCTTTGGGCCAATAATATCCATGCTAAATATGTTGAGAACAAAAATCTTGAATACCTTGTTCACTATCAACTGCCTATCAAAGGTTCTCCCATTTTAGCAATTCTTAAGACTGGTGAGGAATTGATAAAGAAAAATTTATTTTGGATCATTCATAATGGTCAACAAACAATTTTTTGGATAGATTCTTGGGATGGTCACAAGCCTTTGATAACTTAGTTTCCTAATTAGAGGCCTTGGATGGAGGATCTTCACTGAGCTAACTGGGTAAAGGTGGCTAACTATTATCGGTCTCATACTGGTAATTCAAAGGTTGGTAGATATTGGATCCCTATTGAGGACTGGCCTATTCAAATCCTATAAAGGCAAAGACAATATATCCAAGGCATCCTTCATATGAGATCTCTCTCTTGGTCCCATAAAAAATATTGTTTTTTATGGAACAACACTACTAAGGATGAGTATTTAGTTGCTCAAAGTTATTTGAACTTATGCCATAATAATCCCAACCAATATTCTGACATCTTTTCTCAGTTGTGGGCTCAAAAGCTCTGGCCTAAGGTGAGGTTCTTTACTTGGCTTTTATTGCATCGTAGGGTGCTTCTTGGTGAGCAACTTATGAAGCGTGGTTTTCATGGTCCTTTTACATGTGAAATGTGTGGAGAGAATATAGAAACTCTCAGCCATATTTTTATTGAGTGTACTTTAGCCTTTGAGCTATGGAGGAGAATGGCCACTTTACTTGGTTTATAGTGGTCCAATTCTTTTACTTTTGAACAACTTTGGAGGGATTGGCCTAAACAAAAGGGTGTTGATCATTTTATTAGCAGTTGGTTTGGAAGGGTTCTATTCTTCTTTGGAATATCTGGAATGAAAGGAACAACCAAATTTTTAATCGAGATAGGAAGGATATTCACTATATTTGACAAAATACCATAGCCAACTTAGTTGAATCAGTCCATCATCTCCTTAATCACCCCCAGAAATTCCACCAAAGATGGGATCATGTGATGCAAAGATTAAAAATTAAATCTTCTAAGGGCAACCAACTTAAAGGAAATGTGAGTATTTTTAAGATGGATAGGACAAGAAATTGGCAACCTCCTCCTAAGGATTTTAGTAAAGTCAATACTGATGGAGCCTCTAGAAGGAACCCTGGAAAAGCTAGTGCGGGAGAAATTGGTAGATTTTTAGATGGCTCCTTGGTTTTTACTTTTGCTAAGAATTTGGGTATTCTTTCCAATAACCTTGTTGAGGGGTATGGTATCCTCAGAGGCCTTCAAGAGGCTACTAAGGTTGGATGGGAAAAGGTGTTAGTTGAGTCTGACTCTCAACTCATGATTAATTTTTTGAGGACTCCTTTTAAGAATCATAAGGTTTATTGGAGAATAAAAAGAATTATTGAGAAGATTCAATTAATCCAGATGAGATTTTTGAATGTTTATTACAATCATGTGGTCAGAGATCAAAACAAGAGTGTTGATGCTTTAGCTAATTGGGCTTTGGACAAAGGTGATCTTACTTGTTATGGCCATCATCCTAGATGGTGGGCTTTGCAAATGAGGGAAGTTCTCCTTTCTATCATTTCTTTGGATGGTTCCAGTTCTGAAGGTACCTAGTTTCTTGCTTTATTTTTGCTTCTCTTTGGTTCGATCAGGCTATTTTAGTTCCCTAATTCAAACTATTCTTTCTTTTGTTTCCTCTGTTGATTCTTGCCTTAAAAGTATTTTGGTCTAGAAAGGTCATTGTTATGTTCAATTTTTTTTTCTTTTTTTTGTTTAGTTTTTTGAGGTGTGTGTTTTTTTGTTTTGTTTTTGTGTTGTTTTTTGTTTTTCTTGTGTTTTTGTTGTTTTATGTTCTTTTTGTGTTTTTTTTGTTATTGTTCTTGTGTTTATGTATGTTTGTGTTAATTCATGTTTTTGTGTGAGTGTTTTCTATGTTTTTTGTTTTGGTTTATTGTTTGTTGTTGGTTGTTTTTTATTTTTATAGGTTTTGGTTGTTTTGGTTTTCATATTTATTTTGGTTATGTCTTTGTAGTGTTCTATTGTTTTTGTCATGTTTGTGTTTTGTTATGTTGTTCTTGTGTTTTTCTATGTGGTTCGTGTTGTTTTCTTTTTTATCTTATTGTGTGTGTGTGTTTGGTTGTGCTTTATCTTTTTGACACACTCAAGGAGCATGTTTTTTATTTTATTTTATTATTTTATTATTTTTATTTATTTATTTATATTAAATCTTATGGTGTGTTTGTTTACTCTTTGAGTATGTCAAAGCTGGTAGGCCAAGTTCGAGCCCTCGACGATTTTGGCGGAATGGATACCCCTGCCTCCTTGGGTCTTACCCGAAAGTGGCATCCCTGTTGGGATGTTTTCCACACACAAAAAAACAAATACAGATTTTGGCAAAAATTTTATACCAAACTGGACTGTATAGGTCCGTACAGGTTCATACACAGGTTGTACAACTTAGGGATTTATGACAAAAAGAAAAGTTAGATTTTTTTTTGAAAATTTTGTTGGATAGAACTCGATGAGGTTGTTCATGATTTGCAATTAGTTTTTTAAAATAGTGAGTATTAAAAAAAAAGTTAAAAAATGCAACTAAGGTTTAAAATGGTTGAATCACATTTTTGCTCGTAGATTTCAAAATTAGCCATTAAAACCTACAAAACAAACTCAAAAGAACGACATGGAGTAGACAATAATGTTAGGAAATTTCAAAAAAAGTTGAAGATTTAATTTTTTGAGCAAAACAAAAATCTGGCCATTGTTGCTTTTTGACAATTTTGACCCCCTAAACGTCAAAATTTGAAATTGGCCTTTAGAGATAAAGGATGTATAGATCAATCCAATTCCAACAAACTAAGTTTCAAAAACTTCGGGAAATATATATATATATATATATATATATATTGTATTTAATGCCTATACAATTTATATATAGTGAAGAGGAGCATAAATATATTTGCAAAACAGACAGATTCAAAGATAATAATAGCTCTATAAATTAACCCTAAGCTCTGATAGTAGATGAAAGGGAATAAAGAAAATAAAATATCCCAAATGCAACAGATTAAATTAACTTAATCAACAAAATTATTAGAATGCCATAAAATGTATTACACAAATGTAAATTGCATAGAATTAAAAAAAATTAAAATTAAAATGAAAGATAAGATCAAAATAAGCAAACCACATAAGGACACCAATATTACATGGAAACCTTGTGAAGGGAAAAACCACAACCAAAATTGTATCTCCACTTTGTATTCTCTTCAGCAAAATATACAAGTATTTTCCTCATAGTTGGCTCATTTTCTCAACACAAGAATTCCTACGAAAGAATGATAAACAATTAAAACGAACTTCTCACCAACGTTTTAGAAGGATTTTAGCCCAAATATATAATTTGGGCTATCCTCCTATTGAAAAATAGTCATGAAGGAAAAACTCCACAACATGGAGTGTATGAGACAAGTGTCTCATGCAACTCCACCTCTATGCCACCACTCAATGTTGAGGCCACATGTCCTCATCCAAACCTTTGTGTGTGCCACCACACTCAAGTCACATGCCACCACACTTATACCACATGCCACCACTCATGCCACATGCCATTATGTGCCCCACACATGCCACCACACTCAAGTCTCATGCCATGTCACCTTTGACCTAGAGTTGAATAAAATATATTTATTTTATTCATATACCTAAATATATATTAGTCTAACCTAGGTATATTAAATATAAATTAAATACCTATCTATTTAATTTATATTAAAGCATATCTATTTAATATTTATATTAAAATTGGATTATTTATTCCAATATTCTTAAAATTAATCATGTACTTATAATGTTTTTTTTTTAAATGTCAACCAATTTTTTTTCTAGTTGTGATTCACCTTGGCCATCCTTAGCCATCATCTTCCCAACAATGCATTGTATGATGGTTTTTGCATTGTTATCACAATGAAATCCATAATGAATTCTTATTATGCAATCTTTACTTTTAGAGTCATTAAGACTTCTTTCATCTCAATACTATATTGGTTTGTATCGTATAACTTGAAACTTAACAACCATAGAAATGGAGCCCCAATTTGTTTCCAAGTCTTCTCCAAGAGCACATTTACACTTCATCCATTATCAACAATAAATTCTATCAACTTATGGTCTAATATCTCAATATGAATAAATGTTGGCTTTTTTCCAACATTGATCATCAGTACTATCAGATCAATATATTGATCCTTCCTCTTTACTTATTCCTTGAGTTGGCTCTGCACTTTCATCACTCTTTGTGGTTGTATTTCTCCGTAACTATGTGCAACATCGGTATGACACTAAGCAAACTCACCACTTTTAATTCTACCGTCGTATTCAACACTTGTGTTGCTAGTTCTTGAGTCGACACTTTCTCTTTCGAGCCTAATGGCTTCTTTAACTTCCTTTGCTCTGGAAATTATTCTTTTGCAGGTTTCTCGACTTATTTTTTTGTTACTTTTTGTGACTCCTACTATCTTTCCTTTTCTATGGCAGGTTCAAGATAATTATCCTTCTTGGATTGATTTCTTGTAACAAACACATCATTCTCTTGTTGGTTTCTTCTCTATAGGATGTTCTTCTATGTTAGGGAAATTCACATTTTGTGAGTCACTTGTACTTGCCTTCTTCAGGCAATTTACCTTCTTATGATTGCCCAGACTATACTATTGACACATGCAATAAATTATTTCCTACTACTATTGCTTGAGGAGTGGGACAATTCTTCACAAAGTGTCCCCATTCTTGAAAATTGTAACATTGTATGATTAGACTTCCTCCAAGTCATACTGCAATTGACTCTAAACTCCTTATTGATTGCCTTGGTATTGCTTACCTCCTCGACAATTATTCCTATAACCGTTGGTGGTTGTGCCTCATCCATTCTTTGAGGTATTAGGTTTCTCCTCTTCCTCCTACATCATCATAGTCTGGTGCCTTGCTCATTTCAAATTGAATGGACAATCACCGACTATATGTCCCAATACATCGCATATGCTGCAATATGCATTCTTTGGATAATTCACATTAGTGTGTCCTTCAGACTTACAATATGAACACCATATGTTCTTTGTGTCTTTATTTACTTCACCTTTGACCTCTTTAATCATTTTATCAAATTCCTTCCTCATGGATTGGATAACATTCTGTACTTTATCGTTAGTATCACTATCCGAGTCCTCACTTCTGGCATGGCCTCCAATTCCATCCATTGTTTACTTTGCCTTACTTTCAAAGTTTTTCGTCCTCTCATATGCTTTTGCATATGTCGAGCAAGGTACAATCTTCATTTTCTTCTTATACTTAGGCAATAGTCCAGTAATGAACCATCTCTTAACCATTATGTTAGCTGATTTCAACTCCATTTTTATCCATGAGTTGTTTCATTCTTTGGTTAAATGTCTTGATATCCTCGTCCTTTTACTTTGTGGAGTAAATTTTTGTGATGATTTTTGTATCATCCCTCAAAGGTCAAAATTCTTGCTCGAATTCTTCTATCATGGTCTACCATGTGGTAAAGGCTTGTGTAGCTTATCTTTTTAAATACTAATCTATTGCAATTCATCCCAATGTATCAAAAAATAAATGTAGCCATTCATCGAGTTGTCAAACCTCATTTACCTTCTATATGGTCGTGCAAATGCATATATGCTTTGTTGGATCTTATTTCCCTTCTCCTATGAAGGGTGGGAATTTTTGCTTGCCCCTCTATTCACAATGTTTACCATTAAGTACATAACTTGATGATGATTCTACTGATATTTCAGTCTAATGCCTTTCTATCCTTGGTGGTTCTACTTGTTCTTCTCTAGATGCTTAAGTATTTGACATCTCTTCTCCTCGTGGTATTTATTGAGCTTCGATTCCTCCTTCAAATAGTCTTCTTCCAAACTCTAGTGCATCTCCACTTAGCAACCTCCTCCGCAAATATACGAGAGGAGGATCCATTCTACTTGCCTAAACACTCGTGTGGTTGCTCTGGTTGCTAACTCTTGTCGTCTACACCCCTTGGAAAACTTCTCCCTGCTTGTTTAGGTATCACCATCCACTCCTCGTCCCCTCATGCACTCTCCACATTAGTGTCTTAACTTACACAAACATTTTCTACCACTATTTGATGTTGCTTTTCTTTCACCTCATCTCATGTTATCAACAACAATGTGTCCCACCTTCCACTTTCTTCCTCTTTGGGGGTCCAAACTCTTTCAAGTATTAGTTCCTCAATTTATCTTGACTACAGTACCAAGTTATTCAAGTTCATTCATTGAGCGATCCTCTTGTTCCTCATGGGCACTTGATCCTCTCTGTGATATCATCTTATACGTACTTACAAAAATGAATCTATCATCCACCTTTCCTTTACACATAATTTTCTACTCAATTGGACCCTCCTTGCTTTGGCAACAACAACGATGCCAAATATAGCACGAGTTGTGGTATTCCCAATAATGGAATGGTGACAGGTTCAAAAACTCAACAGAGCTACAATCATGAGATTGTAAACACCATCATACAATCAACTTGAGTTTGTATGGTCTCAATTGTACAATCCAACTCATAGTATAGTACAACAGTCATACAATACAATCTTATTATATGATCATCCTAACATACAATCTTATCCTCAACTTGTTCAATTTCTCGTATAGTCTATTCGTATATGATCTCAATCATATGAATAGTGCCAAACTATTAAGGTTGATCCATAGCCTTGTACTACGATAATCGTATGGTATCACACATACGATGCCAAAGATAACAATAAAATCCTAAGTCTAGGGTTTTCCCTTGTTCAATCCATTTGTCATATGGACCATTGATCATAAGGCTTGCAACTAGCATAACTGCCAATTCCTTTCACTCTCGTACAATCTTCCAACTATAGTGATCCACAATTCCTTATGTATCCTACAATTACTATAGTTCTATGGCAATACAAAGTACAAAAATTCCTATTAGCAAAGTAACGATACAAACATTCCTATTAGCAATGTAATGATTTATAATATTCGATAGAATACAATGCTTATCATACTAATAATCACATCTACAAATATTAAGAATGGCTACAAGTAATAGCAATGACTGAGTTATATCATTATTCACCAATTGCTACAACTAGTAGTGTATGCCTGCAATTACAATGGCTATTCTGACCAGCAATGGTAATAGCATCAACAATTACAACAATATGCATAAACAACACTTTCTCTCTATTCGCACAAAGAATTGCTCTCTACAAAAACATAATTGTACTAACATAAACTCTACAGGATCATGATCATCCAAAATGAAGGGAGGGAGGCCTTATGAAGTCGGTATAGGCAGTTCCTGGACATCGCAACATTTACAACTACCACCCCCAAACCTGATGTTAAATGGATTAATTCGTTTTTCTAAAGTCTAAAGTCGCTTTTATCAATTTCTATTTTCATGTATATTTTATCTACATTTCATTTCACTTTTAATTACATTTGACTTTATTTGCACTAATTTCATATACATTCCGTCTAATTTCATTACAACAAAATTGCAAGCAAAACTTGTCAAAATTGCAAACAACATTTTGTACAACTTTTTCATTTCTTCTTTTTTGGGGAAGCAAAATTGCCACCTACAACTAGAACTTTCTATCTTGTACAGTCAGTCATCTTGTCAATTCCTTTAGCATTGCATAATTGTCTTGGTACTTGTCGCATCCAATCAAGTGCTTCATTTTCTCACTCTTGCCTTTGTCCATGTTGCTTTCTTCTTCTTTGCAATGATCCAATCTTAGGCATGTTCCTTTCTTCATTTCTCCTTTTCGGATAGGCCTCCCTGACTTGGGACTACCTATGCCTTCCTCCAGGTTATCCAAGGTAAACCTGCACTCTCCTTTGATTCCTCAATCGCCTACTATAACATCTTCGATTTGGACATGAACCAAGAGGCAGTCTTGATAGACCAACCTACTAGTTATGTCATACTTGATTGTTTTGTACACAAACAAGGAAAGGTCCTTATGGGCCTTCCCGCTGATCATGTGGCCTAGGGATAGGCGAAGGGAAGATCCTTCCCTACAAACTACTAGGAGGGAGGTCAAAAAAACTCCTCCCTTGGCCTGGAATTTGTAGACAATTGAGGAGACGTCACATTCTTAACAAATTGCCTACATTACCTATTTTTGGTACCAATGTAATGACATCTAGTAGTTCTTGCAAACTACTTTGATCTTTGACTTCCTCAACAACATTTACTAGCAAATCATTTACTCACCTTAATGTTATTCTTTCTTCCTCAGAGTGAGTCTGTCGATTATCATCTTATGGCTTAGGAACTGGTTGCAATCCTTATGCATTTCTCTTGGATCACCTTGTAAGTGGTGAAATCAAACTACCATTACTTGTGTTAAAATTGATTGCGTATGAGCTACTACTTGAATCAGTGGAGGCAATGGATACACTAGTGGTATCCGTCCACCAATGCCTTCCATCCCCCTCTTGAGATGTCGGTGCTTCAAAAACATTCCTCCATAAAATCTAAGCTGCTTCTTCTCTAGTTCATTTTTGTTACTCCATTTCATTCAACACTTCTTGTCTCCTTGCTTCTATTGTGTCAAGGTTCTAGGTGGTCCTTCCAATTTCATGAGCAATTTATGCCTTCGTAACTCTTCATACTCCTGAAACATTTGTGTTTTTAAGCATATCCTTTGTTGTTGCATATCCACTTGTGCTAATAGGCTCATTTCCTCATGCTTGTTATTATTTCGAGGTTCATGCTTTGTTCATTCTCTACTGACAAACTCCAATTGCCACACATCAACATCTATAAGTGATCTAAGTGGTCATTCCTATTCTATCTAGAAATTGTACATGTACATGTATGCATCTTCTCTCCATAGAAAGAGGTTCCAACTCTTCTTGCTCTATCACAAGTCTTCCTTCTACACTTCCAAACAATTGCCTCAATCCTAGATCATTCTCTTCTCTTATTTCTTCTTCACCCTCTTCTTGCTTGGTTTGACTTGATTCTCCTTCTCGAACCATTATCCCCTTGAATTCTTATGAAGGTTGAGTTGGTGTTGTAAGCAACATTCCTATACTTTTGTCATCCTTTCTTTCTACCTCGAAACCAACCAAATTTACTTCTATTTTTACTTGATATGGTTTCAATCTCGAACCATTAACTATTTCAAGAATGATTATCCTATCCAATTTTTGCAATTTTACTATGCCATTTTCCATCATCTCAATCACTTGGAAGGGTCCAAGCCATAAAGTCTTCAACTTCCTTAGCTTGATATCTCTTTTGCCATTATATCTCAAGACCAAGTAACCTACCTATAATTCCATCTTTCGTAGGTGCTTGTCATGCCACAACTTTCTTCATCATTGGGAAATCTCTATTTTCCAGTAGGTCATCACCCTCTTTTCATCTAGTTTCACTAGTGTCATTAGCCTCTACTCTAGGCTCTCTTGGTTGCCTAAATGGTTCTACACTGCCACTCAAACTTGGTACCCTAACTCCAATGATACAACTTACCCAAACTCCAACTACACAACTTCTTGCCTATACATCAACTGGAATGGTGTATGGTTTGTTGTTGGCTTACAAATAATTATGTACACCCATAGAACTATTGGCAATATTTCCTCCCAATCAACATCTTCAACTCCATAAGTCTTGTACATAATTGAAACCAAGAATTTATTCATTGCCTCCACTTACACATTCGCTCTAGGGTAAATACAGACTTGAAAGCGAGTGTAAAATCTTGAATTCTATGGTCAAATTTTTAATGACTTCATTAAAAAAAAGTCCTCTAACACTTGTCATCTGCAAAGGTATTCCGAACCTTGTGACCACTTCATAAAAAAATCGAGCTTACTCTTTGCAAAATTGTTGGGCAACACTCTTGCCTCTACCCATTTCGTCAAGTACTCCATTGCCACCACTATGTATCAACACTTCCTTCTTCAACTTGTTCATAGAAGTCCCACAAAATCAAGACCCTATCTCTCCAATAGCTCCTATGATTGTGATGGGTGTAATGGCATGAAGCCCTTTGTAACGAATTTCTAGCTTGTTAGCATGAATCACATGTCTTGACAAACTCCATGTCGTGATAGAGGGTGGGCCGCCACAACCTTTCCAAAAGCACCTTCCTTGTGGTTGCATCTAGCCCCATATGCCCTCTTGCCAACCCTTCATGAGCTTCCTTTAGTGTCACATTGATTTCCTCTTCCATTACACATCTTCTCAAGATTCCATCAGGTGCTATCAATTGAAAAGGTGCTAACTTGATGATGATCTTCTTTCTTTCTGTTGTCGGTATCTCCCTCAATAGCTCTCCCATTGACAAGTATTCCTCAATCAACTTCTACCATGATAGTATCACAATAATTGTAAATAATTGAGCATCAAGAAAGTCATTTGATACTCTTCCCTTTACAGGTTCCTCTAAGCAAATCCTCGATAATTGATTTGCCATCATGTCTCTTTCCAGGTGTGACCACTACTCGAAATATAAACTCTTGCAACGTGACAAACCACTTGCTAACTCGTTTGTGAAGTTGGTTTATTTATCAAGTACAACAATGCCTGATGATCCACATAAAAAGCAAAAGGGTCGGCTAGCAAGTAGTGTCTAAATTTTTTAACTGCATAAACCATCCCTAATGCTTCCTTTTCTATTGTGTAAGCTTTTGACAACCAACTCGAAAAGTAGATGGGTTGATCTAGCCCAAAAATGCCCCTCCTAGGTTAATGCACATCTAATCTTGAAATCGAATGTATATACATGGCTATGAAATTATTTATCCCAATCTAGAAACACTAGAATTGGAGTACACACCTACACACCAATTTTTCCTTTAGCTCTTTTAAGGTCTTCTAATGTTCCTTTGTCCATAAAAAAGGAACATTCTTGCATGTCAATGCATCTAGGGGATGGGACTTTTGGATGAAGTTCTTGATACACCTTTTATAATACCTAACCATACCTAGAAAGGATTTCAACAAACTTACATCGTATGGCTCCTCCATGTTCATCACGATGCGAATTTTACTAGGATTTGTCTTCAACCCCTCTCGACTCATGAATGTCCCAACTTTGCATATAGTTATAGCAACTTACACTTCTTTTGATTTAGTGCCATATGGTGCTCCAATCTCCTTCCATGTCTTCTCAAGCAAGACATTGACACTCGACCCCTTGTCAACGATTGCTTGTGTCAACTTTTGATTTAGCAACTCAATATGAATTAATGCTCACTTATTGCCAACATCAATCATCAATATAGTTAGATCAATGAATTGATCCCTTCTCTTCTCAGTTGCTTCTTGTTGGCTTTGCAACTCCATCATTGTTATTGGTTGCATTATTTCTCCTATCACCACATATAGCTTTGGGAAGGCGCTAAATAAACTCAACACTTCGACCTCTATTGTTGTATTCCGTAATTGCGCTGCCAACTCTTGGGTTGATGACTTTTCTTTAGGATTCTTCAACTTCTCTTTGAGGAGTTGTTCTTGCCTAGTCTTCCTCATTTCTTCTTCAATTATGTCATTTGCTTCTTGCCATCTCTCCTCTGCAATAGGATTGGGGTACTGGTTTTCTTTTTTCGCTTGACCCCTTGTGACTACAAGCACATTGTTCTCCTTTTGTTTCAAGATTATTAGAGGTTCTTCGATGTTAATAAATTGACATTTTTGCGAGTTGCTCGAACTTGCCTTCTTTGAGTAGTTGGCCTCCTTATGACTACCTGTTCCACACCAATGACACATCAACGTAGTATTATTTTTGGAGTTGTCTTCGACTAGTTGGTTTTGACAATTGCATGCAAAGTGTCCCCACTCTTGGCATCTTTGACATTGAATAATTGGTCTACCATATGCATCATATTGCAATCGACTTTGTCCTTGTTGCAATTTTCTCCCACCTTGGCAGTTGTTTCTATATCCACCACTTGTTGCTTGTCCATTTTTTCATGTGCTCTATTTTTTGTCCTTTGTTTCTTGCTGCATAGACAATGTCTGGTATGTAGATCTCTTTATGGTAAATGGATAGTCTACAACCGCATGCCTTTCCCCTTCACAAATGTTGCAAAAGGTATTCTTTGAACAAGCAATATTTGTGTGTTCCTTTGTCTTACAATTAGAACATAAAATATCTTCTCTCCTTTTCCTCCTTTGCATCTCAAGCCATCCTTTCTAGGTCTTTCCTCATGGTTTGGATCGCCACATATAGATCGTTATGGTCACTATCGAAATTATATTCCTTATAGTGACTTAGGCTTGTTGTCATTTGCTTAGATTCACTCTCCAGTGTAATCACTTTATTATTCATCTCTTTGTAGGTGTTTTGTGGGACTATCTTCATCATTTTATATTTCGACAACCCATCAAGGAACCATTGCCTTTGCAATCCATCTGCTTGCACAACTTCCATATTGCGAATGAGTTCCTTCAATCTCTTATTATAGGATTTGATATCCTCATCCTTCTGCTTCATGGCTTAGATTTCTCCGATCTCGATGTCAACTCAAAGACTTTTGAATTTTTGGATGAATGTTTTTGTTAATGCTTCCCATGTTGTAGAGGGTTGACCTTTTGTCTTCTTCAAGTGTTAATCTATTACGATTCCACACAATGTTTTTGAAAATAATCTTAACCATGATTGCTCGTCAACTCCATTTGCTTGCCATATGGTTATACATGTTCTAATATGGCATTCCAGGTCTTCATTTCTATCACCTAGAAATAATGGCCACTTTTGCTAGTTCACAATTGCTATAATTTGTTGCATATTTGCCATAAGTAGTTGTTCTTCACATCGTTCTTCTTCACTTAGAACTTCCTCGCCTCGTGTGCTATCACCAACAATCTTTGACCGATATCAACACTTTGTGATCACGAATATACATGCATTGGTTCTGATCTACTTACCCAAGCACTCTCCTATGATTGGTCTAGTGCCTTTCTCGTCCTTTGCACCTCTCAGCAAACTTCTCCATGCTTGTGCTTACGTTACCATCCAATCGTCATCTCCACATGCTCTCTACGTTGGCGCTTCCACTTGTGCAAACATTATCCATGGTATCTACTTCGTTTGCTCGCATATTCTCTTAAACTTCCTTTGTTGTTAGCAACATTTTCCACCTCTCATGTGTGTCACTAGGATTATTCTCCTCCTTAAGACTCCACACACGTTCAACTATTGGTTTCTCAAATTTGGTCTCTCTAGACTGTAGTACTTGGTTGGCAATATTTTGTTCAACACCTCGTTGTTGAGAAATCCTCATACTTACAAGAATATGATTTGATGTTGGCATTTATGCCACATTGATTTCCTCTGTACACTTTTTTCTATTCAGTAATTTCTTCCCTAAAACTCTGTTCTTTACTTCAGAATGTCTTCCTTGTCTTCTACGTTTTACTGTCAAATCGTGATGGCTGTGCTCAAAGACGTGTGCAATTTTTCTTGTTCGCTCACCATACAGGGTCTTTGTATTTCCGAGGGCGAGAAGTAGTTTTGCGCCATGTTAGAGCGCAACTCGATTTCAAAGTAGCAAGACAGTGAAGGCCCATTTCGGGCCTTGCATAGGCGAAAAGAAATTTCCACAAGAAAGAGAAGCAAAATCCGACTTCAGGCTAAAAGACAAAAAATTGCAAGTGTGGCAACGTGTTTTCGCCCAAGAAAAATAGCGAAATCCCATTTCGAGGCTTGTATGGGCGAAAGCCCCTTTGACTTTTAAAAGGCTGGCGCCACTCAGTCTTGGCCGAAGCATCAGGTGGGGCCAGTTCCTTTTCGCCCTAAGAAGACAATGAAAGCCCATTTCAAGCCTTGTCTGGGCGAAACACAGCCTTTGGAGGAAAACATTGCAAGTGGGGCCCATCCTTTTTGCCCCTAGGAGAATGCGCAAGCCCATTTCGGGCCAAGAAAGAGCGAAAGCACCTTTGACCCGCCCTCAAAGTTAGAACAATCTTGTTTTCAAACTCCAAAGGCAGTGTGGCGCCCAAGTAATTTCTCACCAATTTGCAAGCACACTTCCTTTTCGGAGTTAGGAGAGAAACAACCTTTGACTTTTCCAAGGCGCGACCTAGTTTCCAAAAAAATGTAAGTGGGGCCTGGAGCCTTTCGCTCCAATTTTCCAATGCAACATCAATTCGGAAATTGACAAGGCAAAAGCGCCTTTGACTTTTCCAAGGCGCGACCTAGTTTCCAAAAAAATGTAAGTGGGGCCTGGAGCCTTTCGCTCCAATTTGCCAATGCAACATCAATTCGGAAATTGACAAGGCAAAAGCGCCTTTGACTTTTCCAAGGCGCAACAACAGTTTCAAGGAGAAAAAAAATGCTAAGTGTCGCCCGGAGTGTTTCGCTCCAGTTTTCCAACACAACTCCATTTTAGGCCTACTAAGGGAGAAATAGCCTTTGAATTTTCTCACTCCAACGCTACTCCCAAGGCTACAAGGTGTTTTCGCTCCTATTTTCCAGTGCAAGGCAGTTTCGGGCCTAAGGAGGAGCGCAAGCGTTTTTGAATTTTCCACATCGACGCTACTCCCAAGATGACTAAGCACTTTTGCTCCAACTCAGGAGCGCAAGCCCTTTTCGGAGCTTGCATGAGCGAAACTAAGTGGGCCCTACTCCCACGAAGTGTCTGTTTCCAACCAGATCCTCCCCTACCTCAACCAAGAATTCTTCAAGAGCGCTTCTCAGTGACGAGGGAAAGCGCATCCTCATCCATTTAAAATGTAGTCGGTTAGAGAAGATTCCAGATTTGATGTTCCCAAATTTTAGAATTCGATCTTTCATTGAGGCGGTCCCAATAGTCAAGGAGACGACGCCACCAGCTAACCATGTCAACACATTGAAGCCATCACAACTACTTCTTAGTGAGTCACCGGATTCAGGCCATGCCTCATTACTTCTTAATGAATACTGAAATCCTATCTCTGCTGCCACCGCGATGTTTTGTGGGTGAGCATTTATGTCTGAGGCAAAATACTCTATAAAAACTAACAATTCTATTGTAAAATGATGGATGCTTTGCTAAAGAGCTGTTGTACCTAAATTCTGCTATCAATACAAAGAACCCTTGGCTCTAACTCTGGACTTCTCTTTGTGTATGTCTTCTATCTTATATTTCTATCAATTCTCTTCTTTGTCTGTAGGCTATTATTCTATGTCTGGATTTAGCTTCTGGTAAAGGGTGAACACTGGAATAATTCTAGGGATTGCACATACTAGATATCTGGTTTTAATTTTTGTTATGTTCTTTGTATGGAGTGCTATTGATTCAGAGTGTAATTAAGTAATCATGTTGTTTGTCCATCACCCCTGTTCTATCTAGCTTGAGGCCACATTTCCCATCCCTTTCAGTCATTTATAATTTCTTTCATGTTCCTTAATCTCAAATCCCCCAATTAGAATAGTAAGGGAACCAGCCCATCTCTAGAGATTGACACGGAAGGCATTTCTTCCTTTCCGCCTTTCAATGTTGGCCGGGTCTAGGGCGCATGGATGAAACATTCCATACCTAAGGCAGATTTTTGACCAACATCTCCACAACCTCGTTTTCTACATCTTCGCACTAGTGAATCTATCATTCACCTCCTTCCACTTCACATGTGCTGATTGTTCTTCAACTGGACCCAATTTCGATTCAATAATGGCAATGATGCCAAATGTAGCATGATGGTAAACAATCCAAAGATGGAGGAATAGGATGACAGATTAGGGGCCAAACAAGACTGTAATCATTTTGTACTATAACAACATCAACACTTGACTCATATGACATTTCGCTAAAATGACACTTGCTAGAACGATAAGCACTTGAACATCAAGTGCTGGAATGACAAGATCAATTCTTACTAGCACAAGTACTCCACACCATTAGAACGGCAATTTGCATTGGAACGACCACAACCAATCTACCAGAACGGCGTAATCCTTACCATTGGAACGACAACCTTGGTAGTCCCAATTGTATGACATTTGGACTGCAGCAATGGTCTTGCACATAGAATCCAACACACAACTATCAACTACCAATGGCAAATACTATACATAGATTACACACATGGATAGATGATGAGTCATTTGCATTACTTGATAGTACGACATTACAGAGTCTAATATAATATATAAGCAATTTCTTTTTTATGCTCTACACACATCTATATACATTTCTTTTTTATGCTCTACACACATCTATATACATGTTGCCTTGTCTCCACACATGGTTTGCCAATACACAACTTTAGTCTCTACCTAGATGCATAGACAAATATCCTCAATACATAGCATACACTCTAGATGGATGGATCATCTTGAATGGAGGAAGGGGGTCTATTTATGCTTTTGGTCCTGGTCGTTGCCAATGACTTCCAAGACAACACACCACCCAAACATCTCCCTATTTGAACGTTCACATAGCCCTTTAATGCAACTATAGTCTATTGCAAGTTATCAAATCACATGATTAATTTGCATTACATTGCTATTTTGTCTACAATTGCATTTGCATTTTACATTCATTTGATTCATATTTACATTAAATTTCATTACAATTATTTACACTTAGTGCATTTTGCACTTACTTCTACTATGTTCACTACTTTTTCTTCGAAGGTCCAGAACCAATGCCTATACAACACTTCGACGTTGTGCAATCCTTTTGACTCCTTGTTGGCTGATTGTCAATTCTTCCGTGTCTACATCTTCCATGTTCTCATGGTAAGTTATTTGTCATTCACCTCTCCAATGTTCATGCAGTGCTGGTTTCTTCTTTAAAACGACAATGAAGCCAAACGTAGTACAACGGTTTGTATTCCAACTCTTGGAGGAACAATTTGATATGACAGATTTAGTAATCAGCAATGACTACAATCAAGTCAATTTCAATACTTCAATCTGCGAATAGGAAGGTCTATCCTGTTCCAGACTGCTATTCCTCAGTATGCAAACTTATCTCTTGCTGATGACAACTCAGTATAACACTTGTTTGTACAGCATATCACTTGTACAACAACTCTTGTCCACACTCATATAGCACTCATTTGACAGCGACTTCAATCCTACATACAAAACTTCGACAGAACAATCTATAGATCTTCTTTGCTACAACAATAACATCACACACAATGTATATATAATCACACCAGATGAAGGATGAAATAAGTAGATATTATAATCACTCTTGCCTGTACAACACTTGCATTACATATTAGTCTGCAATCCTACGTAGACATCTCCTGGAACACTGTCTGCACAAATGTATCTATGGTCGACAATACATTAAATGGTATGATTACCTGGTGCATGATGATATCCGCCCAAATGAATAGGGGGTCCTATTTATTCTTGAGTGCTGGTAGTTAACAACTACCACTTGGGACACATCACCTCTAACAGGGTGATAACTACCTTACGTTTGCACATACTTAATTACATGCATTATGCCGTGCACATTACACACTTTGACTTATCATAATTGCTTACGTCATCACTCGTGACATCAAACAAACATTACAAAATTGCATTTCATTTACATTTACATTTACATTTTGCGCATCACACTTATTTAATTTTCTACTTGTTTGGTTGAGGTTTGTCGGAACTAGCTCCTACAATTTTCAGTTTGAGTTGTCTAAATTTAAGCTGTGAATTGTGCTCCAAGAATCCCAATTGTTTGTTGAGCTAAAATTTTTAGTCCAGCACAAGAATGTTAGATTCCAAGTTAGTCAATGTTTGTGAAATTTCCAGTATTTCAATTTTCAATTTTATAACTTATCTCATCAGATAAATAATCTTCCATGAATACATAAGGAGAAACAGTAAATACTAAATACAAATATCCCCTAAAATGTAACTGCTGCAATTGTACACTTGTGTTTTTGTATGTCATAATGCCAAAATTAAAGGTCCAAGAGGGATTCTTCCATAATCAAGAGAACTTGAAAATGAGACTGTACAGCTATTTTGACATTATCTGTCAGTCTCACTGTAACTTGACAAGTACGTTGTGAAAACCTTTCATCATAGGACTGCTGATTCCAACAGATGAAAGACACACGGTCTCATCTTTCCTGGCTTAAAAGTTGATTCGCAGTAGTGAATGAGGGAGATATGTCTACAGGCACCTGTCAAATGCAAAAACACAGTTCAATTAGTGACTCCAAATAAACATCACCCCTCTATACAAGAAGCAAACACAAGCCAATCAAAGATTTCAGGAATATGGTAATGACATTAAGAATATGATAAGTTAAAAAATATCTGATAAACCAATGACCATAGTTCATAATAGAAAAAATAGAAGCAATTCATCTGTACCACAGTTCAGCATAGTAGCCAATTATCTGACCTAAAATCTGGGGACTGAATAAGACCTTGACCCCTGGGTTTTATATTCTAGTAACTTCTCTCTTTAGGATGAGGTAGACAGGACATAAAATGAAGTGTTGACTGCTCTATTTTTGACCTTAAGCTACTCATAATTTAATTTAAAAAAACAGAAGGAAGCCAAGTGGCATTCAGTCTTGCTTGCACAATTCAAAGATCCTTAGGCTGTGTGAGGTACAAACAACTCAAGAAGAGTCAGAACTTCTAAAAAACCATTTAAATCCTCAAATAATGTGCAACTGGCATTTTGTCTTATTCTCTGTATGACTAGGAGGTGCACACAGTTGTTATAGGCTATTGCTTAAGGAAAACTTCCCTTGTCACAAGTGGCTACCAGGACACCTCAATCATCTTGTTCTTGTACCCACATAGAGGGTCAGATACTCTTTCCTCCTATTCATGTTCCAGGCTACAAGGGTAGATTTACATTACCAATTTTCTCTCGATGTCTATAAGATTGTTAGTGGTGGATGTGAGAACAAGCACCAGAAGAAACATCCTCCTTCCTTACACAAGTGTTAAGCCAGCCCTCTTATCCCAGGCCACTCTCCTAAAAACCAAAGGACATCATTAGACTTTGTATTAGCTCTTACGTGGTGTTTGATAAGGATTCTGGCCCTTTTTCTGCTTCAAATTTTGACATAGTGCTTTGGTTTTCATCAGACAACATCTCTTGACTCTATTAATGGCATTTGGCAAGATCTTCCTTCCACAGGATTGTTTTGTATTATATGAATTTATATATACTGACTTGTATAGGGTCTGGCCATGCGGGTTTAACCCATAGTTACTAGGTTCAGTTTGGTTTGGTTTGGAAGGCCAAAAACGTTCTGAGGTTCGGTTTTTTCAGGGAGGTTCAGTTGGGTTCAGAAGGTATATATATATATATATGAAAAAAAACATAGAAAAAATTAAATTACGTTCAAGTATATTTTATGCTTTACAAATGTATAAGTTATGTTTTATAGGCCCTACTTTTATGTTTTTTTTTTAATCTCTGAATATATTAAAAAAATTGCAAATTAAAAATAAAATTGAAAAAAGGATTGAACCAATTTGGTCCAGCCCAAAAAGACCGAACCTTTTAACTATGGTTTAACCCCTCTTGTTAGGTTCTGTTATTTTCTAGTTTCTATTTTTAGAATTCATGATTTACTACTGTAACTTATTGTACTTTGGAGTCTCCATGAACAATTCTGATCATTAACGAACATATATATTTGTGTGTGTGTTTTCCTTCTTTTTTCTCAGGTGTCACTTTGCTTGAAAAAACATCCTCAGAAAAGACCATTATTTTCAACCGGACACCTCAAAATTTGACCCTTTCATTATAATGCATTTAATCTTAAACCATGCTATTGTTCTATGGGCATTTGTTTCTTGAATACATGCTTCTCAGACTTTGGTCTCTGGATATGGTTTGATTCTCTTGTATGTTTTTCCTTATATTTGGTCCTGTACATATGATATAAAATTTGCACTATAGTAAGCTTTGTTATTCTACAGATCTGAATAACACATGTTTACTGAATTTTGTTCAACAATTCAAGACCTCTTATGGGGTTCATCATCAGGAATGAGACAAACTTAAAAAATTTCCACAGTAAAATCAGTTGAAATTTTGTCTTTATGACTCATTTTCTACTAGAAATGTCATGTTAGAGTTTGTTTTTTCATTCTCTTAAATTTGTATTGTACAAGATTCACCTACAAGGATTTTTCAAACACATTGTCCTCGCAGATATGACAGCATAAAGCAGTTTTTTGTGCGTAACTGACATGTTTTCTTTAAAGGTCGCACTGTTTCTGTCTCCTTAATTTTTGTTGCTTTATGGTTAAGGGATAATAGAATATTAGCATGCAAGTTGAGATCTAGGTATAGACCTATTCAACAATGTGAGGTCATAATAGTTGTATATAATTTCATTTGCCATATCAGAAACCACACATGAATTATACAAATTTACATGTGAAATTAATGGTCTAATTCAACAGTGTCGATCACCATAATGCTATCAGAAAACAATACATGAAATAACTTTGTTACCATGGAGCAAACACTCATGAAGAGAATTGAAATTTGAAAGGATACCAGAGATCAGAGTAATAATGAAGTGGAAATTTAGTCCTAACAAGTAATTCTTAGATCTTCAAGTTTAAAGGTAAATGGCAAGTCATCTGAAAAGATATCTTTGCTTAAAAGTACAATTATAACAAGTGCCATATTTTATCACCAGAGGCCCAGCAATAGTATCCCCCCTCCCCCACCAACACACATAATAGTAATAATCTATAACAGACAATTCTAGTTTCAATTCGGTGAAGGGTATGAAAGTTCTAGGATGTTAAAAACTGATACTTTTCTGCGGAGTTGCTTCATTGTAGGTTTGTTTTCTGCTCTATCCCTTCTGAAAGACACCTCTGGCCAGGTCTCACTTTCTCTTCAAGTTGTGTAACGTTCAATATTTTTTGCATATTCTTTTCACATTATATACTGGGGTTTCTGCAGGCTGACACAGTGCGGTTGAAGAGCTATACTTACATACTGGTATAATTTTCATTCTGTAGTTCCCATTTTGTGTTCTGTTTCTCGTTCTTTATGCATAAGTTTCTTGTAATATTTTATAGCAGCAAAGAGCGAGCTTCCATCTCGTGATCTCTAACCATAATTATGTCCTATACTGACTAGTTGTGCGTATTTACTTTTGAGATAACTATTTATCATGAGCACATTGTTCACTGTGACAGGCACAAGCAATATCATGGTCCAAAGTATGCTAGCGTGATTCTTTTATGTCTTGCTGTATATTTGTAGCACAAAGTCCCTCAGATCAAACATCACTATCTACACACTAACCAACTAAACACCATTAAGAGACAGGTTGCCAGCTGAACCTCCTTAAACTTTTCCTGCACAGGAATACCAAAGCTAGTAAATGTAATACACATCACATTCTTCATCCCATATATAAAGATGCACTTACTAGAGGCATTCCTTACCTATCAATTATTATTTCCTCATCACCAACTGCTTCTTTGCAATCCGCAATAAGACATATTTTACAGTATAGTGCATGATAATTTGTTGAGGATGGGAATTGACAATAGAGAAACACACATATGAAGATTTTTCTTGTTTTAAATCAAAACATAATCTTCAGTTGGATGGTCTCTTTTCTATGAAAGGTTTTAAGTATCAATTCTTTTACCTGGCCTGTTTGCACATGTGACAGTGCTTGCTGTAATGGCTGCGTTAATGTAGCATACTTATCCAGAAGTAATTTGGCAGCAGGTTTGTCACCCTTTGCTTGTATTGTCATTATCTCTCTGCTTAATGTCTCAACTGCTCCTTGCACCTGTACAAAATCAACGGATCTTTTAAGGACCACAAATATCTGGCTAAGCCCTTGAGCACTAGCAGTGGCACTAGTTTCTCTAAGAATTATACAAGCATGTGGTGAATAAGTAGTACCTTTGTGAAATCAACAGAAAGTGTCCCATTTGAATGCATTACAAAACCCCCCTTTTCGTATATCCAATTGAACTGTAAAGCTTGCCCTTTCCTGGATTATGTTGAAAAATACATGTTAAGCACAAAGAAAGCAATCTGACAAGTGACAAGAAACCAAGAAATGAAGGATAGATATGTATACCCATGAGCCTCTTCTAGTCCAAATCTGATTGAGCGTAAGCACCCAGCAAGGAAAGAAACATACATTGATTCTGATAAACTTTTAGGAAGTAACCCCTGACATTGAGAAAACACCAATGAGTACAAGACTCCCACTGATATTACTACAAGCTTTTGAAGGAGAACACAAAAGGAAAAATATGTTTTGTTCAGATGCCTATTTCCCGTGTTGAGACCATATTTTTAGATCTACAGGGAAAGATGCCTGCCACCAATGTTGATAAATTTCATGTAGCAATCCATTATATTGAAAAAACATTGATTCCATGTGAGAACATTGATCAGTGTGCTATAAGCTTCGGATGAAAAAAACCCATAAGATGGCATACTATGAATGGGTTATAGAAAAAATTACCATGGGCATATTATTATTGTATGAAGTATTTGGAGTGGTCAAACAAAAGCTTTTCTTTACCATCATAGCCTACCTAGGAGTCCAGAAATATAACCATCTGACAAGAATCTCTGAATGTATGTTTATCTATCTAACCAGACCCTTTTCTAGACTTAAAAATTCTACTTCTTAAGACAATCACAAAATAACTTAAGGATCAGCAAGAACTAAGGGAGTAATTTTTTGAATGCATTGTAGCTGTCACTAAGGTGTCATGATTATGGTGGGTTATTTCAAGCAATAGAGCCATCAACTGCTTACTTTCCAAATTTTTCAGTTTTACTTTTCTGTCTCCAATAATTGTACAGTTCCTTTCAATACATATTCTATAAATTTTCACAAAGTAATTTTTTCATTCAGTACACTTTCAGTTTCTTGATATGGCTTGTAGAATGTTTTCTTGTTGGATGCTATCACAAAGATGACAGAATGAACAAAACATAGTTTTTCTGAGGATATATTTATTCCATCCTCTTCTTTCTTTATGTATTTCTCAGTTACAGACATGCCATTCTGAAATATTAAAATATAGCCATTCTCACAAACCTTTGCTTATATATAATTTAGGGTCATTCGGATTTAATGAAAGAAAACAGGAAACCTGATCAACAAGATGTTGAAGTGCCCACAGACCCACGATGTCAGCTTTTGCTTCCTCTAGAGCTGAATGAAGTTCCTGAAGTTCCTGCAATGAGCCATACAGTGTTGAAATCTAATTCAGAAGATGCCATAAAGTACTTACAGGTTAAAATAATCCTACTTTTAAATCTATTTTATTATTCTGATTTGATCTACACAGAAGGGCAGATGGCACACCCAAATAGTTTCATTAGTAACTTATTTGATTTCTAATTTGCTTTAAAAAAGTAATGATCAGTATGAACTATAGTAGCAAAACTCGGACTCGGCTCGGACTCGGAAAAGTCGACTCGGGGGTCGGACTCGGGGGTCGGACTCGGCAAAAAATTCGGCAAGACTCGGAAAAAAGAAAAAATGAAAAGAAAAACAAAATTTTATTGAAAAAATAAAATTTTTCATGTATATTACTTATTAGTATATTCTAACACACTTACTCAACATTCAAAAAGGAAGGGGCATATTCTTTCTTGTATTCATCAAAATGTTTGTAATACAAAATGTGCTCATGAGCCATGACAAAATACAAAATCAAATAACAGTAGAACTAAGCAAATACAATCCCTCAAGAGTCAAACTATTAGATCCATAATTATTGAGTTGCAAGAATGAAACTCTTGGCAAATAATTCAAAGAAGATATTGGTGTTAAATCGTTGATAATGCTTGAATGGGTACTCTCCCATATTTCTAAAGCTTTTCATGATTTAATTGGTACATCATAAAATCTATATCTTGAACACCTTTATCATATAGAACCTTTCAAAATCATCAACCACTGATCCTCTTAACACTTAGGCACAAATCTAAGGAATACAAACAAAATTTAAGATATTTAAAAAAAATAAGTGACAAAGTTACTAATCCCATACCTATGTAATTATAACATTTAAATGAATTATAAATTATAGGCAATGTTGGTAAAGTAGCTCTTCTTTTCTAATGTTCATATGATATTCTTCATTTCTCTAGTCGTCACATGTACACAACACTATCTTTAAATGGGTTCTACTTTAGTAGTAATCTATGGACATAGCAATATGAGTAATAATTTATAATGTAATTATTCTAAAATTTTGGAAATTAATAGCAATATTTTATAATTTTTAGGTTAATAATTCCTATTTTTTTTTAAAGACTTTACTTCAATCATTCTTTACAATGTGTATCTTTATTGTAATTATAAATTAAAATAGAATATCTTGTCCATGTATTGTTTAAGACTTTACTTCAATCATTCTTTACAATGTGTATCTTTATTGTAATTATAAATTAAAATAGAATATCTTGTCCATGTATTGTTTATGTTGGACTTTAATACTTGGCAAGTCCTTGTTACATTTTTAAAAAATTGTTTACATTAAATTATAGCTACTACATGTATCATTTTAAATGCATTAAATGATTTTAATAAAGATCTTTATGTAATTTTTTTTTTATTTGGTTAGTGTGAGAAACCCCTACCACCAACACACAGGGCTGAGCAGTCTCCTCCCAAGGCCCTTTGTAAAGCCGAGAGCATCCATGTCACACACACAACCACCACACACCTACCCCTCACACACTCGCCCAGGCTACGGTTTGAACCTTGGACCTCCCGAAGAAGAGCCAAAACCCGTACTGTTGCGCTCCCCTGGAACATCTTTATGTGAAATTTCATTTCTATATTAAAAAATAAAATTCCATTTTTAATATATTAAATAACCCACAATTACCATTTAATACCTTTGGTTCACTATTTATAAATATCCTCTTTTAAACAATGTAAATTATCTTAATACCATAAAATTTTATATTAATTTTTTTTAATTAATATAGTCTAAATCGATACCATCAAAATTTTATTTTTAATATTTATTTTTTATTAAAATATTAATTTATATTAGCTACGATTAATTTATATCTCATCTTATTTTCCACTAAAAAAAATCTCACTAACATCTTTTCACGGGTTTCTTTCCAAAGCACCCGATGAACACTATAACATATAACCGTTAATTAATGTAACTTAATTCGATACCATCAAAATTTTATTTTTAATATTTATTTTTAATTAAAATATTAATTTTTATTAGCTACGACTAATTTATATCTCATCTTATCTTCGACTAAAAAATCTCACTGGCATATTTTCACGGGTTTCTTTCCAAAGCACCCTTAAAAAAAATATGTTCGATGAACACTATAACCATTCCAGCAAAATGAAAACTCATTATTAAAAATTTCTGTCCCAGAAAACTTATAACCATTCCAGCAAAATGAAAACTCATTAATAAAAATTCCTGTCCCAAAAAACGTGGGTTTCCTGGGACACGAATTATTAGTAATGAGTTTGTCTTTTGAGTCGTGCCCCAGGAAAATTTTCCTGTTAATCAACCTCCTCAACAAAATATTTTTCAGTAGAATTGGACGTCATAAATTCCGTGTAAAAGTTCTTCAGTTGAATTCAAAGTGATGTAAAGTTGTATGCTTCATGTACGTGTGGCACGGTTACAAAACACTGCCTGTGTCTTCCATGAGCAGACATCGGCTACTTAGAAAAATCAGATTCGATGGGTGCGCATATATGAAACATAGTCTTGAGTTTTTTTTTATTTTTTTAATTGGGCCGAGTCCCGACATCGGGACTCGGGAGTCCGGGACGGACTAGGCCGAGTCCAGGGAAAAAACGAGTCCGAGTGGGCTCGACGCGACTGAGCCCACTCGGACTCAGACTCGACCAAGTACTCGGGAGTCCGGCCGAGTCTGACTACTATGGTATGAACCATAGTTGAGAAACTCTGCAGAATCCCGATTTTTTAAAATGCCGATGCAATTGACAAACTCTTGGCGATGCAAAGATTTTTTTCAAAAAATCTGCAATTTTTTTCTTTTTCCTTTTTTTTTAGGCTGCAGCTGATTTTAGGGATTTTTCATGCAAGCCCATTTTTCAGCTGTTAATGTTTGAACTTCGAAGTTTAAAGTTTAAACCCTAAACCCGAAACCCTCTTTTTAAGTCAATATTGTTGTCTGATAACCATGTATGTAAGCCCATTTTTCAGCTGTTAATGTTTGAACTTTGAAGTTTAAAGTTTAAACCCTAAACCCGAAACCCTCTTTTTAAGTCAATATTGTTGTCTGATAACCATGTATGTAAGCCCATTTTTCAGCTATTAATGTTTGAAACTTTGAACTTTGAAGTTTAAACCCTAACCCTAGGCTAGGCCATAGGTTTTTTTTCTTTTTTTTTCCCTCCTGTTTTTAAGTAAATATTGCTGCTTGGTAACTATGTATGCAAGCCCATTTTTCAGCTGTTAATGTTTGAATTTGAAACTTTGAACTTGAATTTTAAACCCTAAACGCTAGTCTAGGCACTAGACTTTTGGGTTTAGGTTTTTTTTTCATCCTCTTTTTAAGTAAATATTGCTGCCTGATAACTATGCATGCAAATTTATTTTTCAGCTGTCAATGTTTCAATTCTAAACCCTACACCCTAGCCTTTTGGTTTAAGGTTTTTTTTTCTTTTTTTTTTCAAGTGACTGTAAATTTGTTGTTATTTGTTTCCATGTGCAGACATATAAAAAATGAAACCTCTTTTTCCTTATTGTTAATTGTAAATTTGTACCTTTTCATATTATAAGCAATACAAGATGTGTTTTCTCACTTTTATGTGTACTTCAAGCTTGAGCCTTGTATGATGTCTTGACATGAATTATTGCTTTTATTGCAATATTTAATTTGCATAATGTTAATTCATTGTAATATGCATGAAAAAAACCTTTTTTCAATAAAAAAATTCGTTTTCTTCGGTTTTTTTTTTCTTGCTGATTCTTTGCCGATTCTTTTCCTGATTTTTTGTCGATTCCCGATTTTTGCCGATTTTTAAAAATGTCGATTCTTTGCCGATTCCGATTTTCTCAACTATGGTCTAGATAGATACTCACTCACATTAATTTATTTGAGATTAAGCATTTGTAGTTGTGTAGTAAAAATTTTTATTAACTACCTTCATTTTGTGTTGGCTTCCAAAATGTCCAAATTTTGAAGATTGGGCATTATTCCAACACTTAGCCAAAATTTGGGCTTTCTCATTTGGAAATGATTTGTTTGGTCATGAAACAGAGAACTCTAGTGAATCGAATTCTCTAGATCCCTTACTAACAAGGTCAAACGGATTTGGAGGTGATGGACTTTTGTCTTGATGCATTTGCAAAGCAGGTCCAACTTGATTCGTCAAGTATATCCCCAACAATTGACTCATGGACAAACATGCCCCACATGTTGACATCAATACTAGCCAACCAAAAGGCATAGTGAGAGATAGGCCAAAGACATTTAGTCCAGAGGCTCTAAGACATTGCGATACCACAAGAAAATCTAAGGCCTTACCTTGAGGTGGGGCCAACCCCACCAATGACATCAGTTGCATGATTACAAGCCAATCAGAGAATGAGACTCACCAATGAGTGCTTTTGAAGCCAAGAATGATGGGACCATTCTCCTTGATAAACCCTAAAGAGCGAAGGCCTCATAAAGAGTGATGCTTGAAGATAATGGAAGTGATCGATATTGTCTTGAAGAGTCCCCATCCAATTAAGGAACATGATAAAGGATTAGCAAGACTAGAAGCCCTCAAAAGGCAAGAGGACTGAAAGCACTTCAGCAGTTGATACACATCCTTGACACACTCAACACGAAAATGTCTCATTTGTAGTAAAGTCAACCGGTCACCTCAAGGCATGTGGGCACTAAACCTTCAAAGAGTTAAAAAGCTTATGAAGAATCTAAATAGCCCGGTCCTGTTGTCACATTTTGCACGGGGTGCAATGTTTTCAATTTTTGTAAGAGTGCTGCTCTTCCCCTTCCCTTTTCCTCTCTTTCCCCTTCCTCTTCTCCCCCTTTCTCTCTCTTCCCTACATTCTCATTCTTCCCTCTTTCTCTTGAGCCCCTCAGTCAAATCTCAAAATGACAGCAGTTGCCCTGAAAAATGGCTAAGTGTCAGGGCGCAATCCGAATTCGCGGCGAAGTCGGAGTGCGCCCTCCGGTTGGAGCGCAGCGAGGAATGCAAAGTGCGCAGTGTGATAGAATCAGCCAGAAATTTTAAGTGTTCAGGGCGCAATCCGACTTCGCAGCGAAGTCGGAGTGCGCCCTTCTTTCTGGGCGCACTAGGTAACAGGCTGGCAAGAAAAATGACTAAGTCTTGGGGCGCAATCCGACTTCGCAGCGAAGTCGGACTGCGCCCCTTTCCGAGGCGAAGTCCGTACGGCGGTGGAGAATCGGCTTCCACCTGTGCGCAACCCGACTTCGTAGCGAAGTCGGAGTGCGCCCTTTGACAGGTGCACAGATGGGAAACAAACTCAGAATTTGACTAAGGCATGAAAGGCCTCCCCAAGCTGCGCTGTTTTCTGCCTGCGCAACTCGACAACACTCTGATCCTGGGCGAAGTTGGATAAACTGCCTTTCAAGGCAGACACGTGTCAAGCAGCATCATCCGACAAGTGTCCAACTTTGGGATCCGAGCCAAGACGTGCCGAGCACAAGGACAAGCATGGGATGCACTACTTACGCCAGCTGCCGCCTTTAGAGCTGATTGGCGGTTCTACCTGCTTCAGCTACCCGCATTCCTGCCGATGAGAAGTTCTACCTAACGCGCTGCCACGTATTTGTACAGCCTTCAGGGAGACCATGCTGCAAGTACAGTCCTGCTAGACAAAGGTCAGCATCAGCAGTTCCGCGGCTGTTTTTGTCTGCTAATGTTTGACTGGGACTTTGTGCCCATTAATGTAATTGGGGGGGTTCTCATGCTATAAATAGCCACCACGTTTTCGTTGTAAGGTGGTGGAAGGGGAATGTCTGTTAGGGAACCATTGTAGCTGTGCTTCTGCCAATTAATTTAATACATACACTTGGTCTTTGTTATCCTGTTTTTATTCTGTATGCTGCCTTTCTTTTGCATTTCTGCCTTACGTTTTCTGTGTCATGGCTTGTTGATTCATTTCAGCATTTGGTGGTCAGGTATGCCTAAGGTGCATAAATCAGAGGATACATAGGGCAAACGTTAGCGGCAGTTTTTTGTGTTATAGTGTTGTTAGTAGTGGTGATTGATGCGTTGCCGTACTGTTAGTTCCTTGGAGGGAATGTCTGTTAGGGAGCCATTGTAACTATGCTTCTGGCCCTTATCACAAAACATATACCTGGCTCTGTCCTACTGGCGAGTGACAGCATCCATAGTGGTGTGTTATGGTTATATTGGTGTTAGTAGTGGTGATTGATGCGTTGCCATACTGTTAGTTCCCCCCACCCAACTCCAATCTAATTTGGATTTCTTTCTGTACTTTTTATCTCTTTCCTGCACTCTTATCTTGAACCTCAAAACCCCAAAGGAAGCCGGCCTTCTCCGGAGATTGGCACGAAAGGCATTCCTTCCTTCCGGCCTTTCAATGTTGGTTTGCGGGTCCTAGGGCGCAATAATGACAAATCCTTTCCTAATGGCAGATTCGTGACCAACAGTTTTTGCACGCCCGGTGGGACAAGGAAGTTTCCCACCCCCAAACAGAATCGAAGCACCGGTGTTCGCTTCATTGCTGTTCAAAATCAGAACACCTGGCGACTCTGCACGAACATATCCTCTGAGTCCGAAAGACCGGTCCTAGCACCTTCGTGCAAACAAGAAGGTGGCGAGCAAGGGATCCGAGAAACACGCCTGCATTTTACGAACTAGACATCAACGCTCGAGGCGAAGTTGTCAGGCTGGCTGATCCACAAGCTCGTGTCGACGAAGCCGAGGCTGAAATCCAAGAAGAAGCCGAAGCCGAGGTCGAAGGAGCTGAGAACGAAATAGAAGAGGCCGAGGAAGAAGAGGAATCTACATCCTCGGAAGGTACCGACACTGAGTATACAACCGACGGAGGAGAAGAAGAAGAAGAGATGGCTGCCCAACAGCAGAATGATGATGATCTCTTCCCGGCGGTGGACTCTACGAGGCCCTTGGCCCTGGTCGGACAGCAAGCTGTGCCCCCTGCTGCCTTAAAATCCATCCCTACGTATGACGGCTACGGCAAGACGGCGTACGAGCACATCCAGGACATCCTTGCCCTGGCTGCATTGCACTCCATTACTGACGAAAGTGTGAAGACCCGTCTGCTGGCCCTTTCCCTAAGGGGAAAGCTTCTCTACTGGTGGAGATCGCTGCCAGAGGGATCTATCACAGGGTGGCCCCAGCTCGCCAGAAGGCTCGTGAAAGGATGCAACAAGTCTGCTGACCCCACTTCTTTGCTGCATTAGTTCCAAAGTATCCAGAGACACCCCCAAGAGGAGGTGTCTGACTTTAACATCAGGTTTGCGAGATCCTGGAAACGGGTACCTCGCGAACTTCGGCCTTCAGCTGGCATGGCTGCTCACTACTACCTAAGATCCTTCAACTCAGACATATGCCTGCTGCTGAAGATCGCCAGAATAGACTCGTTTCCTGCTCTGTACGATGCTGCCCAGCAAGCTAAAGCGGATATCATTTCCATCGGCAGACTCCCGTCCAGAGTGCAGGAACCCATTCGTCCCGACTTTCCCAGATCCCAATATCCATCAGCTTCTGGTGATGCGCCGTCCACATCAGGGCAGCAACCCCAGCAGCAATGGAATCCGGCGCCGGTCGTAACTCCTTACGGCCCGCCGCAAATGCACTATCCTCACCCGCCTCATCCTCCTCCGCATTTTCCAACACTCCCTGCTCCCCCGTAGTACGCACCTTATTCCAATCCTCCTCCATTAGCCGCATTGCCTCCACCGGCACAATTGCCGCCTCCTGACAATAACATTCAGAACACAATCCTACAGGAGGTGCGGGCTTTGGCCTCAGGTTATCATGCCATGTCCAATGACATGACCGCTCTAAAGAAGAAGCAGGCCCAGATGGACCTCGCTCCTAGGAGGCCATATCCGCCCCCGGCGCTAACAAAAGACAGGCCTCCAGAACAACTGCAGAGGCGTCCGCCTCCGAGAAATGCTGCTATCGAAGACCAACCTGGTCCTTCTGACCAGGTCAACTGGTGCACTACGTGCAACGACCCGCATTTGGAGGAAGACTACACACTGCACCAGCACTACATCCAGACTTTGGCCGGCAGCGCCATAGAGGATGATGAACTCTACATGATCCTGGACGGCGAAGCCAACTTTGCCCTCCCAGAGGAAAATCTAGTACCGCCCGCCAAGGAAGAGAAGAAGACTGCAGACGTTGCGGAAAAGCCTCTGAAAGTATACACCAGAAGAGAAAAACCGCAGCCCGGTGGGCTGCCACCGTACAAGCGGCTGTGGCCCTACACAGCCCAGGAGAGGGCATCCAAAGACAAAGCTCCAACCAAGCCTCCTCCGGTAAAGTCGGCCCCTGTTCCAGCCAAGCCTCCTATAGCAAAAGCTCCAGTTCCGGCTAAAGCTCCCGTACCTCAGCCTCCAGTTGAAACCAAAGAACAAGCCCAGGAGAAGCTGAAGTACCCGTCTCTGACCAAGAGACGAGAGTTGAGGCCACCCGGCGATGCCGGACGAAGTATGAGCCGGCAAAAGAAGCGAGAAGGAGATAGTACCTCGGGCTACAGCATAGTGGATGAGTTAAGAAGAACACCCGCTAGAATCAGCATGTATGATGCTCTTCTGCTCCCAGGCCAGGGTGGATCTGCTGCAGGAATCTCTGAAAAACATGAAGAACGGCAAGCAAATACAGCCCGCTGTCCTGGTTCAACCTCTGACAGTCTCAGCCACTGGGAAGAACAGACCGCCTCCCTTCTATCTGTCTTTACGGATGCAAGGGCACATAGTACACAACTGCATGGTGGACTCTGGCGCTTCCACGACTGTTATGCCGAAAGCCGTCTGTGACGAGATCGGGATGGAGTACACAAGGAGCAGCCAAGGCGTGCTGCAATTGGACGACACCCCTGTCAAGACAGTTGGTGTCATAAAAGACATCCCTATTCGGCTGCATAAGGCTCTCGACATCGTGGTCATCCAAGAGGTCGTGGTTGTTGACCTGGCTCCCTACTTCGGCATGTGTCTCTCCCGAGAGTTCACGGCGAAGCTGGGCGGGTACCTGTCTCTAGACTACTCACACATGGAAGTGCCCTTCAAAGGAAGAAGAGTGAAAATCTTTAATGAGAAGCCTTCCACCTTCCTAGTAGAGAAGATACCCGGAGAAGAGTTGGACCGGATGGTCCAGTTATCAGAAGAACTGGTGACGGTAGAGCTGACGGAGCAAGCCCTCGAAGTGCTACAGCTTGAAGATGAGTTCTCTTTGCGGGATTTCAATGCCGTAATTGAGACAGAGCAGGGCTGTTACACCGTTGTACAGCCCGAGAGGCTTGACAAGTCAGCTGAAAAGGAAGTGGGACCTGCACCTGAGAAGCTGTGGAAGCTTTTCTTTGACGGCGCGCGATGCAAAAATGGCACCGGTGCAGGGGTGCTTCTGGTTTCTCCGACCGGGATCCAGAAGGACTATACCTACAGGTTGGCCTGGAGTTGCACTAACAACTCAGCGGAGTACGAAGCCCTGTGCTTGGGATTGCAAAAGGCAGAGAGGCTGGGTATTAAACACCTGCAGATCTTTGGGGATTTAGAGCTGGTGTGTCACTAGGTTACGAACAAGTGCGCCTCCAAAAAGCACTATCTCAAGGCGTACCGCAACCGGGTGTGGGACCTGATGGAGTCGTTTGACTCGTTGAATGTCAAGGCGATATCGCGTGAGAAAAACAAACACGCTGACATTCTGGCGTCTGTTGGAGCCAGGTACGTTCCGGCTGACGACGTTGTCCAGAAACCGAAGCCGGTTCGCACTATTTACAGAGCCTTCTGTGCCTGATAAGGACACCCACTGGCAGGTGTTCGATTGTGACGAGGAGATCGTCACATTTTTGGTAAATGAAGCATGTTCGATCGAGAGTAGAGACCCTAATGACGAGCGATATGAGGGGTTGATACAGTTGAAAAATAATCATGTCCCAAAAGGACTGATTACGTTGGAGAGTCTATTTGATCAGAATGACAGAGCTATATCTCATAGGATCAAAGTAGACCCGAAGCAGTATGCCGACCTGGAACTCGAACCTGGTAAAACCATCAAGGTCGGGACAGACTGCACTTCGGAGGAACTTGAGCGGATCAGATCATTGTGCCAAGAGTTCCTCGACATCGTGGCCTGGTGCTACGAGGATTTGAAGGGGTATGACAGAGATGTAATCCAGCATACCATTGAGCTAGAGGATGGCGCCAACGAGAGGGCCGTAAATCCGAAAATTGAGGCCATGATGAAAGCCGAGCTCCTGAAGATGCTCGAGGCCAAAATCATCTACCCCATCAAACATTCATCCTGGGTCGCGAATTTGGTGCCTGTGAGGAAGAAGAATGGCGACATCCGTCTCTGTGTCGATTTCAGAAACTTGAATCAAGCCTCCCTCAAGGACCACTATCCGCTTCCCCAAATTGATCAAATTCTACACATCGTTGCTGGAGCCGAGAGATTCTCACTTCTAGATGGATTTTCCGGCTACAACCAAGTTTGGGTCAGGGATGAGGACCAGCATAAAACGGCGTTCACCACCAAATGGGGAACGTTCGCCTATCAGCGCATGCCTTTCGGCTTATCCAACGCTGGTGCCACATTCCAAAGGGCCATGGACCTGGCCTTCCGAGAGCTGCTCAATAAGATTATTGTCATCTACCTTGATGACATGACTGTTTTCTCTCACCAAAGAGGGGATCATGTTTCCCACCTACGGCAAATATTTGAGAGGTGTCGAGAATTCGGCATTTCTATAAACCCGAAGAAGTCTGTCTTCGCGGTAAAAGAAGGTAAGCTGCTGGGACACGTCATTTCAGAGAAAGGCCTCGCCATTGACCCTGACAGAGCAGAAGCCCTCCTTTGCTTGCCAGCCCCAATAGATAAAAAAGGGCTGCAGTCCTTCTTCGGCCAGATGAACTTCGTGCGGAAGTTCATCCCGGACTTTGCATAGGTGATCAAGCCTATGGCCGAACTGCTGAAAAAAGATACGACTTACGAATGGACAGATGAGAGAGAGCAAGCCTTCGAGGAAATCAAGGCTCGAATTGCGCAAGCTCCGGTGTTGATTAACCCGGACTACTCCAAGGACTTCATCCTGTACGCGGTGGGAGAACCGGAAAGTTACGCCGCGATCCTTACTCAGAAGGGAGACGATGGCGAGGAGCGCCCCATAGCGTTCCTGAGCCAAGTGATTCAACCGCATGAGGAAAAGTACAACTTTATAGAGTGGCAGGTTCACGCTGTCATGAAATCGCTCCGAAAGTTTAGGCACTTTGTCTCCCAGAGCAAAACGACTGTCTTTGTGATTCACCGGACGTTCGAAGCTTCATCATACAAGGAGAGCCGGGTCACAAGAGAGCAGGATGGATTGCTAAAATCCAGGAGTTCGACATCGAAGTGCGGCCCACCAAGCTTATCAGAGGCCGAGCCTTGTGTCAGGAGCTGGCCCGAAGCGCTGTAGCCGGCATCTCCGCCTGTAAGTGGGAGGACACAGCAACAAGCATCAACCTGGCCAACTCCTTATCGGAGGGGAATGATTGGACAGATGAACTGGTGAGATATTTCTGCACCGGAAGATGTCCAGATCACCTGAACGCCTCACAACGAAGGAGGTTTCGGCTAGGTGCACTCAAGTACACTCTTCGCCCCGAGGGGCTTTACTTCAAAAACATTGACGGCATCCTGTTGCGGTGCGTCAGGAAATCAGATCAGTCCAGGGTCCTCGGAGATTTTCATTTCGGGATGCCTGGAGGTCATCATTCTGCAAGGCCTACGGCCTTGAAAATAATTAGAGCCGGGTACTATTGGCCCACTCTATTCACAGACGCTTACGCGGTCTGTTCCAAGTGTGATCAATGCCAGAGGTTTGCTTGCAGAAACAGGAAAAGCACCCCTGCCCCTTCAACCGATTCAGGCCGAGACTCCGTTCCAGCAATGGGGTCTAGACTTCATTGGGGTGATTTCGCCTAATTCCTCTGCCGGACACAAGTTTATTCTTACAGCTATCAATTACTTCACACGGTGGGCAGAGGTGATCCCAACCAAAAACGCGGACCAAGAAACGGTCATCGGGTTCCTTGAAAGCCTGATTACCCGCTTCGGGGTTCCAGAGTCAATTGTAACGGACAATGGTCCGGGGTTTGCAGGCGCTGTACTCACGGAGTACAGCGGCAAACTTGGCATTTATCACAAGATGTCTTCCAATTACTACCCGCAGGGGAATGGCCTTGCTGAGTCTACTAACAAGAACCTCCTGATCAGAAGGACCATTGAAAGGAACAAGCGGACTTGGCATTCACTCCTGAACCGGGCACTGTGGGCGGACAGGGTTTCGTTCAAAACGTCCATTAAAACGTCCCCCTATGCGCTCGTCTATGGCAAAGATGCTGTCATGCCATCTCACATCGAAATCCCCGCTCTCTGGATGTTGGACGAAGAAAGAAGCAGCAGAGACCCGGTGGGTGACAGACTGTGCCAACTCCTGCAGTTGGAGGAAGACAGGGAAAAAGCATACCAGGCCTTCACCAAGCATGTTGAATCCACTCAAGGCTGGTTTGCGAAAGGCACCACTGCTCGAGTTTTTGAAATCGGGGACCTGGTGCTGAAGTGCGACTCATTAAAGGCGAAGCCGAGCAACCACGGAAAATTCGATGCTCTCTGGGAGGGCCCCTATCAGATTGCCCGGGTGAACCATCTCAACGCTTACATACTTCGGGATATGGAGGGTCAGCTCCTGCCTATTCCCGTTAACGGGTTCCATTTGAAAATATACCGCTGTTGAAGGCGTCCTAACGGGCCCTTCCTTGTAACATATTTCCCTTATGCATTTTTAAATTTCAGTATGTACAGTTTTCAGCTTTCAAGTTTTTCCAGTTTAAGAGCCCAAGTCGGACAAAAGGAGAAAGCTCTGACTTCGCAGCGAAATCTGGTGTCGCCCCTGAAAAAGAGCGAAGTTCGAAAAAAGGAGACTGCCCAAGAAAATGGTAAAAATCTGCTAAGTCCGGGTGCGCAACCCGACTTCGCAACGAAGTCGGGCTGCGCACCTCCCAAAGGGCCCAGTTGGAGAAAGAGCACCAAGAGGAAGTTAACTGTTCGGGCTGCGCTGTCTTTCAAAGCGAAGTCTGACTTCGCGCGCGAAGTTTGGGCGAGCCCAGGTTTCGTGCGAAGTGTGAGATGCGCCCCGTTTTCCGGGCGTGGCTCGGGTGGCTCAATAAAGAAAAAAGCATAGGCGAAAGGCAGCAAGTGTCAGTTCGGACTGCGCCCAATTTTGGGGCGAAGTCCGACTGCGTGGGCGAGTCGGACTGCGCCCAATTTTCGGGCGAAGTCCGATTGCGCCCTGTTTCTTGGGCTCAACTTGGAGGGTTTACAAAAAAATAAATGAAAAATTAATACTCCAAGTGTGGGCCCAGGGCGCGCAACGGCTGTGAAGGTTGGGTTTCCGAACCAAAAGGGTTTTTCCCTCGAGCAATGTGCCCAGATTGTGGCAGTGACGTCAGCCATGGCGCAGCGTTCAAAGTCAAATTTAATGATTGCGCAATTTTCAAGGAAGATGCAATTAAGAAAGCAAGGCGCGACAGCCAGGATGTGTTTTTCAAAGGACATTCCTTGCACGGCCGCCAAAAAACATAACGCTGCCACAAGCCAGCCGACCTACCCCCTCCTGCGCACCATTAATGACGCTGTCACTATCATTTAAAGGGGGTCTGGTGCGCCCAGACATGCCAAATCGTGCAAAATATTCCTGTGACTGCGAAATCTTCTGCAGACGTCCAGAAATCATAATTATTGTTGTTTCGAAGGAATGGACAAAGGAAAGTTGCCAGTGCAGGCTCAATCCAGCGAAGGGCGCGAAAGTGGGGATTTCCCGCAGACAGATGCTTTCAGGGGTGGGACGCCGCAAGAGCAAAAGTCAAAATCCCGGACAAAGAAAGTACAGCGTGGGCAAGCCCCACCACCACCGGTTAATTACCTGTCTGGGTACAAGGACGGCTCATTTTCCATGAGCCTCACTAAACTGCGGATAAATGTGGAAAGTTGGGCTGATAAAGTTTCGCCCTCTCACCATTTCGAGGCTGAGTACAAGTCGAACCTTCATCGGTTCTTGTGCCCTCCTGTCCACCAATGCCCGGAGCTGGTCGACATCATTGTCAAACATTACAGGCCAGCTACCCGGCAAATTTGCAACTGCAGCGGAAAACCCTTGTTCGCACTCCGCGAGAGAGACCGTCCGGCCGGCCTTCGCCCCGGGGTTGCAATATGACTCCAGCGCGATTGTTAAAAGGATAAATCTTGGCGAGCAAGCAGGGCGCTTTACGCATACAAAAAAGATGAGGGATTTCCTCAAATCAGAGTTGAACGCCCCACTCGCAGCTGGACAGTGGCCAACCGGCCCCATACCCCTGGAAAGATTTCAGAGCAAATACATATACACCATCCTGGCGTGGGTCTTCGGCTGCGACTCCGACGAGCTGGTACGGCCGTACCAGCTGGCACTGGCAGAATGTCTCCTGTGCGGAGAGTCTTATGAACCAATAGCGCAGAAAAGTGGGAAGCGCCCAATCTTCTTCGACTGGGCGGACTGGCTTGCATACGCCATTCACTCCAGCCTGGTGAAGCTACAGAAAAAGCAGTCAACTGAATTTCGGTTCAGTTCATTCTTGGCTTGGCTCTGTTTGTATCACTTGCACTCCCGTATGCCGATCCCCAACCTGAAGAAGGAAAACGAGAAGGGAGAGCCACATCTCGTCTATATGTGGACGGATGACCTATACCGGCAAGGGTCTTATTACAAGTTCAACTTCAACTTTCTGGGCTTGGTCATGTCAGTCTTCAGCGACGGTGAGATCCCTCGCCCCCCGCAGGAAATGACAAACTATTTGCTGAATCACAAACTCGGGGACGTTTTTAGACTGACGCAGGGAATCGTGGTTAGAATCTACGGATTCAAGGGCAAGCCTCATCTGCTGCCCTACTGGTGCACGGATCATCAGTTTGGGATGGAGGTTGCACGGCAGATGGACTTCGTTGAAGAGGAGTTCGGCCAGGGAAAGAAAAAGGGCCATATTTTTCAATATCCTCTTTCCTGGGCGAACGTCGAAATATCAAAGATAGGACAGCATGTCTATCTCGAGTGGGAGCTCTATGACATTGGTCTGATTCTGCTGCCGCAGCGTTGGAAGTACGACCCATACTAGATAAGGGGAAGGTTTGCACATATCTGTCCCCGGGTAGATATAATCGAAGACAGATGCGATGTGGTCCATGTTGACCTCGACTGGGAGATTGACTCGATGGAAGCATGGCCTCTGTGGCGGGAGTTTTCTTGCGAGGAGGTAGCATATGACCCCGAGCGAAACCCGGACCACAAGTTCACTTCTCCCGGATTCAAGAAACTCATCACCAAGCTAGCAGGCCTTAACTGGCCAAGAGAAAAAGTTGTTGAATGCTGGAAGATGAGGTGCCGCACGCAGCACGATAAATCCATCAGGAGGAATCTGGTCGTTGATGATGATTTTTCAACTCTATATGACCAGCACATTGGCAGCTGGCGGCCTTTCGCATTTCGAGATTACGTTCCCCGAGGTCCCTTTGAGGGTTATAAAGGGGGGTCTTCCTCCCAACAGTTGTACACTTTTACAACTGCCAGTGCGGGCCCAGCAGATATCCAAGTGGACCCAATGCAGCCTGTTGCTTCCAAGGTGGTGCCCGAAAAGGCACAAAAATCAGTCAAGTCAACGCCCGAGGTAACTCCTCAGGCACAAAAGACGCCAGCGCCACCAGCGAGCGGACCGGTCACAGCAGATCTTCTGCAAGTCAAACCCCAGTACAAGTTTACCATGGGAACATCAGCGCTCGCTGCACCTACTTCATCTCCTTTCGAACTAGCCATTGCTCCAGAAGAGAAAAAGAGGAAGAGAGTTGATAGGGTCAGGCGACCTCGCCTGACGGTGCAGCAGTCAGTCACAGAGCCGCAGCCGCGTCCAGCCGCTCCAGAGGTTGTTTCTCTGGATAGTCCTGAGCCAACCGCCGGAACCAGAACCGTAGACATCCATCCAGCATCGGCTCAGGCGAAGCACTCAGGTACGTCCGCTGCCCCGCTCCCTCAGATCCCATCTGGCCCTACTCCAACTCCATCTCCCGCTCAATCCGAGCAAGCCATGGCCGCATCTTCCTCCCCATCTCCACAGCCTTCTAGCGGCCACCATTATTTCGACCAGTTTGCTCAGGACCCCAACGCCTCTCTATCCCTAAGACAAACCCCAAACCCTTCACCCGTGGTTAGTGCTGAAGCTGCGCGTTCACTGTTGCATCCATCGCCTCAGCCGCTTGAAACCCTTCCAGCATCAACCGCTCCGCTCTCTGCTCCTCGGTCGCCCTCAAAAGCGGCCGTTCCTTCCAAAGCCCTCCTGGTTTTTCCTACTTCCCTGTTCGCGGGAGAGATGTCACAACAGAACCCTAGGCTGGGGGAACCGGACTTCATGGACGATCTCCAAAACACGGACAATTTGCCTCTGGCAGCAAGAGCCGTAGAATATCCTATCTCTTTCCTCCAAAACTTGAAGCGGAGGAGACCTAAGGAGATAGCCGCCCCGGTAAAGCGCACCAAGTTTGACTTCGAGAGGAGAGTGCTCACGACAAAAAAGATAACTCCAAAAGTGAAGAAGCCTCTCCGGGAAATGACCAAGGCGGACTACGAGCTTCAGAGAAAGGAGAAGAGCTTTGACGATATCCACAAGCAATACGAGATTCAGGGAATCATTCGTAAAGCGGATAATCTCCTTGTTAAAAATCAGGAGGAACGGGAAGAGCTTTTCCGGTTGCAGGACAAAACAAGGCAGCTTGAAGAGGACCTGTCTAGGCCCACTGAGTAGCTGGAATCGGCGCAGCGAGAAATAGATTAACTAAAAGCCCAGCTGGCTGCTTCTCAGCAAGAAGCCGCAACGGAAAAGCAGGCAGCCCTAGAACAAATTTCTCAGCTCCAGGAGTCTTTGAAGCAGGCGCAGTCGCAATCTGCAGAGAAAACATCTCAAGCGACGGTCTTTTCAAAGAGCAAAGTTAAGGAGATGCGGGCTGATTTGCTGCGGGGATGCAAGCCCCACACATATAAAGCTATGTCGGTCCTAGATTTCGCATCCAGGATCCAAGAAGTTTCTGCCCAGGGAAAGCCTGTGGTAGAGGAGGCCGAACGCCAGGCGAAGCAATGGCTGGACCTGGTGATAAAACTTCAGGAACACGAGCGCGATGGCCTCCAATTCTCCCCCATGTCCTCATTCGCTGCAGAATGGGCAGATGCAAGGGTAACCTTGCATAAATATTTTAAGAAAACAGAAGAGGTGAGAGTTGCCAGACGAATGTTGGATGCATTCGAACATGAAAGAGACATTTGTATGGCTCCCTTTCACGCTCTCTCTGAACTAGGGTGCCCAGGCTATGTTGAGAATGGTGAGTTTCTCACCCATGAGCAGGTGAAAGCGAATTGGCGGTCCTTTGAGGCAGATACAGCTGAGATCGATAGCTGGACCGAGCCAATTCAAGAAAGTCAGGTCACCCAGATGGTGTCCAAGTGCTGCAAGATCAGCTCCTACTTCCAGGAGTTGGGAAAGAGATACCTCACCATCGACTTGCACGCGGTCGCTGCATTCCACGTAGCATTAGAAGAAGTTGCTGACCGCCGACCCTTCGAAGCAGAAGCCTGGGGCCAAGCGCAGGCCGCATACAAGCGCATCTGCGAGGAAAAAGCCGACGCTGGGGAGCATTCGGAAGGCGAATCCGAGGAGGCAGCTGCCAGAAGTAGATCTGAAGAACAGTTGCCGCGAGGAGAACGGCCAGAGCAGCAGAAGGCAGGGGAAGTAAGTTCCTCTGCACCCAATGGATGAAGGCATGGATTCTTTGCGCCGAGGCGAGCTCGACACCCCGCGAGCCACCAAGAATGTTGTCACATTTTGCACGGGGTGCAATGTTTTCAATTTTTGTAAGAGTGTTGCTCTTCCCCTTCCCTTTTCCTCTCTTTCCCCTTCCTCTTCTCCCCCTTTCTCTCTCTTCCCTACATTCTCATTCTTCCCTCTTTCTCTTGAGCCCCTCAGTCAAATCTCAAAATGACAGCAGTTGCCCTGAAAAATGGCTAAGTGTCAGGGCGCAATCCGACTTCGCAGCGAAGTCGGAGTGCGCCCTCCAGTTGGAGCGCAGCAGGAATGCAAACTGCGCAGTGTGACAGAATCAGCCAGAAATTCTAAGTGTTCAGGGCGCAATCCGACTTCGCAGCGAAGTCAGAGTGCGCCCTTCTTTCTGGGCGCACTAGGTAACAGGCTGGCAGGAAAAATGACTAAGTGCTGGGGCGCAATCCGACTTCGCAGCGAAGTCGGACTGCGCCCCCTTTCCAGGGCGAAGTCCGTACGGCGGTAGGAATCAGCTTCCACCTGTGCGCAACCCGACTTCGCAGCGAAGTCGGAGTGCGCCCTTTGACAGGTGCGCAGTAGGGAAACAAACTCAGAATTTGACTAAGGCATGAAAGGCCTCCCCAACTGCGCTGTTTTCTGCCTGCGCAACTCGACAACACTCTAATCCTGGGTGAAGTTGGATAAACTGCCTTTCAAGGCAGACACGTGTCAAGCAGCATCATCCGACAAGTGTCCAACTTTGGGATCCGAGCCAAGACGTGTCGAGCACAAGGACAAGCATGGGATGCACTACTTACGCCAGCTGCCGCCTTTAGAGCTGATTGGCGGTTCTACCTGCTTCAGCTACCCGCATTCCTGCCGATGAGAAGTTCTACCTAACGCGCTGCCACGTATCTGTACAGCCTTCAGGGAAACCATGCTGCAAGTACAGTCCTGCCAGACAAAGGTCAGCATCAGCAGTTCCGCGGCTGTTTTTGTCTGCTAATGTTTGACTGGGACTTTGTGCCCATTAATGTAATTGGGGGGGGTTCTCATGCTCTAAATAGCCACCACGTTTTCGTTGTAAGTGGTGGAAGGGGAATGTCTGTTAGGGAACCATTGTAGCTGTGCTTCTGCCAATTAATTTAATACATACACTTGGTGCTGTTATACTGTTTTTATTCTGTATGCTGCCTTTCTTTTGCATTTCTGCCTTACGCTTTCCTGTGTCATGGCTTGTTGATTCATTTCAACATTTGGTGGTCAGGTATGCCTAAGGTGCATAAATCAGAGGATACATAGGGCAAACGTTAGCGGCAGTTTTTTGTGTTATAGTGTTGTTAGTAGTGGTGATTGATGCGTTGCCGTACTGTTAGTTCCTTGGAGGGAATGTCTGTTAGGGAGCCATTGTAGTTGTGCTTCTGGCCCTTAACACAAAACATATACCTGGCTCTGTCCTACCGGCGAGTGACAGCATCCATAGTGGTGTGTTATGGTTATATTGGTGTTAGTAGTGGTGATTGATGCGTTGTCGTACTGTTAGTTCCCCCCACCCAACTCCAATCTAATTTGGATTTCTTTCTGTACTTTTTATCTCTTTCCCTGCACTCTTATCTTGAACCTCAAAACCCCAAAGGAAGCCGGCCTTCTCCGGAGATTGGCACGAAAGGCATTCCTTCCTTCCGGCCTTTCAATGTTGGTTTGCGGGTCCTAGGGCGCAATAACGACAAATCCTTTCCTAATGGCAGATTCGTGACCAACAGGTCCTTGTTAGGAAACTCATTAAAAACAACACATTCACACAAACATGGCAAATAAACATAAATGCTTGAAACACAAACTATTGCAATACGAAATATAAGTGCAGAAATGAAACAATCTCACAAAGTAACACAAAATCACAGGCCACTTCGAGGGGGCAACCCCCTTCAATACTTTCATTCAATTATGCTATAAGATACATTCATTCCTGCCCGTTGCAATTTTAAAGATTTTATCTACCACCTAACTCCCAAGGTTGACTTACATGCAAAATGCCACCCGAGCTAGAATCTCCTACCTATAAAACAGTTACATTCTTGATAACAGTTACATATAATGGTGCCACTTGTCTAGGCGCTTCTAGAGCCACAACTATTACAAAATATTACAAAACATTATCATGGGTGTCCCCCACGTTCAACAAGGGTTATTACATCATAGTGTTAGGATGAGGTCCTAACATGCCCTTCCCCTTCGAAAAGCTTTGTCCTCAAAGCTGAAGATGAGGAAATTGTTGCTGGAGCTGTTAAAGAGGTTCCCACATAGCATCTTCAACTTGTAAGCCATGCCATTGGACAAGAACATCGATGATGACACATTGGCGAAGGGTACACGATTTGCGGTCTAGAATGCATTCAGGTTCAAGAATCGGGAGGAGAATCGACAAAAAATCGGGAGGAGAAACGGAAAAAAATCGGCATATTTTCATTGAAAAACAGAAGAAAATGCAAGAAAAAAAGCTTTTTTATGCATATCAGATTTTTTCGGGCAAAAATTGGCAAAAAATCGGCTAGCCTATGAATCGGGAAAAATTGGATCGAATCGCGATTTTTTGCAGATTTTCTCAACTATGATCAACACAATCAATACATACACTTTCAACACATTCTTTGTCTTCACAAACAATGCTCAAATCCCTTGTGTCGCATGCTATGTCTGTTTTTTGTATCACTAGTCTCACAACATGCATCTATCATTATGGGTCTCAAATCATAAGTATCACAACTTACATCTATCTTTTGAAATAGGTCACTAGTATCACAACACACATTTGCTGTCATGGGCCTCAAATCACTTGTATCGCAATTCATTTTTTTTTTGTATGAACACTAGTGTCACAACTCACATCTTTCATTTTGGGTTTTATCTTTTCTTCCCTATTGTACTTTCTCGTAAGAACATTAAGAGTGAGTAATGCTACATATATTATTTTTCCTATTTCAGCAGGTAATGTAACAAGATTTGTAGAGCATTCATTAGCTTCTTCAAGAATAAGATTTATGTAGTCCTTAAGTGTTGAGAAATCCCCTTTTTCAGCTTCTTCATGAATCATTGGTAGGTACCACATTAATTCTACTGATGCATTATTTTGAGCTTTTCTGATAATGGAATGTAAGCAAGAATTCAGGTTTAACAATTTTTCATTTTCATCAATATCTTCTTGAAAAATATCTCTAGCTATTTGGCTTTTATCATGACCATCACATATATCGACTGTCTCCCAAACATTTTCTGCATAAAAATTCTCTAACTCACAATCATTCTCAAGAGCACTATCTCTAGTGTCGTTCTGAAGTAGGTCACGTGTTAAGTTTTCACTCATCATTTTGAGTTTATTACTCAATACTTCATCTTGTTCTTGTTTAGAGTATTCTTTGCAAGATTTTGATGTCAAACTTATTTTTGATAACCCATTCATTTGAATTTCTGGTTGTATACTTACTTCCGATGATGCACAGCTTTTAATATCACTTTGTTTCTTAAGTGTACCTCATATTAGGCACCTTGAATAATTTGTCCTTTCTCTTTAATGTAAACTTTTATCTCTTAAATGTTTTTTTTTTTAAACTGGGACTTCTCTTCTACATTATTTCAAAGTGCCAATTCTACTTCATAAGGTGATATGTAGAGAAAAGAAAAACATAATTTTCAACCCGATAAATAAAAACCAAACTAGGAAATTGAACTTGAGATTCCCATCTCCCGTCAGCGCACTCTTGCCTATTTGTTCTGGGAATGTCGGAAATTTGTGCCAGAACAACATCCAAATTCTCCAGTTGTGGGGAGTGATTGCTAGATCCTTCTTTAGCATTTTAGTTGCAGCAACAGGCCACGTATCACCAACAGTAAAAAAATTTGAGATTGCCGAATTTCACTCTCAGGCTGGCAGTTTGGCACTCTCCTAACGTCCACCTTCCGGACCACATGTGGCACAAAATAGAAATTTCTACAGGCAAATATGTGAGCTTTAGGTCCAAACAGCGGTTACACAAATAAACCGTCGGAAGAGAGAAAACTGCCAGAATTCACAACGAAGTTGCCATAGTTGCCGCTCAAATGCTCTTCCTCTTCTCTTCAATCTTCTCTTGTTCACTTTCTTTCCAACAATCTCATTCTTGGTTAAGGATGCAGAAGATTAAGCTAGACAAGGTAATTCTCCAACTGTATAAAACAGAAAATTCCGGCCTCCCTTTCTTCCACAAAATGCTTAGCTTAGTCTGAGGAACACCACCACTAACCAAGAACCACAGGCGAACCACGAGCCATGTGTTGCTTTCCTCTTCTTCTTTTTTAAATGAAAAACTCATTTTTTTTACATCGTACAACTTTTACTCACAATAATATACCAATATAAAATTGGACCCGATTGCTGTCATTGTACCCTTTCTCTCGGACTATCCACTTTGTTGTTACCCACTGATTAACACTCTAGCCAAAAACCCAAAACAATAGAAACAGTGTAGACAAAATTAAGAGGTATAGCTACACCACTAATTAATATGGCTGTGGTTATGAATACAAGCCTTAGCTTATCTTATCCTCCTGGCGCTGCACCTGCAACATATGGATTTTCCTATTCCTGCAACGACACTCTTCTCCTCAAGAGTTTTCTTGAACAGAAAAAAAATCACATGCAGGGCATGTCGTCGGAGGGCGACGGTTGTCCCTCCTTGGAAATCTCAAACCTCACAATTGTTGCCTAACAGGTCTCATGACTTTCTCGGCTTTGATACCACTGTTAGCTTAAGACCCAAATTCAGTAATAAATTCACACATCAAGATTCAAATACAAACAAAAATGCTTATATATTACTCACATATGATACATATTTTTCTCACACAGATACATTCTTTCCAGCTACGGATTTATAGATAATGGAGTCTCTTTGTATTCTTAAAACTCTTTAATTTTCCTTATCTTTTCACCTTCATCTTCAACTATCTCTTCATCTCCTCTCAATCTCTCGGGAGATATTTCTCTTCAATTTTCTCTTATAAGGGAAATATTTATTAATCCCCCCTGCAATGATTACACAATATCAAATAATTACAAGATGCCAAATAATGTAGTATTCTCTAACAATACCCTTATAAACAACTAAGATCTGCGGTGCACAGTCTTCACTTTATGCATATTAAAATATCCATCTGAATAGCAGTTTGAGTATCCTGCATAGTATAAATAAAATAATTTTGCCTAAATCCACCAGAGCAAACTATATGATCAAATTCATGAAGATCCTTATCTTTACAAGAGAGAAAACCTCCAACCAACAATCACAGCTGGGAGATCATTCTGTTGATACCAACACGAGCCAGCAGGACAAGAAGAAATTTTAATCAATAAGAAATAGGCCATCCATTCGAATCATGGGTATCAGAAGGACCTGTTCAAGGTGGACGGAGGGACCATGGAGGCAAGGAAGTGATGCCAGGGGAAGCACCATATACCCCTTGGAGCCTAGTTCTCTCATCTCTGAACAGGATAAATACATTGCTACAGCAATTGACAAGTGTCATTGCATGTCTGCTGTTTCGCTTCCAGCTTCATTTACACTTGCTCTTGATTCATATGTACCAAGGTGTACCCTCTAGGTTCTCCCTTTTTATTCTTGTTTCTAGCCTTCATAGTTAATGCTTACATGCCCTGCTGTCCCAGAAACTCCATGGAACATAGATAATAACTTTATATAATAATATAATCTTACATACTTATGACATGTATTTAGCTATCTTATTAAAAATCTATTTTAGGGTCATTTATTAATAAGTAGGTAGAAGGGGGTATGACTCTCTATGTTATACCACCATCCATTCACGTTACATAAGAGACCTATTGAAACCTTAATGTATATGCTCCAAAATAACCCAAATTAGATATAATTGCAGATTAAGTTTTCATAAAACATTTCTTATATTTTCTATAATTAACCCCAAAAATATATAAATTAGTGTTCTTGCAAAAACATGCAGCTATTAGTAGTGCTAAAAGCTCTTAGCAGCTTCTGAAAACACATTCGTACACCATGTAGATCTGTCTATTCCTCAATTACAAATAACATGGAAATGAATGTATCATACTATTGTCTCATTTTCTGCACAGTAGGCACAACTCTATTAATGAGAAATACAAGCTAGATGGTATAATATCAGAAACCAATGTCACAGAGATCATACCCGCCGAACTGTTGACTCCCTGCCACCAGGAAGCTGTATGGTGTGAGGCCCTATCCCATGGCAACATTCATGGCAAATTGTGTGTGTGAACATGGAATCAAAATCTACATATTGCTTTTGTTCCTTGGAAATGCACATCTCTGCTATTGGTAGAAGTATAGACCTAAACCTGCAGAAGAGAGGGCAATATCAGTATTTTTTTTATTAAATAGTATGAACAACAAAAGAATCCATTACAAACATTGAGCAAGGAAATCTTAAACAGTCTCCCTATTTTGACTAATTGTGATAAACATATCTCGGTAACAATAAAAGTATGACTTGAGTTGAATCTATTACTTGGCTTCGGAAATATTTTTCAGTATGACCATAGCAGTTCCCCGTTCTTTTACAATCCTCTCGTCATTGGGCAAATTAAAGGCAATCGTCTGAGGACCTTTAATATCCTGCATCAATATTTGATTAGTCTGCATCTACTACACAGGTTCTTTCGTTCAGGAATGAAGTAACACAAACATGAAATAGATAAAACATAAAACATGGTTTTAACAATTAAGATGTGCAATAAAACCACAGAATTTCTCAAATGAATTACAGCTACCAGATTAATTGTTTTTTAGGAGAAGCAAAAGATTTAGTTCCAACTGCAAATTTAATTTATTAATTCTTAGTATGTGTTAATAGTTGCCACTTTAAATGTCATATTTAATATCGGGTTAGTTAATAGCTAGTTCAGGACTCATCAGTCATGTCTATAATATAGGTGTATAAATAAAATCGTGATATTGTGTACACATACACTACAATAATGAAGTTTACTAATTTCTTTCCCTCTTTTTTGCATATATGTGAATGCTCAAGTACAAACATGTTTTCAAAGAAGAAGAGCTAGAGTCTGTAACAAGTTTGTACATCATGTGGGCCTTGTACTTATGGACAGCCCAATAACCCCAACTTGAACACACCAGCAAGCTCACATTAACCAGTGATTCCAAACTGCATAAACAGCCCAAACTCAAACACATCCACAAGTTCCATCTTTATGATGAAAACTGCTCACTCCTGTAGCACGGTGGTGGTATTCCACCCTTGGAGGAACAATTTGGATTGACAGATTAACTATCTACAACTTGCAGTGATGCAGCTGTACGGCTTGCATCATCTCTTTCTCCCTAACGACCTTAGTACTCTAGCCAGCCCAGTCTGAGAATCAGACGGCCTACACTCTTCCCAGATGGCTGGCACTAGCCAAACAACTTGCCTTCAGTCTTGACAGCCTGACAACTGCACTGTACGACCCTATACGACAAAACTAGGAAAAGAAGAAAATGACAGGATTGAATCTAATCTACTGCAGCAATCAATCAATAGCAATACATGCAAATCACACACAATAGCAGTAACAAATGATGAACAAGTATGAACAGATATGGCATTAATGATAGCCTGTTATGGCATTCTCTTACATGCACATCCTGTGCAGAATACCTCCAATGCACTCTATACTACCTCTCCTGGCATACACAATGCAACTACAATGGACTCATTCCAGCATATACAATGTCTCCCATGTGTGTGTTTACCCTCTATGTGTGTACATGTACCTTCTGTGTGTGTACCTCTCAAATGAATGTAGGGGGAAGGTAGTTACAAGCAACTACCACCCCCGACACCTCACCTCCTAATTACAAGACAAACTAGTGTTAACTATTTTTGCATGACTCACTTCATACATATCTCCACTTAAGTCATTAATACATGCATTATTCCAACATACAACTTTTATCCAAAATTACAAAACTTATTATATGCATATATGACATCCACACATATTTTATTTCTGACTTTTCTTTTGCTGAGGTGGCAAGTCAGAACTAGCGCACCTTGACCCATCTCCCCTCCCCTCTAGATTGGTCAACGTCCTCGTCAACGATTGTTGTTGCTCCTAGGGACTTTGGCTTTATTGAGGTTGGGGTGATCGAATAAGTACTCTTCCAAACTCTTGGATTTGCAACTTCAAGGCTTCATTCTCTCCCTTGAGCCTCTTGGCATAGGCCTAGTAACGAGCCCACTAGAAGCCATAATGATGCGACTTCTGCTTGACTTCTACCAGCCTAGCCTTTAACTCAACCTCCCTCTTCGTTGCTTCGGCTTCCTTCCTCACAGCTACTGCCAACTGCTCATCCCGTTCCATGATCAGTTGATCTTTATGAGCAAGCTCCTTCATCTTGACTTCTAGAGTTTGCTCCCTCACCGCACATTCAGACTTTAGTTGTCCTATCAACTGATCCTGTTGTTCCTATGTTTGCCTCATAGCCTCTATTTCCTTCCTCAACTCTACTAGTTCAGTTTCAGCATCCTGTTGCACTTGCTGAAGTTGTCCTTCCACCATCTGCACTTGGTTAGCCTGCTCTTCCTCTTTCAGCTTTAGGCTACAAACCATCTGCTGAAACGTTTCTAAACCTGCTGCTAACCACTAAATAAGATATGCCAAAAAGTTCATTTTGGCATAAGATTTTACCAACTCAAGTGCCAACTTCACATACTTGACACTTGGAAGTTCAGGATAGGGCATCATATTTCCTTCATCAACATAAACCTATGGTGGATACCGATAGAGTACTTGAGTTCTTTCTGGCAGATTCCTGATTTCCAGCATTGAATTGACACTGCTACTACCAACTCCTAGCTCCCATGGCTGCATTTGATATATTTCTGCAAACTTCTTCATACGCTCATCATCATAAGCCAAATGCCTCAACTCACATTCCATTCTCAATTGCCATAGCCTCTAGTCTCAAACAATCCACTCACTTTCTCAAAAAATGTATCAACCTACTCATTGATATTTTCTCCAAGAACTGGTGGTCTCCTCAAATTTGGCACTTCTATGATGAAATGCTCACTTGTTTCCTCCTCTGCTAGTTCCATATTTGTGTCATCCTCGGTGGTGGTCTCCTCCACATCCTCCCCATCGTGACCTATCAAGTTGATCCTCTGTTTGGCTGTCCTTCCTTACCTGAATCTTTTCTCCATCTGCATCAATAGTCTTCTCCATTGTTTTCACCATCTCCTTACCTTTCTCAAGTTCTTCCTCCAATGGTTGACTACTTTGGCCTTCTTGCCATAGTCTATACTCTAATGCAGGTTGTTTACCTTTCTCTCAACTCTCCTTCAGCATTGCTGAACTTGGTGCCGTAGTCTGCGTTGTTGTAGATGTAAACTCCATTGGTGGTCCCTCATCCAACGAAGGCAATCCACATCTATCCACAATGTCTGCATATTGCCTAAGTGGTGTGGTGTTGTAACTTTCTGGTGTATCAACATTGTCCACCTGCATTGAAACATCACCAACAAAGTCTCCTCCTGGTTCTCCATCCAATGGTGGTGATGCTTCCACCACATCAACTACAATCTGAACTTCCTCATCTACATCTACAATGATCGCTGGATCCTATGCTGACTGTTGCATAGCATTCTTACCCGACTGTTGTGTTGTCTTTTCCATACACTGCACTCTTTGCACAACAGGTTCTTGCACACTTGGTTGTTGTCTCCTTGTTGCAACCTCACTTGAAGTCACCCTAGCACCTACAGTGCCTCCTTACACACCTTAACTCCCTGGTTGTGCTGGAGTTCCCTTCTACATTGCTTGTTGCAACTTTCCACACTTCTCACTCTGCTGGCCCACCACTTCCTTCTACACACTGCCACCTTCTTTCTTCTTTCCTGTGGCCTGTTGTGGGGGTTCTTGGTTTACTAGCTACTATTGTTGCTGATTTTGTTGTTGTAACTTGTTCAAGTTGCACTCCCATTTTTTGCCACTGCTACTCCAACTTTCTTCGCCTCTTCTCCTTGCTCGGCTCCTTTGTATATGGTAGCTACTCCTTAGCCCCATCAGACTCATCACTCATTTCAGCTACAACATCCATTTCGTCACCTAATGCTTCCTGTGCCTTTCTCTTCTTTGAGGCACTTTTCTTCTTCTTTCCCAAAGTACTGGTCTTCATCAATGGTACAACATGTACCCACTTGAAAATCGTTGGTGCATGCTCCGGAATAGTGTGAGGAGGGTTCAGTCTTGGAAACTGAAGCTTCTCCTGTGACACTGCATCCAAAATTAAAGCAATGGCATGGAAAGCCATTGAAAAAATTTCAGTATACTGCATCAGAAAATTCTGAATGCAGTTTAACAAGAATGTAGCCCAATCATACAATTCTCTGGCCATTATTCCTTCCATATATAGTATGAGCCAAGTGGGCATCTCCGAGGCTCTTTGTTTGCCAGACAATCTGGACATGATCACAATCATTGTGCATCGCAGCTAACCAGACTTCAAATGCTACATCTTCAATCTGCAGCTCCCATGCGTCGTCAACTTAGCCACTTCCTACAGACTGAGATTGGCAACCTTATCAACAAAATTCCTCAACCGGTAGGACTCCACTCCTTTCTTCTTTGTCGGTCTAGTGAAAATTCTTCAAAAACTGCTTGGGAAAAATGACACTGTTGGAGAATATTACATCATTTGGTACATGCAAATGTACCCCCATGGTACCTTCATGGTACAAATGTAAATATGTAATAGATAAGGTTGAGTCTATAGTTTAGATGAATGATTTATATTTCCCCTTTCATGTAAGTGTCAATGTGTAGGAAATGCACAAGTGTCATGTAAGAGTGCAATGTGCAAGAAATGCACAAGTGTCATGTAAGTAAGAGTGCAAGTGTGTATTGAGAGAATGTGCACAAGTGTCTTGTATGTAAGTGTGCAAATATGTAATGAGAGAATGTGCACAAGTGCCATGTATGTAAGTGTGCAAATGTGTAGAGTGAGGATGTACACAAGTGAATTATTTTAGGAATGCATGTAGGAGAGTAAGAGTCATGTAGAAGTGTGCAAGTGTCATAGAGTCAAGTATGCAAGTAAGAAGAGAGTGAAGAGTCTAGTATATCACAGCATTAATAATAGCCTATCACGGCATTCTCTTCCACACACAGTATCTGATCCTATGCAGAATACCTCCAATGCACCTTATACTACCTCTCCTGGCATACACAATTCAACTACAATGGACTCTCTCTGGCATATACAATGTCCCCCATGTGTGTGTGTACCCTATGTACCCTCTATGTGTACGTGTACCTTTTGTGTGTGTACCTCTCAGATGAATGAGGGGGTCTTATTTAAACTAGGGGGGGGGAAGGTAGTTACAAGCAACTATCACCCCCGACACCTCACCTCCTAATTAAAAGACAAAATAGCGTTACCTATTTCTGCATGACTCACTTCGTACATATCTCCACTTAAGTCATTAATACATGCATTATTCCAACAAACAACTTTTATCCAAAATTACAAAACTTATTATATGCGTATATGACATCCACGCATATTTTATTTTTGACTTTTCCTTTGCTGAGGTGGCAAATCAGAACTAGTGCCTACAACTCCAAAAATCCCAACTGAATTTATTCACTTTCCCAGCAGGATTGACCTTTATATTTCATGAACTCCATACATATGGACAGATATGTATTGAAACAACTTCATGTGTAGGTTGACAATGACATATTAGGATGAAGATTCGAATAAAGTTGTCAGTTTGAGACAAGATGGCACAATCGATATGTACATAGACAACGCTATTTTCTTATATTCTCAAAAACAATTGGAGAGTTGAACCCAAAGCATTTTTACAAATGATGGTTCCAAGGGGGGGGGAGGGGACCAATAATTACACTAATGTCCATAATTACACTAATGTCCACAAATGACTAAACTAGATCAATGGAACTCAAAATGGAAGCAAGTTACATTAGGGAATTAGAAATGTGAAGGAATTTTAAGAGACAAAAAATCAAGTAACTAAAACCAGAACAATAAAGCAACAAAATCAAATAAGATGGGGCTGAACCCAAACAGATAAACAAGTTAGTATGTGCAAATCCATACTGAAAAAGAAATGTTGAGGGAACCAAGAGAATAGAGCCGATAGAAGACAAGGATCTAGTCTGCAGCAGAGTCAGAAGCATCCTTGTCAGTCACCATAAAAGGACCAATACAGTTGCTGATGATGATTTGGAGTAAGAAGGCACAGACAAACAATCCTGGGGGCAAGAAACTTATCAATCACTCTCATAACACATAAGGCCGATTGTCCTCATAATGTTCAGAGAAAATTGGCAAGTAAATCTCCTCATGTGTAATACAGACCATGAACGTGTGATGGTAATTGACCTTTAACATGTGATGAAAGTTGACCTTTAACATCCTGTATCAATATTTGATCAGTCTACATTGGGTGTAAGATTCAGAAGTCTACTGTTTCTTAGTGCTTGCTTGCAAGGGGGAAGTTTGAAAGAAATATCATCATTTATGCAAGTGTCTGCATTAACAAACAGGCGTTTGCAGTTCCCTAAAGGCTGAATAAGATAAAAGAAGGAACTAGTCAATTTGGCAGTTTTGGAAACCCTCTTTATAGATTCATATGTTTAAGAAGTAACTGCTTCTAAAAGGTAATGGGTGAAATACCTTGCCTCTAGGTAGCAAGGTACCATCAAAAAGTTCCATCTAGCTTGGATCAAAAGATTGAAAGGACACCTAAAAATGCTGTGTTCATTCATTCCCATCTCTTGAATAAAACAAAGATGACATATCCCATCGCCATACAAAATATGGTCATTTATCTCAACTCATAACTAGTAAGAACATACCCTTGGTACAAGGGGATCCTAAGGCCATTGACCAGTACATAGAAGATAGTTTGGAGTCATGGGCATATCATGGTGTTAGTGGCAATGTCCAAATCCTCAACATACAAAGCCAGTCTAGGGATGAGAAGCTACATGGAAAGATCAAAGCGACAAACATGTCGCTCATGTGTGTCCTCTCTAATAGCCTTATCAATCTCCCTCTTCATAAAGTGGATGTAAGAGCTGGCATCTAAGGAACATGTGATAGGAAAGATTCAGGGTAGTGCAATGCCAATGGAATAAATAAGCAAAGTGGTCTTGGAGTACCACCAACATCATACTCTAGGAAGACTCCCGAGCCCACCACTACTAAGCACATAGAACTAAATATGCATGTCTAGAGAAATTATTTGTAAACTTCCAACACACACCAGTAAATGTAACAACATGACACAGGAAGAGTATTGATCAAGTGGGGCACCCTAGACACCAACCCACAATTGTTGCAGAGATACACACAACTAACACATGAAGAAGATAACTGATTGGCAAATGACATTCAGCTATAATTAAGGCAGAAGACACCAAGAAAATTAGTTTACAAATACAAATTTCCATGATTATTAAATAAAATTAAGGTGACTTTTTAAGTCTCATATTAGTCAGAACACCTACTGCATATGGGAACCCCTTGTTGCATGTAATCCTATAATATAGAAGTCAAAAATGTGGTTATTCATATATAGACAGTGTCACATTTATTATACAGATCTTATTTACATCATGTTTATTATGGTATCAGTCTTTACTTAACTCTAATTTGCATAGAACTATATTTATTTTTGTATAATGTTTTCTTGGCTTCAAGGATGTAGGTGAGTTGTCAATGCCAGATATACCCACAAGCTTTGTCACAAGTTCAGGACATGTATATAGCATGCACGTTTTCGCACAATATCATATCCTAGAGTCCTGAAAAACTGTCATATCCCAGTATATCAGCAGAAGGCTTCAGAGATTTTTGACAAAAAAATAACTGTTGAGGAAGTCAGATCCGCAATTGAGAATGATCCCTTTTTGGGAATGTGGGAGACAATAAATGCGCTTTAGACTTTAAGTTGCTTGATTTGTGTAATGTAATAGTGCTTTCGAAGTTTCATCCATGAAGAATTTTATTAATTGAATTGAAATACCAGAAACACAACAGATAGAAATTTTACCACTGCTCTCCAGCAAGACTAATCTGAATTCAAGGGTAGGGTCTTGTGTGAACTGGCAAGTATGATCCAAAAATCTGGGAGTTACAGTCAAATATCAAGAAGTACAAGTATAAATAGTTATATCTAATTGGTTGAATTTTGTATATCATATGCCTTTATGTTATCCTATATATTCAAATTTATGCTACAAACAGAACATACATAGTTAATACGGTGGTGTTTTTATAAAGTCCTATTGACATAGTTTTCTGTGAAGACAGGTTGTGGATGTATTTTGTGCTGTATATACACTTTTAATAGCATTCTGCCATAAACAAATGTATGTCCTGTTTACATTAGCAAAACAAAAGAAATACTACATTCTTAAAGGATATATTAATGAGTATATTATATACTAATTATATAATTTCACTGTGTGTGATTTACATAAAGTACAGATGCAGCATGCTGTAAAAGATAGAAAATTCAGTACTTACCCCAGCATTATAAATCAGTTGAATCACACGAATGGGAGCAGCAGTCACATGTGTTGACTTGTACTTATCATCCAATGGGAGATTATTTTCCAAATCCTAAAAGGAATTCAAAAGTCAATCATATGCTAGAATGTTTTCTCAAATTGATAAAGGTGGATTTTGTGCTTCCAAAATGCTTTTCAGAATCACTGAAGACTCGTACCTGTAAATGATTGCTGAAAAGTTTGACCTGTGATGTTGCTTCTTCATCTCGGATTCCTATGAATGCTTCAAAAGTGGCCTACAAGATCAAAGCAAAAAAAATGTACAAAGCAAAAAAAATGTAATTTTTTTTTTCCAATGTGCCTTCAACTACCACAACCCGCAGATCATCAATCCTTCTAATAATTCTGTTATGTTCATGCTTTAATTGTCATATTTTAATTTTACAAATCAATAGAAAGCTAGCCCTCAATTCCTGTTCAAACCCTTTCCCATGTGCTAATTCTGTGTTTGCATTCTTTTCACAAGTTGAAATGGGAAAAATGCTGAACTTATTTGAAGCTTTTAATCGTCATGACAAAACTATACATGCAGCGATCATGTTAAATTAGTGCAATGACAACTAGTAATTTCAGCAATGCAAGTATGCTTAGTGATTGTATGATTGAAACAAATAACAACACAGCTATTTAGCAAAGTTTAATCACAAGTACACACTCCACTTGTGTTATAAAATAACCACAAATACACACTCCAATTGTGTTATAAGTTAAATTTTTGAGGGTGCAGTAGATAATTTGTACCCCAGATTTCATGTTTGCAAATGATAAAACTCAGCTTATTACCATGAAAGATGAAAATGCTTCATCAGAAAAGATTATATACAACTGATGTAAAACTAATTGCATTTAATTTACATTCACAATCAAGGGACCTTAGACTAGATTAGATTAATACATACTGTTACAAGCAGCAAATATGAGCAAGTCTAGAGAGGTAACATATATACCTATGTTGCATGGAAATAAATATGGTATCCAATAATGACACCGAAAAGGATGGATGTGGAAAATTTACAAGACCCCCTAATATTGATATGGATGGATATGACATTACAAAAAGCAAATACATATATATTAAAAAAGAAAACATAAAAGACAAAAAATGTTGATACAAAAACAAGTTCCAAACAGGATATTTCATTAAAAAAGAGGATTGTACTTTTTTTAATAAATTAAAAAAAAAAAAAATTAAGTTGTGGATTTTTCTTTTAATATCATGACATTTGATATGGATGCCTAGGACATATATGGAAAACTGGATGTTTTATATATGGACCAGGTAGCGGTTTATATCTGAATACATCTGGGCATAGTATCTGTTGGTTACGAATCTGCCACTAGGATAGGATTTTAATCTAATTGCGCCCTAGATTCGCCCAGCAGATTGAAAGGCCGGGAGGAAGGAATGCCTTCCGAGCCAATCTCCGGAGGAGGCCGGCACCTTTGGTTTCTCAACTTGGGTGGTTTAGCTTAGAGTGCAGGAAAGGGATTTAGCAAATACGAAAAGAGACATAAATATGCTTGTTTCGGGTGGGGAAGATAAGCAGCACAGTAACGAACCAATCACTACTACTAGCAGCAATCCAAAACAATGCGTAAAGCAGAAACTAATGGTGCTATTCTATCTTATGTATCCTTTACTTTAGTGCTCCAGAGTTACTTAATTGCCAATATTGATATCCAGATGCAGAATAACAATAATCAGAAATATAAGCGACATAAAGCAGAAACACTTAGCAAAGGCAGCATACAAGACAAAGACAACCAATAGAGCCAAGTATACTTTATATTTTGGAAGCAAATGCATAGCTACAGAAGTTTCTTAGCAGTATACCTTCCTTCCACCCTTATACAATGAAAAGAGACTGCTATATATAGTGTAAAATCCCCCCCGATTACATTATGGTCCCAGTGTCCCAGACCTGACAAAGCATACAAAAGCTGACAAAAGCGGCAAAAAGCGGCTGATGCTTGACCCCTGCAGGTAAGAAAGTAATGGCAGTAAGGTCCACTTGGAAACGTGTCAGCTCTGCGATGATACGGTGGGTGGGAAGCCAAATCTGGCTTGAATGGGAGTAGATGAAATAGAACTTGTCAGTTCATACCCATCCAAATAGCACTTGAGTAGCACAACTTCTGTCACACCTTGATCCGAATCTCGAGGTAGGACACTGTCAGCATCTGAAGCCTGTGGTGAATGATGGGGGTGGGAAGACACTTAGTCATTTTCTTTGAATTCTGATTCCGCCCGGCAGCGCGCAAAAATGAAGCGCAGTCAGACGGCGCAGCTTGGAAATGGCGCAGTCGGGCGGTCCCTGCCTTAGCCACTTCTTGGCTTTCTTTGTTTCTCCCGTCCGAGGGCGCATAAAGGTGAGCGCGCAGTCGGACGGCGCGGCGCACTTGGGCGGGTCCATGCCTTAGTCATTTTTCAGCACAATTCTCCTTTCGCCTCCCGATTGCGCACTACTGGGTCGGCGCCGCCCGACTTCGCAGCGAAGTCGGGTGGCCTCAACACTTGGTGGGTTTTAGATGCTCCTTTACTAATGACGTCCGAGTGCGCATTCCTCTCTTGGGCGCCGTCCGACTTCGCGCGAACTCGGGCGGCACCGATACTTAGAAAATTTTTGGGCTTGCTCCTCTCAATGCCGCCCGAGTGCGCACTAGAACATGTGCGCCGTCCGACTTCGCGCGAAGTCGGGCGGCTCACACTTAGAAATTTTTTCGGACGGTCCTTGCTCTTCTGCCTAGGTGCGCAAGATGAAGTGTGCGCAGCCCGACTGCGCAGCGCAGTCGGGCGAGGACCAACACTTAGAACTTTTCTTGGGCGTTTTTTGCCCACTTGACAGAGATGCTTACAAACATGAATTTAAAGATGAAAGAGATAAAATGGAAGAATAAGGAGCAGAAATGGAAAGAAGAAGAACGGGAGAGAAGAAAGGAGGGAGGCAAAGCAGCAACCTTACAGTTTTTCAAAACTTAGCACCCCGTGCAAAATGTGGCAACATTCCTGGCGGCTCGCGGGGTGTCGAGCTCGCCTCGGCGCAACGAACCTTTGGCCTTTATCCCTTGGGCACAGAGTCACTCCCGGACCCTGTACTTGTCTACTGCTGTTGCTGCTGCTGCCGCACTTGTTTGGGAAGTTGCTCTTCTTCTTCACTCTCAGTAGTGTCCTCTCCAGATTGTGAGCTTGACAGCTCAGCTTCCTTATCTTCTTCCTGCCTGGCAGGTTCGACCCGTTCGCGGACGTGCTCATAAACGGTTTTTGCCTTGGCCCAGGCTGCCTCTTGGAAGGGCTCTAAGTCGCTGATATCCTTCAGCGCTTTCCGGAATGCCGCAACCATGTGCTCGTCAATAGTATTGCACCTCTCTCCGATTTCCAGGAAACAGGCACTGATCTTGCCGAGCCTAGACATTAACTGGGTCACCTGTTCTTCTTGGATGGGCTCGATCCAGCCATCAATCTCCGAGGTATCTGCCTCATACGTCCGCCAATCCTGCTTGATCTGCTCCAGAGGCGGGAATCCTTCATTTTTTACAAAGCTCGGGGATCCGAGCGCAGAAAGGGAATGGAATGGGGCCAGGCAGATGTTCTTTTCATGTAGCAATGCATCTAACCTCTTCCTGGCCACCCTGACTTTCTCTGACTTTTCAAAATAATCCTGCAAGGTGATCCTTGCATCTGCCCAGTCTAGGGCAATCTGTGACATTGGTGAAAATTGGAAGCCCTTGTGCTCATATTCTTCAAGTTTCATCGCCAAGTCCAGCCATTGCCGTGCTTGACGTTCGGCTTCCTCTACCACAGGCTTTCCCTGGGCAGAAAGTTCATGTATCGCGGAGACAAAGCTGAGGATAGGTAAACATCTGACAACATTAGCCCTGCACCCCTTTAGCAGGCCGACCCTTATCTCCTTTATTCTGTCCTTTGAAAACGTCGTGGCCTGGGATGACTTTTCCTCTAGCAGCGCCTGAGTTTGCTGCAGTTGTTCTTGCAGCTGAGCAACATGGGTTAGGGCTGCCTTCTTTTCCTCCTCCAACTGGGCAGCTACCGTCTTTTGGGCCGCTGTCTCCTGCCGAGATACTGCAAGCTGGTCCCTTAAATTTTTTACTTCTTTTTGGGCGGATTCCAGCTGTACTTTCGTTTTGGCCATGTCATCCTCAAGGTCTCTTTTCTCAATTTGAAGCTGGAACAACTTCTCCTTGTCTTCGAGCCGTTTGACTAGGAGCTTGTTTGTTTTCCGCCGAATCCCACCTATCTCATACTCTTCACTAATGTCATCAAAGCTCTTCTCCTTGACCTCGTGCTCATAGTCAGCATCGGTCATCTCTTGCAGGGGCTTTTTGACCTTAGGTATCCTCTTTTCTGTACGGATGACCCTCCTGTCTAGGTCAAACTTTGCGAGCTTCTCCGGCATTGCGATTTCCTCAGCCCTTCTCCTTTTTACGCCTAGAAGGAACGCGGCGGAGTTTTTTGCAGCCCTTGCAGCCAAGGGCTGATCTTCTGAAACTTGCAGTTCCTTTCCAACCAGGTCCAATTCTGCCAGGAAGGGGTGCGCAGAGGACAAATCCTTTTGCGGCATTTTCTCAGAAAATAGTGAGTCGGGCGGTGGGCCAGAAAATGTGACCGCCTTTGAAGATGATCGGGGCCTAGGAGAAGCGGGTGGTTGCTTAGGAGGTGAAGATGGGGTATGGAAGTTTGTAACGGCGGCGGGCGAGCGGCGTGGGGACAGAGGAGCTTCTTCGGTGCTGGAGGAGGGGGATAGACCTAGGGTTTGGCCTAGGGTCCGGAAAGCATCGGGTTTCTGCGCGAAGTGGCCAAAGGATTGTGGGTTGTTCTGGGGCTGTGTAAATGGTAAAGGTGATGAGGTGGCCAGAACTTGCCCGGATGCAGAGGAAGAGGGCGTAACAGCAGGGGTTTCTAGGGTTTGCTGCAGGGGGGAAGAGGACGTACCTGCGTGCTCCGCCTGAGCCGACGTTTGAAGTACTTCGTTTACCCAGGCCTCCGCGTCCTTTTGAGGGCTGTCCACAATAGAAATCACGTTGTCTGTAGCAGCGCCAATCTGTGAGGCCACCGCCGCCTGTCGCTTAGCCTCCTTCTCTTGCCGCTTTTCCTTGTGATGTTTTTCTGATTTTCTTTTTCTTTTCTCCTTCGGCACGGCTGCTTGCTCAGGTGGAGCGGGAGCAGGTAGCACTTCGGGAGCTGGGGTGCTTATAGCAGCCTCTCCTTGTTGCCTCGTGGGGCCCACGCTTTCTGTCTCTGTCCCACTGGCTGATTTTTCAGGCTCCTTTTCCACCTGGGGCGACTTCTCAGATGCCGTGGACAACATTGGGTCCTCTCTCGTGCTCTTCGATGTTTGGCCGCTGGGCGCTCTTCGTACAATCAAATGTTGGGGCGGAGGCTTCCTCTTATACCTCTTTGGGGCGCCTCGGGGAACGACATCTCGAAATGCGAAAGGCTCCCATTTGCCGAAGTAGCGGTCATATAGGACAGAAAAGTCATCATCAACTGACAGGTTCTTTTTTTCTGATTTCTCGTGCTTTGTGCGGCACCTCATCTTCCAACATTCTAGGATTTTGTCTTCTGTCCAGCCAAGCAGCTTCCCCTTTGCAAGCACTCTCCTGAATCCAGGCGCATCCAATCTATGATCCTTATTGCGCTCAGGATCGTATTCTGCTTCTACACAGTAGAAGTCGTGCCACGACGGCCATGACTGCATCCGTTCAATATGCCATTCCAAATCCGCTCCTGTTTTGTTGCACCTTTCCTCCATGATCTGCTCCCGCGGGCAACTGTGCACGAATTTTCTCATTTCTCCAAGTGGATCATATTTCCAACGCTGCGGCAGCTGTATTAGGCCAAGATTGAGGAGGGTTTGCTCTAAATATATATGTTGCCCGACTTCATTGATCGTGATGTTTCCCCAGCTAAAAGGATATGTGAAGATGGGGCTTTTCTTTTTTCCTTGGCCATATTCCTCCTCGACGCTGTCCATTTGTCGTGCCGCTTCAAGGCCAAAATGGTTTTCTGTACAAAAGTATGGCAGCAAGAAGGGCTTCCCTTTGAATCCGTAGACTCTGATGACAACGCCCTGAGTTAACCGAAAAGTATCGCCAATTTTATTTCTCACCAAGTGCTTCGTCATGGCAAGGGGAGGGCGACTTGCTGGGCCATTAATGATAGCCAGGACCAGGCCCTGAAATTTCAGATTAAAATCGTAGAAAGACCCCTTTCTATACAGCAATTCGGTCCACTCATACACTGGTAGTGGCGCACCCTTCTCATCCACCTTCTTGACTTCGATGCTCGGCATTCGGAATTGCAAGCAGTACAGGCATAACCACGCCAGAAAAGAGCAGTGCCTGAACTCTGTCGACTGCCTCTGCTGCAACTTGACAAGGGCAGAGTGAATGGCGTATGCCACGTAGTCGGCCCAGTCAAAGTAAATCTGGCGCCTCCCACTTTGGTAGGTTCCCCCATACATAATGCATTCGGCGAGCGCCAACTGGTAAGGGTGGACCACCTCGTCGGTGCCGCAGCCCAGTACCCATGCGAGTACCGTGTAAAGGTGCGTGTTCTTAAAATTTTTTAAGGGAATAGGGCCTAACGGCCATCTTGAAGCTGGAATTGGATGCTTCAGCTCCGAATTGAGAAAATCCCTATTTTTCTGAGACTCATCAAACCTGCCCGCCTGCTCATCTAAAATAACCTTTCTGATGATAGCGTCCTTGTCTGGCTCGACCCCTGGTGCGAACGCGGGATGCACCACTTCTCCGAAGAGAGAGAATAGTCGCCTGCCCTGCCAGTCACAAACCTGTCGGGTGGCCGGTTTGTAGAATGTCACAATTGACTGAATGAGCTCGGGGCACTGGTGAACGGGAGGGCACAAGAACCAGTGAAGGTTCGAGGTGTAAGCGGCCCCGACATGATGTGTAGACGGGATTTTACCCGCCCATTGCAAAATATTAGGGCGCAGCTTGGTGATGCTGAGGGAGTAGTCGCCGTCCCTGTATTCGGCCAGGAGGTTTATGGGCGGCGGAAGAGGACCCTGTCTTCTGCGTCGCGCCCTGGGTTTTTCTGTTTTTTCCTTCGACGCTTCACTGCCCTGAGCAGCTGAGACAGTCTGCCCTTCGGATTCCTGCTCTGAGGCGCTGGATTCCGCCTGCATAGGCGCCTTTCCTTTCGCAGCGCCCGACCTTTCACTCATGGCGTAGAATTTTGCTAGAATATGCAGCTGTAACTTAGTAAGAATTCGCTCCTTTCTCCTTTTCACAGCGCAGCTTGATTTACCTTAACAATGCTGGTAATTTGGAGTGGTGAAACCTCCTTTTCTAGTGCGGGAGCGGACAACATTAATGGCGTCTTGAGGAGTTAAACTTTTATTGCCCGGAGTGGGTGTCTAGCGCCGCTATTTCTTGGCAGCCGCGCGTGGGATCCCTCCTTGGAAGTTGCACATCGCACTCGATTGGACCCCAAGTGCGCTTTTCATTTATGAAATCCGCCTAGAAGATCGCGCAATCATCCTCAAGGATTTTTAGAAGCTCGTGCCATTAATGACGCCATGGACGCCAACTGGGCACACATTTCAAAGTTCCTCAACCCTTGGCGAGACCTTGCCGTTGCTTCTTCCTTTTCGACCAAGTGCGCTCAAAAAGTAAGCGCCGTCGGGCCTCGGGCCATGAAATCCGCGCGGACGGGCGGTCTTAAACTTAGAAAATATCCGACATGACATCGCCTTCAGGACGCGCCCGTCGGAGTGCGCTAGATTCGGTGTGCGCCGTCGGACGGCGCACGAGAAATCCGCGCAGTCGGGCGGAGTACTTGGCCACTTTTCAAAACTTCTTGCTTCGTCCCGCCCGGTGGCGCGCAAAAGAGGGTGCGCAGTCCGACTTCGCAGCGAAGTCGGGCGGCGCACCAACACTTAGACAAATTTTGGAGATTTTCCTTTTGCTCACCACGGCTCATTCCTCCCGGAAGCGCTAAAACCAACGGGCGAAGCCCGGCTTTGGGACTATTTTCTGCGCCCTTGGGAGGAGACCTTGTGCCTTAGTCAAAATTTTGGGGCTCTCGTGCATTTTCTTTTTTCAAAACGTTGGCTCTCCTTTTTGAATTTAAAGCAGGAAACTATGGACTGAAAACAATATTTACATGCAGAAATAAAACTGACTGCAGAAAACAAACATATGTACAAGGGGAAAACCTTGGGTATCTTCAGCTGTAGTATGCTTTCAGGTGAAAGCCATTGACGGGAATTGGGAGGACCTGGCCCTCCATGTCCTTCAGTACAAACGCATTGAACTGATTCACCCGAACAATTTGGAAGGGACCATCCCAGAAGGCATCTAGTTTGTCATGATTGCCTGGTTTGGCTTTGTGGGAGTCCCATTTCAGCACTAAATCCCCGATCTTGAAGACTCGGGCGGTGGTTCCTTTTGAAAACCAGTTTTGCGTTGTCTCGGCGTGCTTGGTGAAAGCCTGATACGCCTTCTCTCTTTCTTCCTCCAGTTGCAGTAGCTGAGCCAATCGGGTATCAATGGGGTCTCCGGGACCTTTCTCATCCTCTAACAGCCAGAGTGCAGGTATCTCTATGTGTGTGGGCAGGACAGCCTCCTTGCCGTATACAAGCGCATATGGGGACGTTTTGATAGACTTCTTGAAAGAAATACGGTCTGCCCAAAGCGCACGGTCCAACAGTAGATGCCATGTCCTTTTATTCCTTTCCACAGTCTTCTTTATAATCTTCAACAGATTCTTGTTAGTAGACTCAGCTAGGCCGTTTCCCTGTGGATAGTAGTTTGAAGACATCTTGTGATAAATGCCATACTTACTAGTGAATTCTGTGAGCACGACACCTGCAAACCCTGGACCATTGTCCGTGACGATTGCCTCTGGTATCCCGAAACGGGTAATAAGGCCTTCTAGAAATCCAATGACTGTTTTCTGGTCTGCATGCTTTGTAGGCACTGCCTCGGCCCATCGGGTGAAATAGTCTGTGGCCGTCAGGATAAACTTATGCCCTGCCGAAGAGTTGGGTGTGATTACCCCGACAAAGTCAAGGCCCCATTGCTGAAATGGAGTCTCAGCTTGAATCGGATGGAGGGGCATGGGAGCCTTACGATTTCTGCCAGCGAACTTCTGACATTTCTCACACTTCTGGCAGACTGCGTGCGCATCTGCAAAGAGGGTGGGCCAATAGTAGCCCGCTTTAATAATTTTCAAGGCCGTCGGCCTTCCCGAATGATGTCCTCCTGGCATCCCTGAATGGAATTCGCCGAGGACCTTCGACTGGTCTGATTCTCTGACGCACCGCAACAGGATGCCGTCAATATTTCTGAAATATAGCCCCTCGGGGCGTAGAACGTACCTCAAGGCGTTAAGCCTGAACCTCCTTCTTTGTGAGGCATTGAGATGATCTGGACATCTCCCTGTGTTGAAATACCACACTAGATCATTTGTCCAATCACTCTCCTCGGATAAGGAGTTAGCAAGGTTAATTTTTGTCTCTGGATTCTCCCACTGACAAGCAGAGACTTCGGCTGCAGCGCTTCGGGCCAATTCTTGGCATAGAGCCCGCCCTCGGACCAACTTCGTGGGTCGAACTTCTATGTCAAATTCCTGGATCTTGGCAATCCATCCTGCTCTCCTGTGACCGGGCTCACCCTGGATCATGAAATTTCTGACATCCGGGTGTATCACGAAGACAGTGGTCCGGCTCTGAGAGACGAAATGCTTGAATTTTTGAAGGGACCTCATAACTGCATGGACTTGTCTCTCAATAAAATTATACCTTTCTTCATGCGGTTGGATTACCTGACTTAGGAATGCTATTGGACGCTCTTCTCCATCGTCTCCCTTCTGGGTCAGGACTGCAGCGTAGCTTTCGGGCTCTCCTACTGCATAAAGTATGAAGTCTTTTGAGTAGTCTGGATTTATCAATACCGGCGCCTGAGCAATTCTGGCCTTGATCTCTTCAAAGGCTTTCTTCCTTTCATCGGTCCAGACGAATTCTGCATCTTTCTTTAGGAGTTCGGCCATAGGCTTGATCACTTGGGCAAAGTCAGGTACAAACTTCCTCACGAAGTTAATCTGGCCGAAAAATGACTGCAGCCCTTTCTTGTTGACTGGGATGGGTAAACGAAGGAGAGCTTCTGCTCTATCTGGATCAACTGCAAGGCCCTTTTCAGAAATAACATGGCCAAGCAGTTTGCCCTCTTTCACCGCAAAGACTGATTTCTTTGGGTTGATGGATATGCCAAACTCGCGACATCTCTCGAATATTTGCCTCAAATGGGAGGCGTGGTCTTCTCTTCTGTATGAAAACACAGTCATGTCATCCAGATAAATGACAATGATCTTATTCAGCAATTCACGGAACGCCAAGTCCATGGCTCTCTGGAATGTAGCCCCGGCATTTGAAAGACCGAAGGGCATGCGTTGGTAGGCGAACGTCCCCCATTTGGTAGTGAACGCCGTCTTGTGCTGGTCTTCATTCTTTACCCAAATCTGGTTGTAGCCGGAAAACCCATCTAACAGAGAAAATCTCTGAGCTCCTGCAACCACGTGCAGGATCTGATCAATTTGAGGGAGTGGGTAATGATCCTTTAATGAGGCCTGGTTAAGGTTTCTGAAATCTACGCAGAGACGGATGTCTCCATTCTTTTTTCTCACGGGGACCAGATTTGCGACCCAAGAAGAATGCTTGATGGGGTAGATGATCTTTGCCTCTAGCATTTTCAAGAGCTCTGTCTTCATCATGGCTTCAATCTTAGGATTTACGGCCCTCTGCTTCTGCCTGAAGGGCTTAGCGTTGTCTTCCAGCTCTATGGTGTGCTGAATCATCTCCCTGTCATACCCCTTCAAGTCTTGGTAGCACCAGGCTACAATATCTGGGTACTCTTCACACAGAGCTCGTATCTGCCTTAACTCTTCATCGGTGCAGTCTCTCCCGACCTTGATCACCTTTCCAGGTTCTAACTCTAGGTCAGTGTACTGCTTAGGGTCTACTTTGATCCTGTGGGATATGGCCCTGTCATTTTGATCAAAGAGACTTTCCAAGGTAATCAGTCCTTTCGGGACGTGATTATTCTTCAACTGTATCAACCCCTCATACCGCTCGTCATCAGGGTCTCTACTTTCGATTGAACTAGCTTCATGTATCATAAAGGTGACGATATCCTCGTCACAATCGAACACCTGCCAGTGGGTGTCCTTATCAGGCACAGAAGGCCTGTAGATAGTACGAACCGGCTTCGGCTTCTGCATAGTGTCATCAGTCGGGACGTACCTGGCTCCAACAGACGCCAGAATGTCAGCGTGCTTATTTTTCTCACGAGAGATAGGTTTGACATTCAAGGAGTCGAATGACTCCATTAGATCCCAGACACGGTTGCGATATGCCTTGAGATAGTGCTTCTTGGAGGCGCACTTGTTGGTAATCTGGTGGCACACCAACTCTGAGTCACCAAAAATTTGTAAATGCTTGATCCCGAGCCTTTCTGCCTTCTTCAAACCTAAGCATAGGGCTTCGTACTCCGCCGCATTATTGGTGCAACTCCAGGCCAGCCTATAACAGTAGTCCTTCTGAATGCCAGATGGCGAGACCAGGAGGACACCTGCCCCGACGCCGTTCTTGCATCGGGCGCCATCAAAATAGAGCTTCCAGAGTTTATCGGGGGTAGGTCCTGTGTCCTTTTTAGCAGTCTGGTCGTGTCTCTCTGGCTGAGTGACAGTGTAGCAACCGAGTTCTGTTTCAACCATGGCGTTGAAATCCAGCAAGGAGAACTCGTCCTCCATCCGCAACTGCTCCAGGGTTTCCTCTGCTAAGTCCACCTCTATTAGTTCTTCAGTCGTCAGTTGGACCATGTCATTTTGCTCTTCCCCTGGTATCTTTTCAACCAGGAAAGTGGAAGGTTTCTCATTATAGATTTTCAATCTCCTTCCCTTGAAGGGCACCTCCATATGCGAGTAATCCAGCGACAGATATCCGCCCAGCTTCGCAGTGAACTCCCTAGAGAGACACATGCCGAAGTAAGGTTCCAAGTCAACCACCACGACCTCTTGGATGACCACTATGTCAAGCGCTTTATGCAGTCGGATTGGGATGTCCTTGATGACACCAACTGTCTTGACAGGAGTGCCATCCAACTGTAGCACACCTTGGCTGCTCCTTGTGTATTCCATGCCAATCTCTTCGCAGACAGCCCTCGGCATGACAGTAGTGGAGGCACCAGAGTCCACCATGCAATTATGTACTATATGGCCCTCCATTCGCAAAGACAGATAGAAAGGTGGCGGCCTGTTTTTTCCGGTAGCAGAAACTGTCAAGGGCTGAGCTAACACAGCGGGCTGCGTTGGCTTTCCATCTTTCACACTCTTCAATGATTCCTGCAACAGGTCTACTTGTCCTGGGAGCAGAAGAGCATCATACATGCTTATTTTCGCCGGAGTCTTCTTGAGCTCATCGACTATATTGTAAGTCGAAGTGTCGGCCCCTTCTGCTTCCTTCGCTGGTTCATACCTGGTTCGGTACTGTTGCGTGGCTTCAACCCTCTGTCTCTTCGTCAGGGACGGGTACCTCAGCTTTTCTTGAGCTTGTTCTTTTGTCTCAGCTAGAGGTTGGACCGCCAGAGTCTTTACCACGGGAGCCTTGAGCGTTGGGAGCTTTTCTTTGGCTGTAGGAGGTAAAGGCGGCTTATCAGGAGCTGGCGCAGCAGGCTGCGTCCTCTCCCTTCTTGCATATACCTTCAATGGCTTCATCTGGGCCGGGGTGGCCTCAATCGGCCTTTTTCCCTCCTTGGTCAAGAGAGACACGGGATCTTCTTCTGGGACTGCAAGGTTACCTTCATCTTCAAGGATCATGTATGCTTCATCTTCCACGACGCTGCCCGCAAGGGTCTGAATATAATGCCGATGCAACGGGCAACCCTCCTCTCCATGTGGATCGTTGCAAGTGGAGCACCAGTTAACATGGTCAGAAGTGCTCGGTTGAGCATTGTTGGCCGCATTCCTTGCCGGAGGCCTTGGTGCTTGAGCAGCTTGATCTTTTGTCAGCGCAGGAGGAGGATATGGCCTCCTAGGAAGAAACTCCATCTGAGCTTGCTTCTTTTTCATGATCGTCATGTCATTGGAAATTGTATGATAACCGGACGCAAGGGCCCGTACTTCTTGAAGGATTTTATTCTGGATATCATTATCCGCCTGCGCAGGCCGGGCTGGCGGAGGAAGTATGGCTAATGGCGGAGGAGCAAGCAACGCTGCGTACTGAGGTGGAGCTGGGAGTGCTGGATATTGCGGAGGTGGCGGATTAGGATAATGGATCTGAGGCTGACCGTACGGGTTTATGGCCGGCGCCGGGTTCCATGGCTGCTGGGGGGACTGATTAGATGATGATGACGTTCCACCAGACGCGGGCGGATACTGTGACTGAGGGAAATCAGGATAGATGGGAGGCTGCATTCTATGAGGAAGTCTGCCTATAGAAATTATGTCTAATTCTGCTTGCTGGGCAGCCTCATATAAGGCGGGAAAAGTGTTGACCCGGGCTATCTTGAGAAGTAGACAAATGTCTGAATTAAAAGATCTCAAGTAATAGTGAGCAGCTTGTCCCGCAGGAGGACGCAGCTCAGGAGGTACTCTTTTCCAGGACCTCGCAAACCTCACGTTGAAGTCCGATATCTCCTCTTGCGGATGGCGTTGGATGCTTTGAAACTGGTGCAGTAGTGAGGAGGGATCAGCGGACTCATTGCATCCTTTCACTAGTCTGCCGGCTAGCTGAGGCCATCCTGTGATAACTCCTTCTGGTAAGGATCTCCACCAATAGAGGAGCTTCCCTCTCAGAGAAAGAGCTAACAGCCGGGTCTTAACACTCTCACTAGTGATAGAGTGCAGTGCAGCCAAGGCCAGGATGTCTTGGATATGCTCGTATGCTGTCTTCCCGGAGCCATCATACGTGGGAATGGATTTCAAGGCAGCAGGAGGAACAACTTCTTGTCCCACTAGAGCCAAGGGCCCTGTGGAGTCAACCCCCCCCCCCCCCCCCCCCCCCCCCCCCCCCCCCCCCCCCTTCTTCGACCTCAGCTTCTTCTATTTCAGCTTCGGGTTCGTCTTGGCGAGCTTGGTAGTCAGCCAGCCTTACTCGCTCTCCCGGAGCGTTGATGTCGATTTCGTAGAGATCAGGCTGCTGTCCTGGGTTCCTTGCTCTCCACCTTCTTGTATGCATGGAGGTGCTTTTGATATTGGATCAGTCTCACGGACCCAGAAAATATTCAGGTTCAGCAGAGTCGCCAGGTGTTCTGATTTGACAACAATGAAGCGAACACCGATGCTTCGATTCTGTTTTGGGGTGGGAAACCTCCGTGTCCCACCGGGCGTGCCAGAGAAACTGTTGGTTACGAATCTGCCACTAGGATAGGATTTTAATCTAATTGCGCCCTAGATTCGCCCAGCAGATTGAAAGGCCGGGAGGAAGGAATGCCTTCCGAGCCAATCTCCGGAGGAGGCCGGCACCTTTGGTTTCTCAACTTGGGTGGTTTAGCTTAGAGTGCAGGAAAGGGATTTAGCAAATACGAAAAGAGACATAAATATGCTTGTTTCGGGTGGGGAAGATAAGCAGCACAATAATGAACCAATCACTACTACTAGCAGCAATCCAAAACAATACGTAAAGCGGAAACTAATGGTGCTATTCTATCTTATGTATCCTTTACTTTAGTGCTCTAGAGTTACTTAATTGCCAATATTGATATCCAGGATGCGAGAATAACAATAATCAGAAATATAAGCGACATAAAGCAGAAACACTTAGCAAAGGCAGCATACAAGACAAAGACAACCAATAGAGCCAAGTATACTTTATATTTTGGAAGCAAATGCATAGCTACGTAAGTTTCTTAGCAGTATACCTTCCTTCCACCCTTATACAATGAAAAGAGACTGCTATATATAGTGTAAAATCCCCCCTTGATTACATTATGGTCCCAGTGTCCCAGACCTGACAAAGCATACAAAAGCTGACAAAAGCGGCAAAAAGCGGTTGATGCTTGACCCCTGCAAATAAGAAAGTAATGGCAGTGAGGTCCACTTGAAAACGTGTCAGCTCTGTGATGATACGGTGGGTGAGAAGCCAAATCTGGCTTGAATGGGAGTAGATGAAATAGAACTTGTCAGTTCATACCCATCCAAATAGCACTTGAGTAGCACAACTTCTGTCACACCTTGATCCGAATCCCGAGGTAGGACACCTGTCAGCATCTGAAGCCTGCTGGTGAATGATGGGGTGGGGAAGACACTTAGTCGTTTTCCTTGAAATCTGATTTCGCCCGGCAGCACGCAAAAATGAAGCGCAGTCAGACGGCGCAGCCTGGAAATGGCGCAGTCGGGCGGTCCTTGCCTTAGCCACTTCTTGGCTTCTCCCTGTCATACCCCGTCCGAGGGCGCATAAAGGTGAGCGCGCAGTCGGACGGCGCGGCGCACTTGGGCGGGTCCATGCCTTAGACATTTTTCAGCATCACTCTCCTTTGGCCTCCCGATTGCGCACTAATGGGTCAGCGCCGCCCGACTTCGCAGCGAAGTCGGGCGGCCTCAACACTTAGTGGATTTTAGATGCTCCTTTACTAATGACGCCCGAGTGCGCATTCCTCTCTTGGGCGCCGTCCGACTTCGCGCGAACTCGGGCGGCCCCGACACTTAGAATTTTTTGGGCTTGCTCTTCTCAATGCCGCCCGAGTGCGCACTAGAACATGTGCGCCGTCCGACTTCGCGCGAAGTCGGGCGGCTCACACTTAGAATTTTTTCGGACGGCTCCCTTGCTCTTCTGCCCAGGTGCGCAAGATGAAGCGTGCGCAGCCCGACTGCGCAGCGCAGTCGGGCGGGAACCAACACTTAGAACTTTTCTTGGGCGTTTTTTGCCCACTTGACAGAGATGCTTACAAACATGAATTTAAAGATGAAAGAGATAAAATGGAAGAATAAGGAGCAGAAATGGAAAGAAGAAGAACGGGAGAGAAGAAAGGAGGGAGGCAAAGCAGCAACCTTACAGTTTTTTCAAAACTTAGCACCCCGTGCAAAATGTGGCAACAGTATCCATATATTTCGATATGGTATCTAAGAAGTATTGTATCCGTATCCATATCTGATATGCTGATTTGGGTATTGGGTAGGAGGATTGACAAATGCAGTAACTCTGATCTATACTGACTGAATCGGTACCCTATAGCAATGGACTACATGAAGACACAATCTGATAATTTTTTTTCTTATTAGTTTAAGGTATAGTACGTGTACAATACATTATGGAATAAGTTAGTTGATTTTCTTAACTAATAGTACCAATTCATATAATTACTAGACCATCAGAAATGGGCATATCTTTGCTAAGGTATATAGTATATACTATATACTGTAGACAGCAGTTCGAAGCAGAAATAAATTACTGAGTTGTTTGACAAGAATGTCCTATGAAGATTCACAATTTTGACTATGTACAACAATTTTGATAATGTATAAGTCATTTAATGTAATGTTTTGCAATGTACAATCAGCCAATCTAATGAATACAGATTGATTAGTTAAACTGCACAAAAAGACAAATGCAGCTGTCATTTGTGTTAGACGTCCTGATTAGTTAGACGTCTAGTCCAATCAGTTAGACATCTGGAATGGCTGTGTTAGACGTCTAAGACGGTTGTTACGCTGGAAACTAAATTGTTAAGCATAGGCGGTTAGGACGGTTGAGTCAGGTTGCAGTAACTACCTGGACTTACCTATAAATACCCCCCTATTTCATTTTGTAGGGGATCTATACTTCTCCATAAATGCAGATCTGTTGTGCAGTAAACGTTGTTCTAGATTACATGTGTTATGTGTGATTGCATCTGGCGTATAGTGTTGTGTTGCAGGTATTGATCATTGCTTGGTACGAGGAGGAACATCGTGGTGAATTGTGTTGTGTTGCAGACTAAAGGATGAGCGCCCAAGTTGTAGACGTCTAGACTTGTCCGTCTAACCTAGCCCGTCACACATCCAAGCCTAGCCGTCTGACCTTATTGATAAATTGTCCTAGACGTCTAGCCTAGATACCCCAAACGTCTATTGCCTAGACGTCCACCCTGTTGATCCTAAACGTTTTTTGCCTAGATGTCTAGCCTGACTGTTCTAGATGTCTAACTGACTAAACGTCTACCGTGTTCGTCTTAGATGTCTATTGCCTAGACGTCTACTGTCTAGACGTCTAGCCCGCCTGTCCTAGACGTCTACCTGCACCCTCTAGACGTCTATTGTCCTAGACATCTACTGAACTTACCCATCTACAGCAGAATAGTATGTCAAGTGTCATAACAAAACTCATCACTTCTTCCTAATTCTCGTCATTCCCTCATCCTGAAAAGTACTTACCCCTGTCTACATTTGGCAATGTTGCCTAAATCAAACTTTGGGTCAAGAGGCATATGTGATAAGGCAAGGAGGTGAATGACACATTCCAGGTCAGGTAGAAGAGGAAGGAGTACGAGACCGCAAAGAAGAAGCGCACGACTGGCAAACCAAAGAACACACAACAAGAACGAAGTCTCACAACCTGAAGTGGAAAGAGTGTGGAACCCTGTAGAAGACGAAAGTCCGAGAGCAGAGACATTGCTAGTGACGAGCAAATAGTAGAGGAAGTGCCTATTACCGAAAACGAGGATTGGACGGTAACACCCGAACCAACGGAGAGGAGTTGGCCGACGGATACAAAAGTAGGAGACTTTGTACTGCAGCAACCACGTGTAGGTTCGTGGAGAGGAAGACCAGAATCACATCTCGTTTACTTGCAAAGGAGGTCGTGAAGCAAAGGCTCACGAGAGCCAGGTAGAAGGTTATTTGATCCAAATTTCGCACCATCAACAGCAAAAAGGAGGTCGAACAAAACTCCACCTCAATCACCATCGAGAAGTCCACCTAGTGGGACAATCCCAATGGTGAACCTTGCTAACCGTGCGGGCAAACAAAAATGCCCACCCTTCACCGGGGAAGGAAACCCCAAAACTGGATTTTTTTTTGATTTTCTGCTTTCTGATTTTGAACTAGTTTTTATGAACACTTAACACATTTAAATAGAATGTCGCTATTGAATAAAAACACAGAAATACAGTGCAATATGATGCCAGAAATTGAAACCCACTTCACCAAATATTGTATTTAAACCCAAATAATGAGTGGTTTACAGTACTTCATTTACAAATCACTAAAAATGATGTTTTCAAACATACCCATTAGTTAATAATGAAATTCCAGTCATCTGGTTGTCTACTGCAGTCAAACTGGGCTTCACCAAAACGCGAACAGCTTTTAAACCATCAACTTCTCCACTCCAAAACAAACCAGAGATTAATCTCACACCCTAAGCGCCTCTTTTCATGCAAAAACCCCTCCAAAAGGGCAGCGAATCATCCTTTAGACCCCCACGTGGCTCCACAAGGTATTTCAGCATGCACAAAATGGTACGACCAGTTAAATAAGTCTCTTCTTTGCTGGAAACGAGTCTGCAACAAGTCTGAAAATGAAGGCAAGGAGATTCTGAAGGAGTATAAATGCTGCTACCAGTTCAAACCCTCACTAAACCCCTTCAAACTATATGGTACCCCCTAGAAATGGTGCGGCTGACTTCTAGAAGTGACAACAACAATGAAAGTGTGATGAACCCTCCAATAACTCTATTCAGCTCTGCCATCCTCCATTAAACTCAGAAAATCTCTTCTCCGTTAAAGTTCAAGTGCACCCTCTGAATGAGACTGCCAACAAATTGTCCAGGGATGATCTCCCACACCCGAAGACAATGTCCTTTGTGAAGGTTTCCGTCCTCACAAAGCTTGAAACCCTTGCATGCAAGCTGCTGCAAGTATTTCTCCACAGAAGAAAATATCAAGTCCCCTCCTTCTCCAAAATGAGCCCAAAACTCTTTTATTCTTTTAATCTCTTTTCCCAAGGTGGGACGTCCACTTTTGCATCCAATAATAAAGTCACTTTATCAAATATTTCATTTTAATACTTTATGTTTGGGTCCTTTTACTTTATTATTTAATTTGACGTTATAAGTTAAATATTTAATTTAACTTAGGGAAATAACGCCAAAAATTAAATAATATTTGCCAATGAGGTAAGAATTACCGACTGAGTGAAGAAACGGACTTCCCAATCAAGATAAACATCACACCCTATCCACTGACCAAGTCGGTGCCCGAAAACGTACTTACTAAAAATAGTAAGCATGAGCTCGCATACCCAAAACGGCCTCGGAAACTGGCAAAAGAAAGCTTGTAACGCACAGAGTACACCTGTCCAACCCCAATGAGCTCCCTAACACAAAATATTAGCCTACGGAAGCCCGTGAGTAGGCTAACCTCCTCAATATAATTAACTGCTTAGAAAGGGGACATTACAGTCCTCCCTTCCCAAAATTGCTTGTCCTCAAGCAATTGCAACTCTGGATGCTGTAGAATCTGCTCATTTTCCCATGTAGCATCCTCAACCGGCAGGTCTTTCCACTTGACCAAATATTCTCTGATTGCTCTTCTTCTGAGAGTGCGTTCCCTGATATCAATGATGGCCTCCGAAATAAGAACAAGCTTCCCTTCTTCATCCAAAGGCGGCAACACAGACGAAGGAACTACATTATGACCCAACGCCTTCTTGAGACGTGATACGTGAAATACATTGTGCACTCTGCTATCGGCCGGTAACTCCAATTCGTAAGCCACTTCCCCAACCTTCCTAGAAATCCTGAATGGGCCATAGAACCGTGGCTTAAGTTTTTCTGCTCCACTCTTTTTGAGAGTGGATTGCCTATATGGCTGTAATCTCAGGTAGACCATGTCACCTACCTCAAAACTGCGCTCTATCCGATGCTGATCAGCATATAACTTCTGCTGATTCTGTGCCTGTTGTAGATTTTCCTTCAGAGATTTCATTATATCCTGGCTGTCCTGCAGTAAATCTCTGGCCTTAGGCACTCTACTGTCTCCAAAGAGCAAGTCCATGAAGCTAGGGGCCTCATATCCATACAAAGCCATAAATGGTGACATCCTGATTGACATGTGGTAAGTAGAATTGTAACAATACTCACCGAGGTGCAACCATTTTACCCATGCCTTTTGCTGTCCTGAGATGTAGTTTCTAAGGTACCCTTCCACCCACTTATTAACTATCTCTGTTTGTCCATCTGTCTGCGGGTGATAACTGGTACTTGGAGTGAGTTCAGTCCCACTCAGTCTGAAGAGCTCCTGCCAAAAGAGACTCAGAAATCTGCTGTCCCTATCGCTGACAATGGTTTTGGGCAACCCGTGTAGTCTGAAAATCTCCCTGAAAAACAAATCTGCCACCTGAGCTGCTGTATAAGTTGCTGAAATAGCAAAAAAGTGAGCAAATTTGGTCAACCTGTCAACTACAACAAAGATGCAATCTTTCCCTTGCACCTTGGGCAACCCTGTAATGAAATCCATGGAAACACTTTCCCATTTCTCATTGGGAATTGGCAGGGGCTGCAATAAACCAACTGGATAAGTATGCTCGTCCTTGTTTTGCTGACATATGGGGCACTCCCGAACATACTTAAGGACCTCATTTTTGAGTCCTTTCCATGTAAACCTTTCCCGGATCTGCCTATATGTTTTGAAGAATCCCGGGTGACCAGCCATAGGAGTATCATGGAAGGACTTTAAAACTGTCAATTTAAATTGTGAATTGGGTACCAAAAGTATCCTGTCTTTGTAGATAATCAATTCATTCACCACAGTATACCTGTCATCATGCAAAGTACCCTCAATAATACTAGAAGCCCAAGTATTCTTGGCATATTCTGCTGTAATTCTCACTTTCCAATCTGCTGTTATTTCAACCAAGGAACACAAATATGGTCTTCTAGATAATGCATCAGCAACCACATTTTTCTTCCCTTTGACATATACAATGTCAAAGTCATAGGCTTGGAGTTTACTTACCCATTTCTGCTGCCTATCATTGAGATCATGCTGATTCAAAAAATATTTCAAACTATTGTGGTCGGTTTTAACTATGAACTTACCTCCCACAAGATAAGGTCTGAATTTGGCCAAGGCATGCATGATGGCCAACATTTCCTTATCATATATTGAATAGCTCCGTTCTGCACCCCTTAATTTTCTACTCTCAAATGCAATGGGATGCTTATTCTGCATCAAGACCGCTCCAATTCCCTCACCGGAGGCATCACATTCTAATTCAAACGGTCTAGAGAAATCTGGTATGGCTAATACTGGACATGTGCACATTACCTGCTTAAAGTGATCAAAACACCTTTGTGTTGACTCTGTCCAAATAAATGCCCCCTTCTTCGTCAAATCTGTAAGAGGGGCTGCAATTTGTGAGAATCCCTTGACGAATCTCCTATAGAAGCCACACAAGCCAAAAAACCCCTTAAGCTGAGAGAGGTTTGTAGGTGGCGGCCAATCCATGATTGCCTTGATCTTCTCGGGATCCACTCTAACACCCTGAGAACTGATGATATGACCGAGGTATAGTAACTCTGTCATCCCGAAGTCACATTTTGATTCCTTGGCATATAGAGACTCCTGCTCAAGGATGCTTAACACCTCTTCAAGGTGCCTTAGGTGCTCTTCCCATGTCCTGCTGAAAATAAGAATATCATCAAAGAATATCAAAACTGATTTTCTAAGCTGTCTACTGAACACCCTGTTCATGCACGACTGGAAAGTAGCTGGTGCATTGGTTAAGCCAAATGGCATAACCAAGAACTCGAAATGCCCAAAGTGGCATCTGAAAGTTGTCTTCTCCACATCTTGCTCTCGGACTCTGATTTGGTGGTAGCCCGATCTCAAATCAATTTTGGAGAAGTAGCATGCTCCATGCAGCTCATCAATGAGCTCATCAATACGAGGAATGGGATATCTATTTTTTATTGTCTTTTTATTTAGTGCCCTGTAATCTATGCACATCCGCATAGTCCCATCCTTCTTTTTCACCAACACCACCGAAGAAGCAAAGGGGCTCTTGCTTGGCCTAATGTGCCCCATATCCATTAACTCCTTAATAGCCTTCTCTATCTCATCCTTATGTCGTTTAGGATGCCTGTATGGTGTGGTAATAACTGGCTTAGCCCCTTCCTCTAGCTCTATAACATGCTCAATGCCACGATCTGGAGGTCTCCCAGGAGGTATGTCACTGAAAACCTTAGAATGTTTAGATAGTAACCTTTGCACGTCAGGGTGATAGTCTCTCTTCTGCTGCTCTGTACTGGTAGGCATAAGAATGCACTCTGCTGCCCACTCCACCTGGTCATGTCTAATCAACCTCTCCATTCTCCTGACAGAGACCACTCGCGCTCCCCCATCTGACATGCCTCTCAATACTATCCGTTTGCCTGCTGATTCAAACTTCATCTCCATCGTACGTAAGTTCATTGTGAATTCACCGAGGGTACGCATCCAATGCATACCAAGTACTACATCCGTATCTCCTATGCTAACCACATAGAAGTCATCCTTCAGCTCATACTCTCCCAACTGTATACTCAGATTAGAAATCTTCCGAGTACATGTAAGTGTGAATCCATCGGCAACCATTACTTTAAAGCCTTCAAACTCTTCTGTTTTAATCCCTCTCTTGGCTACAAGTCCCTCATCTATGAAGTTATGTGTAGCACCTGTATCTATGAGGGTGATGATCCTTTGGCCACAAAGTACTCCACGAACCTTAAAAGAACCAACTTTCTGGAAGCTAGAAAGTTGCGCTATTGTACCATCATGCTCATGTTCTTTTTCAGCCTCCCCATCTGAACTTTCTGATTCATTACTCTCCAAATCAGCTTGCTGTTCTGAATTTTTTGAACCTGATTCTTCAGCTGAGAAATACTCAATTTGTTGGGCCTTTGCTTTAACTGAGCATTTATGTGATGGGTCCCAAGGTTTTCTACAATGGAAGCACAATTTCTTCTTTCTTAACTCGTTGAGCTGATCGCTGTCCAACCGGTTTGGTGTACTCCTTTGCTGGTTAGTGTCTTTTTGAAAATGTTTTTTATCCTTATCCTTTTTGTACCCAAACCCCTTGGTCTGAAATTTGCTCCTTGAAGTTGTGGACTCCATGTCTCGAGCTTTCCTGATTGCTTCTTGTAGGTTAGGTGGGTTGAGGGCCTTAATCCACCCTCTCAATGGATCTGCTAGTCCATCCATAAATAGCACAATCAACCTCCTTTCTGAAATATCCGTCACTAGAACAGAGAGCCTCTGGAAATCAGCAACATATGATTCCACTGAACCCCATTGCTTAAGTTGTGCTAATTCTTTGAAATGAAGTTCTGGGTCCTTTTTGTCGAACCTTTCTATCAACCTCTCTGTAAACTCAGTGTAGGAATCAATTTGTCCATGCCCAAGTGTGACCATCCCATGATGCCACCACTCATGCGCTAATCCATCAAGATGCAAGGCAGCATATTTTATGGCTTCTTCCTCATGCATTGGGTTAAGTTGGAAGTAAGTGTCCAACTTTTGGACCCATGCTCTCGCTGTGCTCTTTCCTGAACCATCAAAGTATGGAATGGATAGTTTACCCACTTTTTTCTGCAAGTCCTGATTCTGATGTCTCCCACCTCTATGGGGTCTATGTTTCATCCTTAAGTCCACATACTCACGAAAAGTCATCTCAGCTTGAAACTCTTCACTAGAATTTCTCCAATCTTGCAAGATTTGGTCCTGTAGCTCGTTTTGAGTGGGTTCCACCTCTACCTGTGGGTTGTTTCTAGGTGGAAAGGTGGGTATTAAGGGTCTAGTGTTTGCTGTTCCAGCTCTGAAATTCTGATTAGCAGCCCTATTATTTACAGATCCATCACCATTCCCATTATTTCTGTGATTCCCATTTTGCCCACCATTGTTGTTGTTGTTATTGGCATTGTTACCCATGACCTGCTGAGTCATTAATGCTATCAATTGTGCCATGCTCTGCTGCAAATCACGTTGTCCTCTGCTCAACTCTGCAAACATCTCCCTGTTGGTGGGTTCTCTTGGTTCTCTTTGTTCTCTGTTATCCCGGTCACCCATTGGTACTTCTACCCTCTCTACTCCTTCAAACAAATCAAGTGGGTCCTCAATATTAGGGTTTGATCTGTTTCTTCTACGATAGTATTGGTGTGTACCCGGCTGCATTACTCATTCCCAAGCTGCAAACTATGAATTTTCTGAAACCCTTACAGGCTGGCAGGAATTTCTCAGCTCTGATACCACTGTAATGTCCCACCCCAAAACTGGATTTTTTTTTTTTTTTCTGATTTTGAACTAGTTTTTTATGAACACTTAACACATTTAAATAGAATGTCGCTATTGAATAAAAACACAGAAATACAGTGCAATATGATGCCAGAAATTGAAACCCACTTCACCAAATATTGTATTTAAACCCAAATAATGAGTGGTTTACAGTACTTCATTTACAAATCACTAAAAATGATGTTTTCAAACATACCCATTAGTTAATAATGAAATTCCAGTCATCTGGTTGTCTACTGCAGTCAAACTGGGCTTCACCAAAACGCGAACAACTTTTAAACCATCAACTTCTCCACTCCAAAACAAACCAGAGATTAATCTCACACCCTAAGCGCCTCTTTTCATGCAAAAACCCCTCCAAAAGGGCAGCGAATCATCCTTTAGACCCCCACGTGGCTCCACAAGGTATTTCAGCATGCACAAAATGGTACGACCAGTTAAATAAGTCTCTTCTTTGCTGGAAACGAGTCTGCAACAAGTCTGAAAATGAAGGCAAGGAGATTCTGAAGGAGTATAAATGTTGCTACCAGTTCAAACCCTCACTAAACCCCTTCAAACTGTACGGTACCCCCTAGAAATGGTGCGGCTGACTTCTAGAAGTGACAACAACAATGAAAGTGTGATGAACCCTCCAATAACTCTATTCAGCTCTGCCATCCTCCATTAAACTCAGAAAATCTCTTCTCCGTTAAAGTTCAAGTGCACCCTCTGAATGAGACTGCCAACAGATTGTCCAGGGATGATCTCCCACACCCGAAGACAATGTCCTTTGTGAAGGTTTCCGTCCTCACAAAGCTTGAAACCCTTGCATGCAAGCTGCTGCAAGTATTTCTCCACAGAAGAAAATATCAAGTCCCCCCTCCTCTCAAAAATGAGCCCAAAACTCTTTTATTCTTTTAATCTCTTTTCCCAAGGTGGGACGTCCACTTTTGCATCCAATAATAAAGTCACTTTATCAAATATTTCATTTTAATACTTTATGTTTGGGTCCTTTTACTTTATTATTTAATTTGACGTTATAAGTTAAATATTTAATTTAACTTAGGGAAATAACGCCAAAAATTAAATAATATTTGCCAATGAGGTAAGAATTACCGACTGAGTGAAGAAACGGACTTCCCAATCAAGATAAACATCACACCCTGTCCACTGACCAAGTCGGTGCCCGAAAACGTACTTACTAAAAATAGTAAGCATGAGCTCGCATACCCAAAACGGCCTCGGAAACTGGCAAAAGAAAGCTTGTAACGCACAGAGTACACCTGTCCAACCCCAATGAGCTCCCTAACACAAAATATTAGCCTACGGAAGCCCGTGAGTAGGCTAACCTCCTCAATATAATTAACTGCTTAGAAAGGGGACATTACAAAGTCCACCTAGTGGGACAATCCCAATGGCAAACCTTGCTAACTGTGCGGGCAAACAGAAATGCCCACCCTTCACCGGGGAAGGACAAGAAGACCCGGCCCATCATGTAGGAACTTGTATCACCATTTGGGGATCAAATGGCGTATCACAAGACATAGAGTGGTTGCAATTGTTTCCACCTACCTTGCGGGGTATGGCTATGTATTGGTATCTGAAATGCCAAAATACGCAACCATTCACACAATGGACTCCCTTGAAGGATGCATTCATCGAAGAATTATGACCATTAAGGGATGACAAGAAGATCATCACTGAAATCTTCGCCACAAAACAAAAACTAGAAGATGTTAGAAGCTACAATAGGTGACTGAAGCAGCTGACAAACAAAATGGAAATGCCACCTGCTTACAAAATGATAAAATGTTGGTTCTTGGATGGATTACTGCATAAGTACCGAAAGAAGATGAAGGCAGTACTAGCCTCGACGTATGCAGAAGCCCTTGAGAAAGCAAAGAACTTCGAAAGTCAGGCCAAAAAAACAGCTGCAAGGATCGGAGGACAGCCAAGACGCGAAGATTCCGATAGTGAAGAAGATAAAATTCAAAGTGCAATACACTCCTTTCGGAAAGAGTTCGATAAAATCATAAGAGAAGTCAAAGGAGAAGTGAGGAAAGATAGGAATGATATTTGGTGTTCCGACTGTAAAACGGAGGGACATGCAAATAGCAATTGCCCAAAGAAAGCGTAATGCAACATATGCGATATTGCAGGTCACCCAGTAGCAGATTGCCCATTCAACTTAAAGGGAGCAAGGCACCAGACTTTGACAATCCAACAAGGAGATCAACCTGATACTTCAAGAAGTGGACAAGGCGCAACAAGCGGCGGATACAGGAATAATCGCCAAGGTGGAAGACAAGGAGGGAAAAATCAACTGCAATACGACTTTGAAGGAAGACCCATAATCTAGTGTCGAAATTGCCAAGAATGGGGCTACTATGCAAAAACTTGCCCCAAGCCTCAAAATGCAAACAATGTTGGTGGTAGCAATGCTACCCAAATGTGTCGGTAGTGTGGACCATGAAACAACAAAGAGGCTAATTGCCCAAATAAAGCAAGTTCAAGCGACACACAGAATGTCAATTTGATTTAGATTGGCGAAGTGAGTACAGTGATACACAAGGAAGATGAAGTCCTAGCAGTAACAAGAGCACAAGCTAGGAAGTTAGAAGAGTACCCAAATCCTGCCAAGGAGAAAGAGAGATGGTAGGAAGCTCAGGAATTGATAAGAAAAAAACTCGACAAAGAAAAGTAGGATAAGCTAGTTCTGGAGAAAGCTCTAAAGAAGGTGGAGATCACAACTGACAAGCAAGCATCAATAGAAGGCTTGGTGACACAAGTACTGAATACGACGATGGAAGTGAAAGTAGCAAGTCTATTCAACATAGTACTTGAGTTATATGCTACGGTGGGGGAAGTCATGAAAACAAAGAAGAAAGAAACCCGACAAGTAGCCCACATCAAGCAAAGTCGTTTCATTGATCCAACGATACCGATGATCGAGGCAGGGAATAAGCCAGCTTTGGTTCACATGGAGATACTGGACCACAAGTTGAACCAGGTAATAGTTGACGGAGGATCAAGCATGAACGTGATGCCGAAAAGGATGTGGCGGAGCATTAGCCAACCTGCACTAAGATCTCCAAACTTCAAGTTATATGGAGCAGATCAATACGACATCAAGACAATAGGCGTATTAATGATCCAGAAAGTACGCATAGCGCAACAGGACTTTCTATTGGATTTCGTTATAATTGCTATGCAGAAACTAGCATATGATGCATTGTTGGGACGTGGGTGGTTACGAATGGCGAAGGTAAACAACAACTAGGAGAAAGAGCATCTGACCTTCAAGAAAGGCCAGCATAAATACTTGATTAATTTAAAGAACCAGGCAGTAAGCCAAGAAATAGCAAGTTCGGATGACTCAGGAGCTTCTTCCTCGAATGAAGAATCAAGATACGAACCAAACAAAGGAGTACTACACTTGGAGGATTGCACGAAGGATGAGTACAACGAGGACAAAGGCTTACTCTATTGGCAGCTAGAAGACAATGAAGTATTTTCTCCCCAATGATTTTGCATTGATACATGAAATGAAGTCCAGGAAGATGAGAAGAAGGAACCAGAAAAGGATGGAAGCAGTAAGTAATAGAAAGCAACAGAGAAGGATAAGGAAAGAGAAAAATGGGCATTTCCTAAAAACTTTGCAGAACATACGATGGGAGACGCAGTCATTGAAGATAAACCAGCTTACCCCATCGATGTTCTTAAGGTAGTAAATGAACCTGAGTCCATCAAGTATGAGGGACCTAGAATGATTTAGGTAAACTTGGGAGAAGATGGCGAGGAGAAGATGATTAAGTGTGGAGACGACTCGGATCTAGTGCTAAAAGCAGCGGCATTTAAAATCTTTTTGGAGTACAAGGATGTCTTCGCGTGGACATACAAGGACCTAAAGGAAGTTCCACCAGAGCTCTGTGTACACAAGATTCCCCTGATTGAAGGTGCACAACCAGTGAGGAGGCGACCATACAGGATGAATCCCAAGTATGTAGCCCTGGTGAATAATGAAATTGAAAAGATGTTGGATGCAGGCATCATATTCAAGGTTACGACAAGTGAATGGGTGTCACCAATTGTGATCATCTTCAAGGTTACGACATGCAAATACCAATTTCCCAAAAAATGCGTATTGAAACATATGCGATATTGCAAGTCACCCAGTAGCAGATTGCCCATTCAACTTAAAGGGAGCAAGGCACCAGACCATAACAGTCCAACAAGGAGATCTACCTGATACTTCAAGAAGTGGATAGGGTGCAACAAGCGACGGATACAGGAATAACCGCCGAGGTGGAAAACAAGGAGGGAAAAGTCGACTACAATACGACTCTAAAGGAAGACCCATAATCAGGTGTCGGAATTGCCATGAATGGGGCCACTTTGCAAAAAATTGCCCCAAGCCTTAGAATGCAAACAATGTTGGTGGTAGCAATGCTACCCAAATGTGTCGGTGGTGTGGACCAGGAAACCACAAAGAGGCTAATTGCCCAAATAAAGCAAGTTCAAGCGGCACACAAAATATCAATTTGATTGACATTGGCAAAGTGAGTACAGTGATACACACGGAATATGAAGTCCTAGAAATAACAAGAGCACAAGCTAGGAAGTTAGAAGAGTACATGTTGCCACATTTTGCTAAGGGGTAAAATTTTGAAAAATTTGAAAAAACTGCTGCATTTTTTAGGACCAGATCTTCTCCTTTCCTCCTTTCCAAGCTATCAGTCCAGGCGATCCTCGGGATTGCATTTTCAGGAGCCATCAGGTTCAGGTTTTCAGGTTTCAGCAAACTCCGGCGAAGTCTGGGAAAAGGCCAAAAAATTCTAAGGCATGGGCACTCCCGGGTCGCACCCTTTTTGAGCGATTCCGGGAGTCGCTCCACTTCTGCGGCGATTCCCAGCTTCGCCCTGTTCCCAGGCGACTCCCGTGTGGCGACGAGCGGTAGCACGAAAGAAGGCAAAAAATCTTAAGGCAGGGCTCTCCCGCGAGTCGCTCCATTCTGGAGCGATTCCCGTCCTCGCCGCGCCCCTCCAGCGACCGCCGTCATCACTCCACTCTTCAGCGACCGCCGGCGAGTTTAAAAAAAATGAAAAAATGGCTAAGGCATGGAGCCCGCCCAAGTTCGCCCCTGCTCTCCGGCGACCCCCGTCCTCGCTCTGCCAACGAGCGACTCCCGGCGTCGCACCATTTTGTAGCGAACTGCAACAGGGGATGAAAAAATTTCTAAGTTGAGGAAGCCCGAGTTCATCATCACGGCAGCTCGGCGACTCCCAGGTTCGCCGAAGTTTCCTGCGATCGCCGGCCGGTAGGAAGATGAAATTTGTCTAAGGCAAGGAGCCCGCTCAAGATCGCTCCACCCAGCAGCGACTCCCGGGATCGCTCCTCTTTTGGTGCGACTCCCGGGTTCGCTCCATCCAGGAGCGACTCCCGTCGTCGCTCATGCAGCCTAGCGAACCTCGGCATGTTTTCCAAAGCTTCCCCCAACTTGGCTTCCCCAAATTCGCTCAAACACTGAGCGATTCTCAGCGTCGCTCCTTGGCGTCTGCGATTTTCAGCTCCAGCATAGGGTTGTGCGACTCTTAGCAGTTTTTTAAGCAGACTCGGAGGACAGGGGTAGGTGGACATTTATGACGCGTCAACTCAGTTTTCAACCCCAGGACATCTTGTCAGAGCCCTTAAACATCCCAAGGGGCAGATCGTACCTGCGGCATTGAAGAGACGTGCCTTCTCAACAACCAGATCTGTCCGGAACCGTACCAAACTCAGGAGAATCGTGTTGCAGGTACGCTCACGGCCAGCAAAGGTCAAATCTCAGCAGCTGTCGCAGTTTTGGGGTTCTGTGCTTCAATGTAATTTGGGGGGAAAATTCTGCTATAAATAGCAGTGGACTTTCATTGTAAAAGGGGGGGAACATATTGCTAAAAGAGCTGCTGTAAACAAACATTTGCTTCAATACAAAGGATCCTTGGCTCTAACTCTTGTCTCTTTCTTTTATGCTGCCTTCTGCAAGTATTTCTGCTTCATGTTCATTTATTTTTCTGATTGCTGTAATTCTGCACTCTGGATTAGGGCATTGGACATTAAGTGAATCTGGAATTCTTGCTGAAGGATACATAGGAAGGAATCGCAGTGTTAGTTTCTGTTACATGCTTTGTTTTGATTGTTGTTGGTTTGGGTATTAGTTAGTGATTGTGCTGCTTGTTCTTCCCCACCACTATTGCAATGCCATTTACATTTCTTTCTGCATTTTTCAATCTCTTTCCAGTTCCCTTATCTCAAACCCCGAGTAGTGTAGTATAGGAGCCGGCCTTCTCCGGAGATTGGCACGGAAGGCATCCCTTCCTTCCGGCCTTTCAATCTGTTGGGCGGGTCTAGGGCGCAAAGATAGACCAAATCCTTTCCTAGTGGCAGATTCGTAACCAACAGTTTCTCTGGCACGCCCGGTGGGACCAAGACGTTCCACCTCATAAGCAGTATTGAAGAAATGATGTTCGCTTCAGTGCTGTCGAATCTGAACATCTGGCGACTCTGTTGAACTCGGATACCCTCCAAATCTCGAAGACCAGTCCAAGAAAATCCTGTCTTCATGCGTACGAGATGGAGAGTTAGAAACGCTGAAGAAGATCCCGAGTACTACGAGCTTGACATCAGCGCCTTCGGAGAGCGTCCTAGGCTGATCAGGCCGAATATTCCTCTGGACGAAGCGCCATCGCAGGAGGCCGTAGTTGACGAGCAAGATCCAACATCCGATAGTACTGCAACCAGCTATCCTCCAAATCCTCCGAACTCTCCGGACCATCAAGGGGCTCCTGTCCAGCCAACCCAGCTGCTGTTGCCGCCATTGCCGCCTCCCAATCAGTCGAATCCGAGCGCGAACATGGCGAACCCGCAACCGAACCAGAATCAACAGCAGAATCAACAACAAAACCAACCGCCAAATCCGCCGCCCAGGTTGTTCCCAGCTTGGAATCATGCGGGGCCATTGAACCTGGCAGCACCAGCCGCCATCCCCTCTGCAGCGCTCAAGGCCATCCCTACCTATGACGGCACGGGAAAGACGGCGCAGGAACATGTCCAAGACGTTGCAGCCTTGGCCACCATTCACGGTATCACAGAAGAGAATATCATGGTGAGGTTGCTAGTCCTGTCCCTCAGGGGGAAGCTCCTGTACTGGTACAGAGCATTACCACCCGACACTATTACTACTTGGGACCAGTTAGCAGGCCTACTGATACAAGGGTTCAATGAGTCGGCGGACCCTTACTCTCTGCTCCATCAGTTCACAACCATCCAGAGACACCCGCAGGAGGAGATCCCCGACTTCAACGTCAGATTTACTCGGACCTGGCAGAGGGTCCCCGATGGCTTGCGACCGACTCCCGACCAAGCTGCATTTTATTACCTCAGAGCATTCCACTCCGACCTCAGTATGAGTATCCGGTATTCTGGCGTCAACACTTTCCCGGATCTGTACACGCAAGCGCAGAAGGCCGAGGCCGATCTGATTGCCATTGGCAAACTTCCGCCAAAGCCGACAATGCCAATTTTCCCGGATTTGCCTCAATACCAATACCCCAGTACATCCACTCAGTTCCAGTCGTCCTGCCTCTTCCATGTATCCGGTTCCCTCATGGAACCCAAGCCAAACGCCCAGTTATCCGTAGGTCCCAGCTCCTCAAGCCCCACAGCTTCCTCCGCCACCGCAATACCCGGCCTTGCCTCCGCCAATAGCACCATTGCCATTACCTGCCCCTCCGACGGTTGACCCTCAGATGAGGGTTCTAAAGGAGCTAGAGTCGCTTAACTCTACTGTGAGAACACTGTCCAACGACATGGCAGTGATGAAGAAGAAGCAGGCTCAGCAGGAATTCCTGCCAAGAAGGCCATATCCTCCTCCGGCGCTTACGAGAGACCAAGCCATAAGGGAGCAAGCCGCTCAAGCTGGTAGACCTCCGGCGAGGAATGCTGCCATCAGTGAAGAGTCGAGCACTTCGGATTACGTGCATTGGTGTTTGACCTGCAATGACCCGCATGGGGAAGATACCTGTATGGTACACCAACACTATATTCAAACACTGGCTGGTAGCTCTTCCAGCGGCCAAGTCAACCTGATTAGAGAGGAGGACCGTAACCTCGTGGTCGTTGAGGAAGAGCAAGTTTCGATTCTGACCAAGGATGGCAAGAAACCGATCGAGGTGGATGCGGCCCAGATGCAGCCTTTGAAGGTGTACACTCGACGAGAAAAGGAGCAGCCTCCGACAAAAGCTCCTGACAAAGTTCCCTTGCCCCCGCCAGCGAAAGAGAAACCACCGCCGGCGAAGGCTCCCGTGACGCAACCTCAAGTCGAAACCAAGGAGCAGGCAAGGGAGAAGCTCAAGTACCCGTCGTTGACAAAGCGGCAAAGGGTTGAGGCCACGCAGCAGTACCGCACCAAGTACGAGGCTGCGAAAGAAACGGAGGTGCCCACTACTTCGGCCTACAACATTGTTGATGAACTCAAGAGGACCCCGGCCAAGATAAGCATGTACGACGCCCTGCAACTCCCCGGGCAGGTGGATCTGCTGCAGGAGTCGCTGAAATCTGTCAAAGGAGGAAAGCCGACACAACCTGTGTTAGCTCAGCCCCTGACTACTTCGGTCACGGGAAAAAACAGACCGCCGCCGTTCTACTTGTCTCTTCGGATGGAAGGGTGTGTGGTGCACAATTGCATGATTGATTCCGGCGCATCGACTACCGTAATGCCAAGGGCTGTTTGCGAGGAGATAGGCATGGAATACACGCGAAGCAGCCAAGGTGTTCTCCAACTAGATGGCACTCCTGTGAAAACAGTGGGCGTCATTAAAGATATCCCCATCCAGCTGCACAAGGCGCCTCAGATCGTCGTGATACAGGAGGTTGTGGTCGTGGACCTGGAGCCTTACTTCGGCATGTGCCTCTCAAGGGAGTTCACCGCCAAGCTGGGCGGTTATCTTTCTCTCGACTACTCACATATGGAGGTCCCCTTCAAGGGGAGGAAAGTGAAAATCTATAATGAAAAACCCTCCACCTTCCTTGTCGAGAAGATCCCCGAGGAAGGGCAGCAGGATGAATCGGTGCACCTAATGACGGAGCAGTTGGAAGAAGTAGACATAGTGGAGGAAACCATAGAAGAGTTGCGGGCGGAAGATGAGTTCTCCTTGCTTGATTTTAACGCCATGATTGAATCAGATATAGGCTGCTATTCTATCACCCAGCCTGAGAAGCCAAAGGAGACAGTGAAAGAAAATAAAGACCCTGCCCCGAATGAGCTTTGGAAGCTGTACTTTGATGGCGCCCGATGCAAAAACGGCGTCGGGGCGGGGGTTCTTCTAGTTTCACCCTCGGGAGAGCAGAAGGATTATTGCTACAGGCTGGCCTGGAGTTGCACCAACAATGCGGCAGAGTATGAAGCCCTGTGTCTAGGGTTGAAAAAGGCAGAGAAGTTGGGAATCAAGCAGCTGCAAATCTTTGGAGATTCGGAGCTGGTCTGCAAGCAAATTACCAACAAGTGCGTCTCAAAGAAGCACTATCTCAAGGCGTACCGCAATAGGGTCTGGGACTTGTTGGAATCATTCGAGGCCCTTAATGTACAAGCCATCTCCCGCGAGAAAAACAAACACGCAGACGTCTTAGCGTCTATCGGAGCCAGATACTCCCCGGCTGATGACATGATGCAGAAGCCTAAGGCGGTAAGAACCATTTACAGGCCTTCTGTGCCTGATAGGGACACCCACTGGCAGGTGTTCGACTGTGACGAGCAAATCGTCAATTTTTTAGTCCATGAAGCAAGTACTATAGAAGGTAGAGACCCTGATGACGAGGAGTATGAGGGGTTGATACAGCTGAAAAACAACCATGTCCCTAAGGGGCTAATCACTCTGGAGAGTCTATTTGATCAGAACGATAGAGCGATATCTCACCGGATCAAAGTAGACGCCAAGCAGTATAAGGATCTGGAGCTTGAGCCCGGAAAGGTGATCAAAGTTGGAACCGACTGCACCCCAGAAGAGTTGGAGCAGATTCGGGCTTTGTGCAGAAAGTACCCTGATATCGTCGCTTGGTGTTATCAAGACCTGAAGGGGTACGACAGAGAAATCATCCAACATACCATAGAGTTGGAGGAAGGGGTCAGACCCTGCAGGCAGAAACAGAGGCCAGTCAACCCGAAAATAGAGGTTCTGATGAGAGCCGAACTCTTGAAGATGCTAGAGGCAAAAATCATCTACCCTATCAAGCATTCTTCTTGGGTCGCAAATCTGGTCCCTGTCAGGAAGAAGAATGGGGATATCCGCCTGTGCGTTGATTTCCGCAATCTGAATCAGGCCTCGCTGAAGGACCATTACCCGCTCCCACAAATTGATCAGATCCTTCATGTGGTCGCAGGAGCACAACGCTTCTCTCTCCTAGACGGTTTCTCTGGATACAACCAGATCTGGGTGAAAGATGAGGACCAGCACAAGACGACGTTCACCACCAAATGGGGGACGTTCGCCTACCAACGTATGCCCTTCGGCCTGTCCAATGCGGGGGCCACATTCCAGAGAGCCATGGATATTGCGTTCCGTGAGTTGTTGAACAAAATTATTGTCATCTATTTAGATGACATGACTGTGTTTTCACACAGGAGAGAAGAACATGCCTCTCATCTGCAACAAGTGTTTGAGAGATGCCGGGATTTCGGCATATCCATCAATCCGAAAAAGTCTGTCTTTGCAGTGAAGGAAGGGAAACTGCTAGGCCATGTCATCTCTGAAAAAGGGCTTGCAGTTGACCCTGACAGGGCAGAGGCTCTCCTTAAACTTCCACTCCCAGTAAACAAGAAAGGGCTGCAGTCCTTCTTCGGCCAGATCAACTTTGTAAGAAAGTTCGTGCCCGATTTTGCTCAAGTCATTAAGCCAATGGCCGAACTTTTGAAGAAGGATGCCGAGTTCGTCTGGACTGAGGAGAGAAAGAAGGCATTTGAGGAGATCAAGGCTAGGATCGCCCAAGCGCCTGTGCTGGTTAACCCGGACTATTCTAAAGATTTCATCCTATATGCAGTCGGGGAACCTGAAAGTTATGCGGCGGTCCTAACACAAAAAGGAGATGATGGCGAAGAGCGGCCGATAGCCTTCTTGAGCCAGGTAATCCAGCCGCACGAGGAAAGATACAACTTCATTGAGCGCCAAGTACACGCAGTCATGAGGTCCTTGAAGAAGTTTAGGCACTTTATCTCCCAGAGCAGGACGACAGTGTTCGTGGTGCACCCAGATGTCAGGAGTTTTATCATCCAGGGAGAACTGGGTAACAAGAGGGCTGGCTGGATCGCCAAGATACAGGAGTTTGACATAGAGGTTCGACCCACCAAGCTAATCTGAGGTCGGGCACTGTGCCAAGAGCTAGCAAGAAGTGCTGTCGCGGAAGTAGTTGCCTGTCAGTGGGAGGACCCGATACTAGAAGGCAACTTCGCCAATTCTTCGGCAGAGGACAGCGACTGGACCGATGAGATAATTTGGTATTTCAACACTGGGAGATGTCCAGATCGTCTTAATGCCTCACAAAGGAGGAGATTCAGGCTCCAGTCTCAGAAGTATGTGCTGCGCCCCGAGGGGCTATTTTTCAAAAATGTTGACGGTGTTCTCTTGCGATGCGTCAAGGGAACAGAGAAGCAAAAGGTCCTCGACGAATTCCATTCCGGAATGTCGGGAGGACACCTTTCAGGAAGGCCTACGACCTTGAAAATGATTAGAGCGGGCTACTATTGGCCCACTATTTTTGCTGATGCTTTTGCAGTCTGCCAGAAGTGCGAGAAGTGTCAGAGATTCGCTGGCCGGAATAAAAACGCACCAATGCCCCTCCGGGGTCTACGGTTCCCTTATGGGGTGGGTTCGACTTTTTTGGGGGGGGTTAGTTTTTTTGGTGGGATAGATCTATTGGTGGGTAGGGGTGTTTTTTGAACTTCACCCTTCTTTTTTGGTGGCGAGTGCCTAAGCAATGCCTTCCTCAGATAGCCACCCCTGCTGGGGGAATAACCCGCTTCGGGATCCCAGAAGCAATCGTGACAGACAATGGTCCGGGGTTCGTGGGTGCCAAACTCACCGAGTTCGCTTACAAATATGGAATCTACCTTAAGGCGTCCTCCAATTACTACCCGCAGGGAAACGGCCTAGCCGAATCAACAAATAAGAATCTGATGAAGATCATAAAGAGGACCCTGGAGAGGAACAAAAGATCCTGGCACTTGCACTTGGACCAAGCACTATGGGCAGACCGCATCTCTGTTAAAAAATCTATCAGAACATCGCCATATGCGCTGGTCTACGGGAAGGAGGCTGTTTTGCCCACCCATGTCGAGATGCCCGCACTTTGGTTGCTAGACGATGAAAAAGGTAACCTGGATCCCATTGATGCTAGGCTAGCTCAGCTGTTGCAGCTAGAAGAAGAACGAGAAAAAGCTTATGAAGCTTTCATGAAGCACACAGAGACTACCCGAAATTGGTTTGCAAAAGGGACTACAACCAGGGTCTTCAAGGTCGGGGATCTAGTGCTGAAATGGGATTCATGGAAGGCAAAACCAGGGAACCACGACAAGTTTGATGCCTTCTGGGAAGGCCCCTTTCAGGTTGCCCGGGTTAACCAGTTCAACTCATTTGTATTGCGAGACATGGAGGGCCAGATTCTCCCCATACCAGTCAACGACCTTCATCTGAAGGCCTATCACCACTAAGAGGCATCATGAGGTTCCCCTATGTACATAGTTTTATTTCTGCAATTTTATTTTGTTTTTCTGAATGTAAATATGCTTTCCAGTAGATGCAGTTTCTCGCTTTAAGCTCAGGCGTTCGGCTTTCAAGTCGAGCATTTTTGTCCTAGAAAATGCAGAGCCAAGTTTCTCATGCAGAAGATAGCCCTCTGTTAGCAGTTCAAAGATAACGAGGTTCGCAGGTTCCTAAGGCGAAGGCGAGTGTCGCTCATGAAAAAGGGCGATCAGAAGGGCTGCGCGTGATGCAAGGGATGGAAGGTCAAAGAAAATTGAAAATTTCACTAAGTCCCTTTACGGTGAAATCTGCTGAGGTTCGCCCAAGTATGGCAGCGATAACGGTGTTCGCAGCAAGTTTAGGCGAACTCCGGATGTGTTCAGAAAGCCAGAGTCTCCAATCTGCTAGGGTTCGCGCGATCGAAGGAAAGCAACAATCAAAGCGCTAAGGGCTCGAGCATAAGTTGAAAAATCAGGATAAGGTTCGCTCAACTTTTGAGCGACTCCAGGAATCGCACGAGTTTTAGAGCGAAGAAGGGCCTTGCAAGGCGCGATGGCGAGGAGGCGAAAAGGTGAAAAATTGTCTAACTCCCATAGCGCCAAAGGTCGCTCAGATTTTCAGCGACCCCGAGAATCGCCCAAACTCTTGAGCGAGACCCGGAATCGCCCAACCCGCAAGCGAGATCCGGCCAGGCCCAAAAGCGCTCAAAATTTTCTAAGTCTAAAGATGGCGCCAAGAGTCGCTCCACCTACGAGCGATTCCGGGAATCGCCCATGATTCCAAGTGAACATGAGGATCGCTCACCCTCTTCCGCAATGATAAGAGTCGCTAGCCCACCGAGCAAGAACAAGTTTTCGCCAGAAAATTCGGGCGACTTCAAGGGTAAAATGTTGAAATTTGTTCGAAGTCTCCCGACATCGATCGCTCGCTCGAGGAGCGAACCCCGTGGTTCCCTCAGATTCTGAGCGAAGCTGGGAATCGCCTCAGTTTTAAAGTGAACGTCGTCCAATGCACCAACCTAGCCAAAATGAACCTAGTGACGCGCGTCAAAGTGGCGGCGGGTTAGAATTTCAAGGTGCACGTTATAAAGGAGGGCATCTGCACGCATTTCTAAGCAGATCTTTGAGGGAAAGACGAGCCTTGGGATCGGCAATCGAGGAGTTGCGCCTCCAAAGAAGATCCTGCGCACGACCACCAAGGGATAACGGCTGCGCCCACCAACTCCGTGCTCCCGACATTAAACTCAGGCACTCGCCATTAATGGCTAACCTCATGCCCACTCCCATAAAAAGCGCAGTCGCTCAGTTCGCTCTATCAGTTAAACCTGAACTCACTCCGAGCTGCACCAGAAGCCGAATTCAGAGTATTTCATCCGCACACAACAGCTCACCCGAATTCTTTCGTAAATCACCATGGGCAAGAAAAGCACAGAGGAGAAGGGTAAGGCACCCAGAGAAACAACTTCGGGCACACCAGAAAGTGGGAAAAAGAGGGCCGAAGCTGGAAAAGAAAGGAAAGATAAAGGGAAAGCGCAGGCGCCAGAAGCAGCGACAGGGCAGAAAGCCGAATCAGGGCCAGCAAAGGTGGTCGTCCAACCGCCTGTGGATAATTGGATAAAATACAGGGACGGCACCTACTCCCAAGGCATCGAGCAGCTACGGCAAGCAATTGATGACAGGCGAGGGAAAGTTCCTGCCTCAAATCCCTACGCTGCAGCTTACCACTCGCACCTGTACTGGTTCTTATGCCCGCCGGTGCACAATTGTCCAGAGCTAGTAGCGGCCATTGCCCAGTACTACAACCCGAAGACCAGACAAGTCCGGGACCATGGGGGAAACGTCCTGTTCTCGCTTTTCTCTGACACTGTCCAGATGGCCTTCGCGCCTAATCAGTTGCCAGACAAAGACTATACCATCAGGTACATCAATCTCAACGAACAGGCTGACAGGTATACGGACAACCCAAAGATGCGGCTCTTCATGGAGTCCCAGCTGCAGGACCCGATACCGCCCAAGCATTTGCCAACGCTGCCTATGCCCCTAAGGAACTTCAAGAGCACGGGCATTTATACTATGTTGGCCTGGGTCTTGGGCATTGGCACAGACGTTGTAGTCTTCCCCTACCAAGTTGCCATTGCAGAATGTATTTTGCACGGGGAATTCTACGACCCCAGCGCCATGGGACCAAAAACTAAGCCGGTGTTCTTTGACTGGGCAGATTGTATAGCGCGCGGTATACATTCGCGCCTGCAAGACCTGATAGAGGAGAAAGCCCAATCCTTCAGGCAGTGTTCATTCCTGGCCTGGCTCTTTCTGTTCCATATGCACACCAAATTGAAGTCAATTCCTGTCCAGCGCACCGACGAGAGAGGCGCGCGACTCCCAGTATACCAGTGGACCCAGATGCTGTTGAAGAGGGAGTCCTACTACAAGTTTAATCAAGCATTCCTGGGCCCTGCCTTAGCGCTCCTTCATGGCTCTTGCCCGCGTGTCCCCCGCCAGATGAGAGACAAGGTGATACGGCGTAATATGGGCGACACTTTCCAATTAACGCAGGGGTTCGTCATCAGAATTTTTGGGTTCACAGGCAAACCCTTCCTCTTGCCCTATTACGCCACAGAGTACCTGTTCGCCTTGGAGGTGTCGCGGCAGACGGATTACACTGACCAGAATTACGGCCAGGGGAGGAAATGGGGACACATTTTTGAGTTCCCGATCAAATGGGGAGAAATCGAGGTCAACTTCACCGGACAAAACGAGTATCTCGCGACAACGCTTCTGAGCTTCGGCTTAGTCGAGCTTCCCCAGCGATGGAGATATGATCCCCTGGACGTAGTGAAGGGGTTCACAGAGATGAAGAATTTCCACGCCTGTCCCTGCCTGGAGATCATGGGAGAGCGCAACAATCCGTCGGGAGGAGACCTTGAATGGAACATAGAGGAGATGCGGTCTTTTCCGCCATGGCACGACTTCTATCAGGTGGAGGCGGAATATGACCCGGTTAATAACGCAACCCATTCTCGGGAATCCAAAGCCTACAAAAGGATGTTGCCCAAATTGTAGAATATGGGATGGAAGCCGGAGAAGATTGCTGAATGGTGGGTCATGAGGGCCCATACAAAGGAGACGTCAGAGAAAGTCCTTGCTGGCGACCATCAGTTCTCCGCGCTTTACGATAAGCACCATGCCACGTGGCGGCCTATCATATTCAGGGACCTCGTGCCTCGAGGCACCCAAGACCTACAAAAGGCACAGGCCCCACCCAAGCAGCCACTTACACTGGGCGGAGGATCTAGCAGTGGGGCAAAGAAGAGTCAAGCGGCCGAGCACAAGGCACAACAACCCTCTGAAAAGCAAGGATCATCGAAACGGCCGGCTGAAGCGGCGCAGGCGACTCCGACGCCTCCGAAGAAAAAAATAAAAGTTACGATAAAATCGCCCAAGGCTCCTTCGGAGAAGGCCGCAGGCCCGATCCCTAGTACACCCATCCCAGCCGCTGTCCAGAAAAAGGAGGTCACGCCCCAGAAGAAAAAGGAGGCTGCACAACCAAAGGAAAAGAAAGTTGTGCCAAGGAAAGAGGTTGTGCAACAGGCAGAGGTTGCACCACAGAAGGAGGTTGCTCCCACAGTCCCCCTCAAGGAAGTTATCACTGTAGAAGAAGACACCCCACCGGAGGAGGATGCGTGGGTGACTCAAATATTCAACACGCCAGCTCGAGCCGAGCACGCAGGTACGCATTCTCTTTTCCTCCCTCAATCTTCTGAACCGCTGCCCGCAGGTACGCATTCTTTACACGTAAATTATTAAATTTCCTTTTTCTTGGTTGTTTGTAGATTTATGGTGGAAGGACTTTTGATGAGGATGAACAAACACGAACAAAACCATCCAAGGAGCCAAATCACAATAGAAAAGAATTATTTTAATAATGCCAGCCAAAGGGGCAGAAATTACAATGCCAGACTTGTTGAGGCTGAACAAACACGAACAAAACCATCCAAGGAGTTAAATCACAATAGGAAAGAATTATTTTATTAATGCCAGCCAAAGGGGCAGAAATTACAATGCCAGATCGTACAATCTTGGAGCCCAAACGAAGCCCTCTTTTTAGATCCAAAATCCCTTTTTAAATCCTATTTTCCCCCCCTTTTACATGATTTTTAAGTTTCCCGCCCATGCAAAAAAAAAATAAATTTAACTTTCCCGCCCATGCAAAATTTTAAATTCTACTTTCCCGCCCAACTGGCGGTTGACAAACACAAAGGCAAAACACTTAAATTTTTTTTTTTTTTTGTTGATGCAAGATTGCTCTGCTGCCATTGGATGCTCCTGCATCAGACACCCAGGGTAAGTTTGAGAAGTGACCTCACTTCTTTGTTGTTGGAGGAAAACCAAGGCGGTCAACCTCGGACTTGGACAGCCAAGTCGAATCTTCTACGGGGCCTTCCCTTCCATTTCACTAGATATTCTTCATATTGCCTGTTTCTTGTACTTTTGTCGATGCGGGTATCCAAGATTTCCTCTATCTCTTCTGTCATTGGAGCCGATGCCGGAACACTCCACAACTCTGCAACTGGTTCCTTAGAACTGTCACCTTCATGATACTCTACCAAATCAGAAATATTGAACACAGGTGATATGTTCAATCCACTCGGCAACTCCACCTCATATGCATTTCCTGAATCTCTTTTCTGTATGATCCTGCATGGTCCAAACTTCTTCATTTTCAGCTTGTTATATGTTTTAGCAGGAAACCTCTCCTTTCTCAGGTGCACCATGACTTCATCACCAACCTGGAACTCCTTAAACCTCCTTTTCTGATCAGCCTTTGTCTTGTATTGAGTGTTCATCTTATTGATGTGTTGTTTTACTTCTTCATGCAAATCCTTCAGATGCTCTGCAAAGTTCTCAGCTTCAGCACTATTCTTTTCTCCCCTGTCCAACTTCCTCAACTCAGAAGCATTTCTTGGACTACTCCCATATACAATCTGGAATGGTGATTTACCAGTACTCCTGTTGACAGAATTGTTATAGGCAAATTCTGCCTGTGGTAAAATCATATCCCATCCCTTGGGCTTATCTCCTACCAGGCATCTCAGTAGGTTACCCAAACTCCTGTTCACCACTTTTGTTTGTCCATCAGTATGTGGATGGTATGCAGAACTGAACTTCAAATCTGTCTTCAATTTCTTCCACAAGGTCTTCCAAAAATACCCAACGAACTTTGTGTCTCTATCGGAGACTATACTCTTTGGTAGACCATGAAGTCGTACCACTTCCTTGAAAAACAGTCCAACAACATGAACTGCATCATTGGTTTTCTGACAGGGAATAAAATGTGCCATCTTTGAAAACTTGTCAACTACCACAAATATGGAGTCATTTCCCCTTTGTGTCCTTGGCAGACCAAGAACAAAGTCCATGTTGATGTCCTCCCAGGGTCTCTCTGGTACAGGCAATGGCTGATATAACCCGGTGTTCTGCCTCACACCCTTGGCCATCTGGCATATTCTGCAACTTTGTACAAACTTCTTCACATCTTGCAATAATTGTGGCCAATAGTAGTTCTCACTCACCAAGGCAATGGTCTTGTCTCTACCAAAATGTCCAGCCAATCCTCCACTATGCTTCTCTTTGACCAGATTCTCCCTCATTGAACTCCTAGGAATGCACAACTGGTTCCCCTTAAACAACATTCCATCTTGGATCATAAAATCCAACCACTTAGTCCTATCCAGAGTAACTGGTGTTGTACAAGCTCTCCAAGCTTCAACAAAATCTGGATCTTCAGGGTACAAACTCTTAAGTTCTTCAAACCCCACAACTTCCACTCTCATTGTTGTCAGCAAACTCTGCCTTCTACTTAAGGCATCTGCAACTCTGTTTGACTTCCCACTCCTATGCTTCAGCACAAAGGTATAGCTCTGTAAAAACTCAACCCATTTTAAGTGCCTCTAATTCAATTTCCCTTGACTGTTAATATACTGTAAAGCCTGATGATCAGTATACAAAACAAACTCCTTTGGCAACAAATAGTGTCTCCACTTCTTTAGAGCCTGAACTATAGCATAAAACTCCTAATCATAGACAAAATATTTCTTCCTGGCATCATTAAGCTTTTCACTAAAGTAGGCAACAGGCTTACCTTCCTGACTCAATACAGCTCCTATGGCACTACCACTAGCATCACAATCTACATGAAACACCTTATTAAAATCTGGAAGTGCCAACACAGGTTGCTCGGTGACCTTCTTCTTCAACAACTCAAAGCTCCTATCAGCTCCTAAGGTCCACTTAAAGTCTTTCTTATCCCCTCTCATTGTTTCGGTTAGGGGTGCACAAATATTGCTGAAATTTCTAATAAACTTTCTGTAAAAACTTGCTAGACCATGAAATGATCTTACCTCAGTTACGCTCCTTGGGGTAGGCCAGTCAATGATAGCCCTTACCTTCTCTGGATCCATCTTCAGACCTTCAGTTGAGATGACAAATCCCAAGTACACCAACTCCTTCTTCACAAAACTGCACTTCTTCAAATTTATCGGTAGATGTTCCTCTCTCAGCTTCTCTAGAACTCTTCGATGTGCCTCGGATGTTCCTCCAAGGTCTTGCTGAAAATCAGAATGTCATCCAAATAGACAATGACAAACTTTCCCATAAACTCCTTCAATACTTCATTCATAAGCCTCATGAATGTGTTGGGTGCATTGGTTAGCCCAAATGGCATGACCAACCACTCATATAAACCCTCTTTGGTCTTGAAAGTTGTCTTCCACTCATCTCCTTCTCCGATGCGGATCTGATGATACCCACTCTTCGAGATCAATCTTTGTAAAATACTTGGACCCACTCAAACAGTCCATTATGTCATCCATCCTTGGCAATGGAAACCTATACTTGATGGTGATCTTGTTAATAGCTCTGGAATCTATGCACATTCTCCACTCTCCATCCTTCTTTGGTGTTAGTACTGCAGGCCTTGCACATGGACTTAGGCTTTCCCTAATCAGTCCCTTCTCCAGTAGCTCCTGAACTTGCCTGTTCAGTTCCTCATTCTCCACAGGAGTCATCCTATGGGCAGCCTTGTTTGGCAAACTAGCTCCTGGTATCAAATCAATATGATGGCTAATCTTTCTCATGGGTGGCAAACCCTCTGGCACATTATCAGATATAATATCTGAGAAGTCTTCCAACAGACCTGAGACTTCTACAGGGACATCTTTGCTTGGTTCTTCCCTAACTCTAGGAATTAATGCATAGCACACATGCTCATGCTTCAAATCATCTAGAAATTTCCTACCATCAACCAAACAAATTTTGGCACTGTTACATACCTTTTCATCCATCTCCTTCAGTGGCTTCAGTTTATGGCGCACTCCTTCCTTTGTTAGGGAGTAAGTGTTGGCATGTCCATCATGGACTGCACGGCGATCAAACTGCCATGGTCTTCCTAACAGCATATGGCAAGCATCCATAGGCAGGATATCACACAGGACCTCATCCTTGTATCTCCCAATATTAAACTTGACTAAGCATTGTTCATTGACCAATGCCCTATGGTCCTTCTGCAACCACGCAATCCGGTATGGATGCGGGTGTCTCCTCCTCTCTAGTTGTAACTTAGTAACCATTTCTTCAGAGACCAAGTTATCAGTACTGCCATTATCTATAATAACATTACAGACCTTACCGAACATTTGCACCTTGTGCGGAACGGGCTCTTCCTCTGGTCTGGTTCCTTCTCCTCATTCAACAAGGTTCTCCTTGTGACCATAACTTCTCCTCTCTCTGCCTCCTCAGAGTGCTCTGATTCAGCTCCTTCATCTGCAATAGCAGCTCCGGCATTACCCGTTGGCCTCCTATTTGGCTTCTCTTGGTGTTGTGGACACTCATATGCTCGATGTCCTTCTTCTCCACAGTTGAAGCAGGTTCCACGAAACCCTCTTCCTCCATTTCCTCGGCCAGATCTACCTCTTCCTCTTGGGTAGTTGTTGTTCTGACCACGGGATCTGTAAGCATTATCTCCCTTCTGGTCCTGACTGTTGCTAGCTTCTTCTTTCTTCTCACCTCGTCCTCCATCTGTTCTTCCACCAGTTCTTTCTCCATGACCTCTTCCTTTCTGCTTACCCTCAAACCTTTTGTTCAGCTTCTCTTCAACTTTTAGAGCAAACTGGTAAGCATCCTCAATGGTGCTCATCCTAACCAGACTCGGCTCTTCTTGAATACTGGTTCTCAACCCATGGATGTAACGGGCTACCTTCTCCTTGTTAGCCTCAGAATGGCCGGTTCGGATCAAGATCTTGTAGAACTCCTCGGTGTATTCTTTGACAGACTTTCTGACTGTCTCAAACTTTGCATCTTCTTCAGCAGATCCAACTCATAATCTACTGGAATAAACTGCCTCTTCAACTTTTCCACCATTCGTTCCCATCTGGTGATCCTCTCTTTTCCCCTTCTATTTCTGTCAAGTTGTACTCCTTTCCACCAGATTCTAGCATGACCCTTCAGTTTGGTCTTAGCAAACTTGACCCGGTCAGGATCTTCCACCTCTTCATATTCAAAATATTCTTCCAGGTCATTGATCCAGTCAATCAACTCCTCCGGGTTAAGATTTCCCGAGTATGTGGAAACCTCCATCTTCGGCCTCTTCCCAATCTGGGATATGGCTCTATACAACCTCGCTTGGGCAGGATCTACTGCCTCTTCTTCTTCCTCAAACTGGTCTTCCTCTTCTTCGGCTTCATCTTCGCTCTTTTCCTCTCTTCTTGGGTCAAACCCTCTACGCAGCTCTTCTTGTAATGCCTGGACTTGCCTTTGCAAAGCTCGGAAATCCTCTGCTGGCACTACGGCATTACTGGCAACACCTCGGTTCCTTCGTGGGGGCATCTTGCTCCGGCTTCTCCAAACCCGAACCACAGATCCTGGTGTAAACTGCCTCACGTTCGGCGATCTGCTTACACACTCAGGAACTCCCGCTCTGATACCACTTGATGAGGATGAACAAACACGAACAAAACCATCCAAGGAGCCAAATCACAATAGAAAATAATTATTTTAATAATGCCAGCCAAAGGGGCAGAAATTACAATGCCAGACTTGTTGAGGCTGAACAAACACGAACAAAACCATCCAAGGAGTTAAATCACAATAGAAAAGAATTATTTTATTAATGCCAGCCAAAAGGGGCAGAAATTACAATGCCAGATCGTACAATCTTGGAGCCCAAACGAAGCCCTCTTTTTAGATCCAAAATCCCTTTTTAAATCCTATTTTCCCCCCTTTTACATGATTTTTAAGTTTCCCGCCCATGCAAAAAAAAATTAAATTTAACTTTCCCGCCCATGCAAAATTTTAAATTCTACTTTCCCGCCCAACTAGCGGCCGACAAACACAAAGGCAAAACACTTAGAAAATTTTTGTTTTTTTTTTTGTTGATGCAAGATTGCTCTGCTGCCACTGGATGCTCCTGCATCAACTTTGGTGCATATACACACAATCTATAGCACTTTGCCATCAAAATTTTATCTCAACCATGCAACACTTCAGGTTGTGAGCGCAATTGGAATATATTTGAGCACATACACTCCAAGAAGCGCAATAGGCTTACACAAGAAAAGTTGAATGATCTTGTGTTTGTTCATTACAACCTTCGCCTCCACCATAAAAAGATTCTAGGAACAAGTACCGAGGCCATTGACTTTGACAAGATTGATCCATCATCTGATTGGATCATAGAGCCATAGCAAGAGCAGCAGCAAGAGCCTCTCTTCTACATGGAATATGGATGATTTTGAAAGCATGGCAAATGAGTTAGCAACCAAGGAACAAGGAGAGGCACGGGCATAGGAATAAACACGAGCACAGTGACACCGATACTAGAGCTTCTGCTAAGGCAAAGGGCAAAGGCATGCAAATATATTGAGGCATTGTATTTGTCATCACTCATGACACATTTTGTAATTTGTACCCATTTATATTATCAGCAATACAAAAATATTTGAATTTTTGGGTGCATTAAAATTTCTTTATTTAAGATATGTTGTGTCACTTTCATGTGTAGTTTAAGCTTGAATCATTCACAATATTAATATTTGATTTGCATAATGTTAATTCATTGTGATATGCATGAGAAGAACTTTTTCTCGATGAAAAATTGCATTTTTTTTAGTTTTTTTTTTTTGCCCACTTTTGTCGAGTCCCAGTTTTTTCGGACTCTTTAGCCTTGCTAAGCCGATTCCTATTTTCTCAACTATGATTCTTACAACTTGATTTGACTCGGATAGGAAACCACGTATGGATCTTGGAGTATCACTCCACTTGTTAAGAGACTTCATCATCCATACAGGAATGAGGGTCAATGGAGAAATGACCCTGAATATCCTTTCGTCTTCCATGAATGATCCACAAGAAGAGTGGGGTGTTCAATGTTGCATTTTGTCTTTGTCAACAACTTTCTTAGCAACCTCAAAATGAAGAGCACAACCATCCACACTACAATGTGCAACCAAACCTGTCAATCATGAAACTTGGACACTTCAAATTGTAAATGACAAGCAATAGTAACTTTGATGCCCCTGAAACTACGTTCCACAAAATGGTCTTCTTGTAGCGGGAGTATCTAATGCAGCTTTGCATAAGCTGAGAAGACGCAATGTGCCATCACCCATTGACAAAATGATACATCTTGGCTCATGTAACCAACAAGACTTGTAATAATTCCTCTTGACAAATGAAGATCCCATAGGGGTTAGAAAGTATCCTACAAATCCCAAAATCTAAGACTGCCACCCTGACCTCCACTAATAGCTATAATTTTACTTTCAGCATCACCTTGATTAGAAGCCCATGCTAATGCCCTAATGGCTAGTGCATCTGCTGAGAAGCAAATCAAAGGCCTTGTATCTTGTGAAGACAAAGCATTTGGGGTGAATTTTCGTAGAGCGACCGTTCCATCATGATAGCCAACTAATAAAAGATCATGAGGTGTTGTAGTTGATAAGTCCAATGTAAGAGGAATGCTTTGGCGTCCACCACTTCAAAGCTTAGAGCATTTAAAGACTAGTTCCAATTTCATAAATTGAGGATCCAAGCCACCTCTGGCATTGCTAGATGAGAATAAGAATTTCACTGCGTTCGAAACAACTTCCCGTACTTGCATTGACCCATCTCCTAATAGAACAGCCAGATATCCCAAATGGTGTTGGTTTCGCAGGTCCCTCTTAGTTAATGGTTGTCATTTCACATCCCATGCAACTTCTCCATCATGTGCTAGACATAAGACCATTTTCAACAACCAAATCTCCTCAAGTGGAACATTACTAGTCTCATCAATAAGTGATGTTGCTGAAGCAGACTTTGCTTTTCTACCTATCGATCCAACTTTTTTTTTTTCCTTTTTTTATATCATTTCCTCCATCAGATCTAGGCATGATATAGACTTGTTGCCAATACTTACTGGTGTAACCTCAACAGTATTATCAATAAGCTTGGACCGAGCTTTATCTTTCATTTTCTTTTTACCTTTTTGAGCTATGAATTCAGCATCTTTGCATGTTGCCTCTTGATAATGGTAATCTATAGGTATCCCCATAGGTATATCATCTCCCTCATTGTTATCTAGAACTTTGATTGAATCTGGAACATAGCATTGCTTCACTATATGCTCCCTAGATTGGACAGGCGCAATATTATTGAAGTAACTATATTCTTGATAAACATATTCAGTTCCCTGTCACTTTCTGTCTCTTGGGAAGTGAATCTCTCTTTCAAGTTGGCAATGGCCTAGATTTGGACAACACCTTTCCCACTTACAAGCCTACCAAGTATGTGTAATGAATTGCAAGGTGGATGAGCTCCGACTACAAGCTACTCGTAGTTAATTTTATTTGAAGCTCCTTGGTGTCCTTTAGGACACCAATCCAACGTCCAAACAAGTCCACCACATTTAGTATAAAATCATTGCTGAAGCTTGGAGGTCTTGATTTGTTAGAAGACGTTTTCTCCCGCTTTCGAACAATTGCAGCAGAAAATTGAGTAAGACTTATTGCAAGGCCACTATCCTCCTCCAATTGAGAATCCCTGCCCTCATACACAAATTTCACTTTTTTTTCTTTTTTCATTTTTATTCTTTTTTTTTCTCCAAGTGGAGGGAAATGGCCCCCATGCCCTTAGAGTAGGGCGCTCCGCGCCCACCCAACCAGCGCAATTGCTTTTTTTAAAAAATTTTATTGTGGGGATGCACACCCATGCCCTTAGAGTGGCTACTTCAGAATAAGACGCCTAGGGAGCAAAGCACTCTAGAACAAGACGCCCTGGGGCAAGGCGCTCCAATGTTTCTTTTTCTCTTTTTTTGTCCTTTTGAATGATCATGCTTAGGGGCAAGGTGCCCTCTAAGTGGGATGCTCAAATTTTTTTCTCTGTGATTGCACTTCAGGGCAAGGTGCCCTCAAAGCAGGATGCTCGAATTTTTTTTTTTGTGAGGGGGAAAATGGCCCACCCTTTAGAGTGGGGCATAATCGTATAGTTGTTTATTTGTTATAAAGAAAAAATGGGGAGCTAGTCCACCGTTTCGAGGGCAAGGTTCCCTTGGAGAGGGCCGCTCGATTTTTCTTTCTTGAATTGGAGGAATTACTTGTCTCAAATTTGTAGGCAACCATTCTCATTGAGCGGGTAACTTCCATTGATCAGCTCCGAAAAATAACTGCCTTTCTTCTTCACATCGTCATTCCAACTCAAAACCTTCCAACGCCTAAATAGGCAAAGTATGTCAGATGACATTAACAGTGTATTGCCAAGAAGTCTTTTTCGACACGAAACTTTGTAGGTGCCCTCTAGCAAACAATATACACCCCATCAAAGGAGTGCATAAATATAAAAACAACAATCAAAATCTTGTAAGCTAGAGTTGTATTTGCCAAGCTGATCTTTCCCCGGTCTAAAGCTCACTACTAGAAGCCTAGAGAAGACTATCTCGTTTCAGCCCCGAATCGTTTGACAACAAGGGTGGATGCATGAGCTCCTATGATTGTTTTCTTACTTTATCGCATCCTATGGTGCGCCTTGGTGTTTCAAACTAGTCTGATATTTTGTTCATGTTTGAGAAAATAATAGATTATTGTCTAGCAATAGTAATCCGTATTGATGTCCTTCCACAAACCTACTATTGTTATCCATTGCGTTGCACTATTGGAATGTGGACCCTACCTCAACCTTACTCCCCAAAATTGTGGGAAACCACATCATTCTTAGAATTATGATCTCCCTATTGCTTAGGATGGTTCTCTCACATGAACGCTTCCAGACACCCTTGGAACTTGCAGATGTATCCATATCAATTGCTCGGACAATATCTGTATCCAAGGTAGAACTGCATGTTTCATCTCTAGAGGAAAATTTGTTTCCATTTCTACCACAGGCTCTTCTTCTTCCAATGAAAATACGCATGTCTTACACTCTGCTTCAACCTCTAGATTCGTCCCCCAAATCCTCATTGTCCACCTCAAGTTCTCTCTCTCGTTCACAAGATGTTCTACTGATTTGGTAGCCTTCTTCTAGGATTTCTTCTTTGAGTAAGGGAAACACTTCCACCAATGGGGACTTGTCCAATGACTCTTCCTGTCTCCAAGGTTTTCCTCCCTCTTGTATCATTTCAATAGGGACCAATATAACGATCTCATGTTTTGGTTGTGGATTCGCCTCCATCACTTCTACACTCTCCTGTTCTATCCGACCGGACAAACACTTCGATCTCCTCTATCAGCTTTGGCCCTTCATCTTCAGATTCTTCTTTTACTATCTTGAGCTCCATCATTGGTGCAGGGGGCATGACTCTTGATGCTCAGCCAGGGAATCTCTTGTGGAAATTATTGACCCATTAGAGTGGTTACTATACATGACAACACTTCTGAAAAATACGCAATTTTTGCCCACTCGGGATGTTTCGGTTATTACATAGACTTGCATTGTGTCAGTCTGAGGTACAAACACTTGACTCATTGTTGATTGGTTCGTCATGGATTGAAAAGTCATTAGTTGACTAAATATAGAGGGCTAATTCACCATATAGTTTTGTGTCTGATTAGTCATTTGAAAATTTTCCTATTGGGGTACTCCTGCTTAGCAAAGCGCACCGCTTGTGGAGAGTCACACTCAGCAAAGCATCCCGCTTGTGGAGAACCCCACTCAATAAAGCACCCCCCTCATTCATGTCATCAAGCTAAAAACAACACTAGAGCTAGGTTATGGCCAAGTGTGTGGTGTCAATACTGATGTATCGGGTTGTTGATTGACGATGTCTACCTCTAACTCTGAAGATTGTATGAGAGAACCATACATACATAATAACTAAAGATATAGATTGTACAATAAAGTTACAAGAATCTTGCAAAAGTGCAAATAGTTCGACTCTTGACAGTCATAAAATGATGGTGACGGTGATTCACACAGTTATTCTTTACAAGTTTCATATGGCATAAAGTGGTTGTTCATTGACAACATGCACTAGTAGTTGATAGTGATATCTTGCATGGGGTGCAAGACATTGGTATCAATGCTAATTGGTTGATGTTGGAACTTTGCAGCAAGTGTGGACACTTGATGCTAGTGACTACCTTTGGCGCTTGGACCCTGGGTTAGTGCAAGATTGATGTCAAGCACCTACAGCTGCTAAAGGAGTTGTCATTGCTTGACATCAAGTTGTGGCATTCTATTGAGTGTTGGCACCTAGTTGTGTAGCCAAGTCTTTGTAAGAGTATACGTTGATGATTGGTGCCAATGATCATGAGGACTTAAGCAACCTTGCATTACTCAGATCACTCTCATAGCCTTAGCAAACTTCTAGGCTAATTACCTCCTCTTTACATCCTCTTATGTAGTAGGTGCACTAAGTGCCCTTCGGATGATATGGTTGCATTCTCTTCAAATCGGATTAGAATTGTGAAAAAATGCCTCCCCCATAGAACAACTACCAAGGAATCTTCTCCACACATAGGACGAGACAACTAGCATCACCCATCTCTACCACCCAAGAGATCCAAAAATGAATGCATTTCTAGATTCCTCTCTACATCCTTTGCTAACAATCCACCTCTTTCCAACAATAGATCTTCCACAATAGTTTGAGCCCCCATTGTACCAACTAGCATTCCACAGAATATGAGATGGACATTATATATGTTCCACAGAATGCCATATACACATAACAATGTCCCACCAATTTCAGATGAGAGATTGTAGGTTTTCCTATTCTTATGATAGAAATTGTGTTCTCCTTGCTTACTCTGTTTAGGTTTTTCAAAGACAACTAAAGGGTTTATTTTGTCACCTTAGGCAGCCTAGGGTCAACCTTAGCAAGACTAAGGTTATGATTTTTAATACCTCCAAAAACTGACATTGTGTGTTCTAATTCTCTTTCAATGGAAAGCTTGTGAGATCACCACATCTTACACTTATCTGGGGGTTCAATTAGGTCCATGCCATAATCAAACAATCGTTTTTCAATCACAAACTTGCAAGGGATATGTAGTATGTTCAATTCTTAAGCAATAATGTTTCCAAATACAATTTCAAGATATCCCCCTGGAAGATGGTCTAGATGAGTGCTGGTCATGATCATTAAGTTGGTCCACAAGGAGGTGGTATACCCAATACGAAGGCGAAGTCGATTTACTTGAGGCAAGTGGGTGAGGCTATTCTTGTAATGTTTTCACCTTTGATGTAATAAAATATTGTTATTATTACTTAGATTGGCATTGTGGTGTCATATTTTTTTCCATTTATGTATATTTTCCTTATGAATGGTCCCTTTCTATCACTGCAAAACTATCTTACATAAGGGTGATCTGGACAAGAAATAATGGGGTGTCGGACGTCAATAGGGCACTTTTACCTTGACATAAATTCCATTGGACCCAATCAAAGGATAAACTCATCACTAGTTTCTTTTAATGGATTGCATTTCCTTATCATATGTATCCCTTAATGAGAAACAACTACCACTCTCGCTCCGTTGTACATATCTATTCATGAAAACCTGAGGTTACTTTTGACATCTAGGCATGTTTGATTAGTTCTATGAGACATCCAATACACAAATTTTGCCTGAATTGTCGTACAATGGGCTCAAAGAATCTAAGGACAAATATCCCAAGGTAAGTCGTTCGAAAATGTTGATTTGTGTATCATATAGAAAGAGAAATATGGCCTTCAATGGAAAATTATATTTAGCTCTCAATGGGCAGTTTGCAAGATTTATACCTCCATTTTGGTTAACCCTCAATAGATAGTTTGAGAGAGAGATTTTGTGGTCTTCAATGTGCATTTTGCAGGTTCCAACTTTGAGGGAGGGTTGTTTGTGATGCAATATATCATATGAACAAACATCAAGGGAGGAGTACAGGAAGAACAATATTTACCACTGATGGGATTTTTATCCTTTGACCCACAAGTAAATTGTAAAATGTATTCAGAGTGTGAGATTTCCTATGGGACACTTAATCAAGGGCTGAGATCAAAAACTAAATGTGTAAAATCCAATGGTCCATTTTTCATGTTAATGGATCTATATAGTGAACAAATGGATTACTAGCATGGCAAGTAAGGGAAAGGACCTAAATGATTACTATAAATATTTGGCACCTCACCATGCATGGGCATCATGGAGGGATATCAGGGTGTGTTGAATTACTATATTATAAATCTAGTGTCTTTTCTACAGATTTCATTTACTTTACTTTCTTCATATTAACGGTGTGATAATTTCATTCAATTATGTTAATGGTAAATTTTTAATTCTAATAACAAAACTAGATAGGAATTTTAGATCCAAACACTATCATTCTTATTTTGTTTAAAATTCAATAATATCCTTTCCCAAGACCCAATAAGAACATGAAAAGAAAAACTATGTAGCTTGAAGTTACCTTGTATCCATATAGAGTGTCTTCATATGTCTCATATGGCCCAATTGTAACATCAATTTGAGAGTCCTGTTAGCAATTAGATAAGGTAAAATAAGATAATTCTGTTAATGTCGAAGATGGCCAAAGTAGGCCAATGGAACGCACTGAAAAGAGTTGTTACAATGCGCTATAGAAACCATAATATACTACAAAAATAAACTCGAGTAGAGTAAATTAGAAAGCAAGAATTAGACCCACATAAAAACGTTAAGGCAATGCAAGTACATGATTCATAAATTACCAAACATATAAGAGATCTAAAATACCCTTGCTTCCAATGACGATTTCAGGCATTCAAACCATAGCCTTTTCAACACGATTCAGCATTGGAGAAAAACGTATTTAATAATAAAATACCTCTATCTTATTTATTACCATACAATATATCAGAATCATATGTTCTAGTAATTTATAAAATTCAATATGATAGAGAACATGGTATCAAAGTTTTGGTGTTTTAAGGGACATGACTAGGCTTTACCATCACCCACTTATAAACGTATATATAGAGATAGATATTTCTTAGTAGTGAGACATTAATTAATAAATTATAACTAGTTCATGCCAAGTCCTCCCTACCAAGAATGCTTTGCCCTCAAAGAATAGAAAGTGAGGGATGAGTTGTAATGAAGGATTGGAACTCCAATGAAGCTTCCTCATTTCAAAGACCTTTTAATTTAATCAATATTAAGTAACTTGACAAGACAAAAGAGACTTGGTTCATGTTTCCAAAAAGTTTTCGGGCTATGTCAACCTTCTTCATCCAAGATAGGCAGCTCAGTCTCAACAGGCATAACGAACCCAGCTTCAGTTTCAAACTAGGAATACGGAATGCATCATGGATGCATTCTTGTTTAGAAGCTTAAGAGCATAAGCAAGAGGAATAATTTTCTTGCAAATGCAATAAGGACCATAATATTTCGGAGATAACTTCATGTTTTTTAGGAATATGGAACGCATCATGGATGCATTCTTGTTTAGAAGCTTAAGAGCATAATCAAGAGGAATAATTTTCTTGCAAATGCAATAAGGGCCATAAAATTTGTTAGATAACTTCATGTTTTTCCCTCTATCGTTAAGAGAGTTTTTATTTGTGGTTGAAAGCGAACATAAATCCAATTATTTCTCTTCAAACTCTCACTCAAAACAATGACTATAAAATGTTGTTTTGCTATGCTTTTGGCATGCTCCAAGTTGATCTTTAGAGTCTGAATAATTGCTTGGGATTCTTCCATATAATTGCATATTATCAATACTTTAACTTGATTACATGGACAAAGTCTTTGGGTCTTGGAGGCTCATAACCCTACAAGGCAGTCAAGGTGTTATACCACCATTGAGCCAAGGGAAGCCACTTAGAACAATTCTAGGGTTTATTTGATACATAACAACATAAGTAACCTTCTAGGCATTTGGTCACTATCTTTGTTTGACCATCACCTTGAGAATGGTAGGTAGAACTTATAGTTTGTGAAATGCTTGTTTGGCTACATAATCCTTTCTAGGATCATAATTCCTCACGATCACTTTTGGAAATCCATGAAGCTTAAAAACATTTTCAACAATTGCCTCCACTACCTCACACGTGGAACAAGTTTGTTTCATTGAAATTAAGTTGGGAAATTTTGTAAGGCAGTCCACAGCCACAAATTCTATCATATCCATCTGAAATAGGCAAGCCATCTATAAAATCTATAGATATTTCTTCCCATTTTTGCTCAGGATTTTGCAATGCTTGAAGCAATCTCGGATGTGAGACTGCATTGATAAGCATTACACTAAGCCACATATTTTTTAATTTTCTTCTTCATGTCTTTCCAAAAGAATGATTGTTAGGCATTATAGTAATCTTTAAAGAATCGAAGGTGTCTTGAGTTGAGCGAATCATGCCTATCTACCAGAACTTTTAGTATAAAATAAGAATTTTGAGGAAAACATATATTATTCTTAGCCTGCAACATATCACCTTTCCTTGTGGATTGTGGGTGTGACTCAATATTGCTAATAATTTTACGACATTCATCACTTTTGACATATTCAACTTGAACGTCCTTAACATAGTTTGAACTTTGAAATACTTACCAAGATAGCATAAGCTGCATTTTCTTCATCTTCCCTAGAAAGACCAATTTGATTGTTTTTCATTTCTTGTGTAGGCTTTCAAAATCAAAGGATTGAATTTTCGCCACCCATTTTTGTTATTCAATAGTTAGTGTTTTTTTGTTGGAGTAGATATTTGAGGCTATCATGGTCTATAGTATATACAGACCAAAAACTTGTTATCTACTAAATAGTGCCTCCATTATGTCTAAGGCACATGAATAACTGTTAGAAACCCATAATAGATTCCATTTGCATTGATACGATAGAACTATATATACATGTGTAGTCAAGCAGGTACAAGGTTGGGAAGTACATATACTTTCCAAATTCCCACACCCTTTGTAACCATAAGGTGAATACGTTAGCATGACGTAATATTCACAACATTCCGCCCCTTGTTACATCAATGCTCAATCAAAGTACATACAAGAAAATTTCTATTTTTTTCAAATTTTAAACGTGCAAGAGACTTTGTCAAAATGTCTACATGTTACTCCTCTATGGGACAAAACTAGAGCTATATGTTGTGTTCTTAAACATGTTCACATATGAAATGGCACTCAACCTCAATGTGTTTTATGCATAATTGAGAAAATCTGCAAAAAATCTGCAGAATCCCGATTTTTTGCCGATTTTTTAAAATGCAGATGCAATTGGCAAACTCTCGGCGATGCAAAGATTTTTTGACGATTTTTTTGAAAAAATCAGCATCGCCGATTTTTTCAAAAAATCTGCAATTTTTTTTTTTAAGGCTACGGCCGATTTAGGGTTTTTTATGCAAGCCCATTTTTCAGCTGTTAATGTTTGAACTTCAAAGTTTAAAGTTTAAATCCTAAACCCGAAACCCTCTTTTTAAGTAAATATTGCTACCTGATAACTATGTATGTAAGAACATTTTTCAGCTGTTAATGTTTGAAACTTTGAACTTCGAAGTTTAAGGGTTTAGGGTTTTGTTCTTTTTTTCCTCTTTTTAAGTAAATATTGTTGCCTCGTAACTATGTATGCAAGCCCATTTTTCAGCTGTTAATGTTTGAATTTGGAACTTTGAATTTTGAACTTGAAGTTTAAACCCTAAACCCTAGTCTAGGCCCTAGGGTTTTGGGTTTAGGGGATTTTTTTCCTCCTCTTTTTAATTAAATATTGCTGCCTGATAACTATGTATGCAAGCCCATTTTTCAGCTGTCAATGTTTCAATTTTAAACCCTAAACCCTAGCCTTTTGGTTTAAGGTTTAGGGTTTTTTTTTTCCATGTGCAGGTATATAAAAAATGAAACCTTTTTTTCCCCCTTCTTACTTGTAACTTTGTACCTTTTCATGTTATAAGCAATACAAGATGTGTTTTGTCACTTTCATGTGTACTTAAAGATTGAGCCTTGTATGATGTCTTGACATGAATTATTGCTTTTATTCCAATATTTGATTTGCATAATGTTAATTCATTGTAATATGCATGGAAAAAACTTTTTTCCAACGAAAATTTTCATTTCTCCGGGTTTTTTTTTTTGCTGATTCTTTGCGGATTCTTTCCCCGATTTTTTGCCGATTCCCAATTTTTGCCGATTTTTAAAAATTGCCGATTCTTTGCTGATTCCAATTTTCTCAACTATGGTTTTATGCACTCATTGAAAACTGAATTCCGAACAAAGCTTCAAAACTCCTTGATTGTCACAACTTAGGATTGTTGGTTTCTTTCGTGGGATGCCCATTCCTGACAAGATGCAATGTAAGCATATCACCTCATAGACAACTCCTACAGCGCGATATTCAGCCTCGGTGGAAGAACGAGCAACAACATGTTGCTTCTTACTTCCCCAAGAAATTGGACCAGATCCTAGAAAGAATACATATCCAAAAGTGGATCTCCTATCATCAATGGATCCTACATAGTCGGCATCCGTGAAACCTATCAAGAAGAATTGATCATTCTTCTTGTACTCCAGATCGTACTCAATCGTACCATGGATATCCTTGAGTACCCGCTTTGTTGCTTTACAATGACACATCATTGGTTCTTGCATGAACCATGAAAGATAGCTCACAACATAGCTGATGTTAGGTCTGGTGTATGTCAAATAAATGATATTCCCGATCAACTAGCAATAGAGAATCATTCACCTATGGAGATGGATCATAGTGTGATAGTTGCAACCCTACTTCCATTGGAGTGTCCATGGGCTTGCAATCTATCATCCAAAACTTCTCGAGCAATGTCCTGGTATACTTCATTTGTGACATGAACACATGGTTCTCAGTTTTCCACACCTCCAAGCCAAGACAATAATGCATTAGCTTGAGATCAGTCATGTCAAATGAATGCTTCAATGCTTTCTTGGTCTCTTCAATCAGCTTCATTGAACTCCTAGTGATGACCAAGTCATCAACACACAATGATGATCATGATCTCTCTTCCTTTTCTCTTAAAGAACATGATGGCCTGCAATGAAATCGATATCGCAGAAGATGCTCATCAATCTTCACACACCAGGCTCTGGGTGCTTGCTTCAGCCCATAAAGAGATTTGATGAGCCTACATACCTTGTTCTCTTGACCAAGCATGACAAATCCCTCTAGCTATGTCATGTAGACTTCTTCATTTAGCTCGCCATTGAGAAATACACTCTTCATGTCCATTTGATGCAACTTCCATCAAAATTGTTCAGCCATTGCTGAAACCATCTAAATTGTCTTGATCTTCATTTTTGGTGCAAAAGTTCCATTATAGTCAATTCCTTCTTTCTGTGCATAGCCCTTTGCAACAAGTCTTGCTTTATATTTGTCGATGCTCTCATCAACTTTGTATTTGATCTTGAATACCCACTTGCAACCAATGAGTTTCTTGCCAAGTGGAATATCAACAAGTTGTTCTTCATCAATGCTTGATAATCAACATTCATGGCATCCTTCCACTCCTTCAACGTAAAAATTTTGTGAACCGTTGAAGTTCACATGTTTGCACCATAGTGCTCATTAGGGTTAGGTTAACCTCATTTCAAACTCTACTCCAAGTTCTTGGTCCAAAACTAGATGTGTTTGAAACACAATGCAAGTTCGCATTACGAATTGTACTGAGATACCACTTAGGTTTACGAGTGGTACTCGAAGTGGATGGTCCTAGGTCATTAGCTCTATCAAGAACATCATCATCATCAAAAACAACATTCTCTATCTTAGAGGCTTCATCATCATCAAACAGGAAAACAACAGGTGCTTTGTCAACAACACATGGCTTAGAAGAAGAGGTACACTTGTTCTTCTCATCAAACACATCTTTGTTGATATACAACTTCTTGGTGTCAAGATCCATGAGACAATATCCCTTCGACTTACTACTTTATTTTAACGAACATACTTCGCTTGGATTTATCCTCTAGATTCATCCACTTCTAATTTGAAATGTGCATGAATGTAGTGCATCTAAACATGCAGATATGTGACACAAGGTTTATTTCCTGTCCATGCTTCTTGAGGAATGACACAATTCAACGAAAGTGTGGATGCACGATTCAACAAGTAGACCACAGTACAAACTTCTACCCAAAATGTTGGCTCCAAATTGGCATTGCTCAACATGCATCACACCATCTCCTAAATAGTACAATTTCGCCTCTCTGCAACTCCATTTTGTTGAGGCATGTAGGCTTTCGTCGGCTATCGTTTGATGCCATGTTGCCTCAAGAATGCAGAAAATTGATTCTTAGTGTACTCCCCCTCTCGATTTGAGCGGAGTGTACAGAAGGGACAACCAACAATCTTTTCCACGCAAGATTTTAACTCTTTGAAATAGTGGAAAGCTTCATCCTTTGTCTTCAGGAAATACACCCACATTCATCATGTATAATCATCAACAAAAAATTGAAAATATATACAGCCACTGAAACTCGAATGCATGGGTCCATATAGATCGGTAAGCAAAAGGTTGAGTGGACTAGCCACCCTACGACTACTTGAGGTAAATGAGGCTCGATGCTGCTTTTTGGCCAAACAATGCGTACAAAGGTCACGAGGCTTCATCAAAGATGGAAGTCCATGTACCATGTCATGATGTAGGAGTGACTTCAAATGGCCGAATCTTAGATGTCCAAATCGCTTGTGCCATAGTGAGGCAATTTCATCTGATTTTGTTGTCAATGCTTCGTTGTCTCGCATTACAACCACAAGTTGAAACATCTTGCCTACATCAGTAGCACAAACAATGACCGTCAAACCTTTAGATTTTGGAGGTAGCTTCATACAGAGGTTGCAATTGTGCAGTGGAGAGCCGTTTGGAGATTATTGCAGATTTTTTGGCAACATTTTTGGAGATTATTCAAGGAGAAATCAGTGGAGATTATTGGCAGATCATTTGTTTTTATTTGCAGCAGATTTCTACAGTATTGGCCGTACCACGCTAGGGTTTCCAGCCCTACTTTTTTTCTCACAGCTCTCAACGAATACATCAAATCATTCTAGGTATTTTGGCGTTGGAGATGGCATGCCTGGGCGACCCTTTGTGGTGATTTCGAGCATTTTTGGAGGTATGCACATTTTTCTATGCTGGCCATTCCATTCCAAGGGGGGCGTACAGTTTGGGGTTGCATTTCCTTCTCATTCTTGTTTGCTCATTTCATGAAACTAAAGACTTTGGCATGTGCAAGGCTTTCAAACTTTGTGAGGACGAAATCCCTCTCAGAGAACATCATCTTCGAGTGTGAGAGATCACTCCTAGGTGATTCGGAGACAGCTTCATACAAAGGTTGCAATTGTGCTTCAGCGAAGAGTCGTTTGGAGATTATTGCAGATCTTTTGGCAACATTTTTGGAGATTATTCAAGGAGAAATCAATGGAGATTATTGGCAGATCATTTGTTTTCATTTGCAGCAGATTTCTGCAGTATTGGTCGTACCACACTAGGGTTTCCAGCCCTACCTTTTTGCTCACAGCTCTCAACAAAGACATCGAATCATTCTGGGTAATTTGGTGTTGGAGATTGCCTGGGCGACCCTTTGTGGTGATTTCGAGCATTTTTGGAGGTGTGCACATTTTTTTATGTTGGCCATACCATTCCAAGGGGGTCGTACAGTTTGGGGTTGCATATTCAGCAGTGGCACTAAGGTTTGAATTTTCTAGGTTTGGCTTCGGAGGGGATTTTAGCATCTGGGTTGGCTTTATTATCTGAATCTTCGGTCTATATGACCATTCCATGTACCTCTGAATCCCTCTTGTTAATAATATATGATATTTCATTTCAGTTCAACCTTTAGTTTATGTTCGTTTCATTTCATTTTCTGCATTCTCATTTCTTGCAAGCAAAAAACACAAAAAAATCATAAAACAGAAAAAAGCAACAAAAAAAGAAAAAGCAGAAAGGCAAAACAACAAACAGGGGTGGGTTATTACACCATAGATCTTCAAACTCTAGGTGAATCTTTTACTTTGTCTTCCATATGGAATAGTTATCACCTTTCAGCAACTGCAAATCAGGCAGCAACATCTTTGGGGCATTATTAGCCATTGCAAATATTCCCAAAATTGCAAACAAATCTTCAACTTGATTGGACTAGAAAAGAGCTTTCCAACGAGTATATATGCTCCTATACTCAAAAAATAATTAATGCCTTGAATTGTGACAAAAGAGCAGGGTCTTGCTAGGCAAAAAATCAGGTGTGGGGGTGGGGGTTTGAGTTCCTTTCCCTTCAATTTGAATCTTCAAGAAATATTTTAGAAATATTTCATCATGATCTAGGGTCACAAAATATGCCAAATCATCGTCTTGTCATCTACATTTAATAACAATAAAAATAAAATTAGTTTTTAAAGGCTTCGAAGAGCCTTCCCCCACAGCATGTGGGATTTTATTTTTTATTATTTATTTACTTAAATATATTGGTGCCTCCTTTCCATTTTTGGATGCCATGTTCTTTGCATGTAGTAGATCATACACAACACTTTCCTCTTTGGTAAACTACAAGTAATAGGTGTGTTTCTTTTTAAATCTGCGACAAAAGCCTTTAGCCAACGACACTTCACTAGAAGTTAACTTTCAAATCTCCCATGCATTGATTAGATGGCGACTTTACAAAAGACAACCCTCATGCATCTTCAAACCACCTTCTTGCCAATCGGCCCAGTCAACAGACGGCAGTGTCAAACTTCACTTGAGACGGCCCTGTTGGTTACGAATCTGCCATGAGGAAAGGATTTTTGGTTAATGCGCCCAGATTCGCCCACCAGCATGAAAGGCCGGAAGGAAGAGATGCCTTCCGAGCCAATCTCCGGAGAAGGCCGGCTCCTTTTGGGGGGGGGGATTTAAGCTAAAGGGAACAGGAAAGAAATAAATGAACGGAAAGAGACAAATGTACAGAAAGAGATACAAATATGTCCAAAGGTTGGTGGGGGGGAACTAACAGTACGGGAACACACCAATCACCGCTACTTACTGCATACAAACACAGAGCATGACAAGGAACTGCAAAACCTAGGCGTACTTCCGATACACCAGCAGCGTATGCACAACTTCAATAGCTCCCTAGCAAACATTCCCTACAAGGAACTAACAGCAGGGGATCGTATCAATCACCAGATACGTACACTGACAGGGGTAGAAAGTAAACCTAGAGATGTCAGAGCTGTGTATATGTGTTAGGTAGAGAGTTTAACCGCACAGCTTCAATGGCTCCCTAGCAAACATTCCCTACAAGGAACTAACAGCTGGGGATCGCATCAATCACCAGATACGGGCCAGCAACGTCACACACAACTGATGGAACTGCTACCAAATTTATAATGAATGCTTTAAATAATGAAGTACATAAGGTGCTTTAAGCAAGCAATGCTAGAGGAACCTGATCGCCAAATGCCAAAGTGAATTAACGAGCAGCGACACAGGTGGGCCTAAGGCATATAATGAAAGACAAGGATAAAAGAATAAAGATAGTAGAACGGAACCGTGCATACAGATTGTATTCATAAGCAGAAGCACGGTTACAGTAAGCAAAGTAGTTCCCTAACAAACATTCCCCTTCCACCCTTTACAATGAATTTCAGATGGGCTTTTATAGCCCGAGTCCCACCCGTTACATTAATGGGCACAGAGTCCCGACCAAACATGAGCCGACGTAAGCGGCGAAAGAGCCGCAAATGCTGACCTTTTGTCGGACTGGGCTGTACCCGCAGCATGGTCTTCCTGGAATCTGGACAGCTACGTGGCGGAGTGCTGGGTAATTCTTCAAGTCGGCAGGCTTGCTAGTAGCTGGAGCAGGTGAAACCTCAGATCAGCTTTGAATGAGGCTATTAACGCAGGCGGTGCAAGCAGCCCATGCTTATCCCTTTTGGTCGGCAGTCTTGGTTCAAATCCCGAAGCTGGACACTTGTCTGATGATGGGTTATGCCGTGTGACACATGCCTGCCTTAGAGGGCAGTCTATCCATCTTTGCTTGGGATCGGGGCTCCTTGGGATGCGTGCAAAAATCAGTGCAGTCGGGGAAGGCCTTCAAGCCTTGGTCAAATTCCGGGTTTGTTCCCCTACTGTACACCTGTCAAGGGCGCATTCCCGCTCCGTTGAGAAGTCGAATTGCGCACAGGCGAACACTGGTGTCTGCCGCCATATGGACCCGCTCCGGCATTTTACCTTTTTTCTCGCATTGACTCGTCGCTCGCCGGTGCAAGGTGCGCCCAGGAGGTGGGGCGAAGTACGAACCTCGCACCAAAATCGGGCGAAGTGCGCACTTCGCACCAAAATCGGGCGAAGTGCGCACTCGCACCAAAATCGGGCGAAGTGCGAACTTCGCACCAACGGGCGAAGTGCGAACTTCGCACCCGCACTTAGCCAATTTCGGATAGACCCGCCGGAAAGCCGGAAAATCAACTCGGGGAACTCCATGGAAAAAAGGGGGGAGAGAAAGAGAATGGGAAAGAAAAGGAAAGGGAGAGAAGTGAGAAAAACGGAAGGAGGAAAAGAAGAGCAACACTGTTACAAAACAACATTGAAGACATTGCACCCCGTGCAAAAATGTGACAACATTTCTGGCGGCTCGCGGGGTGTCGAGCTCGCCTCGGCGCAAAGAATCCATGCCTTCATCCTTTGGGTGCAGAGGAACTTGCCTCCCCTGCCTTTTTCTGCTCTAACTGTTCTCCTTGCGGCAACTGTTCTTCAGATTCATCTTTGTCACCGCCTCATCGCATCTCCTTCCGAAAGGTCTCCATTTCCTGCTTCTGCCTCGCACATGCGAGTGTACGCCTCTTTGGCTGAGCGCCAGGCTTCCGCTTCGAATGGCTTGCGGTCGGCTATGTCTTCTAATGCTCCGTGAAAAGCAGCGACCGCGTGCAGGTCGATGGTGAGGTATCTTTTCTCTAACTCCTGAAAATAGGAGCGGATCCCCGGAATATCCGGACACCATCCGAGTGACTCCGACTGTCTTGAATTGGCTCTGTCCAGCCTATCAATTTCAGTCAGTATCCGCTTCAAAGGACTCGCCAATTCTTCTTTACCCGATCTAGGGTAAGGAGCTCGCCATTCTCAACAAAACCTCGGACACCCAAGTTCCGAAAGAGCGTGAAAGGGGGCCAGACAGATATCTTTTTCATGCCCGAATGCATCAAGCATTCGTCCGGCCACTCTCACCTCTTCAACTTTTCTAAAATATTTGTGCAAGGTCACCCTTGCACCTGCCCATTCTCGCAGCCGAATGAGGACACGGGGGAAAAAGGACGCCGTCGCGCTCGCGCCCCTGAAGGTTTATCGCCAGGTCCAGCCATTGCTTTGCCTGGCGCTCGGCCTCCTCTACCACAGGCTTTCCCTGGGCAGAAACTTCTTGAATCCTGGATGCGAAGTCCAGGACCGCCATCGCCTTAAAGGTATGGGGCTTGCATTCCCTCAGCAAACCAGCCCTCATTTCCTTAACTTTTGTCTTTGAAAAGACAGCCGCTTGAGATGTTTTTTCCGCAAGCTGCGACTGTGCCTCGTTTCAAAGACTCCCGGAGCCGAGAAATCTGCTCCGAGGCTGCTTTCTTTCGGTTGCGGCTCGTTGCTCGAGAAGCGGCTAGCCGGGCTTTGAATTCATCTCGCTTCTCGCCGCGCCGCTTCCAGCTGCTCGGTGGACCTAGATAGGTCCTCTTCAAGTTGCCTTACTTTGTCCCGCAACGCAAAAGTTCTTCCCCGCTCCTCCGCACTCTTGACAAAGAGATTGTCGCCTTTGCGCATGATCGTCCGAATCTCATACTCGTTTATCAATGTCGTCAAAGCTTTTCTCCTTTGTCTGGAGCACGTAGTCCGCCTTAGTCATTTCTCGGAGAGGCTTCTTCACTATTGGGATTATTTTCTCCGTTGTAATCACTCTCCTTCCGAAATCATACTTTGCGCGTTTTGCCGGGGCGGCTATCTCTTCATGTCTCCTCCGCTTCAGGTCTTGGCGGAAAGAGACAGAATACTCTACGGCTCTTGTTGCCAGGGGCAAGTCATCTGAGTTCTGGAGGTCGTCCATAAAATCTGGTTCCCCCAGCCTAGGGATCTGCTGAGACGTCTCTCCTGCGGGGATGGGATCAGGAGGAACCGGACAGACCTTGGAAGAATCGGTCGCTTGTGGGGGCGACCGGGAAACGGAAATGGGAGAGGCTGACACTGTGAGGGTTTGAAGCGGCTGAGGCGGAGGATGTGATGGTGAATGGACAGCCTCAGCACTAACCTCGGGCGAAGGGTTTGGAGTTGTGCTCAGAGAAAGAGAGACGTTAGGGTTCTGAGCAAACTGGTCGAAAGAATGGGGACCGCTAGAAGGACGCGGAGACGGGGAGGAGGATGTGGTCATGGCTCGCCCAGATTGAGCGGGGGACTGAGTGGAAGTAGAACTGGGTGAGACTAGAGAGACAGGGACAGCAAACGTACCTGCGGGCTCCGCCTGAGCCGATGCCGGGTGAATGTCTTCTCTTATTGTCTCGGCGGCTGGCTTGGGACTGCCCAAAGGAACTGCCTCTGCGGCGGCAGGACGCGGCTGCGGCTCTGCGACTGGTCGCTGCACTATCGTGCTAGGGTCGCCCGATTTTCTCAACTCTCCTCCGCTTCTTTTCTTCCGGGAACAACCGTCGGATCGTGGGAAGGAGACGAGCGAGTGCAGCAGGCGCTGATGCTCCCACGGTAAACTTGTACCGGGGTTTGACTTGCATAAGGTCTGCCGCAACCGGTCTGCGTTCTGGCGGTGCTGGTGCTTTTCTTGCCTGAGGAAGTGCCTCGGCGCCGCCTCGGCTAACTTTTTCGCCTTTTCATGCGCCGCCTTAGGAGCCACGAACCGCATTGGATCGGCTCGGGTACTTGTCGGGCCGGCGCCGGCGCTTGCCGAAGTGTACAACTCGTTTGGGAGGAGACCCACTTTTATAATCCTCAAAGGGGCCTCGGGGAACGTAACCTTGATATGCGAACGGCCGCCACTGTCATGATGCTCGGTCATAGAGAACCGAGAAGTCGTCATCTACGGCCGGGTTTCTCCTTGTGGATTTATCGTGTCGCGTGCGGCATCTCATTTTCCAAAGATTCAATAATCTTTTCTTTAGACCAGCTTAAGGCCTCGCAATCTTGGACAGAAATTTTTTGAACCCCGGAGATGAGAAGTGATGGTCCCGGTTTCTCTTGGGGTCATATGTCACCTCCTCGCAGGAGAAATCCTGCCAAGGGGGAGAAGCTTCCATTAATTCAATCTCCCAGTCAAGGTCCACATGGACCACGTCGCATCTATCTTCGGTTATGTCCCGGGGGCACAGATGTGCAAACTTTCCCCTTATCCCATGAGGGTCATACTTCCAGCGCTGCGGCAAAAAAACCAGGCCAATCCGGGGACAGCGCTTGCTCTAGGTAGACATGTTGTCCTACCTCGATAATCTCAACATTGGCCCAGGAAAGAGGATATTGAAAAATCTGTCCTCTTTTCTTCCCTAGGCCAAACTCTTCTTCCACATAGTCCATCTGTCGGGCAATTTCCATCCCGAACATATGCTCTGAGCACCAATAGGGCAGCAAATAGGGTTTGCCCTTGAATCCGTAGATTCTGATCACAATCCCTCGCGTCGACTCGAAAACGTCCCCGAGCTTCCGATTTATCAAAGCACTCGTCATTTCTCTCGGGGACGGGGGATTTCACTTTCGGTGAAGACCGACATGACGAATCCCGTAAAGTTGAAGTTGAACTTGTAGTAGGACCCTTTCCGGTATAAGTCATCCGTCCGGTTATAGACGGGTCGGGGTTCTCCCTTCTCGTTAACCTTCTTCGTGTTCAGGGATCGGCATTTGGGGGTGCAGATGGTACAAACAAAGCCGGACTCGTAACGGAACCGAAACGAAAATTGGTTGATCGGCGCTTCGGATCTTCAGCAGATCGGAATGAATGGCGTAAGCCGACCGGTCCGCCTGACCGAAAGAGATGGGGCGTTTTCCGCTCCGCTGCGCCGCTGGTTCGTAAGATTCTCCACATAAGAGGCATTCTGCCAGCGCCAGCTGGTACGGGTGCACCAGCTCATCGGAGTCGCAGCCGAGGATCCATGCCAAGATGGTATATAGATACTTGCTCTGAAATTTTACCAAAGGCATGGGGCCAGTCGGCCATTGTCCGGTTGGAAGCGGGGCGCTCAGCTCTGAATTGAGGAAATCCCTCATTCGCTTGGTGTGCGTGAAACGTCCCGCTTGTTCGCCCAAATTGATTTTTCTGAGGATGGTGCCGGAGTCGTACTCCAGCCCTGGGGCGAAAGCTGGCTGCACAGTCTCCCTGCGCAGTGCGAACAAGGGTTTGCCGCCGGAACTGCAGATTTGCCGGGAAGCTGGTTTATAGTGTCTGACAATTAAGTCTATCAGCTCCGGGCATTGGTGGACAGGAGGGCACATGAATCTGAAGAGGTTTGATTTGTACGCCGCTCCAAAATGATGGGAGGGCGAAACCTTGTCAGCCCAGCTCTCCACATTCGCTCTCAGCTGTGTTAGGCTCATGGAAAACGAGCCGTCCACATATCCTGCTAGGTAATTCACCGAAGGTGGTGGGGATTGCCCACGCTGTACCTTCTTCGTCCGGGCCTTTGACTTTTTCTCTGGCGGAGGATCGCCTTTGAAAACTCCTGGCCGCGGCAAATCGCCTGGTTCGCTGCTTCCGCTGGACTGCGCTGACACAGGCATTTTTCCCTTGTCCATCTCTCCGAGTCAGCAATAATGACAGGTTCAGGCTGTCTGCAACAAATTTCGCTATCATAGGAATAATTAGCACTGTCCGAGGAATAATCTCTGCAAACTGGAATGTTGGCATGATTCTCGACCCCCTTTTCTAGATAAAAACAGCGCCATTAATGCAACGCAAGAGGGGTAGGTCGGCTGAGTTAAAACCCTTGGTGGCCGCGCAAGAGAACGTTTAGGAAAAGACGCGCCCGGCAGCCGTGCCTTGCTTTTTTAGTTGCGTTTCGCTTGAAAAACGCGCAATCATTAACTCAGCGTTGGGGACTGCACCATGGCTGACGTTGCTGCCACCACTTGGGCACGCTGATCAAGACAAAACCTTCGGTGCGGAAACCCACATTAAAACAAGTGCAAACGCGCCTTGGGCCCAGCTTGGGGTTTTTGAATTTTTTTTATTATTCTTTAAACCGCGTCCCAATACTGGCCCGGAAAACTAGGCGCAGCCGGACTTCGCCCGAAGTTGGGCACGGCCCGACCTCGCCGGCGAGTCGGACTTCGCCCGACTTCGGCGAGTACGAACTTCGCACCAAAACTGGGCGAAGTACGAACTTCGCGCGAAGCGCGTGCTTGAACTGTTCTACCTCTGTTTTTAGCTGCGCCCAAGGTTTGGGCGCGATCTGGGTTTTTGCCGCCTTTCATTTTTAGATGAACTTCGCACGGGCGCTGGCCGCTTTGTTCGGACTTCGGCCGAAGCTTGATGCGAAGTGCGAACTTCGCGCGAAGTTCGCACTTCGCCCAAGCGTTGAGCGCAGCGCGCACTTCGCACGGGCGCTGGCCGAAGTCGGACTTCGGTGCGAAGTTCGTACTTCGCACAAACTTTGCGCGTAGTGCGTACTTCGCACGAAGGGTTGCGCAGTGCGGACTTTAGTCTGCTTCAGCTTTTCTCGGACAAACTTCGCAATTCGGCTGGGCCGAAGTCAGGCTTCGCCGCGAAGTCGGACTTCGGTCAACACTTAGTCGATTTTTGCTCTTTTTTCTCCTTTCTTTTCTCGCATAGCCGAACTTCGCCCCTCCCGCGGGGCAACGACAGACTTCGTTGCGAAGTCCGTCTTTCTCTCCCATGCCGCATTTAAGCTCAAAGAAGGAAAAATAAACTGAATGCTAAAACTGGAAACTATACATGCGGGGAAAAATAAAAACACAAGGCAAAATTTTTACAGGGAAGGGCCACTCGGCGCCTTCAACAACGATAAAGCTTCAAGTGGAACCCGTTGACGGGGATGGGGAGGAGCTGACCCTCCATATCCGAAAGTATGTAGGCATTGAACTGATTCACCCGGGCAATCTGATAAGGGCCCTCCCAGAGAGCATCAAATTTTCCGTGATTACCCGGTTTTGCCTTGTATGAGTCCCACTTCAGCACTAGGTCCCCGACTTCGAAAACTCGGGCAGTGGTGCCTTTGGCAAACCAGCCTTTAGTGGCTGCAATGTGATCGGCGAAGGCCTGGTATGCACTTTCTCTGTCTTCTTCCAACTGCAGGAGTTGGCACAACCTGTCGTCTACCGGGTCTCCGCTGCTCCTGTCTTCGTCAATCATCCACAGGGCGGGGATTTCAATGTGTGATGGCATAACAGCTTGCTTGCCATAGACGAGCGCATAGGGGGACGTCTTGAGGGATTTCTTGAACGCAACTCGTCCGCCCATAGCGCCCGGTTCAGGAGCAAGTGCCAAGTCCGCTTATTTTTTTCAATGGTCCTCCGGAGAATTTTCAGGAGGTTCTTGTTAGTAGACTCGGCAAGGCCATTCCCCTGCGGGTAGTAATTAGAAGACATCTTGTGATAGATGCCAAGGCCGCTGGTGTACTCCGTGAGTACAGCGCCTACAAATCCCGGACCGTTGTCTGTCACAATCGACTCTGGAACCCCGAAGCGGGTAATCAGGCTCTCAATGAACCCGATGACCGTTTCTTGGTCGGCGTTCTTGGTCGGGATCGCCTCCGTCCACCGTGTGAAATAGTCAGTAGCTGTGAGAATAAACTTGTGGCCGGCGGAGGAGTTAGGAGAAATCACCCCAATGAAGTCCAGACCCCATTGCCTGGAACGGAGCTTCGGCTTGAATCGATTGAAGGGGCAGGGGTGCTTTTCCGCTTCGGCCAGCATACCTCGGCATTGATCACACTTGGCACGGACCGCATACGCGTCTCGCGAACGTAGTGGGCCAATAGTATCCAGCCCTTATTATTTTTAAGGCCGTTGGCCTTGAGGAATGGTGACCCCCATGCATCCCGGAATGAAAATCTCCGAGGATCCTAGGCTGGTCAGATTTTATGACGCACCGCAACAGGATGCCGTCAATGTTTTTGAAGTAAAGCCCCTCGGGGCGAAGAGTGTACCTTAATGCACCTAACCGAAATCTCCTTCGTTGTGAGGCGTTCAGGTGATCGGGACATCTTCCGGTGCAGAAGTATCTCACCAGTTCATCTGTCCAATCACTCCCCTCCGATAAGGAGTTGGCTAGGTAGACGCGTGTCGCTGTGTCCTCCCACTTACAGGCGGAGATGCCGGCTACAGCGCTTCGGGCCAATTCCTGACACAAGGCTCGGCCTCTGATAAGCTTGGTGGGCCGTACTTCGATGTCAAACTCCCGGATCTTGGCAATCCATCCCGCTCTCTTGTGACCCGGTTCCCCTTGCAAGATGAAACTGCGAACATCGGGGTGAATCACAAAGACAAGTGGTCTTACTTTGGGAGACAAAGTGCCCGAGCTTTCAAGGGACTTCATGACCGCATGGACCCGCCGCTCTATAAAATTGTACTTCTCTTCGTGTGGCGTAATCACTTGGCTTAGGAACGCAATGGGGCGCTCCTCACCGTCGTCTCCCTTCTGAGTCAGGACTGCAGCGTAACTTTCGGGTTCTCCCACTGCATACAGGATGAAGTCCTTGGAGTAGTCCGGGTTTGTCAACACCGGAGCTTGCGCAATTCGAGCCTTGATTTCCTCGAAAGCTTGCTCTCTCTCATCAGTCCATTCGTAAGGTGTATCTTTCTTCAACAGTTCGGCCATAGGCTTGATCACCTGTGCGAAGTCCGGAATGAACTTCCGCACGAAGTTAATCTGACCGAAGAAGGACTGCAGACCTTTTTTATCAGTGGGGCTGGCAAGCGAACGAGGGCTTCTGCTCTGTCAGGGTCAATGGCGAGGCCTTCCTCGGAGATGACATGTCCCAGCAGCTTTCCTTCCTTTACCGCGAAGACAGACTTCTTCGGGTTTATAGAGATGCCGAATTCTCGACAACTTTCAAATATCTGCCGCAGGTGCGAAACATGATCTTCTCGTCGGTGAGAGAAAACAGTCATGTCATCAAGATAGATGACAATAATCTTGTTGAGCAGCTCTCTGAAGGCCAGGTCCATGGCCCTTTGGAACGTGGCACCAGCATTGGATAAGCCAAACGGCATGCGCTGATAGGCGAACGTCCCCCACTTCGTGGTAAACGCCGTCTTATGCTGGTCTTCGTCTTTGACCCAAATCTGGTTGTAGCCGGAAAATCCATCTAAAAGTGAAAATCTCTGGGCTCCAGCAACGATATGCAAAATTTGGTCGATTTGGGGAAGCGGATAGTGGTCCCGGAGGGAAGCCTGATTTAGGTTTCGAAGTCGACACGGAGACGTATGTCGCCATTCTTTTTCCTCACGGGCACCGGATTCGCGACCCAGGATGAATGTTTGATGGGGTAGATGATCTTGGCCTCCAAAGATCTTCAAGAGCTCGGTCTTCATCATGGCCTCAATCTTTGGATTTACGGCCCTTTGCTTTTGTCGGAACGGCTTGGCGCCATCCTCTAGCTCGATGGTATGCTGGATGACAGATCTGTCATACCCCCTCAAATCTTCGTAGCACCAGGCCACGATGTCGGGGAACTCCTGGCACAGTGATCTAATCTGCACCAGCTCCTCCGACGTGCAGTCTGTTCCGACCTTGATGGTTTTACCAGGTTCGAGCTCCAGGTCAGCATACTGCCTCGGGTCTACTTTGATCCTGTGGGATATTGCTCTGTCATTCCGATCAAAGAGACTTTCTAATGTAATCAGTCCTTTTGGGACGTGATTATTCCGTAACTGTATCAACCCCTCATATTGCTCGTCATCAGGGTCTCTACCTTCGATTACACACACTTCGTTAACCAGGAATGTGACGATCTCCTCGTCACAACTGAATACCTGCCAGAAGGTATCCCTATCAGGCACAGAAGGCCTGTAAATGGTGCGGACCGGCTTCAGTTTCTGGACGACGTCTTCAGCCGGAACGTACCTGGCTCCAACAGACGCCAAAATATCCGCGTGCTTGTTTCTCTCACGCGATATTGCCTTAACGTTCAATGAGTCAAACGATTCCATCGAGTCCCGGACCCGATTGCGGTACGCTCTAAGATAGTGATGCTTAGACGCGCATTTATTCGTAACTTGATGACACACTAACTCTGAATCTCCGAAAATTTGGAGATGCTTGATTCCGAGCCTTTCCGCCTTTCGCACACCCAAGCACAGGGCTTCGTATTCCGCCGAATTGTTAGTACAGCTCCAGGCCAGCCTGTAGGCATAGTCCCTCTGGACTCCGGTTGGAGAAACCAGGAGGACCCCTGCACCGGCGCCATTCTTGCAACGGGCGCCGTCAAAGAAAAGCTTCCACAGCTCTTCGGGTGCAGGTCCTACCTCCTTCGCAACGGACACGTCAAGCTCCTCGGGCTGCTTAATGGAATAACAGCCCTGCTCTGTCCCGATTACGGCATTAAAATCCCGCAACGAGAACTCGTCTTCTAGCTGTAGCACTTTGAGAGCTTGCTCGGTCAGCTCTATCGTCACCGCTTCTTCTTCTCGACAACCGGACCATGCAGTCCATCTCTCCGCCGGGTATCTTGTCTACTAGAAAAGGGGAAGGCTTCTCATTGAAAATTTTCAGTCTCCTTCCTTTGAAGGGCACTTCCATGTGGTACCCGCCCAACTTCGCAGTGAACTCCCGAGAGAGACACATGCCGAAGTAAGGCTCCAGGTCAACAATCACGACCTCTTGGATGACCACAATGTCGAGAGCTTTGTGCAGCCGGATAGGGATGTCCTTTATGACACCAACTCGTCTTGACAGGGGTGCCGTCTAATTGCAGGACACCTTGGCTGCTCCGCGTGTATTCCATCCCGATCTCATCGCAGACGGCCTTCGGCATCACAGTCGAGGAAGCACCAGAATCCACCATGCAGTTGTGAACTATGTGCCCTTGCATCCGCAAAGACAGATAAAAGGGTGGCGGTCTGTTCTTCCCAGTGGTGGAGACTGTCAAAGGTTGAACCAGGACAGCAGGCTGCATCTGCTTGCCGTTCTTCATGTTTTTTAGTGATTCTTGCAGCAGATCTACCTGGCCTGGAAGCAGAAGGGCATCGTACATGCTGATTCTGGCAGGAGTCTTCTTTAACTCGTCTACAATGCTGTAGCCCGAGGTACTAGCTCCTTCTGCCGGTTTAGCCGGTTCATACTTGGTCCGGTATCGTTGGGTGGCCTCAACTCGCCGTCTCTTGGTCGAGACGGGTACTTCAGCCTTCTCCCCGGGCTTGTTCTTTGGTTTCGGCTGGGGGCTGAAGTACAGGAAGCTTAGTGGGAGTTGGGGCCTTTGCTGGAGGCTTAGCTGGAACAGCAGCGGTCTTTGTTGGAGAAGGTTTAGCGGGAGCTTTATCTTTGGATGCCTTCTCCTGGCCGTGTAAGGCCACAGCCGCTTGTACGGTGGCAGCCCATTGGGCTGCGGTCTTTCTCTTCTCGTGTATACCTGCAAAGGTTTAGCCGTGTCCGCAGCTTTCTTTTCTTCCTTGGCGGGCGTCACTGGGTTCTCTTCTGGCAGGGCAAAATTGGCCTCGCCGTCCAAGATCATGTACAGCTCATCATCTTCTATAGTGCTGCCGGCCAAGGTCTGGATGTAGTGCTGGTGCAAAGTGCAATCTTCCTCCGAATGCGGGTCATTGCAAGTAGTGCACCAGTTGACCTGGTCAGGAGGACCAGGTGGGTCATCTATAGCAGCATTTCTCGGAGGCGGACGCCTCTGCGGTTGGTTTTCTGGGGCTTTATCTTTTGTCAATGCCGGCGGCGCATACGGCCTTCTAGGAGCAAAGTCCATTTGGGCCTGCTTCTTTTTCATAGCTGTCATGTCATTGGACATGGCATGATATCCGGAGGCCAAAGCCCGCACTTCTTGTAGAATCGTGTTCTGGATGCTGCTGTCGGGAGGCGGCAACTGTGCCGGTGGAGGCAAAGCGGCCAATGGAGGAGGGTTAGAATAAGACGCATACTGCGGGGGAGCAGGAAGCGCTGGAAAATGCGGAGCGGGAGGAGGCGGATGAGGGTAATGCAACTGAGGCGGGCCGTATTGAGTTACGACCGGCGCCGGATTCCACCGCGGGCCGGGGCTGCTGCCCCGAAGTAGACGGCACACCACCGGAGCGTAAGGATACCGCGATCTTGGAAAGTCGGGATGAATCGGCTCCCGCACTCGGACGGAAGCCTCGCCGATGGAGATAATGTCGCCTTCAGCTTGTCGGGCAGCTTCGTACAATGCGGTGGAACTCGTCAATTCGGGCGATCTTCAGCGAAGAGGCATATGTCTGAGTTGAAAGACCTCAGATAGTAGTGAGCAGCCATGCCGGCTGAAGGCCGAAGTTCGCGAGGTACCCGTTTCCAGGATCTCGCAAACCTAATGTTAAAATCGTACACCTCCTCTTGAGGATGCCTCTGGATTGCTTGGAACTGATGCGAGAGAGAGGTAGGATCAGCGGACTCGTTGCATCCTTTTACGAGCCTCCCGGCAAGCCGGGGCCACCCGGTGATGGATCCCTCTGGCGCCGATCTCCACCAGGAGAGAAGCTTTCCCCTCAGGGAAAGGGCCACCAGACGGGTCTTCACACTTTCATCGGTGATGGTATGCAGTGCGGCCAGGGCAAGGATGTCCTGGATGTGCTCGTACGCCGTCTTACCGTAGCCGTCGTATGTGGGAATAGACTTTAAAGCAGCAGGGGGCACAGCTTGCTGACCGATCAGGGCCAAAGGCCCTGTAGAGTCCACCGCCGGGAAGAGATCATCGTCATTCGGCTGTTGATCAGCCATTTCTTCTTCTTCTCCGCCGTCGGTTGTGTACTCGGTATCGGTACTTTCCGAGGATACAGGATTTTCCTCTTCCTCGGCCTCTTCTACTTCGTACTCGGCTCTTCCGACCTCAGCTTCGGCCTCTTCTTGGATTTCACCTCGGCTTCGTCGAAATGAGCTCGCGGATCAGCCAGCCTGGGTATCTCGCCTCGAGCGTGGATGTCTAGTTCGTAGAACTCAGGCGGGCTTCTCGGATTTCTTGTTCGCCACCTTCTCGTGTGCATGAAGGTGACCGGACCGGTCTTCTAGACTCAGAGGATTTGTTCGTGCGTAGTCGCCGTGTGTTCGGATTTGGAACAGCAATGAAGCGAACACCGGTGCTTCGATTCTCGTCGGGGGTGAGAAACTTCCTTGTCTCACCAAGAGCTCAGGAACTGTCAGCGCCAGGTGGAGACTGATCAGAAAATCTCTCGTCAGATGTGGGACCCGTGTTCCGCCGAGCGGGTCAGAAGAACTGTTGCGCTAGGTGGAAACTGGATGGGTACTCTTTCTTTAAATCGTGGGACAAGCGTCCCACCGGGCGTGCCAGAGAAACTGTTGGTTACGAATCTGCCATGAGGAAAGGATTTTTGGTTAATGCGCCCAGATTCGCCCACCGAAGATGAAAGGCCGGAAGGAAGAGATGCCTTCCGAGCCAATCTCCGGAGAAGGCCGGCTCCTTTTGGGGGGCTTGATTTAAGCTAAAGGGAACAGGAAAGAAATAAATGAACGGAAAGAGACAAATGTACAGAAAGAGATTACAAATATGTCCAAAGGTTGGTGGGGGGAACTAACAGTACGGGAACACACCAATCACCGCTACTTACTGCATACAAACACAGAGCATGACAAGGAACTGCAAAACCTAGGCGTACTTCCGATACACCAGCAGCGTATGCACAACTTCAATAGCTCCCTAGCAAACATTCCCTACAAGGAACTAACAAGCGGGGATCGTATCAATCACCAGATACGTACACTGACAGGGGTAGAAAGTAAACCTAGAGATGTCGGAGCTGTGTATATGTGTTAGGTAGAGAGTTTAACCGCACAGCCTTCAATGGCTCCCTAGCAAACATTCCCTACAAGGAACTAACGAGCAGGGATCGCATCAATCACCAGATACGGGCCAGCAACGTCACACACAACTGATGGAACTGCTACCAAATTTATAATGAATGCTTTAAATAATGAAGTACATAAGGTGCTTTAAGCAAGCAATGCTAGAGGAACCTGATCGCCAAATGCCAAAGTGAATTAACGAGCAACGACACAGGTGGGCCTAAGGCATATAATGAAAGACAGCATAAAAGAATAAAGATAGTAGAACAGAACCAGGCATACAGATTGTATTCATAAGCAGAAGCACGGTTACAGTAAGCACAGTAGTTCCCTAACAAACATTCCCCTTCCACCCCTTACAATGAATTTCAAATGGGCTTTTATAGCCCGAGTCCCACCCGTTACATTAATGGGCACAGAGTCCCGACCAAACATGAGCCGACGTAAGCGGCGAAAGAGCCGCAAATGCCGACCTTTTGTCGGATCGGTCGTACCCGCGAGCATGGTCTTCCCGGAATCCGGACAGCTACGTGGCGGAGTGCTCGGGTAATTCTTCAAGTCGGCAGGCTTGCTAGTAGCTGGAGCAGGTGAAACCTCAGATCAGCTTTGAATGAGGCTATTAACGCAGGCGGTGCAGGCAGCCCATGCTTATCCCTTTTGGTCGGCAGTCTTGGTTCAAATCCCGAAGCTGGACACTTGTCTGATGATGGGTTATGCCGTGTGACACATGCCTGCCTTAGAGGGCAGTCTATCCATCTTTGCTTGGGATCGGGGCTCCTTGGGATGCGTGCAAAAATCAGTGCAGTCGGGGAAGGCCTTCAAGCCTTGGTCAAATTCCGGGTTTGTTCCCCTACTGTACACCTGTCAAGGGCGCATTCCCGCTCCGTTGAGAAGTCGAACTGCGCACAGGCGAACACTGGTGTCTGCCGCCATATGGACCTGCTCCGGCATTTTACCTTTTTTCTGCATTGACCTGTCAGTCTGCCAGTGCAAGGTGCGCCCAGGAGGTGGGGCGAAGTACGCACTTCGCACCAAAACTGGGCGAAGTGCGCACTTCGCACCAAAACTGGGCGAAGTGCGAACTTCGCCAAACCGGGCGAAGTGCGAACTTCGCACCCAGACTTAGCCAATTTCAGATAGACCTGCTGGAAAGCTGGAAAATCAACTGGGGAACTCCATGGAAAAAAGGGGGGAGAGAAAGAGAATGGGAAAGAAAAGGAAAGGGAGAGAAGTGAGAAAAACGGAAGGAGGAAAAGAAGAGCAGCACTGTTACAAAACAACATTGAAGACATTGCACCCCGTGCAAAAATGTGATAACAGGCCCTTTCTTGGATGGCAACTCTTGACGGCTCTTCTAGACGGCAAGTTATGTGATGGCACCATGGTCTTCAAAGGGCCTGTATCTTTAGACGACAACTCTTCTCCAAACGATAGCTATTCTCCAGACAACAACTCCAGATGACATTCTTCTCCATACATCTACTCTCCTGACGATAGCTCTAGATGGCAGCTCCAGACAATAACTCCAAATGACAGCTCTAGAAGACAACTCTTTTCTAGATGGCAGCTCTAGATTCAAACTTCAAACAGCTCTTCTGGACAGCAATATTTTCTAGACGATGTGATCAAACAACCCATTCACATGATTTTTATCTTGCTCTACTTATGTGCATCTCCGACATGAACCAAAGCAGCAAGATACAAAGAGGATGCTTGCCAACACGTTCAAACTCCAATGCAATGCTCTAGACGGCTATTTCTTTTTTCTTTTCTCTTTTCTCTTTTTTCTTTTTTCTTTTATAGAAGACACGTTTCTTTGCACCAAATGACATCACTCAATTTTGTTACAGCAACTCTTTCGACATGAACTGAATACTTTGCAAATGGCTTTGTAAATCCTCTAATATTAAATAAATGCTTGCAAAACCTACAAATACTAACAAGAATAAAAAAATAAGACTTGTTTTTTCCAAATTGGCAAGGTATTCTCCCTAAAACTTGCATTTGCTCCTTTCTGGATTCTCCAGTGGTAGTCCGCTTTCACGAACTCTAAGAGGTGTCTCCTGCTCCTTGGTAACTAGATCACCTTCACAAGTCCAAGCTTCATTCTAATATTAGACTGCTTTAATACCAAATGTTAGAAATGTAGAATAGATTTGAACACTCTGATCAACCTTTGCATTGATGTGATAGAAGGATATATGCGTGTAATCAAGAAGGTACAAGGTCAGGAGTTACAATTACTTTCCAACTTCTTGTAACCTTCGTAGCCATAAGGTGAATATGTCAGCATGACGTAATATTCACAACAATAACTGCAAGCATTCTTTATCATAAACAAATTTAAATTTTTCTTGAGGTTTGAGCTTTTGACTTTTGTATGCAGTTGGATGACCATTTGCATGAGTACAGCCCCAAAACTTACTTTAGAAGCATCACATTTGATAATACATGGTTTAGTTAACACAATCAATGAAGATAACATTTCATTTAGTTTTTGAAAACATTGATCTGCTTTAAGTGTCAATTCAAATTCTATGTATTTGACAAGGGAGCCAAGATATGCACATAGCACTTAATAAATCAATGGTAGGATTCTGCCATTCCTAGGGATCCTCGTATTTTGGACATAGTTTTAGGTTTAGTCCATTACATTACAGATTTAATTTATCCTGCATCAACCTTGACCCCTTCTATTGATATTATGTGGCCTAAATATTCCAGTCTTCTTTTTTCCAAAACTGCATTTGAAATGTTAACTAAGAGTACATATCTCCGTGGTTGAGATTAGGTTGAAATTAAGAATATTATCGAAAAGTACTACGAATAATTTTACTAGATAACGGTGGAAGATCTTATCCATAGCAGCTTGGAAGGTGGCAGTGGCAATGGCTAGACAAAAGAGCATCACCTTGAAATCATAGTGACCTTTATGAGTTTGAAATATTATTTTAGGCGAGTCTCTTGTTCTAATTTGGGTTTCATAAGAGCTTGATCTAAGGTCTACTTTTTCTCTGATTTTTCCCCGAGCTAGAGTCTAGGTCAAAAAAGCAAGCTTGCCAAGTCCAAGTCTTGACCATATAATTCAAAGATTCAGGACAATGTCACCTCCCTTTTTAGCTTTCATAGTTAGAGTTTCATTGAAGCATGCATATTCTTCAAGAGTATTCTCATTTTTGCAAATCATTGCTAGCTCTGAACCACATAGTTTGGTTTGTTTTTAAGAGTCTGTGTTCATATTTTTTATCTATTCTGGTAGCTTGGGGTAGGGCCAGCTCATCCTTAACTTGAAATTCAGCTCTTAAATCAAATTTTAGTCTGCCCAAATAACATTGGATTAATTGGTTGTTAATTATATTTGTGGCAAATGCAAATAATTATTTCGATTATAAAGTGTATTCATCTACTAATCTCTTTTGTCTTAATTTATTAATTCAAATAATCTTATCGTTGGGGGTTTATATCTTTTAGAAAAGTTTCCTATGGATGCTAACCATGTTTATATAATTCATTGTTTTCTTGTGCTGCCAAGGGTACCACTTTCGTGCCTTTTCTTCTAAGTGTAAAGTTGCTATGTTAATAATATCCTCTTTTGTTTCATTCAAAGATAAGTTAAATATTAATTACACTCAAATAAAAAATATTCTGTTAAATTTAGGAACACCAATTTTGGCATTAGACTGGAATGAACTATTTTGTGGGCTATGTGCCCATTGGTTACTAGTTACATTTTGAGTAGAATGATTATTTTGTGTGCTTAAGCAACTACTGTATTCCGATGTGTATGATACCCATCACATCCTCCACATTAAAGGCACCTTCATCACCATTGCAAAAGCACCTTCATCACCATTGCAAAACATTGATTCAAGGTCATCTGCAATCATTTGCAATGCCAAAGGTTCCTTCATCATCATTGCTCTCTAAATCAAGGGGTTCGTGCAATAAGACCCCAACCAATCATACTTGCTCCTCCCCTCATCATCAATCTGTCTCACATCCTCAAAGTAAATGTCCCAACGTGCTACAAGACTCTCATGATACTTAGGTTTCTTCTGATCATACAAATGGAAGGCCCATGGTGTGCCACTCACATTTTTTTGTTTTTTTAAGATTAGGGTTTAGTATGAGGTGGGCAGGGAGCATGCTATTCTTTTATGTCTTTTCTTTTGGCCTCTTGGGGATGGAGTACATCAAGGACACCCAACCATACCGGGAATTGTTGTGGGTCCATCCTTGTGTCCCCCACACGTCATAGAGAAGCCCATATTTCATGAGGATGTTTCACCATCCCCATAATGTCACAAAGATAACTAGGCATCTCAAAGATGTCATCCCAAGATAGCCCTGCTTCAAACACACCATTGGAAGTTCTGAGAGATCATAGGGACAACCCCCTCAAAGTCCCTTAATTTGGGAATGTTTTGTCCTTGTCCTCCAAACACAAGGTATGGCAAAACCAGTACTTGAGCCATGTAAATTTTCAATCGAAGATCCTTCTTTTGTATGTTTAAGCTATTTTTATGAAATCTATCTTAAATTGTTTTCCACAATTTTTTAGTGATAGGTCATGACTCCCTTGATGGCCTTAATCAAATTGGTCAAAGTGCCTATAATGTGATCTCTCTTGATGTTGTAAACCTATGGTTGTGCTACTCAACTCTTAAAGTTAGCATGATAGACATTTCCTATCGCAACAACCATCATACTAAACATGACTTCTTTAATATGGTTCTTAGAGACAGTCAAAACTAAAGAGCCCTCACAAACAGATATCTTCTACCAAATAGCATTTTGAAAATTCAAGCCTCAACAAATGGCAATTGTTTATATTTTGTAGTCTCCCCACCTCTCCTTAGACGACTCAAAGTTATGAGAGGAATGGAATAGTAGAATGGGCATGTTATGCTCTTAATGTTCTTAAATCTCTCTCTTTCCTTGAAACTATCTTCCTAGGTATGGTTTTCCCTTTTCTTAATCCTCTTCCTTGCAAAAACTGCAGAGGATATATGCTTCCCAAAGAGAGATTGAAACTAAACAAAAATTAAATAAATAGTTCCAAGTTTAGCACAGCTTTCTTTTCTCAGATCACAAATTGCTTTCTCTACTGGCGGTAGAAAAAAAATATGGACTTCTGAGTTAAAGAATATGATACCACTTATTATAGTTCAGGGACATCAAGATATATATATATATATATTGAAGAAAGTGTGAGTAAGTTGAAGTGCAAAACCATGGAGTACAAATACCCATGAAGGGACATCTATGAACGGGTGTGTGTAGTGAGATATAAATAAAGCACAACTAATAGTTAGGGTTCACAACATTACATAAAAAACAAGTGCAAAATCCAGTTTCCATATTTGTAATGCAGATTTACTGGAAACATTGTAAATCGTCTTTCCTGCAGCTCCTAATCTTATTGATCCAAACTAACAGGTTTGTGTTTTACATTCACTCTTAGACTCAGATGCAATTTGCAGCACTTAATCCTGCAGATTTCAATAGCAATACAAGTGAAACGGCAAAAAAAATTATCACTCTCATCCATAGTTACCAGATACGGTTTGGTTCAGTGGTTTGGAAGGCCAAAAAAGTTCAAAGGCTAGTTTTTCAAGGAAGGTTCGGTTCAGTTCGGAAAGTTCTGATGATTAACACACACACACACATATATACCTGCACAAAGTATTCACAGAACATATAAATATTTTGAAAAAATAAAATAAATTAAAATATATTTCATGTTTGGAAATTAAATTTGAGATATAAAAATATAAAAATATATTTGTAAACTTATAATTTATAGATTTTTAAAAAACTAATAAATAACAATTATAACTTTTTAAAATAAGTTTTTTTATTTAAGAATTAAAAACTATACGACTTCCTAGCTACTACTAAGGCAGGGGTCCCATTCAGAGGCCTACAGGATCTAAAAAGCAGAGTATGCGATCTCAAGCCATAAAACATTATACTGCTACAGGCAATATTCTAATTGTGGAGCGCCATGAAAGTAGGCTGGAAACATTCAGCAGGTGCTATTACTGGACTTCAGCGTTTTTGCGCAAGATATATGTCCTTTCCATTTCAGGCATCCAATCATTTTTTGTCATATCAAAAGGGGGTCTGATCAGTTTGACCAGATAGTACTCTGCCTCTCTATGATTAGACAGGCCGCCTAAACATAATCCCAATTATATTCTGTTTGTTTTGCAAGTGTCATTGCAGTAGCACTGGATTTTTGTGAAAGCACCAAGGTAGCGCTTCTGCTGAAAGGTGGCGTTTCCGCACAAAAATTAAACTAGGTGTGACAGTTTATGTTCCCCCTTTTCTGGTTTTTGTAGCTTAACTTTTGTTGTTTATACCTCTGTGATTATATTCTGCTATCTATTTCACAATAATCTCACCATAAGGGACAGTACATAAACTATAAGAAGAGTAGCATCTATTTCTTTAACACGCCTGGTGGGAGGGAGGAAAGAATAGCTAACCTCTTCGGTTGTGGAAAGGAGCTTCTACCAGCAACTTATCTAGGCATGCCTATGTTCGAAGGAAGAATGAAGGCTACTTTGTGGAACTCAGTCATTGACAGGATCTCCAAAAAGTTAGCAGGGTGGAAGGGCAGCCTTCTCAGCTCCGCAAGAAAAGCCTTATTAGTTCAAACTACTTTACAGAGCATTCCAATTTACTGCATGTCTCTATTTAGAATGCCTGCAAAGGTCCGAGCTACATTGGAGCTAATTCAACGCAACTTCTTGTGGTCAGGTTCAGAGGAGAGAAAGAGAATTTCGTTGGTAGCATGGAATCAGGTGTGTGCAAGCAAGGATCAGGGGGGACTGGGGTTAAAGAGAATGAAAGAAATGAATCAAGCTCTGATTGGCAAACAGGTATGGAGATTTATCAATAATGATCAATTGGGATGGGTAAAACTTCTTAAGGCAAAATATATCAGAAATAATCAGGACTTCCTGAAAGCTGATAATCTTCCTAGAGGATCCTATTTTTGGAATTGTTTGCTCGAATGTCGGGAGGTAGTCAGGAAAGGCATCGGATGGAGAATTGGTAATGGAAGACAAGTGGACTTTTGGAAAGACCCGTGGTTGGAAGAGGCCCCTCTGAAAGATAACTTAGACCTTCAGGTCCTCCAACATAAACTTTCGAAGGAAATGGGAGGAAAAGTAGGGGATTTTATTGCTGTAGCACAGGAAACTTCTTCTTGGAAGAAAATCACAGTTCATAATCTATCAGAGCAAGAGAAGGTGGCCCTAACCAAACTCAATGATGCTTTAAGGGTGTTCCCGATCATTCCTGGGGGAGGAAGAGACAAGGCGATTTGGGGCAAAACTACAAGTGGGATCTATTCAGTAAAAACTGCCTATAAGTTAATCCACTCAGGATTCAATGGCTGGACTCCGACTTCTGTTATTTGGTTAAATAATTTAACCCCAAAAATAGCTTTCTTCTTTTGGTTGGCAGTTCAAAATAAGATCCTGACAACAGATAATCTGCAAAGGAGAGGTTTCCAATTCATCAATCGATGTATCTTGTGTGAGAAAGCAATAGAATCGTAAGTCATATATTTGTAACTTGTGATTTTTCTTGTACGAGTCTTCCAAATGATCTCGTCCAAATTTCATATAGATTGGGTCTGTCCAAATAGCATGTCTGACTTCTGCATACAGTGGGCTTCCCCCTTTCGGGCAAAGGTTTTGACTTGGCTCTGGAAGCTCAGCTTACCCCATTTTTTATGGGGGATATGGAATGAGAGAAATAAGAGAGTATTTAAAGGACGTAAGAAAGATCCCAGGTTATGTGGTAATAAAATAATCAGAGCTTTGAAAGAAAACTGGAAAACTTTCTTCTTCAAAAATGAGACCATGTCTCTAAGGGAAAGGAGGATTTTGCGGAACTGGGGAGAGGAACTTCCAGACCTAGACATTACAACCAACCCACGGGATGGTGTCAAGTGGATACCCCCACACAAAAGTGGGTTAAGTTTAATTTTGACGGGGCAGCTAAAGGAAATCCGGGGCTGCGGGAGCGAGGAGGAGCTTTGAGAAATGAGGAAGGAAAAGTGGTCCTTGCCTTTGCAGAGCCTTTGGGAACTCAAACAAATCATTTTGCGAAGCCCGAGCTGCATGCGAGGCAATGAGAATTGCCGGACTTGAGGGTTATAAGGAAGTTATCTTTGAAGGGGATTCGCTTAATATAATCAAGGCAATTAAGGAGGATAAAGACCCCAATTGGACCATATTGGAGCTTATCCTAGAAGCAAAGATTCATAAATCTCATTTGGTTAATGCCCGAATCCAACACACCTTCAGAGAAGGGAACCAAGCGGCGGATCTAATGGCAAATATTGCAGTTTCTGTTGGGGAGATGCAAATTTGGAAGGATAACTTCCCTCAAGAACTATTGGTTTTGGCTGCTAGAGAAGAGCTAAGATCAAACCTGTTAGAGCATCAGGAGATCAGAGGGGCTGATGATGAGTAATCCGACAGATGGAATTAGGCAGAAAAGGCATCCCATTTGCTGGGGCTTGGGAGGTGACAAGTGTACAGTACAGCAACCTAGTGTTAGTAAGTGCTAGGTGTTGTTTGGTTTTTGTTTTATCCTGAATAGTCAAGCGACAAGTATAGGATTGTGGACTCTAAGTATGGCTTAATGTGAGTCTTAGAAAGATCCATTTTGTATTTTGATTATACGGGCTTGATGCTAGAACCAGCCCATTTTGACTTTGTAAAAGGTTTGTGGACCTTATAACCACCTCTACCTTATACCAAAAAAAAATCTCACCATAAGGGAAAATAATAATTCTAGCTCAATTTGCTTTACCAAATCGCCTTAGGCATGGAATCATAAGAGCATATAGTTGCATCTAGGCTAATTTTTGTATGTTTGCATAATCCCTTGCATGCCCTTGAAAGAAAAAGACTCTTTACTTCCTTCATAATCATCGAACTTGGAAGAGCACGTAGCTTAGGATCTTGTTCGTTGCACATTTGTATTCCTGCATCATTTATTGTCCTGTTTTAGGTCCCTCCTTAAGAGGTTTAGGTTTAGATATTGAACCCTAGGTGTTTTCCAAATTAATACATCCAACGTAGTATAGGTTGAACATAAAACGTATTGAGGTAGACCCGCCGTGTGATTTAGGTCCCCTTTGAAAAGGGATTTGGGAATCAACCCACGCACAGCCTGCTGTCTACACCCACCAAACTTGATTTTATGTATTCTACTATGGCTTTAATATAATAACAAAATTACAGAACATTCATGGTATCACGCACAATGACTCTATAAGATCATATTATACTTTTGTATTGAAACACATGATAATGACTCGATGTTCTAATGACTAAACTAGCAGCAATTACTCATAATAAGGCACTCATGAAGAGACTCAACTGACCAATTGATACAGTTGTGGGTCTGTTAACAAACATGAATGTAACCCTACTATAATTTTTTCTCAATTATTTGGCCATACATGTACCATGTACAGCAATAATTTACCCCTTTTTAGTTTTATTATGAACAGGTCTGGCATACAAAATTATATTTCTCGCATTATCGCAATTATGGAAATATTATCTAATGCCCCTGTAGCAATTATCTAATGACCCTGTAGCAAACCTCTTTCTAGTGTTGAAGAAATTGGATTTTAATGACAAACATCAGTTGAGCTCACCAGTTCCATCCATGCAATATCTGAATCATAGTATTCATTTGAAAGGAAGGCATCGCCCTTAGCTTTCAACAATCGCTTCAAGCTGTATGCACATAACAAAGGATGCCCATATTTAAGATCATCTTAGAAAGAAGAAAAAAACTTTATTAATATCCACAGGTGACCAAAGGAGCTAAGTGAGACTCAAGTATTAGACAATTTATACAGTTCAGCAGTCAAACAAATAAAATGAGATAGTAATTATGAAAACTAAACCTTGGTGTATCAGCAACATCTTCAGCTTTATGCAGCAGGTCAGCTGCATCTTCCAAATGGTTCTTGTACTCTACTGAATATGGTACAATCAAGAGATCATGAGCTTTAAAGGACATGGATTTGCATGAGTGATTTGTAGCTGGCAACTCTGTGTGCAGTGGCATCTTATCAACAAAAGAATCTTTCTGCCTTCGAATTACAGTGAAGTAATCAACAGCTAGCTCCTGCTGCTCCTTGGATAATGTGCTCTTCCATAAATCAAATTCCTGGTTTAGCAAATGAAAGAACATACTACTTAAACATGAAAGTGGAAATATTGAAATGCCCAAAACTCATATAAGGAGTCTGGATTACCTTTCATGTGGTTCAAATATTAGCCATTGAAGATAAGATTGCAAAAGGATTGCTTTTTACTTAATGATACAGTGATTTCAAGGGGTTGGCATTGATGAGTTTTTGGATGAAAACTTTCAGTATCTTAAAAATTATGAATCGGATTTTATCTTCATAATTTTTACCCCCTTTTTAAATCAAACCTTTAACATTATGTATCCATGCAAGAGAAAATCTCAGAAGAAATGAAAAATTAACATCAATAGGGCATTAAAAGAGGGAAATTTTAAATAAACAGATTCCCCAACAACGTTTATCTGCATCAACTGGAATCTTTTCTTAGAACCAAAGGAAGAAACTCATAGGCTCCTTTGAAAAACAAATTACCAGTAGCAGTTGAAAAGCTACCCCAAAACAGTGCTGTTCAAATCTGAGCACATAAATATTCACGCATGGTACTGGCTCTGACCTCCCCAAAATGTATATCACCACAAGATATATAGAATCAATTTGTATGGGCATTTAAGACTGAAACTAGAAGCAATTATCAGTTTTGATGAAAGGTGCATTTCGCATGATCAAAGTGTAACATACAACAAACCAGAATAAACGCAAGACATTCAAGTATTAAGAAAGACTTCCCTTCAAAGAAGCTTGGGAAAAAATTAAGACTTCGTGGTTGAACTTACATAGAGATTGTGGACCCATACATCTCCCTTCTTACAATTGACTGTTTCAATGCAGTTGAGGGATACACATTATTCACAGACCTTTATGTGCTTAGAATTGACAATGTGAAAAGTATTTTTGATTATTTATTAGTTGAAGACTTGATGGTCTACATGACAACATTGTACTCCATACAATAGATTATCATTATTCAATGCACATAATTAAACAAGTTGCATGTCTATTGAAGAGAGTTTCTTCCAAAAGGTAGTTTAAACACAATTTCCTTAAAGATTTAATATGTTGGATATTTGTATTCATGAAGTAATATATGAAATAGATAAATTACTCATGTAATTACCCACAAAGTGTAGATATGAACTATTCCAGAACCAATACTATATAAATCATTCAATGATTACCGCTCGGTCCATATCTGGAGGATAGAAGTTTGCACCAGGTGGCTTGGCTTGAGGAAATGCTGCTCTAAATTTCAAACCCTCCCATCCAAAGACTGACTTCATAGCTTCCTCGGACACTTTGACAGCTGAATCAGCAGTTGTCAAAAAAGCCTCATTTTCATCAAGGCATGACCTGTATGGATCACATACATTATGTTTTACCATGTCAAATGAGACTACCTGGCAGTTAAGCCTAAAAGCTTTTCTAAAATACAATTGAAATCATTGAAACTATTCTCAAGTAGTTTATGTATGCATAATGTAATGTAAAATAGCAAACAAAGAATAATCCTCACGCTCAAAATCCTTGAGTTAAAAAATAAAGGGAAAATAAAAATCCATAAACAGAACTTCTACCAAACATGACCAAATTCTGCAGATGTTGTGATCATTGTACATGTTGATCTGCCTAATGATATATGTCCGCCCTAGACCACAGTACAATTGGAAGATAAAGCTTTCACTTGATCAACCTTTGGAGAGAGTCACATCCCTGAGTCAACACTAAAAAGGGTAAATAGATTTCTACACTAAAATAGATTATTTAGTGAATTTCTGGGTCGATCCAACTCGTTGACCACAAAAAAACAGCCTTGATAACCACAATTCCAATTCCAATAAATTAATTTAATTCTCAGCAAGCACATCTATAACAATGAATTCATGAAAAGAATAAAAAGTTCTGCAAAGGGTAGAAGAACTTATATAAACACAATTCATTTGTTTGACTGCATCCACAAGTTAGGCTATAATACATGAGGAATTAATCAAATGCAACACACAATCACAAATTCGATTGAAGAGACTTGCTGGTTTGTATTAACTGCTGAAATAAACAAGCATAGCAGCTAGCGTTTGAGGATTGTGAAAAGGATCCATACATTGTGCCATAGCACATATTTATAATGCTTAGACTGCCCAATATAGCTAAAGCAAAAAGTGAAAATTTAATTAAAAATTCTAATCCTATTTTTACCAAAATCATCCAAGAATAGACAATATTTTTCAATCAATTAGCTGGAGAATTCCACCAGAACAGTGGATCTACAGCTTTAGCTCCTTCTTAGAGGCAACATCTTCAGTTGCATGGGCTTACTTGTTCAAACTTATCTTTCCTGTATGATTTCCTTTAAAATGTTGGCATCTCAAAATGGGAAGAATTTTCTCAAAATTGCCAACTCAGGCTTCATGCCATTGCTTAATGCATGAAAAACAATGGATCAAGAATCTCGAGCCTCTCATTCCATGGATCAGCAAAGAAAGCTTCAAAAACCCTTTCAAAACCTGTTTTTCCTGCAAAGTGGTGGATGCCAAGTCATGCTGAAGTCAAAAATCAATGGAATGGGTGCCCAACAAGTCGGGTTGCCTTCCATCTTTCCAAAATGCCAATCTGTTGACCTGATTGGTTGGCTGATGTCACGACAATGTCATCTTTTCTGTGGATCAGTGCTTCACATATCAACAATATCTATGGATTGGTTGATCAATTGGAGAAGACATAGCAATTTTGGCCAAAATTTCAAAGTTGTTTGATCTAGTTGCTTCCTCTTGAGGTTGTCCTGCTTGAGAAATGTGCATTTTACTTTGATATCTCTTCCAAGCCTTATTGGTTGCCAAAATTGCATTGCACCTATTGATAACCTCGATCAAAATGGTTGTGCAACTGTAGTGGATGAAAACCACTACAGTTCTGCCAACTTTTGAGGCATGATGCTTGTGTGATATCAAACCCCAGGTGCCTTATTCATTGGGTTTGGAGTCAACAAAGAATGTACAGCACAAATAAATGAATGAAGCAGAGACCTACTCCCATCAATGGCAATTTCATTAGAGTTGTGCAGGTAGTAACAATGCAAGCCAAATTTGATGAGGAAATGGCATGTCAAGCCAAAGAACTCGACCTTCGAGTTCTAGGTCTTCCAAAGCCTACTGATCCCTTAAAGGCAAACCATGATTTTTTGCATAACGCATTGGATGTCAAAGATGTTATCCTTGATCGGGCTTGGGTAGCCCCTGATGGTACTCTTCTGATCCGATTCCACTCATCTGAGGAACATTTGAGGGCTTTAAGAGCAAAGAAGAAACTTTTTACTTTGTCCATAAAAATTTACTTGGATGAGGACCTCACACATCTTTTGATGGAGGAACTATAAAAGTATGTGCGCGAGTGATAGTTGCTCGAACGGACAAGTGGGCAATTATTTGTGACCGAAAAAATATGATTCATGACTCTCCTCCTTCATGGTGGTCATGTCCTTGGCTTGTAAAATGAAGGTGTTCTCGAGTCCCAATAGGTACTTGTAGCTTCTCTGTTGCTTGTTCAAACTATAATGGGGTAATATGGTCTTCCTCGAGTACATTTCAAGATGTTGATTCTTCACGAATCTTGTTCACAAAGACCGATGAGAGCCCAAAACAATCTCTTCCACTAGCCAATGGTTACTTTTGTGTTTCTGCTTTCAGGCACGTGACACATCAATCAGGTGGCATTTGCAATTCATGTGGTGTGGCATGCTTCATTCGAGACTATCTTCGTCAACATGTCATTGGTCGTATAAAATGAGCACTTCAAATATATATGGTTTCAGATCAAGAGGGGCCCACCCCCTCTTAGAGACATCTTCATAACAGTATGTTATTTTCCTCCAACGTCATCAACTTTTGCCATCCATTTTGATGGTGACCCATACTCGGATCTCTACTTAAATATTTCTACATATTCATCGATGGGTGATGTCATTCTTTTAGATGACTTCAATGCCAGCATTGTGACCCACTAAGCACCTTTTCATGATCTTATAGAGGACAAGTTCTATCTCTTCAAACTCAACCCCAAGGGTCTTGCATTCAATAGGACCTTCGTAGATGAGAAGCATCCTATTACAATTTATGGAAAACACTTGATTCAGTTGTGTGAGTCACAATGCCTCTTGGTTCTCAATGGGAACCTTCGAATCTTTACCTCAGGGAAGCTATGACTCTTTGGCATCAGTTATTACAGGGGAGACAGACTACTACTCGATTAATCACCTCATTCTTTCACCCTATCTTTGCAATCGAGAGTAACAAGCACTCATTGAAAGCTACATCCAAAACATTCATGAAATATATGTGCGGCCTTGTTTGCATACAACATTGGCCACTAGGAGTTGAGTTCTTTCTTCTTGCTTGCGACAAGACAAGACTATAGTTCTTTGGCCTCGGGTTTCGGCCACCCCTCACATACCAAGTTATAAACAGGCGCAACTTACTAGTTTTCATCCACAACCATGGATGCTAGAAGAGTCTTGAGGGGTCGAACTCCATGTCCTCCCAAGATTATGCAACTAGGTTCTCTTAGTCCCGACCATTCTCTTGGAGCATCATTAGATCCTGTGTTGGCCTTTTTGGGATAGTTGGTGACAACAACAATTGTGCTTCTACTTTATATCCCACTATAGATTAATGTTGGCGCTTGGATCCATGGGAGCTCCTCTCTATCTTTGTTGTACCTCAAATTTCTATATCTCTCTTAATTATTACTTTTAGCATGTTAGGGTTTTATATATTTTGAGTAACCCTCAAAGCTATGATTTTATGCCATACAATTGTTCCGCTTTAGGGTAGTTTACACTAGATTCTTTACTCTAGCTTAATTTCGTAGTACTTTGTGGTTACTACAATGTATTGTAATATGTAGTAGCCCTTTTAATTGACTCCCATTGGCCTACTTAGCCATCAATAGCCATTAATAGAATTATCTTATCTACAGCTAATTTAATCTCTACCTTGTGCAGCTTCCTTAAGGCCAATGCTGATTCATCATTGGCCTTAGGAAATTCTCATTCCATGCCACTTTGATCATCACATCTGAATGCAGCTTGTATAGTGTTATGATTGCACCCATGATTCTTTGTGTCGTTGTATCCCATGAAAGATAATTTAGACTTGACTTTTTGTTCCTCAACTAGCTTTCAATATTCTCTCAACTTACATTTTTATTTGAGTCTCATAGATCAAGAAATCCTTTCCCTACAACCTAAAAGATATCAAATTTCATAACTGTCGTGGTTATCTTCAAGCTTTACTTTTGCCTACACATTTTTCTAGTCTTTGTTGCTTTCCAACGATTACATCAGGATAAACAACGGTTATCCCATTTGTCTAGTCTTTGGTACGACGGTTATCCCCAACAACTGTCATTGCCATCTGACTGCAAACTGCACTCCTAACTACAACCTTCAACCTGCAACACCTAACTGCGTCTTCCAACCTGCAACCATAATACCTTGACAATGCACAAGTCTAATGATCTAGCATACTCTCATCATCACACAGACATCCAACACAAATAGAGAATGGATAGATTGCATTGATAACCTACTTTTACAACGATAGTATTACATACAATCTACAAACCTTGTGCAAAATCTCCTTTATGCCTACACTCATCTACACATTCCGGCCATCACACACATACATTGGCCTACTCCACAACCATCCAACTGCATCCAAATTACATATCTCTAATGAATGAGGCAAGGGTCATATTTATACAACTAGAAAGTAGTTGCACCCTCCAACTACCCGACACCTCATCATTTTCCTAATTACATCTCATTTCCCACTACAAGACAAACTAACTTATGACTCATGATTGATTCATACATCACTCAAATTTGCATGAAATATTACACTATGACTTTGTTACATTATGACATTATCACTTTATAACATTATACATATGCACATTTTGTCAAACACTTAACGTATGAACTACAAAATCACACCAAATGACAAAACTTATTCACTAAACGCAAACATATCAATTTGCCTGCCTACAAGGATATCTCCATGGCCCACTACACCATCACTCACTTCTCACCCAACTTCACCAGTGTGGACGGCTTCTCCTCTAGGCTCTACTAATTTTTGAGTTGCTTCTACATTGCCACTCTTAAGCTCAAGATCAAAAACACCACTAACACGACCTCTTGCCCATACATCAATTGTAGGGTATGATCTATTGTTGGCTTTATGGCATCCTACATGCCCACAAGATTATCAGCATCCTTTCCTCTCATAGGGCACCTTCAACTTCGTTGGTTTTACATAAGTTTGAAACTAGCAACTTATTCATTGCTTTTGCCTACCCATTTGCTCATGGGTAGTACAACTTGATAGTGAATGAAATATATGGAACTTCGTCGTCAATTTCTGGATTACATCATTCATGAGGTGTCCTCTACGGTCACTTGTCAACTATAGTGGTATATCAAACAAGGTGATTAAGGCAATGACCTTGCCTCACAACTAAGTCAAGCGGTGGTGACTGTAGAGGGTTTGAAACCAGGAAACAGCTGCTCTTAAGGGATTTTAATTCAGGCGGCGGTGGCTATAGAGGGTTTGAATCAAAGCAGCGGTGGCTCTGGAGGTTTTTTAATCCATAGCTGAGTCAAGACCCGGTGAGAGGGTTTGAAGCCAGGCAACGACAACTTTGGAGGGTTTTTAATCCATAGTTGAGTCAGGCGGCGGTGGCTGTAGAGGGTTTGAAGCTAGGCAACGGCGGTTTTGGAGGGTTTTTTAATCCACAGTTGAGTCAGGCGGCGATGGTTGTAGAGGGTTTGAATCAAAGCAGTGGCGGCTCTAGAGGTTTTTTAATCCACAGCTGAGTCAAGCGACGGTGGCTGTAGAGGGTTTGAAGCCAAGCAACGGTGGCTCTAGAGGGTTTTTAATCCACAGCTGAGTCAGGCGGTGGTGATTGTAGAGGGTTTGAAGCCAAGCAGTGACAACGAGGTAAGTTTCGGCATCTCTGATTTAGTGCTTGAAATTATTTAGGTTTTAGGAAAGTTTGACAAGGAGCAAGAAAGAACAGATCAGTAGTATAGGGGTGGTTCGATAATGGAAGAAGGGAAACAACAATTACAAGAACAAGTAGAAACCATAGGACAGTTGGTCTCCGTGAATTCACATACTATTCCAATCATCGAAGCTAACGAAACACAGGGATTGACATATCCACAAGCAATAGGGCATACAACAATACTACCATCTGAGACACCCAAAGAAGGAATGGAAAAACCTATATATGTCAATGCAAAACAATATTGGAGAATAATAAGGCGCCGACAAGCTCGAACAAGGGCAACAACAATGAAGAGGACTAATCGGAAAATAATAGTAAAGAATATTCTTCCACATAAACATGTGGAGAATAAGGAACAATCAAAGGCACTAACCATCGTCGAACGGGGAGATCAGTCAAACCAACATAGGGGACAAAAGAAGGAAGAAAAAAGAGACGGAGGCAAAGCGGCAACACACAAGAACACAGAAGGAAAAACAAGCAAGGATAAAAAAATAAAAAATGAAAGCAAGAAAACATTTAGCGTGGAAAGTGCAGGTCACCAAAATGAGTTTCAAGATAGGGAAGAAATTTACAGTCCCACAACCACGCCACTCATGTGGGCACCAAGACTTTATGTGCAAGAGCTAATGAAGATGAAAGAGAAACTTGAGAGCATGGAAAGGAGGGAGAAAATAAGAGATACTAAATTAGATGAGGTCATAAACATCAATTAGAGGCTGGAAAAGGAAAACAACCAACTCAAGGAGCAAGTGTCAAAGCTACAAAACTTTGCAAACATGGGTCAACGTGAATGGCATGTCCTCAAACAAGCCATCCACTCCCCAATCAATGATACAATAGAGGTGGAAAAAACAAATGCAAGACAAATAAAAGAGGTACGGGAAACACTCCAAAACATAGAAACAAGAGAAAATGAGCTGCGAAATGAATTAGCAAAGGCAAAGTCATGGTCTCAAGTAGTAAAAGAACCAGTCAATCAGCAAAAGAGTTGATAGAGAAGCAAGTAAAAATTCAAATAACGGAAGAGAAAGAAAGACATGAGAAGTTATCAAACATAATCATCAAAGGGTTAAAAGATTATGGGGATAGGGAAGACACAAACCGTTTAACCAGGGACTTCTTGTCAGATCGGTTACAATGGAAAGGTCAGATCAAACAAGCAGGCAGAATTGGCAAGCTGAGAGGAGGCAGAGATAGGCATATTCGGGTCACATTGATGAGCTATGAGGATAAAACAAGGTTACTAAGAAACAGAGGCATGTTGAGAGGGTCACAATTCTATTTAGATGACGACCTAACCTTTCTACAACAGGAAGAAAGAAATAAGGAATGGGAAAAGGTGAGGGCAGCAAGGAATGAAGGGAGATGGGCATATTTAAGAAATGGAAAGGCGTACATCACATCTAAACAAACCCAAAACAAATAGGGAGTATGGCCCGCTCGGGAACATCTTACGATGGTAAGTTGGAACTGTAGAGGTTACCCTTGGAGAAGAGGACCCGGGTTAGGGCCCATTGCTAGAGACAGAGATATAATCATCCTGACGGAAACACATGAGCACGATGGATGTAGGACTCCAAACTTTGTGGGATACAAGAAAATAGCAATATGGAATAAAGCAACAGAAAATGGCAAGGGGCAGGGGGTATTATGATTTTAATAAAAGAGGAGTGGGATAGGGTCATTAAAATTGAAAAACAAGATGAAAACAAACAATACATTTGGATAAAGATCCTAGAAAATAAGTCAGTTATTAGCATAGCAGCATGTTATTTTGCTCCCAAGAATTCTAAATTCTATAAGAAACATGACCTTAATAGAGAAGACCCATACTCCTCCCTAAAAAGAGACATTTTGACATACAGTAAGTTGGGGGAGATTATATTAATTGGAGACTTCAATGCAAGGACAGCAAATAAGCAAGCTAACATTCTAGTAGGTAACGAAGATATTGAGATTAATCCTCTTTGGATGCCAGAAGAGGAAAATCAGCAGTGGACCAGGACTTCAGAAGATGAGCATGGGGCTATCACGCAATATGGAGAAGAGTTGTTAGGCCTTTGCAGCATACACAACTTGGTTATTTGCAATGGGATGAAAAGTTGGAAAAATTCAGGAAAGTATACATGCAAAACATATAAGGGACAAAGTGTAATAGACTATGTAATATGCTCACAAAATTGCATACCAAAAATAGAGGAGCTAGAAGTGGAAGATTCCCCAGTGGAACTTAAGTCAGATCACAACCCAATTGTTATGAAACTTCAAATGCAAGGAGACAAACCAAGGGAAAAACACATGCAAGGCAATCAAAACAAACTTCCTCACAAGGGAAACATTCTCTTAACGAGAAGAAAATCGACAGAGTTTCAGGGCAGCATTGAATAACAAGTTACAGGAAAGGGAAAGAAAGGGACTACCTCACAGTAACAGAGATTACAATAAAAGTGAATGGTTAATGCACGTTATCCAAGAAGCTCTAAACAAATGCAAGAGAGCTAAACCTAGAAAGAAAGAAAGAAATAGCTTCCCAACCAACCCGTGGTTCGATGAAGATTGCAAGGAAGCGCGAAGATTACTAAAGGAACCAACGGGTAAAACAAGAGCAAACAAAAAAGCATATGAGAAACTGGTAAGGGCAAAAAAAGAAGAATACACTAGAACAAGGAGGAAAGAACTGATTTACTTAGGGAAGCATGAACCAAAGAAATTTTGGAAGGAACTAAGCGTGAAAAAGATGCAAACTGAAAATAACATAACAGCTAGTCAATGGTTGGAGTATTCAAAACAATTGTATGAGCGTAGTAACCAGCAGGAGACACCCCCTACTATCATTGTCAAGAAAGAACTTTTCACAAATGAAGACATTATTCAAGGGATAAAAAAGTTAGCAACTAGTAAAGCCCGTGACATAGACAATCTTCAAGCAGAGCATATAAAATGGGGGGTAGATATTCTTGCACCGTAGATCAAAGAGATTTTCAATGAGGTCATACAAAATGGCTTCCCTACAGAATGGACAACTAGCTTGACCATTCCTTTGTTTAAAAGTGGAGATGTAAATAATCCCTCAAACTATCGAACTATCATGATCAACCCTCTCTTTGCAAAGTTGTTTGGGAGTATGATAGAGCGTAGGATCAGCAGATGGGCGGAAGAAAAGGGAAAGAGAGCAAAGGGGCAAGCGGGTTTTAGGCCCAAGCACTCAACTATTGATCATTGTATCACACTTAGACACATAGTGGAAAAAATATGGGACAAAAAAGAGGAGGCTTTCTGTTGTTTTGTAGACTTCAAAAAGGCATTTGACACAGTGCCAAGGAAAAAATTATGGAGCAGAATGGAAGAGCTAGAGGTTCCAATTCACTACAGGGCAGCAGTTCACAGATTATATGAGCATGTAAAGGCTAGAATCAGAACGCAGGAAGGGTTATCTGAATGTTTTAGGAGTGACATAGGCGTCAAACAAGGTTGCCCTCTATCTCCGACATTATTTGGGTTGTACATTGACAAGTTAGAAGAATGGATAAACAAATTTGGGGGAGAGGGTGTGCACTTAGCCAAATATGTGGTAAAACTCCTCATGTATGCAGATGATGTAATTCTTGTGGCCGAAACAACTAAAGATCTAGAAGATCACCTTCGGGCTCTAGAACTCTTTTGTAAGGAAGTTGGGATGCAGGTGAACACGAGCAAAACAAAAATCATGATTTTTCAGCAAAAAAGAAGAAGCAACATCTCGAATTTCAGTTTGCAGGAGAACCTCTTGAGGTAGTGGTAGAATACAAATACCTAGGCATAGACTTTCATGACAAGCTCAATTGGAATACATGTAGGATGAAAAGAACTCTAAGTGGTTGGAGAGCGCTATATGCACTTCAAAATCGGTGTAGGAATGTCGAGTTGTGGGACTGGAAGACCACCAAGGTCTTATTTGGCCTACTTGTCACACCGATTGTGTTGTATGGTTGCGAGGTGTGGGCCAGTGGCACGACAAATACAAAATGGAGGCAAATAGAAAGGATTCAAAAACGTCTAATTACAAATTTTCTTAGAATTAAGGCCACAGTCCCTTATGAAATTATTCTAGCTGAAACTGGAATGTTCCCTTTAGAGGCAATTGCTATGACCAAGCTGTTATGTTACTTGAAAAAAACAGAAAACATGAAAAACAACAGATGGCTTAAGGCAGTTAGGGATGAAGAGTTGCATAGGCGGAAGAACACATGGATGAAACAAAATCAGAAATGGATGAAACGTTGGGAAATCAACATAAATGAATGCCCAAATTTCAATAAAAACATAAAAAACTATGTGAACCAAAAGTTTAGAAATGAAATGAAATATTATTAATGTCCACGGTGGGCCAAAATAAGACCCAAGGGACTATAAGAAGTACAATAATGACTGCCAGCTAGCAGGCTAAAAAGCCCAACAAAGAAAAGAACTAAGAAAAATACAAGATCAAACCCGACAAACGGGCCAAAGAGAAAGGGAAAAGAAAAGAAAAGGGAGAGCGAGAGGGGGGAGGGCTGCAGTCCAACGGAGAGAAGTGCATGCCAAGAAGAATGGAGAGAGAGAAGGAGGGGGGAGGGAGCAGACCAGGAGGGGCAAGCTCCGAGAATCCCCCAAAAACTAATCTCTCCTAATAGTCGAGGCCGAAGTATCGGAGCTGAAGAAGTCCATGATATGTCTCTGCCCATTGCTAGTTCGGAACCCCGACAAACTGTTGGTGCGCTGTCTAGTGACCCTGCTTACGTTCAAAGTTGGATGGTGTGGGGCGTTTTCGATCGAAGTCACCTGGTCCGTCGGAGTTGGTGAAGTATGTTGTGATGAGCCGATGTTGAGGAGGGTGAGATCCATTTGGAGAAATTTTATGTCGTCGAAGCTGAGTTATCTCCCTAAGAAAGAGTGCGAGACAACGCTGGTCCGGGTATCTGAAGAAGGTAGAAACACATCGAGAGTTGTCCCTGAAAAGGCAATGGAACCTACCCCGGATCTCATAATAAATGGGACAACAAAAAATAAAGTGATGCAGGGTCTCAACTTCACCCAAGGAGCAAAACAAGCAAATCCGCTCCTCCATCGGAAGATGGTGATCCGACTCAATCCGGAGTTGGTGAGAACACACCCTGAGTTGCCCAATAGTGATCCGAAGACTATGCATTGTGTGTTGTTGAAGGTATTGTGGAGGAACTATTCTGCCCTCCTGTATCTGTAAGAAGTGCTCATGGTAGAAAGACGGCTTGGGGGAAAGAGGGGCAACAGGAGAGATCCATGTGCATCTGGTGTACTGGAGACTAACATCCTTCCGAATCTCGTGGAGCATCTTCTCCTTAGTAAGCCGAGAGGGGGGAGAACCCCCAAAGAATAAGGGGGCAGCTTTGTCTATCTGTATCTGAATGCTGGCCAGGAGAGTAGAAACCTGAAAATACCAGCTCCTCCGGCCTCCTCGAGAACTCGGAGAGAGTTCCATCGAGGAGCGAAGGGCGAGGTAAGGGTACCGCCTGCAACCCTCAGGGGTATCTCCGAAAGTACGGATCCTGTGAAGATAACCGATAATCAGGAAGATAATCTCAAGCTGGAGAGGAGAAGCCCCAAACTGCGCGGAATAATAGAACGAGGGACTGTTCCCTTGCAACAAATGAATCGTCGAAGAAAGAGTGTCTGCACTCGTTCAACCCGTGACCACTCAGTCGGGCCAAGACTAGGGCCCCAAACCATTGACCCATAAGTAATAGTTGGCTTGACCAAAGCGTCAAAGATCCTCATCTTCACAGGTATATCCTGAAAATGTGCTTTGAAGCAATTCCTCTCTAGCAAAGACAGAGCTGCATACCCCTTACACACCCGGACCTGGGCGGCGGGTTTCATACCAAAAGTGGGACCAGTGAAAAGAACCCCCAAATACACATAAGAGGTGGTGATTTCGACCTCCTGGCCCTAGAAAAGGAAGTGGAGATGGCATAGGGCCTCTTTGGTAGTATTGAATACCATAACCTTGGTCTTAGAAAGATTCACTGTCAACTGTCTCGAGTCACAAAAAGCGGCAAGTGTGTCCAGATGACGTTGAAGCCCCTCAGGGGATGAGGCCAAAAGAACAACATCATCAGCAAAGAGGAGAATAGAAATCAACACATGATGAAGAAGGCAACCATCCTCTGGGTGAGGCGTTCTCCCTGATAAAAGTCTCAAGCTCGTCGATAAAGATCCCAAAAAGTGTCGGCGAAAGGGGGCATCCCTGTTTCACTCCTATGGTGCTAAGAATATTGGCTGAACCCTTGAGGGGAGCGAAACTGACCTTTCACAGTCTCATATATCCGTGTAACAGCTGTCAAAAGTTTCCCAGAGATGCCAATTGATCGAAGCCTCTCAAGAAGTAAATGTCGAGGCACCGTGTCGAAAGCTTTCTTGAAGTCTACAAAGCAACAATAAACCTTTGAGGACCTGGAACGCGCCTCCTCAATAATAGCTCTGAGGACTAGAATGTGATCTGTGGTCTGATGATCTTGTCGAAAACCAGCTTGGCCAAGAGCCCTAAAACCCCCCTCCTCCAACCTTCGAGAGAGAAGCACATCCAATGTTGTGGCATAGAGCTTGGCAAAGATATGCCCAATCATGATAGTCCTGTAGTTATTGGGTTCATGGGGATCACCTGCCTTATGAATGGGGTGAATGATATGCTAAGTCCAGGACTCAGGAAACCCAAAACAGACAGCAAGATTAAAGAGATCAGCAAGGGGCCCAACAAGAGGGTCAATACCATGCTTCAAAAATTCCGCCTATAACCCATCCAAATCTGCTGCTTTGCTTGTACAGAGTTTCCAGATAGCCTACCTGACAAGACCAGTAGAAAAGAGGTGGCACGAAGAGGGGGGGAGGGAACAGAAATACGAGGCTGATTTGGGATGGTATAAAGGGAAGAGGCATGGATGGTCCAAGAGGAAAGATCGATCCCATGAGTAATCCGATCACGGGGGAGGATAAGGCGCCAAAAGGATTTAGGAGATTGCTGAAGGGAGTGGATAAGATCAAGTCGATGCCGAGAGAGGAAGAGACGCTTCAAAGAAGAAGCATCCTATAGTCTTTGTGAGAAATGGCATGGGGCTAGGAAGGATTTCGAATGGCATATTTCAACCTTCGGTGGGCAGACTTACATTCCTCATCATACCAGATGTTCATGGGGCAATGACCAGGGGAACGAGGATGAGGGGGAGGACGAATAGTGTGGGGGTATGATTCCAAAGCATCCTTCCAAATAGTTTGGACCAAGCAAGCAGAACGATCGGAAACATCGGAAAGAGAAGACACCTTGGGGAGAACATGACGCAACCGGTCCATGTAGGTAAAGGAATAATAATAGTCAAATTTTATAGTGACTCGAGGGACTGAAGGGGAGGGAAAAATGCAAGCAAGAAAAGACAATACTATATTGCAACGTTTAATCCAACGTATGACCACAAGGAAAAAACATATATAGGCGCTGAAATCAAGTGGAGGGAAAAAATCCTCATTGCTCAGATAAGGACTAGCTCTCATAGGCTTAGATGTGAAACAGGGAGATGGAAAACAGCCAACGAACAATGGGAAGAAAGGATATATACTCTATGCAACACAAGGGCAATAGAGACAAAGGAAAATTTTATCTATGAATGCCCGAGTTTTTCGGACATCCGTGGCAAGTACAAAGAAACGCTTTGAAAAGGGTCTATGATAAATTTATTTGAAGACAGTAAAATAAAAAAAGTTGGGGAGTTGCTAACCCAAATCAGCAGGAGAAGGAACAGCCTTCTCAAGGATATCAATGGTCATATGATTTGAATAACTTTGTTTCTATATTTGGAGGTCCCATAGACCATGTTTGGGTCTCGCGGACGTAATTAAAATCTTTCAATTTCAATTTCAATTTCAATATCAATTAGGTTCTTAATTACCACTATAATGTACTTGCAATTCCCATGTTGGTTGTTTTTCAAGAGTCTGATAGAGCCTAACCCCCACCTTTCAAACAACTTCTACAACTATGACAGAGGCAATGGCGGCATTAAGTCTCTTGTTGTGGCTTTCCCGTCCTTTGACAAGTATTGCATGGGGTCATAAACTCCTTCGAATCGAGATAAAGGGTGTACCACCACAGCCCAGCCAAGACAACCTTCCTAATAGTCACATCAAGCCCCATATGTCCTCCCACCAAACTTTGATGAACCTCCTTCAATGTACCATGCACATCTTCCTCCATGACAGTCAATATCATGTTGGGTCCCATTTTATACAAAAATCCATCTATCAACTGAAAGGGTCCCACATTCATCACAGTGCTCCTTTGTTCGACTATCGACAGTTCCCTTTGTCAATCTCCCATGGACAAACACATCCAAATGTGCTCGTACAAAAATCAGCAGCATGATGATTGCAAATAGGTGAGCATTGGGAAACTCTTCCAACACTCCTATAGGTCTTCTCGATCTTCCCTAAAATGGCTGCTCTTGTCGAGTGGAAAGCAGGAGAAAAAATAAGCATTTGTTCAGTGTTCACCCCTTTGTGTGAATCAACCACACAAGTATATAATAAAATATCAAACCCTCAGTCAAGGAAATAAATAATAAATAACTTTTTCTTTTAACTTCAGATTCAGCTTGACTGATTGAAAGTCTAACTACATTTTATTTTAACATATTTATTTTCCCATTCCCTCCTTTGTTGATTTGCTCCTGCCTTAGCCTTTTAGAAATTGGTAGCATGATTTTTGAAATAATGTATTTAAAATTTTTAGTTATTAAATTTTGAGTTTTAATAAACATTAATTTAGATTTTAAGTTCAATTTACGTTTTAATATATTAATTAGTGATTTTTAAATAGATTTATTTTATATTTTAATCTATTTTATTTTATTCTATTAAAAGAAATATTCTTATTTTTGTTCTTTCAAATTTATTTCAAATTTTTCATTCTATCAAATTTTATCCAAATTTCAATCTTTTTTTTTCCTCAAAAAAAAGTCGTAATTTTATATTAAGTAAATATGAAATTACATTAGCTGCAAGCTTACTGCAGTGGTAAGGGCTTTGGCCTCTCTTTGAGAGGTCTAAGGTTCAAAATCCACTCAGTATGAGGGGAACGGGACCCCTCATAAAAACTTGTGTAAACCCATTGAAGATCAAGTGGCATTAGTTCAAGTGGTTAGATTCCTCAACATTTCGAGGAGACCCAGGTTCAAATCTTGCCAAACGATACATGGATAATATCCAAGCTTTGTTGTAATACCACTTTGTGGTGATGATGTAATACGGGTGGGGCCTATTTCAATCCCATATAACCCTTTAAAAATATATGAAATTACATTAAGTTGCAAGCTTACTGCAATGGTAAGGATTTTGGCCTCTCTTTGAGAGGTCCAAGGTTTAAACCCCACTCAGTATGAGGGGACCAGGACCCCTCATAAAAACCTGTGTAAACTCATTGAAAAAAATATGAAATTACATTCTTCAAACTCAAACTCAAACATAAATTTGAACCTTATGACACTCCTCAACATTATGATATAAACCATCCCCAAAAAATCAAAAAAGTTAACAATAGCTTTAGCTCAACTGGTTAAATTCCTTGACTTTCAAGGAGGAGACCCAAATTTTAATCTTGCCAAGCAATAACAGTTAAATTGTTATAATACCACTATGAGATCATGATGTAATATAGGTGGGTCCCATTTCGATAAAAAATAACAATAATAAATTCTATGAGGAACAATAAAAACATTCTAGCATTGTTATCAAGCCCAACTTGTGTCCTTGTTTATGACCACGAGTATTTCCTTCCACATGCCCAGATATTTGTAAAATTGATATTTAGCAACTATAGTTACAATTAACTTTCTATGACATCCATGGACCTAACTTGCCACTTGGTTCCACATTTATTACAATCGTTTTTATGTCACATACATCAACTTAATTCATTGCATGATGACATAAAGGAAAATGAGCACTTGCACTTTATAATTTATCTACACCTATTCCTCAAATATTTTTACACAAAAAGATGAAGGGATCCATTGATTTGTGAAATTCTTTGATTAATCATGCCTGCAAGATCACAGTCTCAACATTGGAAAATAGGGAGTTTAATCCCTCTTGGCCTCCAGATTTGGGCTGGCTCCCCACTACTCTAGCTAATCTAACTTAAGAAAATAAAATGACTTAAAAAGGTGTGAGAGAATGAAAAATGCAATAAAACAAATACAATTTGACAACCGTAGCAAGATTAGCGTTGATCCAATTGATCACTTAGTAATAACCAAATAACTTCAATGTATTGGATTCATACATACCTACAACCAAATGGAATCAAAGGACTAATAGGGGATGAGAAGGCAGAGCCACAAACATCACACATCCATGAACGAAAAGGTCAAAGGACAGTTGATCCACAAAAGCCTTGCACAATTCTCTATTAATTGTAATTTGAATTAATTACAATCTGATCACAAAAAGTAGTTCTCATGTGCTGAATGGCAAAAGGATCCTTACAATAAGCATGAAGCTCTTATTTATAGAAAAAGTAAATCTAACTCTACTTCTAACTACAGTAAATTAACTCTAACTTGAACTTTCATGCTTTAAAATTCGTGCCAAACAAAGAATCCCTCTTAAAGTGCAACCCGCTCTACTTATGGAACAAAGCAACCTAATCTTGGATCAGAGCAGCCAAATTTTGGATCAAGGCACCTTGATATAGGAGTCAAGTGCTCTGATCTTCGAACAAGGCATTGTCTTGACTTACTTTGTCTTTGGAGTTGGGCACCTTTTTGGATCAAGGCACCTTGATATAGGAGTCAAGTGCTCTGATCTGCGGACAAGGCATTGTCTTGACTTACTTTGTCTTTGGAGTTGGGCACCTTTTTGGATAAAGGCACCTTGATATAGGAGTCAAGTGCTCTGATCTGTGGACAAGGCATTGTCTTGACTTACTTTGTCTTTGGAGTTGGGCACCTTGATATAGGAGAGGGGCACTCTATTCTACAAACAGGGCTTTGTGTTCACTTAGAGCAGTAATTTGCTTTGTCTTTGGAGCAGGGTGCCCTACTATAGAAGCAGGACGCTCCAATTTGTAGATGGAAAATTGTCTTCACTTAGCCTCAAAATCAGTCCCTTATCAAAGAGAGGTGCCCGATTTTTGGAGCAGGGCACTTGGATTTTGGGAAGAGACACCTAGATTCAAACACCCTCAAAAATTTGACCCTTCATTAAGTGGGACACCTTGATTCTAGCGCATAGCGGCTTTATTTTTGGACAAAACAACTTTTTAGACTTAATGTAGCAATCTTCTTTCTACGGTACGAAGCACCCTAATTTTGGAGTTGAGTGCCCTAATCTTGGAATGAAGCAACTCCCTACACTTAGTGATGCACCTTTCCTCAATGAGTGGATCACATTCCTTAAAGATTGGATTGCATCCTTCTTGACTTTGTCAAAATTTCAGAATTATTTGCTTGTCTCTCTTTTCTTGAAACTTGACATCCTAGTTCCATTTTGACCCATTCTAAGCTATCTGATTGGACTGCATAAGTCTTTATTGCGTTAATTCTTGCTCTATTTGGATTTAAAAGATGGATTTATAATCAGTTGCGCAAGGCAGTGGGGAAACCACTATTGGATTTGCAATAATCATAATGATCTACAAGGATAGTGCACTTATTTAATTTTATAATGAACACAATTACTGCTACCTACCTATCCCTCTTGAATTTTCTCACTAAATAATCATTTAAAATGTTAATTACATAGGTATATTTGCAAACATTTATGACGTTCCAACCCATATTAGAGACGTTTGGTTTTATGCCTTCAATAAGGAATCATCCTCACATGTCAAGCCTTACAAGGGCTCTAACAGACTACTAGGCCTTGCAAGGGACAACCTTCCTCATCTTCATGCATCAAATGAGGCAGACCTATTTCTCGGGGTAAAGAATCTTCTATAACCTCATGCAAATGGTCTGGAAGATCAAAATATAGATGCATATCCATATTGCTCTCTACATCTGACTTGGATGGGAGGAAGGTGACAACATTGTCTAGCTCTTTTGGACTCTTTTGGTTGTGAATCTTCATTAGATATGGCTATTTGAGCTTTGTACTATATCTATACTTATTTGTACTATAGTTTAATTGCACCAAATAACATTATGCTTCAAGCTGTATGATGTAACATATAGTGAAATGGTCTCCATCACCATTATCTACTACTCTTTGACTATGGATCATTTTTACATATGGCTATTTGACCTTCAATTGTACCATAGGTCCATACCTATCTTATATTTATTCTAAAAAAAATTTGTGCCTGTACCACATTACGTTGTGCCCTATGCTAAATGATGTTAGATATGGTGGGATGGTTCACTCCTTACTAAGTTGTGTAACATTTTGATTTTTAGCTGAATTTGGAGCACTTCTTTTTGGTTTTACTATGGAATTGTGAACCAAATGTACTTTTTTGAACACCATTGACATGCTTTGGTAACTCTTACACATTAATATAATTCCTTTCTTTCTTTCTTTTCTCTAGCCAACCAGACAAACGTGAATGCACCGATTACATCCCTCATATTGACTAAGTTACAATCACCACAACAACCCTCCTTTATTTTACATTAAAAAACAATAAATAAACTTCATTAATGACACCATTCCTTCAACTATGGATCTTTTGTACATATAGCTATCTGAGCTTCAGTTTTACTACATGTGCATCATAATTGTACTATATTTGTGTTGTACCACATGAAGTTCTTCTTTGGTGCTCATGATGTTACATATGGTTACATTGTTCACTTACTGGTTGTGTAATTTTGTAATTATTTAGCCCACTTTGAAGCATTTATTTTTCGCTCTCACATGGTACTATAAACCAAGTGTACTCTTTACAGTCCCATTGACCCACCTTGGACATTAATGTAATTTCTTTATTTCTTCTCTCTACTGGCCAGCCTATACAAAGTTACTACTATGACATCAGCCCTCCTCTTACTCAAAACTTCCATATAAGTAAATAAACTTCATAATGACAACATTCAATGCATTCTCTTTCCTTTGACCAACAAATATCCCTAATAAGGGGATTTGAGGTACAACATATTGTTAATCTCAGCACAACAAACTGTGACATTAAAAAGCCTCCTGAGTGTCAACCAAGGACCTTAATTGTTTCATTAACCTTTGTCTAACCTATTTGAGAGTTGTGTTCCTTCAATGATTTTGACAGAGTGGATCCCATCTATCATGACAGCTTAGCCAGGCAAGACTATACAAGTTCAATAATTGACGTAGGCTCCTCATAGTTATCCACCTCTGAGGTAAAGAAGCCGCTTTCTATGAAACAAGCTTAACTTGTTCTTCGCAGTTCAACCTTCCTCACTACAAAAGTAAAAAAATGACATAATTAAAAAATGTATTGTTGATTAATAGAAAACTCTTGCATCAGTTGTACTTGTATTGTTTCACCAGGTAAGTTGTTTGCGTCAGTTGTACTTGTACAGCAGAAAAAGTGAAGCGGATTTGGGAAGTGAAAATAGAAAGAATAAGGGGGGAAGAGAGAACAGTGACAGAAGAAGAAACAAAGGAAGTGGAGGTGAATTGATCATGAGGTAGATGGTTGAAGAAGGGGATAATACAAAGCAGGAACCTATGTGTTTCTTGCGTTCGTTTTTTTTTTTTTTTTTGCTTTTCTATTTTTTTATTATTAATTTTTTTGGGCAAGGGCCCGGCGTCCTTGGAGAAAGGCACTAGGGACCAAGGCGCCCACAAAGTGCGGGGCGCTCCGAAAGTAATTGCCTACAACGTGGGGCCCTCTAGAATAGGGTGCCTCAACATCGGGTGCTTTGCCCAGAACAGGGCACCCGAAGTTTTGCACCGTTCTAAGCAGAGCCTATTCTCTTGACTAGCACCTTGTTCTACTTTTCTTAGGACATTTATTCTACAATTTCCAAACCTACTAAGCATAGATTTCTATTCCTTTCATCTCTATGTCGCGGATTCTTTGCTCTCATCCATACCCATCAACAAAGAATCAAGCCTTTTCTTAAACAGAAAAACATCTACAAGTTGATTTTACCAATCACACGAAAACTAGGTATTTTAGAAGATCTATGGATTCTCAAACTAGGTTTTGCAAGCATTTCATCTCCTTCAACAACAACTCCATACTCCAACTCAAGATTATCTTCCCTCTCGCTTTCTGATTGCACAACAGAGAAAGCAACCAACACAAGTTTCTCCTATCTTTGCTACAGTGCTCTAGCAGTATCCTCGTTGTATGACCACTCTTTGTACTTTTCCTTATTTATCCATTTGTCTCCGCAAAAATATTACCTAAAGTTCGCAGTTGGCGCACTTCTTCAGCTCATTTTCTCTTAATTCCAAGTTCTACAGTTTTTCCAGCTTCCTCTATAATGCTTAAATATGGTTTTGCATCGTCATTTGCAACACTGCTTCCACAATCTGCCTCCTCTCGATGAACATTTCATAGGCTGCATATTTCTTGCAGTTGAATAAAACTAGGCATCAAAGGCGATCACATCATCATGATCATCATTTGTTTGAAGTTTGAACTCATGAAACTCCAAGAGCCCATTAGCATCCAAATTGTAGTTACTTATATTTTTTGGCAACAAGTCACATCATTTTCATGCCCACATGATATCAATCCCATGTTGCCCAACACCTATTGAACCTCCGCGGGGGAGATATAGTTGTTGTCGTTCATGTCATATATTCTAAATGCCTCCTTCAACAGATTATCCTCATCATCCTCATCACACTCTCTCTTTCCAGTGTAAGTCTTCATCTTTTTCTTCTAATGTAAGATACATCTAACTTCTCATGCTCTCCTGTTATACCATCTTCTTTGTCTCTCCCTTTGAAACCTCTATCCAGTTGCGCTCTCAGATCATCTTCATCCTTTCTCTTTCTTGGATGCAAGTGCTCTTATCTTTCACCCCTTTCAGTATTTTGTTGCCTGCCCCGATGCTATAAGCCACCATCCTTTAGAAGAATCTCTCTCCTCCATGAATCTTTATCTTTTTCCCTTAGACTCCATAGGTCTTCATTTTTTCCCTGCCAATATTTAGCATGTTCATATTTAGCTTTTCTATGGTATACTTCTCAATCTCCATGTAGACACTGGTCATCTCCATGATGGTTTGGGTTTTCTCTGCTTTTCTGATGCCTACTGTGTTTCTCATCATTATGTCTATTGTTCCATGGGTAGTCTTGATAGAGATAAAGATCTTCATCTAAGTGGAGCTTGTTTCAATCTTTTGTCGAACTTTCTTGATGTTTGTATTGTGTTTTCTCTACCTCATCATTCCTTGACCTCTAGCATAGTCCCTACTATTTCCTCAGTATTTAGAATAACCCCTACTGTTTCCAAATTCAGCTTTACCGTTGTTTTTTTATGCCTTAAAACAATGAGCATAGCCACCTCCCGATATTGGTGACTCATGTGAACTCAATTTCCACCCTTTAACGGAAAGGACAGAACCATGGTCATCAATTGTGTCCTCTTCACCTTTCATTTATGAATTTCGCTTGCTTTGACCGTTTGATCTTGACTCAATACAAACATCTTCTATAGTGTGTTTGTCGATATTGATACATATTACATCTGGTGTGGATTTTCTCTCTGTCATCCATTGTAGTGTGTTGGTCGATATTTATACATTTTACATCTGGTGTGGATTTTCTCTCTATATCATCCATTGCTTTTCCTATTTCTGGAGTCCATGTTTTGTCCACACCATTTCCTAATCTTCCCTTTCGAAAAAAGTCACCTTTGCTCCCTCTGACATCTTGGTTGGCCACAATCCCATTGTCATGCCCATGTCCTTACAAACGAAAACCGTTGTTTGGTTTCATCATTGGCAATATTCTGCTAACATGTTATTGATCAAGCGTCTTGGCTGAAAACTTTTGTGGACCTACAGCAGCACCTAGCTGACAATGAATATTAGGCCCTAGGGACAATGGTAGAATCCCATCTCCATGATGCAATGACCTAGGCATCAATCCATCTACATAACTGATTTTTCTATCATTGTTATCCCTTTCCTAGGATTTTGTATGATGTGTTTGCAAGAAATACTCTGGATTAACTTCATCTTGAAAGACGATACTTCATCTTGAACGACGAGCAGCAGACCCCGTGTTCCGAGGGTGGGGTGCCCCTAGAGTGGGACGATCAAGTTTTTTTTTTTTTTTTTGACTATGCTCTAAGGTGGGGTGCCCTCAAAGTGGGGTGCAAAACATACTCCTTTTTTTTTTAAAAGAAAAAACGAGAAGCCCTCAAAGCAGGACATTCAAAAAAAAAATCCTCTTTTTTTTTTAAATTGGACCAATCACTTTGGCAACCAATCTTGTTGAGCAGGTTGCTTCTATTGACTACTCTGAAAATAATTGTCTTTAATCTTGACACCGTCGTTCCAACTCAAAATCTTCCAACACCTAGGTAGGCAAAGTATGTTAGATGGTATTAGCAGTATTGCCAAGAAGTCTTTTCCGACTCAAAACTTCATAGGTGCCCTCTAGTGAACAATATACCCCCCGATCAAAGTGTGTAAATCTGAAAACAAAAATCAAAGTCTTGTAAGCTAGAGTTGCATTTGCCCATTTGATTTCTCCCTAGTCTAAAGCTCGATACCAAACGCCTAGAGAAGAATATTCCCTTTCAGACCCAAATTGTTTGGCAGCAATGATGGATGCCTAAACTCCTATGATTGTTTCCTTAGTCCATGTCTCATCTTGTGGTGAGCTTTGATATTCGAAGCTACTCCGGGCTTTTGTTCCCATTTGATCAAATAATAGATTATTATTTAACAATAGCAATCCCTGTTGATGTCCTTTTACAAACCTGCTATTGTTCCCCTTATCGTTGAACCGTTGGAACATTAGCCCTACCTATGCCTTACTCCCCAAAATCGTGGAAAACCGCATCATTCTTACAATTACAATCTCCCTATTGCTTAGCATGGTTCCCTCACATGCTCTTTTGGGCACCCTTGGAACTTGCAAATGAATACATATCTATTGTTGGGACAATGTCTGTATCCAAGGTAGAACTGCATGTTTCATACTCTGGAGGAAAATTTGTTTCCATTTCTACTACAAACTCTTCCTCTTCTAATGAAAATATACATGTTGTACACTCAGCTTCGACCTTTGAAACCTTGTCCCTGAAATCCTTGTTATCCACCTCAAGTGCTCTCTCCAATTCACAAGATGTTCTACTGATTTGGTAACCTTCTCCTAGGATGCCTTCTTTAAGTAAGAGAAACACTACCACCAATTAGGGCTTGTCAAATGACTCTTCCTGTCTCTCTAGTTTTCCTCCCTTCTATATTATTTCAATAGTGCCCAGTATAACGGTCTCATGTTTTGGTTGTGGATTCGCCTTCATGACCTCTACACAATCTCCTCTTCTATCTGATAGGACAAACACTTCAGTCTCCTCTATTAGCTCTGGTCCTTCATCTTCATATTTTTCTTTTACTATCTTGGGCTCCATCATTGGTGAAGGGGGACATGACTCTTGATACTCAGGCAGGGAATCTCCTACAAAAATTATTGACCTGTCAGAGCAGTTACTGTGCATGACAACACTTAGAGAAAATGAACAATTTCCACCCACAGAGGATGCTTTGTGTATTACATAGACTTGCATTGCATCAACCAGAGATACAAACACTTGACTTATTGTTGGTTGGTTCATCATGGGTTTACAAGTCATTGGTTGACTAAAAACAGTGAGTTGATTCACCATATAGTTTTGTAATTCATCAGTCATCTGTAAATTTTCCTATTGGGGTAACAAGTTCCTTTCATCAAGTTCATACTTTTGTGTATAGCATGACTAAGGAGCTGAAACTATATTCTTGAGTTTGTTTAGCTGCATTTGCAATTCTTTTTGTTCTTGAGGGGCTGGTTGACATTGGGGATTTCGAGGAAACAATCGATATTGGGACAAGGGGTGGGTGTTTGGGTTGTATGGCTTGGGTACCCTTGCTAAGCAAAATTTGTTAGGTTTGGTTGATGAATGAACGGCTATGGTTTTGGTACCTACCCATATCGTACAAATTAGCCATACTATCCCTATTCATGTGACACTTGGTATATAGGTGGTCCTATAGGGACATAAGCGGGTTGTTGAAGGATTTGATGATTTGGTAACTAGGACATTCTTGACATTGTTTAGGTGTTTTGATATTCATGAAAAAAAAGGAAGAAACCTCTAAAATTACACCAAATAATGGGGACAAAAAACAAGGTGCACTCACCAAAGTGAGAAACAAATGGGAAAATGAGTAGCTCTGGTGAGTGGGACACTCTAGTGAGCAAGTTGCTTAGACAGCAAGTCGCTCTTTAAAGCGAGGCACTCGAGGAGTGGGTCGCTCTGAGAGCAAGGAGCTCAAGACGAAGGTCGCCTTGAGAGCAGGTCGCTCTTGAGAGCGAGGAGCTCAAGAAGAGGGTCGCCTTGAGAGCAGGTCACTCTAAGAGTGAGGCCCAAGAGAAGTGGGGCACTCTGTGAACGTAAGCAGTTTTTTTTACCTCACAATCTCGTTCCCACTCACACCTATCTTTGCTTATTGTCACTCTAGTCCTTTCTTGAAAAAGCGAGATTCACAAATCACAAGTTAGGCACGATTCTAGATTAAAACAAAAAACGCAATTGCCATTTGCATTAAAAAAATTACTAAGTATGAAATCTAAAATATGAAGTATACTCACATAGATTTGCAAAATTATATACAGGTGAGATAAGATCGGTTTTGTACCAAACTTGCACTCATGTGTCCAAACGAGCATGCCAAAACTATTGAACTCGTGCGGTGGGTGTTTCTTTGTGAGACAAATCAGATTCATCCCACCGGGCATGCTAGAATTGTTGAACACAAAAATCAGCAAATGCAATTTGCGCTTGTGACTGTAGTTCAACAAATGGATGGGGAGATTTCTACTCTTCCCAACCTTCGGATCTTGGGCCAATTCCCTTCTACTTTCTAACTAAGCTAAAAAAAACAATGAAAGAAACTAATCTAAAATGCAGAAAACAAATCTGATCTACTTTGTGTAAGAGAAAAGGGTGCAAGAGAAAAGAGATGTAAAATACAACCAAAGCCATAGCAAGGTTTAGTTTTGGTGCAATTGGTAGTTTGAGTAGGGACTAAATAACTTCAACGTGTAAGATCCTCGAATAACCTGCAACAACAATGAAAAGAGAGGGACTAACAAGGGAAAAGAGGGCAGAGCCACTGATTTCACACATCCATGAGACAAAAAGTCGAAGACACAATTGAATCAGAATGCCACACACCACTCTTTTATTGAATTGCAATTTGAAGTTTCAATAAAATCTTACTCCGAAGAATATCTCTAACATGCTTGAAGGCCAAAAGACCCTTACAATGAGCATTTAGCTCTTATTTATACTTCAACTTGTAGCCACGAAATGGACTACATACAATGAACCTTGGTGATAATTACGAGGTGATTACATTATTCTTATCTGTTTTCTAAAGATAGACATAAAGCGAGGCGCCTTGGCAACAAGTCACTTCGAGAGTGAGTTGCCATGAGAGCGAGGCGCTTGGAGAGTGGGCCACTATGAGAGCGAGGTGTGCAAAGAGCAAGTCACTATAAGAGCAAGGTGCTCGAAGACTGGGTCGCTCTGAGAACGAGATGTGCGAAGAGCAGGTCACTTAAAAAGCAGAGCTCCCGAAGATCGGGTCACTCTAAGGGCAGATCGCTTTAAGAGCTAGGCACCCAAAGAGTGGGGCGCTATGAGACCGGGGCACCCGGAGAGCAAGTCACTTTGAGAGCAAGGTTTCATCTTCCAAACAATTAAACAATTCTTGATTTTAGCTCTGCTCTGTATTCTTGATTTTTGCTCTGCTCTATCTTTTCCTTCAACTTGTGCTACTGACCTCTGTTTGAGGAGCAAGATTGCTTAGAAAGTGGGTCATTCTAAAGAGTGAAGTGCTTAGTGAGCAAGACGCTTTGGCGAACAGGTGCTTTATGGAGTGAAAAATGTTCAAGGTGAAGCATCTATGAAATCTGTCTTGGTCCCTTCCCATTTCTCATAATAATTGCATAACAGAATTTGTTCTGCAAGCAATGATAGTAATCAACTACTACAGTTGTATCTCTTACAAACTATGTACATAAAGCTGGTGACATTCTTATAACATTTACATTTTTTTAGGGTTCCAATCTTCCTTTGTAAACCCTCTTTTCCTTTCTTTAGTACAACTTAATGGCCATATTACATCATGCCATTCAAGGCATGTAATAGGTGCTATACTTCCACTACTACAAACTGGTTGCAAAGGAATGAGTCACATTCTGACATTGTTGGATGATAATTTCTTGTCTATGCATGTCTTCAAGGAAGGTTGGTTGCAACCATCCCCATCTTCTGCAGACTCAAAATAAAGGTGGCATTCATGCAAAACCATGTTTTGTTAGACTTTCAGTAATAATGGTTATATGACACCCACAGTAATGCAGTACATGATAATACAGGTGGGCCACTTTCGACCCCATATAACCAATTAGAACAAATAAGGGTTATATGATAAACGTTGTGTAAATTACTAAACAGATAATGAAACATTGCAGGTTCTACACATACCAGGGGCTCTTGTTAATCAAAAAATATGCAAACTTCAGATTATCAAGTTCGGAATCTTCTGAATGTGTGTCCAGCCAATTCTTTAGTGCTGGGTTGCTACACCACACCTGAACATAAGTGTTTAAATCTCATGAATAAATTGATATTATAACTTTGAAATAAATGATAAAATGCAAACCATGATAAATAAGGACTTGAAATTTCCATAATGAAAATAAACAATGAAAACAGGAAGGAAACTTATACCAAACTAACTAAATACTAGAATTCAATGATGAATGAATTATGAGACAACCTGTTCATAGAATATGTTGTCCAAAACCTTAGCAGCCTTGACTGTAAGCACTAAGGCCTCTTTGTCACCTTTGCTAAGTCCACTTAACTACATCACAGAAAATATAGTCATTACAGAACAATTTGCATTTCAGTTCAATTCAATGATTTCAAAGGAACAAAGCTAGTTAGAATAAGAAAAAAAAAAACCACTTATAATTCACAAAATGTCATGATTTCATACAAAAAAGAAAATCATGAATGCATATAATCGAATTAGATACTTTGCAAAAGCTAGAACAACTGATTACAGATGAAAGCCTAGATTTCTTTCTTGTATTTTATTAATTGCCAATGCTAACAGGGCCAACCTCCTTTTAAATTTCATTGTTAAATAATTAATGTTTTGTGCTTGGCCAACTAGGAAAACAAATATTCATGAATTAATGCTTGTTAAACTTATAAATACCTTACTGGAACCCCATCAAATGCATTTATAATCAAATCTCTCGCTGCTTTGGCCTTCATTCACTTTGAGCACAAAAAAAGAGTTGTCAGGTAGACAGTACAACTAATGTCAGTACTGACATCAGCAAGACCGAACTTTGAAAAGGATTGATCTGACCTAGGCTGATTTTTCCACTATGTTAACCAAGAGGAGTATTGTTTAATTTCTATTGTGTTGTCCAAGAATTTGAAATGCGTTGAGCAGAATTTTCTGCTGTTTACTGGTCAAATCTGTTGTTGACCGAGAAAATATTGAATTATGTAATCTATTTGACCAGGTTTGACTCTTTAATTGCTTTTAATAATGATCATTGCTTCTTTTACCTGACATGACCAATTGGAGTAAAATAAATGAATTTACTATACTATAAATGTCTTACTGCTCAATGAATGCACTCCCATGATTCCTTCAACCAAGATGATCAATTGGGCTGTTATTATTTCTTGCTTTACCTTGTATTTTTGTTCCTCTTAAATAATGAATTTTTATTTAAATGTGTACATGGGTAGAAATCTGTCATTCTCCTCTAGCAAGCCACCCAGCATTGAGCAAAGACAGATGAGATAATTTTATCAATGTTCAAATGGGACTCATCGAAAATAGCTGTTACAATGCACTGTAGTAATAAAAAAGTATAACAAAAATAAGCTAAACTAGAGTAAAGAAACCAAGGGTAAGATCCACTAAACTGGAACAACTGTATGGCATTAAATCACAGCCTCCAACATTGAACCCAAAAATGGGCAAACCCTAACGTGCTAAAAATAATGATGAAGAGAAGAGAGAGCCAACAACCGAGGTAAAAGAGAGAAAAGAGCTCAAGTCAATCGAAGCACCAACCCTAAAACTGTAGTGGGATGTAAAGTAGAAACAAATTTGTCATTGTTGTCACTCACCATCCCAAAAGAGCCAACATGGGATCTAATGAAGCTCCTAGGAGAATCACCAGCACTAAGGGGGCCTAGTTGGATAATCTTGGGAGGACATAGAAATCAATCCCTCAAGACTCGCCTAGCATCCATGGCCAAGGACAATAGAAGAAGATAGAAAACTTGTAAGTTGTTTTTGTTGTAGCTCCTGAATATGTGAGGCGTGGCCAAAGCCCGATGCTAAAGAAATGTATTCCTATCCCACTGGATGCAAGAAGAAGAAAGTGTCAAACCCCTAATAGCCACTCTCATATACAAACAAGGACGCACTAATCTATCACTAACATTCTAGAGAGCTATAGATTCAAATGAACGTTTGTTACTCTTGGCACCAAAGATAAGGTAAAGAATGAGGTGATAAGTCAAGCGATAATTGATCTCAATTGTAATAATTGGACCCAGGAGTCAATGCTTCCTAAATGTACAGAGCCAAGCGTCTCTAGTCAAGATACCTACAAAATGTGAAAAGAAATCCACTTGAGTCTCTATGCAAGCAAAGGTAGTTCCCTCGAATCTCATAATAAACAAGACACCTGAAGATGAAATTTTCTTTAGTCTTCACCTCTCAAACAGAAGAAAGACAACATGCCCTATCTTCTCAAGAAATATGGTGATATGTCTCCACTCACAAATAATGTAAGCAAACCCTTAGGTCATCAAGAGGAATATTAAGGTTGTGTACTAGCTAACTACTGCCATCGCTTCCAGAAAACGTTGTCACGCAAATAGTATAAAAAATATGAAGGCACAGACAGATTTCAAAGATACTTCCCCTTGAAAAAACTTTACTTCATAAAGCGCCCGCTCACAGAAGCATCTCATTCATTGTACACTCCACTATTCAGAACAATCCACTTTCTGAGCGACCTCACTCCCTGAACAAAACTCCATTGCACAAGCTAAGGCAGAAGGCAATATAGAGCCGAAATCAAGAATCGGTTAAGTTTTTGGAAGAGGGAACCCCGCTCTCCAAAGGCCCCACTCTCATAGTGACCTGGCCTCAGGGCACCCCGCTCTCATAGTGCCCCGCTCTCATAGCACCCCACTCTCTAGGTGACCTACTCTCCAAGCACCCTGCTCTCATATCGACCAACTCTTCGCGCACCTTGCTCTCATAGCGACCAACTCTTCGCGCACCTTGCTCTCATAGCTACCCACTCTTCAAGCACCTTGCTCTATGTCTATCTTTAGTAAATTGATAAAAATGATGTAATCACCTCGTAATTATCATCGAGGTCCATTGTATGTAGTTCATTCCGTGGCTATGAGTTCAATTATAAATAAGAGCTAAATGCTCATTGTAAGGGTCTTATCAGAGCTACTCTTTGGAGTAAGATTATATTAAAACTTCAAATTGCAATTCAATAAAAGAGTGGTGCATGGCATTCTGATTCAATTGTGTCTTTGACATTTTATCTCATGGATGTATGAAATTGGTGGCTTTGCCCTCTTTTCCCTTGTTAGTCCCTCTCTTTTCATTGTTGTTGCAGGTTATTCAAGGATCTTACACACTGAAGTTATTTGGTCCCTGCTCAAACTGCCAATTGCACCAAAACTAAACCTCGCTACGGCTTCGGTAGTGTTTTACATCTCTTTTCTCTTGCACCCTTTTCTCTTACACAAAGTAGATCAGATTTGTTTTCTGCATTTTAGATTAGTTTCTTTCATTTTTTTTCAGCTTAGTTAGAAAGTAGAAGGGAACCGACCCAAGATCTAGAGGTTGGGGAGAGTAGAAACCTCCCCATCCATTTGTTGAACTGCGGTCATGGGCACAAATCGCACTTGCTAATTTCCATTGTCAATAGTTCTAGAACGCCATGTGGGACCCACAACAACGATTTCGATACGAAATCAATCTTACCCCACCCACACATAATTTTGAAGATCTACACGAGTATACTTCATATCCTTCTAGATCTGTGAAAAGGGTTGTGTGTTACACTAAAACACATGAAACCTACAAATCTTTTGCAATAAAATTTACAAGTTGTGTTTGATTTTAGATTTCATACTTCGTAATTTTTCATGCAAATGGAGACTCTTTTTTTGTTTTGATCCAGAATTTTTCCTAACTTGTGATTTGTTAATCTCGCTTTTCCAGGAAAGGATAAAGCGGCAGCAGGCAAAGACAGGTGTGACCTAGAATGAGACTATGAAAACAAGGAAAAAAAACGAGTGCCCCACTCTCAGAGCGACCCGCTCCCTGAGCAAACTCTCTCTCAAAGTTCTCAACACTCAAAGTGAGTCACTCCCCAAGTGCCCACTCTCCAACCAGCTTTGCTCCCCGAGCACCTCACTCTCTAAGTGACTCGCTCACTAAAGCACCCCATTTGTTTCTCGCTTGTGCTCGTGCCTCGTTTTTCGTTCCATATTTTGGTGTGGTTTTAGAGGTTTCTCCCTTTTGGTTCATGAATATCAAAACACCTAAACAATATTAGGAATGTCCTGGTTACCATATCATCAAAGATTTCAATAGCCTACTTATGTCCCTATAGGATCACCTATATACCAAGAGTGGCATGAACAAGGATAGTATAGCCAACCTGTACAATACAGGCAGGTACCTCAACCATACCCGTTCTTTCACCAACAAAACCTTGCAACAGCTGCTCAGCAAGGGTACCCAACCCAAACACCCTTCCCCTTAGTAGTTGCCCCAATATCCACCATTTCCCCAAAATCCCTAGTGTCAACCAGTCCCTTAAGAACAAGAATTGCAAATGCAACTAAATGAACTTAAGCATATGGTTTCAACTCTTCAGTCCCACTCATAGTAGCAAAACTCGGACTCGAATCGAACTCGGAAAGTTCGACTCGGGACTCGGACTCGAGACTCAGCAAAAAAACTTGGCAAGATTCGGTAAAAACTCGGAAAAAGAAAAAATGAAAAAAAAATACAAATTTTTATTGAAAAAATAATTTTTTTCATGCATATTACTTATTAGTATATTCTAACACACTTACTCAACATTCAACATTATACAAATAAGAAATTAACAAGAGGAAGGAGCATATTCTAATAGCAAGCTAATAATTTTGTTTTATAATTTTTTTTTTGGGATACATAGGGAGTTGGTTACATCCACACTATTTTTAGTAACTGCCAAGTGCAAGGTTCAAACTACAGGGGCTGCCCCCAACAAGCCTATACCACCTCATTATTTTATAACCCGGCATGAAGAGGACCACCGGTCGCTCACGATTCATACCATCGTTGTCGGTATGGCGTGCACTTAGAAGATTCGGAACATACTATGACCTTTGCAGGCATGACCACTTTGGTTTATAGAATTATAAATAAATAATATAATGATAAAATAAAACTCAAAATATAAAGTTCAAAAACATTATTAACATTTTACAAAACATTAAATAATGATAAACTTTATTGGAATCACCCTAACTTAGTCCACCATGTTTAATAAATAAAATATTCAAATACCATGTTTAATAGAGAAACCATGGGATGGAATCACCCTAACTTAGTCCGCCATGTTTAAAAGTAATCAGTGGGTTGTCTAGATTCGATTTCCTAGATGGTTGATTGGGATCTATTAACTTTCTTTTATTAAAATATTCCAGAGAAAAAAAATTGAAAAAAAAATTCTTCAAATATTAATAAAGCTAATATTTAATCCTAGCCATTTTTCCGATTTTAGAATGGGAAGCCGTTTTTGAAAACTACTTACCAAAATTCAAGGTAGAAGCGAAATTCATTATTCTGGGGGAGCTTCATGCATAGCAATTGTTTTGTTGGCGGTCGAGGGTTTCAGAGTGAAATAAATTATCGTTTCTAATTTTTTTTCCATTGCAGCGTGGTGGTGTGCATTGGCTGCAATGGCGACGGTGGCAGTGATGGCGACGGGAGAGGGTGCATTGAAGGAGAGAAAGAATGGAAGAAAATGAAGGTGCAAGAACTACGCTACGAACTTTCCAAAAGAGATCTGAACACTGGAGGCCTCAAGCCTTCCTTGATCGAACGCCTCCAAAAATCATGCCATTCTCCGCCCAAATCGCCACAACCCACAGGACATGCATACGGGCATCCTGAAGCGGTTCCCGTTCCCAAACAATATGCGGATGATGTATCCATCGGCAAAAGATATATTTGTATTAAAATAAATTATAATTGAGGGATAAGCATTCTGAAGGTTTGAGAAGCAAAATTGCACATTCTCTCGTTAATATAATAAGCAAAGATTTCAGCGTCTTGTTCGTGATTGCGCACTGGCCTACGTGGATGCTTAAGTCATGGAGCATCATCAACACTTAACCGCCCTTGATGTAATTTTTCTTTTTCTTTTTAACTTCCATTTTTTTTGGGCCAACCAAGTCCCGACGTCGGGACTCGGGAGTCCGGGACGGACTCGGACTCGGCCCAGGACTTGGTGGAGTCCACGAAAAAAGGAGTCGGAGTGGGCTCGGCGCGACTGAGCCCACTCAGACTCGGACTCGGCGGAGTACTTGGGTTTCCAAAAGAGTCCGACTACTATGGTCCCACTATACACAAGAGTATGAACCCAATGAAGGGAACATGTTATTTCCTCAGCAAGGATATTTTCAAATGACCGATCAAAGGAACTGGCCATTACCCAAACAGGAAAATTTTCAAATGACTAATCAGGCACAAAGTTATACAATGAATCAACCCACCGTATTCAGTCAACCAATGACTTGTTAACCCATGATGAACCAACCAACAATGAGTCAAGTATCTTTACCTCAGGCTGACACAATGCAATTCTATGTAACACCCAAAACATCCTTAGTGGGCATGAAAATTGAGCATTTTCCCAAAGTGTTGTCACGTACAGTAACCAGTATGATGGGTCAATAATTTATGTAGAAGATTCCCTATCTACGCATCAAGAGTCATGCCCCCCTTCACTAGTGATGGAGCCCGAGATAGTAAAAGAAGAATTTGAAGATGAAGGGCCAAAGTTGATAGAGGAGATTGAAATGTTTGTCCCGTCGAATAGAACAAGAGAATCTATAGAAGTGATGGAGGTTAATCCGAAACCAAAACAAGAGACCATTATATTGGTCCCTCTTGAAACAATAGACAAAGAACACCAGAGACACTGAAAGAGTCATCGAACAAGCCCCCATTGGTGGAAGTGTTTCATTTATTAAAAGGCAAAATCCTAGAAGAAGGCTGCCAAATCAGTGAAACATCTTGTGAACCTGAGAGAGAATTTGAGGTGGACAATGGGGACTTGGAGGACGAAGATTGAAAGGCCAAAGCAAAGTGTCTGGTATGAGTATTTTCATTGGAAGAGGAAGAGCTTGTAGCAGAAATGGAAACAAATTTTCCTCCAGAGTATGAAACATGCAACTCTACCCTAGATACAAACATTGTCCAAGCAAAAGATATGGATACATCTACAAGATCCAAGGGTGCCCAAAAGAGTTCATGTGATGCGGTGGGCAACAAGGATTTGGAGGACAAAGATTTAGAGGACAAAGATTTAGAGTGAATGGCATGCATATTTTCATTAGAAGAGGAAGAGCTTGTAGCAAAAATGGAAACAAATTTTACTCGAGAGTATGAAACATGCAGTTCTACCCTAGATACAAACATTGTCCGAGCAATAGATACGAATACATTTGCAATATCCAAGGGTGCCCAAAAAGTTCATGTGACGGAACCATGCTAAGCAATAGGGAGATCATAATTCTAAGAATGATGCGGTTTCCCACGATTTTGGGGAGTAAGGCTAAGGTAGGGCCCACATTCCAACAGTTCAACACTATGGAGAACAATAGCAGGTTTGTGGAAGGACATCAACAAGGATTGCTATTGCTAAATAATAATCTATTATTTGATCACACAAGAACAAAAGCCTAGACTAGCTACGAACACCAAAGCCCACAACAAGATGAGACAAGGAGTAAGGAAACAATCAAGATTCAAATCGACGAGGATGCAATTGTTTTGGGACTGAAAAGTAATTTTCTTCTCTAGGCGTCCAATATCGAGATTCAAATCGACGAGGATCAAATGGGCAAATACAGCTCTAGCTTACAAGACTTTGATTTTTGTTTTCAGATTTATGCACTCCTTTGATGGGGGGTATATTGTTCGCCAGAGGGCGGCTACAAATTTTAAAGTCAGAAAAGCCTTCTTGGCAATACGTTGTTAATGCCATCTGACATACTTTGCCTACATAGGCATTGGAAGATCCTAAGTTAGAATGACGAAGTCAAGAGGAAAGGCAATTATTTTTTAGAGTCGGTTAATGGAAGCAACCCACTCAACTAGAATGGTCGCCAATGAATTTGAGACAAGCAATCCGTCCAATTCAAGAAAGAAATGAAACCAACTATTATTATTAATGTCCATGGTGGGCCAAAAAAGACCCAAGGGACTATAAGGAAAATAATGACTGCCAGCTAGCAGGCTAAAAAGCCCAACAAGGGAAAAAAAAAATAAGATAAATACAAGATGCAACCCGACAATCGGGCCAAAGAGAAGGGAGACAAGAGAGGGGGGAGGGCTGCAGTCCAAAAGAATGGAGTGCATACCAAGAAGAACGAAGAGAGAGAGGGAGGGGGGAGGGAGCAGCCTAGGAGGGGCAATCTCCAAGAACCCCAAGAAACTAATCTCTCCTAACAGTCAAGGCCGAAGTATCAGTGCTGAAGAAGTCCATGATTTGTCTTTGTCCATCGCTAGTTTAGGACCCTAGCAAACTGTAGGTGCGTTGTCTAGTGACCCCGCTTCCATCCGAATTGGATGATGTGGGATGTTTCCGTCCGGTGTCACCTAGTCCGTCAGAGTTGGTGAAGTATGTTGTGATGAGCCGATGATGAGGGGGCGAGTTCCATCTGGAGGAGAGCTTTATGTCAACAAAACTGAGTTGTCTCCCTAAGAAAGAGTGCGAGACACCGCTGGTCCAGGTACTTGAAGAAGGTAGAAACAGATCAAGAGTTGTCCCTGAAAAGGCAATGGAATCTGCCTCGGATCTCATAGTAAATGGGACAGCAAAAAATAAAGTGATGCAGGGTTTCAACTTCACCCAAGAAGCAAAACAAGCAAACCTGCTCCTCCATCAAAAGATGGTGATCTGACTCAATCCGAAGTTGGTGAGAATACACCCTGAGTTGCCCAATCGGTATTCGAAGACTAAAAAATAAAATAAAAATAAATAAAATAAAATAAAAATTTGAGCATCCCGCTCTAAGGGCGCCCTACACCTGGAACATAGGACTCACTCCTTGTTTTTCCCTTTTTTTAAAAAGAAAAAGGGACTACGTTTTGATCCTCGTTGTGAACATGGTCACTAAAATAAATATTTTAAAAAAAAATCTAAGCATCCCGCTCAAAAGGCACCATGCCCCCAAAATGCAAGACCTACTTCCCACTTTTCCTTGAAAAAAATAAAGGAAGACATTTTGCACCCTGCTCCAAGGGCACCCCGCCCCCAAAACATAAGACCATGCTCCGAGGACACCCCACATCGAAGTGTGGTCACAGAAAAAAAATTCAAAGCATCTCACTCCGAGGGCACATCGCCCTTGGAACACATGACCACACTCCAAGGGCACCCTACCCCTAGAACACAATCACAAGAATTACAAAAAACAAGAAAATGAAAATGAATTCAACTTACGAAGTGCCTCGCATTGTTGGCACCCCACTTCTAAGGCACCATGCCCCCAAAATGCAAGACCCACTTCCCACTTTTCCTTGAAAAAAATAAAGGAAGACATTTTGCACCCCGCCCCCAAAACATAAGATCATGCTCCGAGGGCACCCCGCCCCCAAAACATAAGACCATGCTACGAGGGCACATCGCCCTTGGAACACATGACCACACTCCAAGGGCACCCTACCCCCAAAATATAGTCACAAGAATTACAAAAAACAAGAAAAAGAAAATGAATTCAACTTATGAAGTGCCTCGCATTGTTGGCACCCCGCTTCTAGAGCACCCCACAACCCTATTCTAGAGCGACCCACTCCAGGCGAGTGCTCCGTGTCGGAGTGCCTCACTCTGAGGACGCAGGAGCCACGGAGGCCACTTTCCCCCCAACATTTTATTTAAAACAGAAAAAACTGCACAGGGGGTAGAGCGCCTTGCTTTGGGGGCGCGGGGGGGCACTTCTTCCCCTAATTTAAAAAAGAAAAAAAAAATGAAATAAAAATAGACCAATCAAATGCCACTGTTGCTGGTGCAAGAGGTCTCATTGGACCTTATTCTGGTGGAGCTAGAGGATTATATGGTGGCATTGTTGTTGCTCCGGCATCTGTGGATCCTATTGGAGTTCCGAGTGGTGGCATTGTTGTTGCTCCGGCATCTGTGGATCCTATTGGAGTTCCGAGTGACTATTTGCTGCTTGAAAATATGTTTGAGCCAAAGATTGAGACTGAACCTGATCTTGATTTGGATATTAAAGAGGATGTGCAAGATGAGTGCTCAAAATTCAGCACAATGAAGCATATTTTTGTGGACAAGTATAGCGCAGGCCATGTATACCTGCGCTTCAACAATGTGACATCTGCAGTTGGTGCACAACATGCTCTTCATGGTAGATGGTTCGTTGGAAATAAGATTAAATCATGTTTCCTCTAGCTACGAGGCAATATTTCCTAATAGCAAAGGATTCCGGTACTTTTGCTGCTTCAGATTTAGATTTTGGTGGATTGCACCTCGCATGGGATGCTATGGAAGTGACATCCCTTCAGAAACACAGATGTTGCTTGTGGAGGGATCCTTTTATTCCAGTAATAATCAGGACTCTGAAAGTAATGAATTCTATATTTTGTTTTTGCCAGTCTTAGATGGACCTTTTCGGAGCTCTTTGCAAGGCAATGACAAAAATGAGGTGGAACTCTGCATTGAGAGTGGAGATCCTGCTGTCCAAGCTACAGAGGTCAAGAATGCATTGTTTATCAATGGAGGAAGCAATCCATTTCAACTGATTAGAGAATCTATGCTGGTACTAAAAAAGCATACCGAAACCTTCAAGCATAGGGAATTAAAACAGAGTTCTGGCATTCCGGATTGATTTGGTTGGTGTACATGGGATGTCTTCTACAGGGACATCCATCTTGAGGGCGTGGAAGCCGGTCTAAGAAATTTGCAAGAGGGCCACACTCCTAGCCTTCTTTTTTGCTCTAAACAACCCCTCTCCTACATTGTATGGAGTGGAAGCTGAAGCCCTCAAACCAAAACAAGGAACAAACGGGGGAGAAGTGGGAGTTGCACATGTATCAAAGGTTGTTGCAACTATTCTACCATGCTATAATAATGGTTTTCCACTGCCAGCAACTGCATAATCTGTATGTAATTTGACGATTTCAGCCCTCTCCTCAAGTGTTATTTTGTCACAACACCTCAACCCCTCTCCAGTTACGTGAAGGAGGTAAGACCAAACCCTAATATAATTTCCCTTCAATAAAAAACTGTAGATGTCGCACTTGAAGAGTTGTGTCCCTCCATATCTTTTTCCCGTACCACTACTCCTATCTGAGTCTATAATAGTGACTAATTGCATATAGGGCCTTCTTGATTTGAAAGGTCCATTTGCATATCGTTTCAACAATGCTGAAGGACAACCTTAGGAGAGGATTCCACTCCTACCTGCAGCTGAACTGCCCCCTCTTCCACTTCTACCCACATCACCTATTTGTCCAACTTCAACTCCAAATTCCTCCATTTCCAGGAGAGAGACAGCACTGATAGATTCTTCATTCTTTGGGACTCATACTTGTTTTGTTTTCCAAACAAGAAATGTAAACATGAGAATAAAAACAAGTTGAACTTCAAACTCTAACCCTAGGTCCTACTCTATGAGTCTAAATGGAAGAATTTTTTATATTTTTTAACAATGTTACCGTTTCGTTTTGGGTTCGGGTCCGGGTTCGAAGGACCCGGTTCACCAGTACGGTTCGGCCGTACAAAAATTAATAAAAATCATATATTAATTTACTAAATCAACATCATATATTAATTTACTAAATCAACATTTTCATTTACTAAATCAACATTTGCTAAGCATTTCACATTGTACAAACACTATCACAATTGGGCTACTTGCATTTTTAATGAACCACATCAACACTATCACATATTGAAATATCAAATATTTTAATATTCATCTTCAATGTCTTCATCAGAAGCATCAACATCAACATGTGATTCATTAGAACCACAAGCAGTAGCAGTAACACTAGCACTAGCACTAGCACTCCCACTCCCACTGGCACTAGCACCAACACCACTCAATTGGCTTGGCGAAGCCAAAGCCTCTATGTCAAGTAATAAATCATGGGAGTGGGAAGCATCTAAATCAACATCTTCTGCCCTGACATCCCAATGCTTTGTTGGCCCTTCCTTATAGTTTGATTGAATATGCGATAAAAGGCGCAAGTTGGAATGCACATAGACCAACTCCTCAACCTTCTTTGCTGCCAGCTTGTTGCGCTTCTGCGAGTGGATAAAGGAGTATGTACTCCAATTCCGCTCGGATGAAGACGAACTTGCAACCTATTAAGAAAATCACAAGTGAAATTTTTTCAAAACTAATGCAAAATAAAAAATTGAAATTTATACCTATAAAAATAGAGTTCAAAATTTATAAACCTGTGATAATATTTTGATTGCAAGAGGTTGCAAGGTTGGGGTTGTTTGCCCATGCAAATACCACCACATATGAGCATCCTTTTTGTATTTGTCGCGGCAAGCGCTAAGGCTATGTCCTACAGAGGAAATGAAGTCTGCAAACTCAGCTCGAAACTATGTCCTCAATCTCAGGATCGGGATATAGCCTTCTGAATGCTACCTTGTACCCTTCACTAACTTCAATATCTCTATATGGTGCAACTCTACCGGGCAAAGAAAGGATTTCACTACTATAAAATCTGGGACTCAATGCGAAGGCAAGGAGATGCAAGGGAGTCGTCATTTTGTTCCACCGCTCAATTACAAATGACTGCACTTGTTTGAAAAATATCTCATGGGGATCTTGCTCTTTTGCATTGATGATGGCTTTGATCTTCTCAATCATTGAGTCGATCCCATCATATACCTCTCCTAAACATGGCTGATCCATGTCTACAAATCGGATCATGCTTATGATAGGCTCAGTTATTTTGAGCAAGTAATCAACACGACCCCACCAATCATCATTAAGGATCAACATCTTTATTTTTTGTGCCCTCTCAGTGCTTGACTGCCGCCATACACTCCAAAGGTTACTAATAACCATACTTTGCAATGCCTCTCGCACTTGCACAAGTCGCCTCAAGACGATTGTGTGCGAGGCAAATCGAGTCTCAGTAACCTAGTAAAATAAAATAAAAAATTAGACAACAAAACAAAAATGTTTTCAAAATTTAAAACAAACTAAAAATCATTATACAAAATTCTTACCTTTAACACCTCCAATTTTGAGAATTGCCTGAAGATAGCTTGCGACATGTGATGGTTTGTCACAAACATTTGAATGTCTTCGGCCTCGGCATAAATTTCTTTTATCCATTCAATTTGTTTCCCCAACTTTTGCAGTATTAAGTTGAGTGAATGGGCAGCACAAGGTGTCCAAAATATATGCTCGTACCTTGCCTCCACCAACATCCCTGTTGCTCTACAGTTTTTGGCATTGTCCGTTATGACTTGGACAACGTTTTGAGAGCCCACCGATTCTATTGCTTCAATCAAAATATTAGCAATGAATTGGGCATCTTTCACTTGCCCTTCACAATCAACTGCTTTCAAAAACATTGCCCCCTTGGGACTTATTGCAATGACATTTATCAAAGGGCGATTTTGTGCATCTTTCCATCCATCAGAAACGATGGACAACCCTGTTTCAACCCATGAATCTCTGATGGGCTGCAATGAATCTTCTACAAATTTTTTTTCTTTTTTCAACAAAGTGGTGCACACCTTCTCATACCCTAGGCCTTGGTACCCTTTTGGAGCCTCATTAATGGCTTTCACCATATCTTGCCAATATGGTGATCTAACCACATTGAAAGACAAGTCGTTGGCATACACGCAACGTGCAATCATCTGATCTGCAATGTCCCTAGACTCGTTTTGGAATGCCTTCTCCAATGGTCCCTTTGTTCTTTTCCGTGAAAGAGAAGAATCCTCTTCATGTGTGGAAGGTGTGGCTGAAAATGGATGGGGTGCAACCACAAATGGGCTGCCAACATGAGGTGGGGCAGTAGGTGGCTTCTTCGATCGAGATCCTTTCTTTGCCAAAGGATGACCTGATTGTAAAGTAGCTAAAGCATCTGCGTCTTCTTGTTCTTTTATGTATTGCATGATCACAGATGTTGGCACTGGTGCATCTTTTGACCCTGGGCAAGCTCTGATGCCTTGGCCAGGTAAAGCACACAAATGAGCTTTCACTCGGCTGTATGAGCTACTATACCGAACATTGCAGGTATTACAAACCCATATGTAGCCCCCACCCCCTGGAATCTGCTCTAACATAGTGACATATTTCCATAGTGGGGCTTTTGGATCAATTCTAAATCGGGACTTGCTTACTGAGCTTGCACTTGTTGCCATTCTAATTTATACTCTGCAAGTGAAAACTAAATGTCTAAAAATCTGTCCTTTACTTGATGAACTTTGAACCTGAAATAAGGAATGGTAGCTAAAAAATTAAAATGACAGCAAGTTGTGAGGAAAAATATTTTTTTTTTCACTTGGTAAATGATTTATAAATTTAAAATTTAAAATTTAACAAGTACCATAAAAATTAAAATATAATATTGAGACTAAGTTATAAGGTTTAACTTTTAAGTTTAGGTTTGTGATTTAGACTTTTAGTTCAAGAAAAAAATTAAAACATAAAAAGAATTAAGATAAGAAATAAAAAATTTAAACATTATGTGATATATATAATTTAAACATAATTATTTTAGAATAGATAAATAAATAAGATTCTTTATTTTAGAATAGATAAATAAATTATTAAATAAGTATTAACGTGGAACGAAATTTTAATCATAAAAAATTATAATTAAAATAAAAATACTCTATTTTAATAACAAAAATTTCTTACTAATAAAAAAATTAAAGTATAAAGATGTGTCTAGCCATTAGATTTTTAATTTTTTATTAAAGTGGGGCACGGAATATCAAGAATATTATAAAAAAGTTAAGCTATATTATAAAAAAGCTACGTGTTCAAACTATCCTATGGTGGAATAATAAATATAAACTAGCCATCAAATATATTATATATATTATAATTGTCTTAACATTAAAATAAAAATTAAAAAAAAGCTACGTGTTCAAACTATCCTATGGTGGAATATAAACTAGCCATCAAATATATTATATATATTATAATTGTCTTAACATTAAAATAAAAATTAAAAAAAAGCTACGTGTTCAAACTATCCTATGGTGGAATATAAACTAGCCATCAAATATATATATATATATATTATAATTGTCTTAACATTAAGATAAAAATTAAAATGAACTATAAAAATTAAAAAAAAGCTACATGTTCAAACTATCCTAAGGTGGAATATAAACTAGTCGAAGGGCATTTGCAGGACATTTGCAGAGAGGTGAAGGGCATTTGCAGAGAGGTGACGGGCATTCGCAGAGAGAGGTGAAGGGCCGAAGGCCAAACCAGGTGAATATGCCGAGAGGTGAAGGGCCGAAGGCCAAACTATCCTATTCAGAGAGGTGAAGGGCATTTGCAAAGAGGTGAAGGGCATTCGCAGAGAGAGGTGAAGGGCCGAAGGCCAAACCAGGTGAATCTGCTATGGTGAGTGTCACAAGATTATTATATATACAGATTTAAATCAGAGATTCAGAGGAGAAAGGTTGAAGTCGTTCGCAGAGAGGAGAAGGGCCGAGCGTTCGCAGAGGAGAGAAGGGTCGAGCGTTCGCAGAGGAGAAGGGTTTCTGGTCGTAAATTTTTGCATTCGCAGAGGAGAAGGGTTTCTGGTCGTAATTTTTTTTTAACTTGTTTAAACTTTAATGTTGAATTTGTACATTTTTATAAAATTTATCTTTTTATCTAATATTAATCTAAATTCTAAAACATTGTAGAGGAAGAGCTAAGAGCTAACATACTTGATGAGCAAGTTAGAATCTGGAGGAATTCTTCGAAGCACACCGCGAGCTATGGAGGAGTGCGAGGAGTTCTCTGCGCCACGAGCTAGGGTTTCACTTTCACAAACATGGTTGAATTAACAGCTTAGTCATGTTTTGTTTTACTTCGCGATGCCACTTGCAAGGGGAGTAAAGGGAAGTAGGTGGAGTACGAGGGAGTGCGTCTTTGATTTTTTTCATTTGAATTTTTTATATTCGTATGCTGTATTTAATTTTTTATAAGTAATATTTAATAATTTTTATAATGATATTTTATTCGGGTCGTCTAGGGTCCCACCCGGGAGACCCAGATACGGCCAGGTCCATCATTTTTATAATGATATTTTATTCGGGTCGTCTTGGGTCCCGCCCGGGAGACCTAGATACGGCCGGGTCCATCCGGTTGTATCCAGGTCTCCCGGGCGGGACCCTGGACGGACCCACAATCGAATCGAAACCGGATCCGTATCGGTACGAACCGTATCCGGATCCGGGGGTCTAGGGGGACCGAACCGATCACTGTTTTTTAATTGAAAACAGCGATGAAACCCTAACCCCTCCTAAAATCTAACGATAATGACACAAGCAAAGATTGGGCGAGGGGAAACTTCAATCTACCTCTACAATGCAATGAAAGTATGAAACCAATTCATACTTTCATTACATCGTAGAGGTAGATTCATTGAAGAAAAGATTCAAGAATGGAACTTTGTAAAACAAAATTAAAAAATAAATTTGATGTCTAAAAATCTCTAATCAGAAATCTACCACAACTTGTAGCTAGAATTGTGAAACTCTTGCTTGAAAATTGAATCCTTTGCTTTGATGGAGGCTGAACTTTGAAGCTCTCCTCCTCCTTGCTCTCTTCTTCTCCTTTATCTTTTCTCTTGTTGTTTTTGTTGTCTTCTTTCTTTTTCCATATTTACTTTTTTTTGTTTTCTTTTTTTTCTCAAGTTGAAAAAGGTGGACATTATTAGGGGTGCCTAGCTGTCTCAGGGACAGTCATGGGAAATCCCCAACATCTCGAGTGCACCATCGTGTCTTAGAGACGCCTAGACCTCCCCAAGAGGTCGCAAGGACGTTTTGACATCCCCATGGTGTTCAGGATAAACTGTCCCAGGATGTATTGGGGATGCCCCTCCTTAGGTCCCCAAAAATGGGGACATCCTGGGGGCATTTCATTGCCCTTCTACACTATAATGTTATAAGTGGTTCCAACCACAAGAACAAAACATAAGCCTGCACCTACAGAAAGATATGACTATAACAACAAAGTTAGAATATCAGCATTAATAAAAGGCATATAAAAATGATACCAAAAAATAAAAAAGATATGCTCAAACAAGGATATTGTTTAATAAGCTAAGAATACATCATAGGGAAATCCAGAAAAGGTATTGTGCATCTACACATGCACATCAAGTCATAACTAGAATAATGAAAGGGCAATAGGCAGACTTAAAAAAAAACACAAACATTGTTCCTTGAAAAAGGTGTATGTCAAATCTTTCTTGGTTTATCGTGCAAACTATCAGTTGCATAGGTAAGACGTTGAAAGGATATGTCCTCAGTACTACTGCAATGAAATTTTGGAATTTTGTGAGCACCTATAGTCTTAAAACTTCTTATCAAGGATAGAGCCATAAATTAACAAACCTCTCTGTAATGAGAAAACAACTACTAAATTATAGGCAAGTTGAGTCCAAAGAAACTACTTTATCATAGAGAACTCTAGAACTCTAGTCCATTCCACTTTTGCTAACTAACCAAATATTGTGTCATAACTAACCTCCGCTGTGAGATCCACTGGCATATATCTGTTGAGCATTTTTTGAATACTCAAACATCTTGCTTCTGTGTTTTCTTTGTATCTGCAATTCAAGTATTCATCACTTATAAGATGCATTTGTCAAATAAACATATTTGAAGTTTATGACAAGAATCACAAACAAGAACCTTGCAATTGAACAGTATGACATCTGCTAAACCATCAAAATGCTCATAATGCACTCCACATATAGAGGATAGTAATGTACACAAACTCAAATCTAAACAACAGTCATTCCATGTTATAATTTTGGTATTCTATGATTAAGCCAACGGTTATCTTACAATTTATCCATACTTTTTTTCTTTCTACCCTGATGTTAATTATGTTTACTGGTTTCACCAGGCTACAGATTCATGCATAATTCCTTGACAACTAAGTGGAAGAATTAAACTATCTTTTAGGATATAGAAGTTTGGTAGATAAACAAGAAAAAATAGAAAGACACAGCTTTAAATATGGGTTTGTGGGAAACTTAAGAGCAACGGAATACAAAGGATGATGAAGAGCAATAGGAAGTATTCATATTTTCCTCTTTGCTTTTATGAAACTTAAGAACTTGTGCCTCCTTTAGGGCATGTACAATATTGAATATCTAAGAGTTTTCAAGGCAAAATAGAAATGGCTGCAAGATAGAAGGAAGAACTTTGATTAACCCAAAAAAGTAGGCTTCATATCTGCCACAGATATATACTTCTATCCATCAGTTGACAGCTGAAACTATTCTTAAAAATACCAACTGTCCTATGAGCATTATATATTTTCTATTATCTGACATCAATGGTCATACAAGTTACAAAATGAATTTTATCTCCAAATTTGTTGAACTTATCTGGTTGAAGAGACTTTGTGAGAATATCTGCTAACTGTTCTTGAGTGGAACAACATTCCAGCTCAGAATGTCCTTTTCTACAAGTTGTCGAGTGAAATGATAATGAGACTTTATATGTTTTGTGCATGCATGAAACACAGACTTTTTGGTCGTTTTCGTTGCACTTTGATTGTTACAATCAAGGATTGGTGCTTCCAACTGTGTTATTATTAAATCAGCAAGCAATCTCCTCAACCAAGTAACTTCGCGTGCTACTAGAATACCAGCCTTCCACTTTCTTTCTATGGAGAAAAAAGCCACTAAATATTGTTTCAAACTTTTCCAAGATACCTTGTCTTGGATTTCCATTCATCTATATGGCCTGCCCAATAAGAATCCATGTATCCAACAAGCCAAAAACTATCAGCTCTCCCATACCAAGAGACAAAATCTTTTGTAACCTTTAACTATCTCACATTTTGTTTTGCTCCTTTCCAGTGATCAATCATTGATGCATTTGTAAATCTGAAAATACATGTTATGAAAAAAAGGATATTAGGCCTCATGGCTGTGATATATCAAGCTTTGCACCATTTTTTGAAAAAGTGACTCATTGACCTACATGAAGTCACTACTGGATTATAAATTACTAGCCTCCATAGCCGTAGCTCCCTATTTCCAGTCACCCAAACATACTAAACTTAAGCACACTTCATTTGTCACATAAAAATTTGTTAATCTACTAAAACACTTCTCAACAACAGTATAAGATAAGATAAGATAAGATACTTCTCTTAATGTCTACAGATGGCCAAAGTAGGCCAATGGGACTAACTTAAAATAACTGTTACAAACTACAATGCATTGTAGTAACTACAAAGTACTATAAAAATAACTTAAGCTAGAGTAAAGAATGTACTGTAAACTACTCTTAAAGTGGAACAATTGTATGGCATAGAATTACAGCCTCGAAGGTTACCCAAAATGGATAAACCCTAACATTCTAAAAGTAATGATTAAGAGAGATCTAGAAGTTGAGGTACAATAGAGATAGAAAGGAGCTCTAAGGGATCCAAGCACAGTCGTTGTCGTCACCAACTATCCCAAAAGGGCCAATACTAGATCTAATGATGCTCCTACAAGAATGTCTAGCACTAAGAGGGCCTGGTTGGATAATCCTTGGAGGATATGGAGTTTGATTCCTCAAGACTCTTCTAACATCCATGGTTGTGGTACCAATAGAAGACAAGAAACTAGAAAGCTGCGCCTGTCTACAACTCCTCAGTCTGTGAAGGGTGGCCAAAACCCTACGCCGAACAACTGCAGTCTTGTCCTGTCGCAAGCAAGAAGAAAGAACTGAAGCCCTAGTAGCCACTCTTGTACGCAAACAAGGGCGCACAGATCTGTCATTAATATTTTGTATAGTTGTATCTTCTAATGAGCACTTATTACTTTCAACTGCAAAGATAGGGTGAAAGAATGAGGTGATTAATCGAGTAGTAGTTTTTCTCCCCTGTAATCAATGTACAAGAGACTTCAACTTATCATGTCAAGAGTAAACCATAAAATTGATCTCAACTTTTTATAGTGTCTGTCTTGTTGTCACTGATGATTTAGTCATCCACATATACAGTTAGAATGACCATATTATCATATGTACTACTGATGCATAGGTTTGGACAAAAAGAGCATCTCCTGAACTCATATCTTACAATTTAAAAATAAATTTTGGGACACAAGGGTCATGGACTTGTTTCAATATGCAAAAAACTTTCAGCAGCCCGCATACAAGATGTTCCTTCCCTTTATTGTTTCCCTTTTGCTTCCTCAAGTAAAGTAGACCCAGGCAAAATGTTAGCTGTTAAGGATAAATGACAGAATGCATAATCACCATCCAAATTCAAATATTTATATACTATGTCCCACCGAGCACCCTTTCCATGGGGATAGGGAAACACAAGAACGCGAAAAGCAGATAGCTAAGAGACACCCCCAAATTTTGGCGAAATGAGGACAGCAAAGGGGATGGCTGTATTAAAATATTTAAAAAATAAATTATAAATGAAAAACATTTTAAAATGCACACACAGGACAAATATTTTAAAAAATGAAAAATATAGTTTAAATCTTACACACTTAATCTTCTATAATTTTAAATTTTTAACTTAAGAATATATAGTTTAAATCTCTTATATAGTTTAAATCTATTATTCTATTATATAACTAATTTTAGTATTTCTTGGAATGTCTGCTACAAAAAATTAATTAATAAATAAAACTTTTAACAAACATAAATGGCAAAATAAAAAGGAAAAATGAAATAAAATGAGAATTAGTATTCTTTGGAATGCTAACATAAAAATAACAAATAAAATCCAGATGAATAGACCTTTATTAAATTAAGCGATAAACTAAAAAAATGAAGAAGAATTAATGCAAGGTTCCCTGTCATGGCTGCACTTGTGAATTGTGATTGTTGTGGCATTTGCCCAGTCTTTCGGCAGCAAATACAAGTCTCAGGTCTGAATTTTGAAACAGTTAAAATGTGCAGTCTCACTCAGTGTTTGTTACTTTGAAACCAACGTAGTGTTCCGAAAACAATGCCACAACATGGCAGTTTACAATATCTGCAAATGTGGAATCCATGGTACTTGCATTTGCCATTTCTTTTAATGCAGTCTAGGGGAGGGGGTCTAATGAAAGACTACTTCTAGCAGCTAAAATAATTCTCTGCAAACTTACAAACCAGAAAAACTGAGCAAAACAATAAAATATCATTAAATTATCAAATGGCATTAGCTTAACTAGTTAGATTCCTCAACATTCAAGGAGGAGACCCAAGTTCAAATCTTGCCAAACGATACATGGATAATATCCAAGATTTATTGTAATACCACTATGTGGTGATGATGTAATACGGGTGGGGCCCGTTTCAATCCCATATAACCAATTGCAAAAAAAATATAATGTCATTAAATTACTTCTTGCCAGTTAACTACCGAAAAAAAAAATGTGGCAATACATCCTATTTATGCTTTTTCATCAATGGAAACAAAGGTGGAATCTGGAAGGCTAAAAGTCATGCACCTTCATCTTCCAATCCTTCTCCAAAAAAACATTTTCCCCACAACTGCCCGGAAACCACTTGTACGGCATGCTTGTACAGCAATACTTGTACGGCATCACTTATAACGCACACAGGTACAGTAGCACTTGTATGGCACGTTAGTACAGTATCACTTGTATAGCATGCTGGTACTTTTGCACTGGTACGGTAGCACTTGTATGGCACACTGATACGTAACACTTGTACGGCACACTGATACGTAACACTTGTACGGCACACTGATACGACAAGAGCACTTGTATGCCAGCAGTAGCAATTAAACAACAGCAGCAACACTTGTACAGAAGCAGCATCAATTGAACCGTAGAAGCAACGATTGATGACAACAGTCATTTTTTTATTATTACTATTATTATTATTTTATTTACATATATATATAATTTTTTACCTGGATGGTCCTGCATCATGCACATTTCATGAACTCTGGAACTGAAACTCCATACTTAGCAACTTCGAATGCACTCATCCATGTCACTTCTTCAGTTGCACGATTTTTCCACTTGACCAAGTAGTCTTTGCCTCTTGTCCCTTTGGCCACTCTAGAATCTATCATAATGTGCCAAAAATACTCTACATGAAGAGAAGCCCAATATTCAAAAAGAGCAACCCAAGAAACCAAACAAAGCCCAAGCCCTTCTCACCAAGGTGGAAATGAATTCTGATTCAACTACTTATCATCAAGCAAAAAGATGTTCGAATGGGAGAGGACTATGAATGCTGAATACAAATCACTCATGAAGAATTACTCCTAGGAGTTTGTGCCAAACCCCAACAACAAAAATACCACTAGAAACACAAGTTTATAAGACCAAGTATGGAATTCATGGTAGTGTGAAGAAGTACAAAGCCTGCTTTGTTGCTCAAGGTTTTTCTCAAAAGCAAGAAGTTGGCTACAATGAGACCTTTGCTCTTGTTGCCTACATGGTCTCCAATCATTTGATCCTTTCTTTGCTGCCTCTTTCCAGGGGAAATTTCATGAAACACATGTCAACAGTGTCTTTCTTCTTGGAGATGCACTAGAGGACATTTACATGCAACGACCACCTAGCCTTGTTCATACGACGCCCACACCACTAGATTGCAAACATAAGGAGTGCTTGTATGAACTAAAGCAAGCACCATGAGCATGGTCTGAGAAGATCCACAAGTTCTTCCTTGGTTGTGCTTTACACTACCGTAAGCTTGAGTATGGTGTTCATACTAAGTGTCATGATGACTACATTCTTATTATTGTGCTTTATGTTAATGATTTAATTATTATCAGGAATTCTACTTCCTTGATTTGGGATATGAAGCTATGGCTTCCAGAGACCTTTGAGATAACAAATTTGGGCCTACTTCATAATTTCCATGGCATCCATATTACTCAATCTTCTTCAGAGTTCTCTCTTTCTCAGCCTTTGTATGCTTTGGATCTTCTACAGCAGCTTGATGGAGGATGGTATGCCAACTCACACTGTCTATGCATCTAGAGTGAATCTTCAACCTAAGCATTCTTCCTTGATGGTTGACGCACTCTTTACAAGTATTTGGTGGATAGTTTTCGTTATTTGACCCATAACAAACACATGACCTTTCTTCTCAGTCTTGCACCTACATATATGCCACAAACCATATGAGATTCACTAAAGGCTGCCAAGCAAATTTTGTGGTACATCAAAGGCACTCTTCATATGGGCATCCACTGCACTAATGGGGCTCTATTTCTATTGCATGGATATGCAGATGTTGACTGGGCAAATGATTGTGATGATTGCAAATCTACTTCTAGCTATTTGTTATCCTCCAGATATGGTCTTGTTTTTTTATACTTTAAGAAATGCCATTCTATATCTCTATCTTCCACTAGAGTAAAATATTGCAGTACTATAACTGCCTAAAAACATCTTAAGCGGATGCAAATGCTTTTTGCTTAGATTGTGTCTTAGTCAAAATTCCCTAAACACTATATTGTGATACTCAAAATGCCATCCGGTTGGTCTACAATCCAATGCAGCAAAAGGTTTGCAAAATGATTAAGTCTATGGGTTGAAACAAGCTCCGAGAGCTTGGTACATCAAGATTGATAGTCACCTAATGAAGCACGGTTCTAAAAGGAGTCCGTCAGATGCAAATCTCTATTTCAAGAAAGTTGGTTTTGAAATAGTGATACTTGTATTGTATGTTGACAATCTGATCATCACAGACAATTCAGATGAGATGGTGGACGCTATGAATAATGACTTGAAGGTTTGAAATGACAGATCTGGGACTTCTACATTATTGTCTTGGCTTGGAAGTTTTGCAACAGAAGAATCACATCAGGATCACGCAAATGAAATATGCCAAGGCACTAATGGTAAAAATATCGGATAACAGAATGTAAACCCAAGGCAACTCCAATGGAACCAGGGTTACAGTTGTCTAGGTATGACAAATCTCCTCAGGTATCTAGAACTCTCTATTGATGGCTGATTAGGTGTCTCACATATCTGACCAACACCAAGCCAAATATCAGCTTTGTTGTGAGTTATCTTTCGAGGTTCATGCAGGAGCCAAAGTTCAATCATTAGAAGGCAACGAAGCACATTTTGCACTGTCTATGGCACTGTAGAATATGGCCTGGAATACAAGAAGAATAATAAGTGTTAGGAAATATTTCAGATTTTATACTTGCAAGTAGAAAACACAATAACAGAGAACAAATTACAGCAACACAAGTAACACAGATATTTTACGTGGAAACCTGCAATGTGCAGGAAAACCACAGGGCAATGGCAACTTCTTTTATTGATTTCAGCAAACTTTACATTCACGCAACCCTCACATGCAAGGGATCATCCCCCTTTTATAGAACAGAAAAGGAAGACACCGAAACTGTTCGTTTCCTCTCCCAAAGGAAGCCTCCGAAAAACTGTTTGTTTCCACTCTCAAGGAAAAGCGTCTGAAACTGTTCGTCTTTCTCATCTAGACGTCTGCTGCCTAGACGTCTAGCAGCCCAGATGTCTGCTACCTAAACGTCTAGCAGCCCAGACGTCTGGCGTAAACGTCTAGCAACCCAAACGTCTGGCCTAAACGCTAGATGTCTGGCCTAGACGTCTAGCAGCCCAGACGTCTGGCTTGGACGTCTGCTGCCTAGAGTTTGCTGACTAAAAATTTTGGATAGTGACTTCACTTCCTAACATTCTCCCACTTGAAGTCAGTATACAGGAATTCTTTTACCAAGGTTTTTCCTCCAGTGCCAATTGCCCAATGCTACCCTTGTTACATTTTCAGCAAGCCCAGAGAAATTTTGCACCACTCAAACTTCTCTGTCTTGACCGGCTTTGTAAGCATATCTGCAGGATTCACTTCAGTGTCGATTTTTTGCAACAGGATCCTACCTTCTTCCACCACATTTCTTATAAAGTGGTACTTGACATCAATGTGTTCTATGCGATCATGGAATGTTGGGTTCTTTTACACTAGCTGAATAGCACTTTGGCTATCACAATGCAACGTAATTGTCTCTTGCATTACCTTGAAGTCACCAACAGTCGCTCTAGCCAAATTGCCTCTTTGTTGACCTGAGTCGCTGCAATATATTCTGCTTCAGTGGTTGATAAAGCCACCACAGACTGCAACTTAGAAGCCCAACTCACAGCTCCACCAAGCAAGAGTGAAAGTATATCCTGTAGTGGACTTTCTCCCATCTCTATCTACACTATAATCAGAATCCACAAAACCTTTAACTTGCAAACTTTCCGATCCATAGTAAATAGCAGCATCTGAAGTGCCTCTTAAATATCTAAATATCCACTTCACCGCATTCCAATGCTCCTTACCAGGATTTGCCATGTACCCGCTGACTACTCCCACTGCTTGGGCAATATCCGGTCTGGTGCCACCATGGCATACATGAGGCTTCCTACTGCTGATGAATACGGTACACGAGACATACTTTTCTTCTCTGCTTCTATTCTAGGACATTGGTTGGAAGACAATTTTAAGTGTGAAAGAAGTGGGGTACTAACTGGTTTTGCATTCTGCATATTGAAGCGCTGCAAAATATTTTCCACATATGACTTTTGACTTAACCAGAGCTTTCTTCCTTTTCTGTCCTTGTGTATCTTCATCCCTAAAATTTGGTTTTCTACTCCTAAATCCTTCATTTCAAATGTCCTAGCCAACTGAGCCTTAAGATCAATGATTTTCTTCATGTAGGGGCCTGCAACGAGCATATCATCAACATACAACAGCAAAATAATAAAACTGTCATCATCAAACTTCTTATAGTATGCACAATGGTCGGCTTCACTTCTGCTGAAACCTTGGCTCTTCATGAAGGTGTCAAATTTTTCTACCACATCCTTGGCACCTGTTTCAACCCATACAAAGATTTCTTCGGTCTGCAAACCAAATGCTCTTTGCCTCTTTCTTCATAGACCTCAAGCTGTTCCATATAAATCTCCTCCTCGATATCACCATGCAGGAAAGCAGTATTTACATCAAGCTGCTCCAGTTCTAAATCCTGTGCAGCTACAAGTGCAAGTAGAACTCTAACAGTAGTCATATTCACAATTGGAGAGAAAATTTCATTAAAGTCTATACCTAACTTTTGCACATAGCCTTTTGCCACCAAGCAAGCTTTATACCGTTCCAACAACCCATCGTTGTTCTTCTTTACTTTGTAAACCCACCTCTTTCCAACAGCCTTTCTTCCCGGTGGGAGATACACAAGTTCCCACATTTTATTCTTGCGAAGTGCCTCGATTTCCTCCTCCATGGATTTCCTCCACTTTTCTGCATTCTCAGACTCTCTAGCTTCTTGAAATGAACTAGGCTCACCATCATCAGTTAACAAAGCAAAAGAGGACTGATAAACATGAGAATACCTTTCCGGACACATTTGTGGACGTGTAGATATTCTGACCCAATGATTAGTTGATTGTGGCTCTTGGTCTTGTGACCGTTGTGGCTGCTCTAATTGTTGTTCTACTTGTTGTTCTGCATGCTGATCAAAAACTTCAGCATGTTGATTTTCATATTCATCTTTGTTCATATCTATTTCAACTGGTACAACATTAGGATTTTGTTGTACCTCCTTCCTTTGCATGGATTTTTCATCAAAAATAACATCCCGGCTAATAATTACCTTGTGGGCAGTAGGATCCCACAGTCTATACCCCTTCACTATATCTCCATAGCTGAGAAAAACACATTTGCTTGACTTTGGGTCAAGTTTGGACCTTTTTTCTTTAGGCACATGGGAAAATGCATCACAACCAAAGGTACGCAAATGAGAGTAATCAATTGGCTTACAACACCAAACCTCCTCCGGAAATCTGTCCATCCAACGCAGTTGTAGGTGACCTGTTAATAAGATAAACAGTTGTATCGATAGCCTTTGCCCAAAACTTTTTATCCAATATGGCTGCACTGAGCATGCTTCTTGCACGTTCCATGATTGTGTCATTCATCCGCTCAGCCACACCATTTTGTTGTGGAGTATATGGTACAGTTTTCTAGTGCTTAATACTTTCCTGCATACAAAATTTATCAAATTCCTTGGAGCAATATTCACCCCCATTATCTGACCTGAGACATAAAATTGACTTGCCCAAATTCTTCTCTACCCGTGCTTTGAACTCTTTAAATTTATGCAAAGCTTCCGACTTCTTCTTTAGAAAATAAACCCACACTCTCCTAGAATAATCATCTATAAATGCCAAAAAATAGATGGCACCATTTAAGGACTGATTCGGGACTGGTCCAAATATATCCGAATGTATAAGTTGTAGAAAATCAGAACTCTTACCAGGGCTTGTAGTAAACCGAACCCTCTTTTGTTGACCAAAAATACAGTACTCACACAAGTCTAGATTGCAAGACTTAATCCCAAAAAGCATACCTCTGTCATGCATAATTTTCAAACCTTTTTCACTCATATGGCTTAGGCGTTGATGCCTTAGCATTACTACATCCTCAACAGAAGTTGTTGCTGCTGCATGGTTTGTCACCGTATCACATCATAAACGATATAGGGTCCCATAAGATTCTCCCTTTGCTACTACAAGAGCTCCTCTGGTAATTTTGCAGTAGTTGTTACCACAAGTGACAGAATACCTTAGCTTATCCATCATCTTGATTGAAAGCAAATTCTTCCGCAAATAGGGCACATGTCGCACATTACATAACATCCTTTCTCTACCATCATCCAACCTGATCCTTATGTCCCCTCTTCACACAATTTCTAAAGGATGATCATCACCCAAGTAGACCATTCCACCATAGTATGGTTGATATTTGTTAAACCAGTCTCTGTGGGGAGACATGTGGAAAGATGCACCTGAGTCCAAAACCCAAGTATATAATACAGATCTGCTGTTACTGATACAGAAAGCTTCACATGTTGTTGTCTCTCCTAAATCTGTTGTACTGGCCTCAGCTGATGGTTGAATTTGCTTTTCACAATTTTTTAATTGCCAACAGTCCTTCTTTGAGTAACCTGGCTTCCCACAATGCCAGCACTTCCCTTTCTGCTTATCCTTTAGACTTAGATCTGGACTGTGATCTACCTTGTTTACTCCTCTCGAAATATTGACCTCTCACAGATAGGGCTTAATTGGTTGAGGGTTCCAGAGACATTTTTCACCTCAACTCTTCTGCCAATAAAGCGGCTACCACATCATCAAATTTTAGAGCTCCTGATGATGCATTACTGATGGTCATCACCATATGATCCCAGGTGTTTGGAAGGGAACAAAGTAGGGTGATAGCTCTATCCTCATCCTCCATATTCACATTAACTGAAACCAGTTTACTAATAAGAGTATTAAACTCATTCAAATGATCTGCCACGGATGAACTTTCCTTCATCCTCAAGCTATAAAGCTGTTTTTTCAGAAAAACCTTGTTTGTTGCTGATTTTGTCTCATACAACTTTTCAAGCTTTTGCCAAAGGGCTTTCGCGGTCTTCTCTTTAGCTACATTGAACAAGACAGAGTCCGCTTGGCAGAGACGGATTGTAGAGACCGCCTTCCTTTCCAGCGTTGCCCACTCCTCATCTTTCATGCTACTTGGTTTACTCGCAACCCCTTTCAAGGCTAGAGCTTGGTCATTATGAACCAGCAAATCCTTCACCTTCATCTTCCATAGAGCGAAGTTCCTGCCATAAAAATTCTCAATCTCGAACTTGGTTACACCTCCTGTCATTGTTTCAGCTCCCACTCGCACAAAACCTTAGGCTCTGATACCAGATATTAGGAAATATTTAAGATTTTATACCTGCAAGTAGAAAACACAATAACAGAGAACAAATTGCAGCAACACAAGTAACATAGAGATTTTACGTGGAAAGCTGCAATGTGCAAGAAAACCACGGGGCAATGGCAACTTCTTTTATTGATTTCAGAAAACTTTACATTCACGCAACCCTCACATGCAAGGGATCATTCCCCTTTTATAGAGCAGAAAAGGAAGACACCGAAACTGTTTTTTTCTTCTCCCAAAAAAAGCCTTTGAAAAACTGTTCGTTTCCACTCCCAAGGAGAAGTGTCTGAAACTATTCGTCTTCCGCATCGAGACGTCTGGTCTAGATGTCTACTGCCTAGACGTCTCTGGCCTAGACGTCTGCTGCCTAGAAGTCTAGCAGCCCAGACATCTGCTGCCTAGACGTCTGCTACCTAGATGTTTGGCCTAGACGTCTAGCAGCCCAGACGTCTAGCCTAGACGTTTTGTTGCCTAGACGTCTGGATTAGACATCTGGCTTAGACGGTTGCTGCCTAGACGTTTGGCCTAGATGTCTAGCAGCCCAAATGTTTGGCCTAGACGTTTGCTGCCTAGAATTTGCTGACTAAAAATTCTGGATAGTGACTTCACTTCCTAACAATAAGTTCTTGCAAGGATACACGGATTCAGATTATGCTAGATCTCTAGATGACAGGAAATCAACGTCTAGATACATATTTCATCTAGGATCTGGACGTGTCTCTTGGCAGAGCAACAAGCAACAAGCAATTGCACTTTCATCCACAAATGCAGAATATCGTGCCGCACAAGGAGCTATGTGCGAAGCAATATGGCTATGTCGCATTCTTTCAAGTATGGGTCTTCAAAAAAATCTTCCAATACACTTGAAATGAGATAACCAAGGTGTTTTGAAACTACTCAAGAATCTAGTGTTCCATGAACGAACGAAGCACATTGACACTTAGTGTCACTTCATTCGAGACGAAGTTCCAAAACACAAGATCCAGCTCCAGTACATTCCCACCGACAAACAAATCACGGACATTTTCGCTAAGGCACTTGCACGTGTCAAATTTGAGTTGTTTCACAACTCTATGTATTTCAAATAATGTAATAAGGGGGGGATGTTAGTTTATTATTTATTACATTATTTTAATATAGTTTAGAAATAGGGTTCTAGAAAAATAACGTGCATTATTAGTTGGCAAATTATAAGCCAACGTGCACCATTTATAAAATTAGAAAATAGTTTTATTTTGGCAATGAGAATACTTTATACACCATAGTTAGCTAGGTGGGTAGGATTGAAGATCACTCTGTGACAGGCTAATAATAGCCTCTACACTATATAAATTCATGCAATTATGGAATAAAATGTGTTCCTCTTCCAACAACATCATCAACAGGTCATACACATTAAGATTCATATGCACTATACATGGAACCTTGCATTGGAGGGGCAAGTTGTGATTACACATGCACCTATTGAGTATCAACATGAGGATATATTCATCAAACTCATGTCAGAAGTCACCTTCATTAGACTTCTTGGTCATCTCGATATGCGGCAATTGCCATTTAGGTAGGATGTTCAATAACGTCTCCTCTCCATGATGTTGGTTCATATTGAGAGGTCATATTGGAATATGTGTAATTGTCACTTATGACCATGGGTCCGACATGTGTAGTGTTTCATTGTATTCTGTGATGGGTCTAAATGCCTATCATCACTTTGCATTGATCTTTGCAATACCAACAGACCAATAATATGTCTATATTTGATGTTCTTAGGAACCATGAAATATATGTGCAAGGAATAAATACCTCCACTCACAAATCACTCTAACATCATATTCAATTCCTCCTTTTCAATCCTTAGGATATTATTTGGTGTATTGAGACACTACTATATATCTTGTATTATCTTTGTGTGCTATTGTTATGGTTATTTCCATTTCAGGAATCTTGGTGATGTTCCATTCATTTCTCCAATAGTTGAGCTTGTGAAATTCTTCCAGTTTATACTATCATAGGCACAAACTTCAAAGTAAAATAAGCATGTAAAGATATACTCAATATTATGCAGAAACAAATTGCACAAACTTGAGTTCACAATTTGTTTTGTATATGACTCGTCTTATAATGCAGAGTCTGCTAAAAATACCATAGATGAAAACAAAACAAGGCCATTGAAATTAACTCTGGTTCAAGTTTATGTACTTTCACCAGAAAATATTCTTCACAGAAATGAGAGTTGTCTATATTAGTCTCAAAAAGTAACTAAAATAACTTGCATAATCCATGACCTTGACTAACTCCTAGTAATTGTGTTAGGTACCTAGGGATAGGAATAAGGGGATATGATATTATAATGTGTATGGGTATTATGGATAGTTGGCATAGGCCACACGTAACCCAAGGTTGATTATATTATAATAATGAGTGGGACAAGGGTTTAGGAAGATGAAGGGTTTACGAAGATGGATATATAAAGAAGGGATATTGTCATTGTAAGCAATTCATATCAAGTATTCTTTTCACAGTGTTGGCTTGTGCAGCAAAATAGAGTGATTCCTTCTTTAAGGACTATTTTTGGTGTTTCCCTACCTCAAGGGTGTTATAATATTATATATATCTATGTCTATATTTGTGTATTGTTATTGTGCATAATTATTTGTAGATGGATGTTTGTTATTCTTACATATTGATGAATAAATTTTGTTAATGAGAATAGAGGTTCATAACAAATGGTATCAAAGCAACGATTCTGGCAAAGTGGGGATTGTTTCTTTTGTAGATTGCAGAATTAGGGCATTTTTTCCCCAAAAAACATCTCATCTTGCGGGAGCTATATCTTTTTTTCTAGCAGTCATATTCAATTCTTGCACCACCGTATAGATCGTTTCAAGTACTACAAAAACTATAGGTCATATGTTAAATTTTGATCAGTATTGGAGTTATGACTATTTGAAGTTGGGCTACAGACGTTTTTTGGCTGCGTGGAAATTTGTCAAGAAGAAAAAAAAATCACATTTCTCAATTTGGCAGTCCAATTCAAACAATTCTTGTGCCATTTTGCTTGAAATTTGAAGAGCTTTAAAACAAGTGGTTATGCGAAATAATCCAAGCAATATTGAGTGAGATATGACCCTGTGAATTCAGCCTTCCAAAACAAGGGTAGTGACGATTTTTCAAATTGCAGGGTAGGCAGATCAGTTGCAGTTTATTTTGTTCAGAAGAAAATTTGCATAACTAATTGTTTATAGCAAGGAATAGATGAGATTGAGAAATTTTATTTTTGAAGAAATCCCAGTTCATTAAACCCTAGCTGCTTTGGAAGAGTTTTTCTTTTGGGGTTGAGGTCATGGAGTTGTCAATATTCACTGGAAAGAATGATATTGATGCTTGGGAATGGCGGTAAATTTTTAAATCATTAAATCCTCTTAATTCTAGATGGAAAAGTAAGTTTTTTTGTAGTTCTTTGGGAGGGGAAGCTTTATCTTGGTTTATAAACTTTGAGTGTGCCAATAATTTTACATACACACAAGAATTTGAAGTTGCATTTTTAAGCAAATGGAGATTGGAGAAAAATGATGAAAAGATAGCTAGGCTCTAGGATGAACAAAAGGAATTAAAAATAGAAATGAAATGAAATGAAATATTATTAATGTCCACGGTGGGCCAAAATAAGACCCAAGGGACTATAAGAAGGACAATAATGACTGCCATCTAGCAGGCTAAAAATCCCAACAAAGAAAAGAACTAAGATAAATACAAGATGAAACCCGACAACCAGGCCAAAGAGAAAGGGAAAAGAAAAGGGAGAGCAGAGGGGGGGAGGGCTGCAGTCCAAAAGAGAGGAGTGCACGCCAAGAAGAACGGAGAGAGAGGAGGGGGGAGGGAGCAACCCAGGAGGGGCAAGCTCCAAGAATCCCCTAGAAACTAACATATGAGGCTGAAGTAACGGAGATGAAGCTGAAAATTCCATGATATGTCTCAACCCATTGCTAGTTGGGAACCCTGACAAACTGCGGGTGCACTGTCTAGTGACCCTACTTCTGTCCGAACTGGATGATGTGGGGCATTTCCGGCCGGAGTCACCTGGGGCGGAGGCTAGTGAAGTATGTTGTGATGAGCCGATGTTGAGGAGGGTGAGATCCATTTGGAGAAATTTTATGTCGTCGAAGCCAAGTTATCTCCCTAAGAAAGAGTGCAAGACACCACTGGTCCGAGTATCTGAAGAAGGTAGAAACAGATCGACAGTTGTCCCTGAAAAGGCAATGGAATCTATCCCGGATATCATAATAAATGGGACAACAAAAAATAATGTGATGAAGAGTTTCAACTTCACCCAAGGAGAAAAACAAGCAAATCCGCTCCTCCATCGAAAGATGTTGATCTAACTCAATCCGGAGTTGGTGAGAACACACCCTGAGTTGCCCAATAGTGATCCGAAGACTATGCATTGTGTGTTGCTGAAGATATTGTGGAGGAACTATTCTACCCTCCTGTATCTGTAAGAAGTGCTCATGGTAGAAAGACATCTTGGGGGAAATAGGGGCAACAGGAGAGATCCATGTGTATCTGGTGTATTGGAGACTAACATCCTTCCGGATCTCGTGGAGCATCTTCTGCATTTGAATGCTGGCTAGGAAGGCAGAAACCTGAAAATACCAACTCCTCCGCCCTCCCCGAGAACTCGGAGAGAGTTCCATCGAGGAGCGAAGGGTGAGGTAAGGGTACCGCCGGCAACTTGCAAGGGTATCTCCTAAAGTATGGATCCTATGAAGATAATCGATAATCAAGAAGATAATATCAAGCTAGAGAGGAGAAGCCCCAAACTCTGCCAGACTAATAGAGCAGGGGACTGTACCCTTGCAACGAATGAATCGTCGAAGAAATAGTGTCTAGACTCGTTCAACCTGTGACCACTCAATCGGGCCAAGACTAGGACCCCAAACCACTGACCCATAAGTAATAGTTGGCTTGACCAAGGCGTCAAAGATCCTCATCTTCACAGGTTTATCCTGAAAATGTGCTTTGAAGCAATTTCTCTCTAGCAAAGATAGAGTTGCATACCCCTTACACACCCGGGCCTAGGTAGCGGGTTTCATATCAAAAGTGGGACCAGTGAAAACAACCCCTAAGTACACATAAGAGGTGGTGATCTCGACCTCCTGACCCTAGAAAAGGAAGTGGAGATGGGATAGAGCCTCTTTGGTAATATTGAATACCATAACCTTGGTCTTAGAAAGATTCACCGTCAACTGTCTCGAGTCACAAAAAGCGGCAAGAGTGTTCAAATGACGCTGAAGCCCCTCAGGGGATGAGGCCAAAAGAACAACATCATCAGCAAAGAGGAGAATAGAAATCAGCACATAGTGAAGAAGGCAACCATCCTCTGGGTGAGTGTTCTCCCTAATAAAAGTCTCAAGCTCATCGATAAAGATCCCAAAAAGTGTCGAGGAAAGGGGGCATCCCTGTTTCACTTCTATGGTGCTAAGAATAATGGCTGAAAGCCCTTGAGGGGAGCGAAACCGACCTTTCATAGTCTCATATATACCGTGTTACTACTATCAAAAGTTGCCCAGAGATGCCAACTGACCGAAGCCTCTCAAGAAGTAAATGCCGAGGCACCATGTCGAAAGCTTTCCTAAAGTCTACAAAGCAACAATAAACCTTCGAGGACCTGGAAAGCACCTCCGCAATAATAGATCTGAGGACTAGAATGTGATCTGTGGTCTGGTGATCTTGCCGAAAACCAGCTTGGCCAAGAGCCCTGAAACCCCCCTCCTCCTCCAACCTTCAAGAGAGAAGCACATCCAATTTTGTGGCATAGAACTTGGCAAAGATATGCCCAATCATGATAGTCCTGTAGTTATTGGGTTCATGGGGATCACCTGCTTTATGAATGGGGTGAATGATATGCTGAGTCCAGGAATTTTCAAGAAATTGGAAGGTGGAAAAGAGAAGGATGGTATTGTGCAAGTTGAAGGAACCACGGCTTTGGTGTCAAATAAGCCAAACAGTGATCAAAAGGATTTATTTGATTCTAAAAATTCTATTTTGCAAGTTCATGGCTGCATTCACAGGGAAAAGGTTATTATTTCCATTAACCCTAGCAGCAGGTACAATTTTATTAATATTGCTTTTGGCTAGAAGGTTGCAAGTTCAAGCAACAAAAATTATAGAAAATAAAGCCTGAAGGTAGGAATGTTCAGAGTTTTCACGATTTGAAGATCGCCATGGATAAATATGTTCTACTTTCAGATTTTTATGATATTGAGATGGATGAGTTGGATATTGTTCTTGTTATTCTTGGTTGGAATCTTTGGGTACTGTTGACGTTAATGTGCAAAAGAAGTTTATGAAGTTATGGTATAGAAAATAGAAGATAACACTGCAAGATATTTCTTAGCCTAAGGAGTAAGGATCCAAGGTAAAAACAGGAAGCTATTGCAAGGAAAAAAATTGAAGAAGCAAAAGAACCTGAAACAAAGTTTGAGGAGGCAATAGCAAAAATCAAAGAAGAAGCAAAAGCAGAGTCCAAGGACAAACCAAAAGATGAGAGCATGACAGAAGAGCATAAAATAGAGCAACATTATGTTGAAGAGTCAAAGAAAGAAGAACATCAGGCTAAGGTTGGAGCATATCGCCCTCCACACCAACATGAGGCAACAATCTTGGAGGCAGGGCTTAGGGCATCAACATTATTATGGATCTACATGGAGCCAACAGAGCAGTTATGGATATTCAAGTGGCACAAGGGCAGCTTGGCATCATCGCAAACCACCACCAATCAAGATTTCACTTGGATGGATGGATGATCAAGATTGGTACCAATTGCTAACATTGCTTAGCAAATCATATTATTTAGTTTCTTCTTATGTTTCGAGGATGAAAATTTTAAGGGGGGTGGAATGTTAGGTACCTAGGGATAGGAATTTGGGGATATAATATTATAATGTGTATGGGTATTATGGATAGTTGGCATAGGCCACACGTAACCCAAGGTTGATTATATTATAATATTATATTATAATAATGAGTGGGGCAAGGGTTTACAAAGATGGATATATAAGTAAGGGATATTGTCATTGTAAGCAATTTATATCAAGTATTCTTGTAACAGTCTTGGCTCGTGGAGCAGATTGGAGTGATTCCTTCCTTAAGGAGTATTTTTGGTGTTGCCCTACCTCAAGGGTATTATCTATTTCTGTGGATTGTTATTGTGCGTAATTATTTGTGGATGGATGTTTGTTATTTTTGCATCTTGGTGAATCAATTTTGTTAATGACAATAGAGCTTCGTAACACACTGCTTTAAGTGTCTTCATTCTTTGAGACTTTAAAAACTTACCTAGGTCTAACAAAACCTCTTACACAAATTTTTAGGGATTGTTACAGCCTCCAATAGCCGCAAACAATCTGTACATGTAAGGTAGGTTTTACCCTTAAAATGCCTACTATTCCCACATTCATGATTTCTTGTTCGTGGGACTCTAAAATGATCCTTGTTTCTGTCAAATATGTTCAAGATCTAATCTCCTTGTTATCTTAACTTGAAAACCCACCAAACAAGCTCTAATACCATTATCAGATATTTGAGAGTTTCTGCAACAACAAAAAAAAAATGAAAGGAGAGAAAAGAGAGAGGAGACACTATTAAAGAGGAGAAGAGTGAACTTTCAGTATATAGAAAAAATAGGCTTCAGATCTGTGGTTACATATATACAGTTCTCCCCATCAACTAAAATCTGAAACTACCTTAAATACCATCAGCTGCCTATTAATTGTCCTTGTACCCCAAACATAAACAGGCTGTCAAGACTCAATTTACTAGGAGCTTGGCCAAAGGATCAAAAGACAAAGAGGTTCATAAGCCTGTCAAGACTCAATTTACTAGGAGCTTGGCCAAAGGATCGAAAGATAAAGAGGTTCATAAGTGACCTAATATATATATATATATATATATATATACTGTAAGGTGAAAATATTCTTCGCTTCCACAAGGGGATCTCATGTGCCCAAGAGGCATGCTGGCTTGGTTATGACTTAAAATGTCATCTTTAATACCTTCGCCTTTATATATTTGATATTTCATATTATCCAAGGCATCTAACTCCATTTATTTCTTCCCTATTAAACATAAAAATTAAGATGCTTAAAGATAACTGGGAATACCACATTGAAACATAGAATTATGTTGTTGCAACTGGCTGTATGTATATTTTGTCATTGTTTCCATCCCGAAAATAATAGCAGTGTGTTACAAGACTATATATCAATGTTATATGTTCAAATAATGACTGCCTTAAGACCACAAATTTAAGAATTCTTGACTGTGTTAATAACATTGTTATAAAACTGCCAGTAAATATAAAGGGAATTAGGTAATGCAAGACTATATATCAATGTTATATGTTCAAATAATGACTGCCTTAAGACCACAAATTTAAGAATTCTTGACTGTGGTAGTAACATTGTTATAAAACTGCCAGTAAATATAAAGGGGGGAACTAGGTAATGCAAGACTATATATCAATGTTATATGTTAGAATAATGACTGCCTTAAGACCACAAATTTAAGAATTCTCAACTGTGTTAATAACATTGTTATAAAAATGCCAGTAAATATAAAGAAGGGAACTAGGTAATGCAATCTCCTTATTCTAAGTAAAAAAGATTAACAAATACATTTGATACAACTTCTTAAGAACATTTGCAATGCATATAAATAAAATTCTTACCTGTCCTCAAGTATGCTAAAAAGTTGGCCATATTTTCCATGTATGTCATATGGGACATAGGCTGCATCTTTCTTTTCTAAGAGCTCTCTAAATTCTTTCCATGAAATGTATTTAACCGCTGAAACTTCCTCTTCCTGAAAGGATCAAACCATACATGATAAAAACATGGTAATAGAAGCTCCGACCTTAATAAACATCAAGGAAACATTATTGGTGAGAGAAATATGGAAATATCAATTATTGAATTTGACCAATAAACTTTCCAATGACCTTCAGTTGTTCTCATGTTAACACCATATGCTAATTAACATCCAAGAAATATTAAGCATGAGTGAAATATAGGAATATCAATTATTCAAAATGACTATTAAATATTTTGATTAACTTAAATAGATCTTATGTCAACATCACATACGGGACTGAAAATTTGATATTTTGAGAAAACAAGTTATAAAACACTACAAATGCCAATTCTTAGGCAATAAAATTTGTATTCTAAAAGCCACGTCACAGATTCACATGCATTGTCCTAAAGCAAACCACAAGGAAATGTGCTGGTTGGCATTTTTATCTAAGTTTGGTAAATATTTGAAACTCTCAACTGAAGCACAATAATTAATTTCTAATAAGAATCCTAAGAATACTTTGTGGAAACATTTCGATGCTTATATCAGTTACCTAGAACACACATTTAATGAATCTAAAGAAGATGGATGCTTTATTCTCATGTCAAGAATCATTTCACCCTTGATAGAGTATCACGGCAATGCCTTGTATGCCATGGCACTCATACATTCATCAAAACACGACAAAATAGAATTCACTATATTCTATTCTCTCTCTTCATCATTACTTTTATCATGTTAGGGTTTATCCATTTTGTGTAACCTTTTAGGCTGTAATTTTATGCCATATGGTTGTTCCACTTTAGTGTAGTGCATAGGCACTAGGGAGGTGTCGAGGTAGTTAGTTGGAGGGAGTTGAGGATGCAACTACCTCCCCATTCATAGGAAGTTGTATAAATAGACCCCCCCATTCAAATGTATAGGGAGTTAGATGTAATTAGACATGTATTCGTGAGGAGCAAGTGCAAATAATAAGAATACTTTTGTTCAACGATTGTTGTGTGTAGACTTATGCTAATATTGTGCATGTGCCTCTGAATTGTTCTTACTGATATACAATGTTGTGCATGGTCATCTGAGTTATTTCCATTTATTCATGCTTCTTGTAGATACTTGTGTCAGGTCATCCGACCATTGTACAAGGCCATCTAACTGTTGTGCAAGGTCATTTAGACATTTGTTGTTTCATACTATTGTGCAAGGCCACTTGGGCATGTCCTAGTTTGTGTTGTCATTGTGCAACGCTATGTGAGGGTGATAAGTTGTTTCTAGATTTGAGCATTGTTCCATACGAGTGTGAGATGTTGTGATGATGAAATCCCCTGTCATATTTCCTTCTTTGCTCCTTCAATTGCAGAATATCACTGTTGTGCTATATTTGGTGTCGTTGGTGTCTGAAGTTCGAAACAATGACCGCATGGGCATTGAAGGCGAGAGAGGTGGATGACAGATAACCTGATGCGAGGACATGGGAGACGTGGACACGTAAGGACAAGCAAACAGCCAATGAGAACAAGTTTGAGGATTGCGTAACAGCAAGTGCAAAGAAATTATGAACATGCAACACACATACGAGAGTTGCATGTCAGGGACAAGGAGTTGCATGATGGCAGTGGATTAAGTGGCGGCAGCGAAGAAGAACGTGACGATGAAGCAAGCAACACAAAGGAATTGCATGATAGCAAAGTTGGCGATGCACGAATTGCCAAAGTGCTGAAGGAAATTGCTAGCGAGGAGATATGCGCACTAGAAGTTCAACGTGTGTGAAACCCTCAGAAGGAGGAAATTTTGGACAAAGGAAGTGAAGAGAGGTGGCCAACATTGTTATTGGCGACATAGGGTGACACACAAGCGGAGACGCAACATGCAAACAAAGGTCAGGCCGACAAGAATGTCCGCGCAAGTGGTGAAGGAAGCGCCAACATGGATCATGCGCAGGACGAGGCAGAGCAATTGGTGACTCTAGCACAAGTGTAGGGGACAGTGCCTAGAGGTTTGTGGGACAAGAGTCAAGCACAAGGGCAACCACAAGAGAGTGTGCTCAAAAGACCAGGACCAATGCTCGTATATTCGCAAAGGGGAATGCGAAGTGTAAGCACACCAGGAAGCAGTCGACAATTGTTTCCAGACGACCAATTGCCAACTGAAGGTTCATTAAGTAGAGAGGAGACCAACGAACAACCACCACCAATGGCAAATATTGTTGCAGGCTTGCAGCAATGGGTAAGCAGAAATGCCCAAAATTCATAGGAGACGACAGGCACAATCTGGAACACCATATCGAAACATGTGAAATGATATGTTAGGCAAATGGAGTAATCGACTAGGATGCTTGTTTGCAACAATTTCCAGCAACATTATGCAACGTGGCAATTGATTTGCATTTGAAGAGAGAAGAACCCTTCACAGATTGGGTTGAGTTGAAGATATAGTTCAACAACGAGTTTCGACTACTTCGTGACGATATGGAGATACTTGGCAAAATTTATTCAACAAAGCAAAAAGAAAGATGAAAATATTAAGTCCTACAACTATTGTCTAAAGGAGTCGACCGTCAAAATGGAGGTGAAACCAGCCAATGGGTTATAGAAGCAATGGTTCTTGGACGGGCTATGGCCAAGATACAAGAAGAAGATGAAAGTGGTCCCGCCAACCACATACCCAAAAGCATTTGATCATGCATTGAACCTGGAGAGTGAAATGAAGATGGCAACGACATGTGGAGGAAGCATTAGTCACAATCAAGATGACAATTATAACATTGATCAAGAAGATCTCAATGCAACAATCCAAGCCATGCAGAAGGCCCTGGAAAGAATGATCAATGATGTGAAGACAAAGAAAAAGAAAGAGAAGAAAGACATTTGGTGTTCAGACTGCAAGTCCGAAGGACACAAATATAAATTGTCCGAAGAAAGCATATTGTGAAATTTATGAAATTGAAGGTCATGCAATTGCGGACTACCTGTTCAACTTGCAAAGTGCGAGGCACCAAACAATGATGGTGCAGAAAGAAGAAAAAGAGGAGAAACTGCACTTCAAAGAGCAAACAAGGAGCAACTGGTGGCAAATATTAGAACAACCGCCAAGGAAGACAACAACTTTGATGAAGAAGTCGGACCAGAGGAATTAATGGTGAAATAAGGTTATCATATAATTTAGACAGAAGGCCAATAATCCAGTGCAGAAGATGTCAAGAGGGGGAACACTTTGAATGAAATTGCACAAATGCACTAAATAGAGGAACTGGGAGCAACACAGCAATCATGTGTAGATGATGTGAACCTGGCAACCATAAGGAGGTGAATTGTCCAAATAAGGCAAGTACAAGTAACTTGCAGAATGTCAATTTCATTGACATAGAAGAGCCTCAATTGGACCAGCAATAGGCAAACAAAGAAAAACACATGTTGGCAGTAACTCGGGCACAAGCAAAGAAGATGGAGCAATACCCAAACCTTACCAAGGAGAAGGAGAAATGGCAGGAAGCACACGTGCAGTTGGACAAAGAGATGTGAAGAACCAACAAGAAGTTGAACAAACCCGTTGTCAATGACCAGGAGGAAACATCATCGAAGAAATTGGTGACGCAAGTACTGGACACAAATGTTGTAGTGAAGATGTCTAGTTTACTATACGCAATACCAAAGCTTTATGTGACAGTTGGAGAAATAATGCGGATGAGGAAAACAGTAGAACTGCAACACCAAGTAGAGGTGAGGAAAGTTGCAAATTTAGTATATCGACCTAACACTGTTGATGACTAACGCCGAGAAGAAACCAACATTAATCCATATTGAGTTGCTAAATCACAAGCTAACACAAGTAATTGTAAATGGGAGTTCGAGTGTAAATGTATTGCCCGAAAAGGCATGGAAGGAATTAGGGGCACAATTTTTACGGTCTCCCAATTTCCGACTATATAGCGCAAAACAATACGGCACCAAGATGAAGGGTGTCTTGACCATAGTTACAAAAATCCAATCCAATCCGACTTTTTCTGATTCAGCAGGGTTGTCAATTCAAATTGCATCGAAATCCCGATTTTTCAAAACTCGGAGATTTTTGCTGATTTTTTCCAAAAAAATCGGCGATTTTTGTTGATTTTTTCCAAAAAATTATGATATGCATGAAAAAACTTTTTTTCAATGAAAATTTGCATTTTCTTCCTTCTCTTTTTGTTGATTCCCAATTTTTCCTGATTCTTTTTCCATACCGATTCAAATGCGATTTCGATTTTCTCAACTATGGTCTTGACTCGAGCAAATATTCATTATAGATTTCGTAGTGATTGCTATGCAAAAACCAGCCTACGATACACTGTTGGGCACAGTAAAATTTAAATCACAATTGGGAGGATCGTCTAACATTTAAGAAGGGATAGCACAAGTATGTGATAAATTTTAAGAATCAGTCTGTCAGCAAAGAGTTAGCTAAGTCTGGTGAATCTGTCGACTTGTCATCAAATAGGTAAGCTCTCTCTCATGCTAGATTACTCAATAACGCTTGCAAAATGAAAGAAGGGGGGCTTATTTAATGCCTACCTGGGCCGTTCCGAGCGGTTCCTAGGACAGCGCACCATTACAACCGCCACCCCATAATGTTTGCATGGATTTATTAACCTAAGGTCTAAAGTACATTTTTATTAGTATTTCATTTCATGTACATTTCAGCCTAATTTCACTTTAATTTCATATACATTTCATATCAATTTTGCTTTGTCAAAATTGCAAACAAACTTTGTACAACTTTTATTTCTTCTTTTTCTAAGAAGCAGTTTTACCGCCTACATCTATCCTCCTCTTTAAACCAGTCGACATCCTCGTCAACGCTTCCTGTTGTTGTTGCTCATCTGCACTAGACTGCTTTTGTTGAGAACCAACAATAGGTGCTCCACCCATATCGGTTATCTAGAATCATAGGGTTTCTCATTCATCCTTTAGTCTCTTCGCATACTTACTAAAATGAAGAAATTGTAGCCCATAGTGATTACCTTCTCCATTTCGGCTAATTGCATTGTCAACTCCTTTTCTCGTTCAGTAGCACCCTTTTGTATTCGTTTCTTCAACTCAGCCCCAATTCTAGTTGTAATAGCCAATTGTTCATCTCTTTCAGCAATGATTTGATCCTTATGCTCTAACTCCTTTTCTCGAGCTTTGTGCATCTGTGATCTTACTGCCATCTCTTCCTTATAATTCACAACGATCTCATTCCACCTCTCCATCTCCCTCTTTGTCACAAGTTCATTGTCTTTGGCTTTCAACTGTTCCTCATAATTCTGCCTTAGGCTGGCAATCTTTGTCTCAGCTTCCTTTTTCATAGCTTCTGCTTCTCTCCTCATAGCTTCCATTTCCTCTTTATGCTGGTTATCTCGCTCCTTGGATTGGTGTATTTTTTCCAACCCAACTATTAACCAGTCTATCCAATGAGTCAAAAAATTGATCCGCCTATACACTGGTGCCAATTTTGGTGGAATCTTCCTATATTCCACTTCAGTTGTGTATACTCAACAACGTTGCAAGGTACCTGCATCTATGTATACTCTCCTTGGTAGCCTATAATTAGTTGGCACACCTTCTAGTAGCTCCTTTATTCTCATCGTGTTCGTCACTTCTCCAGCCTGTAATTCCCATGGTTCTCTCCCATAAATTTCAGTGAGCTTCTCTTCGCACATCCTCTTGAGCCCACTATACTACTTTCTCCATTTCATTGTAAACCATGGACTGCCACTGCTTAGTTGTATTACACAGCCCATCCTAAACCATAGTCGTGCCGAGTCAAAAACCTACATCATCTTTCCAAAAAATTCATCCACTTGATCATCAGTTTGGATTCCTTCTTCCTCGGACCATCCAAAACTAGGCACTTCAATAATGAAATGCTTCTCTGGTACTTGGAATGTCTCTTCCTCTTCCTGTTCCATATTTTGTTCTTCTCTATTTTCTTCCAGCTGTCCGACTATTCAGGATGTACTACAGTTTTTTGTAAATGCGGCAAACTTTCTTCGCTAGCTGATTTTTTTTTGCTACCTCCTCTCCTGATCACTCTTCTCTTTTTCTAAGTTTCTGGTGCAATCTCAACCTCCTTGCCCCTTTCTAGATCTTCAACTCTAGTTTCTCTCCGCACCACTATTTCTTTTAACAAACCTTAAGCTCTCTGAGAACTCAAACTGCTCTATACTTGGCATAGTTGGTGACGCACAAAAATCCACTTGTTGTGCCCATTCAACAAGTCCTGGCAATTCTTCCTCCACATTGCCCGTCACTACTGGTTCTTCTTGAACCTCTTCAATTGGTTGTGCCTTTACTTCTCCCTGTTGCTGCACAATCTCTTCTAAGGGTTGTCATTCTTACGACATCAACCTTTCCTATTCATGTTGTCTCCTTATTCGAACAAGACTTATTTGTGGTCCTTCCTCCCTTCTTTCTTCTTATTGTTGCTCCTGAAGCAACTCTCTTTGTTCTTCCTAAGTTACTTCCTCAGTTTTCTGCAACTCAACTTCTAATCTCCTCTGCCTTTTTCGTCTAGGTATTATTTCTTCCTCTAAAGCATCACTATCCTCCAATGGGACAAAATCTGTTCTTTTCAGGATTTTCTTAGTCCTCACTTTCATTGGAGTGGACTTCGCTATTGGCACCGCATTAACCCATCTCAATACTATGGGTTCATCATCTGACAACTTCCTTGGAGCAGTCAGTCCAGGAAATTCCATTTTGGCGTAAGATACTGCATTTAGCATAATTCCAATGGCATGGAATGCCATCGAAAAATCTTAGTCTGCCAGCCTCAATAAATTCCTAATACGGTATGACAAGTACGATGCCCAATCATACTGTACTCCTTGTGAAATGCCTTGCACATATTGAGCTAGCCATACCGACATCTCAGAAGACCTAGTTTCTCCTGACAATTTGGACATCATGATGTTCATGGCCCACCGCAATTTCTCATTCTTCAATTCACTTTGTTTGATGCCACGACTTCCATGACCGAAAGTCTTAGTAACTTCCTCAAGAGTAATGGTTGTAATCTCATCAATTGTTTTATACCACTTCTCTTGATCTGGATGCTCCTTCCTTACCAGTATTTCTTGTTTCGGCAACCCTAATGTCTACCAAAAATTATTTTCTGAAAACATGTCCTTAATGTATTGATTTCCAATCTTCATGATGCTTATATTTTCATCTACATCATAAGTCTCAAGCATCTGCAACAAATAATCCTTTAAAAAATCCTTATCAAACATTGGTATTTGCGCAATACAACTCACTCTTACTTGTGTTAAGGCAGCTTTCAACAGATGACTAGGTGGGTTCTCTTGCCACCACTTCCGACAAAATTCTCCACTGGTTGAGACCATGTTATCTCCTTCAAAAGTATTTTCTCCTTCTCTTTTTCCAATGAACCACCCTGTTGTCTCTAAGACTAAGTATTGATCCATGTGATGTCTTCTTCCTCACATATACTCTAACGGTTGATGTCTTGCACCGAGTCCAACTCCCTCTTCTCTCCCTCGGTGTTCTCTTTGATGTAACAGGCCTGGTGAGTGTTGAATCCTTCGTGGTGCAATCCTTGCTAGGCGCTCCCGATAATTGAATCTCGCACTCATACTTCAACCATCATGCTTTCTTGCCTTCTATCATACAATGACTATAGTTGTACGACACTTTGTTGTCATTCGTACGGTCAATTATTTGCACTTGTACAGTGCTCCTTTCAATCGTACAGTGACGTTCTTCTGTCGTACGGCGGATTTTCCTCCTTCATATAGCAACTTTCCTCCACACGGCGATTTCCCATAGCAGTATTCTTACAATACTTTCTTCAATTTGCAGGCATTTACCTTGCAATCTCACCGTCAGCACATTTGTACAGCAACTTCTTCACTTAGAGTTGTTTTTCTTCTTGGCTCAACCGTACATATGGTAGCTTTCCTCTGCCTTCTCCTTGTGCAATTCCTCAAACCCTAGACTGCAACTTGTTTGAAGTCCTTCGAAGAGCAGGTGCCCCTTTGTGCAATTTTAATACGGAGGTTTCTAAAAAAATAGCCATTCTCCACTTGTACGACGTTTTCCTTGTCCATTTTAATTTATAAGTTCACTTTTGCTGCGCAAGCCCTTTCGTTCCCTTTTTTTTCTATTCTCGTCTCATTTTTTGTACGGTTGTTTGGCCTTTCGTACACCTATAGCTTTTCAACAGCTAGGGCATTTCCAATACCCTAATACTACTTCCCTTTCTATTATGCTTCGCTTTTTAGGTTTTAGATAGTTCTACAATGTTTCTTCCTTGACAATGTTTTTCTCCTTTGCAGCGTTCTCTTATTCGTTCAACTAATTTCATGCAACCCCTCCCACCTATTTGTAATTTCTGACTTGAGCGGGAAAGCAGTTACAACTGCTCCTTGGCCCCCACGTCATCTTCATGCATGCATTTTTTTAATTTTCAGCTTTCTTCTTCTTCTTGATGATATTTCATGGTCACTATACAAGTCGTACGGACACATTCACTTGGACATGTACGCTTTCTGACGACATGTCCTCTTGCCGTCTTGCTCGTTCCTCTGTTGTACGATCTATATGGTTGACTTCGTCCCCAAGAGGTGCATTCATACGATACCCCATTGTAACATGCTCTAAACTTGTACGATGCCCTACCGTACAGTCTTCGGAGTCTAATTGATTTGTATGCCACTCTGTCGTATGGTTACCTTCTTCAACTTGACTTGTATGGCACCCTGTCATACAGTCTTACTCATCTATTTGGCTTGTACGGCAATATGCCATACAATCCTCTTCTTGCCTTTAATCTGTATGACTGTCTTCCGTACGACTCCTACTTGCACTTCCTTGTACTAAGTCCCATTCCAGACTTGGTGATCAAGTTCGCCACCTAATTCCTTCACGATCTTGCTAAACTCGTCCTTGGACTTGTACTTCCTCATATCTTTGTTGGTTTCTTCCTTGGCCATGCATTCATGCCATAGCCCTTCCTTTGATTGTCGGGCAAATCTCTCTAACTTGGGACTGCCCTCTCCCAACTCTTGGTTGTCCAAGATCCGTCTGGTTCCTCAATTGTTCTGGAAGACGTCTTTAGTTTTGTTGTGGCCCTTGAGGTGGTCATGATGACCCAACTTGATGATCACGCACAAATTGATTGTTTCTAGATCAATGAATGGTCCTTGCGGCTCACCTTGTCGATCCTACGACCTAAGGATAGCAAGAGGGAAATTTCTTCCCCTCGAACCATCGATAGGGAGACCAAGCAAACTCCTCCCTTGGCTAGGTAGTCTTCAACCACCAAGAAGACTTGATTGTCTCCCCGCATTGCCTAAGCTACCTCCTTGTTTCGGTTCTTGAGGTCTACTAGGTTCTCTATTATGATTTCCTAGGGATAGTTCCTTTAATTATCTCAACCTTCGGTCTGCATTTAACAACCTTCTAATATGTCTATTTTCCTCTAGACATCTTTGTTCTTCAAAATGCGTTAGTGCCTCTATATATTACCTCAAGAAGTCAAAGCTCAAACTTGAACTACTGCTTTCCATCTAGACAGGAGGAACATCATCATTACTTGAATCCGTCACCCAATTCCTTCCATCATCTTCCAGAGATGTTGGTGCTTTTGGCTACTTCTTCCCTAGTTAGCCAATATGTGTCAAATCCTCATATTCCTCCTATGGCCTTTCTTCTTGCCTTGCACTTTCTTCACCTACTTTTTGTTGTTCAAGTTTTGCTTCCTATTCTTGTCATCTTGTAGTTGCTCATTCGTCTATTCTTTTTATAGTATCATCCAACTCCTGGATGATTTGTGTTCACATATTTGCATTATTTCTACGCAAAGTCTCATACTCTTCTTGCAACTACTACGTTTGATCCCGCATTCTTTGTTGTACGAGCCCAACTTGAGCTAACAAGCTATACCCTACTAACTCCTTGTTCCTAACTCCTTCATCGAGGGTCAATATTTCCTCGTATATCTTTGTTCTGTCTAGGAAGCATACATGCACCTGTATTCTTCTTCGTTCATTTGGGTGAGGTACTAATTCCTGTTGCTCTATTATAGTTGTGCCTCTATCTTCCGTAAAGAGTCCTCTCAATCCCAAATCATCTTCCTGATCTTGGTGATTCTCATTCTCGCCCAGGTTTTGACGATACTAATTATTCCCCAATTCTTGATGGTCTTCATCTTCTTCCTAATTAAGCTCATCATTTGTTTGGCTTGGCTGCCCTCATTCGCAAAGCATTCGTCATTGTATTCTTCTTTCTACTACTTCTAAATAAACAAACAAACATTGTTCTTTCACTTTATAGGGTTTTAATTTTGACTCATTTATTGTTTCGGGAACCACTGTCCCATCCAGTTTCTACAACTTCACCGCACCATTTTCCATCATCTCACTTGGTCCAAGTCATATTGTCATTATCTTTCCTAGCTTGATCTCTCTTTTGCCATCATACTTTAAAACCAAGTCACCTGGTTTCAACTCCATTTTTCTCAGGTGCTTATCATGCCACAATTTTCTCCATCATTGGGCCATTTCTACTACCCACTGCACCATAACTCTCTTTTCTTCCAACTGAATCAGAGCTACAAGCCTCTTCTCTAGCTTTCCTAGTCTCCTAAACGGTTTTCCATCGCTACCTCAAACTGGGTACCAAGAATTCTATTGGTACTACTGCCTCTTGCCCATACAACAATCGGAATAGCGTATGATTTGTAGTTGGCTTAAAGGTTGTCCTATATTCCCATAGGACTACTGGCAACTTCTCCCAATTTGCTCGTTCTATCCCATAGGTCTTATACATGGACACTAAGATTTTGTTCGTTGCCTGCCTACCCATTTGCTCTAAGATAATACGGACTTGACAGCAAATGCAAAATCTTGAATAGTTGTCAGCTTCTTAATTACTTCAATCACAAAGTCTTGAATTCAGTCGTCAACTTCTGAATTACTTCAATCCCGACAACAGCGCCAAATGTAAGCACAAGTGGCAATATTCCTAGTTTTGAGATGGTGACAATTTCAGGAACTGAATGGTACTTCACTCATGAGAGTGATGACACCGTCGTACAACATTCCTTGAGATTATACAGTCTCAACTTGTACAGCACAGTTCATCAGACAACACGAACTATAATAAGATACAATCCTTTCTACGGTCGTTCAATCCAACTTATCGTATGGCTAAATCCCTTGCATGGCACAGTACAGGACAATCCTAGAAATCCTTTCTCCCAACTTATGGTAGTAATTTGTACAGTAATCACATGTACAGAATCACAATGTAACACTAAACCTCTAAGAGGTAACAATCCTATATTGCCTTCGTACAATCCAGTTATCATTCGGCCTGCTAGTCGTATAGCTAAAACGGTTGTAACTCCCACAATCCGTCTTAGTCTTCTCTGCAACCTGCAAATGCTAACAACCCTATGGCAATGCAAACAACAACATTCCTATATCCAAACCATGGATTGAACACCCTGCAATACTAATCTAATACTGCATGCAACATTCTAACAATTGCATCCATAAACAATAACACAAGCTGCAAATAAGTGCAATGGCTGCATTGTATAATGATTCAATGATTGCTATAACAAGCAATAAATTGATATCAATATCCAGTCCATACGTAGTATGTATTCATTGCACTATTCTCCATACGCCTTAACAATCAGCTCTCTCTATATATACATACTAGATTACTCAGGAATGCTTGCAAAATTTAAGAAGGGGGTTTATTAATGCCTGCCTGGGCCGTTCTGAACAGTTCCCAGGACAGTGCACATTACAACCGCCACCCCATAATGTTTGCATGGATTCATTAACTTTTCCTAAGGTCTAAAGTACATTTTTATTAATATTTCATTTCATGTACATTTCAGCCTAATTTCACTTTAATTTCATTTGACATCATTTCTTCTAATTTCATATACATTTCATCTAAATTTTGCTTTATCAAAATTGCAAACAAACTTTGTACAACTTTTATTTCTTCTTTTTTTGAGAAGCAGTTTTGCCGCCTACAATGGGTGGAGGCAAGGGCATTGCCAGATAACCCCACAAAGAGCACTATGCAATTTTTGTATAAGCAAATAATTACAAGGTTCCGTGTGCCTCTTCAATTGACAAGTAATCGTGAAGGACACTTTGTCAACAAGATTATTCAGAAGCTAACTAAGGAGTTCAAAATCTTGCACTCATTATCAAGTCCGTATTGCCCCAGAGCAAATGGACAAGTAGAGGCAACAAACAAGGTTTTGTTTTCCATAATGTACAAAACACCTGGAATCAAGGATGTTGACTAGGAAAAGAAATTGCCAACGATCCTTTAGGCATATAGGACAACGTATAAGCAGTCAAAGGTTCGAAGTTGAAACTGTACAAAGGTCAAGGCACAAGTGAACCTTTCAACCTCAAACCAAGCAATGAAGAGCCAAGGGCGGGCAAACTAACAGTCGCACCAAGTCAGTTTTCGGAATCTTTTCAAGGAATCTCAATAAGAGAAGTTGGAGAATCTAGACGTACGAAGGAGTATGATGGTGCGAAAGAAACAAGTGGCTTTGAGGAAAGCAAACATGTAGATCAGCTGGCATTGTTGTACAAGAAGGAAGTTGCAAGTGACATGCAAATAACAATGGAACAGGAAGAGTAGGTGCTTAGATCCACTGAACACAAAAGGTTGTATGTGCATGTCAGGTTTTCCGACATTGAAGAAGAATGGAAATTGCTTGATGAACAGAGGTCAGATGACAACGAAAACATGCACCGAATGGCAACGATGCATGTTGGACGAGAGGAACCACCAAAGCAAGAGCCTCAAAGTGAAAGAAGTGAACTTGAAGAAATGAGTCTGTTAGCAGCCATTGGATGTGCATAGCAGAGAATACATGATGAAACAGCAATTTCGCAAAAGAAGCGAACAACTAAATGTTCGAATACGCAAGTTGCAAAGACAACGTGCGCAAGAATTGATGCGACTGCGACAAGATATACAAGCAACTAATAGGCGGAGTTTTTCAGGAAAAGGGACAAGCCCGCAAGATACTCCGAGAGGAGCATGGTAGACAAACAGGTGTTGAAATTACTTATGATCGTGTAATGAAAATTGACTTTTCGGAAAATTACTGCCTAAAACACCACCATTTTGGCAAATAGAACCTCGTTAGGATGAAGATTGCCAGAAGTCGAATGGCAAGATGTGCACGAAGTACCACAATAGACATTACCAAATGAAGGAATAGGTGATGGCAACTCAGGGAATGAGGCAAGTAATAATGTGTCCTTGACTGGAGCAATGCCAGTCCAAGCTCGGAATTCGAGAGAAGAAATAGACAAGGAACACCAAGGAAGAAAGGAATTGGCCAACAACTAGGTAATGTCAATCTATTGTAAAACATTGTTTTTTTTATGAAGTATCTCGTATAGAAGTTGAACTCACTTCAAAGGACAAGGAGGTTGTAGTCGTATGGCAGATGAACACGTGAAGGCGAAATGGGGAAGCCAAACACTGTTGGAGCCCAAGCCAAAAACAAAGGGAAGGTCAAAGTGTTGGCTACGGTCACTCGTCAAACAACCTGAACAATTCCTTGGGAAGTTTGAGCGGGTCATCAAGTCCGCCAAACAACTCAACTTATGTTTGCAAATGGAACTATTCAAGCATTCTGGGTGGGCCGACAGATCCCCCATGTCGTCTAGGACATCTCGGCTAAGGGGGGAGGCCGTTTGGCCTTTTTCCCCACCATCTGGGGGAACAATCTGCCCCAAACAGCCGCTAGGCTGTCTAGCCAGCAAGGTGGGCTGTTTGGGCCACCCCCTAGCCATCCAATAGGAACGACAAGCCCCCAAATAGCCCTTGGGCCGTCAAGATGAAGGGGAGGGTCGTTTGGGCTCTCCTAAGGCCGTTCAGGGAGACTATCTAATCTTCAGACTACCTTGAACCGTCAGAAACATCAGTCGATCCGATAGGAGGTGGGTCGTCTAGTAGTCAAGATCACTTGGGAGTAGTACAAAACCACCAAGAATCTAATGTTGAGCCATTCAAGGAATTTGTGGAGCCATCAGAGGTCCGGAAAAAAGATAGATGGGGAGCAGAACAAGTCAAGCAGTCTAAGAAAGATTTGAGGCAGGAAGGACAATTAGGGCGGCCAGGCAAGTCGTCTAGCAACCTAGGCTATCTAGGCCTATGCAGCAAATCATCTAGGCCAACAAGAAGCCTATTTGACCTCCTAGACCGCCCAGGCCAGCAACAGGGTAGGCCATCTAGATAGCCATCCAAGCCTTCTGGCCACCTGGACTGTCTGGGCCAAACTAGATTCGCCATTAGAGTGCAGGCGCGCACACATTCCCAAGAGGCACACCATTTGCAAGGAGTGAGGAGTTAAACTCCTAGAAAAAGACAGAAAAAATGTGTAGAACAAACAATTCCATGCAAAGCAGTTAAGGAAGGTGAAGTGGCAATTAAGGAGGAGTTGTCGCATGCAAGCCAAGTGTCCCCTTACCTTCCTCATCTTATAAAAAGGTACTAGGAGCTCTTGTTTGCTCATTCAAACAACCAAAGTTGAAGTGGAGCAGCAAGGAGGAGCATAAAGAAAGTGCAACTAGTAGTTGGTTCTACAAAATCTAGGTCACGGTCTAGGGCAATGTTCAGAGTGCCAAGGAGCGAAAACAGAGCAAGCCCACCATGGGAAATTGCAAGCAAAAGGAGAAGATGATTTTGCTGTAAAGGAGGAAGTTGCACTAGAGAAATCAAGTTAGGGAATGTGCTAGAAGAAGCAGCAACAAGGGTTTTGTTGATAACCCTTGCACACCAGTTGGTATTACTGCTTTTCTTGTGCAGGTGAGGAATACGTAGTAGGAGAGTGCAACTAGAAGCAAAAAACGGAGGAAGGAATTCGACAAAGAAAAACTTGCATGCAGTGAGGAAAGGACGCAAGGAAACAGAGGGGAGGGTCGTAGAAATTCTATGCAACATTGCTTAAGCATTGCAAAGAGCCATACGAGCCGTACAAACCATACATTGTATTGTTTGGAAGTGAGTAAAGTGCAAAGTTCAAGGCAAAAAAAAAGTCATAGAAGCAAAGAGAGAAGTCATGCTAGCCGTTTGAAGATTTGTTTGAGTTGTTTGAGCAAAGGTGAATACCATAAGGGTCGTCAAGAGAGTCGTACGGGTTTGTTGGCAGAAGCAAGTGGTCTGAAGACAGGTCATCGAAGAGCAAGCCATTTGGAGGAAGTAGGTCATCCAAAGACAAGTTGTCTAGGAGCAAACCACCAAAAGCACAATTGTCCTAGAATAGGTCATCCAAGTCAGGGTCGTCCTAAGTTGGGTCGTTTGGGACTGTGTCATTTGGAGTTGAGCCATCTAGGACTTGGTCGTCTGAGACTAAGTTGTCTTGGACTTGGTTGTCTAGAATCGAGTTGTAAAGAGTTGGGTCATTCGAAGCTGAGCCATCTAACTTCTAAGTCATTTGGACGAGCAAAGAGAGAAGGGCACGCAATTCAAACAGTGAGCAATACGAAGTGCGAGCATGCCAAGTGGGACTACAGTGGAAAAACAAGTCAGCTAGAAGACATACGTGTTGGAGATGTTACGGACGTACCATGAAGAGAAGAAATGAAGGTGGTGTTGGGTGACAAGGAGGTGCAAGTGTCATTTTCACCAAACTACTTTCAAAGGGTGTTTAGATTACCTACTGCCAAAAGCAACAAACCAATGAAGGAGGGAACCCATACAGGTTAAAGACATTCGTAGACAAGGTCACTAATCTTAGTCCAATATAAGTTGCAAAGTTGACAAAACATAGGAGTCGTGGAATGAAAATGCTACACCTGAAGTCCAATGAATTGCATTGTGCAATGAATGTCATAATATCCAAATTGTCCGACGAGCAACCAGCCTTAGATATGACCACTGGGTTCATACCGTACATGGAAGGAATAATGGCTGGAAAAAAAATTGATTGGGCAAAATTTTTATTTGACTGCATACAAAATTTTCTTTTGCGGTTTACGAAGAATTTATCAATGACATTCCATGCCATTGCGTTACTTGTGGATGAGACGAAATACGAGAAGATTCAGTTTCCTAAATTGGGTTTTCCTCAAGCATTGCCAAAAGGAGCGCCACATATTTTCTGTTGGGTTTTTGTAGACTGTTTGACCAAGACTAGAACGGCGGGAAAAGTAGCAACCAAAAATAAGGCTAAGACGACAAAGAAGCAAAAGACAGAGAAGGTGTTGTCAATTGAGTCATCAAAGGAAGAGGAAGGAGATGACACATATGCATTGGCCAAAGAAGGGTCGAATTCTCATGTTTATGGACATACACTCTAAAGGCAAACTACTTTGATACCACTGATTCAAAGTTCTTAGTTTCGGATCGTCTATCCTATGTTTTGTGAGCGATTCTAAGATTCTATCTTGAGTTCTATTGGTGGTTCTAAATTAGTTTCTCTCTTGCATATTTGTCATACTCATCTTTCTTACTTTAAAACTATGACTATTTTGATTGAAATCCACTATGCTGCAAGTGGAAAACCCTAATATGTAAGAGTTGCTTTGAAAATAGAGCTATTTCTATTGAAACTCACTATACCACAAGTGACAAACACTATAAATTAAATAGATTCTGAATAAGATAAAATAATTCTATTAATATCCACATATGGCCAAAGTAAGCCAATAGGACTCTGAAAAGAGTAGTTACAAATTACAATGCATTGTAGTAACCACAAAGTACTACAAAAATATGCTAAACTAGAGTAAAGGATCTAGTGTAAACTACTCTAAAATAGAACAACTATATAGAATAAAATTACTGCCTCAAGGGTTATCCAAAATAGATAAAGCCTAGCATGCTAGAAGTAATGATTAAGAGAGAGTTAGAAGTTGAGGTACAACAAAGATAGAAAGGAGCTCCAGTGGATCCAAGCACCGACATTAATCTATAGTGGGATGTAAAGCAGAAGCACAGTCGTTGTCATCACCAACTATTCCAAAAGGGCCAACATAGGATCTAATGATGCTCCCAGGCGAATGGCCAAAACTAAGAGGGCCTAGTTTGATAATCCTAGGACGACATGGAGTTTGGCCCCTCAAGACTCGTCTAGCATCCATGGCTCTAGAACCAATAGAAGAGCACAAGAAACTAGTATGTCGTGCCTGTCTATAGCTCCTTAGTATGTGAAGAGTGGTCAAAACCTGATGCCGAAAACCTGATGTCTTGTCTCATCGCAAGCAAGAAGAAAGAATTGAAGCCCTAGTAGCCACTCTTGTATGCAAAAAAGGGCACACAAATCTGTCATTAACATTTTGGATAGTTGTAGCTTCAAATGAGTGCTTATTACTCTTGATTGTAGAGTGAAAGAATGAGGTAATTAGTCGAGTAGTAGTCTATCTCCCTTGTAATAACTAACACCGAAGAGTGATAGCTTCCTTTAGGTAAAGAGCCAAACATCTTTGGTCAAGATAGTTGAAAAAAGTGGCAAGTAATCCACCTAAGTCGCTATGCAAGAAAGGGTACCTCCCTTAAATCTCATAATAAACAATACCCCTGAAGATGAAATTTTCTTTAGTCTCCACCTCTCAAATAGAGCAAAGATGACATACCCTATCCTCTCGAGGAATATGGTGGTCCATCTCCACCCGCAACTTATGTGAGCATACTCTAAGTTCGTAGACAGGGGTGAGTACATTCCCAGGGTAAGGGATGATGACAATCAGAATGACCAGTTACAGACCTTAGGCAATATGTATTTCAATGGCCAAGTCTAGACGTCCATGGATCAGACGTCTGAGTGCACTTGTCTAGACGTCAAGGCTAGACGTTTGGGGTAGACGTCACGACCTAGCCGTCATAGGCTAGACGTATGGGATTTGGGGATAGACGTCTAGGGTTTAGACGTCAACGACAGGTTTAGACGTCACAGGGTTAGACGTCTCAAGCTAGGATTTAGACGTCACAGGTTGAGGTTTAGACGTCTAGACGTCTGGTACAAGATTAGACGTCAAGGATGGGAGTTTAGACGTCCAAGGAACATGACGAGACGTCTGAGGCAAGGTTAGACATCTAGTGTTGAGGCTAGACGGCTAACCGTCTGACGGATGGTTCAGACGTCAAGGTCCAGACGTCTACAATCTGTAATTCCCAGTCCTCCGTACCCGCAATTACAACACTTGGTTCTCATCCTTGTTGCTGCATCCAACCTGCAATCAAGCATCAAAATAACCCTGCAACATTGCCAATTAGTGCTATCTGCAACACAACCTGCAATCACTTAGGAACCTCACAACATCACCACACACACAGAACAAGCATTCCGTACAAGAGCATTGGCATTATGAGCAAAATGATGATGATCCTTACAATTTTGAAGGGGGTATATATAGGAAGGCGAAGTAGTTACTGCAACTACTTCGCTCCCAACCGCCCAACCGTCTCTTAACCACTTGTTAGACGTCTTAATGCTAAACTAGACGTCTAAACACTAACCAGACGTCTTAACAAACTAGACGTCTAACCTGCCTAGTTAGCCGACTAACACAATGACGGTTGTTTTTGTCTTTTAGTGCTCAATGTACGTAATCAAGCCTTTACATTCATTGGCTGATTTTACAATTTAATAAGACAACATAATCAACATAGCATTCCAAAATTGTTATATACAATCAAAATTGTTTGGACATTGTCGTCAGCCAGTTCTTCATGGTTTGTCTTGCTTAGAACTGTTGTCTACATCTATCCTCCCCTTCGAAGAAGTCGATGTCCTCAGCGACTTTCTCCGTTCGCTTTGAGGGGTTTCAGCATCCGTGGGTACTGGGTCTTGTGGTATGGCAGCTTGAAATACTTTCTGGTACTCCTGGAGTTGAGCCTGCATGGCCTCACGTTCTTGCTTGAGCCTCTCGGAATACTTGTAATATTTGGCCCATTCAACTCCCAAGGCGTTGGCACGTTCTTCTGTTTGCCTGAGACTGGATAACAGTTTCGTCTCCCTTCGCAGAAAAATGTCTTTCATACGTTGTTCTGACACTGAAGGAGCAGATGTAGCTTTTTGTGCTAGCTATTGTTTTGCCAGTCTAGTTCTTCCTGCAAAGCTACCTTTTCTATTTGCCAACTGTCCTTTTCCTGCTTCCAAGCACGCTCTTGTTCACTCCTGTTAGCTGCAAATGCCTCTGTTTGCTTGATTAGCAATTCCTTTGCATTTTTAAGTCGTGAGACTTCATCTTCCAACTCGGAAATCTGTTGGTCCTTTTCTTCCAGTTGGGTTTTCAGGTCCTGTAAGTTCTGTCCTAGTCCCTGAAGTTCTGTTTAACTCCTTCCATCCTTGCCATTCCTTGCTCTAAGAGGTGATCCTTTCCCTCCAAGGCTTCATAGGCAGCTTGTAATTCTTTTTCAACTGCCTGCTTTGCTGAGTGCACACATTTGATCCCTTCTCCTAGCCAACTCAACAAATGTGCAAGGAAATTCAACTGTGTATAAATTGGCAGTAATTCAGGTACTATCTCTACTTGTGAGCCTTGCTCCACAGGATGTTGAGGAGGATGAATACTGTGGCCACAGACATATACCTGTGCTGTCTCCAGATAGAGGCTTGGTGTCTTTTCAGGCAATTGTTCTACACCCTCCATAGTCTTCAAATTGCCAGTGGGCAGTGACCAAGGGTGGGACCCGTATATGCTGGAAATGTCCTTGCGCCAAGGTCCTTGTGCCGCCCACTTCACCAATCGGTCCAACTCATCCTCTATCATGCTTTGCCACTTCTTCCATTGACCCACACATGCCATTTCAAACTGCAAGCGTAAACTGTCCATAATGCCTCCCAATTTCGCAAAACAGTTTACCGCTTGTTGATCCATGGAGTCTGATGGATCCATGAGGTTGGGTATCTGTACAAGAAATTCTTCGGCCCAAGCATCCTTTTGTTTCTCCTCCTGAACTACTGCTTTCCCTTTATCCGATTGATCAACAGTTGGCCTATCTGTCTCCTCTGTGGCTACTCCAGGCTGTACTGGAACCTGGCTGTTCTGGCCTTCCTGCTGCTCCAACTGTTGAAGATCTATTACTTGTGGGGGTTGTTCCCCTTCTCCTGTGGGGATTTCCATTTCCCTTGACACCTCCACTTCTTCTATTACAATGGGCTTTTCTGCCTCGGGTGCCAATCGTCCCGTATCTGGTGGTAGGCCCTCCTCTACCCCAGGATTATTACTTGCTCCCGGATTATTTGTGTCAGCTGATTCTTGAGCTGCTGCAGCCAACATTTCCTCCAGTGAAAATGTGCTCAATGTGTCTGCTAGTGAAGTTGGTCTCGCCAAAGATTCCCCAATTGGTTCGGGTGAACCTGTGCGGGTCCAAAAGTCAGCCTCTGCCAAATAATCTGTGGGTCCAATCCATGCAGCCGTGCTGGTTCCGGCTGTCTGCTCATGAAGAACTGAAGGTATGGCAAAATCCACTTCCTCCTCTGTATTGGCTGCTGTTGCTCCCAAGCACGAGCTGCCTCCAAATTCTGAGCTATCTTTTGCAGTGCTTCCTGGGAGAAAACTGGGGGTGGCACATCAAATCGCCCCTTCTTCTTCTTTCGCTTGGGCTCCTCTGGAGATTGGACAATCTTCTGTTTTTGTGACTTCTCCTCCCTGACTTGTGCTACTGCGCTATCCTCCCCTTCTAAAGCGGCCACCAGTTTCTCTTGACGCGGCTTATGTGATATCTGTTTTACACGGGCCTTCTTCACTGGTGTCGTCTTCTTTGCTGCTTGAGTATCCATCCACCGACAGATAGATGGTGCTAAGTCAGGTAGCTTTTTCGGAGAGCCCAAGTCCGGGATCTGTACTCCAGCTCTAAAAGTTGCATCCAGGAGCAATCCAATGGCATGAAATGCCATAGAGAAGTTCTTCATTGTTCGCATCAGGAAAGCCTGAATACGAAGTGACAGATGTGTTGCCCAATCATAGGCTATTCCCTGCTCCATCCCTTGCAAGTATGGAATCAGCCAAATGGGGAGATCTGAACTGCGTTGTTCCCCTAACAATCTGGCCATGATGACATTCATTATGACCTCCAATCCCTTATTCCTCAATTGTGTCTGTTTGACCCCTCTTCCACCATGAGTGCCCAACATAGTATCTACCTCCTCCTTTTTCAGGGTTGTGACACTCCTAATCAATTCCGATGTTTTCTTGGAATCCACTCTTTCATTCACCACTGAGACACCCTTCCGTGGAAGTCCAAATGTGCGTTGGAATGTTGTAGGAGAGAAATCAACCACCAATGTACGATTCCCCACCTGCACTCGGCTGATGTTCTTCTTTTCATCATATGTTTCCAGCATCTGAAGTAGGTACTCTTTGAAAAACTCCTTATCAAATTTTGGAGCTTGCAAAATGAAATGCACCCCTGCTTGTTTGATCTTTGCTCGTGTTGGGTCATCTACTGGTGCTTCCGCCCACCATTGACGGCAAAAATCACCCGTTGGACATATCCAGGTAATTTCGTCAATAGGAATTGGCTCTTTGCTACTGCGGTGGATTTCCTTATTTTTGCGAGTAGCCACCTCCGCTGCTTCTCTTTTACTTCGAACCTGTCCTTTGTCCGGGCTTTCAATCTGACCTCGCATCCCATGCTCCTATTGATGCCTCAGTATTTTAGCAACCACTGACTCAGGTTCGGGTTCTGACCGGATTGGGGTCTTGCCAGATTTCTGGTGTGCCATTTGCCTTATCAGTTCCTCAGCTCCACACTTTTCCAGACGTCAATCCCGTCCGCCCTGTCCAGCTAGACGTCACTTTGCGAGTCGATTCCACTGCTAGACGTCAATCGTCCGTCGAGACGTCTCTTCCTCGCTAGACGTCTACCTGCCGTCACGACTCGACGTCTCTTGTCGTCGGACGTCTCTCTTCTTCTTGTCTTCTCCTAGACGTCTCTCTACCCTAGACGTCTTTCCTGACGTCTCGTACTTTCCCTGACGTCTTCCGTCTTTTTCCTAGACGTCTTTGATGCTTCTGGTTTCCCTAGATGGTCTCCCCTCTTTCTTGCCTTCGTCGTTCTCCTCTCCTTCGGCTCACGTCTCCTTTGCGCTTTCCTCCTCTTCTCTCCTGCACAATGAAAACGATGTGCAAAATGCTTCTCCTCTCCTCCTTTTATAGTTGCTCGACCATTTCCAAAATCGTTATGCAACCGCCACCTTGCAACCGTTCCTTGCATGCGTGCCACCTCATCCAATCTAGACGTCTAGGGTTTTATTCATCTTATTCACTTTTTGTCTTTTTCTTTTTCTTTTTGACTTTTCTTCTTTTTTTTTTTTTTTTTTTTTTTTTTTTCAAAAATTCTTTTGCGACGTCTTCTTCTCAACGTCGGTGGGTGAAACGTATGGCCAAGCCAATACGTAGCTCCCATGCGTCAGACGTGTTGTTTTCTTGATGACGACTACTTTCTCCGAAACTGCTGAAGTCATCTTCGTCGTCAATGCTCTTTCTGTCGGTTGACGTCTTCGGCGATTATTCCGTCTTGGGGGGTTTCTGGTCGTGATTGTTGCTGACGCCTTATAGTATTTCTCGGCACAATATGCCAATCTGGCTGTTCTGCTTCTTCCGAATGATGTCGTGTTTCTGGCTCACAGGACTGGTAGTTACTGACTCGTCGTCTGTCATTATTAACAGCTTGCTGATTTCTTTCTGCTAGACGTGTTTGTTCCATCCATTCTTCTACCATGTGGATTTCTCCTTCTTCGGGTTAGCATTATTGTGATCCAGGTGTTCAACTACATCCTCCAGGTGTCTACTGGCCAAATTTGGGCGTGTAACATCATTTCTTGGATGGGCGGGCTCCAGTGGAATCCGTTCCGTACTTCCATCAATTCATCGGATTATTATGCAATCATCTAAATAGTGAAACCTCTCCCCTTCTTGCGCCTGTTGATCAAGTTCATTTTGATTGGACTGTTGTTGTCTTCGGTGCCCCCTGCTTTGGTGGAGTCATCTTACTCTTGGGCCTCTTCCTCGACCTCTGTCATTTCCTGCAACTGCCCTTTCTTGATCCCTTTGTTCTAGATTGAGATTTCTATCCCAATTTCCTCTTCCACGGACCTGGTTACCACATCCTCGACCTCTTTCCGATCGAATCTCCCTAGTGTTGGGCTGCCTTACTCCCAGCTGCCCGAGATTCGGTCGGTCCCTCAGTCGTTCCTGACGACGTCTTCGGTTCCTACGAGCTCGCTGAGGCAGACCTATTGGTCTATTCTCAGGAGCACGTAGTAATGGGTTGGCTTGGACTAAGTTCTCAGATGGTCCTTGCGGTCCCATCTGAGAACCAATCGACCTATGGGTAGCCGGAGGGGAATTTCTTCCTCTCGAGCTACCGGGATGGAGGTCAACCACGCTCCTCCCTTGGTCAGGTGATCTCGGAATTCCTGACGGTCTTCCGAGAGTACCTAAGTTATCTCTACTACGGGCTTGGTTTATCAGTTGTGCTCTTGTTTCTGGTGGATGGTGTAAATGCGCATTAGTGTTAGTTGGTGCAAGATTCTCAGCCTCCTATCGGCCCTTATCAGCCTTCACCTCCATCTAGTTTCCTCAAAGTGTCGTTGCATGGCACAATGAGTTAAGTTTTCTTGATACTCTTCTGAAAAGACTGAATCGGTGCTTGAGTCATTTCCTTCTCCTGCCGTGTTCATTGGCCATTCTGAGGTTTCTTGAACCCGTTGCTGCAATCTTCTTACTTCTCTTCTATGTTGTCGTAAGTCAAGTGCAGCCATCCGATACCTGGCTACCTCTTCCCGTTCTATTGGACGTCTCATGGCTCCTACATATGGTGTTCTCCATGCACGAGGTGGTGGTACTTCTGGTATCGTGTCCTCATTCATTTCTCCATTGTACTCATCTTGTGGACTCAGTGAAGCATCATCTTCAATTACGTGTGCAGTTTCTATAAATCTGACACCTGCTTGTCGACTGCAAACTTCATCTCTCTGTCTCCTACGATCTGGGTTAGGACTGGCATATGGTACATCAAGAATCTGTGGTAGGTTCTCGTCACTACTTGACTCCTCCCACCAACCTCCGGTTTTTGGTTTTTTTGGTACTATCTCGATATCCTTCCATATGATTGCTGCCATTTCCTCCCTGCTCATCTGATGTTTGGCAGTCGAACTTTGTCCTGCTTCCCATACCCTAGGTCTTTCTGGAGATTCTCTCATCTCTTGATGGTTCACTGACTCCGAGCTTGAGGACTCTTCTGAATTAAGCACGATTTTTAATGTGGCTGAAGAACTCCTAGAGCGTGCATCTGTTGCTATTGCTTTTCCCCTTCTATTTTCAACTGGGCTTACTGTATCTTCCTGCTCTTCTTCTGCTAAGGAAAATAGACTACTTTCCGAAGAGTTACCTGTTGCACTTCCTCTTAGTTCTCCTTGTTCTAGCTCTGCCCATTCCGCTTGACGTGCTTCATGTCGTTCATTCACTCGTTGCATGGTTGTGTCCAACTCCTGAATCACCTATTCCCGCAGCTGGTTATTGTATTATCTCAGAGTTTCATATTCTTCTTGCAACCTTTGTGTCTCCAATCGCATTCGTTGCAGAATTCTAGCTCCCTCTCCTTCTTCTTCTTCTTCTTCTTCTTCCGAAACTTCTTGTAGAGCGACCTCCGTCAGAGCTTGGAGTCGGTCTTCCTCGTTGTCATTTGGAAATTGAACGTGTAACTGCAACCTTCGCTGCTCTCCTTCCCTTCGTTCAATTGTTGGTCCTCCTTCAGTCCCAAATAACCAATCCAGGTTATGAGTTTCCTCCTCTCGAACAACATTACTCTGCTCGTCATTTTCAGGGGATTGTGTTCCTGGATTTACTTCTCCTGTCCTTGTTCCGGAAGTTCCTGATTGCTCCAAGTTGATCATATTCACCTGAGCATGTGGCTTATATACCTTCAACTTAGAACCATTGATTACCTCAGGGCATAGTGTTCCATCCAGTTTTCTCAGTTTCACTGCCCCATTCTCGAGTACTTCCTCCACCTGGAAGGGTCCAAGCCACAGGGTTTTCAATTTCCCTGGCTTGAGTTCTCTCTTACCATTGTATTTGAGAACTAGTTCACCAGCTTTGAGATCCATCTTCCGGAGATGCTTATCATGCTATAATTTCCTTCTTTTCTGTGCGATCTCCGTTGCCCATTGTGCCATTACCCTCTTTTCATCCAATTGTACCAATGTTGTCAGTCGCTCTTGAATGCTTTCTTCATCATTCAACCGATTGTCGACTGCTACCCTTAAACTTGGTACAAGGAATTCAACTGGTACTACTGCCTCCTGTCCGTACATCAGTTGAAAGGGTGTGTGGTTCGTGGTGGGCTTGAAAGTGGTTCTGTATGCCCATAATACTGTTGGTAACCGTTCTTCCCAGTCGGCTCCTTCTACTCCGCATGTCTTGTACATGATTGAAACCAGAATTTTATTTGTCGCTTCCGCCTGCCCATTTGCTCTGGGGTAATACGGACTTGACAAGGAGTGAAAAATTCTGAATTCTTTCATCAAGTTCTGAATAATTGCATTCACAAAATGGCCTCCTCTGTCACTTGTCAATTGTAGAGGTATCCCGAACCTTGTAATCACTTGTTCGTACAAAAAGTGAGTCGTACTTTTTGCCGAGTTGTCCGGTAAAGCTCTTGCTTCTACCCATTTTGTGAGGTACTCTGTGGCAACTACGATATATCGGCATTTCCTTCTTCGACTTGTTTTTAAAGGACCTACAAAATCCAGCCCCCATCTCTCAAAGAGTTCCTGAGGTTGTGATGGATGTAATGGCATGAAGTCTCTTTTCAATGGCTTCCCTGTTCTCTGACACGTATCACATGCTGCCACAAAATTCTTTGCATCGTGAAAGAGGGTGGGCCACCATAGGCCTGCCAACAGTACTTTCTTGGTTGTCGCATCCGGTCCCATGTGTCCTCCTGCCAATCCCTCATGTGTCTCCTTCAGGGTTTGTTGCACTTCATCCTCCATTATACATCTTCGCAATATGTGGTCCTCCCCCATCTTGTAAAGCAATCCTGCAATCAAGGTGAAGGGTGCTGATTTCGTAATCACCTTTCTCCGCTCAACTGTCATCAACTCCTTTGGCAGCTCTCCTGTCGACAAGTATTCCCCTATATGCTTGTACCATCCTGGTATTGCATTAATCATAAACAACTGGGCATCGAGGAATTCGTCTGGTATTCCTCCCTCTGCAAGTTCTCCGGAGCGAATCCTTGACAATTGGTCCGCTATTACGTGTTTCTTCCCTGGTCTTACTACCACTCTAAACACGAACTCCTGCAGGGTGACGAGCCATCGACTCACTCGTCCGTAGATTGTTGGTTTATTGATCAAGTACAACAGGGCCTGATGATCCACATAGAAAGCAAATGGGTTAGCTAATAAATAGTGCCTATATTTCTGCACCGCATACACCATTCCCAGTGCTTCTCGCTCTGTTGTGCTGTAATTCTTCTCGGCTCTTGACAATAGCCGACTTGCAAAGTATATGGGCTGATCTAGCCCGAATTGGCCTTCTTGTGCCAATGCACATCCAATGGCAAAGTTTGAGGCATCAACATGCACGTGGAATTCCTTCTCCCAGTCTGGGTAAACTAGGATAGGTGCTTTCACCAAGTGCCCTTTCAATCCCTCAAACGCTCCCTGGTGCTCCTCTGTCCATTTGAATGGAACACCCTTACGCGTAAGTGCGTCTAGTGGATGAGATGTCAGTGCATAGTTCCGGATAAACCTCCTGTAATATCCGACTGTCCCTAAGAAGGTTTTGACCGAGCTCACATCATGTGGCTCCTCCATTAGCAATATTACCCGTATCTTATCCGGGTCGGGTTTCAAACCCTCTTGGCATACTATATGCCCCAACAGCTTCCCGTATGGCACCAGTAAGACACATTTGTTTGGGTTCAATGATATTCGTGCTTTCCTGCACAATCCCATACATTCTTCTAAGGCCTTTAAATGCTCTTGTGTCCTGCCATACAGTGACCAGTCATCCAGGAAGGCTTTGAAGTTCCCTGTGGACATCTTGTCAAAAATATATAAGATGATCCTTTGAAAAGTAGTTGGTGCATTGCACAATCCAAATGGCATGCGGTTATAAGCGTATATCCCATTCTCCACAACAAAGGTGGTCTTCAACTTGTCTTCCTCCGCTATGCTAATCTGGTTGTATCCCGAGAATCCATCCAAAAATGAATATATCTCATGGCCAGCTACTTCTTCCAGTATGGAGTCTGTGAAGGGGATCGGGAAGGGATCCTTTATGGTTACGGCATTCAAACTTCTAAAATCCACACAGATTCGGATTTTATCTACTTCTCTCTTTAGGGTAATCACGATTGGTGACACCCACTCACTTGTCGTAACCTTGAAGATAATGCCTGCATCCAACATCTTCTCAATTTCGGCATTCACCCTCGCTGCGTATTTGGGATTCATTCTGTAAGGTCGCCTTCTTACAGGTTGCGCACCTTCAATCAGAGGAATCTTGTGTACGCAGAGTTCCGGTGGCACTCCCTTCAAGTCTTTGTATGTCCAAGCAAAGACATCCTTATAGTCCAGAAAAATCTTGAATGTTGCTGCTTTCAGGACTGGATCCCAATCATCTCCACATTTGATCATCTTCTCTTCGCCATTTTCTCCCAAGTTTACCTGAATCATTTTAGGACCTTCATATTTGATAGATTCAGGGTCATTTGCTGCCTTCAATGCAGCGATGGGGTGGGCTGGTTTATCTTCAATGACTGCCTCCCCCATCGTAAATTCTGCAAAATTCTTGGGAAATGTCCACTTCTCCCTTTCCTTATCCTTCTCTGTTGTTGTCTATCTTTTATTGCTAATTCCCTTTTCAGGTTCTTGTATCTCATCCTTTTGAATCTCCTTTTCCGCATCTATGCAAAAACATTGGGGAGAGAATATCTCGTAGTCTTCCAACTGCCAATGTAGTAAGCCTTTGTCCTGGTCATACTCATCTTCCGTGCAGTCTTCAAGGTGCAACACTCCTTCCTCATCTGGTTCATACCCTGTCTCACCATCCGATGAAGAGGATCCCGAATCATCTGAAGTTGCTATGTCTTGACTCACTGTTTGATTCTTCAGATTGATTATATACTTGTGTTGTCCTTGCTTGAAGGATAGACGTTCTTTCTCCCAATTATGGTTGACTTTTGTTGTTCTCAACCATCCTCATCCTAGCAATGCATCATATGCGGGTTTTTGCATAGCAATGACAACAAAATCCAAGATGAAGTCCTGCTCTGCTATGCGTACTTTTTGATTCATCAAGATGCCTATTGTTTCAATGCCATATTGATCAGCGCCATATAATTTGAAATTTGGAGATCGTAAGGCGGGTTGCCCAATAATCCGCCATGTCTTCTCCGGCATCACATTCACACTAGACCCTCCATCCACAATCACCTGATTCAGTCTATGGTCCAAAACCTCCATCTGGACTATAGCTGGCCTCCTCCCGACTTCAATCATCAGGATTGTCGGATCGATGAATTGTCCTTGCTTGATAGTTGCTACCTGTCGAGTTTCATCCTTCTTCTTGATGACTTCCCCGATCGTAGCATACAACTCAGGTACTATACTAAACAGGTTGGCGACCTTCATTTCCACCTTCGTGTTTAGTACCTCTGTTACCAAGCCTTCTACTGATGCCTTCTTGGTGATCTCCGGTCTCTTCAATACTTTCTCCAGAACTAGTTGATCCTGCTTCTCCTTTGCTAGTTCTGTTTTGATTAGTTCTTGGGCTTCCTGCCATCGTTCTTTCTCCTTGGCAGGATTTGGGTATTGTTCCATCTTCTTGGTCTGTGCTCTTGTTACAACCAAGACTTCATTATCTGCCTCCGTCACCTCTCCAATGCCAATGAGGTTGATATTCTGAGTTCCACTGGTACTTGCCTTGTTCGGACAATTGGCTTCTTTGTGGTTTCTTGGACCACACCATTTACACATTTGAGTGGTATTATTACCACTGTTATTACCTGCATTCTGGGGTTTGGAACAATTCTTCGCAAAATGGCCCCATTCCTGACAATTCCGACATTGAATAATCGGCCGACCATCAGAGTCGTATTGTAGTCGACTCTGTCCTCCTTGTCTTCCTCCTCGACGACTATTCCTATATCCCCCACTAGTGGCTCCTTGTCCATTCCTTGGCGTATTTGGCTGCTCCTCCTGTTGTATAGCCAATGTCTGATGCCTCTTGCTTTTTAGATTGAATGGACAGTCGGCTACAGGATGTCCGACTATCTCACATATGTTACAGTATGCGTTCTTTGGACAATTGACATTTGAATGTCCTTCTGTCTTGCAATCTGAGCACCAAATCTCTTTCCGATCCTTGCGGCCTTCTCCTTTTGCTTCCTTTAGAATTTTGTCAAATTCTCTCCGAAAGGAGTGGATTGTGCTCTGAACTTTATCTTCCGCATCACTGTCTGAATCTTCATTATGCTTTAAGTATCCTCCGATACCTGCGGTTGTTTGTTTGCCTTCACTTTCAAAGTTCTTGGCCTTCTCCAGTGCTTCCGCGTATGTTGAGGATGGTACTGCCTTCATCTTCTTCTTGAATTTTGGTAGTAGCCCATCCAAAAACCACCGCTTTATCATACCATCGGCAGGTGTCATCTCCATTTTATCTGTCAATTGTTTCAATCTTCTATTGTAATTCTTGACATCCTCATCTGGTTTTTGCTTAGTGACACAGATTTCTGTGATGATGTCAGTGTCATCTCTCAGTGGTTGGAATTCTTCTATGAATGCAGTCTTCAAATCCTCCCATTGTGTAAATGCTTGCGTACTTTGTCTTTTCAAGTACCAGTCTATCGCCATGCCTCGCAATGTGGCTGGGAATAATTGCAACCATTGTGTGTCTTGTGTGACCCCATTTGCTCCCCAAATGGTAATGCAAGTTCCCACATGTCGTGATGGGTCCTCCTTTCCTTCACCTGAAAAAGGTGGGCATTTTTATTGTATTGTTCTATTGGCGGGATTTGCCATAGTATTTGTTCTGTTGGTCGGACTCCTTGGTGGTTGTGGAGTTCGATTTGGTTGTCTGTCTGTTGTTGATGGTGCAAAATTATACTCAAATAGCCTTCTGCCCGACTCCAATTGGTCTCTACTTCGCGACCTCCTCCGCGAATACACCAAACGTGGCTCCGGTCTTCCTCCCCACGAACCCTCGCGTAGTTGTCCTGATACAAGGTTCCCTCCTTCAGTATCCTCTGGCCAACTCTCCCTCGTTGGTTCTGGTGTTACCGTCCAGTTCTCAATGATGGGCTCTTCCTCAACTATTTGCTCTTCCTCGTTTTCTGCAGTCACCAACAATGTTTCAATGCTTGGATTATCCTCGTCTTCTAGGTTCCAGACTCTCTCCACTTCCGGGTGAGAGACTTATGTTGCCTCTTGTGTCCTTAAGTTCGCTAGTCATGCACTTCTTCTTACCGGTATTTGATTTTTGCTTTGTAACCTGGAATCAGTCATTCACCTCTTACTCCTATCACTTGCGTCTCTAGACTCTGAGTTCAATTAGGCAACGATGCCAAATGTAGATAGGGGTGAGTACATTCCCGAGGTAAGGGATGATGACAATCAGGATGACTAGTTACAGACCTTAGGTAATATGTATTTCAATGGCTAAGTCTAGACGTCAAAGGATTAGACGTCTAAGTGCACTTGTCTAGACGTCAAGGCTAGACGTCTGGGTAGATAACTAGATTGTGTAGATTTGGGTTAGACGTCTAGGTGATGATGGTAGACGTCTAGAGGTTAGACGTCAAGTGGAGAGTGAGACGTCAAGGATGGGAGATGAAGGACGAGACGTCTGAGGCAAGGTTAGACGTCTAGTGTTGAGGGCTAGACGGCTAACCGTCTGACGGATGGTTCAGACGTCAAGGTCTAGACGTCTACAATCTGAATTCCAGTCCTTCGTACCTGCAATTACAACACTTGGTTCTCGTCCTTGTTGCTGCATCCAACCTGCAATCAAGCATCAAAATAACCCTGCAACATTGCCAATTAGTGCTATCTGCAACACAACCTGCAATTACTCAAGAACCTCACAACATCACCACACACACAGAACAAGTATTCCGTACAAGAGCATTGGCATTATGAGCAAAATGATGATGATCCTTACAAGTTTGAATGGGGGGTATAAATAGGAAGGCGAAGTAGTTACTGCAACTACTTCGCTCCCAACCGCCCAACCGTTTGCCTTAACCACTTGTTAGACGTCTTGACTAACTAGACGTCTTAACACTAACTAGACGTCTTGACACTAACTAGACGTCTAATCCTGCCTAGTTAGCCGACTAACACAATGACGGCTACTTTTGTCTTTTAGTGCTCTATGTACGTAATCAAGCCTTCACATTCATTGGCTGATTTTACAATTTAATAAGACAACATAATCCATGTAGCATTCCAAAATTGCTATATACAATCAAAATTGATTGGACATTGTCGTCAGCCAGTTCTTCATGGTTTGTCTTGCTTAGAACTGTTGTCTACAGAGTTGACCAAGAGGAATCCTAAGGTTGTGTGTCCAATGTCGCTCAACATAATTAGGATGAGTTATAATGACATTCTCAATCCTCATGAAATGCTTAGTGTCAAAGGCCAACTTAGGACTAAGAAGTTGAGACAAAGCAACCCAAGTGATTTAAACATATTTTCAATAAATGTCGTCTCTGACTGCTTGATTAATTACCCTCATGTTAGGGAGAAGGTGGGGGGGAGCATTTAAAGAGTATTTGAAAGGAGGTAATTGATATATGGAGATGCCAACTGGCTGAAGAAGAGAAATAACTTCTGAGTACCATCCACGATGACGACCAAAACAGCACCTAGAGGTGAGGAGCAAAGCACCAAGTATGGGTATCTCTCTTGGCCTAAGGTGCAGTCACCCATGGATCTAAGGCGATGATGCTGAAAAATAATTTGGAAGATGATCTCAAGGCAAAGAGGACAAGCGCCAAACTCAGCTTGAAGTTGAGACAGAGCAACTCAAGTGATTTAAACATATTTCCAATAAACATCATCTCTTACTGCTTAATTAATTAGTTATTACCCTCTTGTTAGGAAGAAGGTAGGGAGAAGCATTTAAAGAGTATTTGAAAGGAGGTAATTGATCTATGGAGATGCCAATTGACTGAAGAAGAGAAATAACTTCCGAGTACCATCCATGATGATGACCAAAAGAGCCCCTAGAGGTAATGCATTTTGAGGAGCAAAGCACCAAATATGGGTATCTCTCTTGGCCTAAGGTGCAGTCACCCATGGATCTAAGGCGATGAAGCTGAAAAGAAATTCTAAAGATGATCTCAAGGCGAAGACGACAAGAGCTAAACTCAGGCTGAACAATAGTATTAAGAGAGATCATGACAATTTCATACAAGGTTTGTCTTTCTACCCTTGGGGCCTCTTCTCCTACCGATAAAACCTTCAAGTTGAATACCTGAAAATATCTACATGTTCTTCATTAATATAGTCAAACAGCATGAGCTTGAATAGTTAAATACCTTGACTTTCAAGGAGACCCAGGTTCAAATATTGTCAAGTGATGCATGCACAATTGCCAAAAATACCATAACACAGTCACGATGTAATACAGGTGGGGTCCGTTTCCATCCCATATAACCAATTAGAAAAATATATGGTCAAACATGTTGGAGATTATGTAGTGACAGCCACAATTTATGTTCTGGCATTTTCTCTGTACTGCATGTTAGAGGGGGAGGAAAAAGATGGTGATATATTTCCTTCTATTTGAAAAATATAGAGGCAATACACCGGTGGCTTTTGCAACTTACAAAGATCCAAAAAAATTAAACTTTTCTTTTATACAAAATCCTTGGAAAAATAAACTAGTATCTTGCCTTATTTGCTTATTGTTGTAAATAGCAAGCAAAACTCTAGTCATTACAGTTATTTAAAATTTATTCAAAAGAAAAATTCATCAAAGTTTACAAATACAAATCCTAATAATGAAAAAGGCATCTTCCCTACAAAATGAATGCCTTCTGGTTGAGCCACATAAAATATATTTCGGCCAATAATTTTGCTGTACATAAATCATGTTCCAAATAAAATAGTGATTATTATGAAGCAAATGCCAATTACCTGCAGTGTAAAGGCTTCCAATGGAATTGGATCCAAAGTTGTCACCAAAAAAACATCATTAAACTCATTGTTTATAAAGGTGCCATTGTTTAGAACTCTGCATTCACCATAAAACAAAGAAAGAAGATACTGAACTCATTATGGCTGATTAAAACCTAAATTATTATGAATTGTCCTACAAAATGCATGGAACCAAGAATATAGTTAAAACTTAAAATTTCTTTTATATGAAAATAAATAATGCATAAAAGTAGATTAGATATTTTAAAGCACTTAAAAGTGCTATCAATATTCACTTCATTACAGGTCCGAGGTGTAGACCAATTGGTTCGACCAAACCCCGTAAGGGAGGCAGAGGTCCAAGGTTCAAATCTCGGGCCTCGCCAAACTGAACGCTTGTCCCTTTCCTGGTGATTTCAGCGGCGTAAAAGGTTTAAAATGATTGTGGCATGGTGGTTATAGGGGCGGACTGTGCGAAGATCTGTATGACAGCTTTCGGGGCGGACAGCGCAGAATACTGTTGCGGCCATAAAAGTTGGACAGTCTGCCCGGATTTGTGGCGGCTACCCAATTCCACCATGTAAATTCAATATATATATATATTCACTTCATTTCAAAAACGCAGCATACAAAACAAAAGAAATAATAAATATCGAGGTTATGAAGAATTAAACACAAATATGAAATATATCTTTAAGAATTGTATAAAATAAGACTCTGTGACACATAATGGCATCTAATGAAAAATTCATACTACACCCAATAGGGGAACCATTCCTTTGTAACCACTTCATTTTAGGTAACCAGAAAAATTCTGGAAAAAGAAAATGCACTGCAAAACACAACCAAAATAGCAGCATCCAAAAAAATTAGTAAAATAGTTGGGCAATAAAAAGCCCATAATATGCAAGCTTGCCAAAGACGAAACACCAACCATAATCCACCAAAAACCATTACAATATTTCTGAATCATATCTGACATTCCACCATGTGATTCAAGACTAACTAATTCACACCAAGCTGATTTTTTAATTTTCTACTTTCACACAATCCAAAGGATTTGGGAAAATGTCTAGAGTGTGCTCTTTTGTGGGACAATAAACTGGATGACTTTCTTAGATACCAACATTCTGAGATGGTTGTATTTCACCTCCATGTTCTTTGTCTTGGTAACACTGGATTCTTAGAAATCTTGATAGCACTTTGGCTGTCAATATAGAAGGTTGTGGGTCCACTTTGACCAACCTGCAATTATTGAAGCATAATATGCTGAAGATGAACAATCTCACAAGAAGAATCTCATACAACTAAGCATTCAGCTTTTGCTGACAGGTTTGCAACTATGTTTTGTTTTGTGATGTTCCATGTTATTGCAGTTAAACCAAGATACATCAATCAACCTGTAATAGATACTCTATAAAACAATGATTCCTTCTATATTCCTAACCAAAATATTTTCCCTTGCAAATAACAAAGAATTCTATTAGCAACTAGGTAGTAACTTTTCCTCGGCTCACACATGAAACAGGAAAGAATACAATAAAAAAGAATTCTCTTAGCAACTAGCAAATAACTTTTCCTTGGCTCATCCATGAAACAGGAAATACTATACAGTACACACTTCAAAGAAATGTCTAGCTAAGTATCCATCAAGTAGATCAAGCCACCAATGAGTTGTATCTTTTGACATCAACTAAATCTCCATCACTATCCTTTAAAAACTTCAAATTTTGTTCCATGGAAGTTGGTGAAGGCTTTCTATATTCTATCTTCAAGTTTTTTCCAACAATTCAGTAACATGTTTGGTTTGCCAAATACAAATGCTACATGGTTGTTGATTTACCTCTAATCCCAAATAGTAGCAAAAGGTCCAAGATCCATCATCTCAAACACTTTCTTCAACACCTTTTGTACTTCCTTATTACGTATTTCATTATTCCCAATGACCAAAAGAACATCAACATGCAAGACAGTAATGAGAATATTTTTCTAAGTATACAAAGTATCGTTAGATGCACACCTTACAAAACCAATTTGTTGCAAATACTCATCAATATTTGTGCACACCAACCTTGTTTCAATCCATAAAGGCACTTCATAAGATGGCATACCTTCTTTTCTGATCCTTTCATTTGAAATCCTTGTGGTTGAGTCCTTCAAACTGTAGCCTACAAATGACCATTCTAAAAAGCTGATTTCACATCTATGTGATGCAGCTTACAATTATTTTGGGCTACAATTGCAAGCATTGTTTACACCATATCCTATGTTTCAATGGGATCAAAAGTCTCTTCATAATCAATTTGTTCTTTTTGTGCATACCCCTCTGCAACCAACCTTACCTTGTAATTTGTAATTATCAATGAATCCACCCAACTTTAACTTCACTTGGTGAACCCACTTAAACCAAATGGGTTTAGCTCCTCAGGGATGATCAATAAGAATCTAAGTGTGATTCTTCATGATCGCTTAATCCTATACCTTCATTGCATCCATCCATACTTCTTGTTCTGCTGCCTCTACAAAATTTGAGGGTTCAATAAATACTTCAATGGAAAGAACATGATTCTCTAGTCTTGTACTATGGGGTTTTGTTTTGTTCTCATTTGGTCAAACATCTTTCAACATTTATTATGCTGATTTTGGCATTGAGACACTTTCTCCAACTGGCAATTTTGTAGGTTGATCTTCTGCATTGTCTTCAAACCATTCCTCCTCAGGCTGAGACTTTTAACTATTAAAGGATCTTTCTTCTGCAGGACCAGGGTCCTGCGTACTTGACGAACTTGATCCAAATGAACCCATTGTTTTGTGTAGATTAAAATCAATCATGTACTAAAACTTCCAGCAAGTGATCTTCTTTTGCTTCTCTATTTGTTCTTTCTTCTTCCCTGCTATCTTCTCAATCTTCCCTTCAACTCTTTCAATCATCACATCAATTTTAGACTTGTGCAAAGTATCAAATTCATCAAAAATGTCATCTTTGTTGATAACAAACTTGTTCATACCCTTCTCCAGGAATCAATATTCCTTTTTTTATCATCAGAATATCCAATATGCATGAATCTAACGCTCCTAACAGCCAATTTCTACCTGTGCTCTTTTGGAAAAAAAACATGACAAATGTCAAACCTTTGGCTGAACCCATGCCAAGCCTCATATGTTGTTTTGCCTTCAAATGCTGATGTTGACGATCTGTTCCTCAAAAGTTGTATGCATTGCCTTCTCCCAATGTAGATAGGCAATTTGATATGTCTGCATTTAGTAATAAGTTTTGGTATTATGGGTTATTTTGTAGTTGTATGCAAAGTGTTTGACAAAATGTGTGTACATATATTTAATAATGTTATAAAGTGGTAATGTAATATTGTACATAATAATGTGATGTTAAGTCATGTATGTCGGTAAAGTCATAAGTTAGTTTGTCCTGTAGTGGGAAATGATATGTAAATGCAAGTTAAATGCATATGAAATGTAATTTAGGAAATGATGAGGTGTCAGGTAGTTGGAGAGTGCAACTAATTTTTGGTTGTATAAATAAGTCCCTTCCCTCATTCATTGATTGATTGACGGAAAGAAGAGCATTGGTACATGTGAGAGAAGGCTGGTGCATATGTGCGTATGGTAGGATGCAATCGGCTCTTGTATGCAGTCATGAAGAGTATTCTGCATAGGGTTTGCAGACTGTATATGAAATGTTGTAACCAGATATGCCATTGTTAATACAAATCTGCTCATGTTTATTTATCATTTGTTATTGTTGTTTTCTGTGTATTATTATTGCTGAAGGCTGCGGATCTATAGATTTATTTAAGCAGAAATGGAATTGTTTGTGAGTATGTTAAATTTCATTTCTACATTTTGGCGTCGTTGCTTGTACAAAATTGGGTCCAATCTAGTGACATGGAGTTCTAAGAAGCAAAACCCTTGGGAAGATGCGCAACGAGAGCAATGGAATGCAGCCAAAGAAGTAAGTGAAGAGACAGTATATTTGTTTGTTGATACAGACGAAGGGTCGTCTAATGACACGTGCACGGCAAGTGCGCAGAAGGGATGTAAGGTAGATTATCGTCCAAATGCAAATAGAGGATTTGCCAACATAGACATTGCAATCCCAAAAACTGCAGACGCAAAAACTATAGTCATAGCCATTGCAGTCACAAAAACTTCAATCACTGACATTGTAGTCACAGAAACTGCAGACGAAAACATTGCCGACGAAAACATTGCCAATGCAACAATTACAAACGGAAGATCTGCAGACGCAGACATTGCAAATGGAGACATTGCAGACGCAAGAACCACAGACGGAGGATCTGCAATTCGAGAAAATATAGTTTTTCGTCTTAGTGAAAATACCATCTGCAGTCTGAGGGAAAGCAGTTCGTCGACTAAAGGAAACGCCGTATGCAGTCTGAGGGACTGTCGTCTGAAGAAAGTGTCGTCTACAGTTTGCAGTCTAAAGGAAGTGTTGTCTACAATCTGCCGTCTGAAGCAGCCATTGTCTGTAGTCTACCTTCTAAAGCAGCTATCGTCTGCGGTTTGTCATCTGAAGCAGCCACCGTCTGCAATCCGCCATCTGAAGTAAGTGTCGTCCGCAGTCTGTCGTTTGAAGCAACCGTCGCCTATAGAGTGTTGTCTGCAGTCAGAGGCAGCGTCGTCTACAGAGTGTCGTCTGCAGTCAGAGGAAGCATCGTCTGCAGTCTGAAAAAACCTACCATTCAAAGAGATGGTTGTCCAAACAAGGGGACAAATGGTAGAAGCCCGATACAACAAGAGTTGACGAACGATGTCGATGAGAAGTTGCATGCTTAGTTATCAAGTTCGAGTTCGTATTCGAGTTCGACACTCTTGAAGTTCGAAAAAAAATCATCTTTAAAAATTCGAAATAGAATTCGACATATTAACATCGAGTTTGGGCATGTCTGTGGGGGGGCTGGCCCTCTTGCTTTCTAACCGGTTAATATGATGATGCAAGTCTAGTGACATATTTCATGATTGGAATTTCGTTCACGTTAATATCTTATCTATCTATTACACCAACGGAGTCCCCAACAAGCAGTACAGCGAAAATTATTAATTTTTCAAGCTGAGACAACGCCCATTCATCGATCGCGGCAGATGTAAGCCGCGAGTGTAGGAACCTGCAGTAACAGTTCATCTTCAAGCTCATCCAGTCCAAAATTTTTTTTGTGCAGATTGGCGATCACCGGTTTTCAGTCCCAAGATAGAGTTTAGACCCAGATCGTGGATCCTTGCATGAGAAGGAGAATTTTTTTCAGAAGGCGCAAACAATGGAATACTGCAAATGTTTTAGGCCGATTCGTTGCGATTACGTCTTTCAATCGTATCGTGGACGAGTTCCCTGGTAGTTCCATTCACCTACAAAAAATAAAATAAAATAAAATTCGTGGTTATCCAGCAATTCCATTCACCGGCCAGATTTGTTTTCGTGGCTATCCGGCGATTCTTAAACAATTTTAAACATCCTTAACTGACGGACAGATACGGTGGAAGAAATTTGATTCTGCGCAGACCAATACAACGATTATTATCCCCAGCAAACTTTCTTTCGATTATTATTATTATGTTGTTTTTTTTTTTTGGTCGAATTTAGGGTTTATTCGCCGAATTCATTCGTTAGAGTTTTGAATTCGACGAAATTCGAATTTAATCTAAAAAATTCGACAAATTTAATAACTAAGGTTGCATGTCGATGAGGAATGTTTGGCGCTAAAGCAATTGCAAGTGGAGATGCCCGATGGTGTGCGATACGGGAGTTAGACGTCGGTGAGAATGAAAGATGACGAGTCCAACAATGCGTGAGATGGGAGTTTGGCACTAGGGAAACTACAAATTAGTGTGCTCGATGGTAAGCGGGACGGGAGTCCGATGTTGACGTTGACGTTGACGTTGACGCAACTGCAACTTTGGACATTGCCTAGTAAGAAAAATAGGAGAACAATGGAAGAGCAATTACAGAGTTGTGCGCCTAATGTTGTGCGTAAGAGAGCAATACGCAAAGAACCACTATCGAGGTTAAGTCAACTTGTGAAACCGAAGGCCAATTTGGGCATATCGTGTAAGTGTCCATTATTTCATGGAGAATCAACAGAAGACCCAGTAAGGCATTGGAGAATTTGTCACATGATGTGGAAAGCGACTGGACAAAATAATGAGGCAGATTGGAGGTGGTTGTTTCCTGCAACATTTCATGGATTTGCAATGGACTGGTACATGAAATTTCCTAAGGACAAGTACCAGACATGGGAAGAGTTGCAAAATGCTTTTGTGCAAGAATTTCAATTATTTGACAATGACGATGCAGTCATTGCTGAAATCTATAGAATGAAACAGGGTGAGAATGAATGTTTGTTCCCATAACAAGAAGTTGAGTAGGCCATTTAACCATTTGAAGAGAGACCAATCAAACGCATTGAAGAGGAGATGGTTCATAGATGGACTTCTTCCTATGTATCGGAAGAAGATGAGAATGGTCCCTCCGACGTCATACCAAGAGGCTCTGAAATACGCCTTGATTTGGGAAAGTGATGCAAAAACATCACCAAAGTATGGGTGTCATGTTAATACATACGAGAGTGATCCTGAGGATGAAAGTGATTTTGATATTGAGAATGATTCAGACATTGAGAGTGATGATTTTGGGCAGGAGAGTAGTTCATTGTTCAAGTGTTGGGGTCGAGTAGTCAAGGAAGGAAGCGACTCCCAAGAGACGAATGATGACTTTGAGGACGAGTATGACTCAGAGAGTGCAAGATCATCGCTACAAGTATATGCGACACCAAGGGAGATTGTACAAAGGAGGGATACCACTAGTGAAACAGTCTGTGACAACCATCAACGAACTCACAGACGAAGAATTCAGTATGATAGTGAGGGTAGACCTATTGTGCAATGTTGGCAATGCCAATTGTGGGGGCACTTTGCACAGGACTATCAAAGTGTTGCAAAGCGAGATGAACCAATGATTCATCAAGAGTTTAGAGAGTCGAAGAAGAGTTACAGCCCTTACCAGGAAGCAGAGGTGGTGAATCCAATTGCATTCGAGGAAGGGAACCTGCTTGAGATGGTTAACTTGATGAGCTTGATTCAAATTGAGAAAGTGAATTTGATTTCAATTAAGGAGGGAGACTTCCCACAAGAAGTTGTAACGGTTCAAGAAGTTGGTCCGACGACAGAGTACAATCAACAGGGTGATAGGACGATAGAATGCAGTCAGTAGGGAGAAGGCTAGACGACAAGATGCCATCAAGAAGGCCAGACGACAGGGTGCAGGCCAGATGATAGGGTGTTGTCAAGAGGATGGTCAAACGGATGAGGCTAGGACTGTTGGAGACCGTAGTCATATGACGGAGGAGGAGGTGTCATCTGAGAAATCACCATCTAAGGAGTTGTCGTCAAGGAAGGAAGCGACTCCCAAGAGATGAATGATGACTTTGAGGACGAGTATGACTCAGAGAGTGCAAGATCATCACTACAAGTATATGCAACACCAAGGGAGATTGTACAAAGGAGGGATACCACTGGTGAAACAATCTGTGACAACCGTCGAAGAACTCACAGACGAAGAATTCAATATGATAGTGAGGGTAGACCTATTGTGCAATGTTGGCAATGCCAATTGTGGGGGCACTTTGCACGGGATTGTCAAAGTGTTGCAAAGTGAGATGAACCAGTGATTCATCAAGAGTTTGAAGAGTTGAAGAAGAGTTACAGCCCTTGCCAGGAAACAAAGGTGGTGAAGCCAATTAAATTTGAGGAAGTGAACCTGCTTGAGATGGTTAACTTGATGAGCTTGATTCAAATTGAGCAAGTGAATTTGATTTCAATTAAGGAGGGAGACTTCCCACAAGAAGTTGAAACGGTTCAAGAAGTTGGTCTGACGGCAGAGTACAATCAACAGGGTGATAGGACAGTAGAATGCAGTCAACCAAGTCACCAGACGGAAGAGTGTAGCCAGTAGGGAGAAGGCTAGACGACAAGATGCCATCAAGAAGGCCAAACAACAAGGTACCATCAAGACAAAGGCCAGATGATAAGGTGTTGTCACGAGGATAGTCAGACGGATGAGACTAGGACTGTCAGAGACCGTAGTCATATGACGGAGGAGGTGTCGTCTGAGAAACCGCCATCTAAGGAGTTGTCGTCAGAAGTGGTGTCGTTTGAGGAGCTGTCGTCAAAGGGATTACCGTCAGAAGTGGTGTCGTCTGAGAAACCGCCATCTAAGGAGCTGCCATCAGAGGGGTTGTTGTCAGAAGTGGTGTCCTCAAAGATACTGTTGTCATGGGTACTGTCATCAGAAGTGTTGTCGTCAAACCTGCTACAGCCACCACTGCTTCCATCAGAGGTGCTTTCGTCAGGCCTGCTGTCGTCATCCCTGCTGTCGTCAAACCTATTGCCATCATGGATATTGTCATCAAGGGTAATGTCGCCATGGATACTACCGTCATGTGTACTGTCGTTAGATGTATTGTCGTCATGGGCACTGTCATCATGGATACTACCGTCAAGGCAACTGTCGTTAGAGGTATTGTCATCATGGGTACTGCCGTCAGAGGTACTATTGTCGTGGGTACTGCCATCAGGGGTACTGTCGCCAGAGGTGCTGCTGTCAGGGGTACTGCCGTAACATGTGCTGTCGTTAAAGGTCTTGTTGTCAAAGGTCTTGTCGTCTGAGGCAGTGCAGTCAGAGAAGTTGTCGTCGAAAGTACCGTCTGACGAGGGAGATGTCTATCAGAGGCTAACATGTAGTCAGTTGGATCAAGAACATAGTGAATTGGAGCTAAGGGGAAGTTGTTTCAATGGGTTGAGTGAAGGGCGTTGCCCCTTGACCCCCGACACAGTTTGCCAGTCATGTTCATTATGTTGATGTATTGATCATCTTGGTCATGAAGGTCATCTTTGTCATCATGTTGGCTATGTTGGTCATGTTGATCAAGTTGATGATATGGCTGATTGCAAAAAGTGAAGTGAACAATCAGAGAATAATGGTCATATTGATCCAGTTGATGTTACAACTGATTGCAGCAAGTGGAGTGCACAATCGGAGAACAAGGTGTTGCGAGAAGCAGTCTAAAGTGAAGTCTATTGCAAAAGATGTATGGAATAGGAGAAAATGGAAGGAGAGTGATAAGAGATTTTGTTACGTTGTTTAGTGCTTCTATTCCCAGTGTTCAGCTCATGTGTCATCGAGGACGCCAACTAGTTTAGAGGAGGGGATAGATGTAGATAGGCAATTTGATATGTCTACATTTAGTGAATAAGTTTTGGTATTATGTGTTATTTTGTAGTTGTATGCAAAGTGTTTGACAAAATGTACGTACATATATTTAATAATGTTATAAAGTGTAATGCAATATCATACATAATAATGCGATGTTAAGTCCTGTATGTCGGTAAAGTCACAAGTCATAAGTTAGTTTATCCTCTAGTGGGAATGATATGTAAATGCAAGTTAAATGCATATGAAATGTAATTTAGGAAAAGATGAGGTATCAGGTAGTTGGAGAGTGCAACTAATTTTTGGTTGTATAAATAAGTCCCTTCCCTCGTTCATTGATCGATTGATGGAAAGAAGAGCATTGGGACGTGTGAGAGAAGGCTGGTGCATATGTGCGTAAGGTAGGATGCAGTCGGCTCTTGTATGCAGTCATGAAGAGTATTCTGCATAGGGTTTGCAGACTGTATATGAAATGTTGTAACAAAATATGCCATTGTTAATACAAATATGCTCATGTTTATTTCTCGTCTATTATTGTTGTTTTTTGTGTATTATTATTGGTAATGGCTGCAGATCTGTGATTTATTTAAGTAGAAATGGAATTGTGTATATGTTAAATTTCATTTCTACACCCAATACTTTGACTCCAATTTTTTTTGCTGCATCCTTGCTTTGGCAATTCCTGCAACTATATGTTGTAGGCAGGTGAATTGACATGCCCGTGTAATCAGTGAATAAGTTTTGTCATTTTGTGTTATTTTGTAGTTCGTACACAAAGTGTTTGACGAAATGTGCATACGTATAATTAATAAAGTTAAAAAGTGGTGATGTAATATTTCATGCGATAATGTGTAATGTTAAAGTGAAGTATTAGTTATGTACGGATAAGTCATGAAATGAAATGTAAATATGTCAAATGCAATTTAAGAAAATGATGAGGTGTTGGGTAGTTGGAGGATGCAACTACCTCTTAGTTGTATAAATAAGACCCCTCCCTCATTCATTTGTGTTATTGGCATGGTATTGAGGGTTTGTATCGAAGGTGGGTGTTGTACACTGGGCATTGCACATGGTAGTAGAAGTTGGCTGTATCAGACATGTATGCATGAGATAGTTGTGCAGTCAGTCTGAGTCCTGCTGCAGTCCTTCTGAATGCTGCTGCAATCTGTCTGAGTGCTGCTGCAGTCCATCTGAATGCTGTTCCAGCCAGTCCCATATATGTTGTGCACAGTGTATGCATTGTAATTGTATGCTATTCATATTGTATATTTTGTTCATTTAAGTGATAAAGGAATTGTGTTGCAATATGTTTATATTCCATTTCTACATATGTTTATTCTCTTGTAACACCATTTTGTTGTGAAGAGCAAACAATTGTGATCTATCTCCATATCGCATGTTAACAAAAAATATGAAACTCTATTTGAGGTGCATTCCTCCATAGTTTGTTGTCAAACTCAATATTTGGTCACCGGGTTATTGTTCTACTAAGTTTTGTGAACTCAATAAAGTTGATAAAAATTTCGGATTTTGTTTGTCAAAAAATACACCTCAATCATTAAAGAGAAACCATCAACAAAGAAGAAAAAATGCCTTTTTCCTTGAAGTGAGAAGCTTCCATGTCATATGTGTCAATATGAACAAGTTTTAGGAACTTGTCTTCTCTCTAGGTGAAATCATTGGCAAACTACTCTTGATACTGCTTTCTCAAGACACAAGCTTCAAAAGATTGGTGCCCTTGTGAAAAGTAGGCAAGCCACTAACCATTTTTTATCACGACAAATCAGATAAAATTTGAATATTCAAAAGCCCATATGCGAATTGCCACAGCTCTGAGCAACTTGCAAAATCTCAATTTCATTGACACCGAGGAGCCTCAGCAGGACCAGCAACAAAATGAGAAGCATGCACTAGCAATAACTCGGGCACAAGCAAGGAGAATGGAGTAGTACCTGAATCCTGCCAAGGAGAAGGAGAAGTGGCAGCAAGTATAGGTGAAGATTGAAGAAGAAATGCAAAAGACCAATCAAGAGAGGTTGAGTCAAGAGAAGAAGTTGAAGGAACCCGTCATGATAGAAGATGACAAGAAGTCAATGCAATAGTTGGCAGCACAAGTGCTAAATTATGAGTGTCAAAGTGAAGGTATCCAGCTTACTGTGTGAAATACCGGAGTTGTATGTGACAGTAGGACAGATGGTGCGCACAAGAAGAGTGTAGGAGCCACGATGCCGACTGGAGGCAAGAAGATTAGCAAGAGATCAATACATTTACCCAACAATTCTGAGGATTGATGCTGGGAAGAAACCAGCATTGATCCACATAGAGTTGCTAAATCATAAGTTGGCGCAAGTAATCATTGTTGGAGGTTTGAGCATAAATGTATTGCCCAAAAATACATGGAAGGACTTGGGGGCACCATTCTTGTGGTCTCCCAACTTTCGGTTGTATGGCACAGATCAATATGGCATAGAGATGAAAGGAGTGTTGACTGCACAAAAGGTGAAGATTGCTAATTAGATATTCATCATGGACTTTGTGCTGATTGCTATATAAAAACCAGCCTACAATGCATTGTTAGGACGTGGATGGCTACGCATAGTGAAAGTCAACCACAATTGGGAGAAGGACTAGCTAAATTTTATGAAAGGCCAACAAAATATGCAATAAATTCGAAGAATCAGTCTGTGAGCGAGGAGCGGGCGACATTCGACAAATATGGAAGTTCGTCATCGCAAGAGGAAGAACGTACAAATGGACACGAGCCAAATGGAGTGTTGGAGTTTGAAGAGTGCACAAAAGATAAGGAGCATTCGAACAACGGACTTCTACATTGGCAGCTGGAAGACTACAAAGTTATCCAACCAACTTGCATGTGTATCAATGCAAAAGAAGAGATCCAAGATCAACCATCATGAAGTATGTATGAGGTCAGTGAGTGCAGTCACAATGCCAAGCCAGCAACAAACGTAGAAGAAGAAGAGAAGTGGACCTTTCCATGAAATTTTGCAAAGTTCAATGTTGGCAATGCTCAGATTGATGAAAAGCACAATACACCTTTTTGATATAAATAGGCAACAAAGCCTGACATCATAAAATATCAAGTACCAAAGATGGTGCAAGTGGATCTTAGCGAGGGAAAGGATGACAAGATTATCCATTGCGGGGATGAGTGGAACCCAGTTTTTAAAGCAGCCACTTTTAAAATCTTTATGCAGGATAAGGTATCGTATAGACTTATAAGGACCTACATGGGATTCCATCTGAATTGTGTGTGAATTGGATTCCATTGGTGCCGAGCACACAACTTGTGAGGAGAAGGTCATATGGAATGAATCTAAAGTACACGGCCTTGATCAATGCAAAGACTGAGAAGATGTGTGATGTTGGAATTATCTTCAAGGTGACGGTGAGCGAGTGGGTGTCACTTATCGTCATCAATTTGAAGAAAGAGATTAACCAAATCCGAATTTGTGTAGATTTCCAAGTTTGAATGCAATGACCATCAAGGATCCCTTTCGCATGCCAATTATTGATTCAATTCTAGAAGAGATCTATTCATTCTTGGATGGATTCTCGAGCTACAATCAAATAAGTATCATCAAGGAAGATAGACCAAAGACCACTTCTGTGGTGGAGAATGGCATTTATGCATATAACTAGATGCCTTTCAGTTTGTGCAATGCCCATGCCACATTTCAAAGGATAAGTTTGTACATTTTTGAATAGATGTCGACAAGCATATTTAAAGTGTTCCTGGATGATTGGTCGTTGTACGGAAGGAAGAATGAGCATCTGAAGGCATTGGGGGAACGTATGCGGTTGTGTATGAATGCTCAATTGTCCTTGAATATGAAATATGAAAAGGTGTAAATTGTTGGTGCCATATGGAAATTTGCTAGGGCATGTAGAGTGTAAAGAGGGTTTGAAGACCAATCTTGACAAAATATGAGTCGTGATGAGCATGAAAGAGCCATATAACATGAGTTCGTTGAAGTCCTTTTTGGGGCATGTCAAGTACTATCAATAGTTCATCAAGAACTTTGCACAAGTTTCATGCCCTCTTGATGTGTTGACATGCAAAGGTGTTCCTTTCAGGTTGACGAAAGAGCACCAAAAGGCCTTCGAGGAGCTAAAGGCAAAGTTGGTTTGCGCACCCATTCTGCTATTTTCGAAATGGGAGAAAGAGTTTCATGTCCACGTGGATGCTTCCAATTTCGCGATTGGATGCTGGTTGGCCCAAGGAGGGTAGTATGGGTTGGATCTGTTTTTTCTAGTCGATTATTGTCTTGTACAGAGAAAAACTACAGCACTACAGAGCGAGAAGCCTTGGGAAAGATGTATGTAGACAAAAAGTTCAAACACTATCTGCTCGCCAACCCTTTTGCTTTTTATGTAGATCATCATTCCTTGTTATACCTGATCAACAAGTCAACTATTCACAGAAGGGTTAGCAGGTGACTCATCATGTTGCAGTAATTCATGTTTCAAGTGGTAGGCAGACAAGGGAAGAAGCCCGTTATAGCAGATCAGTTCTTGAAGATTCGCTTGGGAGAGCCTACGGAGGGACGAGTGTCGGATGAATTTTAGGACGCTCATTTAATTTCAATATTGGCGCTACTGTCATGGTACAAGTACATGGGTGAATACATGTCGATAAGAGGGTTGCCAAAGGAGTTGACCGTAGCAGAGAAGAAAAAGATCATCATCAAATCAGCATCGTCTCAGTATACAAGATCAGACCCAATGGAGTATTGTAAAGATGTGTAATCAACGAAAAAGTGAATGTTGCGTTGAAGGAAGTTCATGAAGGGCTACCAAGAGGACATATGGGACCAAATGTGACCACAAGAAAAGGTGCTTCTGGTAGGGCTATGGTCGCCCACCTTCTATTGCCATGCGAAGGAGTATGTAACCAGATGTGATACGTTCCAAAGAGTTGGGAAGCCGCTAAGGAGGGACTTCATGCCATTACACTTGTCACAGCTGCAAGAGTTGTTCAATAGATAGGGTCTAGATTTTGTGGGACCATTGAAGACCAGTAAACAAAGATGTAGATACATTGTGGTAGCCACTGAATATTTGATGAAGTTGGTCGAGGCAAGAGCATTGCCGGACAATTCCACAAAGAGCAATGCGCACTTCTTGTATGATTACAATATTTGACGTACTACTTCAGTTGATGAGTAATCGGGGAGGATACTTTGTTAATGAAATTATTTAGAAGCCAACCATGGACTTTAAGATCTTACATTCATTGTCTAGTACATATTATCCTAGAGCAAATGGGCAAGCAAAAGAAACGAATAAGGTCTTAGTTTCAATAATTTATAAAACATGTGGGATTGAAGATGCTAATTGGGAGGAAAAATTGCCAACAATCTTGTGGGCATACAAGACTACGTTTAAAGCGACAACAAACCATACTCCATTCTAGTTGATGTACGGATAGGATGCAGTCATGTCAGTGGAGTTTCTAGTACCTAGTCTAAGAGTGTTGGTACAAAACCGTCTTGGTGACCAAGAGAGCCTAGAAGAGAGGCTTATGGCACTCATCAAGTTGGACAAGAAAAGAGTGATGGTACAATGGCCCACGGAGGTTGCCCACATCGTTGGAAGTTGTGGCATGATAAGCACCTCAAGAAGATGAACTTGAAGGCAAGTGACTTAGTCTTAGAGTTCAATGCCAGGAGAGAGATCAAGCCACGAAAGTTGAAGACTTTATGCCTTCGACCCTTCCAAGTAGCGGAGGTGATGATCAATGGCACATTCGGGTTGAAGAAATTGGACAAGACATTGTGTCCCGTAATAGTTAACGATTTGAAGTTAAAGACGTATAGGATACGAGCACAAGTGAATATGGTGAATTTCAAAACGACAAACGAAGGAACAAGTATAGGAAGGATGATAGTTGCACCAAGTCAGTCTTCAGGATCCTTCCAAGGAATATCAATTCAAGAGATTGGAGAATCAACCTATACTAAGGAAGATGGTGCAGTGAGTGACAATGACTCAGATAACAGTGAACTTGCAGAACAACTTAATGTTATAAAGTTGTGACGTAATAGTTCATGCGATAATGAGTAATGTTGAGTGAAGTGCTAGTTATGTACGGACAAGTCATTAGTTGTGAGTTGTTATGCAATTTGTCTTGTAATTGGAAATGAAATGTAAATGCATGACAAATATGTAAATTTTCCTAACCCTAGATAACTGTTGTCCTATGTTATTTTAAATAAATCAGATCTGAAAAGAATTTATTCAAACATGCAATAGTCACATAGATGGCTGGAAAAATAAACAACATGAACAGCGGAAATCAAATATATTTTTGAACCTGAAATATTACAAATAAAGGAAGCTACAGCTACAACAGGACACCCTGCTCTCTTGCTACCTTTTTGGCCAGCAATTTCACTGTTCTTCTCCTCCTAAGCTTGTAGTTTTCCTTCAGCAATTTGTTCTCTTTCTCTTCTTTCTGTGTATAAAACACTCTTGACCTTCTCCTTTTATCCTTAAAAAAGGTAACCCTAATCTCTCTAACCCTAAGATTAGATCTCATCTCATCTTGAGATGTAAGGTTAAAAGTAGAAAATCACTTAAATGAATTTCAAAATAGAATCACTTAAGTGAACTACAAAATAGAATCACTTAAGTGAACTTAAAAATAGAAAATCACTTAAGTGAATTTCAAAATAGAATTAGAAATGTCTCGAACCACTTCTAGCACGTTCATATCGAAGCTTGTGCAAGAAGTTCTTGTCCGAGCTACATTTCTCAACAAAATGTAATGTGAGTTGGTGAGGTGTTGGGTTGCTAGTTAAGAATAACTACATTCCCATAAGCTTAAATAGACCCCTCATACATTTGAGTGGATACATACACATTCGGTACTGTTGGTCAAAAACCTGCCTTAGGTATGGAATGTTTCATCCATGCGCCCTAGACCCGACCAACATTGAAAGGCCGAAAGGAAGGAATGGCTCCCATGCCAATCTCCAGAGATGGGCTGGTTCCCTTACTATTCTAACTGGGGATATTTTAGATTAAGGAACAGGAAAAAGATTTAAATGACTGAAAGAGATGGGAAATATGGCCTCAGACCAGATAGAACAGGGGTGATGGACAAGCAGCACGATAACTAGATTGTATGTTGAACCAAATAACACTCAACACAGAAAACTAACAAAAATTAAAACCAGGCATCTAACATGTGCAATCTCTAGAATCATTCCAGGGTTCACTCTCTATAGGAAGCCAAATCCAGATATTAGAATTATAGCCTACAGACAAAGGAGAGAATTTAATAGAAATGTAAGAAGACATACACATGAAATAGAAGTCCAAAGTTAGAGCCAAACATTCTCTGTATTGATAGCAGAATTCAAGTTACATCAAGCCTCTAGCAAAACGTCCATCATATTACATTGAAATCGTCGGCTTTTATAGAGAATTCCGCTGCTTGAAACATAAATGCCCACCCACAAAACATTGCGGTGGCAGGAGAGATAGGGTTCAAGAAATAAGCACTCATCAAACAGTAATGAGGCATGGTCTGAAAGCGGGTGACTCACTGAAATCCAGCTGCAACTCTTCAATGCGCTGACAGGGTTAGCTTGTTGGCGCCATCTCCTTGCTTGTTGGAGCCGACCCGGCGAAAAATTGGATTCTGAAATCCGGAAACATCAAGTCTGGAAGGTTCTCAGACCGACTGCGCTCGAATGGATAAGGATGCGTCTTATTTCGCTGATGAAGAGCATTTATGGTGAGTTCCAGCTAAAGCAAGGAGGGCTAGACTGAAACAGGCGCGCTAGGTGCAAGCGCTGCCTACATTTCGCTGCTTCCTGGACAGAAATGGGCTTGCGCTCTAAAACTGCAGCGAAACTAGTTGCCATCTTGAGAACAGCGCCGGCATTTGAAAAGTCAAAGATGTTTGCGCTCCCACTTAGGCCCGAAACTGCCTTGCGCTGGAACACTACAGCGAAATGCCTCTTCATGTTGGAAGGGATGCTGGCGCAGGCTTTGCGCCCTTGACAGGCCCGAATCTGCCTTGCGCTAGAAAAATCGAGCGAAACGCCCTGCTGCATTGGGAGGAGCGCCAGAGTTTTAAAAGTCAAAGATCTCTGCGCTCCCACTTGCTCCGGATTGGCTTTGCGCTCGAAAACTAGAGCGAAATGACTGTTTCAACACTTAGCATTTTTTTTGTCCGATGGATAGCGCCTTTGAAAAGTCAAAGGTTGTTTCTCTCCTCCTTGGCCCGAAATGGGATTGCGCTTGCAAATCTGGGCAAAGAGACTTTGGGCCCCACTGCACTGGGAGCTGCGCCTTGGTTGAAAAGTCAAATGTCTAAGCGCTCCTCCTTGACCCGAAATTGCCTTGCGCTCTCCAGACAAGGCGAAAAGGCATTGCGCTCCTCTGACAGGGCGAAAACACCTTGCTGCACTTAGCATTTTCTTTGTAAAATTGCAGCTGCACTCAGTCAAGGTGTGAAACAGCCTTGTGCTCTCATTCAGGGGCGAAGCAGCCTGGGCGAAACTTACGTTTGCTTCTCCAAAGCTGGATTATGCTGTTCTCTGGGTCGAAACGGGCCTGCGCTCTGCCTCTGCCCCAAAACTAACTTCGCCCTTGACATGGTAAGGACCCTGCATGATGAATGAACAGGAAAACCGTAGACCTCCCAAAGGGTACATTCCGAAAAAAAAGAACAGAGTTTCAGGGAAGCAGAAATTACTGAAATAGCAAAATGTACACAGGAGAAATCAATGTGGCAGAAATGCCAACAGGTACACACAGGAGATGCTGTGCATGCTAGAGAGAGCACATACATTGTAGACATTGTAGGCAGTGTACATGTTGGAGAGTGCATCCGTACAGGCATAGTTGTAATACACAAATGTATCTTTGTTAATATCAATAACACCATTCAGCCATTGCTATTGTGTATATTTATTGCATGTGTTTGTATCTGAATGCTATTGCCATAGATAGATATTTCAAACTATTTCCATTCAGTTATTCGTTGCTGTACTCCATCCATACAGGGCAGTCTGGATCTGAATCCAAGCCATCCCATGCAAGCTTGGGCCGTCTGACCTCAAGGGCAAGTCATCTGAAAGCTGTGCCAGGCTGTCTGGACTGCAAACTGGACCGTCTGACTGCTAGGTTATGCAAGGTCAGAAAGATTGTGTTGCAGGCCGTCTGGACTGCATGTTGATGATTTGTTTGGGCAACCTACTCTATCATTCATAATTGTTCCTCCAACTACGAACACCACCCCCATGCTACAGACCCAGCTACAAAGTCTACCATGTGGTAGAAAATTTGGATGACAAATGGACACACAAGTAAAGGTGCTGGTTGAAGATGTATTCTGATATGCTGTAAGGTATAGCAAATAATTGGTATAAGAAGTTTAAGGCAAGATACTTTAACAATAGTCAACATCAAGAGGAGAATCAAACACAGAATTTTGGTTGTGACAGGATTACAATGAAACACATTAGATCTATAATTTAAGGCTTGAATAAGGATGAGACAATAAGATTGAACAACAGACAATTGAAGGCATTAATGGAGAAACTGAATACTCCTACAGAAAGATAAAAGAAATGGCAGCACATGGAAGGGATGTTCCCAGAGTACAAGATGAAATTAGATGTGATGCCACTGACCTCTTATACAGAACCCTCGGATAGGGCTCATAATCAGGAAATTGCAATAAAATTGATGCACAAACAAGATATGCTGCTTTTGATGAACACAAAATTGTATTTTAGTTTTTCTAAAATGAAATGAAGTTTTACACAAAAAAAGAATCATAGGCTACCTGTAATCACAAGCTTAGGAAACTATGAAAAGGAAAAACAGTTTAGCTGAAAGATTCTCCTAGTAATCACATTAAGTTCTTTAAACAACACATTTTCTTAGTGCTCTGCAGTAAAGAATTATTAATTTAAAAAGGGAACAGTATATCTAAAAAGGGAACTTACGATTGTTCAAGAAATTCAAAGAGCATTTCAAATGCTTCCTCTGGAAGTGTTATTCCTAACTCTTCCTCCAACTCTCTCCTGTAAAAGCTGGTTTTTCAGTATCAATGCAAATAAAATAACAAAAACAAGAGCAATAATGAAATAAAATCATGTTAGAATGGCTTTTAATACCAATATAAAGAACATATCACTTCAAACACTTGCAAAATGCACCAATAGTCACTGCAAATTTTTGCACTCCACCAATGTCTATTGAAGGAACATTAAATGATTCATCCATCCATTCATTTTACAGGACAAAGCTATGACAAGACAGAATCTTATGAGTTAGCTTGCTTAATAGTCTACAACTCTAGAGTGCATCCACAATTTGATTTTGGCAGCTCCCACTCTGGGATAAAAGACATTCTTCTACCCAAAACTCAAATTCCCGAAAGACTATAAAAAAACATCTACTTCTAGTTTCGGGGCTCCAAGTTCCTAAACTTACTGCTGCTAGATCTAAAATATTCCGTTGTCATCTGGTTCAATCCAATATGCTAAATGATTCTGCAATTTGAATGTTGTGATAGTTCCTTTGGTATGTATTTGATATTTCAGGTTTATCAAAAGAAATTCCATACAATTTTTCTTGATGGACTACAAAATGTAACTTAATCATGTGGCAAGACTTCAGAGCCAGTTCAGTTTCCCTACCTATTCTACTCAACATGCAAACCAAACTGCAAAACATATAAATGTATCAATCAAAATATCCCTAGAAGACAATTAAAAAAAAAAAACATTGTTTTTACTCTCAGCTAAATCTACCAACGATGTTTAGACGTACATTGGGCCCAATAACAACTACAAAAGCTAATAATGAAACCAATGACTATCGATCTGCACCTTCCAACAACTAATCACCAGGCAAAGACTCTTTTCACTTGATGAACTGAAGAAAATTTGAAAGAGACTACATGTATAGAATTCCTTCCAGAACTGTGAAACAATGATTTAAAAAGTCTTTACAGTCCCTCAATCCAGTTCATGGAATGAGCTTTTAAGGCAATTGCCAAATCCACATGACAAACAATGGAGCTAATATGATCCTACCTGGCAGATACAAGGGATGTATCCCCAGCAGAGATATGACCAGCACTGGAGATATCCCAGCATCCTGGCCATGATTCTTTAGAGTCTGCTCGACGTTGCAGTAGTAACTCCCCAGTGCTTTCTGCATAAATCCATACATGAACTGCTCGATGATAATCACCATTCTTGTGAACTGAACTCCTACATAAAAAGACAGAAACTGTCAAAGATTTATCCTTTATATTCAAAATAGAAGTTATCAATGTCATGAATTAGGCATTCAATCAAACATCTTGTTAGCAGCAAAGGAAAGATCAAACAAAAATAGGACTTTAACAATACCCAAATTTTTCAAGTTTTAGCTGTATTCATAATATCTTTATGAGGCTAATAAGGATCGCTCCTTAAGGACTTCTGTAAATTTGATTATCTTGTCCAATATGTTCCTAACATGAACATTTAGAATTTGAAAAATGTATGCCAAATCAAGTGCATTGCACAATCAACTTAAGGCCAAATACATGCATCTAGATTCTAGACTATATACTAAATTAAAATCAATAAGAAATCGTTCAAGCCATAGTTCTCTAGCAAGTATATCTAGCCAAAGACTAATTATAGAAGTATTACATAATAAGATCTTTATTTGCACTTTCAGCATGCTCCTTAACCCATAAATAAATTATTTGCAACACTTGTGATGTACTCTCCCTAGCAGCAAAGAAAAAGGTCAAACTTAAACAGACCACAGACGATGTCCAACTTTTTCAAGACTTTAGGTATGCTCAAAAATATTCTTCAAGAGAAAGCTAATAAAAACCAACCCTCCACAACTTTTTCAAGTTTGAACGTCTTGTTCAATTTGTAATTTTGAGTGTCTTGTTCAATATGTTGAATGTTCCAACATGAACCTTTAGAATGCTGAAAACTGTATGCCAAATTAAGTAGACTCCATCACCAATTTGATCTTTATACCTGCATGTACATTATAGAGTATATTCATGACCTGAATTGTTTGTGGAATCTAGTTAACCCATTAAATTAGTAAATTACAGAATGTTGAGAGTTCAGTGATTGCATTTGCTTGGATGGAGTAGGTGTTTTCGAAGCATTGACGAAATTAGGTTGAATTATTCAGATTTTGCTTTTTTTAAACTTATATCAAGTTGTAAGTTGGTTAGTAGCCCTTTCTAAGGGAAAATTTTTATACAGAAGAGTTTGAAAAAATATAAGGATGTGCCTTTCAGAAAAGAATTTTCAGTATGCACTTCAAAGTTTTATAGATTTAAAAATGTTTGAAGTTATCTCCAAATTGTTTGCTTTTCAACACTTCTTCATTTTGAGCTATTCTTAGGCATCATTGAGTGTTATTGATTGTGTCCTTACTCGTCATCCTATTCAGGTTGACTCATTTAAGTTGTTAACAAATAACTCAGAGTTTTTGTGAAAATCTGCCACCATCTTTGCAATTAAAACTTATCCTTGAGCTCAAATATCTGCAAGCCAAGATCCCATTTCTCCTTAGGAGACTACAAATATCATGAGCCTGAGGAGAAACTTATTTTCTTTGTAAATGCCTTTTGCCAGAAACCTCCCAAGAATCAGATCCAGCTTTTTCTATCCTGCTATGGATGGGAAACCAGAAAAGACGAGCAACAAGACATATGAGCAACTGCCAGCATCCTGTCCACAATAAAGAATTTCCCATGTAAAGGGATGTCTTGATAGAACCACATTTACAGCTTGCCTTCAAATAAACCTAACTGAGCCGTTATGACATTTACAATAAAGGGAGTGCCAACGAACCTAAAAATTCATTGATGTTCCATGATATTCAACCTTCCTGTGAGCCATCTTGAATACTCTTGATTCCTTCTAGATACTAACGATGACTTATACATCCCTTTGTTGAATACAATTTCGATTGCTTGTCAAAAAGTATTGAACCATTGCATGTTCCATTCCACTATTTGCAATTGACAGTGTACCTTAATTGGATATTCATGGGAGGTGTTAAAAATAATTACAGAATATCCAATTTATAAATAAAATATCCATGTTTAATTCATAAGCAATATTTAGTTTATTAGATTTGTGATTTATCCTTAAAATAATCCTTGAGATCATCAACTATGTTGGGATTGTCAAAGATGTTCTTTGCTTATATTGTTGAATTATAAAAATAGTTGAATGGCAATCAATAAAACAAGCTCAATTTTGTCTCTCAAAACAGATGCCTTATCTAGGGCATATACAGCATATAGAATATCAATCATGCAAAAACCACTGAATCAATTACTAAAAGGTAAGTTGCATAGAAATGCATGTGATATCCAATATGGAGAAAATATCAGATAGAGAGACATAAAATTTTCAAGACCCCGTGTAGATACGACATTATAAAAAGCATATATCTATTATATATCAAAAGAAAAAATACGACAGAGAAATGTCTACACAAATATAAGTTTTATATAGGATATTTTCATTTATTAAGAATATGATTGTCATTATCTTTAAAATTTTAAATTTGTTTTAAAAATTTGTGTAATCTTCTTTTAATCTCATGTCATGGATACAACTCTAGATGTGCCTAGGCCATATCTGGATGTATTAGATATGGACAAAATAGGGGAATATATTCAGATACGTCTGGATATAGTATCCATGTAATTGGATATGTCTAGATATGGTATGTAAGAAGTATCGTATCCGTATCCATATATGATACACAGATATAAGTATCTGAGTAGGACAATTGCCAGATACGATAACTGACTAAAAGTCTTAGAAGAGTAATAAATGGTCCCAACAACTTTTAACATCCCCACAGCAAAATCATTACAGTACTATGTTCCACAGATGTTCCAAGACCAATACGGCATGCTAAAACGAGACGCATAGCAAGGACACCAAGGGTTTGACCCCAATTTTGGGAATGGCAATACAACTGCTAGGGGATGGCACATAGATAGATAGATATAAATGTAGACACACATATAAAGTAAGACATAATATGGAGTTTTTAAGCATGAATATGTAACATTACCCAAGGTAAAAACTAAATAAGAAAATGTTACTATCTCAAAGTGCCAAACATCCCAAAATATGAAAACATAGACTTGCATCAAAGTTTAAATTTGAAACATTACATATTAAAGATTAAGAGACTAGTATCAAGTGGCATTAGCTCAACCGGTTAGATTCTTCAACTTTCAAGGAGGAGACCCAGGTTTGAATCTTGCCAAGTGATACACGCATAATTTCCAAGTAGTTGTAATACCACTATGTGGTCATGATGTTATATGGATGGGGCCCGTTTCAATCCCATATAACCCATTTAAAAAAAAAAGATTAAGAGACTAGATTTCAGCCATAGCTTAAATTCCCACCGTTTAGTACTTAAGCAAAATCAAATGTACCAAAAGTCTGAAATATGAGAGTTTAGACTCTAATAAGATAGGGTTAGTGATTGGTGGGGGGCATTTCTAACAAGCACCCCCCCCCCCTTTTTGTTCTAAAAGGAGGACCTAATCATCCATGATGCCCAAGTGTCCTAGGGATCAAAGGGGCATTTCAACATCCCTCATCCGTCTCGGGTACCCCATGTCTTGAAAACAACTAGACACCCCACGGACGTTTCAAGGATAACTCCCTCCCCTCCCCGCAATCCAAGGAAAAGTGTTATGTCAAGTAGACATTTTGTCCCCATCTTCAAGTCCTAAATGCCAAAAACCGCGATATAAGTGTTGAAATGGAATATAACATACTGCAACACAATTCCATTTCTATTTAAATAAACAAAATATACAATGTGAATAATTTACAATTACATTGCCTATGCTGTGCACAACATATATCAGACTGCCTGGCACAGCAGTTCAGACTTGCTGGAACAGCATTCAATCTGCCTGGAACAGCACTCAGACTTCCTTGAACAGCCAACTTCTACCACAACATGCAATGCCTACGTACAGCACCAACCTTCAATACCATGCCAACCGTTCCTTCAATACCCCATATTCAACCTTCAATCCCATACCAACCTTTCCTTCAATACCCCATCTCCGAATGAATGAGGAAGGGGTCTTATTTATACAACTAAAAAGTAGTTGCATCCTCCAACTACCCGACACCTCATCATTTTATTAAATTACATTTGACATGCATTTGACTTACATTTACATTTCATTTCATAACTCACTTTATGACTTTTCCATATATAACTTAACATTACACATTATCACATACAATTTACATTATGACTTTATAACTTTATTAATTATGCATACACACATTTTGTCAAACACTTTGCGTACGAACTACAAAATAACACACAATGACAAAACTTATTCACTAATTATGCAGACATGTCAATTTGCCTGCTTACAATAAGGACACATCACCGACAAACACCATTATAGTTTCAATTTTAGATTGGAAGCTATGTGGTATGATGAAGCCATAGTTAATAAGATGTAGCTGAATTGATAGTTTGATTATAACAAGTCTCACATCGTATATTCCTCACTGTCCAGCACCTCTTAAAAGTAGGCACAACAATAACATCAGATGGTTTCGTCCATGTCAGGGCTATCATTATGATTGTGTCCTTAAAACAGTCTTCTACATGACCAGATTCAAAAGCACATTATACATGTACAAAGTTGATGTAGCTGAGAAGCCAAAACACATAATATTATTAGAGTGCTTACAAATAAGAAGAACAGGAGAATCAACTACATGCTTAATATTTTTAAGTTACTTTCCTTTATAATAAAATTTTTATTGTTTCTACGTGACATAAATTTAGAGCATTTGTGAGTCAAGTGACAAAGTAAGGAACCCATATAAATTCAGGTAACATATTATAGGCAAAAGCTCTTTTTTGTTATATTCAAAATGAGATCACAAATCAGCTTCTTTCTAAGCATGCCAGAATGAAGCTTCCCTCCTAATCAACCTGTCAAATCCCCTTAGAAGAGCTTTGTGTTTACAAATTATAGAAATGAATAAAAATTATTACTAATCAACATAAGAATGACATGGGTTCCATTAGTGGTGCATAAACCAAGTAGACGTGCAATCCTACAGACAAGCCATCATATACATGCAACTAGTCAAGGCCACCTTACATACATTGTCAGTGCTAACTTTATTAAAAGAAGAAGCAATTTTTTTGAGTTAATACATGCAAATATAATCTGCTTAATGTAGGTTATAAGTAGATTGAGAGATGAAACAGTCAGACAAGCTTAGCTAAGACAATCTTTAACAGAAATTAGATGACTGACACAAAGCAGCCTCGAAGTGGATGAAGTGAACGTAGAAAAAGAAAGGAAAGGGAAGTGGTTTCTGAAGTCCACGAGACCATAGGCCATATGGGAACTCCTATTTGGAATTTCAAAATCTTCACCGTTAGGCACACTTAGATGAATTGAAATCATTGTCAATTCATAGCTTTAGTCCACTAGGTGATGGTCTAATGGCAAGATTGAGATAATGCCATGAAGATGCTCTAAGTTGGAGACTCATTGAACAAGCTTCCCATGTTAAAGCAACAAGATTGATATGGATCACACTCAAATCAAGCAGGATGAAAGTTCCAAACGAATTTGGTGGGATAGAAAACCCTCAGACATAGCTTTTAAGGTTCTGAGCTTGATGGTGCACTCCAATGATGGCGAGTTTTACAATTTTCCTGACAAAGAAAGAACAATCAAAGCTCTAAAGCCCCCAATACCGAAATCTGCTACGTCAGCATATCAGATACAGGATTCTTTACATACCCTCAAACCATTCTATACGACTGAAAGCTGTGACTTCAGTGGCACTTGATCCACAGTCCTTACCAATAATAAGTGTAGAGCATAACTGACTTATCCTAATGGTTTGACACTTGTACCATCAAAAACATAAATGATAATAGGATAGATGAAATTATTCTTCTAGCCCTAATTGAAAGCCAATTGCACAAAGTAAATCCAATGTAAGCCTGACGGTTTGGTTCTAGTAAAAGTAGGTAATCCACTGAACACTCCATTGTGCTCGAAAGCACAAAACAATCTGTAGGATATGTAATTTAAACAGAGTTGAGGATAAAAAGCTTAATTATTTTTCAACACACACTTTATTTTTTCAAATCACAATCTACTATTCTGTCCTTAAATCAAGACAATCAAACTGAAACAATAAAATATAATAGAAGGCTTTTAATTTTGATAAACAAAGAGTTGTTATCAAACACTATGTTATCTTAATTGTTATTTAAAAGAAAACAAGTTTATGTAAAAAATCAAAGCTGAGCCATCATTCTTTCTGAAGAACTGATCTTTTGCTCTTAATCTTACTCATGAATTCTCCCAGCTTTCCTATTCTTGTTTGTCCAAACAATTCAAACATAGACTCCACTGCAAATGTATCAGTATAACTCTGCCAAATATCTTTACCATGATATTGGAAAATTCATTATAAAACTTAACACCAAAGAATCTGTGTACTAAACAAACAGATATAGCTTAATAGATCCTCTAAACCAATATGACCTAAAGAAAGTTAAAAGCAGTCATCACCATTAATGTTTTTTTCAGTTATATAAGATAGGAATGGTCCTTCCATATTACATCATAAATATATAGTAATATTATAGCAGCTTGGCAATTATGTATGGTTCTCCTCCTTGAATGCAAGCATATTTAACTTGTTGACGCAAGCATATTTAACGTGATGAGCTCATATGATTTGATACTCGTTAAGGTTCACCCATCAGATTTGAACTTATTTGAGCTGTAAAACTCTTCACTACCAATCAATTGAACCCTATAAAAACTTAGGGTGTGAAACTCTTCACTACTAACCAATTGCTCTCAACCCATAAACACAGTGATCATCCTTATAATCATAAATATGAGGGATTCACATTCCCAGCATTGAAATTTCAAATTTACATCATTAATTAAAAATCCAAGGCCCATTCTAAAAATCATTAATCCAACACCACATTTCCTTTATTACACCACATGAAAAGCCCTGCTGGAGGCTGGTGTCTAAGGGCATTGAAGTTTAAGTTCTCCATTGATGAAAAACATTGCAGGGATTATAGAAATGCAGACGCGAGGGGAAGTCTGGATGTGGGCATATTCCTCCAAAGACGTTCACGTAAATTACAATGGAAATTAATGAAAATTATAATAGTTATTGTGAATGCTTGGATGTACTTACCTAGGCTTTGCAACGCCTGTGTGTTGACCAGTGCTGTTGAGCACGTCCAGAAACTCTTCAACCGGGGCTTCAGCTTCTGCCATGTTTGAAATCAAAGTGCGCAACTCAACACGAATAGCAAAATATTGCGTGCTCAGGCAGCAATGGTTTTTGTTGAGTGTTCGGCTATCCTGTAAAACGTCAATTGCCTTCTGCTCTAAACTTTATTATAATAAATAATAATCTCGTTCTAAAGGTTTTTCATTAAAACATGTGGAGGTAGCTTTTTCCATTAGTCGACAGGGCATATATTCTGGGTTTGAATAGGTTTGAGGATCGGAATTTTTTTTTTTAATTGGAATATTTTTTTTAGAGATTTGGGAATTTTTTTTTGTAATTTTCGAATTTGCTTTTAAAACGACTATGAAATTTTAAAAGGAAAATGGTTGTACACCATTTTCTATATATTTGTATGCTTTAGTATGCGTAAAAACTTTAAGTAAAATTTCAAAAGTAAAAGGTTCAAAAGTAAAGAAGTTGGGATGCAGGTGAACACAAGCAAAACAAAAATTATGATTTTTTCAGCAAAAAGAAGAAGCAACAACTCAAATTTCAGTTTGCAGGAGAACCGCTTGATGTAGTAGTAGAATACAAATACCTGGGCATAGACTTTCATGACAAACTTAATTGGAATACATGTAGGATAAAAAGAACTCAAAGTGGCTAGAGAGCACTATATGCACTTCAAAACAGGTGTAGGAATGTCGAGTTGTGGGACTGGAAGACCACCAAGGTCTTATTTGGCCTACTTGTTACACCGGTTTGTTGTATGGTTGCGAGGTGTGGGTTAGTGGCACAACAAATGCAAAATGGAGGCAAATAGAAAGGATTCAAAAATATCTAATCACAAACTTTCTCAAAATTAAGGCCACAACCCCTTATGAAATTATTCTAGTTGAAACTGGAATGTTCCCTTTAGAAGCAATTGCTATGACCAAGCTATTATGTTACTTGAAAAAAACATAAAACATGACAAATGATAGATGGCCTAGAGCAGTTAGGGACGAAGAGTTGCATAGGCAAAAGAATACGTGGATGAAACAAAATCAGAAATGGATGAAACGTTGGAAAATCAACATAAATGAATGCCCAAATGTCAACAAAGACATTAAAAATTATGTGAATGAAAAGTTCAGAAGTGGAATGTGGAAAAATGCAAGCAGGAAAAGACAATATTATATTGCAAATTTTAACTCAACGTATGACCACAAGGAAAAAGCGTATATAGGCGTTGAAATCAAGTGGAAGGAAAAAATACTCATTGCTCAGATAAGGACTAGCTCTCATAGGCTTAGATGTGAAACAGGGAGATGGACAACGCCCAAAGAACAATGGGAAGAAAGGATATGTACTCTATGCAGCACAGGGCAGTGAGAGACAGGAGGAACACTTCATCTATAAATGCCCGAGTTTTTCGGATATCCATGACAAATACAAAGAAACACTTGGAAACGAGTTTATTACAGATTTATTTGAAGACAGAAAAATAAAAAAGGTTGGAGAATTGCTAACACAAATCAGCAGGAGAAGGAACAACCTTCTCAAAGATATTAAAGATCATATGATATGATTTGAGTAGTTGTACTTCCATATTTAAGGTCCCATAGACCATATTTGGGTCTCGTGGACGTAATTAAAATCTTTCATTCATTTCATTCATTCAAAAAGTGGTACATCATTTTTTTAATTATAGATGATCATTTTATAGACAAATGTTTTCACTATGAGAGTTATTTCATATAATTTTTTTCTTTTTAAAAAATCAGTAAATTATAAAAATAAACACATTTATATTATTAAAAATTATAATTATATAATTGTTATATATAACAATAAACAAATAGATCTTGTTCATATGATATATTGGCATTGTTTTAAAGGAACAAGTGGCGAGGAAGGAATAGTATTTGTTATAGATACATATTTGTTATCAACACGCACATCTTATAATATATTATACAAAACTTTTATTTTACTAGCTTAGATATAAAGGATATATATCTAAAAACGCCGAGGGTTATCAATTTGGAGGCGCCTATCTCATTTCTTGAGGGTGTGATCTCCAAGATAAGCGCCCTCGAGAGTGATAATTCTCAACGTTTTTAGATATATATCCTTTATATCTAAGTTAGTTTAAATATTTTAAATGTTTGCAACGGTTGGTTAGTCGGTTGTTTTAGTTTAAATATTTTAAATGTTTTTGTTAATGTTGATTTTTTTTTTTTTTAAATATTGTTTACGGCGTGACATGTATGACCTCTTTGCCTCCCACCCCAGCCATTGTAGGAACATCTCTCAGCGTAATTAAACAATTGCAATGTATGACCTCTTTGCTTCCCACCCCATGTCTGCCATTGTAGGAACATCTCTCATCTCTCAGCGTAATTAAATAGTTGCAACGGTTGGTTAGTCGGTTGTTTTAGTTTAAATATTTTAAATGTTTGCAACGGTTGATTAGTCGACTGTTTTAGTTTAAATATTTTAAATGTTTTTGTTAAGGTTGGCTTTTTTTAATAAAAAACAAAAATTGTTTACGGCGTGACATGTATGACCTTTTTGCCTCTGCCATTGTAGGAATGCCTATCGGCATAATTATGCAACATGTTATATATCATAATAAATAAGTAAGACAATGTATAATAATAAATAAATAAGACAGTGTAACGATTTAAGCTTTGGTTCTTTTTCGAAAGGTTTAAGGTTCAAATCGTGGTATGGACGAGGGTGAGGGGGTGGGTGTGTGGTGGTTGTGTGTTAAATTCCTTATTAATAAGCATAGCTTTCAACTTTACAGAGGTCATGGTTGGGAGAAGATTGTGCGTTAAATTTCCTATTAATAAGCATAGCTTTCAACTTTACATAGGTCATGGTTGGGAGGAGACTGCTCAGCCCTATGCGTTGGCCGTAGAGGTTTCTCACACTAACGAAATCAAAAAAATAATTAAATAAAATACTAATATTATATAATATTGAATTGTGAAAAAGTTTAACTTTTTTGTTTCAATAAAATAGAAGAAAGAGAACTATTACCTCTTTTGACCTTGCGATTTAGGTCGGCTTTCCACTATCCTTATTAAATATAACTAATCTAAATTAAATGCGGAAAATGAATGAAAGTAAATTTTGAAAGTTTATGGTGCAAAAGCTTGAAAGTAAAATATTGTCATAATCAAAAAAGTGCATGATAAATTAACACATAAGAAAATCAAATAACAACAATGCATCTTATGCATGTAAAATAGAATTAACAAAGTATAGCAAGAGGACAAAAGGACAATATCACAATTGTCACACATTCCACAATTTAAGAGGGTAGTTCTATTGCTTCTTTTGGAATTACAAGATTGTATAAGACCTTTTGCTTTCCATCAATAGAAAAAGAACTATTACCTCTTTTTTTTTTTTTGATATATAGAAGCAATGGTTACAATCATGATTTTTAGTAACTACCAGCACAAATTGGTAGGGTTCAAACTATCTACGAAGGCTCCCAGGACTTCCACCGTCTCGGTACATGGTAACCCGGCGTGAGATGGGGACCGCCGAACGCACAGGGGTTGCACCGTCGTCATCAATCTGGCGCACCACTCAGAGGAATCGGATCTGGGCTACTGTCTGTGCATGGGCAAGCCCGTGGGATTGGAACTATTACCTCTTTTGACCTTGCGATTTAGGTTGGCTTTCCACTATCCTTATTAAATATAACTAATCTAAATTAAATGCGGAAAATAAAGTAAATTTTAAAATTTTATGGGGCAAGAGCTTGAAAGTAAAATATTGTCATAATCAAAAAAAGTGCATGATAAATTAACACAGAAGAAAATCAAATAACAACAATGCATCTCATGCATGTAAAATAGAATTAACAAAGTATAGCAAGAGGACAAAAGGACAATATCACAATTGTCACACATTCCACAATTTAAGAGGGTAGTTCTATTGCTTCTTTTGGAATGACAAGATTGTATAAGACCTTTTGCTTTCCATCAATAGAAAAAGAACTATTACCTCTTTTGACCTTGCGATTTAGGTCGGTTTTCCACTATCCTTATTAAATATAACTAATCTAAATTAAATGCGGAAAATGAATGAAAGTAAATTTTGAAAGTTTATGGTGCAAGAGCTTGAAAGCAAAATATTGTCATAATCAAAAAAGAGCACGATAAATTAACACATAAGAAAATCAAATAACAACAATGCATCTCATGCATGTAAAATAGAATTAACAAAGTATAGCAAGAGGACAAAAGGACAATATCACAATTGTCACACATTCCACAATTTAAGAGGGTAGTTCTATTGATGGAAAGCAAAAGGTCTTATACAATCTTGTCATTCCAAAAGAAGCAATAAAATGCTTATAATATGTTTATAATGGAGTCCATGGCTCCTATTTATAGAAAGAATTTACCCTTGAGTTGCCTTTGGTGAGATATTTATACTTCTATCAAAAGTAAAGTTTTTGAAATATTTTTAGCAAAATGATACACCTCTAAATGTTATACTCTTCTTAATATATTCTTATATGGCTTAGAAGCCTTTCAAAATGGTTTGTGGTACCATTACATGTCAAAATGTCGCTTTTCAAAAATCTTCTTCAACATTTGTGTAAACTTGCCCTGCTTTTCTTATTGTTAAATGATTTACTCCTAGAGTGGAGTAAATCGCTCCTACCTTGGTAAGAGTTTCGCTCTTGCTAAGCTAATCATATCTACCTTGGTGAGCACTTCACTCTTATTGAGTCAATTGCATCTCTGGATCTAATTCTGCAAAATTGGCTTCTAAGAGGCTCCAATTGGATAATTTTATAATTTTGCAAGCTTTCAAAATGTTGAGAACCCTAAGGTAGTAATTGAGTTACTATTTTTTTGTGACTTCATGGGATGCCAAGCTTGATTAGCAAGAAATATTAGTTCCTACCTTTATCTTTGGGCATGCAGTTTACAAAATTATGACCTTGTTCCTATAAAATTGTAAAATTGTGGTTTGGTCCTCCTTAGTCTTCTCACAATAGCAGCTTCTACCACTACTCATATCTAGGTAATCTAAGATCTATAAGGTTCTCTACACTCCTATAATATCCTTGTAAAGGTTCTCAAATAACCCATCTTGTTGCTCTAACATCTTCTTTAATTGGCCTAGCAATGTCTCCAGTTGTTCAATTTATTCTAGTGTCACTTCTGCTTTTGCCTTAGTTTTCTCCTCCTCAAGTATTATTTGCACAACATCATCATCAAGGATTATTTTCTTGTCATCAAACACATCATGCAAACCAATATTCACCAACCTTTGTATTTCAACTATCATTTAATGCATTGAGGTCTCTAAGGTAGTCATTGTGTCTTTACATGTTTGTAGGTTTCCTTGGATATTAATGATTCTTTTCAAAATTTTAACCATTTATATTTTTGTTTATCCCCAACTATTGTGCCTGTGATGCTGATATCATTGTCAATTATTTTAACACCTCCTCTTATCTTGATTTCATATCTAGTTCATCCTTGATCATTGAACGATCTTCATCGTATAGTTGAGGATGGTCTCTACATTGGCTATCAACTCAAAATACCTTTTGCCATTTGCAAACTAGGCTCTAATACCATCCCATAGGGACTTAACTTATCTAGTGTTTGAGGTGCACTCTAGATTCATCGATGCTCCTTCCTTTAGTTCTACAATATTTTCCTAAAGCTTAGCAATTTCTTGATCTTTCATTTGTTGTGTAGCCTGCATCTATTTTTTATTTTTTATTTTTTTGTGGAAAACATCCCAAAAGGGATGCCACTTTCAGGTAAGACCCAAGGAGGCAGGGGCAGCCTGCATCTATTTAACTTCTTTTATCAACTCCCTCTTTTGATGTTCAAATTGTTGTATTAACTAATTTTGATCTTGGGAAAGCTACTCTCGAGAGATCTTCCAACTACTTCCTTTGCTTATTGCTTGTATCAAACTCATTCTAGAGTTGTTTTACTTGTTGTCATAGTCGGGCTCCCTTAACAACATCCTTTTTAAGGGAGTCAACCTCATGTTGAAGCTATAATATTTTAGTTGTAAGTTGATTTACTGCTAAAGCATTGTCTTTGGCATTTTCTTGCTTGCTTCATTCTTTCTCGTTAGTCGACCATACTGTATGGCTACTTTGATTGACAATTTGTTAGAAATCTAGATCACTTGGTATGGATTTGTCTATGTCAGGTTCAACTCCAAATTTTGTTAATGAAGTCAATAGAAGAGGTGGATGGTCTAGATGGCTTGATATACGATCATGGTCTTAACTCCACTTGTATCTAGCAATGACCACATGATCGTTAGTGAACTTGTAGATTAATTCGTAAGATGTTTATACATTTTTCTAGTTTTTCTAGCTTCCTCTTAAACAAGGTCTAAATATTCTTATGTATCTTTTATTTTAAGAGCATCAACGACTTTCTAGAAGTAAGACTAGCTATTTTATTGAATTTTGTTATAGGGTGGATTTTGGTGGACTTGATCATGAGTTTGTGTTGGCAATATCATTATCCCAAGCAAGAGAAGTGAACCAAAGATATTTGAAGAATGTGGACGATGGGATGACACAATCAATGAATCAAATTAGGTGGATATGAAGGTGAATGATGATGTGGTAGTTGACACATTAGATGTCATTTGTGTCAATATATTAGCTAATGGGAGTAGTAGTTGCCATGGTGATGGACTCTCAACATATAATATCAGTGGATGTGTCATGGTGACCTCGATGGTAGGAAATAGGAAAGAGGTGATAACCATTGTGTCAAGGTTTTAATTCACTATGGGAGGTGGTGTGCCTCTCAAACAACTAGTGACTAGACTTATTATGGGAGAAGGAAGTATAGCAAAAGTAGGTATGATAGAATAACTAAGGACAAAATAATAGTAAAAAGAGAAGAAGTAGGAATAGAAGTGGAAGGGACTAAAGGGATAATGATAGAGGGTACAATGGCAATAGCCCTTAAGATGGCTCTCATAATCATATTTTTCTCCTTTCATGGGTCCATGGAGGCTTTGATTGCTTCTAAATATTAGTTCTTTTTCTACCTTCAAGCATTATCAAGTGCTTTGAGTTGTTTATCACTTGTACTCTCAAGGCTAGAGTGTATTTTAATTCTCTCAAGGCCAAAATATGTTTACAATGAATCCCATGACTTGTATTTATAGAAAACATTCACCCTTGCCTTAGGTGAAAATTTAAAGTAGAGTTTTAAGGGCATCTTCAACAAAATGATGCACCTCCAAATGTTACATGCCTCTAAATACACTCTTATATGGCTTAGAAGCCTTCCAAAATGGTTAGTGGTGCCACTATATACCAAAATATCATTTTTCAAATATCTTCCTTAGGATTAGTTAAACTTGGCCCACTTTACCTATTGATGAATGATTCACTCATAGAGTGGAGTGAATTGCTTCTACCTTGCTAAGCATTTCACTCTTGTTAAGATAATCACACTTGCCTTGGTGAGCACTTCGTTCTTGTTGAACCAATAACATATCAAAACATAATTCTACAAAATTGGCTTATAGGAGGCTCTAATTGAACTAATTCATAGTTTTGCAAGTTTTTAAAATGTTGAGGACGCCGAGGTAGTAACCACATTACTATATTTATAGCAACTTTATGGGATGTCAAGCTTGATTGGGAAGATATCTTAGCTCCTACATTTATATTTAGACGATTTTACAAATCGGGACCTTGTTATAAAATTATAAAATTATGGTTTGGTTCTTAGTCTCCTCATGATAACAACTTATACAACTTCACATTTTTAGGTATCTTGATATCTATATGGTTCTCTACATATCCTATAATATCCTCATAAGGGTTCTTATATAACTTGCCTTGTTGCTCCACCATCTTCTTTAATTGGTGTAGACATAGAAAATTGACCCATTAACCTTAGTTTCCCCTAAAAACATTAAGGTAATCTTTGAGCTAAAATTTCCCTCATCCAATATTCTTCATTCCTCTAAAAACCTCTACCATTAGATCGGTATTGAAAAGAGCTTTCCGACAGTATAATTTTTGTTCCATTCTGACACCGTTTGGTCCCCTAAAATGCAGAAACATTACACATGGGTCTAGTTGTTTCAAAATCGTAGTCGTCCCGTATGGGGTGCGAATTTGGCAAATTTAGTTTCAAAATTTGTGCCTTGTAATTTATGGGGCATGATTTTGGAAAATCTGGATTTTTCTCTTAAGAATCCCAAGTTTTTGGTCGATATCTATGGTGTCGGCTCTTAGCCAAGTTTATTTTTCATTTTCCCACCAAAAAATCCTCTAAACCTCTTATAAATAAAGGATTGTATCCCCTATTTTTCCACCAATGAATCTTCTTGAGAATTATAATCTTGACTTTCTCATTGTTCATGCTAATAAGTGCTCTTCTGTTGTGGGATTGCTAATTTGTTGCTTTCTGCTTTAGTGTTAGCTGCTCTTGGTGAACAAGTGGAGAAGCCTTGAGGAGTCTATCATTTCATGGGGATAATCATCCTTTTGTCTATTCTTTCACTACCACCAGGTTCCTTCTTACATTTTGTTCTTAGATCATTTATTGCACATTGTTTGATCTTGTTTCACATTGTTAAGTTGCTCTTTCGCTTTTGTTGTGAAATTGTGCCCCATCATTACAAGGCATGATTTTGGTAGAGCCGAAGTCGTTACCCTTATGGGGCATGATTTAGTTTCATCAAGTTTGGGGGCAATATATTACTCCCAAGCCCTATTTTTGTGTTTGCATGTTTCGTTTAGATCATAATATTGTTGTTTGCATTCTATTTTTTGATCTATTTTGTTTCATTAAATGTTTGCTTATTCATTTCTAAAATGGTCAAAAATCACTTTTTTTTTTTAAATATCAGCTAAAAGGACCAAGGAGGCTTGATTGTTGTACCTCCAAGCTCAGTCATATAACAACCTAAGCATACCCCCAAATATTAATCAATTTTTCTAGGGTTTATAAGTTGTTTTGCAGGATTCAAGTTGTTTGGATATTCTAGATGCAAGTTAAAGCTAGGATCAACCGTTGGACCAAATAAGTCCCCTAATGAAACCTCTTAGGTTGTTTACTATTTGCTTTCTATATATTTTATATTTAAACATAAGCAAAAGAAATATTTTGATTTTATTTCTAGGCATTCAAAAGAGAAAAATCATATAGTTTGCATTCTAGGGTTGTTTGTGAATTCTCCTAAACCCTTGTTGAAAAGGAAATTGCTTACTTTATTGCAAATTAGGGTTTAGTCATAATTGAAAATCAATAATCATCCTAGGGTTAGTCTTTGCTTACTTGCATTATTGTTTATCTTGCATTGTTCCTTCATTTCCATAGTTTAGCTTTTAGAAAGGTAAAACATAGGTGTTTGTTTAATATACACATCAAACATTCCATCCTTGGACTTAGAGCAAGTCCTTAAACCATTCCTAGTGAACATCTCAATCCCTTATCCCTCAAGTATAGAGAATATAACACACCCCCACGGTCATCATGGCTCCTAGTAGATCCAATTGAGAATCATACGCGATAGGGCAGTTTCCCCCTCTACATATTTGGTGAACTCGAGGTGAAGAATGTCCATAGTGGCCATCTAGGAAGCTCCTTCCTTTTGCCTATTTTTGTTTTTCTTTTCAACTATAAGCAATACCATTTAATTTTTTTACATAGAGTTAGAACATGAAAATACTTTAAAAAAATACCTTTTGTGTGTTTTTCGTTATCCTTTCTCTTAATCCTATGCTTCCAAACCTTAGGAATAAGTGAAAGCTTTCAAAATTTGATGTGAATCTTCAAAAGGATGATCAAGTTGACAAGGAGAATCCTAATCTAGAGAGAAAGGAGGACTTGGATAATAATGATGACATTGATCCTATTGAAGGTCCTCATGGTAAGCTCACTTTAAAATAATTTGATCATATTTGAAATTTCTATAAGAAACACAAGCAAGCCTTGAATAAGGCCATGGATGAAGAGACCCCCCTCGAAGAGGTTGGGACATCTCATCATCAAACCATTTCTTCTCAAAACATTCACATCAATCCTTTGTTTGAATATTCTCATAATGTTAATATGTTTCATAAACCTACATATGCTACTACTATAACCACCAACATTGGGGGAATTTTGCAACCTCCTCCAACTAGTAGTGCATCTCAAAATAATGTTCAATTTCCATCTTCTTCTAATGTTCCCTCTTTCAACATTCCTTCTTTTGTTCCACCAAACGTGAGTTACCTCCCACAATAAGATACCACACAAAACATTCCCTTCCATAACCCATATCATAATAGTGTTAATGCCTCCAACATTAGCCAAGTTCCCTTTCAACAACCTACCTATAACCCTCCCCTAGGGAATCTAGGGGCATTGCACAACAACAATCTTGATATACAAAGTTTAACAAATGTGGTGAAGCAACTGGTTTTAAAATTAGATATGATTCAACCTCCAAGTTTCACCTACAATTATAATGAAATGTGTAATCAGGTCTTAGACCCTACCATCGCCTTTAGACCCTACCCTAAGCATTTTCCAATGTGTCTTTTACCTATTTATAAGGGAACAAAGGATCCAATTGAGCATTTAAGGATGTTTAGGACAACATGCCATGATATTATATGTGATGACATGTTGTTACTAAAGATGTTCCCTAAGAGCCTTGGTGGTATGGCATTGAAATGGTATTATCAACTGCCTAATCATTCTTTGAGGAATTTTGAGGAGACAACAAAATTGTTTGTTCAACAATTTGGAGCTTATGTGGAGAAAAATGTGACTATAAAATATTTATACCTTTTGAAGCAAGGTAAGGATGAAATTTTTTTGGACTTCTTGTCTCGTTGGAGAAGTCTAGTTGGACGATTAAGATACACCTTGCCTCCTCGAGATATGTTAGAGATCTTTATTGGAAATTTACAAGAGCAAATATCTTATGAATTGGAAACAACAACTATTACCTCGTTTGAACAAGTAATAGATTCAACAAGAAGAGTAGAGAAGGTTCTTCTTTAAAGAGGTTACTTTAAGTTAAGAAAAGAAGAAAGGACCACGAAAGCTCAATATAAGAACAAGTATGTAGTTGGTGATGGGGTAATGGATAGCAGACTTGTTAACAATGTTGTTAATGCCCTACAAAAGATGGTGCTTAGCGCACCTCAAAAACCCCCACCAAGGAATTTTACAAGACTCAACCAACCTATTTCATTGGTCCTAAAGCAACTTTTGGAAGCTAACATGATTGAGTTGCCTCCCATAAGGCAACCTGATACCACAACTAATTGGTATAAGCCTAATCAACATTGTGAGTATCATAGAGTGGAGGGGCACATGACAAATTCATGTAAGAGGTTGAAACATGTGGTTCAAAATTTAATTGACAAAGGTTGCCTTGTTATAGAGGGTCCTCAACCTAATCCTCCAACAAACAATCAACCTCCTACTCAACAAGCACCCACAACTAATCAAGATATGGGGATATTCCAAGAACCCCTACCTAAGCATGGGCAAAAAACAACTAATAAAGTGTCATATCATAATGTGCCACCTCCTTACAACAATATGGTTGGTATGGTAGTAGTAACTACAAGGCAACAAGCTCAAGCTCAACCAACTCAACAATATCAGCAGGAGACGAGTTCTACATCCAATCAACCTTCAAAACCTCCCTTAGTTTTGAAGAGTATCCAAAAAATGAGCACAAGAGTAGAAAACCCACCTTTAGTGTTGAAACCTCAACCTAAAGTCTCCTTTGACATTCAACAATAGTTAGCTAGTACCCCAACCAAGATCTCCCTCTTAGAGCTTTTGCAAACTTCTCCTATTCATAAGGAAGCCTTGTTAAAGCTTCTAAGTCAATAATTTGTTCCTCAAGATATTTCCCCTAGTGCTATAGCTGATGTTGTAGGTTCCCTTAGGATACATCATATCACATTTTCAAATGATGATATTTCTTCCTCAAACTTGTGAGGGGATTCTTCCCTCTACATCACTATATTTATTAGGGAACATTTATCAAACAAATTTTTATAGATAATGGTTCTTCCCTCAATCTATGCACTTTTTAATTTCTCCAAAATTTTGGATTAAAAGAGGAAGATTTAACTAGATCTGATGTCATCATCAAAGCTTTCAACAATGAGTCCCAAGAGGCCGATGGAATTATATCTCTCCCCCTTAAGGTCGGACCTAAGATCTTAGATACCTTGTTTTATGTGGTACCTTACCCCACATCTTTTAATATTCTTCTTGGACATCCTTGGATTCATGCAATGAGGGTTGTCCCTTCTACTTTTCATCAATGCTTGAAGTTCGAATTCAAAAATCAACTTGTCACCATTTCGGGTGATCCTCATCCATTTCAATATTGTTCAATGGTTGAGCAAGCTCAATCAGATCTCAATTTTTATCCTTTGGTCTCTCTTTCTTCTTCTCCTTCTTCTTCTTCATTTTCTTCTTCTCACCTTACCAAACAACTTGAAAATTTAAAGGTAAGTGAGAAACCGCTAATCAAAGTTTCATCATAAGATCAAGTCAATCCATTTCTTCAAGAACCTCTTATGGATCTTTCCAAACTACCACCTTCACCGAGGACTATGGGTTTACCTCATAAGAGGGGTGAAGTCATACATATTGGCATGTGTACATTTATCTTCACAAGAATGACCCTCGAAGAAAATATAGATGGTAGCAACCCTCTTCTTGTAGAATGTTCATTTGCCCATTGTTACCTATCCAATGATTACCTACTTTCCCAAAAAATCTTGTCTAGTATGGGATATATAGGTAAAGGTTTGGGGCCACAACATAAAGGTATTCAAGAGCCTTTGGAATTTGGGCTTTGGCTTGGGAGATGTGGCATAGGCTACGTACCTAATAAAAACCAACCTTTGCCATTTGATGATGATGATCACCTTATTACTTATGCCAAATATTTGGATCATCAAGGCTTGGAGTGGAGTGATGAGGATGAGGGACCACCTTATCCCACTAACATGTTGTTCTATAATGTGGTAACTTTGGTGCACCCTAAGTTGGTTCCCCCTTGGATGGTAAAGAACTTAAAGAACCAATGAACATAATGCATCTAAAAAGATACTATGCATGACTCTACATTTTTATTTTCTCATATTGCATTTAGCTTAGTTTTCATATTGCATTTGGTTTTCTTGTTCATACTACATGATTTTCTATCATATTTTGCATGGTTTGCCTAACATTTTGTTCCATTTGCATTTTACTTGTCATACACTTGCGTTATTGTTTGATCATACTTGCATGACTGCTTGACCATATAGATTTTTGGGAACTTTGTGAGGATGGTAAGTGATGAAACCTAGTTAGGTCTTAGCTCACATGCATTGCACTCACACTAGGGCTCTTATGCCTAGCGAATCCCCAACCTAGGGCACATCTCCATGCATTTCCATCATTTCATTTGCTCATGTCTTCTCTTCTTCTTCTCTTATATTCCTTGACCTTTGAAAGTATAAAATGATCATCAATTTTCTCCAAGTCAAGGGATATAGTTCTTCCTTTTGTATATCCTTATCCTTTGCATGTCTTCTTTCTTATTTTTGTCAAGACAAAGGATATATGTTCCTCCTTCCATCAACACATCTTGTCTTGTTTTTGCTCACACTCTTTCTTCTTGATCTTTTGATTGTTAAGTGATCCTTGTGGGATAGGGTAGATACCGTATGAATATCATTTATGGTGTTCATACAACCATTGACTATCTTATGCACATCTCTTAGCTATTGAAATTTCAATAAGGACACACACTTTTGTTTGCTTTTTGCTTCTCTCATTCTTTTATCTTCTTTTCATCTAACACATGCACACATATGCACATTTCTCTGTTGTGTTTTGCCTTTATCAATCATCTTTTGCACACACCACAACCAAATCGGTAGTACTCGCTTTGGCACATCACTCACACACTACACCCAATACAGGATAGATTCATGGCCACATGCAAGGGGTAGCCTCCATCTTGACCATTAAAAGCATACATCCTAGTGGGAATATCTCTTCACCTTTGGCCATTAGTGAGCACCACACCCATAGCGGGTATAGCGCCACACCCATAGTGGGTATAGTGCCACACCCTTACAGGATTACTTCATAGCCACTAACGAGGGACAACCTTAATTTGACCATTTGCAAGCATACATCCTTATAGGTTTTCGCTCTATTTATTTTATTTTTGTTTTTTTTGACCTTTTAGAGCTATTCTTTTCTCCTTTCTCCATTTTTTTTCTTCTTATCTTTTCTTTCCTTATTTTCTTCTTTTTGTTCGCTTTCCATTCATCTTGTTTGCATTCATTTAGTTAGTTTTCATGCATTTCATTAGTTAAGCTCATTTTGCATTCATTTAGTTAGGATAATTTTGCATTGCATTCATTATGTTTGTGATTATCATGCTTAAAAAAAAAACTTAAAAATGCAAGTAAAACCTAATCTAAAGTTGGGTCTTGGCTTTTATTTGTGCTTGTTGTGTTGTTGTGTTGACCTTACTCGTGGGAGTCATTCTTTTTTTTGTGTGTAATTGTTTTGACCATTTTTACCTTTTTATTATTTTTTCTCCTTTTTTCCATTTTCTCTCTTTTCATTTTGGCGCCTTTTTCTTTTTCACTATTGATGCTTTGTTTTCTTCTAAGTCAATTGTTTCCAGTTTTCTTAGGAATTTGGCATTCGCCTAAAACTCGAGGGGGCATCCCAACCTAAGAGGTATTAATGTCCCTATGTGCAAATTATTAAAGTGTCCAAACTAACACCATTTTTGCACCGTCCCTTTCTTCTAAAACTATCACCCTTTTTTTGTGTTTGTCATTTTTCACCCATAGGTGTCTACATCTTTCTTTGATGCATTTATTAGGCCATAAATGCATCAAAGAGGGGGAAAAATGTAGACATGGAAAATTGACCCATTAAGATGAGTCATTTTCCTTAGATCCTTAGTTTTTCCCTCAAAAATTTAAGGTAATATTTGAGCCAACTTTTCTCTCATCAAATCTTCTCCATTCCTCTCAAAAAATCTACCATTGGATTGGGCTCAAAAAGAGATTTTCGATGGTATAAGTTTTGTCCCATTTTGACACCATTGGTCCCCCAAAATGCAGAAACACTACACATGGGTCTAGTTATCTCGAAATCGTGGTCGTCCTATATGGGGTGCAAATTTTGCAAATTTAGTTTTACCAAATTTGTGCACTGTAATTTATGGGGCATGATTTTGGAAATTTTAGATTTTTTCTCTTAAAAAAGCCCAATTTTTTGGTCGACATTTTTGGCGTTGACTCTTAGCCAAGTTTTTTTTCATTTTCCCACCTAAACCTCCTCCAAACATCTTATAAATAGAGGATTGGATCCCCTCTTTTTCAACCAATGAATCTTCTTGAGAATCCTAATCTTGACTTGCTCATTGTTCATGCTAATAAGTGCTCTTCTATTGTGGGATTGCTATTTTGTTGCTTTCTGCTTTGGTGTTAGTTGCTCTTGGTGAACAAGTGGAGGAGCCTTGAGGAGGAGTCTACCATTTCATGGGGATCTTCATCCTTTTGTTTTTTCTTTCACTACCACTAGGTTTCTTCTCATATTTTATTCTTCTTAGATCATTTATTGTGCATTGTTTTATCATGTTTCACATTTTTAAGTCACTCTTTTGCTTTTGTTGCGAAATCGTACCCCATCCTTACAGGATGCAATTTTGATAGAGTTGAAGTTGTCACCCCTTATCGAGCGTGATTTTGCTTTCATAAAATTTTGGGGCAAGGCATTTCTCCCAAGCCCTCATTCTATGTTTGCATGTTTCATTTAGATCATAATACTATTGTTTAATGCATTTTGTTTTTCACACTGTTTCATTTCATTGAATCTCTGCTTGTTCATTTCCAAAAAGGTCAACAATCACTTTTGTAATTAATGATGAACTAAAAGGATCAAGGGGGCTTAATTGTTGTGCCTTCGAGCTCAATCATATAGTGGCCTAAGCAGACCCTCAAACAATGATAAGTTTTTCTAGGGTTTATAAGTTGTTTTGCAGGATTGTAGCTGTTTGGATATTCTAGATGCAAGTTAAAGCTAGGATCAACTATTGGATCAGATAAGTGCCCTAAATAAATTTCTTAGGTTGTTTGTTGTTTGCTTTCTATCTATTTTAGATTTAAACATAAGCAAAAGAAAAATATTTTGATTTTATTTCTAGGAATTCAAAAGAGAAAAATCATATAGTTTACATTCTAGGGTTAACTCTATTTGTGCATTCTCCTAAACCCTTGATAGAAAAAAGGCTTACTTTATTGCAAGTTAGGGTTTAGTCATCATTGAAAATCAAGAATCATCCTAGGGTTAGTATTTTCTTGCCTACATTATTGCTTGTCTTGCATTGTTCCTTCATTTCCATAGTTTAGCTTTTAGAAAGGCCAAACATAGGTGTTTGTTCAATATACACATCAATTCCATCCTAAGACTTGGAGCGAGTCCTTAAACCATTCTTGGTGACCCCTAAATCCCCCAACCTTTGAGTGTAGAGAATATAGAACACCCTTGCAATCACCTTGGCTCCTAGTGGATCCAACCGAGAATCATATGCAATAGGACAATTTTCCCCCTCTACAATTGGCTTAATAATGTCTTTAGTTGTTTGATTTATTTTAGTGTCGCTTTTGCTTTCGACTTGGTTTTCTATTTCTCAAATAATGTTTGCACAACACCATGATTGAGGAGTCTTTTATTATCATCAAAAACATCAGATAAACCAACATTCACCAACCTTTTAGCTATCACTTATTTCATCGAGGTCTCTCAAGTATCTATTGGAAATTGGTCAAGTTTTTCCATTCGTCATTCATGAATTTATACAAATGAATCAGGCTCAAAATATCTTATAACAAAATGAAACTAAAATAATCGAACATAAAATATTCGATCATCTAATCTAAGCATAGTCTAACTTAGGCACTAACAAACTATTACAACATGATGGCATCTAGTAGATAAGCCATTATGTGTGAATAGAAAATAATAAAATAATAAACTATGCTATATACTTATAGCCTAACATCCCCCCTTATTACATTATTTGATGTACATAGAGAGTTGCAAAACAACTCAAATTTAACATGTGCAAGTGCCTTAGTGAAATGTGTGGAGAGAATATAGGAACTCTTAGCCATATTTTTATTGAGTGTACTTTAGTCTCTAAGCTATGGAGGAGAATGGCCACTTTACTTGGCTTACAGTGGTCCATTTTTTTTTTTTTCCTTTTGAACAACTTTAGAGGGATTGGCCTAAACAAGAGGGTGTTGATTATTTTATTAGGTAGTTAGTTTGGATGGGTTCTACCATTCTTCTTTGGAATATCTGGAATGAAAGGACCAACCAAATATTTAATCAAGATCGAAAGGATGTTCACTATATTTGGCAAAAGATCATTTCCAACTTAGTTGAATGAGTCCAACAATTACTTAATCACCCCAAAACTCCCACCAAAGATGGGATCAAGTGATGCAAAGATTGAATATTAACTCTTCTAAGGGCAATCAACTTAAAGGGAATGTGAGTAATTGTAAGATGGATAGGACAAGAAATTGGAAACCTCCTCCTAAGGATTTTGGAAAAGTAAATACTAATGGAGCCTCTAAAGGGAACCCTAGAAAATCTAGTGTGGGAGGAATTGGTAGACTTTCAGATGGCTCCCTGGTTTTTACTTTTGCTGAGAATTTGAGTCTTCTTTCCAATAACCTTGATGAGGGGTATGGTATCCTCAAAGGCCTTCAAGAGGTTGCTAAGGTTGGATGGGAAAATATGCTAGCCAAGTTTGACTCTCAACTCATGATTAATATTTTGAAGACTCCTTCTAAGAATCATAAGGTTGATTGGAGAATAAAAATAATTATTGAGAAGATTCAATTAATCCGGATGGGATTTTTGAAAGTTGATTACAATCATGTGGTCAAAAATCAAAACAAGAGTGTTGATGCTTTAGCTAATTGGGCTTTGGACAAAGGTGATCTTACTTGTTATGGCCACCCTCCTAGATGGTGGGCTTTGCAAATAAGGGAAGCTCTTCTTTCTATCATTTCTTTGGATGGCTCCAGTTCTAGAGGTACCTAGTTTATTCTTGCTTTATTTTTGCTTATCTTTGGTTTGGTCAGGGTATTTTAGTTCCCTAGCTCAAACTATTATTTATTTTGTTTCCTCTATTAATTCTTGCCTTAAAAGTCTTTTGGTCTAGAAAGGTCATTGTTGTGTTCAATTTTTTTCTTTTTTCTTTTTTGTTTTTTTGTTTAGTTTTTTGAGTTGTGTGTGTTTTTTTGTTTTTGTGTTTTTTGTGTTGTTTTTTGTTGTTCTTGTGTTTTTGTTGTTTTGTGTTTTTTTTGTGTTTTTTGTTATTGTTCTTGTGTTTTTGTTGTTCTTGTTCTTGTGTTTCTGTATGTTTGTGTTAATTCATGTTTTTATGTGTGAGTGTTTTCTATGTTTTTTGTTTTTTTATTGTTTGTTTTTTTTTTTTAGGTTTTAGTTGTTTTTGTTTTTCATGTTTTTTTTGGTTATGTATTTGTAGCGTTCTATTGTTTTTGTCATGTTTGTGTTTTGTTATGTTGTTCTTGTATTTTTTATATGTGGTTCGTGTTGTGTTTATTTTTATATTTATGAGTGTGTGTTTGGTTGTGCTTTATCTTTTTGACACACTCAAGGAGCATGTTTTTTATTTTATTTTATTATTTTTATTTATTTTTAATATTATTGTGTATTTTTTTCTCCTTGAGTATGTCAAAGGTGGTAGGCCAGGTGCAAGCCCTGGGTGATTTTGGCAGAATAGATACCCTTGCCTCCTTGGGTCTTTCCCAAAAGTGGCATCCCTTATGGGATGTTTTCCACAAAAAAAAAAATTCTTTGGAGAGTCACTCTTGCCTTTCTTTTACTAGTATTGAGTGTTCTAGTTTTTGTTAATAGCTTCTCCTTATTTTCTATTTTTTTGTGTGTTTTTGCTCCAATATGACAAGTTTATATTACTCTCCCATGTCTTGAATTTTAATAGGTCCATGTCCTATTGAATGTATTAGTATAGCACACCATAATACTTGAGGATTCAATACCTTTTGGTATATTGAATGCCAAATTTTCTACCATGGAATGGAAAGCATAAATATAATCTAAAATAGATTGATCTTTACCTTGATGCAATTATTGCCATCATATGTATTAGTCTTCATAAGCTCTCATGGAATAATATTTTTCCTTGAGATCCTATATGAAATTATCTCATGTGAGCACCACTTCATCTTCATTCTCTTTCATAACTCTATTACAATATGATTCCCATCAATTTCAAATAGGTAATGAAGATTTCAAGAGTGCAAAAGTAATTTTCTCATTGTTGATGAATTTATTTATGAAAATGTATAAAAATAACTAATCCAACCAATTTTCTAGAGCATTGATATTTATTTTTCCTTCAAAGGTAGGACTATTAATACTCACATATATATTAAAAGGTGAAGGAGCACTCAATGGTGCTAGGGTAGTGAGAGATTGTGTAGAGGAGGTTGAAAAACTTGTAGCAAGGAGTTGTTGAAGATTTTGAGCAATTTGATCCATCATTTCATTCCTTTGTTTTACTAGGATTTTGTTCAACATCTCCTTGAAAGCATAAACTATTATGATGTTTTTCATTCTTATTCTCACCTTAGATCATTTGGAATGACAACATAGGTTATAATAAGATATGACATTTGATACATAAAATTTCTATATCCTAATTTTGTGTTTATGGACATACACTCAAAGGATAGACAACTTTGATATCACTTACCCAATACTAATAATTTTGACTATTCTAAAACTCAAAATTTTGAGCTAGAAAAACTCAAGAAAGAAATCAATTTAAAAAATAATAGAGTTTAACAAAATATAACATGTTTACCCATTGGAAGAGCTTAGTATGCATCTACAAAACTAGAATCTACTTCATACAACATGGACCAATTAGAAATATCATGCCCAAAAGAATCAAGAATGGTGTTGAGTGCTATATTTAGAGGTTGGTTCAAATATTCTATTGCTAAATTAACACTTCCTTTTTTATGCTTGATGATCAAATGAAAATTCTATAGATATGTGGCCCACTTTTGATACCTTTTATTCCTCAGCTTACTTGGCATCTAAATGAAATATAAAGGTCTATGATATATGTGGATGATGTTTTTCTTTCCTAAGATATAGTGCTTTCAATGTTTACATGCTTAGACAATATCATAGAGCTCTATGTTGTATGTGGAATATTTTCAAAATCCTTCATCGAATGTTTCACTATGATAGAGAATTAGATGCCCATGTTGTGTGATGATAAATCCCAATACATATTCTAATACATTAGTCATTGTGTAGAGAGGGAAAACTACCCTACTGTGTATGATTCTCGATTGGATCCGTAAAACAAAGCCAAGGTGACCATGAGAGCTATGTTGTTCTCTACACCTCAGTGTAAAATGGGAGAAGGATTTACCAAGAAAACTTTAGAACTTGCTCCAATTCTAGGTGTTTAAGAATGTTTGATGTATTCGGTTTCAAGACAATCACCTATGTTTGGCCTTTCTAGATCTGAGCTATAAAATATAAAGGATAATGCAAAAATACAGAGTGCAAAAATACAAGAGCTAACCCTAGAATAATTATTTGTTTGAATGATTTCTATCCCTATGGTTGCAAAATGAAATCATTTTGAGCAAGGGTTCAATAAAGGATGCACAAACAATTTTAAACCCTAATTGCATACTATATGCTTTTGTTCTTTCAGTGCATAGAAATTAATATTGCTATATTGTTATATCAAATCTAGGGTTAAAAAAGAATAATAAACATTCATAAAATAGCCTAAATATTAATCAGGGTGTTAGGAACCTACTATTGAAATAAAGCTTACACACACAAAATACTAAAAGATAATTAAAATACATGCAATAACACAATAATACTATGCAGAAAGTAGTTACAAAAAGGAACAATATCACAAAGAAACTTAGAATCGCAGGCCTCTTCGAGGGGGCAACCTCCTTCAATATTTATTAACTTGCAAAAAGATGATTCATACATGGCTTCATAGCTTTTTAAAGAAAGACTTCATGCAAACCCTAACCCTAGGCTCAAGAGTTGGCTTACATGCAAAATGCCACTCGAGCTAGAATCTTCTACCAAATGTCGATTACAATCTTGATAACGGTTACATCAAATGGCCCCACTTGCCTAGGAGCATAACATGCCACGTACATTACAAAATAACATTATATATGGGATCCTCCACGTTGGAAGTGGGTCATTACATAATAATGAGAATTACAAAATAACGTTAGGATGGGATCCTAACATGTCTTTCCCCTTCAAAAAGCTTTGTCCTCGAAGTTGAAGGTGAGGAAACTGGAGCTAGAGATGATGGATAGATTCCCATGTAGCATCTTTTGGCTAGAGTCCACACACTGATCATGGACTTCAGTAATGGTGCAATTGCAAAGAGTGCGAGTCCGACGATCCAACAGTTATTCAGGTTCAAGAAAGATAGAACCTTCTTCATCTAACTCTAGGAGTGCAAATTGAACCTGTACCTAATTTCCCACCACCTTTTTGAGAGCAAAAACATGAAAAATAGGATGGAGCTTGGATGTAGGTGGAAGGGCCAATTTGTAGGCTGTGGCACCAATCCACTGTAACACCTGATAGGGCCCATAGTACTTTGCAACAAGCTTATGGAATCTACAAATTTGGAGGGACAACTATTTATACGGTTGTAAGCGAAGGAAAACCATATCACCCACATCAAAACTACGCTCATAACGGTGTTGATTAGCCTGTTGGCACATCCGATTGTGGGCTGCCTCCAAATTTAGCTTCAGTTGACGGAGGACATCAACATGCTGACTGAGAGTAGTTTCGACTGCATGGACCTTGGAGCTACCTGGAATTTAGGAGGAAGATATCAGTGGAGGGCACCCATAAACTACCTCAAAAGGGGTAACCTTGTTGGTTGTGTGATAGGAAGTGTTGTATCACCACTCGACCAAAGGAAGCCATCTCGCCCAGTGCGTAGGATGATCTGAGCAAAAGCAACAAAGGTAGATTTCAAAAAATTTGTTGATAATATTTGTTTGACCATCCGTTTGTGGATGATACGTTGAACTCATATTGAGCTGAGTACCCTGAAAAAATAATTCTTGCCAGAAGTGACTAGTAAAGTTTGGGTCACGATCGGACACGATGGAGGAGGGTAGACCATTAAGGCAAAAGATAAAATCAAGGAAAATTTGGGCAACGATGGAGGTTGTGTAAGGATGGGAGACGAGACAGAAGTGAGCATAATTCGAAAGGCAATCCACTACCATGAAGATAACAAATTTGTCACCCGACTTAGTATGCCTTCAATAAACTCCATAGAAATATCTGTCTAGACCTGGTCATGAATGGGCAAGGGTTGAATAGTGCTTGGAGAACACACTGTTTCACCTTTCATCCGCTGACAGGTATCACAAGCTACCACAAATTCATGAATATCCTTTTTCATACCCTTCCCAAAAAAGTGTGTTTGAGTCGTTCATATGTTTTGAGAAATCTTGAATGACCAGCAGATGGAGTAGCATGTAGTTCTGTCATGAGAAGTACCCGTAGTGAGGACTTGTGGGGAAAAACAAGGCATTGGTGGTAATACAAGTCCTGGCCATCCCAAGTGTAGCTTGGACATGAAGTAAGCTCAGTGGATAAGGAAGCAACCAAATTCTGCAATTCAGAATCCTCAAGTACCTCCTGACATAAAGAATCGATCCATTGGGGGATTGATAATGAAATGACACACAACATACTGAGAGCTTCAAATTGGTAAGAGAGATCATCGACCACAACATTCTCCTTATCCTTCTTATAGTTGATATCGTAATCATAGCCCATGAGTTTAGACACCCTTTTTTGTTATTAATGGGTGGCAACCCGTTGCTCCAAAAAGTATTTGAGACTTTGATGATCTATTTTAATGGATAAATGATGCCCAATGAGATACGGTCGCCAATGAATTATGACATGCAAAATTATCATCATCTCCTTGGCATAATTTGATTTTACCAAATTATGGTTGGAGAGAGATTTACTAGTAAAGGCCAAGGGTCTCCCTTCTTGCATAAAAACGGCTCCAATACCATGACCTGAAGCATCACTTTCAATAATAAATGGTTTGGATAAATTTGGCATGGCTAAGACAGGCGTAGTGGTCATGGCATGCTTAAATTATTGGAAAGCCTATTCAGCGGGTCTTATCCAAGTAAAAGAGTCCTTCTTTAGCATGGAAGTGAGGGGAGCTGCAATTTTATCGTAGTTACAAATAAATTTACGGTAATAACCTATAAGCCCTAAAAATCCTCGAAGACCTTTGAGAGTGTGAGGTTTTGGCCATTCCTGAACAACTTGGATTTTCTTGGGATCAAATTTAACACCCTCCTTAGTGATAATGTGTCTCAAATATTCTACTTCTATCAACCCAAAATAACACTTGGAATGCTTAGCATAGAGTTGATGTTGTGTCACAACTGGAGAGTCTGATTCACATGAATAATATGCTCTTCCCATGAGCGACTATACACTAGAATGTCATCAAAGAAGACTAGAATAAAATTTCAAAGGAATGGACGAAAAATATTGTTCATGAGGCTCTGGAAGGTGGAAGGGGCATTAGTCAAGCCAAATGGCATTACCAAAAACTCATAGTGACCTTCATGAGTATGAAAGGCAGTCTTGGGAATATCCTCCTCTTTGAGCCGAATTTGATGGTACCTCGAGCGAAGGTCAAGTTTGGAAAAATACATAGTCCCATGAAGTTCATCCAATAATTCATCCACCACCGAAATAGGAAACTTATCCTTGATGGTGAGTTTATTGAGCTCTCGATAATAAATACACAACCGCCAGGACCCATATTTCTTGCGTACCAATAAAATTAGGGAAGAGTAAGGATTGTTTTTGGGCCGAATGACATCGAATTTTAACAATTCCTGTACTAAATTCTCAATTTTTGACTTAAGAGAATAAGGATACCTGTATGGTCGAATTTTGAGTGGTGCATTACCAGGTAACAAGGAGATAGCATGGTCATGAGAGCGATGAGGTGGTAATTTTGTTAGCTCAACGAAAACAGAGTTGTGCTTGGTCAAAATAAGTTACAAATATTCAAGAACAAAATCCTCCTCTAAAGGATGCAGTTGGATCGCAAAAATATAAGCTATGACACCTCAAGATGATTTTTTAACAACTTCTTCATTCGACTGTAACTGATAATTTGTGAGGACCCTGCTTTTAAGCCATGGAGAATGTAGGATAGTCCATTATGTGAAAATTGCATCCAAAGCTCACCAATGTGCCAAGAGATGACTCCCAATGTGCCCAACCATTGAGATCCCAACACAATATCACATCCCCTAATTGAAGTGCAAACATATCATGTTTGAGCATATAGTCCCCAATCATGACCTTAACATTGCAAAATTTTCCCTTACAAGGTAAAGTCCCACAATTTTCTACCATAACCTCAAAGGAATTACATGTGTGTACATAAAAATTTGCCTACTTGGGTATGCGGGGATCAATAAAATTGTATGTACTACCAGAATCAATTAAGATGGTAAGTCACAGGCCCTTGAAATAACCCACAACTTTCATGGTTTGGGGCATAGTAATACCAACAAGAGCATGAATAAAAATTTTAGCCTGTGATTCATCTGGGTTTTCTTCCTCTGGTTTAGGTGGTTCCTCTACTAATTCAGTGTCATCATCACTATGGTAACTGGTTTTAGGCTCATCAACATCGATGAGGAACAATTTCTTTTGGGTATACTTATGCCCGCAAAAAAACTTTTCATCACAATTGTAGCACAACCCTTGGGTGCGTCACACATCCATTTCAGTAGTGGTTAAACATTTGGGTGCAACAGTGGGCACAATAGGTTTTTGTTCATGTTGATTATGGAATCTAGGAGGAAAAGAGGGTTTAGCCTATGGAAATTTAGATATCTACCTCAGAGCTAAAAAATTGGACTTGGCAAAACAAGCCAACTGGATAGCCTGCATCATGGATTGTGGTTTAAACATTGTGACCTCGGCTTGGAGATCTTCCCGTAAACCACTAACAAAACAACTCATAAATAACCCTTCATTCAATCCTGTAGTTTTGTTGGTCAATCTCTCAAATTGTATTTGGTAATCTTGAACTATCAAAGTTTGTTTCAGCTTTGTCAACTATCCTGTAAAATCATCATACTCACTAGAGCCAAAGCAAGTGAGTAATTGGGACTCAAATTCTGCCCAAGAAGGATCAGGGATAGTTTTTTGCAACCATTGGTACCATTGTAAGGCTTCAAATTCTAAATTGAAAGAAGCCATTTGAACTTGATGATAAATGGGGACATCATGGAGTCTAAAGAATTGAGCAACACGACATAACCATCCATCAACATCCTTCCCATTGAACTTAGGAAAGTCTAGTTTTGGCATCTTGATGGGAGTATCACGATCAAAGCAAAGGTGAGAATCATCTGTTCCCATTACTTGATGATACTCAAACTTGCTTGGAATACCTTGTATTTTAGAATCAACATCTACTAGGTGTTCTTCTAAGCGAATTCTAGAGGTATATTGGTCAACTCTAAAAGTTTTAAATTTTGTCATCAAGTGTTCAATTATTTTTTGCAAGACAGTAACAACACCGAGTATGGTATCCAACGCTGAAGTAGTGTTTTGTTCTACCTCTTTTTTATGCCCATGAGTGCCACTTGCCATTTGAGATAGCCTTCAACTTTTTTACTAAATTACTAAAAATAGAAGCATGATTTTCAAAGTTACTATTTTTAGTAAGGGTCCAAAATTTAATTTTGGGAATGGGTTGCAACACTGATTTTAGGATAGGGTCCACTCCAGTGGCTGCTTGATCTGAGCGCTCAATGAGGAGATATACTGGATTTCTTGATTTTTTTGATCTCCTGGTTGATTGCAAGTCGATGTCAAGGTAATTTCTTAGACTTGGACTTAAAATTTCACCAGGGAGTCCTTAAGGGTCGTTTGTGTATAATAACAAGTAACTTCTATTCCAAAAAATTTGGATCAATTTGAATTACCATTGAAAAGTTATGGCCTTAGCAAGAAAAATCAAAATTTGCCATTTTGGGAAAATCGGTGCAAAATTTGACCAGGGGATGCCAAGGATAATTTTGTCTGCGATAGAGTGTATAATTAGCTGTTAAATTTTTGAGTCATTCTAAGATCTGTGTGAAGAGATATCCCTATTTTAATAAAATTTTAATGCCTTTTGAACTCTAGGTCACAAGTGGGAAAATTGGATCAACTGTCTCGGATTTGTCACATGATCACCCTATCACTGTCTTATCACCTGTACTGTAGTTATAGACATTGAAGATTCTGTTTTTGACCCTGACCATCTGTATTTTTTACCTATTATAGTTGATTGTTATTTTTACTATTACTGACCCAACTATCACTATCACTAACCGGACTATTACTGCCACTAACCTGATTGTTACTGTTACTGACTTGAATGGTACTAGAATATTACAGATTGTTAGAGACACTTGCGAACTCTGTCCTAACTGCTGGTGCATGCAAGGTGTGTTCTTCTATGATAGGGAAGTCCTATGTATGCTCACTTTTTGGGATTGTGAATGTAGGTTTAGCATTATAAGAAGATGTGTGTTTTTTCAGGTTGAAGTGTTTAACATAATCAGGGTATGCTAGGTAAAGGAGTATGTAACACCCATAGTTCGTATGTTATATCGTAGTGACGAACAATAGTGCTCGAACCAATATTTTAGGCCACTACCCAAGGAGGATTCCACACATACACTTGAGCACACTATCTGCCTCTCTCATAGTATGGGAGGGTAATCGTTCGGGATGCTTTGTCCCATGGGCTATGGATGATACAAGGCCGAAAAGTTTTCTATTGGATTTTTTTTTTAACCCTAGAATGATCTCCCAATACACCCAAAGATGCGTTGGAGCTCGATTTCGTGTGCGAGTGATGTTTAAGGCCTGGGTATTGGAGCTTGGTCACCCCTCACTTCACTAGATGCTTTATGGGCTATCTAGATTAGCCAATAATGACTACTCCTTCATGATATTTTAAAACCCCTGAAATAGGGTTTCTAACATACACAACTCTTGAAACAAAACTATATTTTTGAGGATAACTTAGGCTTATCCACTTAAGCCTAAGTTAATTATTATTATTATTTACTATTCCTATTTCATTGCACTTTGTATTCACGTGAGGCATAGTATGCCCATGTTAGAAATAGGTTGTTAGCATGTTGTTAGCATGTTGTTAGATGTTAGTTAACTGTTAGAGATCTTGTTTGTCTTCTAGCAGTTAGTGGACATCCATAGTTAGCATTTGGTTAACTAGTAGTTAAGTGGTTGGCCATGTTTGGCAGATTGTTGCAACCACTTAACCTACGTGATATTCCTATGTAATTCTATATATACTTGCATTATGATGAATAATACAGCTTCATACTATTGTTCCTACATCAATGTGTGCTTTTTTAGTTTGAAGTGTTTAACATAATCAAGGTATGCTAGGTAAAGGAGTATGTAACACCCATAGTTCGTATGTTATATCGTAGTGACGAACAATAGTGCTCGAACCAATATTTTAGGCCACAACCCAAGGAGGATTCCACACATACCCTTGAGCACACTATCTGCCTCTCTCATAGTATGGGAGGGTAATGGTTCGGGATGCTTTGTCCCATGGGATATGGATGATACAAGGCCGAAAAGTTTCCTATTGGATTTTTTTTTAACCCTAGAATGATCTCCCAATACACCCAAAGATGCATTGGAGCTCGATTTCGTGCGCAAGTGATGTTTAAGGCCTGGGTATTGGAGCCTGGTCACCCCTCACTTCACTAGATGCTTTATGGGCTATCTAGATTAGCCAATAATGACTACTTCACGATATTTTAAAACCCCCGACATAGGGTTTCTAACATACATAACTCCTGAAACATAACTGTATTTTTGTTTTTTTGGTAAAAAAAAAAACTATATTTTTTTGGATTTTTCTTTAATAAAGGAAAAACATAAATGTAAAACACACAGAAAATTATACCTAACAGGCATAATGGATGGCAAGAATCGTCGCAGTTGCAACAGAACTCGGCCTTGGAAAGCGCTCATATACCACTTGTTAGGAACCTACTATTGAAAAAAAACTTGCACACACAAAATATTTAAAGATAATTGAAATACATGCAATAACAAAATAATACTATGCAGAAAGTAATTGCAAAATGGAACAATCTCACAAAGAAACTCAGAATCGCAGGCCTCTTCGAGGGGGCAACCTCCTTCAATATTTCATTTACTTGCAAAAGTATGATTCATACTTTGCTTCATAGCTTTTTAAATAAAGACATCATGCAAGCCCTAACCCTAGGATCAATAGTTGGCTTACATGCAAAATGCCACTCGAGCTAGAATATTCTACCAAATGTCGGTTACAATCTTTATAACGGTTACATCAAATGGCCCCACTTGCCTAGGAGCATAACATGCCATGTACATTACAAAACAATATATATATGGGATCCCCCACGTTGGAAGTGGGTCATTACATAATAATGAGAATTACAAAATAACGTTAGGATGAGATCCTAACAAAGGGCACTTATGTTATCTGGTGTTTGATCCTAGTTTTTGTCTCTTATCCAATAATATCCAGTAATTATTGTGAAGAACATAAGCTTATACTGAGAGGGGGGGTGAATAGTATAACGCCCACTTTTTACTTTCTTTCGAAACCAATATCAATTAGTATCCTCAATTGCAATAACCAAATATAGCAAGTGTGCATTAATAACATAGATAGCAATAGTAAGCAAGTGCACAAATCACCACACACAATTGAGACACAAGATTTAACGTGGTTCCCCCAATGTGGGGTAGTCCACAAGATAATCTCCTTATAATATTTCACAAAGAAATAGGGATCCTTATCCCAATACAAATGATTACTTTGATCTGCTCAAAGCTAGGCTATCCTGATCTGCTCAGGTGGGCTCCATTGATCTGCTCAGCTAGGCTATCCACTGATCTGCTCAACTAGGCTATCCACTGATCTACTCAGCTAGGCTATCCACTAATCTACTCAGCTAGGCTATCCATTGATCTGCTCATCTAGGCTATCCATTGATCTGCTCAGCTAGGCTATCCACTGATCTTCTCATCTAGGCTATCCACTAATCTGCTCAGCTAGGCAACTGGTGTTGATGTGTTTTCTATTTCTGTCCTATCTCTTTCATTGCTCACAAATCTACCTCAATGCCTTCTCACAAGGCTCAAACAATCCTACTCAAATGCTATCCCAAATATATCCTCAAAGCCTTCACAAAAGGCTCAAAAAATCCTGCTCAAATGTTGTCCCAAATATATCCACAAATCTGTCCCAAAAGCCTTCTCAAAGGCTCAACCAATCATGCACAAATGTGTCTCAAATCTATCAAAAATCTATCCCAAAACCTTCTCAAAGGCTCAACCAATCATGCACAAAACTGTCTCAAATCTATCCATAAATTCTATCCCAAAAGCCTTTCCAAAGGCTCAACCAATCATGCACAAAAGTGCTGTCTCAAATCTGTCCAAAAATTCTGTCCCAAAAGCCTTCCCAAAGGCTCAACCAATGACTCTCAAGTAGCACTCAAATCTCAACCACAAATCAATGAAGGCAAGGCTCAATGATGAACTCAACAATGGATAATAAATGAATGATGACAATACTCAACAATGTGCTCAACAATGAATGGCAATGTACTCTTCAATGGATGACAACAATGATCCACAATGATCTCAACAATGTATGACAAATGATCTCTCAAATGGATGACAACAATGCTCAACAATGTACTCTCAAATGGATGACAACAATGCTCAACAATGTACTCTCAAATGGATGACAAATGATCTCTCAAATGGAAACCTCTCCAAGCAATAACAATGAGGACTTCAACCAACCAAGGACAATCTCCACAAGTGATAGCAATAGGTTCTCAATAATATCTTCCTCATGCAATGTCAATAAGCTCTCAAGAAACAAGCACAACTCCCTCAAGCAAAGAGCTCTCAAATAGCCAACAATGATCTCCTCAAATGAAAGCCCCCCACTCAACATACAACATAATTAACAATAGCAAACCCCAACCCCCCCATTCCCAATGTCCCACCAAAAACCACAAAATTTCCAAAAGTAAAAACCTCCTCAATAATGGCAATACTCTCAATGAACTCCACTAAAGCAATCATGGAACTCAAGCATCAATTTTATCCATAAAATTGATTTTCTAATCCATCCACTTCCTCTCAATAGCCAAGGCACATAATCAAGCAATTTGTCTTCAACTTCAAACCCTAACTCATGTGCATGTCTTCTAACTCAAGGTAGCAATTAACTAGGTCTCAAGTTCCTAGTTTAATTTCATAATTAAATCATGCACTAGGACATATAACAAGTTCAACACTTTTCAACCTTATGACTCCCTAATTTCATTAACACATACAACAAGCACCTATGCTTTTATTTATTTAATTTCACACCTTATAACTCCACATACAACAATCACAAATATTTATTTCCACACCTTATATCTCCCTAAGCACATACAACAATCATTTATTTTCACTAAATACCTTATGACTCCCTAGTTATAATAGAAATAATTTTAATGCACCAAAACTTTGGTAATAACAAATATTACCATGCACTGGAGATAAATACCTTTTTTCGAAATTTGTTGCCTTCACAACCTTTGAAATCGTTAATGCCTTTGCCAAAATTAATGCGCCTTCACCACCTTCGAAATCGTTAATGCCTTGCCAAAAATCAATGCGCCTTCACACCTTCATGGGAGTCAAACTCTGTTCCTCTCACCTAGCGTTGTGAGGCGCTTACCACGTGGGCGTTAGCCCACATTGGGATTTAATCCCAAACACCCAACTTTATCCTGCGCTTCAAATCTGAAAACCCGAATTGCCTTTCTTAGCAAAATACTTTGCCCTTGGCGGGATTCGAACAACGAACCTACCTTGTGCAAAGTTCATGCGCTACCAACTATGCTATAGGCTCCTGCATGACATCACTTTCCCATGCTGTTTACTTGACCTTGCTCTCAAATCAAAAGTTATTTATCCTTCTTTCTTCGCTGCTCCCCTTTCGATGACTCTCTCTCATGCGCTATGTCAAGTCTTAAATAAACAAAGGTTTTTACCTTTTATTTATATGCACCTCCATGCCTTCGAATGACGTCGACTAACTTTATTAATCTCCCCAACCTTTGCACATCGACGGATAATGTAATTCAACTTTAGACCTTAGAATTATTAAATAAAAATTTAATAATTCACCTCTTAACTTTGAATTGGGATATCTCCTTCATTCTTTTGAATTTCGCCATGAAACTTTTTGCACCTAGGTTTTATTGGAAAACCTTTTCATCCATCATAATTTGGAGAAGTCTTAGCATAGTGGTTTTAATGAAAAACCCTTTCCAATGGTTTTAATGAAAACCCTTTCCGTTGGTTTTAATAAAAAACTTTTCGTCGGTTTTAATAAAAACCCTTGCCATTGGTTTTAATAAAAACCTTTACCATTGGTTTTAATAAAAACCATTAATATAATATTTAAAAAATTAAATATTATATGCCTCTTGTGCCACAAAACCCTGTATATATCCTTGCTCTCCAAAATATCATAAATGATTATTTATGAAGTGCTTTTGCCACCAAAACTCAATGTGATCCATGTGACATCAATGACAACACAAAATAACTCAAATTGCCAACAATCTCCCCCTTTGTCATTGATGGCAACACCTCTAATGCAAATCACCACAATCACTCCAAAAGCCATTTCTGAAAATCAAAGTCTGCTCCCCCTGACTCAATACTCTCTATGGAGGCTGCTCCCCCTATCTCAATGCTCTCTTTGGAGGCTGCTCCCCCTAACTCAATGCTCTCCTCCCTTACTCAAATCTCTCCCCCTTTGACATCAATGGCAAAAGGGACACCTATGGGGCTAAAATATATGACTCTTAAGCTTAGCCCCCCTACCACCTTCTCTCTTGAGGTGATTAATTTTGGGGTGGGAGTACATTTACTCCCATATTACATTGTTCCTTTCCTTTGTCAACTTCCTTCCACATCTTTCTGATCATCCTTTTCTTGATGAGTTACTTGATCTTCTTGTCTTGAACCTGTTTGACCTTCTTGCCTTGAAACTGCTTGACCTTCTTGCCTTGAACCTGTTTGGAATTGAGTCCTACACCATCTTGCAATATGTCCAAAGTTATTGCAATTAAAACACTTGATATTGTAGCCTTTGGATGGTGCCCATATCCTGAATTCTTTCTTGAAATCATTTCCATATCCATTCCTTTCCTGAACCCTGTATTGTGAAGCTCTGTTTCCATAATCATTTTGACCATGACCTCTGAATTGTGTAGCTCTATAATCAAAACCATATTGCTCATTTTCTTTGCACTGAGAAGCTCTATGACCAATCTTGTTGCATAAGAAGCAATGTCCCTGAAAACCATATCTTCTTCCTTTGAAGATCCTTCTAGTGAAATCAAACTTTTTCTTTGATCCATAGACCCTGCAATGTATAGCCCTGTGTCCAAATCCATTACAAGAAAAACAATGTCCTTGAAAAGCCCTTTGTTCATGCCTTGGTTCCTCATACCTTTCTTGACCTTTATCCTTGTGATCATCTTTGACTTGTGCATTGTATCCTTGATCCTTCTTTGTGGTATCTAAATCTTCTTCCTTAACTTCTTCCTTGCTTTCTTCTTCAAGAATTTCTTTGCCTCTTGAACTTGATTCACCTATCTCAAAACAAGATCCAAACTGGATATTTGGAGCCATAGGAGCTTTGGAACTTTCTTCATGAACCTTAGGTGCTTCCTTGCTTTCATATTTTAGAACTTCCTTTCCTTTTGAGTGTGATTCCCCAAACCTGAAATATGAGACCTTTGGTGCTTTGGAACCTTCCTCTTCTTTCTCTTCATTTGTGTCAAATAGTAAACTGGCATCCATCTCTATTGTCTCTGAAATACATGTTTCCTTCTCATCACAAATATCTTGACCTTTTGAGTCGTGTGATGAATCAAACTTCTCAAGTATGGAACATCTTTCTTTCTTCTTCTTCAATTGCTCAGAAATAGTGATGCCAAGCTCTTTTGTTTCTTGAAGCTCTTTTTCCAAACCTTGAATGTGTCGATTAAGCATTACTTTGACCTTTTCATTTTCATGAACCTTATTTTCAAGCCTTTTGATTTTCCTTTTCAATCTCTTGATTTTATTTTCTTGTTTTGTGGATTCCTCTTCTTCATCATCACTATCACTAGAACTGCTGCTAGAACTATTGCTGGAACTGTTGCTTTCTTCTTCCATAAATAAACTTTTCTTATCACAATTGTTGTAGTAGGTGCAGTCATCATCTAAATGCCCAAAGTCTCCACATATGAAGCATTTTAGTATTCCTAGACCCATCTTGTACCTGTTTGCTTGCTCAATGGCTATAGCGAGTTCTTCATGTCGTTCTTCGATAGATATGTCCTCTTCTTTAACTTCAATACCTAGGAGTAGGTATTCTTGTCTTTCTTCACTTATTCCAAAGAATGTACAATCTTCTTCATCTTCACTATCACTGAGATCATTATCTTCTTCTATAGCAAACAAACTCTCATGAATTCTTTGACTATGCCTGTTTCCTTGATGTGTTATTTCATCTTCACTATCACTGAAGCCATTGCAATATCCTGATCTATGATCTCTTTGACCACACACAAAGCATTATTCTCTTTCACCTTCTATTCCTAGGAATAGATGTTCTTCCTTTTCATCATCTGACTTGTCTCTATCATTGTGATCTGAGCCATCATTTGCTTCTTCAATGTAGAAAGTCTTCTTAGTCTTACGAAAACTTTTCTTCTTCTCTTGCTTGCTTTGCTTGTACCTGTCCTCTTTGTCATGCTTATGCTTTCCTTCTTCTTTTCTTCTGTGACCCTATTTTTCATCATCACTATTTTCTTCATGTGGACACTTGTTTGCATAGTGACCATAATCACCACACTTGTAGCATTTGACTTTCTTCATATCCCTGTAATTCCTTGAGTCCTTTTTCCTTTTGATGAAGTTAGCTTCCTCATCATTATCTGAATCTCTATCTATCTCTGGATATTTCCCTTTATTTTTCTCTAAATCTTTGAATGCAATTTCTTTCTTTGGAGCTTGATGCTTATCTATCCTCATCTCATAAGTTGTGAGAGTTCCTTGTAGTTCTTCCATTGTTAGCTTGTCGATATCCATTGTTTCTTCTATCACTGAAACCTTTGCATCATACTTCATGGGAAGTGATCTCAAAACCTTTTGAGTAACATCTGATTCTTTCATCTCAAATCCTAGGCCTCTCATGGTGTTAGCAATCTCATCAACTCGAAGTAAAAACTTTGCAATATCTTCAGAATCTTCCATTTTCAATTCCTCGAATCTTCTTCTATGAGTTTGTAGTTTTGCCAACTTTACCTTGGAATCTCCTTCATAGGTATTCCACAACTTGGTCCACATTTCATTAGCTGAATTACATACCATGACCTTTGCAAAATCTGTCTCACGTAGCCCACTCAGAATACAATTCATTGCCTTTGCATTGATCTCAACCAATTTCTTGATAGTTTCATCTATCTCGGGATCACCTTCAACCTTATACTCTTTTGCAACCATCTGCCATACCTCATATCCTTGTGATATCAAGTAGTTCTTCATTCTCATGCTCCAAAAAGCATAATTGTTACCATCAAATAGTGGAGCCTTACTTGTAGATGATCCATTCTGTGAAGCCATCTGTGTTCTTGTAGAATCTACCCTCAAGTTGTTAGCCTTTTCGAAGGAACCCACTCTGATACCAATTGAAGAACACAAGCTTATATTGAGAGGGGGGTGAAAAGTATAGCGCCCACTTTTTACTTTCTTTCCAAACCAATATCAATTAGTGTCCTCAATTGCAATAACCAAATATAGCAAGTGTGCATTAATAACATAGATAGCAATAGTAAGCAAGTGCACAAATCACCACACACAATTGAGACACAAGATTTAATGTGGTTCCCCCAATGTGGGGTAGTCCACAAGATAATCTCCTTATAATATTTCATAAAGAAATAGGGATCCTTATCCCAATACAAATGATTACTTTGATCTTCTCAAAGCTAGGCTATCTTGATCTGCTCAGGTGGGCTCCACTGATATGCTAAGCTAGGCTATCCACTGATCTACTTAGCTAGGCTATCCACTGAATCTACTACAACTAGGCTATCCATTATTCTTTGTATCCTTTTCTAGGCTATCATTGATCTACTAGGCTATCCACTGATCTACTCAGCTAGGCTATCCATCGATCTACTCAGCTAGGCAATTGGTGTTGATGTGTTTTCTATTTTGTCCTATCTCTTTCACTGCTCACAAATCTGCCTCAATGCCTTCTCACAAGGCTCAAACAATCCTGCTCAAATGCTATCCCAAATCTATCCTCAAAGCCTTCACAAAAGGCTCAAACAATCCTGCTCAAATGTTGTCCCAAATCTGTCAATTCTCAAAGCCTTCTAAAAGTAAATCATAAAGCTAATCAAAAATGCACAAAAGTATCTCAAATCTGTCCAGAAATTTATCCCAAAAGCCTTCTCAAAGGCTCAACCAATCATGCACAAAAGTTGTCTCAAATATGCCAAAAATTTGTCCCAAAAGCCTTCCCAAAGGCTCAACCAATGACTCTCAAGTAGCACTCAAATCTCAACCACAAATCAATGAAGGCAAGGCTCAATGATGAACTCAACAATGGATAACAAATGAATGATGACAATACTCAACAATGTGCTCAACAATGAATGGCAATGTACTCTTCAATGGATGACAACAATGATCCACAATGATCTCAACAATGTATGACAAATGATCTCTCAAATGGATGACAACAATGCTCAACAATGTACTCTCAAATGGATGACAACAATGCTCAACAAGGTACTCTCAAATGGATGACAAATGATCTCTCAAATGGAAACCTCTCCAAGAAATAACAATGAGGACTTCAACCAACCAAGGACAATCTCCACAAGTGATAGCAATAGGTTCTCAATAATATCTTCCTCATGCAATGTCAATAAGCTCTCAAGAAACAAGCACAACTCCCTCAAGCAAAGAGCTCTCAAATAGCCAACAATGATCTCCTCAAATGAAAGAGGGGAACAAATGTAGAGAAAACCTCCTCAATAATGGCAATACTCTCAATGAACTCCACTAAAGCAATCATGGAACTCAAGTATCAATTTTATCCATAAAATTGATTTTCTAATCCATCCACTTCCTCTCAATAGCCAAGGCACATAATCAAGCAATTTGTCTTCAACTTCAAACCCTAACTCATGTGCATGTCTTCTAACTCAAGGTAGCAATTAACTAGGTCTCAAGTTCCTAGTTTAATTTCATAATTAAATCATGCACTAGGACATATAACAAGTTCAACACTTTTCAACCTTATGACTCCCTAATTTCATTAACATATACAACAAGCACCTATGCTTTTATTTATTTAATTTCACACCTTATAACTCCACATACAACAATCACAAATATTTAAATTCTACACCTTATAACTCCCTAAGCACATACAACAATCATTTATTTTCACTAAATACCTTATGACTCCCTAGTTATCACAGAAATAATTTTAATGCACCAAAACTTTGGTAATAACAAATATTACCATGCACTAGAGATAAATACCTTTTTACAAAATTCATAGCCTTCACAACCTTTGAAATCATTAATTCCTTTGCCAAAATTAATGCGCCTTCACACCTTCAAAATCGTTAATGCCTTGCCAAAAATCAATGCGCCTTCACACCTTCATGGGAGTCAAACTCTGTTCCTCTCACCTAGCACTGTGAGGCGCTTACCACATGGGCGCTAGCCCATGTTGGGATATTAATCCCAAACACCCAACTGTAACCTGCGCTCAAATCTAAAACTCGAAATTTCCTTCCTTAGCAAAACACTTTGCCCTTGGCGGGATTCGAACAATGAACCTACCTTGTGCAAAGTTCGTGCGCTACCAACTGCGCTATAGGCTCCTCTGTGACATCACTTTCCCACGTTGTTTACTTGACCTTGCTCTCAAATCAAAAGTTATTTATCCTTCTTTCTTCGTTGCTCCCCTTTCGATGACTCTCTCTCATGCGCTATGTCAAGTCTTAAATAAACAAAGGTTTTTCACCTTTTATTTATATGCACCTCCATGCCTTCGAATGACGTCGACTAATATTTATTAATCTCCCCAACCTTTGCACATCGATGGATAATGTAATTCAACTTTAGACCTTAGAATTATTAAATAAAAATTTAATAATTCACCTCTTAACTTTGAATTGGGATATCTCCTTCATTCTTTTGAATTTCGCCATGAAACTTTTTGCACCTAGGTTTTATTGGAAAACCTTTTCATCCATCATAATTTGGAGAAGTCTTAGCATAGTGGTTTTAATGAAAAACCCTTTCCAATGGTTTTAATGAAAACCCTTTCCGTTGGTTTTATTAAAAAACCTTTCCGTCGGTTTTAATAAAAACCCTTGCCGTTGGTTTTAATAAAAACCTTTACCATTGGTTTTAATAAAAACCATTAATATAATATTTAAAAAATTAAATATTATATGCCTCTTGTGCCACAAAACCCTCTATATATCCTTGCTCTCCAAAATATCATAAATGATTATTTATGAAGTGCTTTTGCCACCAAAACTCAATGTGATCCATGTGACATCAATGACAACACAAAATAACTCAAATTGCCAACATCTCGGTTCCTGAAAAATAATTGGAAAACACTTGAAAAATATGATTAGCATTAGGGATCCTACTTAGGCCACTATACAACAATGCTTGGAGGCACAACGGTCAAGCCCCCTGGGTACTTTTAGCTAACCTTTGAAAATAGAAACAAAAGATGACCTTTGGAAGATGAATAAGCATAACAGAATGTAATTGAACATAATGATACATGAATAGAGTATAGAATGCACTAATATGTCTTAGATACAACTTAAAATATAGATTTAGGGTTTGGATGTAGCAAATTGCTCCCAAATATGGTTTGCACAAAATTGTGCCCTATAAGGAGCAATCATGATTTCGTAGACCAACGAAATCCCACCCCAAAATGATCGAGCATGATTTCGTAGGAGGTAAAAAATGCTAGAAGAATGCAGAATCACGTAATAAAGAAAATTAAAATCTAAATGTAGTGAAAGCACCTAGTGGATAGCACAAAAGTAGGTAGAAGGGTTGAGACCTCCGAATAATCGATCTCTCCTTAGGGCTTCAACACTTGTCCACCAAGATCAAAAATACACACAATCCAATGCAATAGAAAATAGAGCTTCAACAAACTATATTTCACACTTGAACAATAAGCACTTATCAACTTGCAAATTAGCTTGCTTGTAGAAGGAGAATGAATGAAAAAAAACTTGAGATTTTTCATAATTAGATCATACTAATCACTTGGGTGTGTTGGAAGTAAGACTTCAAACCCTCCTGTTTATAGTGAGACTTCAAACCCAAGAAGAATGGGTGGGAAAACCAAGACAAGTCGATGCCAAAACACGTCAACTTCAAAAAATTAGGGTTTTCTAAGAAATAACCCTAATTAGATGAAATCACACCTCATTATGGCTGATCATGATTTTGCTTTGGCAAAATCACACCCCTTAAGCACCGATCACGATTTTACCAAAAGAGGAGAAAAATAAGGAAAAGGGGAAAAAGAGGTCAAGTCTTGCCTTGGGGAAGCCTGAGGGGTCTCTTTGAGGGTCTAGGAAAAATAACTCACTTGAGTGGGTCAATTTTTTGTGTCTACATTTTTCCCCCTCTTTGATGCATTTATGGCCTAATAAATGTGTCAAAGAAATATGTAAACACCTACAAGCAAAAGACAACAAGCAAAAAAGGAGTGGCTAGTTTAGAATAAAGAGGTGGTGCAAAAATGGTGTCGCTCTAGACACTTTCTTATTTTACATGCAAATCGAGGCATTAGGGGAATTAATGCCTCTCAGGCTAGGGTTCCCCCTTGAGTTTCATAAGGAATGTGAAATTCCTAATGAAACTCAAAATGGAAAATGTAGAAGAAGAAACAGTGAAAAAGGAAAACAAAATAGGTAAACAAAAACAAAGTAAATGGGCATAAAAAGGAAAAAGGAGTTAAAATCTTAATCCATTTTTAATGCACGAGGGAGAAAAGGAGCTCTAGAGAAAACCTAGAGATGGTATTACCAGTGCACCATTCAACAATTGTGAGGGGTGAGGATGGCATAAAAGTAAAGCGGATAGAGGTAAGATTGAAAAACCCACATTGTTGATTCAATTTTTGAAAATTTTATCAAAATTTAGGGTTTTTCTACCAAGTCTAGCGATTTTTCCACGTACAAACTAGGTGTGATTTTGTGGCTCGATCATGATTTTACGGCTCGAATATGATTTCACCCTAGTTCACAGTGGTAGGTGAAATTGTGCTTGATAAAAACCATATGTGATTTCATGAAAATACGCCTCAGGATGATGGGGTGTGATTTCATAGAAGGTGAAATAGCGACCATGAAAAACCAAGCATGATTTCATCGAACAGAAGGAAAAAAAGAAGAAAAGGAAGAGAGAAGTAAAAATAAATAAAAATATGATGACAAAGAGAGGGAGAGAGAGAGAGAGATATGCAAGCAAGTCAATACACAAATTTTTAATTTAATTAATTTTTATAAAATTATGTAATGATACTGATTAAAATTTTATATTGTTTGTGGATGCTGCTTTGGGTCCTTGATAGCCATGAGTGGCGATCTGGATCCTTGGAAGTGGAGCTTCATGAACTCAGGTAGGTAGAGAGGGACACACTAGGGGTGATGGAACTAGACCACCTAGAGAGGATACCTCTAGTAGAGGCAGATAGAGCACTACAAATAGTGCTAGCATTGAGATGGTATCCGGAGTTGTCGACATTATGATTACTAAAAAGGGATATGACCATCACACTAGAGGATGTGTGACACATATTGCACACCCCCATAAGGGGAAGGGTATTTTATAGAGCTCGAGGATGACCAAAGACATTACAATGACTATCAGGGGGTTGAACCTACCATGTGCAAGGGATCACCTTATTAGTTGATGAGTTGATGGATCAATATGGAGCTAACCCACTAATAATCATGCTTTGTGGGTTGGTTGTGGGCTTGCTGATGTGCCACACCAGTAGGTGATATCTACCATGGATGATGGCATGCGTAGTGGTAGACATGCAGGACCAAAGAGTTCAGTTTGCATGGGACTCATATGTGTTGGTCTATTTGTACAAGATGTTGTACAATATCATGTACAAGTGGTATATAGGGATGGTTTATATGATATTGATCCAGGAATGGATCTAGGAGAACATAGTGATACAAAGACCAGATGTACTACCAGGATCATTGCCCAGCCTAGAGTGATCAACTACATACAAGTGGTCCATATCATACGAGCAAATCTAGAGGACCTATGCCATGAACCTACCACTTGTGAGGTGGGTGGTAGATAAGCTGAGGAAGGCTCAGATTATATGGTGAAGCTATAATATACACCTAGTATGAAATGAGGATAGGGATGAGCTAGTTAGGGTGAGAATAATTATATGGATGACCATGGATAGAGGGAAGCTAAAGGTCTTTCATTTTGATAGAGTCGGAGAGGAGAGCCTTATCTGGCTAGGTGGAGAGAGGAGGACTTGGACGATCCTCCTTACATGGATCCTAGGATGGAAAATGTAGGAGTGGCCTTCGGATATTAAAGGTGGTATAGAGGAGTCATGCCCCAGAGGGTATCCCCTCCAGTGTTGATATAGAGGTACCAAGTGATGGGCCTGGGCATGCAATGAGATTTTTGGGAGGTTACTCGTAGGGCCACAAAGAGGGCACAATAGGGTCAAGAAACCTTGAGGTAAATACAAGCATGGGTTTGGGTGGAGATAGTGATGGAGGTCATCACTACCATAGGGATCAGGGAGGCAAGGACATCTAGAGTTACCCTCATAATGGTTGGGGTACTACCAAGTAGAGGAGTAGGAGAGACCTCAACATCAGTAGTAGCCAACCTATGCAAGGCCTTAGGTTAGGGGGACCCAAGGAGGGAGGTAGAGGTTCTTTGAGAATAGGTGGTGACTTTGTAGAGGGAGATGAACCTACTCTAAGAAGATAGGTCCAAGAGGATCGAGGGGCTACAGAGTGCCTTGGGCATTGTAACAATAGAGAGGGATGTGTCTCGAGTAGAGGTTGATCATCTTTGAGGGGAGGTGAGCCATCTAGATGTAGTGTGTTAGAGGGATTAGGCAGAGGGGATGGCTATCATTGGGAGCAACCAAGCTAATGATGAGATTCACCTACTACAGGGAAAAATATAGAGGGTGGGGGAGAGGTTAGAGATGGCCATCTAAAGGGCTACCTTTTATGAGACCATGTACTACCAAGTGGTGCTAGAGGGACAATGGGTGACACTTTCTCTATCTCTACAATTACCTAGCATGACACAATCTCAATTATGGACAATATCTCAATCCATGGGTATATCTCTACCGAGGCCACCCCCAATGGGTGGGTCTGAGGAGATAGGCTTTCAAAGCTAGAGCTAAGGCTAGGGATCAGGATGACTTACCAATTTTTTATTGTGGCATGCATCCATAGGGATTGGTCGAGTGTGCCGAGACTGGACTATGGTACACTGACCAGACATCTATGTATCTCTCTTTTATTGAGTAATACTAAGCTACTTTTATTATAATTTGTTGATTTGTGTGTGCTTGATGTGTTTGCTTTTTTTAATTTATGAGTGTGAAATATTTATGCATGAGACTAATTATGCAATGCATGAACTATATGAGTGAAAATGTGATGGATGCAAGATATAAGAAGAAGAGAAGAAGAAGAAGAATGAGAAGAAGAACAAGGAGAATAATAAGAATGATTAAGAAGAAGAACGAGAAGAAATGAAGGTCAACAATAAAAAATACAAGGGGTATTCAAACCATGAAGTGTGAATTAGAATAGGTCATGGTAGACTAGTGTGACCAAACATCATAAATCAAACACAAAGATAGAGTTAAACTTGCTATAGGTGTAGAACTTATTGAATATTACCAAATGCTAGAGCATGACTCGCTATGGGTGGTTGCTCACTAGTTACTGCTATGGGGCAATTATTCACTAGGATGTATGCAATGACCTGATGAATTAGCCGTGAAGCTTATCCTATAATGGGATGTTGTGTCCGCTGAGTCAAGATGAGTATAACCCAATAGAGGAACATGTACAATGGATGAAATATACCCACTAGGATGTATACTATCTTGTGTGGGGTGTAATATATATAGATGAAATAAATGAACAAGTGCTACCCCTGATAGGGGTGTGATGTGTGCAAAATATGAGAGGAAAATACCAAAAAAATATCTTTTGTGAGTGTGTGCAAATATTGAGTAGAAATGAGAGAATAATCATCCTTGTCTAGGTAAAAGGACAAGAAAATAAGAGATCATGAAAAAAATGACAAGGATATATTTGTGAAAACAAAGCTATCATCCTTGACCTAGGGAAAAATGATGGGCATGAATAATACTTTCAAGGCCAAGGAATATGAAAAAGCAACAAATATGAAGAGGAAGAAGAAGAGGATGAAAGACAAAGAAGAATAAAATCCCTAGGGTGGGGTTTTCACTAGGCATCAAAACCCTAGTGAAAGTGCAATGCATGTGAGCTACAACCTAACTAGGTATCAACACATACCATTATCATGAAATCCCTAAAAATCTATATGATCAAGTAGTCATGCAAAATATGTCAATCAAGCATGCAGGTTGAATTAAATGTTACACAAACCATGCAGAATATGATAGGCAAAAGTGCAATTATGAGCAAGTAGATGGATGCAACAAAATGAAAAATTCCTTCTTAATTGATGATTAATTTGAGCTGATTAATTTAAGCAAGCATAGTGATAGTCAACACACATTTTGAATGTGCCTCCTATCTTAACAAAGAGAATAGGTGTACCATGAGTTATTTTATCAAAGAAATATTTAGAAGGTAAGCCATATCAATGATCAAAATCATAAAGAGGCTCCTTCATAGATTTTTCTTTGATAGCTATAGCATGATAATCAATGCATTCTCAAACAAAACCATCATTCTTAACATAAGGAGGAGCAATCCCTAACTTCACAAGATCCCTATAGGATAGTGAAGTAGAGTCTTTTATGGAAGAAGAAAATTTATTTTTTGAACACATAGAACCAATCATATTACAAAATAAGATCTCAGAAGAATAAGGGGGACCATCATCCTCATCACCCATTTTTGACTTCTGATAATTCAAATATTCAACGTAATTCATGACATGATCAACATCATCAAATGGTAAAGGTTGGTTTTTGTTAGGTATAAAACCTATGCCACATCTCCCAAGGCAAATCTCAACATCCAAGGGCTCTCGAATACCTCTCTGTTGTGGCCTTAGACCTTTACCTACATATCCCATACTAGATAGGATCTTTTTAGGAAGTGGGTAATCACTAGAAAGGTAACAATGAGCAAAAGAATGCTCAATGGGAGAGGGGTTGCTACCATGGATATTTTCTTTGAAGGCAATTCCTATGAAGGTAAAGATACATGTACCAATGTGTACAACATCACCTTTCTTATAAGGCAAACCTATAGTCCTTGGTGATGGTGGTAACTTGGCTAGATCTAGAAGAGGCTCTTGAAGAAACTGATTATCTTGATCATGTGATGAAACATTGATTTGAGGTTCCTCATTCAATTTTAAAATTTTCCAATTGTTTTGATGTTTGATATGAGGATTGTGGAAAAACCATTGATGAAATAGAAGGATAAAAGTCAAAACTAGATTGAGCTCACTCAACCATCGAACAATATTCAACATTGGTCAGGGGTCACCCAGAATGGTGACAACTTGTTTCTTAAATTCAAACTTCAAGCACTGATGAAGAATAGAAGGGACAAACTTCATTGCATGGATCCAAGGATGTCCAAGAAGAAGATTAAAATATGTGGGGCAATATACCACATAAAACAAAGTATCTAAAATCTTGGGCCCAACCTTAAGGGGAAGTGATATGACACCACAGGCTTCTTGGGACTCATTGTTGAAAGCTTTGATGATGATATCAGATTTAGTTAAATCTTCCTCTTTTAGACCAATTTTTTTAAAAACCTAATAAGTGCACAAATTGAGGGAAGAATCATTATCAATCAAGACTCATTTGATAAAAGTATCCCCAATGAGAGTTGTGATGTAAAGAGAAGAATCATATCGTAGTTCTGAGGAAGGTTTATCATCATCTGAGAATGAGATATGATGTATCCCAAGACAGCCTACGATATTAACTACAACACTAGGGAAAATATTTGGAGGAACAGATGGATGTTTTAGAAATTCCAAAAATGGTTCTTGATGGGTAGGAGAAGTTTGTAAGAGTTCTAAGATAGAGATCTTAGATAAAGTACCAGCTAGATGCTATTGAAGATCAAAGGAAATATTAGGTTGGGGTCTCAATATCAAAGGTGATGTTCCTATTTATATATTATTTCTCTGATTAGTCCTTAAAACCAAAGTAGGTTGTGATGTAGAACTCAATTCTTGTTGAGAATGCTACGTCAACTAAATCTGAGCTTGTCTTCTTGTAGTTACCCCAACCATGCCAACCATATTGCTATTGGGAGGAGGCTCATTTTGATAGGATATCCGATTAGCTACTTGTGTATTATGCTTTGGTAATGGATCCTTGAATATTCCCATATCTTGATTTGTTGTTGGTGTTTGCTGAGTAGAAGCTTGATTATTTGATGATTAGGAATTTCCTATATCAATACGTCCTACATCAATTAAATCTTATACCACATGTTTCAATTTCTTACAAGAATTTGTCCAATGTCCTTCCACTCTATGATATGCATAGTGTTGACTTGCCTTATACCAAATAGTTGTAGTATCTGGTTACCTTATGGAAGGTAGCTCAATCATATTATCTTCCAAGAGTTATTTCAAAACTGCTTCCATAGACATGTTAAGCTTTGTGAAATTCCTTTGTGGAGGTCTTTGAAGTATCATCTTTTGTAGGCTTTTAATAACATTATTAATAGACCTACTATCCGCTGCACCATCACCTCGTGTATGTTTATTCTTATGTTGTGACTTGGTAGATTTTTCTTCTTTTATCTTGAGTTTGTCTCTTCTAGTGAGGGCATGTTCCACTTTTCTTGTTAACTCAATTGCTTGCACAAAAAATGTAATAGTTGTCATCTCTAATGCATAATATAGATATTCTTGCAAGTTTCCAATAAATATCTCAAGCATATCTCGATGAGGTAAAGTATATCTTAAGCATCCAACCAGACTTCTCCAATGAGATAGAAATTCTGAGAAACTTTCTTCTTTACCTTGATTCAAATTATAAACATCTTTCATGGTCACATCCTTTTTAATGTAGGTACCAAACTATTGAATAAATAATTCTGATGTTTCTTCAAAAAATTCCTCAAGGAGTAATTGGGTACTCCTTTGGTTTTTATATCCCCCCTTTTTTTCCCCCCCCCACCTTTTTGGAATTTATTTAATAACAACATATCATCATATATGAGATCATGACATGTTGTTTTAAATCTTCTTAAATGCTCTAATGGATCTTCAGTTCCCTTATATATAGGTAAAATTGGCATAGGAAAGTGCTTAGGATAAGGTCTAGTAGTAACAATGGGATCTAATGGTTGGTTGCACATTTTTTTCTAATTGTAAGTGAAACTGGAAGGCTGAATCATCTCCACTTTTGAAACTAATTGTTTCACCATATTTGTCAAGTTTTGAACTTTTGGATTACTATTATTTGATATTCCCAAATTCCCAAAAGGAGGTCGATGAACAAGTGCTTGGCTTGTGTTGGAAGCATGGGAATTAGTGTTATATGTGATACCCTATGAGAGAGGACAACTAACATTTGATAGGTCAGAAGCAAGAGTGTTGAGATTAGCAAATTGAGGAGGAAATTTAATATAATTTTGAGTAACATTACTAGTTGGAGTATCTTGCATATTTCTTCCAACATTAGTGGTTATAGTAGTGGCATAAGTTGGTTGGTGCCTCAGATTACCATGATGCAAAGATTCAGACAAAGGATTATTTTGAATAATTTTAGGAGAACTTACTGGAGGAGGAAGAGGAGGAGGAATCTCACCTCTTTCAAGTCGAGCCTCCCGCTCCATACACTTCAATATTTTGTTACTATTAGCTTTCATAAAGCTCCAGATATGCTCAAATGATGTGAAAAGGAACCGTCCATCGGGCCCTTCATAGGAATCAAAGTTTATCTCAATTTCAACATTATCTTGTTCTTCTAGATCTATGTTAGGATCCTCTCTATCAATATGATCATCTTCCACAGGAACATAATCAGATTCTAGATGCTTTCGCTAACTTCTAAGGAAAGGACCCATTAGGAGGAGTGAAAGGATAGAGGAGAAAACTAACGAAAAACACACAAGAAAATATTTTTAAGATGTTATCTAATATTTAAAAACCAAACAATAGATTAATGATCTTATTTAAATTATTCAAATAAAAGGAGGTGTTCACGTTGGGTTCACCAAAAATGTGTAGAGGGGGAAAACTACCCTACCGCGTACGATTCTCGACTGGATCAACAAAAGAAAATAAAGGTGACCACGAGGGCTATATTTTTCTCTACACCTCAATGTAAAAGAGGGAGGAAGGGTTCACCAAGAATGACTTTAAGAATTTACTCCAAGTTTTGGGATTTTTGGAGAATTTTTGATGTATTCAGTTTCAAGACAATCGCCTATGTTTGGCCTTTCTAAATCTAAGCTATACAATATAAAGGACAATGTAGATATACATAATGCAAGAATACAATAGCTATCCCTAGAATAATTCTTCCTTTGAATGCTCTTCTAACCTAGGGTTGCAAAATGAAATCCTTTAGAGCAAGGGTTCAAGAGAAGATGCACAAGCAATTTTAAAACCCTAAGTGCACACTATATGCTTTTTTCCTTTCAATACCTAGAAATTAAAATATCTTTCTTTTTGTATCAGATCTAGGGTTCAAATAGGAATAAAAAACATTCATAAAACAACCTAAATATTAATTAGGGCACTTATCTCATTCGGTGGTTGATCCAAACTTATATCTCTTATCCAATAATGTCCAATAATTCTTGTTCCTGCAAAATAATTTGGCAAACACTTTGAAAAATATGATTAGCATTAGGAGGCCTGCTTAGGCCACTGTACGTCAATGCTTGGAGGTGTAGCATTCAAGCCCCCTAGGTCCTTTTACCTAAACTTCAAAAACAAAAGTGAAAGTTAACCTTCAGAATATGAACAAACATAACGTAATGCAACTTAACAAAATGATACAATAGAGTACATAATGCACCAATATGTATTAAATGCAACCTAAAACATAGATTTAGGGTTTGGGGTAGCAGATACCCCCCAAACATGGTTTGCATGAAATTATACCCTGCAAGGAGTGACCATAATTTTGTATATCGATGAAATCACACCCCAACATGATCGGGTGTGATTTCGTAGAAGTGAGACGAAAAACCATAGAAATATGCAAAAACATGCAATAAAGAAAATAAAAAATCTAAATACAACAAAAATACATGGCAGATAGCACAAAAGTAGACAAAAGGGTTGAGACCTTTGAATAGTCCATCTTTCCTTAGGCCTTCAACACTTATCCACCAATGACTCGTAACACACAATCCAATACAGTAGAAATAGAGCTTCAATAGATTATATTTCACACTTGAACAATGAGCATTTATCAACTTACAAATTAGCTTGCTTGGAAAAGAAGAATAAATGCAAAAAAACTTGAGATATTTTTTTTGATTATATTACTTATATCACTTGTTGTCCGGAAGAAGACTTCAAACCCCTCTTTTATAGCATATTTGAAAGGAAGAATGGGTAGGAAAACCAAGACAAGCCAAAACCAAAACATGTCAACTTCAAAAATTAGGGTTTTCTAAGAAATAACCCTAATCAGGTGAAATCGTGCCTCATCAAGGTCGACCATGATTTTGCTCACACAAAATCGTGCCCCTTTGGGGCCAACCACGATTTCACCTAAAGAGGAGAAAAATTAGAAAAATATGAGGAAGAGGTCAAGTCTTACATTGGGCAAGCCCGAGGGGTATTTTGGAGGGTCTAGGGAAAATGACTCACTTGAGTGGGTCTATTTTCTATGTCTACAGTCATTAACTCAAAATTTTGATGTAATTCAGGTAGAAAAAGTGTATGAGTTCAACATACTTGGTCCTTTAACATATCAAATGCCCATTTTTATACATATTATTCATGGAACTTGAATTTGGCACCTCCTTTGGTCACTTGACGTAGTGATCAAGCAACGTGTGATAACCCTAATACAAATATTTAAAATAAATTAGCAAGACTTAGAAGCTAGACTCTTTAGGATTTTCCAATCTCCAATTACTTGAATCTTCTTAGGATCAACATGGACTCCCTCTTTGTCAACATTATACCCAGTATACTGAATCTTTGTTATGCCAATAAACACTTTTCTAAATTAGCATATAGTTTATGTCTTCAAAGAAATTTAAGTACCTATTAAACATATTGTAAGTATTCCTCCCATATCTTACTATAGATAAGAATATAAACTATGTAGACTACCATAATGAGTTGGTGTAGGGTCACAAGATGTCATGCACCATCCCCATGAATGTTGTAGGTGCATTGATCAAGTCAAAAGGTATAGTAAAACACTAAAATAAACCCTTCATGTATTTGAATGTAGTCTTCCATACATCATTGGTCTCTATGGGTGTTTGATGATATCTCTACTTGAGATCATAGTGTCATAGTGCAAAAGGTAACTCTAACTAACATAAGGAAAGTGAAATATCTTCTTTGCATGAAGGACAAGTCATACAAGCATATTATTAAGATAAGAATTTAATGCAAGTGAGAGCAAAACAACACATTCAATGGTCAGAGACACCAACCAACACTAGGAGGACAATCAAAGTCTTAAAGAGCACCATATATAAAGAAGAAAATTACATGCAATGAAAAAATTAATCATTTTGCATTGTAGTCTGAAAAGTGGACAATGCCTAAAATAGAGTGCATGTTGTAGAGGAAAGAAGTCACAAAAGAAGTAGACCGAATACGTAGCATGCCATATTCAAGAAGGTACATAAAATAATTCAAATCATTTTACATTTTTGTAAAGGTCAAGGAGGTATAAGGAATATTAATACTAAGGTTAAGCATAGTTAATCTATGATGCTCGAGATTAATTAAATTAAAGGAGATATAAGGAATTGCATTAATGAAATAAACCTTAGATAATGTTTTGAATGACTTGAAAGCTTTTTGAAGTAAGAAGGATTTAATTTGAAACCTTTTGGAATTACTTTATTCAAGTATAGAAATATTTGGAAATAACTTAACTTGGAGGAATAAGGACTTCTACATAGAAATTGAAATATAAAATTTGCAAATGTCCTTATTTTCTAAATTTCTAATTAGGGATCTATAAGGAATTCATCACCATCATAGGTTGTTGGAATTTAGAAATTATATTATTGAAAATTGAAAGATATAAGAAGCACAACATAGAGTTGTTAGAAAGTTGGAAAACTACAATGGAATTAGTCTTTTTCTCAAACTAATGAGACATAAGGAATCCAACTTAAAGTTCTTGAATATATAAAATTTTATCAATTGAAATTGCATCAAAACTATCTTTAGCTTTCTATTCATAAATAGGGAGAAATAAGGTGAAGACTAGAAGTTGAACATTAGGGAGACAAAAGGGATTCAACTCAAACGAAAACTTAGAAAGCTAAGTATTTTACCAAAACTATATTAAAATACTAGGGAGATATAAGACAATCTATAAGTGTCATCATGACTATAAATAAATTATTTCTTTTAGAATCTCAACTTCTTAAAGGACCTAACTACACTTCATGGAAAAAATAAAGTAAGTTAGATATTGATAGTTGAAAAGCTTTGGGACATTGTTAAAGGAGAAAAAACTAAACCTACTATGAATGATAGAGAGATTCAAAAGTATGAAGAAGATGAAGCAAAAGCACTTATGATAATAACATTTGCAATTACAGATGAAATACAACCATACATTAGTTCAACAACTTCTATAGAATCTTGGAAAAACTTAGCCAATATATTTAAATGAAGGAATAAAACCGCTATCTTGAATCTTCAAACTCAATTGCATTCTCTAAAAGTTAATAGTGGTGAAAGTATAGAATTGTTTCTAAGACAAGTAGCAGAATTGTTATCCTTAGAAGAAAATATGTAATACAAGTTTCTTGTCCAAGTGATCCTAAGAGATTTTCCATAAAGCTACAAGCATCTAGTCACATCCTTACAAATTCTAAGTAAAGATACATCATTCGATGAATTAGTCAATATTGTAACAACCCCATTATAGCCTAGTCAACTATATTTCTAATTTCATTTATAAATAGGAGTAGAGTATTTAGATTTATCATCACTGAAGAAGAATTGAATTTACATATAAATGCAAGAGACTTCATTATCTCTAAGTGGCTATGATACTTTACCCTCTCTAAGTGGTTGTATTTACCGAAGCATTGGTTCGATATTATTTCGTTCGTTGTTTGATTTATTTTGAAACTTATACTATTTTCATCTAAATTTATTTTAATTTTGGAAGGAAGACTGCAAGTGGTATTAGAGTCGTGACTTTGGAAATTGCGCATAAATTGTTTTTGATATTCAGTTCACCAATTTCTTCCACCAAATTTACTGGCATCTTTGACGTGATTGTAGTTCTAGGTACCATACATCGTCGTTGATCTATATGGAAACTATAATCAACACGATTTTTTTATTAAATTTCTAAGATTGACAACGATTTAGTTCAGAACTAAAACCTCCTACCGCTCTCGTTCAGACTCTCAACCTTCCCTCATGGTACTTGTTCACTATTGGTCTCTCGCATAGATTAATATCCTCAAACTTTCTTGATTATTTCTCGATCGATCACAGATCACGCAACAAAAACAATTTATATGATAAGAAGAAAAATTAGACCTATCCCTAAGGTTCAATTTAAGGCCAATCATGCATCATATATAACCCTAATTCATCCAACCAATTTGAGTTTTACAAGAACCAATATGAGGCTTCCAAGTGACAGTGTTTTGACAACCGTTCTCGACGTTGGATTTTTTTTGATGTCTTCCTCGTGTTTGGCAGATGCTTGAAGGAACTAAGCAATTTTTTGGTGATAATACAAGGTTTTCGACAATCAACATCACATCCTTGCTAACTTTGGAAAGATCCAACGAAAAACCAACATGTTAAAAATTTTAGGGCAATACAGAGACCTTCATTGGGTAAGAAGTTCCGACAGATGCTTGAAGGAACTAAGCAATTTTTTGGTGATAATACAAGGTTTTCGACAATCAACATCACATCCTTTCTAGCTTTGGAGAGATCCAACAAAAAACCAACATGTTAAAAAATTTAGGGCAATACAAAGACCTTCATTGGGTAAGACTGAACTTCAGTGGTATATTTTGTGGATAAAAAATTTATATTATTTAGGGTATATATCCAACATCAACCTCGTGGTGGCTGATTAGTTGTTTATAGACATGAGCATGAAGAAGGTAGGGTGACAAGTTGTTCATCCTCCCTCACGCACATGCATAGGGTAGTGCTCCCTTTGGGCACCACTTGGCACGTTGGTGATTTGACCATTGTAATTGTTGCTCACAATTTGATCATTGGGGATTTAACCATTATAATTCCTACACGTGAATTGATCCTTGTAATTATTGCATGGGATTTGACCATTGGAGATTTGATTAAAAATCGAGTTTTTTGTTGTTCCAATTCAAAAAATTTAAACTTTTATTTTTGTTGCCTACACGACCATTGGAATTTCAAATACTTGATCATTGGAATGAGTTGATATTCAATTTTTTTGACTCCATTAGCTCAATAAGTGCAAATTTGATCATGCTACTAGTGTTGATTGAACTCGAGGAGTGGACAGAAGATAATAGCATACTAAATGACCAGACGATGTGTATATGAGTAAAAAGAAGCATAATCCTAGAAATAAAGGTACACATCATAATACCCCATTAATATTAATAGTTTTGATCAACACCTTTATTATTCAATAAATTCTATGTCTTCACCTTCTTATGAAAACTTTGATCAGTCCTCCCCAACTCCAATACCCAATAACCCTCCTAACCCATCTGTTATAATTCCTACTAATGTTGATCCTAACCTCCGTCAATATCTTACACAACAAGAAGGAAATATTGATGATATTCGTGCTATGCTACAAGCCATTCAAATCACCCTATTCACTTCTACACCTCCTCATACCCCCAGGTCACAACATCCTCTCAATATTGAATTGTTACCTATTCATCAAGAATAAGTTGTTGCTTCTAACCAAGGCTTTACCAATGATTTAGACCCAGCGACAAGTAGTGCTTCTAATTTTTTGGAATGGCCTCATGATGTTCAATTTCCTTGAATTGACATACCCACATTTTAAGGAGCTAACCCTCATGGGTGGTTGGCAAACATGGAAGACCTTATATGATTGCACCATATTCTAGAAAAAGGTCGTGTTGCTTTAGCAACTTCTAAGCTTGGTACCCAAGCGTATCAATGGTTGTTATATCAAATTCATCAACATGGTCACCCTATTCTATGGCCTCAATTTAAGGAATAATTCCTTAGAATATTTTATAAGGGATCTTCCACATCATATGTGGTACATCTTATGCAAGTTAAGCAAACAAGTTTAGTGGAAGATTATGTATCTGAGTTCACAAGTCTACTCACTTATACTCAAGAATTAAATCTTGCAATGATAGTCTCTACTTTTTGTTATGGTATTAAGGATAAGATCCACAAGGAAGTTAACATGCATGATCCATTCACCCTTGATGATGCACAATATATAACCCTAGCAGTAGAACAAAAATTACAAGATCTTGGCCCCCCCTATAGACTTGATTTTAACGTTCGTCATCCTCATCATAATTTTGAGTGATCCATAGAATGTTTTTGCTTTAAATGTCATTCACATTATCCAAGAGATCAAGCTTGTGCAGAACATCAAAAATTTCACTTAGAATATGATAATGCATTAGTTGCTAAAGAGGAAGATTTACCTCAACCTGATCCATCCACTATACTAGCAAATGAAGATACACAAGAGGATGACACTGCCTCTTTCGATTCATGCACTTATGGGTATTCAAGCTCATCAAACTATCAAGGTACAATGATTCATCAAACACTAGTATGTTAATGTATTTATTGATTCAAGAAGTACACATAATTTTATTGATTTCAAGACATCAAAATCCTTGGTCTTGTATATCAATACTTTACCTCAAGATAACTTTCCAGTTCTAATTGCAAATGGAGGTAATACTCAATGTGTGGGTCATACATTTTGGGTTACTATCTAAATGGGAAATTATTCATCGATGGGTACTAACTTTATTATGAATCTCGAAAGCTCAAATGTCATTTTAGGAGCAAAATGGTTATATCAACTACGTGATGCCACTATTAATTTACAAAAATTATACATCAAGTGGATAGAGGATGGAAGTGTCATTTATCTTCAAGGAATTCAACCTCCTCCTTCCAGGGTAGTGAGTTCACATAGCATGGAGAAGATATTGAAGAAAGGTGGTTATGATTTTATTACCCAAATAAATTCCATCAAAGCTCAATCATTGGATTCATCTCCCACAACTCTTCCAAGAGATATTCAATAAATTATGGGTAATTATGAATGTCTTTAGTGAACCGAGGGGTCTATCTCCTAAGCGATCACATGATCATGCCATTCATCTAATTCTTGGTATATCTCCTAATATGAATCCATATAGCTATCAACAACCCCAAAAACTAGAAATTGAGAAGTTGGTCCAAGAAATGTTAGAGCATGGAATCATTCATCCAAGCATCAGTCCTTATTCATATTCAATGGTGATGGTACGTCGTAAGGATAACTCATGGTGCATGTATCCTGATTTTCATCCTCTCAACAAGATCACTATCAAAGACAAGTTTTCTATCTCGATCATCGATGACTTGTTGGATGAAGTACATGGTGCTAGTTATTTCACTGAACTTGACCTATGCTTAGGCTTTCACCAAATTCAGGTTAGAGAAGAGGATATCCCTAAAAATTCCTATTTGTACTCATGAGGGTTATAATGAGTTCCTAGTCATGCCCTTCGATCTCACTAATGCTCCATCGACTTTTTAAAGCCTCATGAATCATGTATTTAGACCTTATATTTGCAAGTTTGTCCTAGTTTTCTTTGATGATATTTTAATATACAACAAATCTTGGAAGGATCACCTAGTTCATGTTGATAAAATCCTTTATCTATTACAAAAGGAAAAACTCTTCGTTAAAATATCCAAATATGCATTTGGAGTCCAAGAGGTGGAATATTTGGGATAGATAGTATCTCATTAAGGAGTCAAAGTAAATCCTCATAAAAATCAAAGTTATTCAAGATTGGTCTCTACCAAAATTGCTCAAAAAACTTCATGGTTTTATAGGAGTCACAGGATGTTATAGATGGTAAGATTGCGGCACCTCTCACTGCTCTTACCAAAAAGGATGCTTTTATTTGGAATGAAGTTGCTTCTCAGGCCTTCCAATCCCTCAAAGAGGCTATGTGTTCCACTCTAGTTTTGGCCACTCCTAATTTTAGCAAGCCATTTTTCATTGAGTGTGATGCTTTTGGTATAGGTATTGGAGTTGTTTTAATGCAAGAAGGTCATCCATTGTCTTTTTAAAGTAAGCAACTTTCAGGAAGGAATTTGGGATGATCCACTTATGAAAAAAAAATACTAGTTATTTTACATGACATAGATAAATGGAGACATTCATTAAGCAGTTGTTTCATCATTAAGACTGACCATAGTAGCCTTAAGCATTTATTAGAACATCTCTCAGTCTCGAACAAAATAAATGGTTGACCAAACTCTTGGGTTATTATTTTGTCATTGTGTATAATAAAGGTAAAGAAAATGTGGTAGCTGATGCTTTATCTCATAAGTACGAGGATGATGTGACCATCAATGGCATCTTGAATCCTCATCCATAATGGCTTTCTCATTTAGAGACTACTCAAATCATTCAATATATAAAAATGGGATCATCACTACATTCTTACTTCTCATATTCAGATGGAGTGCTTCGCAAAAAATATCACATATATCTTCCTCAATATTCAACTATTAAATCAATGGTTCTCTAAGAATTGCATGCATCTCCTCTTTTTGGACATTCAAGATTATTGAAAACATACCAGTGAGTGAAGCAATCATTTTCTTGGAAAGGCTTAAAATAGGATCTCATATTTATGGTTGAATGTGAGGTATGTCAATGTAATAAAGGGGAAACAATTAAATCTCCTGGATTGTTACAAGCCTTACCTATCCCTAATTACTAGTGGAAGCACATATCCATGGACTTCATTGAGGGTCTTCCAAATCAGAAGATAAAATAGTGATCTTGGTGGTGGTAGATCGTCTTTCCAAATATGCTCATTTTTTTGCCCTACAACATCCCTATTCCACAAGTAAGGTGACCAAGGTATTCCTCGATTCCATTTTCAAATTACACAGTATGTCTAAAAGCATTGTGAGTGATCATGATCCTATATTCACTAGCAACTTTTGGAAGAAATTATTTCACCTTAGTGGTACCAAGTTGAGTATGTCTTCTGCATATTACCCCTAGTCGGATGGTCAAACATAGATTGTTAACAAATGTTTGGGTACTTACCTTCGTTATTTTCTCAAGATAAGTAATATCACTATATTCAATGGCTTTCCTTATCAGAAATGTGGTATAATACTTCTTACATTTTTTACCTTAAGATGTCTCCATTCGAAGCCTTGTATGGTGAAGAGCCTCCAACAATCATAGACTATATTCCTGACACTTCCAAGGTAGCCTAGGTAGATGATTTGTTACAACAACGTTAGATGATGCTTAAACTTATTAAAGATAATTTGACCCAGGCACAAATCCGTATGAAGTAGCAACATGACTTACATCATTCCAAACGATAATTCAACGTCAAAGATATGGTATTTTTGTGCTTACAACCTTATAAGCAGTTCTCTAGAAGATCAAGTCTAATCAAAAGTTGGCTCCTCAATTTTATGGGCCCTACAAAGTGGTTTGTAGCATTGGTGAAGTAGTATATCAATTGGATCTTCCACATTCACTCACATCCATCCAGTTTTCCATATATCTTGTATCAAACAAGTTATTGACCACAAGGTGCAATCTGAGACAAAGCTTCCATTACTTGATGAAGAAGGTCGAATAACTCTCCAACCTAAAGCAATACTGATATCTAGAGTGCACCATCTACGATCATGCCAAATTCAAGAATTCTTAATTAAAAGGCAGGACCTTCTAGAATAAGATGCTACATGGGATCTTGAGAGTATTTTCCAATATTTTCTATCTTTGAGGATAAATATTTTGGAGGGGGGAGCCATGTAACAACCCCAATATAGCCTAGTCAGCTATATTTCCAATTTTATTTATTTTTCATCAATTTCATTTATAAATAGGAGTAGAGTATTTAGTTTTATCATCATCGAAGAAGAATTGAATTTGCATATAGACGCAAGAGACTTCTCCTTCTCCAAGTGGCTATGAGACTTCGCCCTCTCTAAGTGGTTGTATTTACCAAAGCATTTATTTGGTTTGATATTATTTAATTTGTTGGTTGATTCATATTGCAACTTATACTATTTTAATCTAAGTTTATTTTACTTTTTGAAGGAACGCGACAAATATCCTACAAGAATATGAGGTGGAAAATTCAGTAAAATATGAAATTACTAACAATGCCTTAGTCTTAAAAGATAATTCAAAAGGAAATGTTATCTCATTCTCAAAGGGTATATCAAGATGGAATAATAGATATTGTCAAGTATGCAGAAAGAAAGGACATAGTACCAATTATTGTAGATTCAATCCAAGAAATCAGCATCAAGGAAATCAAACAAATTTTGGAAGCCAATCAAATAGGCCATTTCAACCAAGATAATATCAAAATCAAAATAATTCACATCAACAACAATTTTAGCATTTATATACTTCTCATAATCAATTTAATCATCCTCAACTACAATATAGAGAAGAGAAACAAAAAGGACAGTTAGTTCAAGAGATTATGGAAACTCAAGAATTGGAATAACCTACAGATGAACATGAAGTTAAAGCTCTTTTAGCAAAAATAGTATTTTATGAATACACTAATTATTTTATTGATCAATATACAAATAGAGAGAAAAATGAATAAAGTATAAAATAAGAGCTCAAGTTCCAGAACCAAGAAAAAGATCATTTTGAAGACAAAAGTCTTCAATAACCAAATAATGTAATACAGGGGGTGTTCGAATATATTAAATTATTTGGTACATGATAATGTACCACCTTGGGTACATATTTAGATTAGGAGTTGTCTTAGATTAGGATTTGAGTATTTAATTTATGTAATGTAATAAATGCACAAGTTATATTAGAATGTGCAAAGTATTCAATAATGTAAATGTGCATCATAGTCCATGTGCACATGAGTCCATAGAATAGGAAAGTGAAGATTCATAAGAATATGGAAGGCCAAGAGTCACATCCCATTATATATTGGCCTTTGTGTGAGCATAACACATTCCATATTATTAAAACATCTTATCATTTTCATGGAAGAATGTAGAGTAGAGTAGAGTACAAGTTAGATACAATGTAGAACTTGTATGAAGCATGGAGTGTTTGAGATCTCTACATTTTTTATGAAACTATTTTCATGAGCTTTCATTAATGGCAGTTTTATGAGTAGTTACAAAAGTTTCTTATGAGTTTTACATGCTTTGTATATTGCCATTATCTTATATTTAAGGCAATGTGGGATTTTTGAGAGATAAATTCCTTCCCTTAATGTAGACATCCTACTATAATATTTAGGAGTGTTAGATTCTACTAGTAATGCACTCCAAATACATTTATTATAAAATACTTTTCCAATGCTTGAAGTGTGTTTCTTCAATATCTTCAAGTATTTCCTCAACGTGGAGGATCTTCATTAAATATGTCAAGTGTTGACAATATCAAGTGTTCTCTTGCTACAAATACTTGTTCCCAAATCTCAGGCTGAGGTAAGATCAATCACTTCTTTCTTTTTTCCATGGCTTTGATTATTTGATTAAGTCTTTGCTTGTAATAAGTGACGTGTTCTTGCTTCCTTTTATCTTTAGTGTGATATGTTAACATGAAACCTATTTCAAATATTGAATTTGCTAGTTTCCAGCATTTCTTGTGATGTCATATCCTCTATTTGAATTGATTTCCATTTCAATCTTTGATTATCACTTGATGAAGTTAGATCAATATTCTTATACTTTTTTTTTGCATTGTTCATCTGTAGAAGTAATTGTTTGTGTTATGTAGTATAATCTCACTTTCTTTGTAGTGCTATTTATGGTTGAATCTTCATTGTTTATTTTATTGGTTCCTTATTCTATTTGTTATATTTTTCTTCGAGTACTTCTATTTATGATGAAGAATCACATTTTGAGTGTACTTCATTCTTGGGTCCTTGATTCTTGATATACGTGGTTGCATTACCAATAATAATTTGGATTATTTGAATGCATACAATTTTCTTGACTTGTCATATGTTTGGAATCATACCAAACATTGTTATACTATCTTATCTATCCTTGTACGAAAAACACATGTTCTTCTTCATTTTGTTGATTTCTTTCTTCTTCTTCTTTGAATTGATTATCTTTGGCTATATTACTTTGATTTTGATGTTCTAAAGATGACCTATTTTTTTTTCTAGTTTATCTCTCATTAAAGGGAATCCACTCTTGAATAGAATAGACCAATAATATTTTAGGGTGTGTCCATTTCTTCACATCCTTTATATGTAGAAAGTACTTCTTTGAGAATAATTCCTTTAATTATGAAATATTTTAAAATCATTTATTTTTTGGAAGCACTATGAAGGTCTCATACCTCTTATAAATGGCTACTTATCTATTTGACTTGTAATCAATAATTGTTAGTCTTTTGTAGTATGCAAGGCCTCTACTTTTTGAAGTAGGTTCACCGACTTCTCAAGGCTTAGTGTTTGCTCAATAAGGTTTTATGTAGTCATAAAATACTGTATTTGAATGGGAGTGATATAAAAATAACAGGAACTAACATTTCATTGTATACCTATTATCCCAATGCTTGCAATGATGTTCGCAATTATGCTATTATTCTTATGAATCCTTTCATCTTTTCTCCAATCTTCATTTTTAGACAATGGGGCTGACTTTGGAGGAATATAATATAATTTTGATTCTTGGCTTCAAATACCATCTTCAAATTCTCCTACGCATATTTGGTTGTGGTTGTATCTCTAATGTATGCTTCGACCTAATATGCTACTATGAACATGATGATGAGTATTTCCTTTCTGTCTCCTTGTCAAATTTTCCTTTGTCTTCTCCTTCTGTAGGAGGGTGGGTAATGCTTGTTGGGAATTCTCTATATTATCTCATAGGTCCAATATCAAGGATCATATAAAAATTAAACATAATAATTCTTACAATGATGTGCACATAATAAACAAAATATTATTGATAAAATATCTACTAATGCATACATAAAGCTATGCATATTCAATGCTTATTGTTACAAATATATAATCACATGTGACTCCTCACATGCTGCACTCTTGACCTTATCTCTTCTACATAACTCTTCACTTGCCTACTTGACACCTAACACCTATGACTCTTGACTTACTCTCTTGACACTTTGCACTCTCTCACACTTTGCACACTTGCACACATAACACATGGACACTTCTCACATAATGACACATACATTAGATAAATATTTAACACATTTTCTAATCTAATAAATCACTTCCTAAACTAATATTTACAATAATACTCCAAATAATGTAATATCTCCAACAATACTTCCATCTACTAGTTTCCATACTTTCTTAAACTCAAGATGTATCATAAGTTTGGTCTTTTAGAAAGGATAATTATTTCTCCTCAACAATTGGAAATTTGTTACAAGAATTTTGGTTCTCCACTAGCCATAGCAAACTTCTACAAAATCTATTTTTTTTCTCTTTTACTCAATCTGCCTTGAAATGCTCTTTCCAGCAAGTATATATATGCCTATCCTTAGTTTTCAAATTATGCTTCAAAAATGTGAGAAAGAATGTGTTTCACCAAATGAGGTAGAGGGATGCTTCTTACTCTACGAAATATTCCTTGGAATATTACCTTCCTTTATATTTATTTCAAATAGTAATTTTACTTTTTTTCAAAAAAGGACTTTATACCTTTTATTCCCTTCTTTCTTCTCATAATGAATGTGAGTTTCAACATTTCAAATAATATTCAAAAAAAAAAATTATTCTTTTGTAAATATTCTTTTAAGCAAAGAAATATTTTAAACACTTAATACCTTAGTTCACTTTTTATTTTGTTCTTCTTCAAATATTTGAAATGGCTAATTCTTTCTTTTCAACTTAAATCCTTCTGCTTTTATATTCACACTTCTCTTAAAAAATGACTCGGCTAATCTTTTGTTCCTTTGAAGACTAAGGTGATACTTTTTATTATTCATTATATCAACACCCAATCTTGCCCAATTATTTTGTTATTTTGAAGTCAAAGGTGATACTTTTATTACTCAATACATTAACATCCACTCTTGACCAATTCCTTTATTCTTTTGAAGACTAAGGTGATACTTTTATCACTTAATAAATCAACGTTCACTCTCGACCAATGTTTGTTCTATTTGAACCATTCTTAGCAATGTCTAAGTGGTAGATCTCTTATAATTCTTCTTCTATTCTACTATAATTGATGTTATGCTCTTGGTTCTTCATGTCTTTGAACTACATTGGTATGTACATTTCTCTTGGTCCGTCTTGCTTAAATAGCCTGTTTCACTGATTCTCCTTCGTTGATTTTTTAACATGTTGACTAATAGGATGCAATTCATCTTTATTATACTATGAAAAATATTTTAAATGTGAGGGTAGGTTTAGAAATTTTTGTGTCAACCTTCCAACATTTGAGTGTCTTCTTCAACTTAGAGTAGATGATTCTCTTCTTCCCATTATGAATGACATTTTTCTTTTTATACAATCCAAATTCCTCCATTTTTTTGTCCTTTATCCTAACATGAGATTCCCTTTGAGTGTTTGCTTTACATGGGTATTTGCAATACTAACTTCTTTAGATCATTATACTTGCTCTTCATGAGTATTTGTAATATTAACTTCTTCTTCATGTGTATTTGCAATATCATCCAAGTTTATCTTTCTAAACATATATTTTTTCTTTCTCATTCTAGCAAATTTATATTTTTCTTTCCTTTCGCTAAGATGTGCACTTGGTTTTTTATAGTTATGACAACTATTTTTAATTTCTTTGATCCAACCTACAATTATTTACTTTAGAATTTTACAATGATGATGCTTCAACAAACTATTTTCTTTACACAATCTTCTTTTTCAAATGGTTTCAATAGATTCATTTTGAAATACCTTTCTAATGGCTTGTATGAGCCTTTTGAATTTAAACCTTTTTTTTCAAATGTCTTCTGTAAAAGGCTTCAATCAGCTAATGTGAGCCTTTAAATGGACTATATTTTCAGCCTTGTTTTCAACTATTCTTTTCAAAATTTCAATTGGCTCTTTGAGCCTTTAATTTTAAAAATTTTCCAAATTTCTTTCAATATCTTTAATGGGCTATTTATTTAAACTTATTTTTTAAATTTCAAAAAAGAGCTTTCAAATAGCTTCTTTTAATATTTTCTTGAGCCACCCAGGTGTTGTAGGTGAGTTGAAGAGGAGAGGACAATCCTCCAAGGGAGGTCCCAGGTTCGAATCTCCACCCTACCAAAAAAAAGTTGAATTGCATACCCAACATCCAATTGATAATGTTGGTGTGGGCAGGGTTGGGCGTGACTCCCTGGTGACTTTGATGGTGTAGAACCCCTTGTTCGTGGTCTCTCAGACCAAGGCGGCCCTACAAGGAGTTTTTCGCTTTAAAAAAAAATATATTTTCTTGAGCTTTCAATACCTTCCTCTATCTTTGGCAAGTGTTTCCCACCTTGAAACTTTTAAATAATTTTAAAGAATTTCCATGAAAATTTTCTTCACAACTACAAACTTATGAGGGTACTTTTACCCTAAAAAACTTATTTGTTCAAAAAACTTGAAATTTTTCTCAAATAAAGTGCACCTTGGCTTTCTCTATGTCCAATCTAGAGGATCAAAAAATTATTATTTCTTCCTTTTGCCTGCTGTAATAACATATGTTAGAATTTAAACTTTGAATATTTTGTATTATATAATGATAGATATTTAAAGTGCAGAGGATGCCTTATTTAGGCATAACAAACTTACAACTACTTCTTTCCTATACCACATGCATGGACATTATAAAGGGTGGTTAGATCACATGCCCTATCACATAGACTATTATGGTGGTTACACCTTTGTCCTATGGTAGAATATACAAACCATGTGTTTGAGAGGCTACACACTTATAATTACCTACAATGATGTAATAAATCCTAACAATGTATTCAAGGAAGTGGATAAATGTTCTTCATAATGATTTTATTTAAAACTATATAGTCTATACAAAGTCTCCATCTTCCATATTTCTTTGGAACTAAGATAATTAGACTACCACTTGGTGAACCACTTTGTATGATGTGCCCCTTTTGAATTAATTCTTGGATTTACCTCTTGATTTCATAATTTTTCAAAGAATAGTCTATAATAAAAAGTGTATTTGGCCAAAGAGAAATAAGAACTAAATCAATGGAATTCCTTCACTCACAATTAAGTGTAACCCTATTTGATGACTTGAACAAGTCATCAAATTTTGTAACAATCTAGTTCATATGTTTCTATTGTGTAGGGTCTATGATTGATGTAGCAACTCCTCCTCCTAATTTACAACTTGATCATAAATAAAATTAATTTTCTTATTTGGCTATCAAATGTGTTCATTGTTTAGAACTAATTAAGAAAATAGAGGTTGGAAAAGATACCTTTACCGATATTTGAAAATTATGACACACTTGATACATAGACTCATAAACACCATACCTCTTCCACATAAATGGTTGGCCCAAAATCACATGACAAATACCCAAGGGTGCAACATAAAAAAAAACTTTGTCTTTTAAGGGCTTGATGGTATAAGAAAGGATAAATTATTTTATAACACAAATTTCTCTCCCCTATTGTAACAATCCAACATTATATGGTTGTGGGTATGCTATGATAGGCAAATTCAAATCCTTCACCATCTAAGTAAGAATCAACTTATATTGAATTTTTCTATAATAATAAAATGTAATAGTTTGGCCTTGACCTATATTTGTGAGTGAAATAGGTGTTCCTCCTCTAGTGACTTTTTTGGTGGTAATGGTCACATTTTGTCCAACTTCCATGATTCACTTCCTTCTATACTTAGCCTATATATGTAGAGGCGATAGTGCAATGGATATAGAGGGTTGTTATTCAAAAAATATTGACTAAGTTGCTTGATACTCTCCATTGAATGTTGATTGATTTTGTGATAATCACACCATTTGCTAGTCTTGGAATTTGAGGGATTTTTTCTTGGGAGACTTTTTTTTGCTTCCAATTTTGTTTTTGGGGTTGACTTATTTTGTTTTGATTCTTTGGAGAGTCACTAAAACCTTTGTTTGTATGGTATTTAGTGTTTTTTTTTTTTTTTTCTCATCATCCTTTTCTATTTTTGTTTTTGTGGTTTTGCTCCAATTTGATAAGCTTGTATGACTCTCATCGTGTCTTAAATTTGAAGAGGTCCATGTCCTCTCAAATGTGCAGTGTAGTAAAAAATGATACTTTAGGAGTTGATGCCTTTCAATATATTTTATACCTATCTTTATTACCATGGAATGTAAAGCATTAGTATAATCTTAAACAAATTGATCTTTACCTTGCCACAATTGTTGCTATTACATGTATTACTCTTCATAGGCCCACATGAGATAATATTCTTCCTTGAGGACCTCCATGAAATTATCCCATATGAGTACTACTTCATCTTCATCTCTTCCATAATAAAATTCTTCTCACCAATTTTGAGCAGGTAATGAAGCTTTCAAGAATGCTAAAATAATTTTCTCACTATCAGTATATGTATTTACAAAAAAGTATGAAGATAACTGATCCAACCAAATTTCTACAAAATCGTCATTAATTTTTCATTAAAAGATAGGATATCAAAATTCACCTACACATTAAAATACAAGGGAGAACTCAATGGTGATAGCATAGTGAGAGGTTGTGTAGATAAGATTGTAAAATTTGTAGCAAGAAGTAGTTTGGTCCATTAACTCATTCCTCTATTTCACGAGGGCTTTGTTCAACATCTCCTTGAAAGTATCAATTATTTTTATGTTGTCCATTCTTCTTCTCAGCTTAAATAATTTGGAATAACAAGGAAGGTAATTAGAAGAATCTTGCATATGATACCTAGAATTTTGATATCTTGGTCTCATATTTATAAACATACACCCAAAAGGTAGACTACTCTCATATCACTAATCCAAAACTCATAATTTCAACAATTTTGAAACTCAAAATTTGAGTCAAGGAAGCTTAAGAACTAATGAAATTAAATAATAATAGAGTATAACAAACTAGAACATGCTTACTCATATGAATATCTTGGTATGCTCTACAAAATTAGAACATGCTTCACACAATGTTGACCAATTAGAAGTGTTATGATTGGATGTCAGTACAAATAATCTATATTCACACTCCCTTTTTATGCTTGATGATCAAATAAAACTACTATATATATGTGGCCCACTTTTGGTACCTTTCATTCCTTATTTTACTCTATATCTAAATGAACTCTAGAGGTTTGTGATCTATGTGGATGGTGGTTTCTTTACCCAAGATGTGGTGCTTCCATTGTTTACATGCTTGGAAAATGTCATAAAGCTCTTAATTGTACGTGGGAAATTTTCAAACTCCATTGAATGTTTATCTATGATAGATATTTGGATGGCCATGTTGTATGAAAAAATTTCCAATGTATACTCTAATGCATTAGTCATTACCTTAAAAGGTTGATGCAGATTAGGTAGGAAAAGTGTAAGAGTGGAACACAATTGGTCCTTTAACATCTCAAATACCATTTGTTGCACATTTACCTCATGGAAATTAGATATGACACCTCCTTTGGTCTCTTTGGTTTAGTGTACAAGCAATGTGTGAGAACCCCAATACAAATCTTCCATAGAAATTGATAAGATACAAAAAGTTGCAAAGCATTATGAGAGTCTTTGGTTTGCTAATATCTAGTTACTTGAGTTTTCTTATGATCAATATGGACTCTCTCTTTATCAACATTATACCCAAGGTACTAATATTTGTTATTTCAAAAAAAAAATTCTCCAAATTAGCATATAAATTGTATCTTTAAAGAGTTTGAAGTACCTATTGCACATGTTGTAGAAGTTCCTCCCATATATTACAATAGATGGAAAAAACATTTAAGTAGAATACCACAAATGAGTTGGTGTAGGGATACAAGATGTCCTGCATCATACTTATGAATATTGTAGATATATTGATAAATCCATAGATATAACCAACCACTAATTAAAACATCCTTATATTTAAATGTAGTCTCTCATACATAAATGGGCTCTATAGGTATTTTATGATAGCCAGACTTGAGATCAATTTTTACGAGAAATTTGCACCATAGAGCTAGTTTGGTAAGTTATCTATCTGAGGGAGTGAGTATATATTCTTCATAGTGATTTTATTCAAAGCTCTATAGTTAATATAAAATATTCATATTCTTTATTTATTTGGATCTAAGACAATTAAATTGACACTTAGTTAAGCACTTGGTTTTATGTGCCCCTTTTGAAATAAGTTATGGACTTGTGTCTTGATTTCATCATTGTCAATAACTGGTCTATAATAGACAAACACATTTGGTCAAGAAGAACCAAGAACTAAGTCGATGGAATACTTTAACTCACACTGAAGTGGAACACTAGTCAGTGACCTAAAAACGTTATTATATTTTCCTATAATCTAGTCCATATACTTCTATTTTGTAGGGTTTGTAATTGAAAAAGTGATGGTCCTCCTCCTAGTTTAAGGCTTGATCAATAAAAAAATTAATTTTCTTGTTTTGACTATCTTATTTGTGCATTGTTTAGCACTAATTAAAGAAAATAGAAGTAGAATAAGATGACTTTGGTATCCTGAAGCATTGACCTTTGATAGTGATGATAATATTTTTGACGCCCAAACTTATGTACACCATGTCTCTTCTACATAAATTGTTGTTCCAGATCTACATAACAAACATCCAAGGGCACAACATCACATATAAATTCATTTGTAAAGGATTTGATAGAATAAGAAAGAATAAATTATTTAGTAGAATGAATGTATCTCCCCTATTGTAACCATCCAACATTATTGGTTGTGGGTATGGTATGACGATTTGATTCAAATCCTTCACCATCTAAGTAGGAATCAAATTTTATTGAATTTCACTATAAACAATGAAATATAACAGTATAGGCTTGACCAAAAATTATGACTAGAATAGACATTCCTCCTCTTGTGACTCTTCTAGTGTAGCATCTATGGTGGTAATGATCATATTTGGTTCAAATTCCATGATTCACTTCCTTCTATCCTTAAATTGTGGATGTGAAGGCAATGGTGTAGTGGATGTAGAGGACTGTAACTCAACAAATAATAACTGAATTGCTTGACACTGCTTCCTTGAATGTTGAATGCTCTTGTGATAATCACACATTTTCTAATCTTGGCATTTGGTGGTTTTTTCTTGGAAGACTTTTTTCAACTTCCAATTATAAATTTTGGACTTACCCCCTCTGTCATAATTCTTTGGAGAGTCACTCTTGCCTTTTTTTTGCTACTACTGAGTATTCTAGTTTTTTTTATTTGCTTCTCCTAATTTTCTATTTTTGTTTTTGTGTTTTTTCTCCAATATGACAAGTTTGTATTACTCTCCCATATATTGAATATTAAGAGGTCCATTTCCTCTTGAATTTACTAGTGTAGCACACTATAATGCTCGAGGATTCAATAACTTTTGGTATCTTGAATGCCTAATTTTTCTACCATGGAATGGAAATAATCAATATAATCTGAAATAGATTGATCTTTATCTTGATGCAATTATTGCCATCATATGTATTAGTCTTCATGAGCTCTCATGGGATAATATTCTTCCTTGAGATCCTCCATGAAATTATTCCATGTGAGCACCACTTCATATTCATTCTCTTTCGTAACCCTATTACAATATGATTCCCACCAATTTTAAATAGGTAATGAAGATTTCAAGAGTGCAAAAGTAATTTTCTCATTGTTGATGAATTTCTTTATGAAAATGTATAAAATAACTAATCCAACCAATTTTCTAGAGCATTGATATTTATTTTTCCTTCAAAGTTAGGACTATTAATTTTCACCCACATCTTAAAAGGTGAAGGAGCACTCAATGGTGCTAAGGTAGTGAGAGATTGTGTAGAGGAGGCTGAAAAAGTTGTAGCAAGGAGTTGTTGAAGATTTTGGGCAATTTTATCCATCATTCCATTCCTTTGTTTCATGATGGCTTTGTTCAGCATCTCCTTGAAAGCATAGACTATTTTGATGTTTTCCATTCTTATTCTCACCTTAGATCATTTGGAATTATAACATAGGTTATAAGAATATATGGTATTTGATACCTAAACTTTTTATATCCTAGTTTTGTGTTTATGGACATACACTCAAAGGACAAACCACTTTGATATCACTTATCCAATACTAATAACTTTGACTATTTTAAAACTCAAAATTTCGAGTTAGAAAAACTTAAGAAAGAAATCAATTAAAAAATAATAGAGTATAACAAAATAGAATATGTTTACCCACTGGAAGAGCTTAGTATGCATCTAAAAAATTAGAATCTACTTCATACAACATGGACCAATTAGAAAGATCATACCCACAAGAAACAATAATGGTGTTGAGTGCTATGATTGGAGGTTGGTTCAAAGATTCTATTGCTAAATTGACACTTCCTTTTTTATGCTTGATGATCAAATGAAAATTCTATAGATATGTGGTCCACTTTTGATACCTTTTATTCCTTAGCTTACTCTACATCTAAATGAACTCTAGAGGTCTATGATATATGTGGATTATGTTTTTCTTCCCAAGATATAGTGCTTTCATTGTTTACATGCTTGGACAATGTCGTAGAGCTCTATGTTGTATGTGGAATATTTTCAAACTCCTTCATTGAATGTTTCACTATGATAGAGAATTGGATGCCCATGTTGCGTGATGATAAATCCCAATAAATACTCTAATGCATTAGTCATTAAATCAAAATGTTGATGCAATTCAGATAGGAAAAGTGTATGAACTCAACATAATTGATCCTTTAACATATTAAATATACTTTTTTATACATATTCCTCATGGAACTTGGGTTTGGAACCTCCTTTGGTCACTGTGTGTACTGATCAAGCAACGTGTGAGAAACCTAATATAAATATTTAAAATAAATTAGCAAGACCTAGAAGCTAGAGTTTTTAGGATTTTCCAATCTCCAATTACTTGAATCTTGTTAGGATCAACATGGACTCCTTATTTATCAACATTATACCAAATATACTGAATATTTGTTATGCCAAATGAACACTTTTCTAAATCAGTATATATTTTATGTCTTCAAAGAGTTTTAAGTACCTATTAAACATATTGTAAGTATTCCTCCCATATCTTACTATAGATAAGAATATAAACTATGTAGACTACCATAATGAGTTAATGTAGGGATGCAAGATGTCATGCACCTTCCTCATGAATGGTGTAGGTGCATTGATCAAGCCAAAAGGCATAATCAAGAACTAAAATAAATCTACCATTTATTTGAATGTAGTCTTCCACACATCATTGGGCTCTATGGGTTTTTGATGATAGCTCAAATTGAGTTCATAGTGTCATAGTGCAGAAGATAACTCCAACTAACATAATAGAAGTGAGATGTATTCTTTGCATGAAGGACAAGTCATACAAGCATATTATTAAGATAATAATGTAATGCAAGTGAGAGCAACACAACACATTCAATGGTTAGATAAACCAACCAGCACTAGGAGGACAATAAAAGTCTTAAAGAGCACCATACATAAAGAAGAACATTAAATGCAATGAAAAATACATTGTTTTGCATTGTAGTTTGAAAAGTGGATAACAACTAAAATAGAGTGCACATTATAGAGGAAAGAAGTCACAAGAGAAGTAGATTGAATATGTAGCACACCAAATTCAAGAAGGTACATAAAAATATTCAAATCAATTTGCATTTTCGTAAAGGTCAAGGAGGTATAAGGAATATTAATACTAAGGTTAAGCTTAGTTAATCTATTATGCTTGAGATTAATTAAATGAATGGAGGTACAAGGAATTGCATTAATGAACTATAACCTTATATAATTTGTTGAATGATTTGAAAGCTTTTTGAAGTAAGAAGGATTTAATTTGAATACTTTTGGAAATACTTTATTCAAGCATAAAAATATTTGCAAATAAATTGACTTGGAGGAATAAGAACTTCTACATAGAATTTAAAATATTAAATTTGAAAATATTCTTATTTTCTAAATTTTTAATTAGGGAATTATAAGGAATTCATCACCATCATAGGTTCTTGGAATTTAGAAATTATATTATTGAAAATTGAAAGATATAAGAAGCACAACATAGAGTTGTTAGAAAGTTGGAAAACTACATTGGAATTAGTCTCTTTCTTAAACTAATAAGACATAAGGAATTCAAACATAAGGAATTCAATTTAAAGTTCTTGAAAATAGAAAATTTTATCAATTGAATTTGCATCAAAACTATATTTAGCTCTCTATTCATAAATAGGGAGAAATAAGGTGAAGACTAGAAGTTGAAAATTAGGGAGAAAAAAGGGATCCAACTCAAATAAAAACTTACAAAGCTAACTATTTTACCAAAACTATATTAAAATACTAGGGAGATATAAGGTAGTCTATAAGTGTCATCATGATAACAAATAAATTCTTTCTTTCAGAATCCCAAATTCTAAAAGGACCTAACTACACTTCATGGAAAAATAAAGTAAGGTTGATATTGATAGTTGAAAAGCTTTGGGATATTGTTAAAGGAGAAAAAAATAAACCTACTATAGATGATAGAGAGATTCAAAATTATGAAGAAGATGAAGCAAAAGCACTTATGATAGTAACATTTGTAATTACAGATGAAATACGACCATACATTACTTTAACAACAACTTCTACACAAGCTTGGAAAACCTTAGCCAAGATATTTTAAGGAAGGAATAAATCCACTATCTTGAATATTCAAACTCAATTGCATTTGCTAAAAGTTAATAGTGGTGAAAGTATAGAATTATTTCAAAGAAAAGTAGTAGATATTTGTTAACCTTAGAAGAAAAGGTATAAGATAAGTTTCTTGTCCAAGTGATCCTAAGAGCTTTTCCATAAAGCTACAAGCATCTAGTCACATACTTACAAATTCTAAGTGAAGATACATCATTTGATGAGTTAGTCAATATCCTACAAGAATATGAGGTAGAAAATTCAATAAAATATCAAATGACTAACAATGTCTTAGTCTTAAAAGATGATTCACAAGGAAATATTATCTCATTCTAAAAGGGTAGATCAATATTAAATAATAGACATTGTCAAGTATGCAAAAAGAAAGGACATGGTACCAATTATTGTAGATTCAATCCAAGAAATCAACATCAAGGGAATCAAACAAATTTGGAAGCCAATCAAATAGGCCATTTCAGCCAAGATAATATCAAAATCAATATAATTCACATCAACAATAATTTTAGCATTCATATACTTCTCATAATTAGTATAATCATCCTCAATTACAATATAGAGAAGGAAAACAAAAAGGACACTTAGTTCAAGAGATTCCTGAAATTCAGGAAATGGGAGAACCTACAGATGAACATGAAGTTAAAGCTCTTTTAGTAAAATAGTATTTTATGAATATACTAATTACTTGCTTGATCAAGATACAGATAGAGAGCAAAATGAAGAAAGTAGAAAATAAGAGCTCAAGTTCTAGAACCAAGACAAAGGTCATATTGAAGACTAAAGTATTCAATAACCAAATAATGTAATACGAGGGGTGTTGGAATATATTACATTATTTGGTATATGCTAATATACCACCTTGGGTACATCTTTAGATTAGGAGTTGTCTTAGATTAGGGTTGAGTATTTACTTTATGCAATGTAATAAATGTACAAGTTATATTAGAATGTATAAAGTATTCAATAATGTAAATGTGCATCATAGTCCATGTGCACGAGTCCATAGAATAGGAAAGTGAAGAGTCATAGGAAGATGGAAGGCCAAGAGTCACATCTCCTTATATATTGGCCTTTGTGTGAGCATAACACATATCATCTTATCAAATTATCTTATCATTTTCATGGAAGAATGTAGAGTAGCGTAGAGTACAAGTTAGATACAATGTAGAACTTGTATAAAGCATGGAGTGTTTGAGATCTCCACATTTTGTATGAAGATACTATTTTTATGAGCTTTTATTAATGGCAGTTTTATGAGTAGTTATAGAAGTTTCTTATGAGTTTTACATGCTTTGTATATTACCATTATCTTATATTTAAGATTTCATTCTCATTTTATACCTTGTGGTAGTTTAACATTAAGTATCTAGCATTCAAAAGCTAACAACTTGTCCTTTTTGTGTTTAGTCTTCTATTAGAGATGCATTGTGGCTATGAAAATCTAAAAATATAAATTTACTATTTTTAATTAACTTTTTTGTTTTATATTTTTGAAGACCTCTAGAGGATTTTTTCCCCACAAATATTTTGTCAACTCTATCTATGATAGAGTTGCCTACTAAAATTGTTGCTCTCTCTAATATTTGTAATGCTTCTTGAATGGATCAAAATGGAGTCTTGAGTATAAAATTATGTCCTTAACATTGTAGTCAATATATCAAAAATTGGACATTTTTACCATAAATCCATGACCCAAAAATATCACATGCTTGGATTACTTATCCTCCTTGAAAATCAACAGTTACCATTGCCTCAAATTTTGACATTAGGTACAAAAATTATTTCTTTATTTGAGTTTTGGTAAGCCATTCCCGTTGGTGACCAAGTTGTCCTACCTTGACCACTCTATACACTTGAATAGACTACCTATTGGTGGTATTAGTTCATGTATCAACAATCTAATCCTCCTCCACTAGTGCTAAACTATTTGGATTATGTTCTTCAATATCTAACTATTTATGTACTAGGAAAGTATATAATAGAGGTGTATGATATGGCTTGATAAGGCCAACATTGAAGATTGGATGCAAACCAGGATAAGATGAATATTCAACTCAAAGGAATTTTATCCCACCTTCTAGGTGATTGATTATGGTCCATAGTGAAGAGGACTAATCCTCCTATGGGTGTTGTAAGTCTCTCTTTCTAAAAATATAACCATCGTGAAGAGTGTTTAAGTTTCATGTATGCAAGTGTGAGTTGTAAGTAAAAGGTGTCAATTGAGTAAGTGAAGAGTTATGTGTGCAAGTGAAGAGTCACGAGTGATAGGTGTCAAGTGTGTTGAATAGCCATGTGAGATGTGTAAAAATTAGAAGTAGGAGGTTATGTAATCATGAGAGATTTTATCATAATGTAAGGCATGCAAGAGGTTGCATCTCCTATGGATTTGAGGAGAGAAAAAGACAAGAGTATTGAAGAGTATTTTGTACGGTTATATAATGGATATAAATCTCCATGCTATGTAAGAATTTTGTAACACGTTTGTAATGTGAGGAATTTAGATCTACAAATGTAATAGAGAAGTTTTTACTGTGTAATATTTATGTTACTATTGAATATGATTTTATATGTGATTTTTTTTAGCCTAGAAATATTTACCTATAATATATTTAGGAATATTTTTCAATAGTGGTATCAAAGCCTCAATGGTGATAACCATCTTGGTGAAAATAATCTTGGTTCAAAGCTATGCTAGTGAGAGTTGAGGAGAGGATTGAAAAATAAATATTGGTGACAAGAAGAAGATTGAAGAAGAATATTGATGAGAAGAAGAATGGTTGTTGGAAGTAGAGATATTAAAGAAAGATATTTAAAGAACAAAAAATATTTTTGAGGAGCTACTAGAGGAGAGATTTGAGGAATGTGAGATTCTTGTTAAGGAATGATTGCAAAGTATATTGAATGTGAGAAGAATATTGGAGAAATTAAAAACATGAAAATATATTGGATGAGTTGAGAGAATGCTTGCTTGAAAATTTTGTGAAATATTGTTGAACAACTACCTGATGCTTATTGAAATATTGTTGGATGTCTTCTTGGGATTGGAGAGAAAAGATTGCATTTGAGTTGGTGAATATGGGTAGTAATTTTTTGGATTTCTAAGATTGAAAAAATTATCTAAAAGGTGAGCACGAGTCATCTGGATATTGTGATAAATAGAGAACATTTGCAAGCTAATATTGCCTATGTCTAAGGATATTCTAAGTTGAAGTCTTTCTACATCGAAAGAAATCTTGAGCCAGAAAAAAGAGGTTGCCTATGTTGAGAATGCCTAAGTCAAAAAATAAAGAGTGTCTATGTCAAGAGCATCTAAGCCAGAAAGAGAAGAAAATCCTAAGTTGAGTGCATTCAATACCTAAAGGAAGGTATCTGAGGTAAGAAAGAAAATTTTTTGAGTTGCAGAGGTGAGTACTAGTGCCTATGAAGGATAAAATTGGGATACGATAGAAGAAGTAATACTCTAGAGTGAAACATTGCCCTAACATGTAGAAGGAAGTTTTTATGTGTGTGCACAAATAGATTAAAGGTGAAGCATCATGATAAAAGGTATAAATTTAACCTTAGTAGAACGTTAATTTTGGATTAAGCACATTTGATTTAGTTGATATTTAGGAAGTTATAAGGTAATAAGTATTAAGGAATGGATGGATGTTTGGAGAAATAAGGGATTAACTGATTGAATATTTATTTTTGTAATATTGACTTGAATTGAAGTTTGATTAAATTGAAACTTAAAAGAAAAATTGTGAAATTGAAATTGTGAATAAGTAGACATAAGAAGATTAAATAATTGAATTTGAAAATTGATGAATGGTGAATTAAGATTTGAAATTGATTGATTAAAAATTTGAAGTTGGAAATTAGTTGAGGGAAAAAAATTGCTTAAAGGTTTGATTGAATGAAATATTGAAGAAAAAGAAGGCCTTTAAAAAAATTGAATTAGGGAGTTATAAGGGATTTCAACATCAAAAGAAATGTAAGAATGGCAACTAAAAAAAGAAATACTAAAGTTAAATATGCATCATTGAAATGTAATCAACATGGATCAACATTACTTCTAGATTATCTATAATCTATCCAAAGAGAAACCAAAAATAGAGTTCTTAAATGATGCAGAAGATACTAATAATTTTATTGAAGGGAAATCAGATTGCAAAATAGCAATGACATTCAAGACATCAAGGAAAGTTGCAAAATCAAGAAACAATTTTTTTGTTCCTATAAAAGGTTGTACAAAATATGGAAAAGAAAATTAAAAATGTAAATTTTGTAATAGGTATGGACATAAAGCTGAAGATTATTGGGATCTTGTTCATTGTAAAAATTATGGGAGCCATAATCATTCCCACAAAACTTGTTGGTATAAATAAAATAGTGTTCATGAATGGAACACTATAAAATGCATATTGTTGATGGCATTAGATGAAATTCTCAAATATATTATTGCAAAATATTCTATGGAAATAATCATAATCATAACAAATGCAGATTTGGTACTAGCAGTAGTGTCAACGTCAAAGACAGAGTATGAAGACAAGATGAAGAAAGAAGACAGAGATTGAAGGCAAAATCCTTTACACCAAATAATGTAATATAGGGGGGTGTTGGAGGTATTACATTATTTGGTACCATTTAGTACCATTGTAAATATTTAGATTAGGAAGAGTATTTAATATTTGTATCAATAGTAAGTGTCAAGTTGTGAAGAACGTTTATATGTCATATGTGCAAGTGTGAGTTGTAAGTGAAAGGTGTCAAGTAAGTGAAGAGTTATGCATGCAAGTGAAGAGTCATGAGTGATAGGTGTCAAGTGTGTAAGTGAAGAGTCATGTGAGATGTGTCAAGATTAGAAGTAGGAGGTTATGTAATCATGAGATACTTTGTCATAATGTAAGGCATGTGAAAGGTTACATCTCTCGTGAGTTTGAGGAGAGCAAAAGTCAAGAGTATTGAAGAGTCTTTTGTAAGGTTATATATTGAAGATATGTAAGAAGTTTGTAAGAAGTTTGTAATATGAGAAATTTTGATTTATGAATGTAATAGAGAAGTTTTTACTGTGCAATATTTTTGTTACTATTGAATGTGATTTTACATGTGATTATTTTAATCTTGGAAATATTTACCTATGAGATATTTTGGCATATTTACCAACACCTTTTGAGGATCCATATTAGGTTCTTATTTGTGGACTCTACTAGACCATTACCTTATGGGTAGTAGTTGGTAGAGACCTTTAGAGAAATGTCATACTAAAATGTAAACTAAGTAATCTTGTCTCTTGAAAATGCCTCGGTATTATCAGTGATGACTTTATTTGGGATGCCAAAGCTAGTGATGATTTCTCCCTAGAATTCTATGATTACCTTCTTATTTGTCTCTTTTACTAGGATTGACTCCACTCACCTAGTGAAATAATTTGTAGCAATCAAGATCCATTTTTTTATCTTTGCTATATAGAGGGTTAATCATTCCAATGAAATCCAATCCAATTAGGAGAATGGTTCATCTGTCGCTATGGGCTTCAGGGACATGGGTTTATTTTTCTCTCTTCTAGTAAAGATTTTATTTTTATTGCATCCCTGACCCATTGGTGTGCATATATGAATAGACTTGTCTAATAATAGCCAACCTTCATGATCTTGGTGGTAGTTGTTTGAGCTAAAAAAATTCCACCTAATAATCCTTGATGAAATTCTTGGAGGAGAGGCTGGGTCTATTCTTTTTTAACACACCTCAGTAGAACTCCATAAAAATTCCTTTAGAATAGGATATATTCCACAAGAAAATAGTGAGTATTCTACAAATGGAATGCCCTTCTTTGATCTTGGTCTAGACCAAGTGGATATTTTCCTATTTGCATAAATTCAATCCTATGATTTTTTTCATTTTATTACATCTTCCTTTAAATTAGTCAAGCACGTGTCCATGCCAATTTCTCCCTTAGTTACATCTTTAGCTAGCCTTTAACACAATGTTTTTCCTCTTATTAGCTTTGTGGGATTAATCACAACATCATATTCTAATATCTTGGTGATCCATCTAGCCCTTTTTTCATTGATCTCACCATCCATTATAAATTCTCTAATGATTGAGTGGATAACATAAGTAGTGAACTTATTGTTAGAGATCAAGTGTTTAAAAATATTTAGGCCTCTGACCAGAGCATACACTTGTTTTTCGATTAGTTTGAATTTTTCTTCATATCCTTTTAGAGTTTTACTAAAAAAGACAATTAACCACTCGTGCTGGTCTTCATCCTTTTGTATAAGCATGGACGAAATGTTGAGTTCTCCACCATATGCATAAATAATAAAATATCTATCAAATTTTAGATTCACTATAATTGTACCTTCTACAATAGCCCTTATTTATTTCTTCAAAATTATTCTCTTTCTCTGTCCATTTGAACGGTTGGTCTTCCTTCAACATAAGCATCATTGGCCTGACAATAGCTACAAAATTTGGGATGAATCTCCTGATAAAATTTATATGGCCAAAGAAGGCTTGTAGTCCCCTTTCGTATCGAGGTGATGTAAGGTTGGAAATAGCCTTGACCCTATCAATATCTATGGCAATACCCTCTTTTGACATAATGTGGCCCAACAATTTCACCTATGGTACACAATAGACATATTTTTTGGGATTAAGACAAACTCTAAACTCTTGATATTGTTGGAAATATGTTGAATATTTTCCATGTTATTATGGTAGGGTTAACTCTAAAAGGTAGTGGACAATCTCCATGTTGGAAATATGTTGAATACTTTCCATGTTATTCTGGTGGGACTAACACTAAAAGGTACTGGACACTTTGTACCTATACTCACTGGGGTTCGGAGGCGGTAGCCCTCTGAAAAGCAGGGGTCTGTGGGTGGCAGCCCCCAACCAAAATTTCTTAGGGTTTAAGTTGTTTTTAGATCCATATGGGATTTTAGGGTTACTATATTTTTACCCATGCTTTTTTGCCCATGATATTGTAAAAATTCGTGCATGTGCCTTTGTTATATATATCTCACTTACATTAGGGTTTGTAGAGATAGAAGGAGAATATTATTGTATTGGAGACGATCAAGTTAATGCAATAATAAGATAATATTATGCTGGTTTTGGTCCGGTTGAGGGTTTCCAAGACAAATATTGTGTAACGTGTGAATTTGCAATATTCTTCTTTTGATTATGTTATTACTGCTTTTTTATTTTAGTTTATCGGGACTCTTTATTTCTCTTCACTCCATGTATCCTCATCGGGGTTCGAGGTCGGGCTAAGTCCCAAGTAGGGGTCCAAGGGTGGTAGTCCCTGGTATAAGTTTTATGGTTTTTTAAGCTATTTTTAGACCCATATGGGTTGTTTAGGGTTAAAATATTTGAACCCATGTTTTTTCGCCCATGGTATTGTAAAATATGTTCTTTTGTTGTTATTTAATTACACTTGCATCATGGTTTGATGAGAAGAGAGATGAACAATATTGTTTTGGATATGATTAAGTTTATACAATAATGGGATATTACTGTGTTGGGTTTTTTCCCATAAGGGTTTCCTAGGTGAAATATTGTGTTATGTGTGTATTTGTTATCTTCTTTTTTCTTTTGATTTTGTATTTATTGTTTTTCTAGATTTAGTTTATTGAGGCCTTTTGCTCTTCATTTGGTATCAAAGCTAGGTTTTTTAGCTTTATTCAAGGAGTAAGGGTTTCAACCCTATGATAAATTAATTATTGAGTGGGATCCATACACGAAAGAATTTGGGTGAAGAAAAATGATAGGAAGCACATGGGTAGAGATTGAAAAATTTAATGGATAGAATTTTGAGTTATGAAAACTCAATATGGAGGATCTGTTGGTTGATAGAGATCAGTGGATTGTGGTCTTGAGAATAAAATAATCATCAATGACAGATGATGATTGGTTGAATATTGATAGAAAGGCAAGGATTTCTATCATATCGTGCTTATCTAATTTGGTATTGTTGAATGTATCGACAAAGACCATGGTAAAGTTGTTATGGGATAAGCTATGAAATTTGTATCAGACAAAGTCATTTATAAATAAATGCTTTCTTTGAAATAAGTCATATTCGCTTTGGATGAATGATAGCGACTTTGTAGCTAAATATTTGAATGCTTTTAATAGTATGGTAAGTCAATTAAACTCTATTAACATAAAAATGGATGAAGAGGAAAAGCATATTACTTTACTTTGTTCATTTCCTAATTCATGGGATAACCTAGTTATAGCTATCACCAATACTACTTCTACATTGAAAGTAGAGGATATAGTAAGAACATTGCTATCTAAGAAAATGAGATAAAATATTCTAAGGATTATCATCAGAAGGATGCCTTGGTTGTGAGAGGTCGTTCTCAAGAAAGAAACAAAAAGAAATCAAGATCTAGGGGTAAATTTGTTGCTCCAAAAAAGAGGAAATGTTGGAAGTGTGGTAAAATAGGGCATTATAAAATATATTGTAAATCTAAAAAGGTTGATAATAGCTGGTCATATGATGAAGGAACTTCTACACAAATGAAGACCACGAATGAAGATTCAAGGGATTTATTCTTAATTGCAGGGTGTTCAATTGAATGCTATGAATCATGGATGGTTGACTCAGGTGCTTCCTTTCATATGACTCCTCATATGGAGGGGTTCTATGAATATGAAAATATAAATGAAGGCAAAGTATTCTTGGGAGACAATTCAACATATAAAATATTAGGTCAAGGAAGAGTCAAGTTAAGGTGAAAATATGGAAGAATTAAAACCCTTCTTGGTGTGTTGCATATTTTGGGTTTGGAAAGAAATTTGGTATCTGTGAGTAAGATGAATGGCATGGGTGTGACTGTGGTATTCAATAAGGATAGTTGCAAGATGGTTCATGAAGTCTTTGTGTTAGCAAGGGGATTTCATACAGGAACTTTGTTCAAACTTGAGTCTAGCATTGTATGTATTGATTGCAACAACATGTAAAATGTAAGGAGGACTTGGTATGTAACCAAGTGCTACAAGAGGAAATTATGGGAGTTTACTTATTCATTTATTAAGTTAAAATATTAAGTCATTGGATGTGGAGTCCATCAATAGTGAAATATTATGGGATATTTCACATATTAATTAAAGTGAACGTGGAGTCCATCTATAGGGAAGAAACTAGGGGGTTTCCTTATATGCTTTGTTTATTTTAAAACATGGAAAAACAAACTAGACATGGAGTCCATTTTGGATGAATAAATTTATGGGGTTTCTTCATGTGATTGTTTTAAAATAAAATAGAAATGTAAAGGATCATTTCTATATGAATATTTGATGTAGTTGATTAAGTATGCAAAACGTAAGTGGCTTTTTTATTTTCTTTATTATTTTATTGGATGAATATATGAAATGCATTATTGTTAGAGTTAGAATATATTACATCATTTGGGTCATGTAAATGTACCACCTTTGGTACATAGTTAGAGTAGAGATTACTTTAGGGGGAAGTTAGCTACTTACTTCAAGCAATGTAATAAATGCACAAGTGTCAATGTGCATGTTGTAATGTGCAAGGTGTCCACTTGTACAACTAGGTAGAGTGTTGGCCAAGGAATCTATTTTCCTATATAAAGGGCCTCATAGTGATAGATCATAAGATGCAGCATATAGATATCAAGAGCATTGTAGTAGAGAGTAGTAGATAGTGGTAGAGCTCTTGTATGGAGCACAATGTAGTTCTTTAGCTTATATTAATGGAGTGACCATATCCTCCATACTACATTGTATTTTTACCACTTTCTATTTATAGTATATTTTAGTCATATTGCAGACTCACTTTCTTTCATCTTATCAGGACCTGTGTTAGATCTCTCCCACTACATATATCCTCAAAAGCTAATAGTGGTATCAGAGCCACGATGAATCAGGGTTAGGAGGACCTAAATCATAAGAGTAGTCTAGTAGGTCAATAGGAATAGGGAGAGAATCACAAGTGAGGACTGAAATAAAATCTTAGTTACAAAAATTTTGAGATTACATCTGGCTAGAGTCTTTCCATAGAGTTGCAGAAAAACTCGTGAAGACTAGGACTCAACATTCATACCACTAGATTGACAAATCAACTAGTGAAGATTATTATCTCCAGATTTATAAGTTCTTTCATTCCAGTTTCTAACAACTTGTTGCAGGAAAAGGAGATTCAGAAAAAGGTTGGGAAGCTTCCTACAAGAGAGTTAGGAAGAATATCTTCTTAGAATCATTCCAGCACTTACAGCAACAAGGAGAAGACTAAATATTTCAAAGACCTCGAGAAAGGTCCCATTACAAGAGCTACAATCCTACGAAGTGTAGAAGTGAAGAAAAAGGCCACAATAGCCTTATAGCAGACTCAAGGAAGAAGAGACTCCAGAAGACGAGTCAAGGAGGAGATAGGAGATTGGTGATCTCCATTCAAGATCAATACCTACAGAGTGTAGAAGAAGAAAATGCTAGAGAAGCCTAGAAGAAGAATAGGCTAGAGAAGCCTTGAAGAATAAAAAGCCATAGAAGCCTTGAAGAAGAAAATGCCAGAGAAGCCTTGATCTAGAAAAGAAGGCCATAGAAGCCTTAATTCTAAAGAAAATTTTAGAAAATAATTCTTGATTCAGAAGATAAAGTTCTTGATTTAGAAGAAGACTCTAGAGAAGAGTCCAAGAAATAGGAGATTGGTGATCTCCATCAAAGCCTACAAATTGTAGAAGAAAGAGAAAGGACCAGTGAAGTCCCATTCTAGAATCTAGAAGCAATAGAATCAGATATCCAAGAAGAAGATCTCATCACCAACACTTCCAGAAGTAGAAGGTTGAAGAAAAGGTCTCAGTTGGAAGACCAGAGAAGTTGCAAGATAGAAGACCTAGGAGAGGTCTCAAGCAGAAAAATAAGAAGGCTTGGAGAGCCTTATTGCAGAGCTCGTAGAAGCATCATTAAAAGAGTTCCTAGGAGAACTCATTGGAGAAATCCACTACCAAGGAGAAAGCTCCTGATAGTGAAGGACTTGGGACAATTGTCACCATCCAACAACAAGCCCAAGAGAAGAAGAATTTTGCAAGGAGTGCCAAATATAGAAGAAGAATCCAATGAAGACCTCAAGATATTCAGAATCTTGAGAAGAAGAAGATCCTGTTTGAAGTCAAAATTCGACAAGAAGATTGAAGGAAGATTCAGATAGAAGAAGCCTACCAAATCCAGGAGATTTGGAGATTACCTCTCACAACAAGAAGGCACAAGTTCAGAGAAAGGAGTTCTCTGAATCTATAGCAGAAGGTAGAAGATCACTGGAAGGATCAAGCCACCAAACCTAAGGCTCAAGATAGAAAGTTCAAGACCATAGTTTGGTGAAGCAGGAAGTTGTTCTAGATAGCCAACAAGAAGCTATGAATTCATCCACTACAAGGCAACAACTTGGTGAAACAAAACACCAAGATCTACATCTACTACAGAAGCCATTAAAGGTAAGCAACTAGGGTGCAATTAGTTGAACTTAAATTAGGGTTCATTATCAAATTCCATTAAGCACCATATTTGGATTAAAGTTGCAAGAAGAAGGGCTCATATTATAGTCTTCCAGAAAGTGCAAAAAGGAGAATTCATTTTAAGATATATTTGCACATTAATAGGAGTTGGATATTTTTGAAAGAAATAAAATTATCATCTACCTATTATCTATCTAGAAAGCAAGAAGACTACATCCTACAATATTGATTGTAGTAAAAATTGTAGAATATTCATTAAGGGTTCTTTATAGATTACTCTTAAGAATTGTAAAATATTATTGAGTGCATTAGAATTCATTCTGAGAGTTTATTATCATTAAAAGTGCATTATTAATCCATTAAGCACTATACTAGTTGATCTTTAACTAGTTACTCTCAAGAAATTAGTTTGTGTTGTTAAAGGCACAAAACTAGCATAAAAATCTGTAGCATTGCATGGCCAAAGGAAGCCACCAATACAAGCAAAAATGTGGAGAAGGAAGCCACCATTAATATCCTTGAAGGAAGCCTCAAATCGAGACTTGGTGAGTCTCAAGATTCAAGGAGAATATAAGGATTTCATTTAAGTGCAGAGTGCAAAAATCCTTACTTCAAAAACAACATCTCATTAGCTTGGATTAACTATCATTAAAATATCCAAGGAAGCATATTAAAAGAGGCAAGAAGGATTTCATAAAAAGGTCCTTCATATTGGTGCAAATATAACTATTACAAAGCACCTCTTTTGTTCCTTTGAAAGGACAAAAGTAATCCTATTTACAGGAAGCAACATAGATATCATATTTTGTAGGTTGAAGGGTAGAGTTCGAGCAAGAGGAAGGAGCCACCGAAGAGCTCACACGTCTAAGAATCAAGGTGTTTAAAAACACCATTTCTCCACATCCAATCCAGCCCTAGGAGCAAGCATGTCACCTGCAACATTGGAGCTATTATAAGAAGCCATTACCATCCGAGTCTACGTAGAGAAAAGGGTAGCATACAGAGGGAGATCATCTACATAGAAGCGCTATCAAAGCCAAGCAAAAAGGCTAGCAAATGATTGTTATAAAAGATATACAAACAACATATTATAGGCATAAATATACAAAGGAAGAAGTGCTATACCCAAGGTTTCTACTTGGAGAGAATGACCACCATTGAAGAGCACAAGAAGCTACCATAGGACCACCATTGAGAGCACCATAGAACCAAGAAGCAATACAATTGGTGCCATCCATTATCCTCATCAAGATAACATGCGAACAAAGAAGAGGGAATGCTTGCATTTCAAGAAACATAGCAAGCCAATGCACATTTCAAATATATAGGTAAAGATAGGGCATCAATACCCATCATTGGAGCGTTAGAAGAAAGGTTTACATGCACAAGCTATGAGTGCCACTTGGCACAAGAGCTCTAAGCATCCAACATTTGTAAATAATCCAACGCTCACCCAGGAGGAGTTACAAGTCTTTGGGAGGTTACCACCAAACTCATCATTGCATACATTGGAATATCAATGCCTACTAAGTAACGCTCAAGTGACACTTGTCCAAAATTCACAAGGAAGTAGTCCTATTTAAGGCATCCATATTGAAGAAGGAAAAGCATCGAAGGTCAAAGAGAAGACTAGCATTGAATGGTGTGAAGCATATTCAGAGGAAGAAGGCTAATTCAAGCCTATGCACCATTCAAAGGAGAAAGCCAACATTTAAGAAGTTGTCATAAGATCAACAAATACAACACCTCATTATTCAATATTCATAGAGGATAAGACCGAGCATTCTTTAAAGAAATACCAACATCGATTATAGAGAAAAGAAGTGCTACGTAAGGGAGAATTCAGCACCGATCAAAGAAGGCATTGACTACCATTTCAAAGGATTCAAATCTGCCACCTCACAACATCAAGGCAAAGGAATACGAAGGTAAATCATATACTATTTATTGCTTGCTATAGACTAAGGATATATTGGAGTTATAAGGGCACATTATATTTACTATTGCAATTCATTCACTTAGCATTAGTAATATATTAAGCAAGCATATTTCAAAATACTTATATTTACAAATAATAAAGTAGGAGGAATAAGGATTTCAACTTGGAAATTAAAAATCCTATTATTGCAAATATTATATTATTTTCTAATATTCCATATTAGGGAGTTATAAGGAATACTACATCAAAGTAGGTAATTGGAATTTAGAAACATTAAATATTAAATATCAAAGGCTATAAAGGAGGTCTATTAAGGAAAATCAAGAGTTGGAAATAAATTGGCATACTTGTCTCAAACCATATTAAAGGGATAAAAGAAATCCAACCAATAGAACCTCATCAAATTAGAAAGTGCTTAAGTTCAATAGGAGTAATAAGGTGTAATAGAAGTTGATTTTTGCTACTTACAAAACATTACAAAATCAACTCAAAATTGAACTACTATTCTCAAAAAGCACTTTATCTATCATATAGCATATCCAAAATCACTAGGGAGTCATAAGGTATTCTACAAAACTTGATAATAATAGCATTCATCAAATATTATCAAGTACTTAATCCATTTGGGAATCACAAGGTCTATACAAATCCTACAAGGATTATATTAAATCAAATCTCTTAAATTAGGGAGATATAAGGAAGCCTACAAAACCTAAGCTCTATAAAGGTTCTATCAAATAAAGCTCATATACTCTAAACTAGGGAGATATAAGGTAGACCACTTGGAAGAATCCATCTAATAAGGTACAAGTACTTTATACATTAATTCAAGGAACCAAGAGAAATGTCTACCTCAAGTAATATAGTGAACAATGATATGAACAACACTATTAGAAAGGAAAGAGCAAGTGTCATAAAAAGTGGAATCAAGAATTCACTTATAAAATCTGAAGGAAACTTAGATCCTACTTCAAAAAAGATACATAATGAAGCCTTAAAAGATAGATTTGAAACAATGGAACATTATCTACATGGTCAACTCACTGAAGCAATAGATAATGGAAAAAGTGACATTTAATTTCCTCTAGACTATGGAAGCATACTATACATGGCACTACTTACATTCAAATGTTATAAGGATGAAAATGTGGAACAGAGAGGATTGATAGAATTACTTAAACTGAATATAGAAATGGATGAATCATCCCTAGCAAAGATATTCCAATCCTCATGCAGTATTAGTACTTCTAGTTCTACTAACTCAAAATCTTATCATGATGCTCTAAGTGTATGTTCAGAAGCCTCTATACAGGATACAAAGAATGATGACAAGAACAAAAGCAAAGGAAAAATATTCTTGCAAGAATCAGGTGATAGCACATCTACCTATGAAAGTACTGACTCCAATAAAGAAGAAGAAGAAGAACCAATTCAAGGAGGCATACAATGCAATGTGAATTAAAGAAGAAGACAAAGGACCACATCAAGCTGAAGAACATCTGAAGACAAAGATCCATATTGAAGATTGAAATCTTCAATACCCAAATAATGTAATACATGGGGGTGTTAGAGTTAGAATATATTACATCATTTGGGTCATGTAAATGTACCACCTTTGGTACATAGTTAGAGTAGAGATTACTTTAGGGGAAGTTAGCTACTTACTTCAAGCAATGTAATAAATGCACAAGTGTCAATGTGCATGTTGTAATGTGCAAGGTGTCCACTTGTACAACTAGGTAGAGTGTTGGCCAAGGAATCTATTTTCCTATATAAAGGGCCTCATAGTGATAGATCATAAGATGCAGCATATAGATATCAAGAGCATTGTAGTAGAGAGTAGTAGATAGTGGTAGAGCTCCTGTATGGAGCACAATGTAGTTCTTTAGCTTATATTAATGGAGTGACCATATCCTCCATACTGCATTGTATTTTCACCACTTTCTATTTATAGTATATTTCAGTCATATTGCAGACTCACTTTCTTTCATCTTATCAGGACCTGTGTTAGATCTCTCCCACTGCATATATCCTCAAAAGCTAACAATTATCATATTAAGGAGCTATCTTGATCCCTTACTCCAACCACCTCTCGATGGAGCTCAAGGAGGACCAGTAAGTAGAGACAAAGAAAGAAAGAGTTCTATTATGCTTTTATCGGAGTTTCATATTGGATGTGAATATGTTGTAAATGGAAAACTCAAAGAAAGAGATGTATTAAAGACTAGTCTTGGAATTAATGTTATGAATATTGAAATATAATGTTAAGGAAGGCTTTGTTAGCTATGTCTCTTAATCATGAAAGGAATATTGTAAATTATGGATATTGAGGAAGACTCATGTTTATTGCTAAGCTTAACTACTTGACTTGGTTTACATGTAGTTACTTATGAGTTCCTCTTGTATATTCCTTAATTTTTTATTATAAAGGAAATGAAAATAATTGATGATTAAGCATTTACCACATGATGGTATGGTGTTCAATTATAATAGGAGATGGCATTAATTGATTTATCATATCTTAGTAATGTATGTTATGATGCTTTCCTTTTCCTTTATGAGAGAGAGTTGATATAGTTTTGAAAGTGTTACTTTCTTTGGCTTGGGAAGATTCCCAAGATTTGGTTAGTTGCAAGGAGGTAAAATTCAAATTAGTTGTGATGATTACATCTTGAGTGGTGTAGCTCAAATGTATTCCCAAAAGCATGGAGCTTTTGAGGAAGGTTCTTAAGCATGGATATTGAACCATAATTCCTATCATGGAGGTTAGGAAATCATTCACAACATGAGCATGTGATGGATTTGATCGGGAAAGGATCAGGTGACCATGTGTATTATTATATGGAGTGATAATACCCTTAATTAGCCCACCATGGAGGTGTGGTAATTAAACACTAGGTACTAGAGTTATCATGGATATCAGATAACTAGACTTTAAGGCATTATGCCAGATAACACCTACATAGACTAAATTATGTATGGTTAGGGAAATGGTATCCTCTTTTTATGGAATAAAAGGGATCTCTATGTTGTGGTTAAATTACCTTACACACACATAGATTATAAGGAATGTAGGGAAACCATTGAAGGTATATTTTCTATCCATGGACGTTTAGAAAAGTTAACCCCAAAAGAAGCTATGGGACATTGTCCTACCCTGTCCACTTGAGTGTCATTGGCAACGATAAGAACTCAAAAGTGGTTATGCCTTAATTATGCAAAATAAAATAGTATGGGAATATCTTTGTGAACCTTACTTGTGAATCTATTTAAAAAAAAAATACTCTCTCTTGGGTTGGTTAGAAGTGGGTTGTTACAGCCAGCTAGAAGAAACTGAGAGTCGACTTGAAGTGTTGATGTGTGGTTGATAGTTGAAAGTCGGGCAGTTGACTTTGGATCGAGTATTGAAGTTGATCGATTTACTTTGGAGATAGTAGATCGAAAAATGACCTATTGTCTTATCGATGGCTAGAATTAATTTAATGAAATTATGTTGGAAATCTTTGCAAACTTAAATCATATACAAATGTTAGCTTTTAGAAAACTTACAGATTTAAAAAAAAAAAAATCTTGCAAAAATGGGAATGAGATTTTAACTAAATTAAAATATGAAAATCTTTATAAGGGACTGGAATAAAAGTTTAGCAAAAATAAATTGAAAATAAGGCAAACATATATAAATGCTAAATTTACCTTATTCCAAAATTACTTTTCTATGCAAACTAAGAGTTATCAAGAGCTTCAAAAAAGGTGTGCATAAAAATATCACAACAAGAGCAAGATATAAACTAAGTAGACCTAATCCAACCCACAACTGATGTATAGCTCTGATACCAACTGATGTGGATAAAAAAAGAAGCTAGATTTTTTACTGAGAATTGTGCTTAAATAAGCAATTGTACAACCATAATCTAGTAGGGTTAACTCTAAAAGGTATTGGAAACTCTCCATGTATCCTCGCTAGAATTTTTAGGGTTTATTAAGCTATTTTTAGACCCATATGGGTTATTTAGGGTTAAATATTTGAACCCATGGTTTTTCGCCCATGGTATTATAAAATTTATTCTTGTGTTGTTATTTAATTGCACTTGCATTAGAGTTTTAAGAGAGATGAGATATGAACATTATTGTGTTGGTGATGGTTAAGTTTAAACAATAAGGAGATATTACTATGTTGGGTTTTATCTCATAAGGGTTTTCCATGTGAAATATTGTGTTATGTGTGTATATGTTATCTTATTTTTTCCTTTAATTTTGTATTTACTTTTATTCTAGATTTAGTTTATTGGGGTCTTTTTCTCTTCATTTGGTAATAGAGCTAAGTTTTTTAGCTTTGTTTTAAGAGTAAGGATTTCAATTCTATGATAAATTAATTCTTGAGTAGGAGCCATACGCGAAAGAATATGGACGAAGAAAAATATTGAGAAGCATAGGGGTAGAGATTGAAAAATTTAATAGACAGAATTTTGAGTTATAGAAACTCAAGATAGAGGATATGTTGGTCGATAGAGATCAGTTGATTGTAGTCTCACGAATAAAATCAACATCAATGATAAATGAGGATTGATTGAAGATCGATAATAAGGTAAGGATTTCTATCAGATGATGTTGATTTGATTTTGTATTGTTGAATGTATCAATAAAGACCATGACAAAGTTATTATGGGATAAGTTAGGAACTTTGTATTAGATAAAGTCATTGGTAAATAAAATATTTCTCCAAAAGTTGTATTCACTTTAGATGAATGATGGTGACTCTATGGCTAAACATCATAATGCTTTTAATACTATGGTAAATCAGGCTAAACATCCGAATGCTTTTAATACTATGGTAAATCAATTAAACTCTACTAAAGTAAAAATAAATGAAGAGTAAAAGTGTATTACATTACTTTGTTCATTACTTGATTCATGGGATAACCTGGTTATGGCTATCACCAATACTACTTCTACATTGAAAGTAGAGGTATAGTAGAAACATTGTTATATGAGGAAATGAGACAAAAATTTTATGAGTATTATCATCAAAAGGATGCCTTGGCCATGAGAGGTCATTCTCAAGAAAGAAGCAAAAAGAAATAAGGAGAAAGGAAATTGAGATCTAGGGATAAATTGTTTGCTTGATAATAGGTTGAGGAATAGTTCAAGTTGAGGTTAAAATATTGAAGAATTAAAAACCCTTCTTGGTGTGTTGCATATTTTGGATTTGGCAAGGAATATGATATCCATTTGTAAGATGAATGACATGGGTGTGACTATCGTATTCAATAAGGAAAGATGAAAAATGGTTCATGGAGTCTTAGTGTTGGCAAGGGAAGTTTATACAAGAAATATGTTCAAACTTGATAATAGCACTATAAGTATTGATTGCATTAACTCTTCAATTATAGAGGATAATAATATGGTAGAAGCGGCTCCGAATATTCTTGTAGCAAAGACAATGTTGTGGTATCAATGCATGAGGCATATTGGTGAAAGGTATGGTTGAAGGAATTTCTAATTGCCCATTAAATTTTTATTTTTGTGAGCACTTTGTTTTTGAAAAGCAAACCCAAGTCAAGTTTCCTAGTAGTGCTACAAGATCTAAAGGAATTTTGCATCTAGTTCATAGTGATGTGTTTGGACCTACAAAAGTACCATTGTTAGGTAAATCTATCTATTTTATTACATTTATAGATGACTTTTCAAGAAAGACCTAGGTATATTTTTTATGAAACAAATATGATGTTTTCAATAAATTTAAATAGTTTAAGGCTCTTGTAGAAAATCAAATAGAGAAAAAGATTAAGGTTTTGAGAAGTCTTAATGGTGGTGAGTATTGCTCTAATAAATTTGAGCAGTTTTGTAAGGATTGTAGGATAGAAAGGTATAAAACAACTATGTATATTCCACAACAGAATGGAGTTGCAAAACAAATGAACAAAACATTGATGGATAAGGCTAGAAGCATGCTAAGTGGTGCAGGGTTAGAAAGAAAATTTTGGGTAAAATTCATATTAATTGTTTGTTACCTTATCAATATATCTCCTACCTCAAATTTGGTGGACAAGACTCCACAAGAAGTATGGACTGGTAAGAAACCCTCTCTTATTCATATAAGGTTTTTTGGTTGCAATGCTTATATGTATGTTCCAAAAGAGAAAAGGACTGAACTAGACTATAAATCTAAAAAATGCATATTTGTGGGTTATAGTATTGGTGTTAAAGGATATAAGTCATAGAACATAGAAACACAGAAGATTGTTTGTAGTCATAATGTGATCTTTAGAGAAAAAAAGGGGTTCCAAAATAGGAAATGCAATTGAGCAAAGAACCTAAAATAGTTCAAGCAAAATTTGAACATGAGGAAGAACCTATGGTAGAACCTGGTGCTACAAAAGAAGAGATTTTGAAGAGTAAAATTTAGAGGAAGAAGACGAGGAGGAAGCTAAATATGTAGAACATGGAACTCTAAGTTTGAGGAGATCAGATCAAGTGAGAAGACTCTGAGAAAGGTATAGCCCTTCAAATTATTGTTTTGCATTTAATATATCAGTTATTGATGAAGAACCCAACATTGCAAAGGAGGCACTTCAGTCAAGTGAGAATAAGTCTTAGAAAAGGGCTATGGAGGAAAAAATGGAGTCTTTGAATAAAAATAAGATGTGAGACTTGGTGAAATTACCCCTTAGAAGCAAATCGGTTGGTTGTAAGTGGGTATTCAAGAAGAAGTACAATGTAGAAGAAAATTTGAAGTACAAGGCTCACCTGGTAGCAAAAGGATTTTCTCAAGTTGAGGGAATTAACTTTGGTGAGATTTGTTCTCCTATGGCTAAACTAACTTCAATTATATTTTTGTTGGTTATTTCTGCTACTTTTGATCTTGAAATAGAACAGATGGATGTAAAGACAACATTTATACATGGTGAACTTGATGAAGATATATATATGTCACATTTAGAATTATTTAAGGTAAAAGGTAAGGAGGACTTGGTATGCAAGTTGAAAAAGTCTCTTCACGGCTTGAAGCAATCTCCAATAATGTGGAACCAAAAATTTGATAGATTTATTTTGACACTTGGGATTGGAAAAATTAAAGCATATCCATGTGTGTATTTTAAACAAGAAGGTAAAATTTTTGTTATCATTTTTTTGTATGTGGATGAAATGTTGTTAATTGGTAACAATAAGGAGATGATAAAGTTACTAAAATATCAGTTATCTTCTAAATTTTTTTTGGTATAAGGTAGAGGTGGTTATAAGGTCCACAAACCTTTTACAAAGTCAAAATGGGCTGGTTCTAGCATCAAGCCCGTATAATCAAAATACAAAATGGATCTTTCTAAGACTCACATTAAGCCATACTTAGAGTCCACAAGTCCTATACTTGTCGCTTGACTATTCGGGATAAAACAAAAACCAAACAACACCTAGCACTTACTAACACTAGGTTCTCTGTCTTGTACACTTGTCACCTCCCGAGGCCCCAACAAATGGGATGCCTTTTACGCCTAATTCCATCCGTCGGATTACTCATCATCGGCCCCTCCGATCTCCCGATGCTCTAACGGGTTTGATCTTAGCTCTTCTCTAGCAACCAACACCAATAGTTCTTGAGGGAAGTTATCCTTCCAAATTTGCATCTCCCCAACGAAGCGCAATATTTGCCATTAGATCCGCCGCTTTGGTTCCCTTCTCCGAAGGTGTGTTGGATTCGGGCATTAACCAAATGAGATTTATGAATCTTTGCTTCTAGGATAAGCTCCAATATGGTCCAGTTGGGGTCTTTATCCTCCTTAATTGCCTTGATTATATTAAGCGAATCCCCTTCAAAGATAACTTCCTTATAACCCTCAAGTCGGCAATTCTCATTGCTCGCATGCGAGCTCGGGCTTACGCAAAATGATTTGTTTGAGTTCCCAAAGGCTCTGCAAAGGCAAGGACCACTTTTCCTTCCTCATTTCTCAAAACTCCTCCTGCTCCTGCAGGCCCCGGATTTCCTTTAGCTGCCCCGTCAAAATTAAACTTAACCCACTTTTGTGTGGGGGGTATCCACTTGACACCATCCCGTGGGTTGGTTGTAATGTCTAGGTATGGAAGTTCCTCTCCCCGAGTTCCGCAAAATCCTCCTTTCCCTTAGAGACATGGTCTCATTTTTGAAGAAGAAAGTTTTCCGAGTTTTCTTTCAAAGCTACGATTATTTTATTGCCACATAAACTGGGATCTTTCTTACGTCCTTTAAATACTCTCTTATTTCTCTCATTCCATATCCCCCATAAAAAATGGGGTAGGCTGAGCTTCCGAGCCAAGTCAAAAGCTTTGCCCGGAAGGGGAAGCCCACTGTATGCAGAAGTCGGACATGCTATTTGGACGAGACCCAATCTATATGAAATTTGGACGGGATCATTTGGAAGAGCTGTACAAGAAAAATCACAAGTTAGAAATATATGACTTACTGATTCTATTGCTTTCTCACACAAGATACATCGATTGATGAATTGGAAACCTCTCCTTTGCGGATTATCCGTTGTCGGGATCTTATTTTGAGCTGCCAACCAAAAGAAGAAAGCTATTTTTGGGGTTAAATTATTTAACCAAATAACGAAGTCGGAGTCCGGCCATTGAATCCTGAGTGGATTAACTTATAGGCGGTTTTCTTGAATAGATCCCACTTGTAGTTTTGCCCCAAATCGCCTTGTCTCTTCCTCCCCCGGGAATGATCGGGAACACCCTTAAAGCATCATTGAGTTTGGTTAGGGCCACCTTCTCTTGCTCTGACAGATTATGAGCTGTGATTTTCTTCCAAGAAGAAGTTCCTGTGCTACAGCAATAAAATCCCCTACTTTTCCTCCCATTTCCTTCGAAAGTTTATGTTGGAGGACTTGAAGGTCTAAGTTATCTTTCAGAGGGGCCTCTTCCAACCACGGGTCTTTCCAAAAGTCCACTTGTCTTCCATTACCAATTCTCCATATGATGCCTTTCTCGACTACCTCCCGAGCATTCGAGCAAACAATTCCAAAAATAGGATCCTCTAGGAAGATTATCAGCTTTCAGGAAGTCCTGATTATTTATGATATATTTTGCCTTAAGAAGTTTTACCCATCCCAATTGATCATTATTGATAAATCTCCATACTGTTTGCCAATCGGAGCTTGATTCAATTCTTTCATTCTCTTTAACCCCGAGGCCCCACGATCCTTGCTTGCACACACCGATTCCATGCTACCAATGAAATTCTCTTTCTCTCCTCCGAACTTGACCACAAGAAGTTGCGTTGAATTAGCTCCAATGTAGCTTGGACCTTTGCGGGCATTCTAAATAGAGACATGCGATAAATTGGAATGCTACGTAAAGTAGTTTGAACTAATAAGGCTTTTCTGCGGAGTTGAGGAAGGCTGCCCTTCCACCCTGCTAACTTTTTGGAGATCCTGTCAATGAGTGAGTTCCACAAAGTAGCCTTCATTCTTCCTTCGAACATAGGCATGCCTAGATAAGTTCTTTGGTAGAAGCTCCTTTCCACAACCGAAGAGGTTAGCTATTCTTTCCTCCCTCCCACCGGGCGTGTTAAAGAAATAGATGCTACTCTTCTTATAGTTTATGTCTTGTCCGTCTTGTCTCATACTTGGTTAGAATTCTCTTCAACTTCCTAGCTTGAGGCAACGAGGCTTTGGACACAATGATTGTATCATCCACAAGCTGTTGGTGAGACAACGGCCTGCTTGTTGAGGCTGGTTTAAAACCTTCCAATTGACCATCTGCCACCATTGCTTGAAATGTTCCTACCCAATGCTTCCGCTAAAATAATAAACAAGTATGGAGACAAAGGATCTCCTTGTCACAGCCCCCTTTCACTCTTAAAGTAACCAGAGGGTGACCCATTCACCATGAGAGAAAATCTTGTAGTAGAGATACAACTAAAAATCAACTTAATCCATGGGGACGAGAAACCAAACTTACCCAAAATCTTGGTGAGGAACCGCCATGAGACCCGGTCGTAGGCTTTATTCATATCAAGCTTTAGTAACATAACTGCTTCCTTACTAGTCACCATTGAATGAATAACCTCATGAATTGTGATGATACCATCCAATATTTGTCGCCCTTTCACAAAGCCACCTTGGTTCATATCAATGATGAAAGGAAGGATAACCTTCGACCTATTGGCGATTGTTTTTGTGAGAATCTTCATCGAGTGTTACATAAAGCGATAGGGCGAAAGCTGGAAAATTCCATTGCTCCCACTAGTTTAGGGATGAGGACTAAAAAAGTAGCATTAACTCCTTACGGGATTTCCATGTCCTTTTGAGCCTCAATTATAGCTTCCACTACATCATTGCCTAGGATATCCCAAAACTTACGGAAGAAAGGCTGCGGGGAAGCCATCCGGTCTGGGGAGGCTGTTACCATCCATGTCAAAAACGACCTTCTTGATTTCCTCCTTTGTGAAAGGACTAAGTAAGAATCCATTAAGATTATCGATTACGAGGGGTGGAATGGCTGCCAACGAGAGAGTCCTCTTCTTCAATAGTCGGATTTACATCTTCTAGCAACGATTTAAAGTACTCAACCGCTTCCCTCCTTATGTCTTCCATATCTTTGGTGTTAGACCCATCGGCCATCTTGATCTCCTTAATTTTGTTAGTACTCCTGTGGCGAAGAGTAGAGACATGGAAGAACTTTGTATTTCTGTCACCCTCCTTTAACCAACGCGATCTGGATTTACTGCCTCCAAAAGGTTTCTTCAAATCCTAGCATCGTGTGGTATTCGGCTAACGACTCCCTCTCCTGGTTTCTCGGATCCTCTGTAGTGCTGCTCGACTTCAACTTCTCCTGTAGTTCATTGATCTTGTCTTTTAGTTTCGCCTTTTTAACAAAAATATTGCCAAAGGAAGTTTTGTTCCACTCTCTAATGTTAGCCTTCACATTCCTTAGTTTACATGCCACTTGGGCCGGTTTCGAACCATTATACTTTTTGTCCCACCATTGGGCAACCGGATCCTTGAGATCCTGATGTTGGAACCACATAAGTTCGAATCGAAAGGGTCCGATGTATCTTTTCTTAGAGTCCTTCCCTGTTTCCCATAGAATTGGGTTGTGATCGGACCCGATTCTTGGGAGTGCGATTAATGAAGAGTCCCCAAACCTCTCCGGGCATTCTTGAGAAAGAAGAAACCTATCTAATCTTATCTGAATTTGGTTTTCCTTCAATCTTTTGTTAGACCATGTATAGGAGAATCTACGCGAGGTCCACATCCATCGGCTCATGTTGCTCAACAAAATCTCTAAACTCGTAGATATCAGGAGTTATTCTTTGAGAGCCCCCCAATTTATCTACGGGATTAAGGTAGCAATTGAAATCCCCCGCCACAATCCAAGGGTAGTTGGGGACCGTCTCCCTCAATTCAGCTAGGCGACTCCAAAGAACCCTTCTCGGTCCACTGTCTAAGCTGGAGCATATACATTCGTTAAGATCCACTCTTTCTGCGTGGTTTTATCCACACATAAGAGACAAATAAACCAACTAGACATCGAGAATCACTCTACTATCAATCACATTTTTGTTCCACATAACCGGTAACCCTCCTGCTGTTCCGGTGGCCTCTTGGCCTACTACTTCAACTTCTCGCCAAGTCCTATTCTTAAAAGGAATAACTCTACTCTCCTCCATTTTAGTTTCTTACGGTAAAATCATATCCGGTTTGTGTTCTTGTCTAAGAGCATACAAAGCTCTTATTTTTGCGAGGATTACTCCCACGAATATTCCATGAAAGAATCTTCATTTATGGGCTTTGGATCCTCGAGCCTTCGCCCCAAAGAGCAATACTTGCTTGAGTGCCATCGGCCACTCCTCGCTCCGCTTCTTTACGCCTTAAGGCGGCATTGCTAGGTTTCCCTCTTCCCTACCGGAACCATATCCCCATACATCCGCTCTAGGTTGAAGTTCCTTAGGATTCACTTGGCTTCTAGTAACCATCTTGGGTAGGTCGGTCTTGGTATTTGGGGTAACAATCTGGCTTTCCGAGGTTAACTGGTCTTTTTGACAGTGGAGATGATTCCGTGCTCTTAGCTTCTTGATTAGTAGATTCTTTTTTCCCTGCTTTGGGGTTACACCGATCTTGGTGGTTCACCTCTTCCTCCTGAGTATCCTTGCCTGTATTATTAGTTTCCTGCTCCTTCCTCCGATTTTTCTCCTCTAAATCCTTCTCTTGAGTCTCCTCTACCTCAGATTCCACTTCTTGGCTGTCCATCCGATCTCCCTTCAAATGATTTAATGCATCAAAAGCTGTTCTCCATTGGGATGTTGATCTCCTTGGAATTTCTTCCCATAAATTCCTTTGCGGTACATGGGACCACTTCCACCGAGCCTCCATAGGCCTCCCGTATCACCCAATCAAACTTACTTTCCCCCGGGCGTTGATCTATGGGGTTCTTTCCTTTGTTATTTGGCTCCGAGGCTTGCTTTGTATCATCTTAGGAGCGAGGTTGAGCTTGAGGGTTCCCATCAAAGGGACCGGCTCCCCTGTGAGAGGGTTTTGGGGCATAGGAATTTTTGGGAGGAGGGTTAAAACGTTGCCTCTTGCTTACAATAGGGCGAACGGGGTCTACGATATTCGGATTTTGAGCTCCACGTCCTTGAGGCCCGGGTTGGGTAGGAATGGAGATCTGCGGGGGAGGGATATTATTGCAGGTTTGAGGATCGGTATTTTGGAGTGGGAGTTGGTTCTTGGAAATGCGGTGGATACCCTGGTGCCCTACCTTCCCACAAACACTACACTTAAAAGACATATTTTCATATTCAAATACATGAGTATGAAGGCCAAACATAGACGACAAAATAATGGATTTAGGGAGCTCTTTACTCAGGTCCGCCAACACACACATGCGAGCGAGACAGGAGTCTTGTTTTGCTCAAGGTTGCGGGATCAATAGCTATTAGTTCTCCAATCTACGTAGCTATCCCGGCCAATATTTGTTCGTTCCGAAAAGCGAGAGGTAATCCTGGCATCTTAACCCAAATAGGAGCCAAATCCGGCACACTGAGTGCAGGGGTTGAAATCGGGGGACCAACGCTTGAGATACAAGCCCCTTTTCCCAAAAAACCAAGGACCTCCTTGGAGAGTCCTTTCCATGTCCTGTTCACATTGAAATGTCACCAAAAGAAAACTCTTGGGTAAAGCCTTAATCATCATACCGGCCCTTGGCTGCCATTTTTGGATGGCCCATCTCCTTATGACTTCCATGTCCGGCCTCACCCCCATAAATTTAGCCACCAAAGATGTTACGCCCTCCATAGCCACATGCTTGAGCTAAGGAATGCGGGACGTGCAACCTACCATTGACGATTTTAGATTAAAACAAGAGTCGGATAATTTTTGCTTACCGCGAAGAGCATTAAGATATGAAGGTCTCCGGTTGCCAGGTTTCTCTTTGTCTCCTTCTTGGTTCTTCCTTTGATCCTGACGCATAGAGTCCTGGTCCCCCTCAGAGAAATCTTCAACCGCATCCGCCCAACGCCCTTGGACCGGTTCCAAAAGAACTTCCTTGTCCACATCCTCCGCACTTGGGGGCCTGCTATCTCGCCAGAGCCCCCACCTGCCGCGTCTGCTGATCTGCCCTCTGAAGTCCCACACCTAGGGTTTGATGCCCCTAGACCTCTCGCTCCTCCTCCTTGCTGCTCCATCAAAATTGAGTTATCTTCTAAATTTTACACGAAGGATTTGGGTGCAATAAAATTTATTTTGGGTATGGAAATAATAATGGATCATGCAAATAAAAAGTTATGGTTAAATCAAAGGAAATATGTTGATTTGATACTACAGAGGTTTAGGATGCATGATTGTAAACCATTATGTACTCCATATCATGTTGGTCAAAAGTTATCTGTTGAACAATGTCCTAAAATAGATGAGGAAATTGAAGCAACGCATAATGTTCCTTACGTTAGTGTTTTTGGTAGTCTATTGTATGAAATGGTTTGTATTAGACTTGATATTGCACATGCAGTGATAGTAGTTAGCATATATATGTCCAATATAGGAAAGAAACATTGGACTATTGTGAAGAGGATATTCATATACTTGTGTGGAACTTTAGAATATGTTGTCTATTACCAAGGAAAATCTAGAGATAGTAATATTTTAAATCTACAAGGTTTTATGGATGTTGACTGGGTTGGATATTTGGACAAGAGAAGATCCACAAGTGCTTGTGTTTAGACTATTTTAGGGGCAGTAATTTGATGAGTAAAAAGCAATCAATGGTTGTTGTGTCCACAACAGAGGTAGAGTACATTGCAACAACTCATGCATGTAAAGAAGCAGTGTGACTATAGAGGTTGTGTTCAACATTTGGTCTTAAGTAGAAGGCTGTGAGAATTGACAATGAGAGTTAGAGTGCAATATTTTTGGTCAACAATCCTGGTTTTCATGATCAATCAAAACATATTAATATCAAGTACCATTTTGTGAGAGAGATGGTTGAAGGGAATCGAGTGATGATGGAGAAAGTTGATACAAATAATAATGTTTTTGATTCATTAACAAAGGTTATACCTACTCAAAATATTTCTTGGTGTAGATCTATGGGCATGTTTTCCCTTGATAGTTGACAATGGTAGTTTTCAACCCCTATGGAAAGTATTCAACAAGTGGGAGAATGTTGGAAATATGTTGAATATTTTCCATGTTATTCTGGAGGGGTTAAATCTAAAAGGTACCAGACACTCTCCATGTATCATCGTTGAGGTTCAGGGTCGAGTCAGGCCCTGAGCAAGGGTCCAAGGTTGGTAGCCCCCAATGAAATTTTTAGGATTTCTTAAGCATTTTTAGACCCATATGGATTGTTTAGGGTTTAAATATTTGAACCCACAGTTTTTCTCCCATGGTATTGTAAAATATATTTTTGTGTTGTTATTTAATTACACTTGCATCAGGGTTTTATGAGAAGAGAGATGACCATTATTGTACTAGAGATAGTTAATTTTATACAATAAGGATATATTAATGTGTTGGGTTTTTTCTCATAAGGGTTTCCTAGGTGAAATACTATGTTATGTGTGTATATGTTATCTTTTTTTTCTTTTGATTATTTATTTACTATTTTTCTATATTTAGTTTATTGGGGCCTTTTGCTCTTTAGACATCACTTAAAGACCTTTTCTAAGTGCTCAAAATGATCCTCCTTCATCTTGGAGAAAATAGTGAGGCCATCTAAGTAAATCAATATTATATCATTGGTCAAATATTTAAAAGTAATATCCATAGCTCATTAAAATATGACTAAAAAATTAGACATACCAAAAGACATTTGTTGATAGGAAAAGGTTATTCATTTATCGATGAAGGTCATTTTATGTTGATCCTCGTCCTTTACCCAAACTTGATTAAATCCAGAGAATCCATCTACCAAAGAAAATATCTTAGAGACTGCAACAATTCAAAGAATCTAATCCATTGAATGCAAGAGATAATGATCTTTCATTTAAGTTTTATTCAAATCCCTGAAGTCAACACACAATTTGATTTCACCATATCCTTATAGGTACTAAATTAGAGACCCATATGATATCCTTTATAGGATATATAATAATTTACTCAATCAACTTGCATAGTTCTTATCTCATAGGAGGCTCAATCTTGGTATTAGCCAACCTTTGCTTCTGCCTCACAATCTTGGCCTCAGGATCTAGCTCAATTATGTGTTGAACAATATCTTTATTGTAGCCTTTTATATCCTTGTATGTCCATGTTATTACTTCCTTGTATTTTTGGCATAAGTGGACAAGGGACTTCTTTTTTGTGTAGGTAGCCATTTTACCTATTTTCAACATATGTCCTAGGTAATTTCTATTTCTTGATCATCCTCCTTGTTAGCAATGATTCATTTTCTTCCTTTGGATTGGTCATCTGGGATAAACAAGGATTCTAGTGTCACCAAACCCTTTGGAAGCTTATTTGTTCTTAATTGGATAATCTGATCTTCTTCATACGATTCTTCTATTTTAGAGGCCATCTCTTTTATGAATTCTTTTATTTGTCACTTTTAAACACTTGCTAATGTGCCTCATTATAAAGAATGGTTGTTATAACTATTAGCTTTACATGGTACTTGTTTTGGATCAAGTCACTCATTAGGTCAAATTGTGATCCTATAACTATGATACATTCAACATCCACTATAATGTACACCCCGATCTGACGAACATATTGCACACTGGTTTGACCTATTTAATGTTAGTTTGCTTTCTCATCTATTTTTTTTTTTATTTCTAAGGGTTTTATGTTGGTTTTGCTCATGTTTCATATTGAGTATTTATAAAGATAAATGGATTGAAAATATAATTAAAAAACACAACAAATCAAATAATACTGACAGAAAAACTGATTTTTTTATTTATTCTGACTTGAAATCAACAAATTACAAAATTTGTTTGTATCTTGAGATGTGCTCGGATGATAAGCTGAAATAATGAATCACTGATATCTTCATTGTCTGGTGTCCAAATCACATGTCATCTAATGTTAACTGCTCTTGGAGGCTAGGCGCATTTTTTCCAACTGATAAACTACAGGTTGAAACCCCTAACAATTTTGGCATACCCAGACTAAGAAATGTGATGGAAAAATTTTCAGAATGGAAATCTGAATCCTGCCTAGGTGGAATATGGCCAAAATACGAAGACCCAAATGCTCCGTTTCTCGACCTAGAAAACTTTAATTTTTAGCAAACCCTTGTCTACCCCGTGAATGCTCAAATGAACTCTCTAATGTGAAAGCTCCAATCCTGATCAGCTAGAGGTGATATCTCACACCTGAAACTGATAAATTCCTATTGAGGTAGCTCCCAAAAATCCCTGTGATATTCTGGTGAAAATCCCTGCGAAAAGCTAAAAAAAAAACAATATCTTCCATTCACAAATGAGCCTCAAAAATCCAATTTAAAGAGAACATCAAATTAGGGTTTGGACGCCCATTTTAGGTTTCCACAAGTTATTATTTTATAATTTTTAGTTGATGTCTCTTAATGTCATAAAGAGGGCCATGTCCCCCCCCTTGGCCTAGGCATACCACTTTAAGTTATTTTTTAAGTTATAACTTAACATTATAACATTATATTATAAAGTGACCCCTTTCACATCCATAAAGTGATTTCATAATATAAAGTCATTAAATAATAAATCACTTGAATGGAATATGACTTCACCCATTAAAATATTGGACCTTTTCTCCTCAAAGCAACAATCCGTGAATGGTTCCGGATACCCATTTTGTCGAAGAATAATACTGTGCTAAAGTTGTCATCCGAAACCCTAAAAACGGACACTGCTAAAAATAGCAAGTCCAGTCAAATGATCTCCAAATAAGCCCAAACGACCGGTAAACATGAGCTCTCTGTAAGCTGATGAAGATAATAACCTCTCTAGATGGCTCCCCAATAACTGACTTAGCCTATGGGAGCTCATGTATAGGCTAATCTCCCCGGTACACTAACTGCCTAGAAGAGGGAACATTACATCCACATTGTGAGTTATTAAAAGGACTTTGAATTTTGTGGTGTCAAAGGCTTCACTTAGATCCTAAAATTTATTTTTGTAAGACTTCATCAATCTATTTTTTTCCAAGCACTTAGATCTTACCTATTTTATCACCAATTTAGTGTCACCAAAAACTTGTGGCAACTTTATGCCCTTTTTCTCTACCAATTGGATGCTAAGTACCAATACCTCATATTTAGCAATGATATGTAAGAAATTAAATTGTAGTCTATAACCTTGTAGTATATTTATCCCTTTTGGTGAAACAAGACAAATACTAGCTCCAAATCCCTTTTTGCTTTTAGCACCATCGAAGTATAGCTTCCACAAAACCAATGGATTCTTCTTTTGTCCTTATGATTTGTGGAACCAAAATATTTTACTCTTGAATCAGGTAGGTCCCCAAACCTGTTTGTTCAAGGATATCATAAGGATCTAAATTCTATATATCAATTATCCATTAATTTATTTTATCACTAAGCATTGAGGAGTGGGTTTCATCAACAAATTCTTTTGACCCGGATTTTTCTATTGCAAAACAAGTTTGCTTTGCATTAAACTTGATCTTAGGCACATGTTCCACATGGTGAACATGGAGGGGTTCTAATGGAATCTTCAACTTAGTACCATATTAAGTTTTGATTAGCATATGTGTCCAATCCAATGATAGGTATCCTCCTATATTTGTAGTTAAATATCTTGATAAGTAGATGATAAAAGTGGTTTAAAGCTCAATAACTACTATGTCCTAATGTATGACCAAATTTGGGCATGCTTGAAGGGTTAGAGGAAGGTTTTTAATTAGCCTAAGGATCTAGATAGGGGTTCCATCTAACTGGATCACTTCTTTATTAACAGGCTTATAGACTAATCCCAATGCATTAGCCACCCTTTTATGCATGATCGAGGTACTTGACCAAGAATTGATCAAACAATTGTGTATCAACTTATCACCATAGATTGATGTAAGGTAAAATGGCATTGGTTTTGTTCTACTTGCCATGGGTTCTATCACTTGAAGGACTACAATTTATTTCTACTTACTCATCACTCTTTTCCTTTATAGTGCTTCTTTTAAGCATTTCATCTATTTTGACATAGAAATAACATCCTAGAGAGGCACAATTATAGTATAATTCTTCAGATGATCTACCATATTAAATTATTCTAGACAGTGAGTCTTTTGAGAAAGGCTAGAAATACATTGGGGTCAAGGTCCCTCTATTATAGGTTATTTAGGAGTAGTAGCTCATATCAGAGCTAACTCTTGTTGTCTAGAGACTTCAAGAGGATTATTATTAGTAATCTCAAGGATATTCTACACATTTTGAGTTGTAGTTCTAGGGAGGCATTCTTCCCAAGATACGATGGCCTATTTTTTATGTTGAAGCTTATTGGATTAAACTTCCCTTACTCCTCTAACACTTTCCTCTTAGCCTTGTTTAAATATTCTATTTGGACCTATGGCTTTGCAAGTATTAAAACTTTGTCCCATCATACATTGCATACACTTCTTCCTCATCCTAATTTATCAATGTTTGTTTAGAAAGGGTGGTATTTGTCTTTGAGAGAGAGCTTTGTGATGGGGCTTGAGGAGCTTGGGTCCATGTTTATGGGTCTATTATTGGGTAAGAGGTTGATGATTACGAATACATAGCCTTATCTAGTGATTCTTGAATGGTCTATTGCATATTTTCTTTATGGTAAGTACTAGGATGATATATATTCAGACAATGTCATATGTCTAGACCCTCAAAATAATTATTCTATCTAGCAAGTGTATCCCTAACTAGGTTAGGTGGAGTTTTTTACAATAGTATTGGTATAGACAATATTTGTTGAACATGGATCTAGGTCTAGTTAGAATCCTTATTGGCCTTAAATTAGGGTTGTTGATACCCTTTAGGAGAAGGTCTATAGCCCTAATTATTATGTTGGAAAGGATGTCTCAAATTGTTTTGATACTAAAACCTTTAGGTATTTTGTTGTCTCATGAGGAACATGACCTTATTAAACACCATCCTTTATAGAATTTTATTTTATCTAGCTCAAAAGAATAGAGACTTGTAGAGGGATGATTAGGAGTGGAGAGAGGAGTTGGTACTATGACTAGGTTTATAGCTAGAGTTGGCTGATAAGTTATAGGTTGCACAATCACAGGAGGTTGATTTGGGGGTTGGACATTTATAAATAGAGGTATGGGAGGATTGGGATCTTGTATTCGTATCTAAATGAGGGCATTCTTGGCTGGAATGACTATTCCATATGTTGTTATCAGGGAACTCCCTCCCCTAGATTTAATCATCAAAGATTTTTTTATTGATAGCTTTCAAATAATAAATTATTTCCATACCTAGAAGGAGGCTAATTTCATTAGATTTTCAACCATATTTTTTGAAATTGGGTATTGAAGTCATCTATGGCCTCCATAGGTGCTCTTTTTATAGTTGTAAGTTGCTCCATGAGAGATACTCCATTGAACTTCTCCTTGAATCTATTGACTAACAAGTCAACTAGTTGATCCTAATTGTCAATTGACTATAGATTTAGGATTATGTACAACTCTTGAGCTTTCTCTCTAAAAGATGTCTTAGCAATATCATAGTTGCATTTTGTTCTTCAATGTTGTTCATTGCATAAAGGTTGGTAATATGGTGCAGGTGTTCAGTTGGCATCATCACATCTTCTCTAGGGAAGTAAGGTAGGTATTTTAGAGTTGAAGCCAAAATTGAATCCCATATAGTTGGAGGGACTAGTGAATCAAGGGGCATCTATCACTCTATATTGGATATCTTCAGTGAGATTTATTTGGTATAGTAGCCATGTTATGATATTTTCCTCTTCTTCTGATACTTAGAATTGTATTTAGAGGCTATAATAATGCTTGAGGATTTATAGCTATGAAGGACCTAGTGAAAAGTCTTGCACTCATAAATATCTAGGTCTCTGGTTCTTAGTGGAGTCATCAAGTAAATATTCAAAATGCTTCAACAAGATTAAAGACTAATATTTTCATCAAAATCTTAGTCTAATGTCTTTCTAGGTGGTTGCTTATGGGCATTCTTCTTTAGTGGAGCCACTAGGTAAAATTTAGATGCTTCAAAAAGTAGATAGCTAAGACCTTCACAAAAATATCAACTGCGAACTTAGAATGTGGGATGAATTGAATGAGTTTGTCCCATTTGGAATGGCATTAAACTATTATCACACATGATGGGTGTTACTCTATTATTTTTTTAAGTTTCAAAATTGGGATGAATCATCTTATTGGTCCCATCATGCATGCCATTAGATTATTGTCATCTCAGAATGTTGTAGTAACCCATTGTAATGTCTAGATGGCCCCAAAACTCACACCTCGCATAGAGTGATAGTAAAAAGTATTTAGAGCATGGGATGTGACTCAAAGGATGACCCTCAAGATTTTTACAAGCTCAACTTTTTATAGGATGTGATCTTCAATACTCATCTACTCCTAGGCTACTTGCATTTTCAAGAAAAAAGGAAGAGAGATAACAAAAAAATAAACAACAAAAAATGAAGGCCTAAGCTAATGGAGGTTATGCGCCAAGATCAAGAGATTCTTTTATATATTAGTGGGATTAGTGAACACATGCATCATATACTAGTAGCTAAAAGTGAACATGATTTCATTCAAGCATGAACATTCACACAAAAACATATATAAGAACCAAGACAAAAGGCAAGTAGTCATAGTTTCTCATATATATATATATATATATATATATAGTTAGCTTTTGATGAGTATATGATATAGGAAATGCAACCACAAGATGCAAGATAAGCAAGCTATGATATCTATATGATATTGGCACTATAATATGCATGAAAACAAAGAGATAAAATTATACAATAACTCATAAATATGCCATTAATGAAAGCTCATGAAAATTCTCCACAAATTATTTTTAAAGGAAGTACATTGTACTCCTCTACCAATATATACTATGCACTCTCTATATTCTCTATCTTCTCTATCCCTTGATTTCACTCACTATAAGGTCTATATATGGGAAGATAAGTTCCTTGGCCCTCACTCTACCTTTGACTCTATCCTATGAATTATGTGCATTAGGACTAAATGCACATTTACATCATTGCACATTCTAACACTTGTGCATTTATTACATGCTGAAGTAACTACTTAACTTTACTCTAAAGTAAACTCCCACTCTAGTAATGTACCCAATAATGTAATATAATATATATATATATATATATATATATATATATATATAACCTCTAGCATTGATGATTCTAGATCTAAAGGTCTTTAGAAGATCAACAAACAAAGGGTGGATAGATCCCCCATGAAAAGTCAAAAAATAATTTTAATTCTTGCATAGTTTTGGAGGGAAAGATCCTCGATTTTGTCTATAAATAATGAACCATAGGGCATTGTAATGCATTGTAAAGTTGCCTAATAGCTAGCCTTGTATGTAAATTTCCTTTCTTTTTTTGTATATCAGTATAGAATCGAGCCTTGAGTCATTTTGTAGTAGTATTCAAGCCTTTTTATCTGGCATGATTGTAATCAAGTACATATATATATATAGTTTGCATAGTTTTGGAGGGAAAGGTCATCGATTTTGTCTATAAATAATGAACCATAGGGCATTGTAATGCATTGTAAAGTTGCCTAATATATATTATATATATGTACTTGATTGCAATCATGCCAGATAAAAAGGCTTGAATACTGCTATAAAATGACTCAAGGCTCGATTCTAGACTGATATACAAAAAAGAAAGGAAATTTACATACAAGGCTAGATATTATACTTGATTGCAATCATGCCAGAGAAAAAGGCTTGAATACTGCTACAAAATGACTCAAGGCTTGAGTCTAGACGGATATACAAAAAAATAAAGGAAATTTACATACAAGGCTAGATATTAGGCAACTTCAATGCATTACAATGCCCTATGGTTCACTATTTATAGACAAAATCGATGACCTTTCCCTCCAAAACTATGCAAAAATTAAAATTATTTTTTGACTTTTCATGGGGGCTCTATCCACCCTTTGTTTTTTGATCTTCTAAAGGTCTTTAGATCTAGAATTATCAATGTTAGAGGGTACTAGTCCTTTGGATCTATGATTATCACCACTATTTCCAGCCACCTCTTAGGGATCCCCAAAGACTGGGCATGGGATTTTTTTGCAACAATACTCTATGATTGAGGTTGTTACATTGTGGCTTACACATTGTTGCTTTTAATACATTAATCACTTCCCTGGACTATTGCATGCTTGAATGACATTTGTAGGTAGATTTGGAGTCTTTCCAACTATTAACTTGATGGGATCAACTACCTTTTCTAGAAAGTTTTGCATCTACAATAAAGTGCCTAGGTTTCTTGTTGTGAACTCTGATTGGTTGTCATTATCGCCCTGTCCAACTTGGATATTTTACAAGTTGTATTACATTTCGATTGGGCCTTTTATCTTTACTAGTCAGCTTTATAATGGGCTAAGTGTTTTCCATGTGTCTCAAGACTTTTTTTATATTTTTCCTTCTAGTTATCTCTATTAAAGAAACACAGGTCGTTGATCTTCAATCAGATATTATGTAGAAGTTTTGACTCACCATATTCTATTGGAACTATCTTGGTGTAGCACAAGTCATCAATATTTAATCGAATGGTCCATAGAACTTTTATCTTCATTTTTTATTGAAACTCTACTAAAACTATGTGAACCATCAATCATCCTGATCAGATGGTCTGTAGACTATTTAATTCTTGTCTTTTGTCAGAACTCTTTTGAAGCTCCATGAGCTATTGAATCTTTCGTCAGATGGTCTGTAGAATCTCCTTTCTTCCTTTTCATCAATTTTTTATGGAAGACTCACTTTTTTGGAATTTTTTCTTGCTATAACCCTCAAAGATCTTTTAAGTAGCATGGGTTGTTGATTTTTATGATCAGACGATCCATAAAACTTTTCTCATTGTTCACCATTGAGATTTTTTTGAACCTTCATGGGTCATTAATAATTTTAATCTAACGGTCCATAAAACTTTAGGAATGCCCACTAGCCTTCCAACTTCTTGAGATAGTGTCAATTGTTGATTGGAATGATCTAACAGTATATGAATCCATTGTATTTGCCTAACACTCTTTCTCTACTTTTCATCATCCTACCTCTATCGAAGCTTTATAAAAATCATGCAAATCATCAATTGAGATGATATAATGGTCCATGGAACTTTTTTGTTCTTCCCTTGGTCAGAAATTTTAGAAGAAAACATTGGTCATTGATGATTATGATCAAACGGTCCATAAAATTTCTGGACCTCCTATCAATTTTTTTCTCTTATATTCATCTGATACCTTTTTACTTATAGTTTCCCTTCAAAATTTGACTAAGGTAAACATTTTTCTAAGTGTAGTGAAAATCACACACCTAGTATAGATCATCATCTTTCAAAAGAAACATTGATTTTTGACTCTTTATTTAGACTAGGTAGGGGAAGATGGAAAACCTCTTTTAGTTGTAGAGTGCATGTACCTTCTAAGAATTAGATAAGACCTCCTACTAATTCTATGATGAGGTGTATGGGATTATTATGGAAAGGTTTAGGGAAAAGGCATTAAGACTATCGAATGAGGCATGGCAACTAACCAAATGGATATTTCTACCTAGGGAGGACCAAATCTTCATAGGACTATGACTTTTTAGCTATGCCCTTTGAGTTGTCTATATTTATATCAGATTACATGTTTAATATTGAATATATAGGACAATTCGATTATGTGGACCTTACCTACTTTAGAGGTAGAAGCAAATAGCCTTCTACTTGCTTAAGTAGTAGATAATGAAAATCACTCCAACACTACATGTGTTCCACCAAGTGATGGAAGCAAAACTAAGAGACATGGGAGTCGAACAATTGAGTCTGATAGTTCAATGACTAATAAGAGTTTTCAAGAACACTCATAAGACTAACAAGCTAGATATCTTCTTTACACATGAAAAGCAATACAACATTCAAAAGGAGACGATCCAAGTAAGGAATTGGCCCGCATGAACTTAGGAAGAAATCATGGATATCAAGATAAAATCTAGGAGTGGTACATTAACCACCAAAATGGTATGCTTTTATGTCAAGGCTAAGGATGAATTTGACCTAGATATCATGATGAACCATTAGAAGTTAGGGGCCTTGAGAAAGTTTGGATATGCTAATAGAAAAATCTAAACATGGCAAAAAATGCAATACGAGAGAGGTACATTGACAAGATTAACAAAGATGGCCCATTTAACAAGCAATTATTTGACATCTAGTATTGAAAGCATCCCAAAAGTTCTAAGAGGGATAATATGATAAATGAAGTTATGATCAATCCATCAATCCCATAAATGCCAAAGAGAGCATCAATTCTAGATAATATCATCTATACTACACCAATAACATTGATAGTGGTTAGGTTGGTAGTGAGGTAAACAACCATTGAAGGGTAAAATTAATTTGAGAAATATAGGTCTATGTTTGGTAAGGTTGCAATAGCCCAAGAGAAGCAAGGGAAAATAACCCAACTTGAGGATAGTAAAATCCCTAAAGGAGGCTCTCCTCTCAAGTTGGGAATGACCAGTATCATGGCCACTATTGTATCCATTTTTACTTACATTCCACCCTTAATCACTCTCATATCTTTTGTTATCTTTTCTTCTTCTATTATTTATTCTTCTTCTCTTCCTACCCCTTATTATATTGTACTTCTCTCACCCTTCCCAGTGTAGCCCATGGTTATCCTAGAGGTACCCTACCTCTAACTATCATAATAACACCTCATACCAATAAAATCACCTCATTCTAATCTCCATATATCCAAATATCCATAACACAACCATTAATTTCATATGTAGTATTATTATCACCTTCATCCACTTCATCACCAATGATGTCACCACTAGTAGAGACTTTCTTGTAGTTGGAATCTCAACACATCCTTTTGTATTTTCCATATTTCTTTCCATCATCATCCAATTTGCTCTACCAACTATGTCCACATGCCCACCATGACCACCATCCCAAGCAAGGAAACTCCTAGTATAGGAAACAATGTCACCCATACCAATAATGACCATTGATTTTGCATAAGTACTTACTCAAGCCAACATTAGGGTCAACTTAGGCCTTTGAAAAGTTATCTATGAGCTAGAGGAGACAAATTTCAAAAAGGAATTTGAAATCCTTACCATCATGGAGAAGAAATAGAAGGAATACAATGAACTATATGATAAAACCTCCAAGCCTTAAATTCTAATGTAAAAATAATTGACATGAGGGGTATAATATCTACATTATGGAGGCCAAGGAATCTAACCCATCAAAGGTAGTGACTTCCCCTACTGACTTAACTACCAGGGTTGTTAAGTTGGATTTGAATCAAATAGATCTATACCAAATGATCCAAGTCATAAACCAACTTGCAATCTACATGATCATGAAATTTAATCTATTGGCAATTGAGGATGAAGCATTGAAGAAGAAAAATGAAGAACTAGAATCCAAAGTGGCATAGGTGATGGCATAGGCCTTTAAGAAAGACACATCAAAAATATATCAAGTAAAAAAGCAAGTTGAGGTCCTCAAATCTAAATTTGTTGAGACTACGAAGAGCACACAAAAGTTGAAAGATATATTAGAGCCCCTTGCATAAGGGTAGAGCCAAAAAAAAAAGCTCCAAGAAGCCCTATAAGAAAGTGTAGACACCTAAAACGTGTCATGTCGATGGAGACTACTCATATGGGAACCTTTGCAAACCATATGAATGACCTTCGACCTTTCCAAGACCAAGCAGTGGTTTTAACCACTTAATTTGGGCTCCTTGGCCTATTCAGTGCTAACTGCAACTAACATGTACGGTTAGCAAAAGCCTGCATGCTAATCACAGCTAATACCTATGGTTAGCAAAATCCTATATGCTAACCATGACTGACACCTACGATTAGCACTATAGCAAACTCAGGCGACCAGAGTCGAGTCAAATCAGTTGCAACAACCGAATTACAACGATTTTCAAAGCTTTTTGGGCTGGGAAGCATCCATAAGCTTCCTCCCAACTGCAAATTCTTGTTCTTGGCTTCTCCATGAAGCTAGATCAAGGATTTTGGGAGTCTACTTAAGACCCTAATTTCAGAGAGCAAGATCCTCAAGAATAGCTCAATTGCACATAGCGAAGCCCTGTCGGATTGGAAAGCAATTCCATATCCCCTTGAGGAGTAATGAAGTGTTGTCCAATTGATCGATGACAACTATGTATGCAACAATGGAGACCTCAAGAGCTTGAGGAGAAAGCTTGATAATTGACACACCTCCATTGTTAATTCCATTGAATTCAACTGCCAATATGTTCCAAAAAATATAGGCGACCCTTGACCATCAATTCCTTGGAGGATTTAAGAGTTTTTGGCCCTAGTTTCAATAGAAAGGATAATTTCATCTTAACTGTGGCTATCAGCCATGGTTAATAGTGCCAACCGCACCTCAGACCTGTGGCTAGGGTTTGATGCTCTCCTTCCTCCATTTTAGCAGTAGATTTTCATTTTTAGTGATGGAAATAGCTTAATCTAGCATAGATCTACATTTTAGCAGACATTTGACCGATTAATTTAGGAATTAGAGGTATATTTGTTTCATCTTTCCTTACATTTGTTAATCTATATTAGTTTCATACAATTCAAGTTTTCTAATGGTTAATTAGGATGTTTCTTGGCTAGATTCATGCTTCTTGACATGCTATATTACAAGTTCCTCATTTCTTGCATAGATTGATAGTTCTACATGCTTTCTTGATTTTATGCTATTATTTATGCAAGATTCCTTTCAAAGCCTCATCAAGAGAGGCCTCCTTTTTTACTAATTGCTTCTTGTTGTTTCTTGATCACAGGGAACAGGATTTGAAGGAGAGATAAAGCATCCAATTCCTTCCTCAACGCGAAGAAGAGGGTCATCGACACCCTAGAGCATTTCGTGTCACCCTAAGGGGAATTTTGATCACACCTACCCTTGATAGGGATTAGACACTATTGTAATTGATGTATCAAATGGGTATCCCTAAGAGGGACGAATCTGTAATTTGACTCCATTGAAATTAATAAATACTCCTTGTATTCATGTTATTTTTGGTTATCAATTTATGCATTCCTATTTGTGTATCTTTCTTCAATTGCAATAGTTAGATCGGGTGTGAGCCTTATTGGTGGTTATAGAAAGATATTAAAGGATTGAAGAATTGATAACTTTAAGACCAACAAAAACAATTATTGACCCCAAGAAGGCTTTTGGCATCTAATGAGTTAAGTCCCTTTGGGACAAGATATAGAAGTGAATAATACATAGGAATACTTCCTTTTTATGGCCTATGTAAAGCATATCCTGAACAAAGTGAAAAATATCATCGAGCAAGTGGAATTAGCTTCTAAGGGAGAATACTAGGAAGTACTAAAGCTTATGTCCTCTATGTCAAATTCACAACACAACAACTAGGGATGGAGAAAAAGGACATTTTCAAAGAACTTAAGAAGATACCAAATGCCCAAAGAGGGACAAAAAGGACCTTGTCAAAGAACTTAAGAAGATCCCAAATACCCAAAGAGACATACAGACTTACAAAAATATTTTAGCATATCTAAAGACCTAGATTCAACAAATGATCAAGGAAATTTAGGGGTTAGTTTCTACTAGGTTTCTAGACATCTTTGACCTGTAGATGAAGATCCTTAATGATGATATTTTTGATGGCATGTTCAAAGAAAAAAGGATCAGGTCGACGAAGGAGATGAAGTTGAAATATATAAGAAGTTAGAGCCTTTGTATGCTAAATTGTAGGACAAAAGAGGAAGCAAAATTAATTGTTAGAGAATTCATTTGAAGATCTTATGGGAGAAGCTAAAGACCTAGAATCCATCTAATTACCAAGTTATGAAGAGTGGTAGAAGCTCTTATGGGAGAAATTAAAGACCTAGACTCCATCCAATTGCCAAGTGATGAAGAGTGGTAGAAGTTATTAGGGCTATTATCATGAAATATGGGATAAGGAGATCACAATTTTGATAATTTTATGATAGGGATTCCTATTTTGTAGAATCTATGCCCATGGATAAAGGTAAGACCTAGGATATCTTCCCAATCAAGATTAGTACCCCGTGAAGTTGTTAGAAATGTAGTGTCTTGATACTATCTTGGAATTTACAATTTTAGAAGGGTACAAAATAATGCAACCAAGTAGTCAATGCCTTCTAAAATCCCCCAAATATTGTCCAAGTCCAACTTAAGTGTTGATTGGTTTAGGAGAAATCCACCTGTATAGGGACTTGATTGGTTCACAAGAGTGAAGCACCTAGGGTTAGCTAGCAATTTGCTAGCAAATTTGATCAATTCGCTCTCTTCCTAGAGCAAATTGCTCACCAATTGATGGAGGGATAAAAACGAAGACACATATCCTAAGGAGAATCCTTTGAGAGCAATATTTTATCATGCAGTTGCACATTAACTCATTTTAAAATCCTTCTAATCCTATTATAAGCACATTATATTTAGAGATGTGTCATTTTGTTATATATGCATCCAGATATTTACTTTTACTATGAGTAATAGTTTCTCACCTTAGGTAACTCAAGGGTAAACTTCTATAAATAGGAGGTATGGGCTCCATTATATTCATATTTTGGACATTAAAATTCAAAGCTACACTCTATGAAACACACATTATGAATTATATCTCATTAGATTTTTGAGAAATTGATAAGTCCTTTTGCATTCCATCTATGACACTACCCTCCTAGTTTGCTAAGTGTGAGGTGATTGAGACATAGTCATTTTACCATCTTGTCATTCACTTAGTAATTCCATACTTAATGAATGGAGAAACATTAATATTATTCAAATTATCATGTGTTTATTGGTCATGCACACTTCCTCGCTATGGTTGATGTCATATTTTATTTTAATCCCTTGCCCCCTTAATCTTGTATGCATTTTTATTTTCAGCACTTTACTTTTCATGCAAAATAGTGTAGGTTAGCATAAGGGTATTCAATAAGGATAGGAGGAATCTAACCTCAATCCAAAGGTTGGGAGGAGCCATTGGCCCTTCCTTCTAACTTTGTTGAAACTAGAATTGGTGATGTGGAATCAAAGAAGCTAAAAATTGCATTGCTAATGGGTGCTTAAATAGGCACCAAATTACAACCAATTACCCTTATATTGAGCAACCAACCCCTTGGAAGGAGCAACCAATTCCCAAATTGGAAATATAATCTCTTATCCATAGGCTTATTTTAGGGATTGAATATTATCAATCCAACTAACCTATTCTAGAAAATGTGCCAACTATTTATCTAGAATATGGCTACCAAATCCTACGTGAGCAACAAAGTCTCACATTTTACAATTTATTCAAAATTAAAATAAGACTAAGACCTGTTCCACATGACTTGGCATAACCTAAGGTTTTAATCAACCTATGAGCATAAACCTTAACCTTATAACTTGATATCCTCATCATAGCTCCCCATAAAAGAAGGATCGAACTCCAATGCTTTTACAATATTAGTGGGTTTAGTTGGAAGAACTCGAGCTGGATGAAGTGAAAGCTACAAGTCAAGTGTCAGATGGGCAGTAGCGCTAATGATGTCAAGAATACCAAGAGGTGCCTTAGATAAAATCCTAAGTTGTTGAGAGCCAATGATCTATTGTTTAGTCTACAAAGTCTGCTTAAAATCAGGAACCTATTAAATTGAATAAGGTTGTGGTTGCTAAATATATGAAGAAGCGATAAAAGGAGTAGCTAGAGAAGTAGGAGGAGGTATTGAAGGAGGAATGATCTCCTTTTGTGGAATTGGTGATGGTATATCCTTTGGTTTTCTAAAGATCAATGTGATATTTTGTGACCCTGTGGAATGGAGCATGGTATGCTTCTTGGAACGAATGAGAAATGTCTTGTTCTCATGATGCAATGTGTATGTATTTTTATAAGCATCATATAGAGACCTTTTGTCAAATTGGTAGGGCTTGCCAAGGATTAGACCACAATAATCTATTGGAGTCACATCATAGGTGACTTGGTCCACATAGTGTGGGCCAAATGCAAAGGATACTATGCAAGTTTCTGTAATCATGGAGGAGGAACCCACATCCTTCCATCCAAGTGAGTATGGATGAGGATGGGATTTTATAGGAAGCTACAACCTATCGACTATGACTCTTAAAATCAAGTTCTTTTGAGAGCCATTGTTGATGATACAATCCATAAAGTAATTATGAGTTAGGTGGGCTCATGTGATAAACAAATATTCATGACCATCTTCATACACATTTTGTGTTAACAAGGTAATTTTTTTGAGCTTATCCTTGAGTTCATCATACTTTTGGGCTTCTCCCATAGCCTCAATGGGACCATCATGTGGTTCCTCAGTTTGAGTTTCTACAATAATATTCTTCTTCTTTCTAAAACATTTAGATTCCATATGGCCTCTTCTTTTACAATGATTACAAAATTTCTTGGTATTGAAAGAAGAAGAAGAAGAAGAAGAAGAAGAAGAAGAAGAAGGAGAAGGAGAGGAAGAAGTCTTCTTTATTTGTTGTTTGCTTTGGAGGTGCCTAAAGATTGATATCCACCGAATTGAGCAACAAATTTCTTCTTCGCAAGTTGTGTGTGATTGTACACTCCATTCAAAGTTGCCAATGGTGTATATTTCAACTCCCTAAAAAGTGGTTCCTGCAATCCACTCTTGAATTTGTTGATTAGTTTTGGAGTTGAGTCTTGAATTGCATTTAGAATCCTCAATTTGTTAAACTTGCTAATGTATTCTTGGACACTCATGTTGTATCCTTGCTTCAAATGAAGCCATTGGAAGTCAAGATCTTCAACATAATTTAAAGGATAAAATGTGTTCATTACTTTCACTAAATCATCCCAAGTGTCAATGGGATCTTGATTGCTTTGACGGTTCGTTATCAAGACTTTGGCTGTAATTGAAAGCTTGAGCTTAGCAAAGGAGACTTGCTCATCCTTTGGAATCTTGCTATACTCAAACCATGTGTCCATATTGAGAATCCAACTATTTAGGACCTCAAGATCATGGGATCCATCATAAGTCTTGACCTCACATTTGGCCTTGACTTCACTATTGGTGACTTTATCTGCCAAAAGGCTAACTATTATGGCTATTGTGGCCATTTGCTCCACCAAATCAAAAGCCATTTGACCCCGTGTGTAATCCAGTAGCAGGATTACAAAAAGGAGCTAAGGGAATAAAAAAATATTGTGTGGTTTTTGTGCAATTAATAGCAAAACCAAAATGGTTTAATGCAATTTTAAAATGCTTATAAGGAAAAATTAAATGCACAAATTTAATTAAGAAAATAATAATTTAAAATTTTAATTTACTCCCCTCTTCAAATATAAAAATTAATTAGTCCCTTTAAATTTTTTTTTAGCAATTCCAAGCACTTTAATCAACTTTTAATCATTGATCAATCGGTAATTGAACGATCAATGACAAATAAGGAAAGATCCAACTAAGAGTCGTGTTCAAAAACAAAGTTACCAACCACTCGCCCGTTCAACAACCAATGCAAAGAGTCAACGAGTGTGTAACTGGTGCTCATTGTAGCTAGTGAGTGTTGGCTACCTCAATAGGGTTGGTTTGCCCTATTTAAAGGCAAAAAACCTTCTACCCATGAAATTTGGGATTAATGTTTTCCTCCCAAAATCAAAACACACACCAAACAGTGCACCACGTGTCATGTGTTGATCATTGGATCTGAAAAAATGAGATTCACTGCATCAAAGGAGATGTCACCAAGTGTCTCCTTGGGATACGTTGTCCAAGAGGCACGTGATTGGCCAATATCCTCCAATGGGGACATGCTTTAGGATTCATGCACCAGTCAAGAACTAGAATCAATATGCACCATATCCATGTTCGTCGTATCTAGCCAATAGGATTTAAGAGGTCTGTGTCAGGGTTTATGCATTGAATTTCATGCTTTGGGATTGGTTCTACATTAGAGATTACCTTGTTCTTTGTGCATAATAGTTTAGGGATTGCTATTTTGATTATTCATTGGATCAAGGTCCATGTTGTAGCCTTAGGATTTGTTTTAACTTGTGGCTCCTCCATAGGTTTTAAGGACATGAAGACCTTCAATAATTGGAGGTTGAGCTGATGACCTCTTGTCATCGATCGATTCTGGCCCTAAGGCATCAAAGGATGTAGGCTTACTTGCACCAATGTCTTCGATGTCAAAAACATGCAAGTGGATCTACATTGGCATCAATGGCATTGGAATATTGTGAATGCCAAAGGCTAATGTCGCTCTCAAGTGGCACAATTGTTATAGTGAGCATAGGCTTGAGATATTGGGCCTGCACAAGCCTCATTTTTGTTCATAATATAAATTGAAAGTTTTTTTTAAAGCTTTTGAAAAGTTTTTTTTAATATGAAAATAAAAGTTCTAAAAAGCTTATAAAAAAATCTTTATGGATTTTTTTAATGAAATAAGAAAAATTACAGAATTCCACACTACATTTACAAAGATCCAAATAGTAAGAGAGTAAGCTTTTCTAAATAATAATTATAAGCTAACAAAACAAAGAAAAATTTATTAGCAAAAGAAGCAAGGGGCTACAAAATTTTAACAAGGGCAATAGAACTTATCTTGATCTTCTAAGTGCAGAAGATTATTCTCTTTTCCTTTGAAACCATCAACAAGGTGCAATAAACACCAAGTATTTCCTGGCAGATGGTAGAGGCAGCAGTGAGGAGCAACAATTGAGGTAGTATGATGACCACCAAAGAGGTCTTGATATCTATCTTCTCTCCTTCAGAGATGCAATCTTGTATTAACTACAACTAGGAGCTTCAAAGCAGGATCTTCTTGTTAATCAAAAATTATCCAAAGCCAAGCAAGCAACATAAGGTTGATATTAACCTAAAATCTATGCAATTTCCTATACTTTGACACCACTTATGTGGAATAAAAGAAGCTAAAAATTGCATTTCTAATGGTTGCTTAAATAGGCACCAAATTGCAACTAATTACCCTTAGATTGAGTAGAGCAACCAATTACCAAACTAGGAATATAAGCTCTTCTCTAGAGGATTATTTCAAGGATTGACTATTATCAATCCAACTAACCTATTCTAGAAAATGTGCCAACTATTTATCTAGAAGATGGCTACCAAATCCTACGTGAGCAACAAAGTCTCACATTTTATAATTTATTCAAAATTAAAATAAGACTAAGCCCTATTCCACATGACTTAGCCCAACCAAAGGCTTTATTCAACCTAGGACCATAAACCCTAACCTTATCATTTGATATCCTCATCAATTAGGGCACATTATTAAATTAGAAGTCAGGACCATTCCCTATTTCAAAATTGTTGGGATGTAGAAGTCACACATTTTATTGATTCAATATTTCATACATGTATACAATAGATTAGTTATCAATATATAACATGATAACTATAATGGATGTAAATGATTAAGAAATGCCTTAAATTATATAACATGTTAGTATAGCTCATAGCATATGATATAGTTTATTACATTATTTACATGTTGATTAATGCATTCTTATGTTAGCACTAAGTATAGGTGGTTAGGGCATGGTAGTTGGGGTAACCATGTGCGTCTAACTGTTTTGCATGTATTATATATTTTCCACTTCATTTCTAATGCAAGTTAATCTTCACCGATTCTTCATGGTATCAAAGCATTTTTGCACGTGATCTAGGAGAAGGGCATGTTTTTCTAATCATTTCCTGAGATGAAATTAGGGCACAACTCCCAAGCATAAGATCCTTGAACTGGATGAGTTTTACATGCAGATCGAGACCATTTTGCGCATGGATTGAGGATATTTTTGCATGTAGAACAAGGCAATTTTCATGTGGATCAAAACTAAATTGAAAGCATTCTACACGTGGATCAAGACCAAACTGGAAGAATTCTACACACAGATCAAGACAACAAATTTGTAGGTACATAGATCAATAAGGTAGGCTGACGTGGTGTCCAACTATGTAGGGCGACTAACGTGGCAAGGGTGTTGATGTAGCATCCAACTGTGCAGGGTGAATGATGTGGCAAGGGTGATTATGTGGCCAAAGTGGTGATGTGTCGTGCTCCAAGTGGCAAGATTTCATTTGCTACTTCGATGGCAAAATGGGTCTTAAATGGTCCTGATTTATCGAAGGTAATAAAAAAGAAAGGTGCATCAGTTTATTTTTAAGCAAAAAACTAATAGTGTAGCATCCATGTGGGAAAATACAATATTGGAAATTTTTTCTAACATTTTCCCACTGATGACTACAAATATACTACACCTCTCCTCCCTTCTCGTCGAAGCAAGTAGCCCGACTGGTAGTTTGGGTTGGTGCTAAGCTATTTGTGCAGTGGAGGTTGGGAGTTCAACTCCTTCGTAGTGCAAGAATTTTTTTTTCAAAGAGCGCACTCATTTTTTTAAACGGTGGAGTTCAACAGAAATAAAGAGGAGATTGTTCTCTTTCTGTTCCGTCAGTAGTGCTAGCCCAACTGGCTAGTCGGCTAATTCTAAGGCAATTGCAGGTAGTTTGGGGGTTCAAACCCTGTGTAGTCTAAAAATACCATTTTTTAAAAGCAAATGAACATAAGGTATTTTTGAAAAATACTTTACATTTAAAAAAAAATACTTCTCATTTTTTGAAAAATACTTCCCATTTTTTTTCAAATTCCAAAGAAGATAGGAGCATTTTTTTTGCAAAATTTCAAGAACATTAGTGCATTTTTTTTCACAAGGAGGGATAAGAAACCAAGATTTGCACTTTGTTTCTTTTGCAAACTAAAAGGATCATCAAGATTTCTTCACACCTTTTTTATTTTGTAAACAAAATGGGGACAAAACAACATTATTTTTTTTGCAAAATTCTAACACAAGGGGGGAATTGTTGAATTGTGAATATCATATTTTTGCAAACATAAAATCAAATTTTTTGCAAAAATTATTGTAAAAAGGTGCATTTTCGATTGCATTCGACACCTTAAAAATTGGCATTGTAGAATAGGTGCATTTTCGATGGAATCCGACACCTATGTTTTAAAATTTGTGGGCACTTGTGATTGTATACTGCATTTAATTTCCTATTTTTTGCATTTACATCATAAGTTAAAATTCAAAAACAAATAAAGACCCCAAATTTTAAACCTATTTGTGCAATTTATTGCACCACAGTGTTCGGTATATACGGTACCTCTGGCCCACACTTACAGGTAAAGCTATCGTGCTTTGGGCTACTGTATCTAACGCCTAACATAGCTGCAACAATGATGTCTGAGCTATTGTTCTCTATAAATCATCGAGGAGAAATAAGGAAAGCCAATTTTATTTTGATATTCACTCCATCATATACCCTAATTCATTCTTATTGCTTGGCTTAATCTCCTCCAACTCATCATCCTTTTTTGAAAGGGTTTTGAGGTAGGTGCCATCAATTTGAGTGAATTCCCTTTCACGTACTCTTTGTAGTATATAGAAAGGGGGACCATTTTGGTGAGATAAGGAACCTTCACAATGGCCTCTGTTCACAAATATCTTTCAGATTCACAGTTGCTCAAAGGTTCCAATTTTGCTCCATGGAAAACAAAGATGAGAGCCATTCTTTAGGTTGAAGATTTATGGGATGTAGTGACTGGCACTACAAAACATCCTAGTACACTAGGTACAAATCAGGATGAATATGATAAAAAGGATAAAAGGTCCCTCATGTTTATCATACTTGCTACTACTGATGAGATACAACCTCACATTTGTGATGCTAAAACTGGTAAAGATGCTTGGGATGCATTAGTTACCATATATGAAGGGAAGAATCAGTCCACCATTCTTAACCTTCAATCTCAACTTCATACTCTCAGTATGAAGTCTGGTGAATCAGTAGAACTGTTCCTATGCAGAGTGGTAGAATTGAAAGCCAAGTTGAATGCTTTGGGAGAAAAAGTAGAGGATACACTCTTGACTTCAGTCATTTTGAGAGCTTTGCTAGATTCCTACAAGATGTTGATCACATCCCTTCAAGTGTCCATGAGACAAGTTACTTTTGTGGAGTTGGTAAATTTACTTCAAACTGAGGAGGCAAATCAACTTCAAAGAGATGAAGTGATAGATAATGCACTTTACTCAAAATAGGGGTCAAGAAGATAGGGTAACTTTCAGAAGGGAGGATCTTCTTCCAAAGGTTCCAAAGGCAAGGAACCTCAACAAAAACAAAATAAATATTGCAAGATTTGTGATATGGACAACCATGACACCAACAGGTGTTGGTTCAAAAATAAACAACCACAAGACCAAGGTCAAAAGAAAAAGGGCAAGTACAAACCACAGAAGAAGAATAAGCAACCCAAGGGAAATGTTGCTTATGAGGAATCAGACTCAGACTCTGAGAGGGCACACAAGGTGCTCATGACTCACACAACTTCTCAACAAAAGGATCCTGTGTGGTATATTGATTTTGGAGCCAGTAAACACATGATTGGTGATAAATCATGGTTTGAGACATTTGAGGCTAAGGAAGGCAAACCAGTTACAATAGCTGATGATAAGACCTACCGAGTCTAGGGTGAAGGAGATGTTTCCATCACTCTTCCAGATGGACAATGTCAGATTGAGAAAGTTCTCTATGTTCCAGGATTGGCAAACAATTTGTTGTCAGTACCTCAGATCTTGGATAAAAATATGGTTGTTGATTTCAGAGTTGAGGATGGAAAGAAGCGATGCTTCATCACCAGGAAGGGAAAGCATGTTGCAACAGGTTCCTACAAGCATGGCTTGTTTACTTTAGATGCCATTTCTATGCCTCATGTTGCCATGGTGGTAAACACAAAGGAGGCCACTTCTCTTTGGCACAAGAGATATGGGCATCTAAGTTCAGGATATTTACTTGAGTTAAGTAAATATGAGATGGTGAAAGGTCTTCCCAACCTTTCATCCACTTTTCTAGTTTGCTCGGATTGCTTAGCAGGGAAGCAACACCGAGTACCTTTTGAGTTGAGCTCTTCAAGAGCCAAAAGACCTTTGGAGTTGGTACACACCGATCTGTGCGGTCCTATGCCAAACAGTTATGGGGGAAAGAGGTATTTTTAGTTGTTTGTTGATGACTACTCATGAAAGATGTGGGTTTTCTTTCTGCAACTGAAGTCAGAGGCTTTTCTGTATTTTCAGCAGTTCAAGAAACATGTTGAGAAGGAATCAGGATGTTCCATTAAGACCCTCCGCTCAGATCGAGGGGGGAATATACCTCAAAAGAATTTTCCTCATTTCTTAGTGCACATGGGATTAAGAGGTAGCTTACAACAGCCTATACTCCATAAAAAAATGGAGTTTCTGAGAGGAGGAATCGTTCCATCATGGAAATGGTTCGTTGTATGCTTACAGGGGCACATCTTGAGCAACAGTATTGGGCAAAAGCTGTCAGTACAACAACGTACCTCCTGAATAGAGCACCCACAAAAGCTCTTAAGGGAATGACTCCACAAGAATCATGGAGTGGTAGAAAACCCTCCATTTCTCATCTAAGGATTTTTGGGTGTAAGGCATTCATGCACATTCCAAAATAGAAGAGAAAGAAGTTAGATGAGAAAACCTTGCAGTGTATTTTTCTTGGTTATGATGAGCATTCCAAGGGATATCGGTTGATAGATCCTAAAACCAAGAAAACTCACATAAGTAGAGATGTGGTATTTGATGAAGCTTTCACATCAGATGACACATCTTCAGCTGTATACCTGGATGAAGAGGAGCCTAAGAAAGAGACTCCACCCCCACAGAAAAAGGTTCCAAAATGGTATACTAGCACAATGAGAGATTCAAAACTGACTACACCTCCAGATCTAACTCTAGATCGACCTTGTACATGCAGTATGACTCAGCAGATGAGAGCAGAAGCATCAACTTCAGAGGTTGACGAGCTTTACCAACAATTTGATGAACTTTTTGTAGATGTAGAGGAAGATAGAGAAGAAGATATGGATGTGGATGATGAAAGGGTTTATATGACTTCATTGGATGAGCATGAACCTACCTTAGTTCAAGATGCACTTAGTGAGCCTCAATGGAAGGCTGCTATGGATGCAGAACATATGTCTCTCATGAAAAATAACACTTGGAAGCTAGTTGATCTACCTTCTGGAAAGAAGCCCATTGGCTGCAAATGGGTATTCAAAGTGAAGTATAAGGCAGATGGAACTATAGATAAGCATAAGGCCCACCTTGTTGCAAAGGGCTATGCACAGAAAGAAGGCATTGACTATGAAGAGACTTTTGCACCCACTGCTAGAATGACTACCATTCGTGTACTTTGTGCTATGGCAGCTCAGTTTGGATGGAAGCTACATCAGATGGATGTCAAAAGTGCCTTCTTAAATGGTGATCTGTAGGAAGAAGTGTATATGACTCAGCCAGAAGGATTTGTGGTTGAAGGCCAAGAGCAAAAAGTTTACAAATTGGTTAAATCCTTGTATGGGTTAAAACAAGCTCCACGAGCTTGGTACATAAAAATGGACAATCACCTATTGCAGCATGGATTCAAGAGAAGTCCTTCGGATGCTAATCTCTATATCAAGAAAAATGGTTCTGATATAGTGATTTTAGTACTCTATGTTGATGATCTGATTATCATTGGCAGTTCAGAGAAATTGATAGATGCAGTGAAAGGTGACTTGAAAAAGTCATTTGAGATGATAGATCTAGGACTTCTTCATTATTGTCTTGGTTTAGAAGTGGCACAAAAGAAGAATCATATCAGAGTGACACAGAAGAAATATGCCAAGACATTAATTGAGAAATATCGCATGACTGATTGTAAGCCCAAAGCAACTCCAATGGAAACAGGGCTACAATTATCGTGATATGATAAATCTCCATAGGTAGATGGTACTCTCTATCACCAGTTGATTGGGAGTCTCATATATCTGACCAACACCAGGCCAGACATCAGTTTTATTGTGAGTTATCTTTCGAGGTTCATGCAGGAACCTAAGGTTAGTCATTGGAAAGCAATAAAATGAGTTCTTCATTATGTCCGTGGCAGTACAGAATATGGCCTGGAATACAAGAAGAATGACAACTTCTTCTTGCAAGGTTACATGGACTCAGATTATGCCGGGTCATTTGATGATAGGAAATCCACTTCTGGATACATTTTTCATCTTGGCTCCGGTCTTGTCTCTTGGCATAGTAAAAAGTAGCAGGTGGTTGCTTTATCATCTACAGAGGTAGAATATCGTGCAACACGTGGAGCAGTCTACGAGGTGATATGGTTACGTCGCATTCTTGCAAGTATGGGTCTTCCCAAGAAACTTCCAATTCACTTGTTTTGCGACAACCAAGGTGTTTTGAAGCTCATCAAGAATCCAGTGTTTCATGAATGCACCAAACACATTGACACTCAATGTCATTTCATTCGAGATGAAGTTCCAAAACACAAGATACAACTCCAATACATTCCCACCGATGAACAGGTTGCGGATATTTTCACTAAGGCACTTGGACGTGTCAAATTTGAGTTGTTTTGCAACACTCTTTGTATTTCAAAATAATGTAATAAGGGGGGATGTTAGCATAGCTCATAGCATATGATATAGTTTATTACATTATTTACATGTTGATTAGAACATTCTTATGTCAGCGCTAAGTCTAGGTGCTAAGGACATGGTAGTTGGGGTAACCATGTGCCTCTAACTGCTCTGCATGTATTATATATTTTCCACTTCATTTCTAATGCAAGTTAATCTTCACCAATTCCTTCATAACCTCCTATAATAGATCAGTGAAGTGTAAACTAGCAAATAATATAATAATTATTTATCACCCCCCTTTATTACATTATTTTTTTGGTGAGAGTGACAAACTTGGCATTGGTGAATTTCATGTAGTCTGCCTCTGGGTCATCGTCTCTAAGTTTGCCTTTAGGTCTACCTTTGGGTCATCATATTTAGGGTTTTTCTTTAGAAAATTAACATTCAAAATCTACCTTTACCATATCTACTACTTTGTCAAGTCGTGCATATGCATGCATGACCTCTATTCTCTGATTTTTTTTGTTATTTCACTTCTCCTTCCTTATATTTTTTAAATAAACAAGATTCTTTTATTATAACTATTTTGCATCTCTCCACCTATGTTTGTGGATGGGAAAAAATAATACAACATGAATTTTCCCAAAGCCTTAGGCACTTGCTAACACTATGCATCATCAATGGGGTTACAATGAAGCCAAGAATCTATATACAAGTTTCCTCCAATTTTACATGCAACAACTTGATTCTACCACACTTTGATATATGTCATCCTCATCTCTAGTAAATTTTAGGAGAAACTATTTATGGGCTTAAACTTTCTAGTCTCCTCCCCATAATATGTATTTGGTGATTTTGAACTTGTTCCCAAATGAAATTGCATTGTGCTTCAATATTTTTTGTCCTTTCATGAAACATTGGATTCTTGATCAATTTTAGAACACCTTGATTGTCACAATTCAACATTGTTGGTTGCCTTTTGCACACACCCATATCTAATAGAATGAATTGTAACCATAGTGATTCACACATATCTACTTGTACAATATAATATTTTACCTCTATGGATGATAGTATCATTGCATGTTGTTTTTTGCTATGCCATGAGACAAGTATATATCCTAGATGAAACACATATCCTAATGTTGATTTCCTATCATTAATGGATCCAACATAGTCTGAGTCCATGTATCCCTTTAAGAAAAAAATATCATTCTTTTTATATTCTAGGCTATATTGTATTGTACCATGGATATACTGAAATATCATTTTTGTGGCTTTCCAATGACTTTCTTTAAGATCCTACATGAATCTTGAAAGATAATTTACAGTAAAAACAATGTTTGGCCTAGTGTTTTCCAGGTAAATAAGACTTCCTATCAATTTATGATATAGAGTAGTTGATACTTGGGGTGATTTTTCATACCTAGACAACTGTAGCCCTTGCTTTATGGGTTTTGCCTTAGGTTTACAATCTATCATCCTATACTTTTCAAGTAATGTCTTAGCATATTTTGTCTACATGACCATAATGTGATTCTTTCTCTACCAAACTTCTAAGAAAATACAATAGTGTATAAGTAATAAGTTTGTCATATCAAATGTTCAATTTAAATTATTCTTCACATTATTCACCAATTTATCTAAACTTATTATGATGACTAAATCATCAATATACACCATAAATATCACTATTTCATTACCAATATTTTTGATATAGGGATTTGGATCAAAGAGAGTCCTTATAAAACCATGTTGCAAAAGGTGATCATTGATTTTGATGTACTGGGCTCTAAGAGCTTGTTTTAACCCATATAGAGATTTTTTTTTAATTTACAAACTTTTTGTTCTTACCCATTGACAATAAATCCTTTAAATTAGGTCATGTACATTTCTTCTTCAATATTACCATTGAGAAAGGCTCTTTTACGATCCATTTAATGTATTTTCCACCTAAACTGCATTGCTAGTGCACAAATTATACTAAAAATGATCATCTTAAATGTAGACGCAAAAGTTTCCACATAGTTAATAACTTCTCTTTGTGCAAAACCCTTAGTCAATACCTTATCTTTATGCAAAATCCTTTGCAACGAGCCAAGCTTTATATTTTTCAATGGTATCATTTGCTTTGTAATTAATTTTGTATACCCATTTGCAATCTATGGAATTCTTACCTCTAGGAAGATCTATGAAGTCCTATGTTCTATTGTTCAACTCATGTGAATTGATTGCATCCTTTATTGATATTGGTTTAGAATTCTCTATTGTTGAGGTCATGAAGCCCAAATTACTTCTTCTCATGTACTGCTATAAGTATAAGGTCGGGTGCAAGTTAAATCAAGTGGTATGTCAATCTTTGCATCTCTGAGTATCTATGAACCATTTTGAAGTCTTTTTCTATTGTGGTGGTGTTACCGCTCTTGGTTCTGCAACTAGTTCATCAACCACTTCTTACTTATCAAATTTCTCCACGAGTTTCTTCATCTAAAACAATCTCAATTCTAGTAGAGATTAACTAACCTATCTATTATGCAAAAGCTCTGTTCAACATGTAATTTTCCTCCAGTTAACCAAAATAACCTATATTCATGGTTCACTTGATGCCTACATTTGTTCTTGCACAACTATGTGTCGTAACGCGTAGGATGGAGCCAACATTCGAATACTCCATGGTTAAATTTACACATCTCTCCATAGACAACTCTCTTAATGGAAATTGGGATAGTTGGTGTTGGAATATTGGTATATTTTGCACTTTTGGGGCTTTAGAGTGTGACAAGGAGAACATTTTGGGTACTTGGATAAGCACTTGTGCCTCTGATATATACATGCAACGTCTCTGAAAGACCCACTCTGGCCTCAAGTGTCTTATCCATTTTTCCTGCATGCATGTCTATGATTTTTTTTAGTAGGGCACCTAAAATTAGTTCGTCCAACAGGAAACCATTGGCGACATCACTGTCCAAATTTTTTTATAATAGTTGGAAGAAGGTTAGGTATGTGTATAATTGTCAATTTGTTATATGGATGGACTCTCTTTCATTTAATCAATTTAAAAAATAAAGTTATAATTTAACAAAAATTATAATATTGTTATAAACTATATTACCATTGACTCACTTATGTCTATTAAAATATAAATATTTTTGTTGAGTGTTTGCTAGTTTGAGGTCAGTGGTTCCAATCCTGAGTCCCTTTAGGGTCCTCTCACTTGGAGTAAAAATATTACCGAGGTAGGGTGGGGGCTATAGTGGTAGTTTTCCAGATTTGAATGTACCCACGTGGTAGTTTTCCAGATTTGAATGTACCCACAAGGATAATATGATGAAGACCATTATCAATTCCCCTATGTATCAATAAATAAATAAATAAATAATATTTGAATTTAGATTATAAATTGTTTATTTATTTTTTGGATTTGGATAGTGTGAGAAACCCCTACAATCAACGCTTAGGCTGAGCATTTCTATCCCAACCATGACCCCTCGTAAGGTTGAGAGCTAAGCTTATCAATAGAGGATTAAGATGTTCTTCATGGTTTAAACCTTTAACCCTCCAAAGAAAATCCAAAGTTGCTCTTCCCAGACAAATTATATCTTGTTTATTATTAAAAATATATAAATTAATTATTTAAAAATAAAATAAATATTAATAGCATCCATTATAAGTCAAAGATATCTCATAAAATCAATAACATACTTCAAGAGTATAGTCTAAAAATAGAAATAAAAAATGAATGAAGTATATAAGAGACAACAAAATTGGAAATGAAAAAAATTGCTAAGCACAAAAAATATGTTGAAACTAAAAGCCATTTTCCTTCAAAGATCCCTACATATTGGATGTCATTCAAATGTTAATGATAGGCATGAGGTTTATGAAAGGAATTTTGACGAGATGCAAACATCAAACCACAAGCCTCAAGGATCAAGGCATTAAAGATACACCACATTAACTAGAAAACAAGAGACTAGAAATAACAATAACAAGATAATGGAAGCTAAACAAGAACTACAATATCATATATCAGAATGAAGTATAAAATACAATGGAGAAGCCTTGCTTAAATAGGCAAGGAAGATCCACCACAACTATAGGATCAACAAAGAGATAAGGATCAATATCCACTGTACAAACAAGAAGGTGCGATATGATACATAGATTTGTAACTACCATTGGGAGAAAATATCTCAACTCTCTAAAAGTAATAAATGAGTAACTCCCTAGGAATCTAATAAATGTAAAATATCCACACATATAGTGGGTGGGGAAATAAACTAAATAAATATAAAAATAAAGTACCTAGGTGAGCATAAACTAGAGTCTAAAACATCTACTTTAACAGCCCCCCTCAAGAGAATCTAGGGACCAAAAAGAAGTGGCACATCCATAGTATGAGTCTTGACAACAAGGCTTGATCGGGTACTCATGTACAATGTGTATCCAGAAGCTCTTGAATCAAAATGTGGAAAACCATGTGGAAATACCATCCTGGTAGAAAGAGAGAAGTAAGAATCGGGCCAAGGAGTGCTCCCAACACCCCCTAGGATGACGAGCTCCATGAAGAAGTCCTATAAATAAGTGGATGCCTATGTGATGAACAATGTGTCTCCCATGAGGAAGAAAGTAGTCATGACATATTTGTCAAATGTCTTTCCACTCCAAGTGAGTGTGAGAATATGGGAACAAAATGTAGAATGACGATGTAGAATCCTTTGAAGAAATTTGAAGTGAAGAAGATGTCACCAATTAATTATGAAATAAATCTCCATGAATGTAGAAGCCCAAACCAATACCAAAATGGGGCAAGATACAGTCCCAATCAACATCCAAAAGATCAATGTGCATGAAACCATGAGTGTGTAAAAGTGGAAGAGATGTGTGAAGAGCATCCATCAAGGAAGAATCACCAATGTCTTGTTGCATAAGTGATGAAGAGCCCATGGAAGAAGCAAGAGAAATAAGTGGAGGTTTACAAGCTTCAAAAGAATCAACATGGTATTTGATATCTCCAAACGAGAGTCCAATTAAAGATAAAATCCCTGTATCCTATTCTTGTAGAAGTACATCATCCAATGTGAAAGAAACATGAGAATAAAATAGTGGACAAGGTGGATCACTCAAAGGAGGGCACACCACAAAAGGGTCCTCAAAGGAAGAAGTGCATGGAGGAGATACAATGTGTACATCATTAATTGGCCAAACAAAAAATGAAGGAATATGGAACTTTATAACAATAGTCCATATATAAGGTTCAAGTGCAAAAAATAAAAAGATCTTTTAACAATTAAATATAATGAAAGTGCATCATAAAATCATCATAAGTTTTTGAAAAAATATCCAAATGATCTAAAATTATAGAAACATATCAGAAACATGATTTTATAGTTGTGGGAATAATTTAGTCGAGCAACTTTGAATATTTCGCCCAAAAGGATGAGTTTATTAAAAATAGTAAAATCATTGTAACGTTACAAAGAACAAAATTTTACTTTTTTTTTTTGAAAATTTATAGAGAGGTTTCTATAATAGACCTAAAGAACCTCCTAAAATTTTACATAAAAAATCATAGTCATTTGAAATATATGTTTGTTTTCCAAACAGGCTAGGGTTTTGAGAGAAAAAAAGGTAGAAATGATGATTTAAACCCTCAAAAATATTCAAACCCTAAAAAAAATACTGCAAAAAATGAAACTCCAAGAAGATATTTGAGATGGAGGGTGAAGCCATATGAGGAGAAGAGTGTTGGTAGGTTGTGGCTGATCCACAAGAAGAAGGGTGAGCAAACAAAGCCCAACAAACCCTACATGTGCAATCCACCACCAAGAGATCCTCCAACCATGTCTTCAAACCCTTGAAAATGGAACACCAAGGAACCGAACAACAAACCCTAAAAAATGAATGCCTTTATAATTTAGGCTTTTCAGATCTGATTTTTACAACAAAGAATTTGGAGTCATAAAAAACAATATTTTACAAAGTTGTATGCAACTCTCTGAATCTGACACTTCTCAGTTAAATTAATGCAAAACTGACTTACATAAAACTGAAAGCCACTCTAATTAATGCAACAACTCTTCCACTCAAATATTAATACCAAATATTTATCCTCACAAACACATGAGTTGCATGCAGGGAAAAATTGTAGGTGAAACCAGAATGAAGAAAAAAATTGCAAATCTCCATTCCACCAGATTGTAGCAGTAATTTTGTGAACCTTCAGACAATCAAATTTTCAGATGTGTAGAAATGAAGAAATTTTTAGATTGTGTGCAAAAACCTGAATTAAAAAAAAAAAAATTGTGATCTGTAAGGATCAACGACATTCAACAAGATAGATCGATGGTGATCTGCAATCTACGATGATCTAGAGCACTAGTTTGACGATGATTATGCAAATTTATACCAACAAGCAAAAAAAATCCAAAAAACTAAAACTTTTTGAGTAACGTTGTGGTCATAGAGGTCAACCAAGATACATTGAAGGACCAAAAAATATAGAAGCTCTTTGCAAAACAAATAGAAGACAATTTATTTTCACCTTCTAAGGCTTAGAACAACTATACATCCTTCAATACGATTTGATTGCACGATCCTCAACAATGGATGTCTTCAATAGTCCTTCAAGCTCTGATACCATGAAAGGAATAATGGCAAGATGCAAACATCAAACCACAAGCCTCAAGGATCAAGGCGTTAAAGATACACCACATTAACCAAAAAATAAGAGACTAGAAATAACAATAACAAGATAATGGAAGCTAAACAAAAACTACAATATCATATATCATAACGAAGTATTAAAATACAATGGAGAATTCTTGCTTAAATAGATAAGAAACATACACCACAACCATAGGATCAACAAAGAGATAAGGATAAATATCCATCGTACAAATAAGGAGATGTGATATGATCCATAGATTTGTAACTGTCATGGGGAGAAAAGATCTCAACCCTCCAAAAGTAATCAATGAGTGTAACTCCCTAGGAATCTAATAAATGCCAAATATCCCCATAATATCTAAATAAGATAAAATAAATATCCACACATAAAGTGGGTGGGAAAAAATAAACTAAACTAATATAAAAATAAAGTACCTAGGTGAGCATGATCTAGAGTTTAAAACATCTACTCTAAGAGTTTATTATATTGATGGAACTTCAATGTCTTATGAATATTTATGTAGGATTTACACTTCCTCCTCTTCTTTCTTAGACTTGAAATGATAGATTAAAAGAAAAATGAAATTATCCTTGAGTGGTTGATGAAGCTTTTACTTTGAATGATGTTCAAAAATTTACATGTGTCGATGATGTTCATACATTTAACAACCTAAAAAATTAGATGGTTATATATATCTATATATATATATATATATATTGGAATTTACATGGTGGAATCGGTAGCTGCCACGAATTCGGGCAGGCTATCCAGCTTTTATAGCTGCAAAAGTATTCAACGTTGTCTACCCTTGAAACCGCCACATAGTTCTTTGTGCAGTCTGCCCCTATAACCACAATGCCACAATCATTTTAAACATTTTACACCGCTAAAAGCACTAGGAAAGGGACAAGCATCAGTTCGACGAAGCTCAAGATTTGAACCTTGGACCTCCGCCCCCCTTATGGAGTTTGGTCGAACCAATTGGTCTACACCTTGGGCCTTTATTATAAGCTATATTACATGATAAATATTTCAATATAAAATAATATTTTATTTTTAACTTTAAAAACCAATGTAATAAGTATGATGTTCTCAAGACATATGATGATCCAAAACATTACAAAACTAGTAAGAATAGAACTCTAAACTTTGATCCAAATTATTATAAAACTAATAGAATAAAAATCTAAACTCTATAAACCCTTTCTAGTAGAAAGAGGGGCTCTAATATACTATAGAAGTTATATAATCTTATTGTGAAAAATAAATAAAAGTTATTTTGGGACACCAAAGCGGTATGGCTTTGGGCTCTCATTTAGAGGCCCAAGTTTAAACCACGATGGTGATGGGGTGTGTGTGGGTTTGTGTGGCTGTGTTAAAATAAAAATAAAAACTATAATACTATCATAGTAATTTTTGAGGGGTTCTAATCCCTCGGGCCCTGTAGTACCGATGGGCGTGTTGTGTCAGTGTAGCCGGCTACATAAAAGGTTTACTCAATGCAATTAGAGGTTATAGTGGCAACAAGGAGCGAGATCCAAACCCACAAAGAAGTGTAGAAAATTATAGCGAGTTATCGATTCCTCTAGTATAATAAAATAAAAGTAAGTTTTGATGAGAATAACTCTCTTAACTCAAGTCTCATGTGTAACGACCCGAACATCTAACCAACTCAAGAGAAATATTTTTTTTACTCGTTAGAGATCTATATCTTCCCACCTTACATAAGTCATTATATGAAGGTGTCTATTAATGAGAAGCCTTATGATTAAGTTGTTTGTCTCATCTTCGCGATGAGCAAACTTATCCCTTTTGTCTGTCAAAGGGTACGCTCATCCCTACACCTTAAATAAGTTTATCTATGTAGGTGTACTAAGCATAGCGACATAAAAATTCCTTGCTTCCTTTACCATAAATAAGTTCATCTGAGTAGGTAGGTTTCAATTGTTCATCTCATATAAATGATGAGCCAACCAAAGCATCTATCTTTTTGTATGATAATTCATTTATTAACATAATAACCTAATTATTGCCTTCCCACAACTATCTAAGGTTAGGTTATTAGGAAGAAGTTGTGAAACTAGGTTTACCCAAAGTTTCCTTCTCAAATAGACCCTATAATCCCTCATTTTTAACTCTCTCTAACTTCTAATAAAAGTCCTTGCTAACTAGGAGAAGATTCCAAGTATCACTAGCATGTAAAAACCCTTCACATCTTAGTAGGATACTTCTAATCCATGAGCATACATTTGATAGATGTCTTTTCCAATCATCTATAATTCATTAGATCATTCATAAAGATCACTCGATATTTCTTCCTTAAATAGGGATGCAAATAAGTCTATATATTTAATTAAGCATCAAATAACATCTACAACTTTTATTAATAAGAAGTTACCTAATTAAGATGTAATCCCTATTTAATTCCATTAACAAAACATGATAGTTTACAAAACCATAACATCATAGATCTTTTATCAGTAATAAAGTAAAAAATATTTTTCCTTCATCTATGATTTATCAAATGCAAGATCAAAAGACGAAGATATTCAAAACACACACAACACATCATATATCTTGGAAAACCATTGTGAGAAAAATTCAGCTTCAAAACATCCTCTTTATTGCATAAGTTTGGCTGTCCCCAATACACTATGTAAAGAAATCTCATAATTATTTTTTCCAAAACATTAATACTAATATAATAACACAAGAACCCTATAGTTCTTATGTCCTCAAAACATGAATTGTTCCTTTAATTCACATTTCAAATTCAATGAGGGAACCCTATAATTCCCTCGAATGAATTCCACATTCATTCTCTTAAAGATGATCTCATTATAAAATCAACGAGGGAACCCCATAGTTCCCTTGAATGAATTCCATATTTATTCTTCATCTAAAACACCTTTTTCAATCCAAAATAGTTCTTTCATTAATCACACAAAAGTACATTCATCATTCAAGAATGAAAGTCATTTATTAATTCACAACACATAGAAGGAGAGTTATTTTATCCTTTTAGAATGAAAGTCATTTATCATTTATCAATGCATAGAAATATTCAATAAACATTCTTTTAATCAATCAAAAGCCTCTACTTTCAATTAATTAAAACACTCATAAAGTTCATTCTTTTGATTAGTCAAGAGCCCATACATTTAACTAATTAAATACTTATAAAAATCATTTTCTTTAATTAATTAAAAACCCATATTTTTAACTAATTAAATACTTATAAAAAAAAAAAAATTAATCAATTAAAAGCCCATAATTTTGACTAATTAAATACTTATAAAAATCATTTTCTTTAATCAATTTAAACAAAAGGCCTTCTTCATCTAAAATATAAATATTCTTTTTCAAATAATCAATAATATTCATTAAGTTTTTCTTTCTATTATCGAAATCCCTACAAAGCTTATTTAACCTTAAACCAAAAGTCTATAATCCATTCTTTCAACTTCATCCAAAAAGTCTATCCAAATCTCAAGAGGTCTATCTTTCAAATAATCAAAAGGTCTATCTTTTCTCATTTCAAAAGGTCTATCTTTTAAAAATATCGACACCCATACTTCTCAATTCATTCTTTCAATTAAAAGGTCTTTATTTTTAAAAAATTAAATTTATTCTTTATAAGTCTGTCTTCCAAACTTAATAAATCAAACCTATTCTTTGAGATATAAGTCTAATAAATCTATTCTTTTAGATATAAGTCTATCTTCTAAACTTAATAAATCAATTATATTCTTTCATATATAAGTTTATTTTTTTACTTTTACAAGAAGTTTAGACTTGGACGGATGGAGCAGCAAGGAGGAGGAGCGAGAGGTCTAGGGGCATCAAACCCTAGGTGTGGGACTTCAGAGGGCAGATCAGCAGACGCGGGCGGTGGGGGCTCGGCGAGATAGCGAGGCCCCAGGGCGGAGGATGTGGACAAGGAAGTTCTTTTGGAACCGGTCCAAGGGCGTTGGGCGGATGCGGTTGAAGATTTCTACGAGGGGGACCCAGGACTCTATGCGTCGGGATCAAAGGAAGAACCAAGAAGGAGACAAAGAGAAACACAGCAGCTGGAGACCTTCATATCTTAATGCTCTTCGCGGTAAGCAAAAATTATCCGACTCTTGTTTTAATCTAAAATCTGTCAATGGTAGGTTGCACGTCCCGATTCCTTAGCTCGAGCATGTGGCTATGGAGGGCGAACATCTTTGGTGGCTAAATTTATGGGGGTGAGGCCGGACATGGAAGTCATAAGGAGATGGGCCATCCAAAAATGGCAGCCAAGGGCCGGTATGATGATTAAGGCTTTACCCAAGAGTTTTCTTTTGGTGACATTTCAATGTGAACAGGACATGGAAAGGACTCTCCAAGGAGGTCCTTGGTTTTTTGGGAAAAGGGGCTTGTATCCGAAGCGTTGGTCCCCCGATTTCAACCCCCGGACTCGAGTCTTGGATTTGGCTCCTATTTGGGTTAAGATGCCGGGATTACCTCTGCTTCTCGGAACGAACAAATATTGGTTGGGATAGCTACAGAGATTGGAGAACTAATAGCTATTGATCCTGCAACCTTGAGCAAAACAAGACTCCTGTCTGCTCGCATGTGTGTGTTGGCGGACCTGAGTAAAGAGCTCCCTAAATCCATTATTTTGTCGTCTATGTTTGGCCTTCATACTCAGGTATTTGAATATGAAAATATGTCTTTTAAGTGTAGTGTTTGTGGGAAGGTAGGGCACCGGGGTATCCACTTGCATTTCCAAGAACCAGCCCCCACTCCAAAATACTGATCCTCAAACCCGGAATAATATCCCTCCCCCGCTGGATCTCCATTCCTACCCAACCTGGGCCTCAAGGACGTGGAGCTCAAAATCCGAATATCAGAGACCCTGTTCGCCCTATTGTAAGCAAGAGGCAACGTTTTAACCCTCCTCCCAAAAATTCCTATGCCCCAAAACCCTCTCACAGGGGAGCTGGTCCCTTTGATGGGAACCCTCAAGCTCAACCTGCTCCTAAGATGATACAACAAGCCTTAGAGCCAAATAACAAAGGAAATAACCCTATAGATCAACGCCCGGGGAAAGTAAGTTTGATTGGGTGATACGGGAGGCCTATGGAGGCTCGGTGGAAGTGGTCCCATGTACTTGCAGAGGAATTTATGGGAAGAAATTCCAAGGAGATCAACATCCCAGTGGAGAACAGGTTTGATGCATTAAATCATTTGAAGGGAGATCGGATGGACAGCCAAGAAGTGGAATCCGAGGTAGAGGAGACTCAAGAGAAGGATTTAGAGGAGAAAAATCGGAGGAAGGAGCGAGGAAACTAATAATACGAGGCAAGGATACTCGGGGAGGAAGAGGTGAACCACCAAGATCGGTGTAACCCCAAAGCGGGGAAAAAAGAATCTACTAATCAAGAAGCTAAGAGCACGGAATCATCTCCACTGTCAAAAAGACCGGTTAACCCGGAAAGCCGATTGTTACCCCAAATACCAAGACTCGACCTACCCAAGATGGTTACTAGAAGCCAAGTGAATCCTAAGGAACTTCAACCTAGAGCGGATGTATGGGGATATGGTTCGGTAGGAAGAGGGAAACCTAGCAATGCGCTGCCTTAAGGCGAAAAGAAGCGAGCGAGGAGTGGCCGATGGCACTCAAGCGGTATTGCTCTTTGGGGCGAAGGCTCGAGGATCCAAAGCCCATAAATGAAGATTCTTTCATGGAATATTCGTGGGAGTAATCCTGCAAAAATAAGAGCTTTGTATGCTCTTAGACAAGAACACAAACCGGATATGATTTTACTGCAAGAAACTAAAATGGAGGAGAGTAGAGTTATTCCTTTTAAGAATAGGACTTGGCGAGAAGTTGAAGTAGTAGGCCAAGAGGCCATCTGGAACAGCGAGGAGGGTTACTTGGTTATGTGGAACAAAAATGTGATTGATAGTAGAGTGATTCCGATGTCTAGTTGGTTTATTTGTCTCTTATGTGTGGATAAAACCACGCGGGAAGAGTGGATCTTAACGAATGTATATGCTCCGAGTTAGACGAGGGATCGAGAAGGGTTCTTTGGAGTCAACTAGCTGAATTGAGGGAGACGGTCCCCAACTACCCTTGGATTGTGGCGGGGGATTTCAATTGCTACCTTAATCCTGTAGATAAATTGGGGGGCTCTCAAAGAATAACTGCTGATATCTACGAGTTTAGAGATTTTGTTGAGCAACATGAGTTGATGGATGTGGACCTGCGTAGATTCTCCTATACATGGTCTAACAAAAGATTGAAGGAAAACCAAATTCAGATAAGATTAGATAGGTTTCTTCTTTCTCAAGAATGCCTGGAGAGGTTTGGGGACTCTTCATTAATGGCACTCCCAAGAATCGGGTCCGATCACAACCCAATTCTATGGGAAACAGGGGAGGACTCTAAGAAAAGATACATCAGACCCTTTCGATTCGAACTTATGTGGTTCCAACATCGGGATCTCAAGGATCCGGTTGCCCAATGGTGGGACAAAAAGTATAATGGTTCGAAACTGGCCCAAGTGGCATGTAAACTAAGGAATGTGAAGGCTAACATTAGAGAGTGGAACAAAACTTCCTTTGGCAATATTTTTGTTAAAAAGGCGAGAACTAAAAGACAAGATCAATGAACTACAGGGAGAAGTTGAAGTCGGAAGCGACTTACGAGAGGATCCGAGAAACCGGGAGAGGGAGTCATTAGCCGAATACCACACGATGCTAGGATTTGAAGAAACCTTTTGGAGGCGGGAAATCCAGATGCGTTGGTTAAAGGAGGGTGACAGAAATACAAAGTTCTTCCATGTCTCTACTCTTCGCCACGGGAGTACTAACAAAATTAAGGAGATCAAGATGGCCGATGGGTCTAACACCAAAGATATGGAAGACATAAGGAGGGAAGCGGTTGAGTACTTTAAATCGTTGCTAGAAGATGTAAATCCGACTATTGAAGAAGAGGACTCTCTGTTGGCAGCCATTCCACCCCTCGTAACTGATAATCTTAATGGATTCTTACTTAGTCCTTTCACAAAGGAGGAAATCAAGAAGGTCGTTTTTGACATGGATGGTAGCAGCCTCCCCGAGACCGGATGGCTTCCCTGCAGCCTTTCTTCCGAAGTTTTGGGATATCCTAGGCAATGATGTAGTGGAAGCTATAATTGAGGCTCAAAAGGACATGGAAATCCCGGAAGGAGTTAATGCTACTTTTTTAGTCCTCATCCCTAAACTAGTGGGAGCAATGGAATTTTCCGAGTTTCGCCCTATCGGTTTATGTAACACTCGATGAAGATTCTCACAAAAACAATCGCCAATAGGTGAAGGTTATCCTTCCTTTCATCATTGATATGAACCAAGGTGGCTTTGTGAAAGGGCGACAAATATTGGATGGTATCATCACAATTCATGAGGTTATTCATTCAATGGTGACTAGTAAGGTATGTTACTAAAGCTTGATATGAATAAAGCCTACGACCGGGTCTCATGGCGGTTCCTCACCAAGATTTTGGGTAAGTTTGGTTTCTGTCCCCAGTGGATTAAGTTGATTTTTAGTTGTATCTCTACTACAAGATTTTCCGTCATGGTGAATGGGTCACCCTCGGGTTACTTTAAGAGTGAAAGGGGGTTGCGACAAGGAGATCCTTTGTCTCCATACTTGTTTATTATTTTAGCGGAAGCATTGGGTAGGAACATTTCAGCGGCGGTGGCGGATGGTCAATTGGAAGGTTTTAAACCGGCCTCAACAACGAGGGCAGTGTCTCACCAACGGTTTGTGGATGATACAATCATTGTGTCCAAAGCCTCGGTGCCTCAAGCTAGGAAGTTGAAGAGAATTCTAACCAAGTATGAGACAGAAGCAGACGAGTACATAAACTATAAGAAGAGTAGCATCTATTTCTTTAACACGCCTGGTGGGAGGGAGGAAAGAATAGCTAACCTCTTCGGTTGTGGAAAGGAGCTTCTACCAGCAACTTATCTAGGCATGCCTATGTTCGAAGGAAGAATGAAGGCTACTTTGTGGAACTCAGTCATTGACAGGATCTCCAAAAAGTTAGCGAGGGTGGAAGGGCAACCTTCTCAGCTCTATGACGAAAGCCTTATTAGTTCAAACTACTTTACAGAGCATTCCAATTTATTGCATGTCTCTATTTAGAATGCCTGCAAAGGTCCGAGCTACATTGGAGCTAATTCAACGCAACTTCTTGTGGTCAGGTTCAGAGGAGAGAAAGAGAATTTCATTGGTAGCATGGAATCAGGTGTGTGCAAGCAAGGATCAGGGGGGCCTGGGGTTAAAGAGAATGAAAGAATTGAATCAAGCTCTGATTGGCAAACAGGTATGGAGATTTATCAATAATGATCAATTGGGATGGGTAAAACTTCTTAAGGCAAAATATATCAGAAATAATCGGGACTTCCCGAAAGTCGATAATCTTCCTAGAGGATCCTATTTTTGGAATTGTTTGCTCGAATGTCGGGAGGTAGTCAGGAAAGGCATCGGATGGAGAATTGGTAATGGAAGACAAGTGGACTTTTGGAAAGACCCGTGGTTGGAAGAGGCCCCTCTGAAAGATAACTTAGACCTTCAAGTCCTCCAACATAAACTTTCGAAGGAAATGGGAGGAAAAGTAGGGGATTTTATTGCTGTAGCACAAGAAACTTCTTCTTGGAAGAAAATCACAGTTCATAATGCCGTCGAGCAAGAGAAGGTGGCCCTAACCAAACTCAATGATGCTTTAAGGGTGTTCCCGATCATTCCTCGGGGAGGAAGAGACAAGGCGATTTGGGGCAAAACTACAAGTGGGATCTATTCGGTAAAAGCGCCTATAAGTTAATCCACTCAGGATTCAAGGGCTGGACTCCGACTTCTGTTATTTGGTTAAATAATTTAACCCCAAAAATAGCTTTCTTCTTTTGGTTGGCAGTTCAAAATAAGATCCTGACAACAGATAATCTGCAAAGGAGAGGTTTCCAATTCATCAATCGATGTATCTTGTGTGAGAAAGCAATAGAATCAGTAAGTCATATATTTCTAACTTGTGATTTTTCTTGTACAGTCTTCCAAATGATCCTCGTCCAAATTTCATATAGATTGGGTCTCGTCCAAATAGCATGTCCGACTTACGCATACGGTGGGCTTCCCCCTTCGGGCAAAGCTTTTGACTTGGCTCCGGAAGCTCAGCTTACCCCATTTTTTATGGGGGATATGGAATGAGAGAAATAAGAGAGTATTTAAAGGACGTAAGAAAGATCCCGGGTTATGTGGCAATAAAATAATCGAGCTTTGAAAGAAAAGCTGGAAAACTTTCTTCTTCAAAAATGAGACCATGTCTCTAAGGGAAAGGAGGATTTTGCGGACCGGGGAGAGGAACTTCCAGGACCTAGACATTACAACCAACCCACGGGATGGTGTCAAGTGGATACCCCCACACAAAAAGTGGGTTAAGTTTAATTTTGACGGGCAGCTAAAAGGAAATCCGGGGGCTGCTGGAGCAGGAGGAGTTTTGAGAAATGAGGAAGGAAAAGTGGTCCTTGCCTTTGCAGAGCCTTTGGGAACTCAAACAAATCATTTTGCGGAAGCCCGAGCTCGCATGCGAGGCAATGAGAATTGCCGGACTTGAGGGTTATAAGGAAGTTATCTTTGAAGGGGATTCGCTTAATATAATCAAGGCAATTAAGGAGGATAAAGACCCCAGTGGACCATATTGGAGCTTATCCTAGAAGCAAAGATTCATAAATCTCATTTGGTTAATGCCCGAATCCAACACACCTTCGAGAGAAGGGAACCGAAGCGGCGGATCTAATGGCAAATATTGCAGTTTTCGTTGGGGAGATGCAAATTTGGAAGGATAACTTCCCTCAAGAACTATTGGTGTTGGTTGCTAGAGAAGAGCTAAGATCAAACCTGTTAGAGCATCAGGAGATCAGAGGGGCTGATGATGAGTAATCCGACAGATGGAATTAGGCAGAAAAGGCATCCCATTTGCTGGGGCCTGGGAGGTGACAAGTGTACAATCTGACAACCTAGTGTTAGTAAGTGCTAGGTGTTGTTTGGTTTTTGTTTTATCCTGAATAGTCAAGCGACAAGTATAGGATTGTGGACTCTAAGTATGGCTTAATGTGAGTCTTAGAAAGATCCATTTTGTATTTTGATTATACGGGCTTGATGCTAGAACCAGCCCATTTTGACTTTGTAAAAGGTTTGTGGACCTTATAACCACCTCTACCTTATACCAAAAAAAAAATAAGTTTATTTTTTAAACTTAATGAATCAAAACTATTCTTTCATATATAAGTTTATTTTCTAAACGTAATAAATCAAATTTATTTGGTAAGTGGAGCAACGAGCGTGATTCGAAGTAAGTGCAACAGTGAGTATGAGCATGAGCCAGGAGTAAGTGCAACAATAAGTGTGAGAGCACGATCGAGGAGTAAGTGTAGAAACAAGTTTGAGTAAGAGCAACCGAAAGCAAGTGTGAGTGACTGCAACCAAAAGTGAGTGCAAGCGCAAGCTGGGAGTAAGTGTAGCAGACATGGAAGAAGAGTAAAAGGTTCATCCAGAGTGCATCAATGCTTCAAACCCTTACCATGAATGTGTGGAACATTGTTTCCAAAAAAATTTTGAAGCCAAGAAACGATGGGAAAAATAAGAGACAAGAGCAATTGTGAGCCAAGAGGGAGTGCAAGTTGGAAGTGAGCATGAGGTAGGAGAGAGTGCAAACCAAAAGGGAGTGTAAACTAAGAGGAAGTGTAATCCGAAATTAAATCATGGCTAAAGAGTGACAAGTTCATCCAGAGTGCATCAATGCTTAAAACCTTTACCATGAATGTGTGGAATATTATTTCCAAAAAATTGTTGAAGCGAAGGAATGCTAAGAAAAAGAAGAGACACGAGGAATTGTGAGCCAGTAAGGAGTGTAAACCAGGAGAAAGTGTGAGGCAAGAGAGAGTGCAAGCTGGAAGCTAGAGAAAGTGTAAGCAGAGAGGGAGTGCAAACCAAGAGGGAGTGCAAGCCAAGAGCAAGACCCATTAGCTATTGTGGAAGGAAAGTCATTTTTGGAAGCCCTAATGGGAAGTCACGATGCCCTAGCCAAAAATCAAAATGTCCTTGTTCGAAGTATGAAGGTCCAAGCTGGAGATAATGAAAAGAGCGAGTACATGGTAAATTCAATACAGGTAGCAGATGGTACACTAGAAGTAAGTATCAAGGATTAGATGATTGAGCATGATATAATGGTTTTTAAAAGTAGAGGGCTAATATGTAAGTTCCATATATCATGGCCAGGGTTTTTGAAGATTCAAAACTAGATCAAGTGGAAGTGGGGATTGAATTCAAATTATTCCGTGACTTTTCTTCCTAAAGTTTTGCTCCTCATCATATTTTCCAGTTCAGATATTAGGGATAAAATAATGGTTGGTGGTCCATGGTTTATGGGAAGAGATGCACTTTATTTGAGACCATGGAATAGAAGTTTTTCTATTGAGACAAAAACTATTAAGAAGCTTCCGGTGTGGGTTAGGATTTTTGGACTTCCATATCAGCTTATAAATAAATATGTTTTGAAAATATTGGAAATACCCTAGGGAAATTCATCAAGGAAGGACCAAAAACTAAGGAGCCAAAGCATGCTATATATACTCGAATATGTGTTGTTATAGATATTTCAAAACCTTTGCCACAATCCATTAAGATTAAATCTGAATCAAGAGAATGGGATCAACAAGTAGATTATGAAAATATTGCATTTCGTTGCCACAATTATTTTGAGATTGGACACATGGCAAGATTTTGCAAAGTAAAAACTATAAAGAAAGAGAAAAAATTCTAGCCATGAGATAAACTTTAAGATGAAGCAAGGAAATCATTCAATAATAGAAGCTAGATCAGATCAAGGACATTCTACTCCAAAATAAGAGACAAAGAAATCCTATCGACAATATTAATTGGCAAGTTTAGAAGGAATTATAGGTGCAAAAAAAGATGTGGATATAAAACCCAAAACAAAGACAACAAAAAAGTTCAAGTTTATTCAAGGTAAATCATCTTCGTTTTCCTCAAGTAGTATAGAATCCTTTTCAAGTAATAAAAATGAAAGTGGTGAAGATGTTATCCCTTGCACTTTAAGGTTTCAAGAGCAGAATAATATAGAAATGGGGTTGGAGGAAACCTATAACAATTTAGTGTTTTTAGGGTAAAATAAGAAGGTAATTTCTATAAAAGAGCATCCTTGTACTTTAGGGTCTCCAGGGAAATATAAAAAAGAGCATTCTTTTGAGGTTATTCCTTGCATTTCAGGTCCTTCAAAACAAGGTAAACCTAAATATGATAAGTCTTACTATGAGCAGTGTGAGAAGATTGAAGAGATTGATGAAGATAAAAGTATTGATGAGAATGGAAAAATAGAGGAAGACCTAAGAGGTAAAAACAAAGGGAAAAAGAAACACAAAGGGATATTGATATGGAAAAATAAAATCAAATATCACAAGTGTTAACAAGAAGTGGGGCTAAACCCACAAATACAAATAAAAAATAACAATGAAAATAATATCTTGGAATATTAGGGGAATGAATAAGAACCCTAAAAAAGGTATTAAGAAATTGTGAGGTTGTTATAGACAAGATATTTTTGGATATCGAAGCTGGGTAGCAAATATTTGCCATTCGTAGTGTTGAATTTCATCTTGACAGAATTTAAATTTTTGAAGGCAATTGATATAAAAGGAGTTGATTGTGGAAACTTAGCAGTTTGAGGAAGATAAAGAATATATATATATATATATATATATATATATATATATATATATATATATTATTGAGTAAATAATTCTTATACATATACATATCTGCTGTGGGGATTGAACCCGGGTCACATCACCGATAATGCAAGTAGCATCCTTGCCAATAGACTACATCACGCGGATAAAGAATATTTTTGATAGAAGAGTAAATGAAGAATGTCTCCGATAGAATGACAAAGTTGGATATGCTTTAATTAACTTGTTAGAAATGTAATGAGAGCAATGCAATGTTTTGTTTTCGTAATGGGAGTGGCCCCCAATAGAAGCCACACATAAAAATTATCTGCTCATGTAGAGGAGTTGGAGAGCGAGTGGGTAGTTAAAACTCTCCAATTGAAATCGAGAGGCCCCAAGTTCAAATCTCTCCCCTCACATGCTGTGGATATGCTATGTATAGGAGGTTACAAATAAAAAATGAAAAAAATAAAATCTATTCTTTCATATATAAATTTATCTTTCAAACTTAATGAATCAAATCTATTCTTTCAGACATAAAAGTCTATCTTTTAAACTTAATAAATCAAAGCTATTCTTTAGGATATACATTATTCTTTTAAACTTAATGAATCAAATCTATTCTTTCATATATAAGTCTAACAAATCTATTCTTTCATATATATAAGTCTATTTTCTAAACATAATAAATCAAATCTATTCTTTCAAATATAAGTTTATCTTTTAAACTTAATAAATCAAATCTATTCTTTCAAATATAAGTTTATCTTTTAGTAATAAGTCTATCTTTTAAATTTAATGAATCAAATATATTCTTTGAGATATAAATCTATTTTTAAACTTAATAAATCAAATCTATTATTTTAGATATAAGTTTATCTTTTAAACTTAATAAATCAAATCTATTCTTTCATATATAAGTCTATCTTTTAAACTTAATAAATCAAATCTATTCTTTCAGATATAAGTCTATCTTTTAAACTTAATAAATCAAATATATTCCTTCAGATATAAGTCTATCTTTTAAACTTAATAAATCAAATCTATTCTTTCAGATATAAGTCTATCTTTTAAACTTAATAAATCAAATCTATTCTTTCATATATAAGTTTATATTTTAAACTTAATTAATCAAAAAAATTCTTTCAAATAACATAAAGTCCTTTCCATGTATTGAGAAGGACTGTAGCGGCTGAACGCTCGGCTCTGGCGATTTGGCTTTTGGCGGGAAATTTTTTGTGACGGCGTCTGGTGTTGCTCGAGGGACTCTGGCCCGAAGATCTTGCCTAGGGCTTTGGGGGGTTGTTTCTGCTTTCGCTCGAAGGTTCTTTAGTGGTCCGGGAGGGCCCGGTGGGGTCTCCTCCTGTTTCTCCTGCTGGGAGAAAGACCTCATATGCCGAGAAGTTGAAAGATTTTCCCTCGCCTTCCACGGACGGAGCTCAGCGGAATGCTTTTCAATCGATACTCAAGACTGTTGCCAATGGCCCAAATGCTCACCGCGTTAATGGATGCCTCCCACAATCTTCCTCCAGGCCTAAGATTGTAATAGAACCAATGTTGGTCGAAGATACAATCGTCTACCGAGCTAATCACGACTTGATCTCGCAAATTCATGGGCATCCGGCCCACACCGAATTTTCGCATACCCGGGTTCGTCGAACCGGGAGCCACACGGTGAGTACTCTCTATGGCCTATAAGCAATGGGTATTTCATCATAAGTTTCTCTTCTTTAGCGAGATAGAAAGCAGAGCATTTGAATCGAGAAAGAGAAACCATGGACCGACAAGGTTATTTGTCCAACCCTGGAGAGTGGGTTTCGACCCCCGCATCGAACCCACGGTCGTCCCGGTCGCGGATCCGGCTGTATGCTCTCCCGATGGAGTTTTGGGGTGAGCAGGTGTTGGAATTAATAGGTAATTCCCTAGGCAGATTTTTGGGAGTCTCCAAAGATACCATAGAGGGCAATTCTGTTGTCTTTGCTAGAATATGTGTAGAGATGGACATTAGTCAGCCTCTACCAGCTGAGGTGGAACTTGAGCTTGCAGGAGTACCCTGGATCCAGCAGTTAGACTATGAGGCCCTACCTTTCAGGTGCCGAGTATGCCATAAGCATGGACATTTGGCAAGGTTCTGCCCAAACGTAGTGAGCACAAAAACGGAGGCTCCGAGTGGAATGTCAAACCGCCCTAGAGAGGGTAAGTCCAGTCCGATCAATGAACCCTCTAGCAATTCTCCAGGTCCTGATGCTCAGCAGGATGGCTTTGAACAGGTGAAACGAAAGAGAAACAAAAAGAAAAATGGCAAGGAGCAGGTACGACTCAAGCCAAACAATCGGTATGAAATTTTTAAGTCATTAGTGGATCTGGAGGACCAATCTATGGAAGGAGTGGTTGGGAATGGTGAGAATGTCAACACTCCACCTCTTGTTTCTCCTTCCTTCACTCCTGTAGTAGAACAGGTGACTGTGCCAGCTGAGTACCTGCAGTCAGAGAATCCAGGGGCTTTGGTTATACACTCCCCAGCACAGTCGGCTATAAAAGATGTTACCATGGGAAATGCAGATAAAAACAGAGAAAGGCCTGCTTTAGGGATTTCCCAGGTGGAAAAGAGATCAAGAAACAATAACTCTCAAGGAGCGGGAAGAAAATCCAATAAGGAACTACTAACAGCCCAAGGAGATAAGCTAATCAATGGAGGATTGGTGAGGACCATTGATTCTTACTGCTCTCAAGGTTTTCAATGATTATTCAATCTTGGAATATTAGGGGTTTAAACAGGTAGAACCCATCAATCATTGTTCAAAGACTCTTAGAAAACCGTAAAACAAATTTTTTGCTTCTTCAAGAGACCAAAATGTCTTTAGATATTATGAGTAAAATTGCTACTAAAATCTGGCGGGGAGCTGGGTATATGGACGTGGCTGCCCAAGGAGCTTCAGGTGGAATTGTTACCCTTTGGAACCCTCTGGTCTGGACTGCTTTAGAACATGTAGCTTGTAGGGGTGTACTTACTTCTCTCTTCAGAAATAACTTCAATTCTGAGTTGGTCCTTATAACCAACTTTTATGGGGCCCAAGATCTTGATGGCCAGAGGCTCCAATGGGACGCTGTTCACAACATGAGGGCATACGGGGAGTGTTATGACTCGGATTATTGCAGGGGATTTTAATGCAAAATTATCTGTTCGGGACCAAGAAGGTGGCTCCCCTATTTTGGATCCAGGGGATCGGCTTCTGATTGCCCAAGTTCAGGCCTTTAATCTAGTGGACGTTCAAGGCCCTAGTGTTTTTTTCACTTGGACAAACAAGAGAAAGGAGCCACATAGCAGGAAGGTCAAGTTAGATCGCTTTTTGGTCTTGGAGGAGGCTTTTGTTAAATGGACTTTTAAGTTCCAGATTTTGGAGGGCCCTATTTCGGATCATTTTCCCATTTTGCTTGAGGGAGGGACTTCGAGAGGACAGCACCATAGGCCTTTTAAATTTGAGAATTTTTGGTTACAAAAGGAGGACCTTCGACAGAAAATTTCTCATTGGTGGACAGAAGGCCGTCCACCTTTTGGGACAGCAATGTTCAAATTTCATAAACGAGCTTCAATTTGTCAAATTTCAATTGAAACAGTGGAGGAAAGGAAACAAGTCGGATTTCCAGTCCCAAAGGGCCCCCTTGGTGGCTAGATGGGAGGAGGTTCAGAAACTTTTTAGGGAAGGATCAATTACTGAGCAACTCAAATCTGAAGATGACGAACTGCGTAAAGCGGTTGAGGACATTGACAACCAAGAGGAGTTATACTGGAAACAGAGGGCTAGAAATACTTGGTTATTAGAGGGGGACAGAAATACCAAATTTTTTCATCGGTCAGCTTGTGCTAGGAGACAAATGAACAATATGGAAGTTCTCAAAGATGAACAGGGAAATGTCTTCGATACTATTCCCCGGTATGCACTCCCATGCTATCGATTACTTTTCTAAACTTTTTAAGGAAAGTATGCAGCAAGATATTGAGGCTCAGAACGAAGTTCTTAATGTTATTCCTCCTATTATCTCTGAAGAGGACAATCAGACCCTGCTTAGACCCATTGAAAGGGATGAACTGAGAAATGTGGTCTTTGGTATGAGTACTGGAAAATCTCCTGGTCCAGATGGCTTTCCTATTGAATTTTTTCAGGATTTCTGGGATACCTTGGAGGAGGATGTTCTGGCTGTTACTGAGGAATCCAGATCCAATCGAAGAATGCTCAGGGCGATCAATCACACCTTCATTGCTTTAATTCCGAAAGGGGAAGCGGGGACTCATATCTCTGATTTCGGGCCTATTGCTTTATGCAATGTGATTTACAAAATCATCACTAAGATAATGGTCGAGAGGCTTAAACCCCTTCTTCATAGCATCATTTCTCCTGAACAGGGGGGCTTTGTTGAGGGAAGACAAATATTGGATGGGGTGGTTTTGGCCCAGGAGGCCATCCATTCAATGCAAACTTCGGGCAACAAAGGCATGTTCATTAAACTGGATATGTCCAAGGCTTATGACCGGGTGGAGTGGTGCTTCTTGTCGAAAATGCTGGTTGCCTTTGGCTTCTCTCAGGAATGGATTGATTGGGTTATGAGTTGTGTTTCTTCTCCCTCCTTTTCTGTTCTCATTAAGGGCCTTCCCTCGCTTCCTTTCGACGCCTCCCGTGGGCTCCGCCAAGGAGACCCTTGTTCTCCCTATCTCTTCCTTCTCTTGGCTGAAGGTTTGGGCAGACTGTTTTTGAGGAGAAGGCAACAAGGTCTACTTTCTGGTATCAAGGTTGGGGAGGAAACTCCGACTCACTTGCAATTTGTGGATGATACGGGTCCGGTTGGTGCGGCCACTCTTCGGGAAGCTAGAGGAATCGAGAGATACTTCGAATTTCTACCTAAGGGCTTCAAATCAGGTTCTAAATGTCAGGAAGTCCAAAGTGGTCTTTTTCAATCTCGACCAACGGCTTCAGGAGCGCGTTATTGAGATCCTGGGCTTCACAAGGACTTCTCTTCCAATTGTTTACCTGGGCGTTCCCCTTCATTTCAAAAAGTTAAATATTGATATTTGGAAGAACCTGTTAGCAGGCATCAAAGACAAAATGAATCATTGGGCCCATAAATGGCTAAGCTACGGGGGTAGATTAACCTTCCTGAAATCGATTATTCAGGCTTTGCCGATCTATAAATTCTCAATATTGGCTGCCCCTCATACCATCTGGAAAGAGCCGGACAAAATGGCTAGAAGATTTTTATGGGAAGGCGCAAAGGGAAGAAAAAATGGGCCTTGGTTGGGTGGGACAAAGTTACCCAGCCCTAAGGATAAAGGAGGGATGGGCTTGAGAAGTTCTATGCTTAATAACGAGCTTTGGGTGGAAAAGCGTATTGGAGGTGGATTTCTCGACCATCCTCTCTCTTAATGAGAATTCTTTCCGATTAAATATTTGGGGCATGTTCATCCCAATGAGGTGGGTCGCTTTCCCTTGGAAGGTCCTGGTTCCTTAGTGTGGCAGACTCTCAAGCTTGGGTCCCAGATTATCAAAGATCAATTATTCTGGAAAGTGGGGAAAGGAGACAAGGCTCGTTTCTGGACAGACTCTTGGGACCAGCATCCGCCCATTATTGTTATGTTCCTCGAGCTACAACCTATCATGACCGCCTTAGAAGCCCAGGGTTGGATCCTTATTGATAATTATCTTCTTACCAGTCATTTGGGGGGGTATACTTTTAAAAAGTTTAAGCGATGGGAGGAGTGGCCAATTATTGTCTCTCCGGAGTTGGCGCCTATCTCTGCAAAAAATCTTGTCAGAAAGGTTCCTCACGAGGAAGGATGAGGAAGATGAATTAGCCTGGGGCTATGGAAGCCTTGGGGTCTACTCAGTTAAGGCTGGATATGAAGAGATCCTCCCTGAGCCTCCCCCACACTCTTTTCCGGTTCAGCATTGGAGAAGAATTTGGCATTCAAAGGGTTGGCCGAAAGTGAATTTCTTCGCTTGGCAACTTATGCATAATGGCCTTCTCACCTTTGACAATCTCAGACGTAGGGGTTTCAATGGCCCCTCTCAATGTGCTTTATGCCTCCAACATGAGGAAACTGCATACCATTTGTTTTTTGAGTGTCCTTTTACTCATCAGATTTGGGAACGTTGGTTCTCTCAATTTAAACTCCAAGCTAATGGTGTTCTCAACCGTACCAATATTTGGGAAAAATGGAAATGGGGTAGGTTCAATTCCATAGCTCTCCGAACTGGCTGGCAGTTAGGCTTTCTCTTCATTTGGTGGCAAGTTTGGTTGGAGAGAAACGCCTGGATCTTTAGAAACACTTTCTCCTCGATTGACGGCGTTTGGCAGGTCATCTGGAGCAAAGTCACGTAAACCGTTGCTACTTTTGTCAATGAAAAGAATCAGGCTACTCTTGGGCATCCTGAAGAGGGGGTTGAGGGTCATGAGAGGCAAGACAGATCATGCTGGAAACCTCCCCCTGAAGGGTGGATCAAGATCAATACTGATGGGGCTGCAAAAGGCAACCCGGGCAACGCAGGAATTGGTGTTGTTTGTCGGGATCACTCGAGTGCGGTTCTTTACTAGGAATTGCAGGGATTGGGCAGAGCCACGAACAATGAAGCCGAAGCCTTGGCCATTAAGTCAGCGTCTATCTGGGCTGTTAAGCAGGGTTACCGGAGGATAATTCTTGAATCTGATTCTCAAGTCCTGATCGGCGCTCTAGATTGCTTGCAGAATTTCTCTTTAAAAGCCTGGAGACTGCGGATGTTGATATCTCAAATCAAGGAGTTATGGAGGGAGTTAGATGATGTCATCCCTGTGTATGTGAGTAGAAATCTGAACACGGTAGCTGACTTCTTTGCGAAGATGGGTGCTGAGAAAGAGGTAGGTGTTCAAGTGCACGGTGATATGCCTATGATAGATGAAGAGATTCGGAGTGGTCTGGAACGATCCCTGCATCCATGAGCTCAAAAATGACTAAGGTTAGTTTCTGTCGTGATATCGCGACATATTGCGCCGTCGCGACCCTGTTTGGTTTTCTGTCGCGATTTCGCGACATGTTGCTCTGTCGCGACATGTTGCTCTGTCGCGACATGTTGCTCTGTCGCGACCTATCCTGGATAACTGTAGCGATTTCGCTACCCTTTTGGTTGTTGCGGCTTTGGGAGGAAAATTGTAGCGATTTCGCGACATGTTGCGCCGTCGCGGTCGTTGATGAGAAGGTGTCGCGATGTCGCGACCTTTTGGTTGGTTTTGCTGCTGGAGGAAAAGTGTCGCGATATCGCGACGCTTTGAGAAAAATTGCATGAAAGGGAAAAACCGTCGCGATATCGCGACAATTTGTGTGAAAAGCTACTCTAAGGAAAATTCGTCGTGATTTCGTGCCTTTTTTGAGGAAAGGACACAAAGGGGCATACTTGTTGCGATTTTGAGATGTTTTGAGCAAAATTTAGTTAAGGGGAAAAACCGTCGCGATATCGCGACCTTTTTGAGAAAAGCCTCCCAATGGATAACCTGTCGCGATTTCGCGACATGTTTATGGAAAGGAAGCACAGGGGCAAACCTGTAGCGATTTCGCTACAGTTCTGGAGAAAAACTGCTTGCAGGAATAACGTCGCGATTTCGCGACTAGTTTTGGTAATGGGCACCTCGGGGGTGAACATGTCGCGATTTCGCGACACTTTTGCGGATGGGGCGCCCATTGGTTTTCTTGTCGCGATTTCGCTACACTTCCGGCCAAGTGGGGCTCCAAGGAAAAGTCGTCGCGATGTCGCGACACTTTCTCAAAGTTGCTGATCAAAGGGGTCCTCGTCGCGATTTCGCGACAGTTTCGGGGAGCAAGTGCCTTCAGGCTTTCTCATCGCGATTTCGCGACGCTTTTGGCGTTTGGGTGATTTGGTGCTGTGCTGTCGCGATTTCGCGACTTTTTTTGTGTGTTGTGCTTCCGGCACTTTTTGTCGCGATTTCGCGACTGGTTGTTGTGGCGCGGCGGTTGTATGGTTTGGTGTCGCGATTTTGTGACATGTCGCGTTTTCGCGACATGTCGCGTTTTCGCGCCCTTTGTACTTCTGGTCTCTTTGCGCTTGGTTGGGATGCCCTTTCTCCCTCTTGTAACTGTCTTTTGTTTTAATACAAGTTTTTTTCATTTTTTTCAAAAAAAAAACATAAAGTCCTTTCCTTTATTTAAATATATAAGTTTATTCTTGAATTTAATAAATCAAAACTATTCTTTCAGATAATATAAAAAGTAATTTTCTTTATTTAAATATATAAAAAGAGGTTTAATCCACCAAACCGCGATCCAACGCACCAACCATCGATGCACTAGCCCTCGCCAAGTGATACCTTTCATAACCACGTCATTCCATAAGGGTTAGCTCCTCTTTAACAATCATTAAAGCACTCCCATAAGGAGTATGTGATATTTTACCCATGCATGATTTTAAAAAAAATTCATAACCACGTCATTCCATAAAGGGTTAGCTCCTCTTTAACAATCATTAAAGCACTCCCATAAGGAGTATGTGATATTTTACCCATGCATGATTTTAAAAAATGTTTAATCGCCCCAAGTAACCGGGCACACAACTAACAAAAACCAGCCAGTCACAGCATGACACATGATAGGATACAATAATGATTAAATTTACGTACAGGAAACTGCCAAGCCAATAACCCATGTGGATGCCTCTACATGGTGCTAGAGCAACCCCAACTCGATGGTTTCCTTGACCATTGAGTGGTGGTCGGATAATAAAGGGGGAATTCCCCTTATTAATATGGTTAGGCGTCTGTCACTTATCCCATGTGGGATAAAGTGATAGAAGGCCCGAAAGGGTCTTTTCTTGTCCATGTCCTCTTTAGCGTGGCGACACCCCACCGCGACATCGCACCTTGGTGGTGGTGGTGCAAGAAAAATATTTAAACAGTAATCAATTTAATATAGCCTAAGTTCAACATTAGGAATCTTCCCCAAACGATGGTGGAAGATATTTGTGCAACGAACACACAAGCGAAGCAAAAATTATATGAATAAAGCCTAAGGTTAACCTTAGGTAAAACCTAAGGTTAACCTTAGGTAAAAGCCCAAGCAATGGTGGCGAAAGAAATACACACAACAAACAACACTCGGGTGGCCAACCACAGGGCCAAAATAGGGGCACCGAGGATTCACAGGCAGCTAACCGAATTGAAAAGCAAAAAAATCTATTGTAGGGATTAAAAAGGAATCTCAATCACTCGACCCCTTATTGAATTAGTCAAATTAACTGTGGCGACAATAGATTGAAAACAGAGGCGAATCACAAAGGTTGGATATCTTGCAGGGCTTTAAGAGATTTGACATGAAATCTTAATCATTTGATCTCCTCGTTGGATTAGCTAAACTGACTACAACGACACCAAGTTAATCCTAATAATATACATCACTTAAAACAAAGATGTAAAGATAACATAAAGCATTTCATAAACCGTTTCAAGTTTTAAAAACTAAAACATGCTTGTTAACACATAGGGTCAATTATAGTAAAAAATGTTTCATCAAACAATTCAAAAAGCCTAAAGGCATAACATTGAAATATTTAAGAACCAAGTGATGGAAGCAAACTCCAACCTCTGTCTCCTTGCTATGGATTCCTTCTTTAAAGATCTTCTTCCAAACCTCCAAACTTCCCTTCCAGTTTCGTCCTCCCTTTCAGTAATCGAGCCATCCCCCTCTTAGCTCTTGTTAAACCAAACTTATAGTATTTCATTCTACTTTGTCCACCCAAAAGGTCAGAAGAAAGATATTCTTCCTAATATAAAAATTAAAGTTCAACCACCAAATTCATTGGCCACCTATGTAGGGGCAATATGTTTTTTTAATATGTTTTTTTCAAAATATCTCATTTTATTCATTTACAATGATTTTTTTTTAACTTATTATTTCCTTTTGAAATGGCCTACTCATTAATTTGTTTTTGCTTTTCAATAAAGATAAATAGAGGGATTTAAATAAAATCCAAAAGCATAAACCTTTATGGCTTTAATTAGAATTAAATCAAACAATAAACAATACTAATTATTTCTCTACTTTATTAATTTAAAGAAAATACCTTTACTAATATCAATAATTAGCATGGTATTTAGTGGATCAAGGATTAATAGAACCTCTATTTCCATTAACCATTTTTGAAGCAGATTCCTTACCAAATCCATTTACGCATACACACATACGTAAGCAAAATCGAGAAATATAATTTCACCAAAGTAGCAATCACAAGCATTGAAAGCATAACACCAAACAAGTGTTAATCAATTATAAGCAAACAATGCATCAACTAAGGCGGGTCATGATACATGAGGGATACCGTAGCGGTATGTCTTTAGGTTTTTATTTAAGATATTCAAAGGGGCTAAGATTCCTTGTAAAAACATGTGTTTTAATCTTAAAAGTTAATTCGTCCCCGAGTGCTAGGTGGATTGGTAAGTGCTTATCTGGCCAAGCACTTACCAAGAATACACCCATGTTCAAACCTCGAAGACAACCTGTTTGCAAAGGTAGTAGTCTGATATAAATTCTCTTAGTGTGCACTAGACCGATGATGACGGTACGAATCCTGAGCTACCGATGATCCTCTTCATGTTGGGTCAACAATAACAAGGCGGAATAGGTTTGGTGGAAGCAACCCCCGTGGTTTGAACCCTGCACTTGTCAGTTACTAAAAATAGTGTGGTTGTGACCAACTTTCTTATGTAACCAAAAAATTAAAAGTTAATTCAATGACATTAGCTCGACTGGTTAGATTTCTTGATTTTGACAAAGGAGACCAAGATTTGAATCTTGCTAAAATAACTAACTTGCTCTAATACCACTCTATAATGACGATGTAATACAAGTATAATAACCATTTTAATCCCATTTTATTAACTTTTTTATTTAAAAACTAAATTTTTAGTTTGTCTGAGGTTAGTGTGAGAAACCCTTATGACCAAGGCTAGGCATCCCCATCCCAACCATGACCTTTGATAAGGGTGAGATTTGAGCTTATCAATGGGAACCAAACACACAACCATACACACCTACCCCTTACCCACGTCATGGTTTGAACCTTGAACCTCTTTAAAAAGATCCGTTTTAATCTCATTTTAAAAAAATTACATAAACTAAAAGCAATTTATCTAAATTATCTATTAAATATAGTCATAAAGACATTAATAATTAATAATTTTTCTATTCAAAAACTAATTTTTTATTTTGATTAAGGTTAGTGTGAGAAATCTCTACGACCAACACTCAGGGCTAGTCATCACCATCCCAACCATGAACTTTGATAATGATTGAGGTTAGTGTGAGAAACCCCTATGACCAACACTTAGGCTAGGCATCCCCATCCTAATGATGACCTTTGATAAAGTTGAGAGTTTAGCTTATCAATAGGGACCAAACACACAACCATACACCTACCCCCTCACACACCCACATCGTGGTTTGAAACCATGACCTTTGATAATGATTGAGGTTAGTGTGAGAAACCCCTACGACCGACACTTAAGGCTAGGCATCCCCATCCTAACCATGACCTTTGATAAAGGTGAGAGTTGAGCTTATCAATAAGGACCAAACACACAACCATACACCTACCCCATCGCACACCCACATCGTGGTTTGAACCTTGAACCTCTTGAATAAAAACCAAAGCATGAACCATTACACTGTCCCCCTATCTATTTAAAACCTAAATATTAATACTTATTAACTTGAAATAGTTTTTAAATAAATATTTTATATATAACAAGTAAACATCCAGCATAAAAACATTCCATAAGCTTAACCTAATAAAATAATAAGACATGTACACCCCATTCATGATAGTTTAGCTTTCAAATATGTTGAGCAAGGTGCAGCGACAGTATTGTCATTGTTGTCAACACAGTCAGATAGATCGATTGATGCAGTGGACAGGAGTTCAGAGGTTACTCAGAGTATGTACAGTGATGTTAAATGCTTATGAGGATGTTTTTGATGTTTGGGTGAAGTTGTTACAGGTTGTCCAAGAAGACCGAAGTGGCCCATATGCTAAAGAAGCAAAAAAACAAGAAAGAAAAAAGTGTCGCGATATCGCGACATGTTGCATTTTTGCGGCCAAAAGAGAAGCAAAAAAGCAAGAAGAAAAAGTGTCGCGATATCGTGACATGTTGCATTTTCACGGCCAAAAGAGAAGAGAAAATGCAAGGAGAAAAAGTGTCGCGATATCGCGACATGTTGCATTTTCACGGCCAAAGGAAAGAGAAAAAGCAAGGAGGAAAAAGTGTCGCGATATCGCGACATGTTGTATTTTCACGGGCCAAAGAGAAAGAGAAAAAGGGGAGGAAGCAAAGAGAAAAAGTGTCGCGATATCGCGACATGTTGCATTTTCACGGGCCAAAGCAAAGAGAAAATGCAAGGAGGAAAAAGTGTCGCGATATCGTGACATGTTGCATTTTCATGGTCCAAAGCGAAGAGAAAGAGCAAGGAGAAAAAGTGTCGCGATATCGTGACATGTTGCATTTTTGCGGTCCAAAGCGAAGAGAAAGAGCAAGGAGAAAAAGTGTCGCGATATCGCGACATGTAGCATTTTCGCGGTCCAAAGCAAAGAGAAAGAGCAAAGAAAGAAAAAGTGTCACGATATCGCGACATGTCGCATTTTCGCGACTCAAAAAGGGCAAGAGGCAGAGAAAGAAAAAGTGTCGCGATATCGCGACATGTCGCATTTTCGTGACTCAAAAAGGGCAGGAAGGCAGAGAAAGAAAAAGTGTCGTGATATCGCGACATGTCGCATTTTTGCGACTCGAAAAGGGCAAGAAGGCAGAGAAGAAAAAGTGTCACGATATCGCGACATGTCGCATTTTTGTGACTCGAAAAGGGCAGGAAGGTAGAGAAGCAAAAGTGTCACGATATCGCGACATGTCGCATTTTCATGACTCGAAAAGGGCAGGAAGGCAGAGAAACAAAAGTGTCGTGATATCGCGACATGTCGCATTTTCGTGACTCAAAAAGGGTAGGCAGCAGAGTAACAAAAGTGTCACGATATCGCGACATGTCGCATTTTTGTGACTCAAGAAGAGCCTCAAAATAGAAACGAACAGTCATGGAAAAGAAAATGAACAGTCATCGAAGGAGAAAACAAATGCATGCCCATGTGGAGAAAATGAACAGTTGAAGAAGGAGAAAACGAAACAGTCGAAGAAGGAGAAAATGAACAGTCGTCAAAATAAAAACGAAAAGCTTTTTCGAAAACCAAAATGCATGCATGCACAAAGGAGAAAACGAACAGTCATGACCGAGAAGACGAACAGTCATGGTAGGAGAATATGGTGTCAATTCATTGCATGTAACGTGTTTGACGAAATGCCTACTCTATATATACAAAAGGAGTTACATAAAGAAGGCATTACAATTGACAAGTGGCGTATGAGAAATGAAAGGAGTTACAACTGGAGTTACAAAGAGAAAGGATTGTTATAAAAGGAGTGTTGCTTGGAGAATTTGAGTGTGTGGATTTTATCTTGCGAAGAGAGCGAGAGGAGAGCGAGAGGCGCGAGAGGGAGCGAGAGAGGTGTGCGATATGTGAAGCACAAGGAGAGTGCATGGGAGGCGAGCGAGAAGGGTGTGTGTTTTGTGAAGTGTGGTAGATGTTGGGTAAGCAATAGACCAGTCAGGGTCTTGTAAATGTGAAGGCATTTTTATGTCAATCTTCTAGCTTCAAAATCGAAGTCCAAGTTGGTGCTTGGCATCAGGGGTTGGTGCTCCTTCCAGTTGGTGCTGGTAAATCAGGGGTTGGTGCTCCTTTCTGTTGGTGCAGATAAATCAGGGGTTGGTGCTCCTTTCTGTTGGTGCAGATAAATCAGGGGTTGGTGCTCCTTCCAGTTGGTGTTGGTAAATCAGGGGTTGGTGCTCCTTTTTGTTGGTGCAGATAAATCAGGGGTTGGTGCTCCTTTCTATTGGTGCAGATAAATCAGGGGTTGGTGCTCCTTCCAGTTGGTGCTGGTAAATCAGGGGTTGGTGCTCCTTTCTGTTGGTGCAGATAAATCAGGGGTTGGTGCTCCTTCCAGTTGGTGTTGGTAAATCAGGGGTTGGTGCTCCTTTCTATTGGTGCAGATAAATCAGGGGTTGGTGCTCCTTCCAGTTGGTGCTGGTAAATCAGGGGTTGGTGCTCCTTCCAGTGGGTGTTGGTAAATTGATTGTAAAGTTGTTGCTTTGCAAAGGTTGGATTTGGATGGGAGTCCAAACAGTCAATTTTTGAGGAGTAGCCAAATCGGTGAACCTCGGTACATCTTGTGTTGTGTGATGCTCTCTTGTTATATTTGCTTTATTTGGTTTTAAGTTCTCATTGTTTTGGCTTTAAGAGTTGAAGATTTAAGTTTTAAAGAGCTACACTGATTCACCCCCCCTCTCAGTGTCATTGTGAGACTAACAATTGGTATCAGAGCCAGTTTCCCTTGTCAGGCTAAATCAGCTAGGGTTGATCTTGGATTAGTATGCAATGGGTAAGAAGAATAGATCCTCCTCAAATAAGGCATCTCAGTCAGTTTTAGTTCCTGTGGAAGAGAAAATTGAACTAGAAAAGATAGGAGTGAATTCTAAAGTATGTGATGAAAACCTTGAGGTTGAAGTATATCTAGAAGGTGAGTTGATCGCTGCACTTGAAGAGTTGGGTATAGAAAGGAAAAAGAACAAAAGACTGTCCAAGAAGTTGGAAGAATATGGGGATAATATTGAAGATCTCTTCTTACAAATTCATAAAGCCAAGAAAATAGAAGAAGCCTTGAAGTCACACCTGGATGATAAAGGCGATGTATGTAGCAAACGTGAAGAGGAATCTAACAAAGTTATTAATGATCTAAAGCTGCAAGTAGAAGAGTCCAAAAGGATTGAAGAAACTCTCAGGTCACAGATCAATGAGAAAGAGATTGTTTGCTGCAAACAAGAAGAGGAGATTGTTTTATTGAGGAAACAACTAGAAGAGGCCAATACAAATCTCAAATTTGAGAAGAGCACAAAGTTGCTAGATAAAATGATAAGGCAACAAAGAAGCCCCATGTGTAAGCATGGTCTTGGATATGAAGTTGAACAACCTTCATCTTCCAAATATGCAGAGAAGAAGAAGTTCACTGTTGAAGGATCAAAGCAAGAAAAGTTTGAAGTTGAATCTTCAAAAGGAAGAAAATATCAAAAGAGATCTACAGCAAAGCAACCACAACAAAAGAGGTTCTATCACTCTCACTCTATTCATAATAATGCTTTTAATGGCTATTGTTTTAGATGCAACCATTATGGTCACAAGGCAATTTATTGTGGATTGAATAATAGATCAAAGAGTTATCTTGGTAGAAATACATCTATTTTTCAATTGAACACCATGTGCAATGTTTTAAATGTAATGGTCATGGGCACATAGCAAGGTTTTGTCCAAGAACTTTTGTATCTAACCTAAGGCAAGACAATAGATTTCATCAGACATAAATAATGCAACACGAGACAGGGAAGAAATCATGTGCATAAAAGAAAGGAAAATAATCATCCATCAAGGATGCACAAGAGACAACCACCCAAGAGAAATGTTCAAGTTCACGAAAAGGTTCAAAATAGGGATGCGGTTGAAAAACTCAAGCCCAAGTTCAAGAAAGTTTGGAGAAAGAAAGAAGAGAGGAAATCGTGTCTCCTTGGACTGAAGGAGACTACTCCTCTATTGCACTAAGCAACTCCGGGTAGCACATCCTCGGGGGGAGCAATCTTAAAGTTTTATTTTAATGCTCCTATGTTGTTTGGTTATCCGAGGATGAAAGGCAAGTAGTCGGGGGGAGTTGTCGTATAGTTGTCAAAGTGTGTTTGAGTTCATGTAGTTGTTTGTGGAGGTAATAAGAGAGCATTAATTTTCTCTAAAGAAGTAGCCGTTATCAAAGAGATGCCGAGTCAAAGCAAACAGTGGCACTAGCACCCAGTTGGTCAAGAGTGCCAAGTGGCACATGCAAGGCAGAGACGTTGAGAGAATAGCGCCCGGGTGGTGAAGCGCCAAGGAGGACAAGATGCCCATGCACCTAAGAAAGTCTTGCATTATTTGAGAAATGTGAGATATTTCTCGAGGAATCCCTTGATCGCAGCGAGGAGAAATGCTCCCTGGAATCGCGTGAAGAATGTTCGCCTAAGACATTGAGTAGCCCTGACATATGCCCTAGCAAGAAGCAGAATACTGAGTGTTGATGACTACGCACAGATTGAGGTTCCAATGCTAGATGTAACGGTCCACTGTCAATACCTACGCAGGCGATGAAAACATTCATGGCAGCCGTTAGAAACCAGAGACATTGAGCTGCACAACGGATGCGAGGCAAAGTCATCAGTCACGGAGGAGGTGGCGAGTCAAAAGGGAAGAAAATAAGTGGGGGGGTGTTGGGGGGGGGGGGTTTTTTGTGGGGGGGGGGATTTTGGGGGGGGGGGAGTTGCGTGTTGATCAAGCTATACTAAATAAGTAAAAGCAAGGTACAACAGGAATTATAATATGATGAGAAGAGATTAGAGTGCTTATCCAAGAAGACTTTATGACAGAAAGAGTACCAGTGGAGGTGCATTCTATCTTGGAGACAGAGTTGGTCACGTGGCACAGTAAGAAACAAGAGTCGGTCTCCTTATCCACAGTAAAGGCAAAATATATTACAACGACAGTGCGTTGTACGTAGGTATTATGGATGAAACAAACCCTGAAAGATCTTGGTATTAACTTCAGTGAGCCAATTTTAGTTAAGTGTGATAACACCAGTGCCATTAACATCTCAAAGAATCCAGTTATGCATTCTCGCACAAAACATATTGCTATCCGGTATCACTTTTTGAAGGAGAAAGTTGCGGAAGGTGAGGTTAAGTTGGATTTTGTTCCAACAACAGAGCAAGTAGCGGATATCTTCACAAAATAGTTGCCCAAGGAAGTCTTTGAGTACCTTCGAAATAAATTGGGAGTGGTCACGCTTCCCAAGAATTGACTAGCTATCGGGACCACATTCTCAGGGGGAGCATTTGTGTATTTGTTTATCTTTTTGCTCATGTTTGTGATTTTTGCTAAGTGTAATAATTTTTGCTTGAGAATGTTGTGCATGGACTCAGGGGGAGTTTACAGTAGCCCTTTGGTATTGTTGTCAAAGGGGGAGAAGAGTTACAGGAAATTGCATGTGACACGTGTTGCCAACAATTCCAAAGGGGGAGATTGTTGAGCAAGGTGCAGCGATAGTATTGTCATTGTTGTCAACACGGTCAGATAGATCGGTTGATGCAGTGGACAAGAAAATGCAAGGAGAAAAAGTGTCGCGATATCGCGACTTGTTGCATTTTCATGGCCAAAGGAAAGAGAAAAAGCAAGGAGAAAAAGTGTCACGATATCGCGACATGTTGTATTTTCGCGGGCCAAGGAAAGAGAAAAAGCAAAGAGAAAAAAGTGTCGCGATATCGCGACATGTTGCATTTTCGCGGTCCAAAGCAAAGAGAAAATGCAAGGAGGAAAAAGTGTCGCGATATCGTGACATGTTGCATTTTTGCGGTCCAAAGCGAAGAGAAAGAGCAAGGAGAAAAAGTGTCGCGATATCGCGACATGTTGCATTTTCGCGGTCCAAAGCGAAGAGAAAGAGCAAGGAGAAAAAGTGTCGCGATATCGCGACATGTTGCATTTTCGCGGTCCAAAGCGAAGAGAAAGAGCAAAGAAAAAAAGTGTCGCGATATCGCGACATGTCGCATTTTCGCGACTCAAAAAGGGTATGCAGGCAGAGAAAGAAAAAGTGTCGCGATATCGCGACATGTCGCATTTTCTGACTAAAAAATGGTAGGCGAGCGAGAGAAGAAAAAGTGTCGCGATATCGTGACATGTCGCATTTTCGTGACTCAAAAAGGACAGGAAGGCAGAGAAGCAAAAGTGTCGCGATATCGTGACATGTCGCATTTTTGCGACTCGAAAAGGGTAGGAAGGCAGAGAAGCAAAAGTGTCGCGATATCGTGACATGTCGCATTTTCGTGACTCGAAAAGGGCAGGAAGGCAGAGAAACAAAAGTGTCGCGATATCGTGACATGTCGCATTTTCGTGACTCAAAAAGGGAGGAGGCAGAGTAACAAAAGTGTCGCGATATCGCGACATGTCGCATTTTTGTGACTCAAGAAGAGCCTCAAAATAGAAACGAACAGTCATGGAAAAGAAAACGAACAGTCATCGAAGGAGAAAACAAATGCATGCCCATGTGGAGAAAACGAACAGTCGAAGAAGGAGAAAATGAACAGTCGTCAAAATAGAAACGAAAAGCTTTTTCGAAAACCAAAACGCATGCATGCACAAAGGAGAAAATGAACAGTCATGACCGAGAAGACGAACAGTCATGGTAGGAGAATATGGTGTCAATTCATTGCATGTAACGTGTTTGACGAAATGCCTACTCTATATATACAAAAGGAGTTACATAAAGAAGGCGTTACAATTGACAAGTGGCGTATGAGAAATGAAAGGAGTTACAACTGGAGTTACAAAGAGAAAGGATTGTTATAAAAGGAGTGTTGCTTGGAGAATTTAAGTGCGTGGATTTTATCTTGCGAAGAGAGCGAGAGGCACGCGAGAGGCGAGCGAGAGAGGTGTGCGATATGTGAAGCACGAGGAGAGTGCGCGGGAGGCGAGCGAGAAGGGTGTGTGTTTTGTGAAGTGTGGTAGACGTTGGGTAAGCAATAGACCAGTCAGGGTCTTGTAAATGTGAAGGCATTTTTATGTCAATCTTCTAGCTTCAAAATCGAAGTCCAAGTTGGTGCTTGGCATCAGGGGTTGGTGCTCCTTCCAGTTGGTGCTCCTTTTTGTTGGTGCAGATAAATCAGGGATTGGTGCTCCTTTCTATTGGTGCAGATAAATTAGGGGTTGGTGCTCCTTCCTGTTGGTGCTAGTAAATTAGGGGTTGGTGCTCCTTTCTATTGGTGCAGATAAATCGGGGGTTGGTGCTCCTTTCTATTGGTGCGGATAAATCAGGGGTTGGTGCTCCTTCCTAGTTGGTGCTTGGTAAATCAGGGGTTGGTGCTCCTTTCTGTTGGTGCAGATAAATCGGGGGTTGGTGCTCCTTCTAGTTGGTGTTGGTGCGGATAAATCGGGGGTTGGTGCTCCTTCCGGTTGGTTTTGTGTAAATCGAGGGTTGGTGCTCCTTCCGGTGGGTGTTGGTAAATTGATTGTAAAGTTGTTGCTTTGCAAAGGTTGGATTTGGATGGGAGTCCAAACAGTCAATTTTTGAGGAGTAGCCAAATCGGTGAACCTCGGTACATCTTGTGTTGTGTGATGCTCTCTTGTTATATTTGCTTTATTTGGTTTTAAGTTCTCATTGTTTCGGCTTTAAGAGTTGAAGATTTAAGTTTTAAAGAGCTACACTGATTCACCCCCCCTCTCAGTGTCATTGTGAGACTAACAAAATATTTATACATTATATAAAAAATATAGTGGTATGTCTTTGGGTTTTCATCATGCCATCAAGTTTAAACCTTTGTATAGGGCATTGGGAGATTGAGACTCCTTTCAAAAACATGTGCTTTATCTTAAAATTTTTAAACCATCAAGTTCTTGCGAATGGACTGTCCCAATTTAATTAAGGTCCCCCAAGTAAAAGAATAAAAAAAAAATTACTTAATTAAATTAAATTTTAATTTTTTAATTTTTTTGATTTGGTTATTGTGAGAACCCCATATGACCGACATATAAGGTTGAGCCGTCTCCTTCCAACCATGACCCCTCAACTTTCTCCAAGTAAAAGATTAAAAAAACAAAAAAAAAAATTACTTAATCAAATTTAATTTAATTTTTTTATTTTTTTTTATTTGGTTATTGTGAGAAATCCCATATGACCGACGTACAAGGTTGAGTAGTCTCCTTCCAATTATGACCCCTCTTAAAGTTGAGAGCTATACTTATCAATAGGAAATTTAACACAAAGCCACCACACACCCACCCCCTCACACACTCATCCATGTCGCGGTTTGAACCTTGAACCTCCCAAAAAATAACCAATACCGAAAACGTTGCATTGCACCCCATGTACTATTTTTTTTTTTTTTTTGAATTTACATAGTGGAATTGGTAGCCGCCATGAATCCGGGCAGTTTGTCCAGCTTTTTATGGCCGCCACAGTATTTTGCGCTATCCGTCCCAAAAGCCGCCACATAGATCTTCGCACAATCTGCACCTATAACCACCATGCCAGAATCATTTTAAACCTTTTACGCCGCTGAAAGCGCCAGGAAATGGACAAACGTTCAGTCCGACAAAACCCGAGATTTGAACCTTAGACCTCCGCCCCTTATGGAGTTTGGATGAACCAATTGGTCTACACCTCAGACCTTCCATGTACTAATTTTAATTTTAAATATTTTTAATTAAAATGTATGTATATACATATTACATGAGATATGAAATTATAAAATATATTATCAATAGGAGACTCAAACCCTTATCTATTTAAAACTTCTTATTAATCACTTCCTTAAAGATTCAAACCTAATAATCTTAACTAAGTTAAGTAAAAAGAAAAATATTTTCTTAACTTACTTTGGTTTTTGTTTTTTTTATTTGTGGAAAACATCCCAAAAAGGATGCCACTCTCGGATAAGACCCAAAGAAGCAAAGGTATCCTTAAGTTTTTGTTCTTGTCAGCACATTCAATAGTATTTTGTTGGAAAAAAGTCCTTATCTCTTTACCTTAAGAGATGTGGCCCAACTATATGACCACTTCCTATTAAATATATATATAATTTTTAAAACAATAGCTTTCAATCCATAAAAACATTAAAAATAATTAATTTCAATAAATAACAAAAAAAAATTAATAAATTTTAATAAATTATTTCATAATTGAAATTTTGTTGAACCTTTCTGTCTAACTAACCAAAAAATATATATCTAGAAGACCTTAAGAGATGTAAAATAGGTTTACCGTGCTGACTTTTGTTTCCCGAGAACACTACGGAGAGTTCACATTGGCTGAATTCAGCCAATAACTCATCAAAGCGCGTGAGTGTGTCCCCACAGAAACCGGCCCTTCCTGCATTGACGCCTTCAAATAATATAATTTCTTCTTCGTTGCAATTACCCATGGACTCCATATCTTCCTCTCGTCTAATTCCTCAATTCCTGCCTCCCGATGCCTACAAATAACAGCATTAACACACTAAATATTCGCTTTGCTGTTTGCTATTTTGGCTGGATCCGGATTCAAACCCGAGACCACTGAAATGGAAGGGAGGTCTGCGACGAAGGGGGCAACATTTTCACAGCTCAGATCTGCAAATTGTCGCCAAATTTGACATCAGGGAAAAGAAAAATTTCCGTGCTGAGACTTTTCTCTGGTGAGTTCGGATTTCGATCTTTGGTCATTGTTTGGATAAATTAAGTCGTTCATTAGATTTTTCTCGACATGCAGTAGGGTAAGCGAATTAAAGGAATTTCTCTGGAGAATTCAGCTAAAAATCTCGTGGTTCGGGTTTGTTTTATGAAAATTATGGTTAAAAATAAGCTGTGGTTCGTTAGCTCTGAGATTGGTTTTAGCGTAGATCGACAGAAAGCCCTTGCAATGGATTATTTTCCCCGGGGGATGAGTTTAAAGTAGGATATTATTACCTGGGTTGCCGTTTGTTGCTCCAGATTTGACTTAGAATTTATCTTGTTTTGCAGTCATAACAATGCGTGGATTTCGTTGTTTTAGGGGGATTTGCTATAAAGATATGCGCCGTTTCGTTGTTATACCAGGATTTAGTGTAACAGTATCTGGGGTTTCGTTAGTTTACCCGAATTTATTGTTGTAGTATGGGGGTTGCGTTTTTTAAATCGGGTCTTAGCAGTGTGGGGTTGGAATTTTCTTTATGAGATATAGTCTAATGTTTATTTGGGTTTCATTTTCCCCGATTTAGTACAACATAATAAAACATGGCATGGGGTCACATAACTCTGTTGTTATGGTTTGCTTTGACTTGACGTAGCAAATTGTGGGATGAAGGGCTTTAGGAGTGGAAGGACATCAGGCGTGGATCTGATTGGCTGGCTGACTTCGAGCCGATTCAAATAAGCGAATCGGACTGCTCTGGTATGGAAAATTAGGGGGCTTGAATTTAGGTGCCTTCTTTTTTTTTTTCCTTCTTTTTGGGATCCAAACGGTCCCATCCGTATATATTGGGATTACAATAGCCTGTATGTATCGTTTTGTAGGATTTAAATTTGAGTTTCCGAAAGTTAATAATTGAACTGATTGAATTCAGTGTCTTTTATTTTGTGGTGTGTTATTTAGGTCTGTAACTGTGTCACCTTTGAGCAAAATGGGTTGACTTGTTTTCAAATTGAAAGAACAATCCTGCCTTATTTGATGTAAAGAAAACTCTCGTATCATGCGTGTAGAGGTGAGACTGTTGAGCTCTAATTGTTAACAGTGCTGGGATGATTCCTTCCCAAATTACGAGTAATTCCAAGGTCACCGGTATCGCTTACCTCCGGCAATAGACGAGTATTGCCCACCGCGGAATGTCTTTACAAAGAATTACCTTATATGCGGGGGTTAGTGTTCAAGACCTGAGCCTCACTACTTTAAAACCAAAAAACCTTTTCTTTTGATCTTCTTGCTGTCATATCGCCTAGGAATTGCGTATATAATTTTTGGGATAGATGAAGTGACAGGTTCAAAAAAGCCTGTTACCCATAGGCTAAGTTATGAGGTTCACACTCGAGTTTGACGAGTAAAAAGAAAAAAAAAAACTCATTGAAAAATTTTCAGCTGTAAAATTTGTCATGATATTTGAAAAAGGGAATAAATTGTTTTATCAATGTGAATATTTAAAATGAACACAAATATATACAGGGAATTTCACCTTTGTATTATAGACTTGCAAATAGCTCTATGAATGACTTGCTGCCCTAAAATCATTTTGCCCTCCTGTCTTTTAATATTTTCTCTAGTTTTTAACATTTACTTTCTATAGATGTAGAATGTAATAAGTAGATGGTGGAATGAAAGATGGAAATGGGAAAAGTTTTTGGTGTATATATAAATGATTTTCATCTACTGTTTTTTGTTCAAATTTGTTTGCCAAAGGTGGAAAAGAGCAAAAATTGGACATTTTAATAAAATTTGCTAATTTTGTGACACACTGGCCATATGCGTGAGCACAAGTTTCACAACAGCCAGCTATCCATTACATGTTACCACAAGTTTTGGGGAGTGGACAAGGATGGGTACAGGGTATGTGGACACGGCAGGCCAAAATTCAGGGAACATTGGAGGTAGCAAATAATTTTAAAATATAAAATAATGAAATTCATTTATTCAATGGCCCAGTTGTAAATAGATCAAGATTCAGTTACAGACCACTTGCTGGTCCTCCTCTTTTTTTAATTTGATAGGTAAATTGTAATAATCACCTGAAATATTTGCAATGCATAGTCTGTCCTAGAACTTCTGTATGCTTAGAAGCAACATTGAGGGGGTTTCTATCATACTAAATTTGACTGGGACTTGCACTCGGCCTCGGGTAGCATGCACGCTGCAGCTTGAACTTGGGCCATCAATCATGGCACTTGCTTCATTTTGTTTGAACATTTGCCCCAATGTGCCAGAGATGAAGGTCCTGAGTTACTCAACCTTTAGCATAGTTTGCACTGTTTTCAATTTGTAAACTTGCACTTGGATATCTGATGAATCCTTAGATGGAGATTGTCAACACTGAAAGACTAGCAAGGGCTGGCAGGTTCATAAATGAATGTAATTGTGTTTTGAAATTGCAACATGTTGGTTAATGACACCCCATTTCCCTCCTAAATGTGGATCTTTTTGCAGTAGATTCTACTTGAATGGCTGAGACTGAGTTTCTGATGTGGCTTAAACCTGGAAGCTCTGTATTGGACAGCTGAATTAGGGCAATTTGAAGGTCGTATGTTCAAAGTACTATGAAACTAGATGTGGACATGTACTTGATGGCTGGTTATAGTTGTAGTGATAAATCAATTATTGCAATGATATATTGTACAAATTTATTGGCTTGAAATGAAGAGCAATCAGCTGTGTGTACTCAATGTTTTGTGCAAAATGACATGTTGCTTTGATTTGTGAATGATGAGGCATCCTATCGCCATATCTTCAGCCTTGGACACACTGCTAGATGGACATTACTGAGGGCCATAGTATGAGACAGTACACCAAAAGAGAAGTGTTAAGGTGATGCAGAATCCTGACAGTTGTTTTGTTTTTAATTTGGGGATGTTGCATTAGCATACATCTTCATGTATTGGTATTGAGATGTAAGAGGTTCTGGTTCAAAAGAGTTTGCTGATTTTTTTTTTGGCTTATATGTAAGTCAAATAAAGAAGATAAAAATAAAAAATGATAAGCACTGCCTTTAGTGACTTCTAGCTAAAACCATTACTCTAGCCAAAAGCAGATCCAAGAAACTTAAGTTTTGCTTGGTTTGTCAGAAATAGATTGTTTTCGCTCATGGTGAAAGTAAAGAAAGTGTGGTTCCTGAATTTTGATTAGCTTTGTCATTTACTAGAAAAGTGTGAAAGACATTCCATAGATCAAGGGTGCACCTCAGGTGGGGTAATTCTTTTGACAGGCTGTTCTCCATGATGTATAGAAATGAGGGAGTTGTGGCGTCCAGAGAGATTAGGGATAAATTTGAAAATTTCTATGAAACACCGTATAGGCATGGAAAGAGACTTAGAGGAAAACAAAATTTCTATGTTGAAATGCGTTTATAAAGGTTTCAAATTTGTTGACAAAGATGAAGAAGTAAGCAGAAATGTTGATGCTTTGGGAAGCCCAAATATTTTTGAAAAAGGTCAAAAAATCAAAGCATTGTCGGGAATTCACAATATTTTCCAGAAATGAACATATGCACTTATCCACTCAAATCTTATACAGAAAGTGTAAAAGAATGAAAGAAAGAAAGAAAAGAGACACAGAGATTGGGGGGCACCATAAATAATACCTGTATTTTCCGTGGATAAGATTCACAACACTCCGATGATCAAATGAGGAGTGGTGGAGGGTATTTATACTAATACCAAATCCCCAAATACATAAATGAACTTAACCTTAAGCCGACATAACAAGAAAGGCTTTAAGGTTAATTACAAGTTTATAAGGTGGGTTTAACCATAACAAGGTTAACTGCGGCCCATAGGATGCATAATAAAATATTACAATAAATTCAATACATTGTACAATGAGTGCCCTTAGGCCTATTCAATATTACATTACAATTTCAACAAGCACATATGTGGAAGGATTACGCAGAGGCAAAGATATGGCCTAAGGAAGAAATGTGGAAACACATATGTACTGATCACTTCTTTTTGAGGACCAAGCACTTAAGGAGGAAGGGCTTGTGAAGTCTTTATATATCCTAAGAAAGTGTAAATGGTTTGTAACTGAGTAATATAGCAAGTGTAAGTATTTAAAAGTCAATTTCTGGAAAATAAAACCTGTATGAAGGTACAAGTGGATTAGGTAATAATAGGGTTAAGTGGGGATTGAAAACATCTCAATTACACAATAAGAATAGCTAAAAGGCACGATTGTGTCAAAATGTTGCTAAAATTGGTTGAAGGTGCCTTCGAAGTCCAATTTCATAGTTTTCAAAATGGTAGAGTTCTTTCTTATCCATACACAAACTTGTGCAACCTGCGAGCATAATGAACTGCCATTCTGAATTATATCAGTGCAATGTTCTTTCCTCCCTCTAATTTAATGAGGCTTTTTCACATCACTTTTTAATATCAAATCATACATTCCATTTAAGTGGATTCTTAGGCTAATGTTTTGGCCTAACTCCACTGTATTGTTTTGAGCATTCTGACCAATTTAGCTACCTTTTGTAATTGTCGTTGTGGGCAAAAATTTCCCTGCCACTTTCACCAGGATTCAAGGTATTCACCCTTCTTTGCATATAATAGTTCTTTATTTTAACTTATTATCTGATTAAAGAATGAATCCATATTCTGATAGTATAGAATAGATCATATCTCGTCAAATCGCTTAGCAGCCCTTGAGATTTTTCATGGGAAATCTCTTTGCCTTAGGTCTTACAAAGCCTTATGTTTCTTCATCACTATTATTATTGGTTTGGTCTCCAATGATATTTAGTATTAAAGCTTCTTCATTCCTATCATTTTTAAACCTCCAAGGTTCCCTATCATCTCTTGGACACAAGGATTATCCTATGTTCATTTTTTTCCTACTTTAAAGTTGATTCTTCTATGCTCCTTTATAAGTACTTCTTCATCTATTGTGTTTCCTACATTCCTTTAGAAGCGCCATTAAAGGAGGAGGGCACTTTTTCCACCAAGAGTGGAAGTCCTGAATTCTTCCTCTTTGTAACAAGTTTTCCCATTCTATGTTGTCATTTTTCCTTGCATTATAATTCCATTCCTGCTTTTCTATAGACCTTTGTATTAATGGTTTTGAAGAATAAAAACATGATATTTCTTACTATTCAGTTTTTGCCGATAAACAAGAGATTCTCATTTTTCTTTGTGTCTCTGAGTTTTAGACAGGTTGAGGGAGGGGGTGGTTAGCTGCTGATGTTCACCACAAGATTAAGATCGAGTTAGGCTTAGTATGTCTCGTCAATGGGGTCTAATATGCCAGAGAAGGTATGACAGGACGCTGTAGCCTAATAGTTCTCTTAACCGTTATATAATATAAATACAACTAAGAAGAACCTGTTTCATGTGTTTTTATCTGAATTCAACCTGTGAAGTCTGGTTACCCATTGTTTGCAATCTGTGCACACCCTTACATGAGAACTACCACTTACTGTATATTCTGCTTCAGATTCAGGTTTGGAACTTTTCCCTATTATTTTATGAATTATTATCGGATGCCAACTCTGACGCATGGCTCGTTTCCCTAGTTTGGAGAATCAAGCTTTAAGAACTTTTCGGGATCTTAGAAAATGTGTTTGAGCTAGTTTCTTTGTAAGATAACATAGGATGTTAGGGGCAGTTTCTCTCCTATCAATTAACGATTTATCAGTCTCTGCCAAATTGACTGTTCCTTAGAGCTCTGCCTTCCCTATAAACGTATATAGCTGAAGACTTATAATGTACTATTGGTCCTTGTTATGTTTGGAAAGTAAATCAAAATTATGGGTGTTTTCCTTGTTCACAATGCTGTAAGTACTTTGAAGGTATAAAATGTAATTTTGTTATTAATTGCGACTTTTGGAAAGGCTTCCCGATTTTGTCTTTTGAGTTGGAGTACGGGGTATACCAAAAGAACCGTTCTTCTGAGTGGACGCTGTCTTGCAAAATTTCACCTAGCTTTTGTAGTGTTCATTGTATATGATAAAGATAATTTGTATTTTTAATTTGTGTGGTCCCATAATCCAATAATGCTTTTTCTATGTGAGTCAACAAGGGAGTGTTGTATGCATTTGTTAATAGGATATCTCTTAAAGGAGACTTCCTGAATTCAAGAAGATATTAGAAAAGATTTGTAACCTGAATGCGCCCCTGCAGCTCTTTGACAATGTTGAACCAATTCTTTGTTCAATGTAAATATATGATGTTCTACATGGGTAAGGATGCCACATAGTTAGCCAAGATTGAAATTCCGCAATCTTGATAAATCTGCAAAGAACCTCAATGCTTAGCGCACGGTATCCAAATCAATAAGCTGATTGGTTTTTATTAATGTTCAATGACATAGAATGAGTCATGTACTTAGAATTGTACCATGTTACTTTCTTTGTTAATACTTTGTAGAAAGCTGTTGCTGTGTATATACGTAAAGTGAAACAAATGTTGCTTTCTTATCCTATGACACTGGTTGAATTTCCATTGATAATTGAGGAAATTAGTTCAAACATGTTTTATCTGACAAAGGGACGCTGACTTGGATTGATTGGATTATTTGATGCAGTTGCATTATTTGTATTATCTGGTGCAGTTCATTCAAAGCAGTGCATAAGTTCCATTGTTGAGAAAGGTAGGTAACATGGGTCATGAACGTATCATGTCACCGCATAGGAGAACACAACCTCCAGTATCTCCTTTGTCAGGTTCATTTCGAAAACAATTTCAATCACGAGAAGATCTGGATGGATGGATGGCATTGTTCAGGCGGCACCAGTTTCTCTTAACTGCACTTGGAATTTTGACATTCTTGTGTACCATCTATCTGTACTTTGCTATAACTTTGGGGGCTTCGGAATCATGTTCTGGACTAAGTGGAAAACAGAAAGCATTGTGCCATTTGGAACAGGTGAAAACTAGCATGCCTCACAATGGAAAATTGAGATTTTTTTGACAGAGTAGATATTCTGAACAATTTCCTATTTTCTTGATTCTATCCTTGGCATTTATATCCTTCTCCCTTGGGTGAAGTCAAAATAGCTTGAGGACCTTGTATCAATGAAGAATTTTTATCCTTTCTCTAGTATTTGTCTATTCATTTTTCATTGTTTTTTTAAAACAGGATTTAATCATCCCAACTTTGATTCTTTTTGAGAGATGAGGCAAAAAAAAATTATTTATTTTTTTAAAATTGCAAAATTCTTCATAAATATATCTTATATGATTTATGTTTGAAATAAGTATATATGTTGTCATCTGTCATGGGATATTATTTCTGTTTATCCTTATTGCAAGTGAACTGCCAAAGATCCATGCTTTTGGCTCACACCAGAAAAGCTGTATGATTAAAATATTTTCAGATGCTGACCTTAACGATTACAAAAGCAGCTGCAATCAGTCAATGTACAGTATGGGTCTTCATGCCTTCTTGCATGAGTTTCCAGCAATTTGGGTTAAACCTCATAAGACCCAAGATTGACTTGAAATAGGTTGCATAAGAGGAATACTCTTTTCAAGTCGGTTTTGAAGCAAAACTTCTGGAGATCTTAAACGTAGATGCCGTTTATTCCAGAAATAACATGGACAAACTTAACACTAAATCTACAAAATCTTTAGACTTCTTTATTAATGTAATTCTCTGTTTTTCATAGCAATGCCTTGTGATGTGACAGATACTGCCAAGATTTCTTGCCTTGTAATCCATAATCGCAGATGAACTCCTCACCGAGAGGTCATGACAGCCTACTCTACATGTAACTAATTTGCCATGAGGGAGTAGTCAAAGTCTTCTATAAGGAGAAACAATCATTTTACTTCCTAAAACTTACAATCCTGTTTTGGCTTATAAGCCACATGGGAAGGGAGCGTCCATTCCATCGATACACAGATGAGACTTGCATCCTACCTTGTTGATGAGGGGGGTGGTACCGATAAGAGGGACATTAACATGACTGTGTTAAGATACAGTGTATGCAATGGGGGCTTGAATCATGTTGTAATTATTCTTACCATGTGAGTATGGTCCACTGGGCACTTTTAATTTTATGTTAACAATACATAATTGATTATATTTAATGTTTTTACACTAGTAGTCCTTGATAGCTCTGAGTACTTAAACACTAGTCCCACTTAAGAGATTTTTCAATTGCTTGTTTTCATTTGGTGTTGAGATTTTGAATGAACTGTGCATGTAATTTGTTGATGAAAATTCAAATCACTATTGTTGTTTCCCAATACTTTTTTCTAAAATCTAATACACAATAAAGGTTTGTCACCAACAACAGAAGATAGACATAATATAAAAGCATGTACTAAAATCAACTTTCTAAAGACCTTGTAAATTACGTTTTTATGTCAAATTATTGTTGCGCAAGCAAGTATTCCGTAGTCCACTAAATTTCATCTGAAATTTAATAAAATTAACATCAGATACTTTTGGAATTTAAAATTGAAGATAAAAAATTCCTTTACCTTTTAGTAAAGGATCTCTTAGTAACTTTCAACTAATTTCGAAAATATTACCAAAGTTTAGAAAAATGTCAGTATCTTCAGCCAGCTTTATTGGCATTTATATATTGTACTCAATTTTTTATACTTTACCGTTAGTTATTCTGCTTTACAAGGATCCAAGATGAGTTAATAAATAACTGGGTCTTAGACTTTGAAATGATTCCTTTGTAGTCTATTTTTTGAGTAATACTTCTTATACACATTCGTTGTGGGGATTGAACCGAGGTGATGATGTAGGGATTGAACTCAGGTCATATCACCGATAATGCAAGTGGTGTCCTTACTTTTGTAATCCATTTTAAAAAGGGATGCAATTATTTAAACAAATGAAAAATATAATGCCGTCCTAGACACCACAGTAGATATTGTTGATTGATACCGAGGCAAAAGTTCTCCATTGAAGTGGGTGATATTAAGGGCTATATTTATGTGAATCTTTGAAGTATGATATGATATTATTGATGATATTTAGAGCATGTGTAAGTGCTGCGTTTATGAGTAGAAAAATTAAACAAAGAATACACCATTTGTTATAAAGGTTTTATACTTGGGTATAACCTCTTGGAATATCTATGGTTATGATTATTCTGAGAGAGGTTTGAAAGAGTTGGGCTGAATATTGAAGTGTGGGGTTAGTATTCAAAAAGTCAAAATGAGTTTTATGTGTTTAGAAGTATGGAGCTTGATAGAGTTGTTTGGTCAAGAAAGCAAAAATTGAATTACGAATGTTTTAATAGGGAGATCCTAAGATGCATTTGAAAAGATTTTTTTTTTTCGGTTACATAGGAGAGTTGGTCACAACCACACTATTTTTAGTAACTGACAAGTGCAGGGTTCAAACCACAGGGGCTGCATCCACCAAACCTATTCCACCTCGTTGTTTTATAGTCCGACGTGAAATGGACCACCAGGTGCTTGGGATTTGTACCGTCGTAATCAATCTCGTGTGCACTTAGAGGATTCAAATCAGACTACTACCTTTGCAACAGGCTTTTGCCAATGTTTGAACTGGGGTCTCTTCTTAGTAAGTGCCCCACCAGACTAGCACTTACCAAACCATCTAACCCTTGAAGGTGAAAACATTGATAATTTAACTTAATCTTTCCAAACATTGTTATCGAAACGGATATAGAAAATGCAAAAGATAGTGCAATGAGCATTGATAATTTAAGCTTTCCAAACATTGCTATTGAACCTAATGTAGAAAATGCAAAAGATAGTGCAATGAGACAAAAATTCCATGTGCTAACATTGATAAAACACATGGAACATCCTAACATGGTCAAAAGTGAGACTTTGGATTGAAGTTGCATGACAAACTATTCTACTAAGGAGTAAGATACAAAATGTTCTTTATTAATATATGGCCAAAAGAGGCAGAGATTTTGGACGTAATAAGGAGCAAGCTTAAGCTATCAATAAAATATTATACAAATTTGAAATCCTCACTCCATGCAACCTACTCTTTGGATTGATTGCAAGAGAAATGCAATTTGAGAGTGGTGAGATAGGAAAAGTATAGAGGACAAAATTATAAGCATAGGAGTATTGGATTGATTGCAAGAGAAATGCAATTTGAAAGTAGTGAGATAGGAAAAGTATAGAGAACAAACTTATAAGCATAGGAGTATTGGATTGATTGCAAGAGAAATGCAATTTGAAAGTGGTGAGATAGGAAAAGTATAGAGAACAAACTTATAAGCATAGGACCTAGGGATACTGCCTCACTCTATGTAACCTACTCTTTGGATTGATTGCAAGAGAAATGCACTTTGAAAGTGGTGAGATAGGGAAAGCTATAGAGAACAAACTTATAAGCATAGGACCTAGAGATACTAACAATAGCTTTACAAGTACGAGCAACATGGGAAACTTGTGTACTAGCATTAGTCATGAATCATGATAGAAACCTTAATATTATCAACCATAATAACATAAGTAGTAGTAACATTATGAACTATGATAGCTTGTTGCACACCATCAACAAGAATACAAGTTATTATAAATTTGTTGGAATTTGACCTCAATTCCTCTCCATTAAATGTGTTGAATAAAGCGCTTGACTATGGTGTAACTGTTTGTGGAAAAAAAAGGATATCTCATACAATTATGCAAATTAATACAAGATAAACCAAGAAACTTAAACTAAGATAGATCTGCTTGTTGTGGTGCAGTGGTAAATGCCCTGGGTTCTGGTAGAGGCTGACCCAGGTTCCATTCCCCTTGTCTCCATCCTGTAGATATATGGTATAGTTAAGAATGTCCTATGTGCTGGTAGAGGCCGACAAGGCTCCATTCCTCCTATGCCCAACCCGTTGATAGTGCCACCCCGAAAGGGGTGTTTTCCACTATAAATTAGTTTTACCCAGGTGTTGTAGGTGAGTTGGAGAGGAGAGGGCAATCCTCCAAGGGAGGTCCCAGGTTCGAATCTCCACCCTACCAAAAAGTTGAATTGGGTATCTGAAATCCAATTGATAATGTTGGTGCAGGCAGGGCCGGGTGCGACTCCCGGGTGACTTTGACGGTGTAGAACCCCCTGTTCATGGTCTCTTAGACCAAGGCGGCCCCACAAGGGGTTTTTCGCTTTAAAAAAAAATTAAGATAGCAAAGCAATGCATTAATAGTAAATGCCAAAAGCTAACCTAATTCAAGCATAAATAAATTTGGAGCATTCAAGAGCAAACTACATTAAAATCATCCACAAAATGCAAATGCTAGGACTAATACTAATGTAGTAACGTAATTGCTTGACACCAAAGGCATCAAGGACCATACTATTTAGAAAGTAAACACGATAAAAACTCATTCCTACCCTATCTTGCTTGCATTGTCACCACAATAAGGAGAGATCAAACCTAAGATGTTTTAGAGGGTTTGACCTGCCATGAAAAATTGGTCCTCAAATGACAAGCGATGACTTATGGCTGCCAATCTTGGTAGAGGATCACATCCTTCGTGGAAGGCAACAAACCAACATTGGTTGTACCTGCAAGGACAAGATAGCAACAGAGGCAAAAAAGCATGAAAGTAGAGTTGCAAAACTATAGAATGTTTTCTAATGATTTAGTGAATATATGATGAAAAAATGAGGAAGTAAAAAGGGTATTTATAGCAGAGAACTCTCTCTTTGGAGTTGATGACTTTGATATTCTCCTTTTTTGGAGTCATCAAATCATAACTGTCTATCCAAATGATGTGTCGTTCAAACCCTAGGTGTAAAAACATGCTAGCATTGCAACCATGCATAAAAAAACCTAAAATTAATATGATCAAGCTTTCCACTTAAAGTGGCGGTCTTGGCACCATCAATTTTTGGGAAGCATGCTTTGGGGGCGTGTGTCAAAATATCCCTCAATCATGACTCTTCTAAATTTTGAGTTTTGAGAAAGTTAGGAGGCAAAAATGTCATGAATGATGGTGAAAAATAATAATTGGGTGAAGAAAGAGAACCAAAACCACTAACCAATATGGCTCGCTATTGTCCTACCATAGGACTAACAAAGTCCAACCTTGCCCTATAAATAGGAGGGGACTCTCCACCACCTACAAAGTTAGCTATTACTGCTCTTTTTACAATTACATATTGCCCATTAAGGACCCTATTGGTCAAATATCTGCCTAATCAACAAAACTTATGTTTGTGCATCCTAGATACGACCAACATTGAAAGGTCGAAGGAAAGAAATGTCCTCCGTGCCAATCTCCAGAGAGGGTTGGTTCCCTTACTAATCCTAAAATGGTTGAAGACTAGGGATGCAGGAAAGAAATTGGGAAAATAATAGAAAGAAAGGGAAATATGGCCACAGGCCAAAATGTAGGATTTGGGGCAGACTAGCAGCAAGAATTCCACCTAGTGTTATAACAACATGTAACAGAAAGAAAGCAGCAGAATTTCACTTACACCTTTGCAGTAACAACCTCCAAATTACATTCCAAAACTAACTCACTCACCAACAATGTTTTAAATCCAGAAATAGAATTTTAAACTTAACAGCAAGAACATGAGCATAAACAGAAATGCTTGAAAGACAGAAGGAAATCACACACATAAGAATTCTTGCAAATTTCAGAAGCCAAGTCTCTTCTATTGATGCAGAGAACTTAGGAAGTTTTCTTGCAGAATGTCCAACCTCCTTTTACAATGGAAATTTGATTAGTATTTATAGAGGATTTCACCTCTTTCATTAAATGCATACGAGAACAAAATGATCGTAGATCAGGAACAAGAGTGAGGAAATTCCTCCTTGGAATCATTAAAAATCTATCCTTTTGGGACAGCGATCCAGTTTTCAAGGAAACATTCCCAGGAGATCAACAACTTGGGCATCGGTGCATAGAGAATTAGGAGACATTTAATATCTTGGAAATGCACTCCTGCCTTGAAAATCATGAAAAATACTCCCTGTGCTTCCATGCGACTTCTTCCTTCACTCGGGATCCACAATTCGAATTACTTATTGCCACCTTTATTTAATGCTTGCAAATCTGGCGCCCTTTGAAGTTTTGACCATAATCCTTTTCGCCCAAAAATTACATTCGCCCTTTGAAAAAAATCAGCTTCGCCCGATCATATATTATTTAGCATGCTCATGTGATTTTCTCTTAAAAACATGTTCACCCATGGGAGGGCGAACGGGATGTTCACCCCTCAACCGGGGTGAACACGATCATGTTTTACTCCCAAGGTACGTTCGCCCATGGGAGGGGCGAACGGGATGTTCGCCCCTCAACCGGGGCGAACGCAATTACGCTGTCTTCGGGCGAACGCAATCGCGTTCGGGTGTTGGAGCACGTTCGCCCATGGGAGGGGCGAACGAGACGTTCGCCCCTCAACCGGGGTGAACATGAATGCATTTTTTGTGCCCCTCCTTTGAATCTTTGAACTCCCTTTTGTCTTCTTTTGATATTTCGTTCGCCCCAACATGGGGCGAATGGGGCATTCGCCCTATCTTTGGGGCGAACGTCCCGATGCCTCAAAATTTTTAAACCCCTTAAATTTTCAACTTAATCCTTCATTGTTTTTTGTTTTCACAAGCCTAAATATGCCTTCATTTTTTATGCATTCATAGTATGGCGAACTCGAATCCCGAATGAAGTTTACAAAACACTTATAACACCAATGCAAAAAAGAATACATATGTAAACAAATTAGGAACATATGAAATTATCTTCAAAATAAAAGCTACCATATACAATCAAAATCTTCATCAAAACATTGCATCAAAATACTCCAACAAAATTCCCAATGTGGCAAGGTGCAAAATTGCCAATATTTCTGGCGACTCACGGGGTATCCAGCTCGCATGGATGCAAGCGATCCCAGGCCTTTATTCATTGGGCTACGAAGTCCTTTTCGTAGCCGCCTTGGTTGGTGCCTTCGTTGATGCTGTAGATGCCTTTCGACGTACTTCTTCCTCAGTGCACTCCTTCTCTTCCACTTCGGCTGCTACTTTGAGGATTTCAGCTCGCTCTACCTCCTCCGCTACCTTCACAACTACCTCACGCTCAGCTGCTGCTTGCTCCACTTGTTCTTGGAGGGTTTGAGTCATGACTTCATAAACTGTGATGGCTTCCTTCCAGGCATGAGTGGTGAACAAGCATGGAATGCTCAATGATTCATGGACAAAGCATAGATTCTGAATATCATCCATACTGAGGCGCTTCACTCGTTGAGCCAACTCATACAATGAAAGCTCCAAGTGCATGTATACTTCTGCATTAAAGGCAATACCTGTGCTTCCATGAGGGGCTCCTCCCATGCATCAATCTCTGAAGTGTCTTCTACAAAATTTCACCACCTTGCCTCTAACTGCTCTGATGGCAAAGGTTTGCCCCACTCATCAGTAATGTCTGGAAATCCCAACTCGACAAGTGTTGAAATGGTTCATAGAGATGGTATGCTCTCGCTCGATAGTATTGAGAATTGATCGACCTTCTCTCACCAGGTCCATCCTTTGAAAATAACTGCACAGTGTGATTTTGGCAGTCGACCAGGCGTGATCCATTTTGCTCAAGGGGCGAATGCGAATGTTAGAATGGGCCAGAGCTTGCATCTTTACGACCACCTCCATGTGCGGCTCCAACATACTCTCGATACTATCCAAAAACTGTTGACCATTCTGAATTTGAATATGCACAGACTATAAATAGTGCAATACCTGAACTGCTTGTGCGACAAGCTTTTCATAATTTTGGGCAGAGCGAAGACGGGTTCCTTTGACATTGTCGGGTGAAAAACCAGTAGCCTATGCTGTTTTCTTCGATAACTACTTCTTCATATCCTCAAGTTGCTGTTGGAGCTTGTGCATTTCAATCCTGGCGGCATCTCACTCCTTCAAATGCACTTTGACCTATTGGTACAAATATTCATTTTCAATAGTCATCTTCTCCTCTTGCGCTCTACTTTTTGCCAGGGCATTTTCGAGCTCAATTATTTTGTTTTCATTTTCAAAATACTTTTCTTTAAAATGCTCACCATGCAGGTACACTGAGCTCATATCTACTTGAATATTGCCCATCTTCTCCACAAGATCAATCTGCGTGAGGTCTTCTGTTATAGTCTCAGAAATAAGATCACTCGACAATAATTCTCCTTGAGGTTTCTGAACCAATGGAGTAATAGTGGTGATATGAGCCTCCATTGCAACAGGATCAAAAGCAACTTTCTTAATTGGCCGAGTTGGAGCCAAGGCCTCTTTACGCCGCATACTCTTCAACCACTACGAAGAGCTCAAGTGTGCTCGATTGATCTTCTCTACGTCGGGCTGCTTGCGGGTCACCTGTACATCAGGAACTATCTGCAACTCCAAAAATGGGGTGAATGGAACCAAAATATCTGAGCGATTGGGCCTAGTAGAAGTGGATGATACGGCTAAAAGGGGTGAAACAAAAATAGTGGGTGGAATGGAAATGGTAGACTTGGTGGAGGAAGCAGGTTCGGCTGCAGTTACGCTCACTCTGGGAGGAGCTTGCATGCTTACAACCTCAATGGTAGTGGTGGCGGCAATGAAAGGGGAAGGGTACAAAAAGGGATTCAGCCTTGATGCGTATGAACTAAAAGAAATGGAGGACGAAGGAATGGGAATAGAAGAAGGAGCAATAATGACTTCGGGGATGGAAGAAGATGGAATAGAAATGGATGTAGATGGCATACCAAATGGTGGAGAAATGAAGACCGATGATAAGGGAAGTGAAATAGATGATAATGAAATAGAAATCATTGCATGCTCTAAAGAAGAAGAAGAGGGAAGAGAAGATATACCTTCGGGCATAGGACACCATGTGATGTGGTGATAGGGGCGGTTGAGAAATTACCTCCTCTTGTTGCACCTCTGCCCTTTCTCCAACGTCCAAGTTCTCTTCTTCATCCATGACTTCCACATGAGAGCTCTCCGATTGATGATCTTCCGCCAGCCCTTGGGCCATCAAAAATACTTGCGCAACTTTGGTCGGGAGCTCTTCCATGGGTGAAGGATTTACAATTATTGCCAACACATTAGTAATTATGGGAACAGTTACAACTGGAACTATAGAAACTATAGCAACTGAAACTATAGAGGCTAAAGCAATCGAGGCCTCAATGGTAGAAGTAACAACTACACTGGTCCTTGGCCTTTTTGCCACCTTTGGAAATGGGGGTGCCTTCGGCAGATTTTGCTTTTTGGGCATAGGTGCCTGTTCCACTTTTCGCTTTGGCCACTGAGACCTCCGTTGGAACACATATTGTTGCTCTTCTTCCTCTGAGTTCTCTTCTTCGATCGTTGGATGCTCTTGTTCGGTTTCGCCTTCACCACTATCGAAGTGCTAAAAACTTTGTGGCAAAATATTGGTAAAGGCAACGGGCTGATATGAATCGACATACTCATCATAATTATCTAAAAATTGCTCATCTAATTTCAGCCCGTAAGGAGTAGTTGGCTTCCCATGGTGAATTCGCATTATCCACCAATTCATTATTTTCTCTTCAGTCTAGGTGGGCTCACTTTCCTGGACTTGACTAAATAAACCCGACGGAGGAATTTGGGTCTTATACTTGGCTGGATTATATTTTGCCTCCTGCTCATAATAATCATGCCATGGCGGGAGGGTTGTCATCTTCTCAATATGCCAGTTCATGTCCGGCCCATCAAAATTATTTCTATTCCTCTGGATATCTGGTCGTGGGCAGCAATGAAATGATTTAGCTTTCACAATAGCTAAAAATTTACCCAGAGGGTCATATCGCCAACGCTACGGTAGTTCTATCAAGCCCAAATCTTGCAGCACCACTATCAGGAGCCGATTCTGTCCAACTTGGCTCACTTCTATACTACCAAATTTGAATGGCATATTGCATGTGGTCTTCTTTCCACGCCTAGCTCCATATATATCATTTACATAATCTGTCTGGCGCACAACTTCCATGGTGAACACATGCTCCATGGCAAAATACGGCAACAAAAATGGCTTACCCGTGAAACCAAAAATTCTCACGACTACACCCTAGGTAAGCAGAAAAATGTCACCCTTCTCCTATGCAATGACTGCATCCCTTAAATTACGCGACACTCTCTCACAGGTACCACAAAGCAATTCTATTGTCGACCCCAAAAACCAACTATTAAAGCTGTAAAATGACTCCCTTCTTGACAAAATGGGAGTCCACATATAAACTGGTAGGGGTTCATTTTTCTCACCCACCTGCGTTACTATAATGAAAGAGAAGTGCTGTTGTAACTGGAAGAAGAAAAACCACACCAAAAATGACGTATGCAAAAATGACCTTGACTCCCCAATTTGCATCTTCTCCAATTGAAAGTTCATCCTCCGGGAGATGTAATCGGCCCAATCAAAGAAAATGGGATTGTCGCCTTACCTCATGGCTAAGGGAGAATAAAATTTGACTTTACAAATACACTGTGCCACGACCACCTGCCATTTATGCATAGTTTCATCTGAAGGCAACCCAACGACCCACGCCAACATCGAATATATATCTAAGCTTTTGAACTCAGAAAGCGGCTTTGACAAATTGGGAAGCTGCCCCATCGATGACTCTTTAATTAGTTGAGTCTCCATAAATTGGCGCATTGTCACCATGGAGACATACCTATCTTCTTGCTCATCAATATGCAATTTCTTATTAACTGTGTATGAAGGGGGCTTCAATCCACAAGCAAAAGCTTCCCGAACTTCATCTAGAGTGATGGTGAACAAAATTTCTCTCCTGGCATTTCTGACAACCCTAGTAAATGGATCATAGAACTGGGCAATGAGGTGCACCAGCTCAGGGCATGGGTGAACCAGCAGACATAAATACCAGAACAATTGCGAATTATAGGGCACTGTGAGCCAGCTGTTCGAGGTTAAGGGGACTCACAGACGCTTCCACATCCTGCCTTAACCTTTCAATTCCTTTGTGAGTAATAAGGCAGTCTCCAATTTCTGCCATAGTGTCCTCGTATGGGTCCAAGTCCACATAATCATTTTTTTGAGCCCTTTTTGCTCTAGAGCCTCCTTCCTTTTTCTTCAACTTCTTATGTTCGGTAGCCTCTGCGACATCCTTGGGCTCCTTGCTTCATCTTCCCATTATCTCTTTTCTTTGGAAAATTCTCTGAACACTCTTTGGTCACGTCTGCAGCTACAGTTCAAAATATACAATAGTAAAATATTTTAAAAATAGAAGATAAACTATAGGCTTTTACCTCATGATTTATATAGAGCCATTCCACAATTGTCGTAATAAATGTTGAATTAATTTTGGGTGCTTTTGGGAGAAAGTGAGTATTGATTTGCTAGCCTGACACCATTCCCAATGTTTCAATGATTTTCCTTCGATTCACTGCCAGATCTTCCTAGAAAAGTGTGCCCTCTTCATTGTGTAATTTCATTGAAAGTTATGCCCTGGCACCTGAAGCTTGCTTGGAAAGCTAAATCGGCCGCTTAACAACCAATAATAAATATTTTCTACTCCTTGGAAAAATAAATATTCGACACAATGCACATTTTAAATTAAATGCCCTTTCACTTGCACTTCAGCTCTCCGATTATTGCCACGTAACCAAGGGTGCAATTTATTTTACAATGTGCTTCTAAAACTGATGCAACTATTCCCTCCTTTTGGTGAAATTACTTTGGGCACTAAGCAATTTTATCCCCTTTTCTGGTGACTTCGAAATTTGGAGCGACATGTCATGCTTTTCCTCATTTCAGGGCGCCTTTGAACTGCTTTGGAAATTCCATGGTGAATAGCCTTCTTTTAAAAACTTTCATCTGATTTTGCTTTTTCACCCATATTTAGAAAATTAGATTTTCTAACACAACTTAAGGCTTTTTCTTTCTTTTTTATTTATACTTTGTGATTTTTCCTTCCAAAAATGCTCATAAATCATAAGGCTTCAAAAATAAAGAGCATGAGCTTTTTCTCCCTTTTTAATTTTTAAACATATGCAAAAATAAAAAAATTTCGTCGCCTTTCCTGACGTGTTCACCCAAAACAAGGGTGAATGACACGTTCGCCCATCATTCGAGGTGAACGTGATGCCAGTCTCATGCTTGTTTTCACCGAATTCGATATCCAATGTGAATTAAGTTCACCTTATCAATAGGTGAACCGTCGTGTTGTACTTTATCGGGGTGAATACAATTTCAAACATATTCCTTTTATATCTGCATTGTTCCTTTACTCCTCATGCAACATTAATGATGCTAATGAATTTAGCTCTTCACTTTTCTCAATCGCCTCATCCTTAGGGTGAATGGTCCTTTCGCCTCTATTTGGGGTGAACACGTTTCACTTTTTTTTTTTTTTTTTAGATATATATAAATAGCTTCAACAATTAAAATCATAACACACTACAAAGGATATTTACATATGTACAAAGTTGTACCTCATCCAAACATCATTTTTGAATATAGGCCTTCAAATGAAGACCATTCATAGGAATAGGAAGATCATAACCCTCTATATCACACAGATGATAGGCATTTGCCGAATTTATTGCAAAAACTTGAAAAGGGCCTTCCCAAATAGCATCGAACTTATGGTGATTTCTCGGCTTAGCCTTCTTTTCATTCCATTTTAAAACCAAATCACCCACCTGGAAATTGCGTTCAGTTGATTTTTTTCGAACCATCGTTGCATTTCTTTTGCATGCTCAGAAAATGCTTGATAAGACTACTCCCTATCCTCCTCTAATTGCAATAATTGTGCCAACCTTGCACTCATAGGATCATATTCTTCATCTTCATCCTGGAATAACTACAATGTTTGGAGAACCGATAACTCAATATGAGTGGGAAGAATAACTTCTTTTCCATAAACCAAGGCATACGGGGAAGTCTTGATGGATTTCTTTACTGAGATACGATCCACCCAAAGCGCTTGATTCAACAATAAGTGCCAACTTCTTTTGTTGTTGCCCATCATCCTTTTTAAAATTCATAGCAAATTTTTGTTAGTAGATTCGGCCAACCCATTCCCTTGTGGATAATAATTGGATGATGTCTTCAGATAAATGCCATATTTGCTAGCGAACTCTATGATTTTGGCCCCAATGAATGGAGTGCCATTATCAGTTACAATAGAATCTGGTATACCAAAACGAGTAATGATTCCTTCAAGAAAGGATATAATAGTTGCTTGATCAACTTTCTTGGTAGGAATAGCCTCTACCCATCTGGTGAAATAATCAATCACCGTCAAGATGTACTTGTGCTCCATGGAAGAATGTGGATCAATAACTCCAATAAAGTCAAGACCCCACTATTGAAAAGGTGCTTCCACTTGGATTGGGCGTAGGGGCAAAGCTCCTTTCCTAGTTCTGCCAACATATCACTGACAACTATCACACTACTGACTTATTTTATGAGCATCGACGAACATAGTGGGCCAATAATAACCCACTCGGATAATCTTTAAAGCCATGGGCCTTCCTGCATAATGACCTCCAGATAGCCTAGAATGAAATTCTTCTAATATCTTCTCCTTTTTGGACTCTTTTACACATCTAAGAAGAACTCCATCAATGTTCTTATGATACAATCCATTGGGCAACAATACGTACTTGAGTGCTTGCAGCCTGAACCTTCGATGCTGTGAAGCATCAAGGTGAGTTGGACATCTCCCATAAGTAAAATAGTCAACCAACTCTTTTGTCCAATCATGGTCACTCACAGTATGATTTGCACAAATTCTTTCACCTATGTCCTCTTCATGTACCGCATCCAATGTCTCGGAGGTAGCACTTTTAGCTAGCTCCTGACATAAAGCTCACCCATGAACTAGTTTTGTTGGTCGGATCTCCACATCATATTCTTGAATTTTTGAGACCCAACCTGCCCTTTTATCGCCTAGTTCTCCTTGGAGTATAAAGTTTCGAACATCAGGATGAATAACATAAACAATAGTCTTACTCTGAGAAACAAAATGTCGAAACTTCTTCAATGATTTCATTACCACGTAGACCTGCTTCTCAATAAAGTTATACTTCTCCTAATGTGGTGCAATAACTTGGCTCAAGAAGGTAATTGGCTTTTCTTCTCCATCTTCTTGTTTTTGTGTCAACACTGCAACATAGCTTTCTTGCTCACCCATTGCATAGAGAATGAAATCCTTTGAATAGTCAGGATTAATTAAGACTGGAGCTTGTGTAATTCTTTCTTTAATTTCTTAAAAAGCTCTTCTCCTAACTTCTATCCACTTAAATTCAGTATTCTTTTTCAAAAGCTCAGTCATGGGCTTCACAACCTAAGCAAAATCAACAATAAATTTGTGGATGAAATTTATTTGACCAAAGAAAGATTGCAGGTCCTTCTTATTGGCAGGCAATGACAATTTCATGAGCGCTTCGGCTCTTGCAGGATCAATTGCTAACCCTTCCTGTGAGATTACATGACCCAACAATTTCCCTTCTTTAACAACAAAGATCGACTTCTTTGGATTAATGGAGATCCCAAACTCGCGACACTTCTCGAACACCTGCCTTAGATGAGCAACATGGTCTTCTCTGTGATGCAAAAACATAGTCATATCATCAAGATATATCACAATAATTCTATTCAGTAACTCATCGAAGGCAATGTCCATGGCTCTCTGGAAGGTGGCATCGGCATTCGAGAGCCCAAAGGGCATCCGTTGGTAGGCAAAAGTGCCCCACTTGGTGGTGAATGTCATTTTGTATTGGTCCTCGTCCTTCACCCATATTTGATTATATCCAGAGAAACCATCTAGTAATGAGAATCTCTGGGCACCAGCTACTACATGAAGGATTTGATCTATCTAGGGAAGAGGATAATGATATTTAAGCGATGCCTGGTTCAGGTTACGAAAATCAACACATAACCGAATGTCTCCATTCTTCTTCCTTACTAGGACTAGGTTCGCCACCCATGTCGAGTGTTTGATCGGATATATTATCTTTGCCTCTAACATCTTCAACAATTCTGCCTTCATGAGTGCTTCGATTTTGGGATTGATAGGATGTTGCTTTTGCCGAAAAGGCTTTACCCCCTCCTGCAGCTCTATGGTATGTTGGATCACATTCTTGTCATATCCCTTTAAATCCTGATAGCTCCATGCCACAATGTTGGGGTATTCATAACATAAGTTCTTAATGCCTTCAAGTTCATCCGACACACAATCGGTCCCGATCTTGATAATATTTTTAGGTTCCAACTGTAATTCCTTGTACTCCTTGGCATCTACCTTGATTCTATGCCTTTCAGATCTATCATTTTGATCAAATAAACTCTCCAACGAGATTAATCCTCTGGGGATATGATTATTCTTCAATTGAATCATCCCTTCTTTCTCCTCCTCAGCAAGCACTCTATCATCTGTGCTAGCAGCTTCTCTGAGCAGAAAATTGACTATTTGTTCATCATTGTCGAATACTTGCCAATAAATATTCTTATCTGGGACTGAAGGTCTATAGATCACCCTGACAGTCTTGGGCTTTCGGACCACTTGTTCTATGGGAGAATAATTTGCACCAAGAGAAGCTAAAATATCTGCATGTTTATTCTGCTCTCGAGAAATCGCTTGAATGTTCAAAGCTATGAAAGCTTCAAACAAATCCTAGACCCTATTGTGATAGGCTTTCAGGTAATGTTGCTTTGATACACACTTATTAGTGGTCTGATTGACAATAAGCTCAGAGTCACCAAAAATTTGCAACTGCTTAATGCCCAACTTTTTAGCTTTCTTCAACCCAAGGCATAATGCTTCATACTCAGTTGCATTATTTGTACAACTCCAAGTCAACCTATAAGAATAAGTCTTTTGTAATCCTTTGGGAGATATCAACACAACACCATCTCCTACGCCATTCTTACATCTGGCACCATCAAAATACAATTTCCATAATTGATCCGTGTCGAAATCCTAAGAATCGGGGACCTCTTCTTCAGTTTGCTCAGGCTTAGTTATTGTATAACAACCAATATCTATCCCGATCATTGCATTAAAATCTATGAGAAAAAACTCATCTTCCAAGTGAAGCTCACCCAATGCTTCTTCCACTAAGTCAACCTCTTCTAGCTCTTCAGTCATCATGTTAACTATGCCTGGAGATTGTTCTTCCTCCTCCAACTTTTCAATATGAAAAGGCGAAGGCTTTTCATTATGGATACAAATCCATTTTCCTTTGAATGGTATCTCCAAATGTGAATAGTCCAAGGAAAGGTATCCTCCCAGCTTAGCCATGAATTCCCTTGAGAGGCACATGCTAAAGTATGGCTCCAAGTCAACTACTACCACTTCCTGGATGACTGTGATTTATGATATACTATGAAGGACAATGGGGATATCTTTGATCACTCCCACTATCTTGACCGGAGTCCCATCCAGTTGTAACACTCTTGGGCTACTTCTTGTATATTCCATCCCCATCACTTCACATACTGCCTTTGGCATGACAGTAGTTGCGGCTCCAGAGTCGATCATACAATTGTGTACAATCCACCCTTCCATTCTGAGTGACAGATAAAATGGGGGAGGCCTATTTTTTCCTATCGCGGAAGTCGGTAGCGCTTGCGCTAGGACTATTTGAGAAGGATCTTTCTTCTGATCTTTAGCAGTCTTCAAGGACTCTTGCAACAAGTCAATTTGCCCCGGCAACTGTAGCGCATCATACAAGCTAACCTTTGTTGGAATCTTCTTCATTTCCTCTACAATATTGTAACTTGGAATAGTCAAAACCTTCTCTTCTGGAGCTCGTTCATATTTGTCCCGATACTACTGAGTAGCTTCTACTCTTTGTCTTTTTGTCAATGATGGGTACTTGAGTCACTCCCTGGCCTGCTCTTTTGTTTCATTCTATGTTTGAGCAGCTACTATAGGTTGCGAAGCTGATGCCTTAGTTTGTACCTTCTCTTGAGCTTGCTTAGGCAATAAATCTCTTAACTTGATAGAATCTTGCTCCTTAGCCTTTACACCAGGCGCTTTCGTTGGAGGTGGTCATTTTTTATCTTGTACCTTTGGCTCTGCAGGCACCTTCAATGGTTCGAGCTCAGTTGGATCTATAGTCATCGGGCTTCTTTCTAGACCTTGTGAGGACCGAAACTTGCTCCAAATATGGCATCATAAAATTGTGATCAGCTTCTCTGATCATATTGACTTGTCCGCCAACAAAACTTTCTGCTAGCATTTGCACATAATTCATATGCACCATGCAAGTTTCTTCTCCATGAGGATCATTGCATGTTGAACACCAATATGCCTTTTCTGTTGCGCTAGTCTCCTCATTTTCTAGCACTGTTGTGCTCTTCTCAGGGCCTCTGCTGGTAGAAGCTTGTTCCCTAGTAATTGGTGGGGTTTGAAATCTCCTTGATCAAAATTTAGCCTCTACTTGCTTCTTCCTTATTGTTGTAAGCTCATTGGATATTGTCCTTAAGGTTGCGTTGTTAGACTTTACTTCTTGTAATAATGTTGTAAGAGGGTCAGGATTAGATGACATAGGGGATGCTGGTAAAGGCAAGGGTGTTGGTGACATGGGAAGTGGTAATGGAGTCGGAGGCGTAGGCAATGTTGGAAAAGGGATGGATGAAGGCTGCTAAGATACTGATGGAGCAGGTAACTGTGGAAAACTCAAAGCCGACTGTTGTGGAATAGGAATCAAAGCGATATGAGGCAAGCTTAAGCTCCATGAGGGAATTGGGTACATGGACGACATGGGCTGTGAAAATGCACTTGAATACAGATACTGAGGAAGGTCAGGAAGAATACACATAGTTGTTTTCAGAGGAAGCCTACCTATAGTAATCAAATCAGATTCGACCTTTTGAGCTTGTGTGTACAAGTCTGGAAATGTAGTCACATTGGCCTACCGTACAACCATACCAATTTCAGTGCTAAATGCCCTAAGATAGTAGAACACAACTTGCTCATGTGTGGGCCGCAAACCATCAGGGACTCTTTGCTAGCTTCATGCGAACCTGACATTAAAGTCCATTATCTCCTCTTGTGGATGTCTTTGAATCATTGTAAACTGATGCAACAAGGAGTATGGATCAGCTTGTTCATGAAAATTTTTAATCAACAACTCCGCTAACTGATCCCATGATGTAATAGTACTAGGTTGCAATGATCGATACCAATACAACAATTTCCCTCTCAATGATAATACCAACAACTTTATCATTACATATTCATCTGTTATGTCATGGATGGTCGCCAAAGAGGCCACATCTTGAATATGCTCATATGTAGTTTTACCGGTACCATCATAGGTCGGCAAGGCCTTCAAAGCAGCTTGGGGCACTAGATTTTGTGCTTGTAAGTTCAGGGCTCCTGAGCTATTCCATGCTGGGAACTACCTTGGTGGTGTGTTGATGTGGTGGAGGATTCTGAGCCATATGGACTGGTATATGAGGTGTAGGTTGAGGAACACTAGTGGTTGTGTGAGGCGAAGGTTGAGGAAGACTGGTAGCAATACTAACTGGGCTTACGGGAGCGGAGAATACACCAGCTAGTCGTGAGGATGAGACAGATGGTATATGGGATATATGGGGTAGTGAAGATGTACGATGAAAAGTGGCTAATTGAGGATGTTCTCCTAACCTTTGAATATCAAGCTCATAAAACTCAATTTGATGATCTAGATTTTTGGCCTTCGATCTTGTATTCATGAGACACAACTTTCGCTGCTCTCACATTTGGAGATTTTTGGGTGTGATCGAGTCGCCAAATGTTCTAATCATACAACACAAAGGCGAACATCAAACCTTAATACTGTTGGAAGTGGAATCTTTGAGGTCCCATCGAGCATGCCAAAAATTGTTGGTCAAATATCTGCCTAATCAACAAAAACTATGTTTGTGCGCCCTAGATACGACCAACATTGAAAGGCCGAAGGAAAGAAATGTCCTCCATGCCAATCTCTAGAGAGGGTTGGTTCCCTTACTAATCCTAAAATGGTTGAAGACTAGGGATGCAGGAAAGAAATTGGGAAAATAACAGAAAGAAATGGGAAATATGGCCATAGGCCAAAATGTAAGATTTGGGGTAGACTAGCAACAAGAATTCCACCTAGTGTTATAACAACATGTAACAAAAAGAAAGTAATAGAATTTCACTTACACCTTTGCAGTAACAACCTTCAAATTGTATTCCAAAACTCACTCATCCACCAACAATGTTTTAAATCTAGAAATAGAATTTTAAACTCAGCAGCAGGAAAATGAGCATAAAAATAAATGCTTAAAGACATAAGGAAATCACACACATAAGAATGCTTGCAAATTTAGAAGCCTAGTCTCTTCTATTGATGCAGAGAACTTAGGAATTTTTCTTGCAGAATGTCCAACCTCCTTTTACAATGGAAATTTGATTAGTATTTATAGAGGATTTCACCTCTTTCATTAAATGCACACGAGAACAAAATGATCGCAGATCAAGGAACAAGAGTGAGGAAATTCCTCCTCATAATCATTAAAAATCTATCCTTTTGGGACAACGATCCAGTTTTCAGGGAAACATTCCCGGGAGATCAACAACTTGGGTATCAATGCACAGAGAATTAGGAGACATTTAATATCTTGGAAATGCACTCCTGCCTTGGAAATCATGAAAAATACTCCCTATGCTTCCATGCGACTTCTTCCTTCACTCGGGATCCACAATTCGAATTACTTATTGCCACCATTATTTAATGCTTGCAAATCTGGCGCCCTTTGAAGTTTTGACCATAATCCTTTTCACCCAAAAATTACATTCACCCTTTGACAAAAATCAGCTTCGCCCGATCATATATTATTTAGCATGCTCATGTGATTTTCTCTTAAAAACGTGTTCACCCATGGGAGGGGTGAACAGGATGTTCATCCCTCAATCGAGGTGAACGTAATCATGTTTCACTCCCAAGGTACGTTCACCCATGGGAGGGGCAAATGGGATGTTTGCCCCTCAATCGGGGTGAACGCAATTGTGCTTTATCTTCGGGTAAACGCAATCACGTTTAGGTATTGGAACGCGTTCGCCCATCAACTAGGGCGAATGTGTATTCATTTTTCCATGCATGCTCTTTGAATTTTTGAACTTCCTTTTGTCTTCTTTTGATATTTCGTTCGTCCCAACATGGGGCGAACGGGGCGTTCGCCCTATCTTTGGGGTGAACGCGCTGGCGCTTTCAAAACTTCTAAGCCCCTTAAGTTTTTCAACTTAATCCTTCATTGTTTTTTATTTTTTACAAGCCTAAATGATGCCTTCATTTTTTATGCATTCATAGTATGGCGAACTCGAATCCTGAATGAAGTTTACAAAACACTTATAACACCGATGCAAAAAAAAATACATATGTAAACAAATTAGGAACATATGAGATTATCTTCGAAATAAAAGTGGCCATATACAATCAAAATCTTCATCAAAACATTGCATCAAAATACTCCAACAAAATTCCCAATGTGGCAAGGTGCAAAATTGCCAACAAACCCCATGCGATACCAAGGGATAACCACTCTTGAGTCCTTAAGGAACACAAGAAAAGAAAAAGAACAATATGTGATAGCCAAAGCAACAAAAATATAAAATTTATGCTACGAAACAAAAACAATTTTTTTGTGATTTTTAATTTTATTGTTTATACACAAAATACATTTTTTGAAATAAACAACAAAAAATATTTAAAGATACGTCTAAAACGTGAGTAGGGAAAACATACTTGATACTTACCAACATGTGCCCTTGGAAATATTGGCTAGAATAAATTGATTGATACTTGCCCCATGCGACTAGAAAATGAATTTATCTATAAAAATGCCCAAAGCATTAAAAAATGCTAGTTGGGTGCAAAATGAGCAAAAATGGAGTGCACAAGTGAATATGGAGCATTCTGAAACCCCTAGAAGCATTATCCTTATCATGTCCTTGAAAAACTTGACAACAGATTATGTATAAAAGTTATTTTTATAGTAAAATATTTGAAAATATAGGTGGCACTTGGCATCCCATGTATCACACTTTTAGATATATGTGAGATCCATTTCTTTTCATTGCAACATCTCAAGTGCTTTTGTGATTAATGAATTTTTTTTTCAATTGGGTATATGGGATTGAAACGGTCCCCACCCATATCACATCATCACCACATGGTGGTATTACAACAAAGCTTGGATATTATCCATGTATCGCTTGGCAAGATTTGAACCTTGGTCTCCTCCTTAAATGTTGAGGAATCTAACCGGTTGAGCTAATGCCACTTGATCAATTAATGAATCATATTACTTTACTGTATGTATTGCATTTATTTAATTTATGGCACATGCATATAATTTGTGTGGCATTGGGGAACATGCCTATATTTCTTTGACATGTACTTAAGATTTGTGTAGCACATGACAACGTGTCAAATTATCTATAACACACTCAAGATTTACGTAGAACATAATGTGTCCATATTTTTAGGAGTTGCATGTATGATTTGAGTAGCATTTAAAGTCATGCTTTTATGAAATTTGATTGCTCTAAAACATGAATAATTTGGGTAGCATTTAATGACATGCTCATCAAATATTATTTCCTCTATGATTGGCTATGCATGGGATGGTGTGCCACTCATACACATCATTGAAGTAGATAGGTGTCATGCAGTATTTGACAAGTGCTAAGTACCAACAAACACACTTGTCATTGTAGCAGAGCATCTAGGAAAAACTAATCTATGCCATGTACAAATGCAAGTATTTAACCCCAATCATAAAATAAACCACAAGACATGCATAGATGGACACTATTGCAGTCAATCATGTCCATCCATTACTATAGGCAACCTAGGGGATGTCAACTTATGCCATGAACTTTAGTACACGAGTATATGTCCTCAAAGCCAAGTCACTCCTTATTGCTAATGATAAACATGTTACTTGACAAGGTATGTCCACCAAGAGGGAGAAGAAAAGTAAGAGCAAGAAATGGTTGGACTATATATGCATTGTATCTTGCATTAGGAGAACGAGATGCCATGGAAGGGAAAGTCATCATGCCCTTATTACAATGAGGTTCATCACTATAGGATTTGGTCAAGTGCATTGTCAACAAGGTATGCATACCATTACAATGGGATACCAAAATAATAAAATTGATCAAATGTGGTCTAGATACATGTTACAACTTACCCTAGGGGAGGGAGATATTCTGGAAGGGAAAGTCACCATGCCACTACTGTAACATGGTTTGCCATTGTGGTATCCAATCAAGTGTGTTTTTCAACAAGGAACAATTACCACATAGTGGGGGACCAAAATGATTGATCGATTAGGAAGTTTTTTTTATTGGAACCAACAATTATATTCAATAAAAATAAGAGGTTACAATAAAAAGGAGTTGGAAAGATCACAACTCGGGGCGCAAGGTCATCCATACAATCAAAATCGGAACCAACCCCTAAAAGGGTGAATACACAACATAAATAAGCATAGAAAAATAAACTAGAGTAAGAAAAAACTTTAAACTATAGAATTGTAGCTCTAGGCACTAAGTAGACTTATTGCTCTGTCATTCTATCATTCCAATGCTACAAAGGTGTTGGAATTCTTGAGTTGAAAGGCTAAAACCCTTTTTCGGGTAGACTGACTCCATCTTCTTTCCCTTGTCGAGGACTACAAGAACGTTGAAACCGCACAAAAGGGGAAGGAACTTTAGATTTTGCTTCCTCCGTAGGAACCACCAATTTCATCGATGAAGGCTCTGCATCCAATGACATATTCTCACCGTCGCTAAGATACTCCAATACACTATAGTTGTTGGATGAATCAGGAACATAACTGCCCAACTAAACACTGGTCATATGAAGTTGCTTCTTTGGAGCAACATCTTCTTCTACAAATCCCCTTCTTGAGCTATGGGATCGCCTTGTGTTAGCCGAGGGAAAATGTACTAGAGGACTGGCCAGTTGGGCAAATTGTTATATTGTTTGCATTGCATAAATTTTTTAAGGAGTGTTGCCTTGATGTTTCAACCACATACCATATAGGATATGTCATGGGTTGAATTAAGGTGGTTTGCTCTATGGCACTTAAAGTAGGTTACTAACACAAAGAAGACTTTGAAGACATCATAGTGCCTCTTACTGGAAAGAGCAACATCATGATGAAAATATTCAATCAAAGCACAAACAAATTCAATAGTAAGAAATGCCAATAAAAGTGGATTAAAAACATCAATCACCAATAAAATGAAGTAGCGAAAGCAAATAAACATAAAAATGAACCAAAACTAGGTAGAATTAAAATTTAACAACTAGAAAAACCAAGGTCGTCTCTTTAAGAGGTAGTCATGGTCAAACAAGAGAAACCACTAAAAATACAAAATAGCAAGCCAAAACTACCAAAAGATCTAGATGATTGGGATAACCACTTTAAGGGGTAGTCATGGTCACAAGAGGAAGAGACAAAACAAATTACATGTACATGTGCCAAACTAAAGAATGTACATGATTGAAAATCACAAATAAACAATCAAAGCAGTCAAACTGAAAAACAAGGCACCAAATTTAACAAGCAAACCAAGAAAACACAAATATTATACAAATGACTCATAAGGGGCTATGCTAAATCCATTTGACATGCATGGAATTGGTGGATTCATCCAACTCAACTCCACCTGTTGTTTGCAATTTCATTGCCCCAAACCTAAACAACTCTTTGATAGTATGGACTAAGCCATTTTTGAATAAATTCACCCTTGCACTTCTTATGCACATTATCAAGCTTGATGACAAGTTTTTTTATTAGATTGATTGGCAAAACAACTCTTATAAATTCTATTATGCTTAAGAGTAGTAGATGCCTCTCATCAAGAGTAGTAAGCTCAACAAGATGAGCCTCTCGATATTCTTAATGATACTTATCGTGACTCAATAAATTTCTCAAAGAAAAATGCAAAGAAGATAATTTAATTTCATGTGGTAAAATAAATTTAGTACCATAAACCAATATAAAGGGGTTTCCCTTGTATACATTCAAATATTGGTGTAGTACGGCCATAATGCAGGATATGACTTTAAGCGCCAATATTTCTTTGATTCTTAAATTGCTTTTTTAAAGATATTGACCAAAAATTTATTTCTAGATTCAACTTGACCATTCCCTTTTGGGTAATAAGGTATATAAACATGATGTTGAATCCCTAATAGAGAATTCACTCTTGCATTTCTTAATTTTGAAAGGAGTATTGTTATTGCAAATGAGAGCATACGGGACACCAAAATGACACACAATCTAATTAAAAATAATTTTGGATATGGTGAGAGTTGTTTGATTTGTCAAAGGCATAATTTCCACCCATTTTGTAATTTTTTTTGTGGTGGTGATAATAAATTTGTGCCCATCCGAGGACACAAGAGAAATGCATCCAAAAAAGTTAAGACCCTAAGTGGAAAAAGGTCAAGGAGACTTGATTTGATGAAAAACCTAAGCAAATGCATTAATTTCATCTTTGTGGAATTGTCATTTATTGTAAGATTTTATATATTGGTTGGCATCAACCTCCATAGTTGACCAAAAGCAACCCATTCTTAATAGTTTACATATTGTGGAATGACCACTAAAGTGCTCTCTAATTATTTCTATGAACATCAAAAATATATTTAGGTACCTCAACTTTTCTAAGACATCGTAAGAGGAAACCATCAAGATTAAGGCAATATAAAACTTCACCAAAAACAACATATCTAAATTCTCTCTTACAATATGAGCATGTTGCTTAGCATTAGCCATAAGTGAGTAGCAGGGTAATTCATAAGGGGTAATACCAAAAAAGTATTTATAAAAATTTGGTGAATCTTAATGCAAATCAAGGCGAATCATGTCTAAACTAGGTGGCAAATTTTTCAAAATTTTGTAGAAAAATTATCAAATTTTGGCGAAATTTTAATTTTTTTTGTAAAAACTATAAAAATTTGATGAATGGTAGAGCACGATTGGCAGAGCATAACTGGCAGAGTGTGATTGGTAGAGGGTTATTGGAAAATGGTGATTGGCAGACAATGATTGATAGAGCATGACTAGCAAGGGCGATTGACAGAGGATGATTAACAAAGAGCGATTGACAGATAGCGACTAACAAATACTATAGAGCTTATTATTCCATGAAAGAAACCTTGCATTAAATAGCAAAGGTATACAATATGAGCCATCAGATCATAACAAACTAAATATATCTTAGCCACACAAAAAACTAGGAGTTTACCAACCTCATGCAAGAGAGATGACTCCAAAAAAGAAATAACATAATATCTAAAAAATAAATATCCAAAATATAATATCTAGAAAATAAATTTCCTAAATATACCTAGTAACAACTTAAGATATACTCTAACACCCCCCTTAAGTGGTACTAGGAGGTAGTGAATCAACAAAACCAAACAAGTGGCATATCCATAGATATGAGTCCCAACAACAAGGCCTGATAAGGTACTCATGTAAAATATATACATAAAAAAACTCTATTGGAGAGATGATGAAAAAACCACGTGGGAAAAAACCATCTGCTAGAAGAGAAAGAAGAAATATGAAGAACGATGTTGAAGGAGGATGGAGAGGAAGATGTCCTCTTCAACACGTCCTGCAAAGGATCTATGTAATGGCCCTAAAATGTATATATGCCTCATCGCTGAACTGAGTCTTCCATGAGGAAGAAAGAAGCTATGAGGCATACATCAAAAATATCCCCACTCCAAGAAGGTATGAGGAGGGAACAACATAAAATATGGTGCTTGTGATAATGAACAAGGTTGTGAACTATATCGAAGTGAAGAAGTCATCAACAAACCAGTGAGTGTAGAGTCTAAAGACTCAATGTTCTATTGCATAAGGAAAATAGCAATGGAAGCAGCAAGAGAAGAAGGTAAAGAATCCATAAAATGGTCTTCGGGATCTCCTAAAGAGAGTCCAACCAAAGATACCTGTGAGAGAGTCTCACAAGACTCCTGATGCAAGACAAAGGAAGCAAAAGAAGGCTCCAAGGGAACAAGAGGAGGAGGACAAGATGGCTCATCAAAATAAGGAAGGCACACCACAAATAAAGTCCTCAAAATGCTCTGCATGAGCAACATATGGAGGGAAATCAAACAAGGATGTAAGCTCCTCATGAAGATAAACAACATCCAAAATGTGTGACTCAATGAAAAGAGAAAAAACTCCATCCAAAATGTCCTCTGTAAGCGTGGATAAATTAGGACACTCCATAGAAGAATGTAGGAACTCCAAAGTCTCTGAAGCTGTATCAGTATCCTATAAAATATCTTCAACTGGCATAGAAACATTGACCTCATCCAAAGCATCTTTATGCATCAAGGATTCTTCATCACAAGATAATATATTCTCAAAATATGTACAAAGTATGGAAAAATATGTATGGGGAGATGCCTGTGATTCCCAGTTTACAGGTGGTAAAATATCATCAGAAACAATATCTATGGTGTATCCGATAATACTGCACACATGATTTAATCTAGCTTACCAAAAATACCACTGAGGTGTGTGAGGGCTAGGCTCAAGAATAAGACCAAGAAGATATGGTAAAATCTCAATTGAGAACAAGTGCTCAACAACACTATCTCGTCAAGCAGGATATTGTTGGTCAAATATCTGCCTAATTGATAAACACTACGTTCATGCACCCTAGATACGCCCAATATTGAAAGGTCGAGGGAAAGAGATGTCCTCTAGGCCAATCTCCAAAGAGGGATGGTTCCCTTAATAATCCTAAAAATGGTAGAAGACCAGAGATGTAGGAAATAAATTACAAATTATGAAAATAAATTTATATGGCCATAGGCCGAAGTGCAGAACTTGAAGCAGACTAAATAACAGGAAATACACCCAAGCAAGAAATAACATCTAACAGAAGGAAAAACAATAGAATTTACTTGCAATATTGCACTAATAACATCCAAAATGTCACTCTAGCATTCCCTCCCTCAATAGCAACACTTAAATCCGAATACAGAATTTAAATTTAATAGCAAAAGAGAAAGGTGAATGTAAGATAGAAGCACAACACACAGAAAGATATCATACACAAAATCGCTCACAAATTCAAAGCCTGAATGCCTTGTATTAATGAAGAGAGCTTGGAGAGATCTCTCGCAAAATGTCTAACCTCCCTTTTACAATAAAACTTGCTTAGTATTTATAGAGGTTTTTGCCTCTTTCATTAAATACATTGGAGAACAAAATGTCCAGGGATCAAGGACAACACAAGGAAAATCCTCCTCGAATTCATTGAAAATACATCCTCCTCGGGAGACAACTTTCAAAAAAATTCCAACTCAGGTGTCAGTGCACAGATAGTTAGAACAACATTAAATATTATGGAAGTGCCTTCAGTGCTTTGGAAATTAGGAAGGTCCATCTATTCTTCTCCTTTGATTTGAGACCCACAACATGAGTTACTAGATGCCACCTTTATTTAATACTCACGATCCTGGCACCTTCAAACCTTTAACAATACTTCTATTTTGCCCCAGAATCACGTTCACCTTAGAAACTTGCTTTGCCCCATTTGCCTTGTGCGTGCGCGCGATCCCTTTTTTTAAAGTGCATTCACCCATGAGAAATGCGAACAGGATGTTCGCCCCTCAACTAGGGTGAACACAACTTCATCTTATTGTCATGGTTCATTCACCCCTGGGAAGGGTGAACCTGATTTTTTGTTCTCCTCAGGTACACATGATTGCATTACTCTTTAGGGCACGTTTGTACATAGAAAGTGTGAATGGCGTGTTCACCCTATAGCAAAGGTGAACATGCCTTCATCTTAAACTTTATTTATGCCCAATATTAGAATTTCGTTCACCCATTCAAAGGGTGATCGGGACGTTCACCTATTCTTTGGGGCGAATGCGACTACGATTGCAAAGCTTTCAACCAAGTCCCTGATTCATGAAAAATTCGTAGGTGCTTTCCTTTATAGTGCGGCGAACTCAAAATTATTTAAAATAAATCTTATACAACCCTTCGAAATTTTACAAAAAAATTCATATGGAAACAAACCAGAATATATAGAATTATCTCAAAGTAATATTGCCACCATAGAGAATACAAAATTTCAACAAAATTTACAATGTAGCAAAATACAAAATGGCCAACATTTCTGGCGACTCACGGGGTATCCAGCTCGCATGGATGCAAGCGATCCCAAGCCTTTATTCATTGGGTTGCAATGTCTTTTCCCCAACCGTTTTAGCTGGCACCACTTCCTTTGTTGCAGAACTCTTTTTTTGGGATGCCTCCTTCTTCGCTCGTTCCTCCTGCTCAGTCGCTTCCACCATTAGGAGAACTTCAGCCCTCTCTACTTCTTTTGTTGCCTTAGATACCACCACACACTCTATTGCTACCTGCTCCTCTTGCTCATGGAGTGTTTCAGCAAGAATCTCATAATCTCGAACAGTATCATCCCATGCATCAGTGGTAAATAAGTAGGAAACACTGAGTGACTCATAGACAAAGTGGAGGTTCTGCACATTCTTCAAACTGAGATGCTTTGATCATTGAGCCAATTCATAAAGTGATAGTTCCAAGCACGTATAATTCTGCATCAAGGGCAACACTTGCTCTTCGGTGAGAGGTTCTTCCAGGGCATCAATTTTGAAAGTATCCTCAACAAAAATTTTCCAGAGTGCTTCTAGTTCTTCCATGGGAAGAGGTTCTCACCAATTGTCAACAAAAGTTGGAAAGCCCAACTCATCGATAGTCTCAAAATGAGTCATAGAAATGTTATGCTCACACTAAATAACATTGAGGACAACCCACCCTTCTCTCACTAGGTCAATGTGCTGAAAATAGCTACGTAATGTTACTCGTGCCTTGGACCCAGCATAATCCATCTCACTGATGGGGCGAATGTTCAAATTGGTGTTCAACAAAGCTTATACTTTTACAATCATCTCCATGTAGGGCAAAAGCATCTTCTCCATGGTATCAATTAACTGCTTCCCAAGTTGAATCTATATCCATGCCTCCCATAAATACTGTAGTACCTTGACAGCATGCGCAACTAATTTTTCTAAATTTTGGACCGAGCGAAGGCGAGCATCCTTAACGTTGTTGCGCAAAAACCCTATAATAGGTGCTGCTTTCTCCTCTAGCTGCTTCTTGAGTTCTCCAAACTACTGTTGAAGATTATGCATCTCGATCCGAGCAGCATCTCACTCTCTTAGATGTACGTTGACCTGATTGCGCAAGTACTCATTCTCAGTGGCAATCTTCTCTTTAGTCGCTCTTTTTGGAAGTTAAATGATAAAAATGGTAAAAAATGTGGTCAACTTTAGTTTTGGCCTTACCCATTTTAATCCCTTGTACGACATCCTAGTCAGCTCAGTGGTCGGCACAGTGGACGGCAGGATTAGGCGACAGGATATTTAGTTTAGGTTGTTTAATTAAATTTTGCTTCCTCCTACTTAATTCTTGCTAACCATATGTTAGCAGACTATTTAAACCTTGTAATTTGTTCAATTAAATCTAATGAGCATGAGCTATTCCTATCTGGTATCAAAGCTGAGGTAAGATAGGGGAGCCGCGAAGCCCGAGGAGACCGACAGGTGAGGCACAAATCTCAAGGAGGTCAAGGAGACTTATAGGAGTGAGCTCATAGGTGAAGCACAATTCTTGAGGTGATGTCAAGAGGGCCCATAGAGCATGAACCGAGGCGAGGTCAGAGGAGGCCCGCAAGAAGTATGCAGTTCGAGGCACAGACTAGCGAAGGACACATGGCACATAGTGGAGGCCTGCACGCTCGAAGCTCGAGGATATACTGGATTGGTAGGCTGACGTGGCAGGCGACTGATAGGCTAACGTGGTAGGAGATTGATAGGTGAACACTTGGCGAAATGAGATTCGCAGGTGACATGGCGAGAGGAGCTTCACAGGTGACACTTGGTGAGAGGAGATTCATATGAGGTAAGGGTCAAAAGGGGCAAGGTTCGATTACCCGAAGGTAATCGAACATTCATCCGTGCGCTTCCCCATTTTAAATCCCAAATATTCCCATGCACAGTGCATGTGTGATATTTCATTTGAAGTTTTTTTTTTTTAAATCGTGATGGGTATGCTTCAAATAGAAGCAAGGTAGTTTAAAGCCAAAGCTTGGCTTGTAGCGCATTTGGTAAAGGCCGAAACTTGCACAGAGGTGGTCGCATGTTCAAAACGCGACACGGTCATTTTGCTTAGTTAAAAATTCGGCATTCAAAGCTGCTTCAAACTTTTTTTTTAATAATTTTAATTTATTTCATTATAATTTTTAAAAGTTATATAGTAAAGTTATTTAATAAATCAAAATTATATTGTTTTTTTTTTTTTTAAAGGCCAATATATTTTTTTTATTAAATAACATATTATTATAGTAATTTTTAAAATTATTATTGAAAGAAAATTATATAAATTTTTTTCTAAGAACATTCCCTACGAGGCAATTTATTGTAAAAGAAGAAGCTTTACACCTGATTCAAGGAATCAAAATTGTAGTGTAAAAGCATATTGTGATAGTCTAGGAGGCTATACAAAGTGGAAATTTTGTGTAACAAGCCTGAGAGGCTTAGTATTTTTTCCTTGTAAGAGAGACAAAGGATCAAACTGAAATTTGTAAAGAGGCATTGATGATAAGACCAAGTGGTTGTTATCATACCCTATGTGCACTTTTGGTGAGAGAAAAAACCAAAATTTTTGATGAAAAAGTGAGAGCTTATGGGCTACATACTGTGTTTAATCAGTTGCAGAATGCAGTAATTACACACCAGAGGCATCCGAACTTAGGGTACGAGGCAGACTCTGAAGATAACTTCTTTGGGAGTCAATTTGAACAATCTAAAACCATAGAAGTTGCACCACAAGAATCAGAATATACTCATTACAGTAATTCAGTGGAAATTCTAGAATCAGAATCACCAAAGATAATATTGATCAGTGATGACGAAGAACAAGTAGTAGACAATTTCGTGAATCAAGAAATAGCAGCGCCACAACAAGAGGAACAAGCAATCTGTGAAAGAATGAATCAAGTCATATTTGACTTAAATTTGTAATCTCTTCTTTCTTCTTCTTTCTTCCTTCTTCCTTCTTTTAAAAAGCTGAGTGCTTTATTATAACCGAGAAATAAAAAGAGTGTTTTAGTAATTATGGCCTCACATAACAATCTACCAATTCCAGAGTTCAACGGGCATGACTACGAGTATTGGTCTATCAAAATGAAGACATTGCTCATAGGAAAAGGTTTGTGGGATATAATAGAAGAGGGATTCACAGAACCCACGGATTGGGCTACATTGAGTGTCGTAGATAAGAAAACAAAGAAAGAAGCACAAAAGAGCAACTCTTTTGCTCTTTATCATCTCCAAGCAACATTGGAGAAAAGTATATTTCCTAGAATAGCCGCTTGTATAATTGCACAAGATGTTTGGAAAGCTTTGAAAGACGAATTTCAGGGAAGTGATAAAGTGAAGCAAGTGAGGCTTCAAAAACTGAAATGAGATTTTGAAAATCTCAAAATAAAAGAAGATGAAAAAGTTGGTGACTACTGTGTCAGAGTCAAGGCAGTAGTTGATCAAATGGTTACTCTTAGCAAAGAAATTAAGCTTGAAACAATTGTAAAGAAAGTGTTACGAACACTTCTTCAAAGATGGAATCACATAGCCATAATCATACAAGAGTCAAAAGATCTTTCCACTTTAACATTTGATGCATTAATTGGGTCATTAATTTTTCATGAAGAGAGATTACAAAAATCTTCTTCAACCAGCTATGGAGGTGATGATAAAGCCTTCACATCCAATTAAAATGCTGGAATAGGACGTGGAAGAGGTCAAGATAGAAGCCAACAAAGAGGTAGAGGCTGAGGCAACTAGAGAGGAGGAAATTAGAATAGAGGAGGCAACTACAACAGAGGAGGCAATCAGAACAGAGGTGGAAAAGAAAATCAAGGAGGAAATCCAAGATGAAGTGGAAATCAAGGATGAGGAAGTGACAAGTCCAAAATAGCTTGTTTTTAATGTGGCAAGCCAGTTCACTTTGCTCGCGATTGCTGGTAAAAATATTCTCAATGCAGCAGCAGTCAATATGGAAATTATGGAGAAGAAGATGATACCTCTAATATTTTTCTATCATATGAACAATCAAAACAGAATCTAAATGACACATGGATTTTGGATACTAGTTGCTCAAACCATATGAGTGGCAAAGAAAATTTATTTGCTACTCTAGATTCCACTTACAAATCCCAAATCAAATTAGGGGATGATAAAGCTTTGCAAGTCGAAGGCATTGGAGCCATGGAGGTTCCAACAAAAGGACTAAAGAAAGTGAATGACATCTACTACACTCCAAATCTCCAACACAATCTGCTAAGCATTGGTTAAATGATGGAGAATAATTACAAACTTGTTTTTGATGAAGGAAAATGTATCATTATTGATAAAAACAATTGTAATCGAGTCATCACACAGGTCTCAATGACCAATAATCGATTATTCCCTCTCAAATTTGGCAAGCCAGGGGGAGCTCAACTTGCAAATGTAGCTATAGCAAATCCAATTGTGCTTTGGCACTCGTGATATGGTCACCTTAATTTCGCTAGCTTGAAACTGTTAACTTCTCAAGCTATGGTGACAAGACTTCCCAAAATCAATGAACAAAAGGAGGTCTGTTAAGGATGTGCTTTGGGAAAGTACTCAAGGTCTAAGTTTCCAAAAGGACAAGTGCGGAGATCCAGCTACACTTTAGTTAGTGCATTCGGACATCTATGGTCCAATGCAGACAAAGAGTATAAAAAATAATTCCTATTTTCTCACTTTCATAGATGATTTCTCTAGAATGTGCTGAATTTATTTCTTGAAACATAAAGATGAAGCTTTTAATTGCTTCATAGATTTCAGAAACAATGTAGAGAAAAAAGTGAGTATTTTGTAAAATATCTTAGAACAGATCGAGGAGGTGAGTACTCCTCAAAATAATTCTTGAAATATTGTAAAGCAAGTGGGATCAAAAGGAAATTCACTACTGCCTATACCCCACAACAGAATGGTGTGGTAGAGAGAAAGAACCGCACCATAGTTGAGATGGCAAGAACGATGCTTCAGACTAGGCATCTAACTAATATTTACTGGGCTGATGTTGTAAGAACTAGTTTATATATTCTAAATAGAAGTCCAACTTCTAGTTTAGATGGAATCACTCCTTATGAGGGGTGGTATGGAAAGAAACCCAATGTAAAGCATTTCAAATTTTTTGGTTCTTTAGCATATGCACACATTCTTGCTGATAAAAGGAAGAAGCTTCATTCCAAAAGTCAAGCTTGTATATTTGTAGGGTATTGTGAGTCTAGGAAAGCCTATAGACTCTACAATCCCAAGTCTCATAAGATTATTCTTTCAAGGGATGTAATTTTTTATGAAGGGGGAGAATGGGGTCATCAAAGAATTTTTTTTGATGATGGATCCCAAGATGTAAATTCTTCATAGGTACAGCAGGTACAGTAGGTGTCTCCCAAGAAAAGCAAAGGCACACCACCCATTCCAAGCCCAAGCAGGAGTACTTCGAGTACATCTGATGCCACTCCAAGTCCTTCTCCACAGAGATCAGTAAGTTCTTCACCGATGGACATTGACAGTGACTCTCCATCAAGAGGCAAAAGAACTTTACAACATCATCCATCCTTTCAAATGCTGGATTGAAATTTCTAGAGAAGATTCACTAGAAGCCAAGCTAGTGAAATGAATACAGTTTTGCAGCAACTTGAAAATTTGCAATTGTATGGGGATGATAACTCCCAAGATCCTAAGAGATATGTATTCAATTATGATTTATTGGCTAGTGCACATCTAGAACCAGCTAGCTATGAGAAGGCTTGTACTCAAAATGTATGGCAAGAAAGAGGAAATAACCTTTATAAAAAATAATGATACATGGGGGCTAGTAAAGCTACCCAAAGGAAAAAAATGTGTTGGATGTAAATGGGTCTACAAGACCAAATACAATGTTGATGGAAGCATTGAGAGGCACAAGGCATTGACTATGAGGGAACATTTGCTCCTATTGCACGACAAGAGACAATCAGATCAGTTCTTTCCTTAGCTGCCCATAAAGGATGGAACATTCAACACATGGATGTAAAAAATACTTTTATGAACGGATACTTGATAAAGGAGGTTTATGTTCAACAACCTCAAGGCTTTCAAGAACAAGGAAAGAAGAACCTTGTTTATAAATTGAAAAAAGCACTTTATGGCCTCAAGCAAGCACCAAGAGCTTGGTACTCACACATTGATAGCTATTTCAATGAGTATGGATTCACTAGAAGCAAAAGTGAACAAACTCTGTACTACCTAAAACATGGTGTAGACATTATCATAGTTTGTTTGTATGTGGATGATCTAATATTTATGGGTAGTAACACTAAAATGAATATGGAGTTCAAAAACTTCATGATGAAGTAGTTTGAGATGAAAGATCTCAATTTAATGTGATACTTCCTAGGCATGGAAGTGCGTCAATAAAATAAGGGGATCTTCATATGTCAACACAAGTATGCTCGAGACATGATCAATAAATTTGCCATGGAGCAGTGTAAATCAGTTGCAACTCCAACTAGACATGGAATCCAATTGAGCAAGGATGACAGAGCACCGAAGGTTGACATGACCACTTACAGGAGCATGGTTGGGAGTCTAATGTTTCTCACCAACACAAGGCCCGATATTCAATATGTTGTTTCTATAGTTTCAAGGTTTATGGAAAGTCCATCTGAGTTGCATCTACAAGCAACTAAAATAATCTTAAGATATGTAAAAGGTACATTGGATTTTGGAATCCAGTACCACAAGTGTAATTCTATGAAATTAGTTGGCTTCAATGACAGTTATTGGGGCAGCAATATAGATGATAGGAAATCTACATCAGGGAACTATTTTAGTCTAGGGTTAGGACTAATTACATAGAGTTCCAAGAAATAAATTGTTGTAGCATTGTCATCTATTGAGGCTGAGTATATAGCTATCACACATGCTAATACTCAATCCCTATGGTTGAGAAAAGTCCTTGAAGAGATTGGAGAAAGTCAAAGTGGTCCAACTCAAATGTATTGTGATAACATAAGTGCCATTCAATTGGCATACAATCCAATCCACCATAGCAGATCAAAACATTTTGATATGAAGTATCACTTCATCCAAGACATGGTGGAGCAACAAATAGTTGAGCTTAAATATTGCAGCACTTTGGACAACATTGCAGATATCTTCACCAAATGCATGGCTAAAGCTCAATATATAAATCTGAGAGACTGTATAGTCAGTCCTCTCAACTTTAAGGGGGATAATGTTGGAAGTTAAATGGTAAAAAAGGTGGTCAACTTTAGTTTTGACCTTACCCATTTTACTCCCTTGGATGACATCCTAGTCAGCTCAGTGGTCGGCATAGTGGACGACAGGATTGGGCGGTAGGATATTTAGTTTAGGTTGTTTAATAAAATTTTTCTTCCTCCTAATTAATTCCCGCTAACAATATGTTAGTATACTATTTAAACCTTGTAATTTTTCTGATTAAATCTAATGAGCATGAGCTATTCATAGCTCTACTCTTAGCCAAGGAATTCTCGAGCTCAATTATTTTATTATGGGCTTCAAAATATTGTTCTTTGTAGTGTTCGATGTGCAAATACACTGAACTCATATCAACTTGGATGTTGCCCATTTTTTCAATTGGATCAATCTTCTTAAGATATTTTGTGATTGTTTCAGAGATAAGATCTCTAGGTAGCAATTCTTCCATATATTTTCTAAACTAGAAGAGTAATGGTGGTTATATGGGCTTCCTTGGAAATAGGATCGAAGGCTACCTTTTTGATAGGCCGCATTGGTGCTAAAGCCTCCTTTCACTGCATGCTCTTTAGCCACTATGAAGAGCTTAGGTGCACCCTATTGATATTTTCAATATCAGGTTATTTTTGGGCCACCTGTACATCAGGAACTATCTACAGCTCCAGGAATGGGGTAAAAGGTACCAAGACTTCTAAGCGACTGGGCCCAGCAAACACGGATGACTCAGTGGGGAGAGGAGGGACAAAATTGGTGGATGAAAGAGAGATGGCAGAATCGATGGTGGACATGGGCTCTACTGTAGTTACACTGACCCTAGGAGGGGCTTGTGTACCTACAACTTTGATAATGGAAGTAGCGACAACTAATGGGATAGGGCACGAAAAAGGATTTGACCCTGATGCAAAAGAACTAGAAAGAAATGGAGGACGAAGGGGTGGGAATGGAAGAAGGAGCAGTGATTTTGGGAGTGTGAGAAGAGAGAGTGAAAGAGGACATCATGGAGATAGAAGTGGAAGGGACACCGAAGGATGGAGAAATAGAAAGTGGAGGAGAGGAAAACGTAATAGATGGGACCAAAATAGAAACCATTGCTTTATCCATAGGAGAAGAAGAAGAAGAAGAAGGAAGAGAGGATGTACCTTGGGGTACAAGCGCCATGTGCTGATTGGATGGATATGGTTGTATAACTACCTGCTATTCTTGTTTAGTTATTTGCTCTCCAACATCAAGAGCCTCTTCTTCATCCATGATTTCCACATGGGAATCCTCCGAAGATTGTTCCTCTTCCTCTTGCTGAGCCATTGGAAATATTTGCAAAAATGAGGTTGGGAGTTCTTCAATAGGAAAAGGATTCATAGTCGATGCACAAATAATTGCAAAAACTACTACACTTGGCACAACAAAAAACATAGCAACTGAAACCATAGGCACCAAAATCATGGACGTCGCAACCACGCTGGTCCGGGGCCTTTTCATCGCTTTCGAGAATGGGGGTGCCATTGGTTGTTTTTGCTGCTTAGATGTGGGTGCCTCCTCCTGAGGGCACTTTGTCCTTTGAGACCTCCTTTGAAAAAAATATTGTTGCTCTTCCTCCTCCTCGGTATCTTCTTCAATTATTGGGCTCTCCTGCTCTGGTTCACTTTTGCCACTTTTGGATTGTTGAAAACTTTGTGGAAAAATGGTGGCAAAGGCAATGGGTTTATATGAGTCCACAAATTTATCATAAGCATCAGAAAATGAAACATCTAGCATCAACCCGTAAGGAGCATGTGGTTTCCTTCGATGAATGCGCATGACCCACCAATTAATTATTTTTTCCTCACTCCATTTGGGCTTAGCTTCTTTAACAGTTCCAAACAAACCTGGAGGAGGAATATGCGTCGTATTTTTAGCTGGATTATACTGTACCTCTTGCTCATAATAATCATGCCACGATGGGAGGGAGGACATATTTTCTATATGCTAGTTCATGTCTGGCCCATCAAAATTATTCCTTCGCTTCTTAATATCAAGGTGAGGGCAGCAATGAAATGTCTTAGCTTTTATAAATGCTAGAAATTTTCCCAAGGGATCATACCTCCAATGCTACGACAGTTATATTAACCCCAAATCTTGGAGTGCCAGTGTAAAAAGCCGATCTTGCCCAACTTGGTTGAATTCTATGCTCCCACACCTGAAGGGCATAGTGTAGGTGGTATTTTTTCCATGCCCAATGCCATATATATCATTCACATAGTCCATTTGGCGCATGACCTCCATTACAAATATATGCATTGTAGCAAAATACGACAACAAAAAGGGCTTACCTGTATACCCAAAAATCCGAACAACAATGCCCTATGTAAGTAAAAATATGTCACCCTTTTCCTCTATGACAACTGCATCCTTCAAATTGTGTGGCACTCTATCACAGGTACCGTAGAGCAACTCAATTGCTAGCCCCAAAAACCAGCTATTAAAACTGTAAACGAACTCTTTCCTTGTCAAAACCGAAGTCCACCTATATACAGGCAAGGGCTCATTATTTTTGCCCACTTGTGAAACTACAATGAATGAAAAATGATGTTGCATTTGGAAGAAGAAGAACCATACTAGAAATTATGTATGCCAAAATAATTTGGACCCCCCGGTTTGCAATTTTTCTAACTAAGAATTGATCCTCCGGGAAATGAAATCCACCCAATCAAAATAAATAGGATTTCCACCTTGCCTCATAGCAATGGGAGAGTAAAACTCCACTTTGCAGATACATTGAGCCATAGCTACCTGCCACTTATGCACCGTCTCATCCTAGGACAACCCAAAAATCTAGGACAACATAGAATAAATATCATGGCTCTTAAACTCTGAAAGTGGCTTCGACAAATTCGGTAGCTGTCCCATATGTGGCTCCTTGACTAGCTGGATCTCCATGAATTGATGTAGGGTTACTATGGAGATGTACCTATCTTCCTGTTCATCAGTATGAATTTTATTATGAACTGCATAGCTTGGAGGCTTCATCCCACACATAAAATCCTCTCAAATTTCATCCGACGTAATTGTGAAGAGGATCTCTCTCTTGGCGTTTCGCACGACCTTGGTGGAAGGGTCATAAAATTGTGCAATTAGTAGCACTAGTTCAGGGCACGGATGAATAGGTGAACATAGATACCACGAAAATTGTGAATTATAAGGAACTGTGAGCTAGCTATTATATGAAACACCCTGACTTACTGATGCCTCTACATCTTGCCTTAATTTATCAATCCCCTTGTGCGTAATTAAGTAGTCTCCAATTTCCACCATGTCATCTTTGTAGGGGTCCAAATCAACATAATCATTCTTTCGAGCCTTTTTAGCCCTTGATCTCCTTTCTCTTTTCTTTGCTTGCTTAGGTTTTATAGGTTCTACGACGTCTTTAGGCTCTTTGCTTTGCCTACCCATTTCTTCTAACAAATAACTACGATACTATGTTCTGAAAAGCCTTTGAAAAACTCTCTACAACTAAAACGCAGGACACAGCAGAGCAGAAAAATATTAAAATAAGAAAGAATAACAGATTTCGATATTTTACCTCTTGAATTTTATAGGACACCCCTGAAACCTGCTGCAGTAAATGCAAAATTAAATGCGAATTTTTTTTGAGAGAATAATCCTTGAGCTGGTAGTCGAACACCATTTTCAAAGCCCAAACATTTTTTCTTCGATTCACTGCCATATCCTCATGGAAAAATGTACCCTATGCATTGCGTAATGGTATTGAAAAGTGTGCCCTAGCGTCCAAAGCTTGCTGAGGAAGCCAATTTAACCATTTTCCAGCCAATCATAAATGTTCACAGCCGTCTTGGAAACCTAAACCCGGGCACCTTCCATGCTTTAAATTTGTTACTCAATTCTGGCACTCCCTACTTTCGATTACTGACGCGTCACCCAAAGGCGTATTAATTTCATGACATGCCTTCAAAACTGATGTTTTCTTCTTTGGAAAAAGCTCTTCAAGAACTTGATAATTTAACTCCTTAGTCGATGATTTTGATTTTGCGCGAAAACATCAAACCTTTTAAATTCAGGCGACTATGTCGAAAGCATTATTGGCACATATCTTCTTAAAATCAAACTTCCTTCCAAAAAAATTTTAGAGTTGCTTTCCTTTTTTAAACTTAAAAGCAGCTCGCATTTCTTTCTTTAAAGCATGCTTTTTTCCTTTTTCCTTTTTTTTTTATAACTAACGTCATCCAAACGTGTTCGCCCAAAATATAGGCGAACGTGTTGTTTGCCCATTTCCTAGGGTGAACACAAAGTATATCTTTTTTGGGCGAACCAAAATTTTCCTCTTCTCAGGGCGAAAGCATTTTAATTTCATTTTTCTTCCTTTTTCTACTCTTTTTTCTTTTCCTCTTTTTTTTTTCTTTTTATATATATATTTTTTTTATATTACACTTCAATAACACTTAAATCATTACTTGAAAAGACAAGGCTAATATTTACATATGTACAAGGTGTTACCTTCATCAAATTGAAATCATGAAACATAGGCCTTCAAATGAAGGCCATTCACCAGAATGGGAAGCTCATAACCTTCCATATCATAGAGATGGTATGCATTAGCATAATTTACAATAGAGATCCGAAATGGTCCTTCCCATATAGCATCAAACTTATGGTGATTCCCTGGCTTGGACTTCTTCTCATTCTATTTTAAGACCAAATCGTCCACCTGAAAACTTATGTTAGTTTTTTTTTTTATCAAACCACCTCCTCATATCAGTGGTATGTTCGACAAAAACCTGGTAGGCCTGCTCCCTATCCTCCTCTAACTGCAACAACTGTGCCAACCTTGCACTCATGGGAGGATCGTAATTTTCATCTTCATCTTAAAACATCTGCAAAGTTTGAAGCACTGGAAGTTCAATATGTGTAGGGAGAACAACTTATTTTCCATACACCAAAGCATATGGAGAAGTCTTTATGGATTTCTTTACTGAAATCTGATCTTCCCAAAGTCCTGATTTAGTAATAAATTTCAGCTCCTCTTGTTACTGCCCATTATCCTCTTCAAGATTCGTAGAAAATTTTTGTTGGTTGATTCGGCCAACCCATTCCCCTACGGGTAATAATTGGAAGATGTTTTCAAGTAAATACCATATTTGTAGGTGAATTCGGTGATCTTAGCCCCGATGAAGGGAGTGCCATTGTCAGTGATTAGAGAATATGGTATACCAAACCGAGTGATGAGACCCTCCAAAAAGGAGATAACGATCGCTTGGTCAACTTTCTTAGTGGGTATAGCCTCCGCCCATATGGTAAAGTAATATGTTGTTGTCAGGATATATTTGTGTTCTACGGATGAGTGGGGATTAATGATACCAATAAAATTGAGACCCCACTATTGAAAAGGTGCTTCCACCTGTATCGGATGCAGGGGCAATGCTCCTTTTCTAATTTTGCCCACATATCTTTGGCAACTATCACACTACTGGCTTACCTTATGTGAATCGATGAACATAGTAGGCCAATAGTAACCTGCTTGAATAATCTTCAAAGCCATTGGTCTACCCACATAATGACCTCCAGATAGCCCAGAATGAAATTCCTCCAATTTTTTTTCTTTTTTGGAAGCTTTTACACACCTGAGAAGTACGCCATCTATATTTCTATGATATAGTCCATTAGGCAATAGTACGTATCTGAGCACTTGCAACCTGAACCTTCGATGTTGTGAGCGATCAAGGTGGTTCGGACATCTCCCATAAGTAAAACAGTCAACCAATTATTATATCTAGTCCTTCTCACTTGCATTATGATTTGCACAAACCATTTCGCTCATGTCCTCTTCATGAATCATATTTAATGTCTCAATGACAACACTTTTAGCCAACTCTTGACACAGAGCGCGACCACAAACCAACTTGGTCGACTAGATCTCCACATCATATTTCTGAATCTTTGAGACCCATCATACCCTTTTATCACCCAATTCACCTTGAATTATGAAGTTTCGAACATCAGGATGAATGACATAAACCACAGTCTTTCTTTGAGAAACAAAATGCCAAAACTTTTTGAGTCCTTTCATCACTGCATAGACCTATTTCTCTATAAAATTGTACTTCTCTTGATGCGACGCAATAACTTGGCTTAAAAAAGCAATGGGCTTCTCCTCACCATCATCCTATTTTTGTGTCAACACAACAACATAGCTCTCCTGTTCACCAACTACATAGAGGATGAAATCTTTCGAATAGTTAGGGTTAATTAAGATAGACACTTGGGTGATTCGCTCTTTGATTTCTTGAAAGGATCTCGATTCTTGACTTCAGTCCATTTAAATTCAACATTATTCTTCAAGAGCTCATTCATGGGCTTAATAACTTGGGCGAAGTCGACAATGAACTTGCGAATGAAGTTTATTTGCCCAAAGAAAGACTGCAAATATTTCTTGTTCATAGGTAGTGGCAATTTCATGAGTGCCTCAGCTCTTGCAAGATCTATCACCAATCCTTCTTGTGAGATCACATGACCTAGCAACTTCCCTTATTTAATAGCAAATATTGACTTCTTTAGATTTATAGAAATCCCAAATTCTTAACACTTCTCAAACACTTGCCTTAGATGAGCAACATGGTATTTTCTGCAATGCGAAAACACAATCATGTCATCAAGCTATATTACAATAATTCTATTCAGTAACTCACCAAAGGCGACGTCCATAGCTCTCTAAAAAGTAGCGCCAACATTTGATAGCCCAAAGGACATTCACTAATAGGAAAATGTGCCCCACTTGGTAGTAAATTTTGTTTTATATTGATCTTCATCTTTTATCCAAATTTTATTGTACCTACAAAAGCCATCTAATAGTGAGAATATTTGAGCACCAACGACTACATGAAGAATTTGATCAATTTGGGGCAAAGGGTAATGATCCTTGAGTGATGCCTGGTTTAAATTATGGAAATCAATGCACAACCGTATGTCTCCATTCTTCTTTCTCACAGGAACTAGATTCACCACCCAAGTTGAATGCTTTATAGGGTAAATAATCTTTGCCTCGAGCATTTTTAACAATTATGCTTTCATGAGGACTTCAATTTTAGGATTGACAGGATGTTGCTTTTGTTGAAAAGGCTTAACTCCTTCTTGCAGCTCTATAGTGTGTTGGATTACATCCTTGTTATATCCTTTTAAATATTGATAACTCCACGCCACAATATCGAGGTATTCATAGCATAAATTTTTAATACCTTCCAGCTCCCTTGACATAAAATCGGTCCCAATCTTGATAACCTTTTCAAGTCCAACTATAATTCTCTGTACTCCTTAGCGTCCACCTTAATATTGTGCTTATCAACTCTATCATTTTGGTCAAACAAACTCTCCAGCGAAATCAAACCTCGTGGGATAATTTCTTCCTTTTCTTCATCGACAAGTGTTCGACCATCCGCACTAGTAGCCTCTCTAAGCAGAAAATTGACTATTTGCTCATTATTGTCAAATACTTGCCAATAAATATTATTATCTAGGCCTGAGGGTCTATAGATCACTCTGACTATTTTGGGCCTTCGGACCACTTGCTCGATAGGGGAATAATTTGCGCCAAGTGAAGCTAAAATATTAGCATGTCTATTTTGCTCTCAAGGAATTGCTTGAATGTTCAAGGCTATGAAAGCTTCCAACAAATTGTAGACCCTATTGTGGTAAGCTTTCAAATAATGTTGCTTTACAATGCATTTATTAGTAACCTGGTTAATAATAAGCTGAGTCACCAAAAATATATAGTTATGAAATACCCAATGTCTCGGCCTTTTTCAACCCAAGGCACAACGCTTCATACTCATTTGCATTATTCGTACAACTCCAAGTCAACCTATAAGAGTAAGTTTTTTGTATTCCCTTAGGAGAAATTAATATGACACCGGCTCTTACACCATTCTTACATCTAGCACCATCGAAATACAACTTCCATAGTTGGTACAAAATAGAATCTGAAGCATCAGGAATCTTCTCTTTGACATGCATGGGCTTAGTTATTGTGTAACAACCAATATCCATTCCGATCATTGCATTGAATTATGTCAATAAAAATTCATCCTCCAAGTGAAGCTCATCTAACGCCTCTTCTCCCCGATCAACTTCCTCCAGTTCTTCAGTCATCATATTCACTACATTTATGGATTGATCTTCCTCTTCTAGCCTTTCAATATGAAAAGGTGATGACTTTTCATTATGGATACGAATTTGTCTTCCCTTGAACCATACCTCAAGGTGCGAGTAGTCTAGGGATAAATATCCTCCCAAGTTTAGCTGTGAACTCCCTTGAGAGAGACATGTTGAAGTATGGCTCCAAGTCAACTACCACTACTTCTTGGATAACGGTGATCTGTGGCATACTGTGAAGGACGATCGGGATGTCCTTGATTACTCCCACCATCTTAACTGGGGTTCCATCCAAATGCAACACTCCCGGGCTACTTTTGGTATATTCCATCCCCATCACTTCGCATACTGCCTTTGGCATGACAGTAGTTGCAACTCCAAAGTTGATCATATAATTATGCACAATCCACCCTTCCATTCTCAAAGATAATTAAAATGGAGGAGGTCTATTTTTTCCCATTGTAGAAGTGGGGAGCGCCTGTGCTAGGACTATTTGGGAATGATCTTTCTTTTGATCTTGAGTAGTCTTCAAAGATTCTTGTAACAAGTCAATTTTTCCAAGTAGCTGTAGGGCATCATACATGCTAATTTTTGCAGGGATTCTCTTCATTTCTTCTATAATACTAAAGCTTGGAGCAGTTGAAACCTTCTCCTTTGGAACCCGTTCGTATTTATCCCGATACTGCTGAGTAGCCTCAACTCTTTATCTTTTTGTTAATGATGGGTACTTAAGTCACTCCTTAGCTTGCTCTTTTGTTTCATTCGAGGTTTGAGCAGTAACCATAGGTTGTGAAGTGGAGGGCTTAGCTTGCACCTGATCTTGAGCTCATTTAGGTAACAAATATTTTGTCCCAGCAACATCTTGTTCCTTAAATTTGATAATAGGTACCTTTGTCGGAGGTAATCGCTTTTGTTCTGACCCCTTGGGTTCTACGGGTACCTTCAAATGTTCAAGCTCCACCAGATCAATGGTCATTAGATTTTTCCCCAACCTGGTAAGGACTAACACGCATTCTGTTGGCAATTTTGGGTACTTTGGGTACATTGCCTTTGCTCAAATGTTTAAGTTGTCATTGATGTCAAAAGGCATTTTTGTGTTGATTTCAAAAGAGTGGAATATCTTGAGAAGCTTCATTATGTTAAAGGGTTTTTATTAAAACCATGGTGACAAAGTAAAGGTTTTTCTTAAAACCATTTGGACTCATTAAGGGTTTTTATTAAAACCAAGCTTAACTTAATGCAAAGGTCCATGTGTATTATTAATAATTAAATTAACCCAAACCTTTGTCTAAAGGTCCAAGTTTAATTTATTATTAATAAAATAATTATTATTATTATTTTAATTATTATTATTAAAGGGTCTTTCAACCGTTAAGCAAGGAGGAGCGTCGACGTCTAACAGTGGAGGAAATGGCTATTTAAGCGGGGATGATTCTCAAAAGTGAGCACCTCTGATTTGACATTTTGATATCTATGATTTGTGGCTCTCTATATTTTCAATTTGCACTTGGCATCTACGATTTGATTTTGCACCATTTCGTTCGAATTATGCCTGGCATCTACGATTTGATTCTGCATCGTTTCGTTCAAATTGAGCCTGGCATCTATGATTTTATTTTGCACCATTTCATTCGATCTGCGTCTGGCGTCTCTGACTTGCATTGCTCTATATCCTTCGAAAAGCGCTTGGTGTTTTCGTCTGAGCTTGGTCTGTGTTTTTGATCTTCGATTGATGGCTTTGAGATCATGCATGTTCTACATCGTGAAGACTGTGCTTGGCAAATGTGTTTGAGCTTGGGCTGCATCCTTACCTTTTGGCTTGATGGTAGTGATTTGTTTGCATGCGGTTTGTGGAAGACGTTTACGTTTTCCAGATTATTTGCGTCTAAGGAAGATAAAACAGAGGGCAGCGGCTTATTATTTCGTTGGGCACTTGTGACCCAACGGTGGTGGCGTTTAATCTAAAGCGCTAGACAGCCGAGGTGTCGAGTTCGATTCTCTTCGTTGGAATTTCCTTTTGGTCGTGGTGTGCAAAGAATGGTGGTTGTAAATGCGCGGGAGGTATAAGGTTAAGGTATCATTTTTTGTTTTGACATTGGGTTATTAATGTTTAATGTTTATGTGGAGTAATAAGGTGTAAAAAGGTTTTACTTTGTATGTTATTGTACTTTGGTGGTTTTTACTAAGTTGGAGAAATAAGGTGTTATATTTGGATCTTTATTATTGTGTATTATTGTATAGTTCCTAACTCTAATTGGTGGCAAATTGAGAGTTAGTGTTGTGACAGATTTTGAGTTCTCCTTCTTCATCAAAGTAAAGGTATGGGCAACTTCTTACATGTATGTTGTTTATGGTATATTTTTTGAAATTGAGTTTGGAGTGAAAAGGTTGTCTACTAGGTATTGTTGGTGTAAATCTTATTTTTTGGATATTGAAGATTGCTTATGCATTAAAGTTATTGTTGAACTTTTGGGTGAATGCATAATTCTGGTTGAGTAAGAAGAAGCTTTTTTGCACTAGGGTTTATGTTAATAAGTCTTGCTACTTGCATTGAGATGATGAAACCCTAGTTGTTGGTGAAAAGAATATAAACATCAATGTTATATGAGATATTGCATAGTTGGCAATTGTTGGGTTGTGTTTTATATTCTTGAGAAAAGCATACTACATCTATCTTATTCTTTTGAGATTGAGTTTGAGTTGAGATTGAGTTTGAGTTGATATTGAGATTGGGAGTTAAGTATAGAACATATTGGGTCTCTAACAATTCTCTTTATGTTTCTATGGGATTTGAGATTGAGATTGGGAGTTAAGTATAGAACATATTAGGTCTCTAACAATTCTCTTTATGTTTCTATGAGATTTGAAATTGAGATTGGGAGTTAAGTATAGAACATATTGAGTCTCTAACAATTCTCTTTATGCTTCTATGAGGTTTATAAATCACATTGGGTCTCTAACAATTCTCTTTGTGAGTTCATGATAAGCAAGTTTTTCTTGGTGAGCTTGCTGAGGTTTTGGACAGGTTTTAGACAGGTTCTAGTGGGGACTTGTGAGCAGGTTTCGGACAGGTTTCGGTGGGGACTTGTGAGCAATTTTGTACAGGTCCTAGCAGAGGACTTGTGAGCAGTTTTGGACAGGTCCTAAAGGACTTGTGAGCAGAGTTTTAGAGAGTTCTATCAAAGAACTTGAGGACAGAGGTGCATTGGTTCTTTGAGAAGAACATGAGGATAGTTTTGGCAAGTCTTTGAGAAGGCTTGTGTGCAGAGGCTTGTGTGCTAAAGATTTGGATAACTTGAAAAAGGATGAGCTCCATAGTATACTTTCAGCATTTGAGTTGAGAACTCAAGTGAAGGTTGATGTCAAGAAAGAGGCAGCTTTCAAGGCAACCAAGAAATCCAAAGGTAAACAGCTTCAAGAGAGTGATGAGTCTTCTAGTGATGAAGAGGCATATTACAGCAAAAAAGACAAGTTCTCTAGAAAACACAAAAATATGAAAAATGTAAGATGTTTCAATTGTGGAAAATTTGGTCATTATGCTACTGACTATACTGTTACCAAGGATGAAAGTGATGAAGATAAACAGGACTGTAAGAGAAAGGATTCTGAAAAGCACAAGCATCATAGGAAAAACAAATATGAGCATAGCAATCAAGGAAAGAGTTATTCTCACAAACACAAGAAGAGTTTCTACCTAGACAAATCAAGTAAGTGTTCTAGTAGTGATAGTGAAATTTTTTCAAGTGATAATGAAAATGAGATGTTGTTCATATCAGAAAAGGAGGAAGAACCAAAACATAGATTCATTATCATGAAATGTCTTAGATGTGGAAATTTTGGTCACCTTGAAGATGATTGCACAAATAATGACTTGATTTCTAGTATGTATGAGGATGCTTCAAAAAACTATAAGGAAGATGCATGTATGGTTTTTGAAAAGGGTAGCACCTCTAGTGATAAGAAATATGAAAAAGGCTTTGATGATTCTAAAAGCAAACATATAGAGGAAGGTGAAGTAGATCTTAAAGGTGAACTTATTAGTGCTCTTAGTGCTTTGAAAAAGGAAAGAAAGAAGAATGCTAGACTCAAGGATAAGTTGGATGAATGTTGTATGGAGAATGATGATCTTATAGAAAGTCTTGACTTCTCTATAGCTAAGACACAAGAACTTAAGGATGAGTTAGAATCTAAGGTTCTTGAGTATAGTGAGTTAGAAAAGAAAATGGCTTCTTTGAAAGAGGAAACTAAAGGGTACAAGGATAAGCTTCACAGGTTTCAAGATAGCTCCAAAAATGTTAAGTCTCTCATAAAAGGTCAAAGAAAGACAACAGATAAAATAGGCCTTGGTTTTGTTAAGCCTCACAAGGAACAAGTTGGAGAGTCTAGTAAGAGACTCCAAAAGGAAGAGAGTTCTGATGAGGAAAGTATTTCAGATCATGAGTCCTTGAATGATAGATGCATAGAAACAAAAACATAATTCAGAATGAAAAGAAGTTTTCAGGGGCTAAGAGGTCAAATAAAGGGAAGTTTCAAGGCAGATGTTTTGCTTGTCACAGGTTTGGTCACATAGCTTCACATTGCATGGCTCAAGTAAAGAAGGTAAATAACAATTTCAAAGGTGGTAATTTCTTTCAAGGGTATTGCTACTCTTGTCAACAGTTTGGGCACAAGGCAGTTTATTGCAAGGCAAATATCAGGAACAGGTTTGATCGAAACGGGTTTGGTCATAACGAGTTTGGTCGGAACGAGTTTGGTCAAAATAGGTTTGGTCAGAACAGGTTTGGTCAGAACAAGTTTGGTCAGAACAGGTTTGATCAAAACAGGTTTGGTCAGAACAGGTCTAGTCAGAACTGGTGGATTCAAAGAACAGGTATGCCTAAAAGAAATAACATAGTTACTTGTTATAAGTGCAACAATGAAGGTCACACAGTCAGACAGTGTAGAGCTGAAATTCCAGAATACAGGAAGAGGAACAGTGGCATGATCAAGTCCAAGGATCAAGGCATGGATAAAAACAAGGATGAGAACAAGAACAATAATAGTGACAAGAATAGGGATATGGACAAAGAGTTCAAGAGAAGGCCCGACAAGGAAGTTATAGATGTTGATGATGATCAGTGCCTAATGGGAGTTTTACTCCCACCCTAGAATTAATCACCTCATCAGGAGGTGGGGGAGGGACTAAGCTAAGAGGCTAATTCTTAGTCTCGAGCCCCAAAGGTGGCCCTTTGCCATTGATGACAAAGGTGGAGAGATATGAGTAAGGGGGAGAGCTTCAAAGTGAAGAGGAAAGCTTCAAGTCAGGGGGAGTAAAACTTCAAAGGAAGATTCTCAGTTGTTAGCACAGTTGGTTTCAGTTGGTTTCAGTTTTAGCTCTTGAGAAATGTTTTCAGTAAAGGTTTGCCATCAATGACAAAGGGGGAGATTTTTGGCAATTTTGGATACTTTGGGTACATTGCCTTTGCTCAAATGTTTAAGTTGTCATTGATGTCAAAAGGCATTTTTGTGTTGATTTCAAAAGAGTGGAACATCTTGAGAAGCTTCATTATGTTAAAAGGTTTTTATTAAAACCATGGTGACAAAGTAAAGGTTTTTCTTAAAACCATTTGGACTCATTAAGGGTTTTTATTAAAACCAAGCTTAACTTAATGCAAAGGTCCATGTGTATTATTAATAATTAAATTAACCCAAATCTTTGTCTAAAGGTCCAAGTTTAATTTATTATTAATAAAATAATAATTATTATTATTTTAATTATTATTATTAAAGGGTCTTTCAACCCTTAAGCAAGGAGGAGCGTCGACGTCTAACAGTGGAGGAAATGGCTATTTAAGCGGGGATGATTCTCAAAAGTGAGCACCTCCGATTTGACATTTTGATATCTACGAATTGTGGCTCTCTGTATTTTCAATTTGCACTTGGCATCTACAATTTGATTTTGCACCGTTTCATTCGAATTGCGCCTGGCATCTACGATTTGATTCTACACTGTTTCATTTGAATTGAGCCTGGCATCTACGATTTGATTTTGCACCGTTTCGTTCGATCTGCGTCTAGCGTCTATGACTTGCATTGCTCTATATCCTTCGAAAAGCGCTTGGTGTTTTCGTCTGAGCTTGCTCTGTGTTTTCGATCTTCGATTGATGGCTTTGAGATCATGCATGTTTTGCGTCATGAAGACTGTGTTTGGTAAACGCGTTTGAGCTTGGGCTGCATCCTTACCTTTTGGCTTGATGGCAGTGATTTGTTTGCATGCGGTTTGTGGAAGACGTTTACGTTTTCCAGATAATTGACATCTAAGGAAGATAAAATAGAGGGCAGTGGCTTATTATTTCGTTGGGCACTTGTGACCCAACGGTGGTGGCGTTTAAGTGGAAGCGCTAGACAGCCAAGGTGCCGAGTTCGATTCTCTTCGTTGGAATTTCCTTTTGGTCATGGTGTGCAAAGAATGGTGGTTGTAAATGCGCGGGAGGTATAAGGTTAAGGTATCATTTTTTGTTTTGACATTGGGTTATTAATGTTTAATGTTTATGTGGAGTAATAAGGTGTAAAAAGGTTTTACTTTGTATGTTATTGTACTTTGGTGGTTTTTACTAAGTTGGAGAAATAAGGTGTTATATTTGGATCTTTATTATTGTGTATTATTGTATAGTTCCTAACTCTAATTAGTGGCAAATTGAGAGTTAGTGTTGTGACAGATTTTGAGTTCTCCTTCTTCATCAAAGTAAAGGTATGGGCAACTTCTTACATGTATGTTGTTTATGGTATATTTTCTGAAATTGAGTTTGGAGTGAAAATGTTGTCTACTAGGTATTGTTGGTGTAAATATTATTTTTTGGATATTGAAGATTGCTTATGCATTAAAGTTATTGTTGAACTTTTGGGTGAATGCATAATTCTGGTTGAGTAAGAAGAAGCTTTTTTGCACTAGGTTTTATGTTAATAAGTCTTGCTACTTGCATTGAGATGATGAAACCCTAGTTGTTGGTGAAAAGAATATAAACATCATTGTTATATGAGATATTGCATAGTTGGCAATTGTTGGGTTGTGTTTTATATTCTTGAGAAAAGCATACTACATCTATCTTATTCTTTTGAGATTGAGTTTGAGTTGAGATTGAGTTTGAGTTGATATTGAGATTGGGAGTTAAGTATAGAACATATTGGGTCTCTAACAATTCTCTTTATGTTTCTATGGGATTTGAGATTGAGATTGGGAGTTAAGTATAGAACATATTGGGTCTCTAACAATTCTCTTTATGTTTCTATGAGATTTGAAATTGAGATTGGGAGTTAAGTATAGAACATATTGAGTCTCTAACAATTCTCTTTATGCTTCTATGAGGTTTATGAATCACATTGGGGCTCTAATAATTCTCTTTGTGAGTTCATGATAAGCAAGTTTTTCTTGGTGAGCTTGCTGAGGTTTTGGACAGGTTTTAGACAGGTTCTAGTGGGGACTTGTGAGCAAGTTTTGGATAGGTTTCGGTGGGGACTTGTGAGCAGTTTTGGACAAGTCCTAGCAGAGGACTTGTGAGCAGTTTTGGACAGGTCCTAGCAGAGGACTTGTGAGCAAAGTTTTATAGAGTTCTATCAGAGAACTTGAGGACAGAGGTGCATTGGTTCTTTGAGAAGAACCTAAGGATAGTTTTGGAAAGTCTTTGAGAAGGCTTGTGTGCAGAGGATTGGTTTGTTCATAGAGTTGGACAGATATGATAGACAGAGGAAGACTTGTACTAGACCAACTGACTGTGTTTGGTACAAGTAGCTGAGCTGCTGTGGACGTGATCATAGAAGGCAAAGGTCTCTTAGGCTAAGCATTGAGGACAGGAGGTCTTCGGTGGAAAGGAGTTCCACGTGCTGGCAAGAGGTATAGGCAGTTGATCTTTTGAGGGATCATTTCTAGAGTAGAGGGGAAGGTATCTCCTTTGAGCAGAGGCTCATAAATTTAGATTGGGGGAAGGTGTCTCCTTTGGGACGAGGCTCATAAACATTGTAATTGGGAAGGTTTCCCAAGGAACTTTGAGATAACTTTTAGAGAAAATTTTTGTGGACGTAGCCCAGGCCTTCTGGGTGAACCACGTTAAAATTGGTGTCACTTTGTGGATGATTTTGTGCATTGTTTTGATATTGCTTTGGGTATATTGCTTTACTGTTTTGAAGTATAAAGGAAAAAGTAAAAAGAGGTCTTATACTGTTCACCCCCCCTCTCAGTATAAGCTTGTGTTCTTCATATTCCAAGGATGGCATCATACAGTTATGATCAACTTTCCAAATCATATTGACTTGTCTGCTCGTAGAGCTTTCTACCAATGTTTGAACATAATTCATATGTACGATACATGTATCTTCTCCATGGGCATCATTACATGTAGAACACAAATATGCCTTTTTTGTCATACTAGTTTCCTCATTCACCAGCACTACAATACTCCTCTCAGGTCCCCTGCTGGTAGAAGCTTACTCATGGGTAATTGGTGGAGTTTGAAATCTTCGGGATCAAAATTCAACCTCTGCTTGCTTCTTTCTTACCATTGTAAGCTCATTTTATATTGTCCTCAAGGCCACGTTATTAGATTTTAGTTCTTGCAATAATATCGTGAAAGGGTCAAGATTAGACGGTAGAGCGGGCACTGGAAAAGGTAAAGGTATTTGTGGCACTGGTAACGACAAAGGAGTCAGAGGCGTTGGAAATGTGGGAAATGGAACTAGATCTGGTAGTTGAGGAACTGACAGAGTAGGTAACTGTGTAAAACTCGGAGCTGATTGTTGTGGGAGAGGAATCAGAGTAATATGAGTCGGGTCGAAGTTCCATGAGGGAACTAGGTACATGGATGGCATAGGTTGCAAAAATGCATTGGGATATAGATATTGAAGAAGATCGAGAAGTATTGGCATAGTTGCTTTCGAAGGAAGCCTACCGACAGCTATCAAATTAGATTCAACCTTTTGAGCTTGTGTATACATATATGGAAATATTGTCACATTGGCCTGGTGTACAACCATATCAATATCGATGCTAAGCATTCTAAGATAATAAAACACAACTTGCTCATGGGTAGGATGCAGACCGTTAGGGACTCTCTGCCAGCTTCGCATAAATATAACATTAAATTCCATGATTTCTTCTTGTTATGTTGATGAATTGTTGTGAACTAGTGCAATAAAGAAATTTGCTTGTTCATGAAAATTCTTGATTAGTAACTCTACCAATTGATCCCACGAAGTGTTAGTACCTGGTTGTAATGATCGGTACCAGTACAACAACTTTCCTCTCAGCAACAATACCAACAACTTAATAATTATGTCTTCACTTATTATATCATGGATAGTAACCAAAGAGGCCACACCTTGGATATGCTTGTACACAGTTTTTCTAGTACCATCATAATTTGGCAAGGTCTTTAAAGCAGCTTGAGATACTGGGTTTTGTGCTTGCAAATTCAATGCTCCCAAGCTATTCCATGCTAGGAATTGTCTTGGTGGTTGTTGTTGATAGGGCGAAGAATTTTGGGCCATATGGACTAGTATATGAGGTGTGGGTTGTGGAACGCTATCAAAAATAGGAGGTGGAGGAAAACTGGTGGTGGTACTAATTGGGCTTACCAAAGCAAAAAATATATCGACTAACCGTAAGGATGTAATAGATGGTATGTAGGATGTATGGGGTAATGAAGAAGTACGTCAAAAAGTGGCTAACTGAGGATGTTCTCATAACTTTTGGATATCAAGTTCATAGAACTCGATTTGATGATTTGGTTTTTGGCTTGTGATCTTGTATTCATAAGACACAACTTCCACTGTCCTCACATTCAGATATTTCTAGATAAAATCGAGTCGCTAGATATTCTAATTATCCGATAGAAAGGTGAACACCAAACCTAAATACTATTAGAAATGGAATCTTTGAAGTCCCATCGGGCATGCCAAAAATTGTTGGTCAAATATCTACCTAATTGATAAACACTACGTTCATGCACCCTAGATACGCCCAATATTGAAAGGTCGAGGGAAAGCGATGTCCTCCGGGCCAATCTCCAGAGAGGGTTGGTTCCCTTACTAATCCTAAAAATGGTAGAAGACCAAAAATGCAGGAAAGGAATTACAAATTACGAAAATAAATTAGAAATATGGCCACAGGTCGAAGTGCAAAACTTGAAGCAGACTAAATAGCATCTAACAGAAGGAAAAACAATAGAATTTAATTGTAATCTTGCACTAATAACCTCCAGAATGTCACTTCAGCATTCCCTCCCTCAATATCAACAATTAAATCCGAATACAAAATTTAAATTTAACAGCAGAAGAGAAAGTTGAATGTAAGATAGAAGTGCAACACACAAAAATATATCATACACGAAATTGCTCACAAATTTAGAAGCTTGAATGCCTTGTATTAATGCAAAGAGCTTGGAGAGATCTCTTGCAAAATATTTAACCTCTCTTTTATAATGAAACTTGCTTAGTATTTATAGAGATTTTCACCTCTTTCATTGAATACATTGGAGAACATAATGTCCAGGGACCAGGGAAAAAACAAGGAAAATCCTCCTTGAATTCATTGAAAATCCATCCTCCTCGGGAGACAACTTTCAAAAAAATTGCAACTCAGGCATCGGTGCACCGATAGTTAGAACATCATTAAATATTATGGAAGCGCCTTCAATGCTTTGGAAATTAGAAAGGTCTGTCTTTTCTTATCCTTTGCTTCGAGATCCACAACATGAGTTACTTGATGCCACCTTTATTTAATACTCACGATCCTGGAACCTTCAAATCTTTGACAGTACTTCCATTTTGCCCAAGAATCACGTTCACCTCAAAAACTTGATTCGCCCCATTTACCTTGTGCGTGTGCATGATCCCATTTTTTAAAGTGTGTTCGCCCCTAAGAAAGGCGAACGGGACATTCGCCCCTCAACCAAGGCGAACGCGACTTCATCTTACTGTCATGGTTCATAAGCCCTTAGGAAGGGTGAACCTAATTTGTTGTTCTCCTTGGGTGCACATGATTGCATTACTCTTTTGGGTGTGTTCGCCCATAGAAAGGGTGAACAGCGTGTTCGCCCTATAGCAAAGGCGAACGCACCTTCATCTTAAACTTTGTTTATGCCCAATCTTCAAATTTCGTTTGTCCATTCAAAGGGCGATCGGGATATTCTTCTATTCTTTGGGGTGAATGCGACTACAATTGCAAAGATTTAAACCAAGTCCTTGATTCATGAAAAAATTGTAGGCGCTTTCCTTTATTGTGTGACGAACTCAAAATTATTTAAAAGGAAGCTTATACAACCCTTCAAAATTTTACAAAAATAGTCATATAGAAACAAACCAAAACATATAGAATTATCTCAAAGTAATATTGCCGCCATTGAGAATACAAAATTTCATCAAAATTCTTCAACAAAATTCATAATGTAGCAAAATACAAAATGGCCAACATATATGAATCACTATCAGTGCATGGAGTGATGGGAAGTGCTGAAATATCCAACATGGTAACTTGCAAAGACACTAATGTAGATGTTGAACTATGAAAAAATCACCAAATAAACCCCCCACCCTAAACCAAAGTCTCACAAAAGGAGAGTAAGAAGATAGTATGGAGAAAGAATCACCACAATCGCAAGGGTAGTCCAAAATGACTCCACAAGCACAAATATGTGGTTTCCACCTATACAAACACAATGGGATGATAACAAGGTCCAAAATATATGGACAAACAACCAAATAAGGGTAAAAAGAGACTTTATAAATTTAGTCCGTAGGATCAACAAAATCCCCCAAAAATACCTTTATAATTTAGGCTTACAATGAGAATATAAAGCCCCCCACTAAAAAAGCAGATTTTTTAATTTAAATACACGGTAAAAATAATAATTTTCTAAAAAAATATGTCCATAAGATCTAAATTCTTAATGCACCAGTGCGAAGCCCTCGAAAAAATAGTCAGGATCAAAAATAATTTGACCCAAAACAGATTCTGGAAGAGGGAGAAATGACCTCTAGAAACTGCTTCTCTAGAAAACTATGAGGCCGTGGGTTTGTAGTTAAAAAACTACGGTTTTATAAAAATATCGTCCACCAAAATGTAGATCTGACTACATCAATGTGAAGCCCTCAAAAAATCAGTCAAGATAAAAAAAGAATTGATCAAAAACTGATTCCAAAAGAGAGAAATGATATTTAGAAGTTGCTTCTCCAGAAAACTACGTGGCCGCGGGTTTGCAGTAAAAAACTATGGTTTTCTAAAAATCCTATCCACGAAAATGTAGATCTGACTACACCAATGTGAAGCCCTTGAAAAATCAGTCAAAAAAAAAAAAATGATCGAAATTTGATTCTAGAAGAGGGAGAAACGTCCTCCATAAGTTGCTTCTTAAGAAAACTATGGGGCTATAAGTTTGCAGTGAAAAAGCCATGTCTTGAGTCTAAAAATATGGACTTGCAACAAGGTTTGAAACCACTTTCTGATCACCAAGATCCCCAATAAAATATGCAAGGTGAGAGCATACGATGGCCAAACTCTAAAATGTGAGATCCACACTTTCGCAATGTTCCTTCAAATGTCTTCAAACCTGCAAAAAAAAAATTGCAAAAATTTCTTGAATGCTTGCAAAAAAAATCTATTTGGCTCTGGTACCATGTAGAGAATATTGAAAAGCAATATTCAAGCCCAAGAAAATAGACATGCAAAGCACCACAAAAAATTGAAGAGAAGCTCAAGAACTTATTATTCCATGAGAGGGACCTTGCATTAAATAGCAAAGGTGTACAATATGAGCCATCGGATCATAACAAACTAAATATATCTTAGCCACACAAAAAACTAGGAGTTTACCAACCTCATGCAAGATATATAACTCCAAAAAAGCAATAAGATAATATCTATAAAATAAATATCCTAAATATAATATCCAAAAAATTAATATCCTAAATATACCTAGTAACAACTTACGATATACTCTAACAATAATGACTGGCAGAGTGCGACTGACAAAGGGTGACTGGCAGAGGGTGACCTTTACCTGCGACTAGCAGAACGTGACTGGCAGAGTGCGACTGGCAGAGTGTGACTAGCAGAGCGTGATCTCTACTGGCATCAATAGGATATTGCCACATGCCCTCTCCTCTATCACATATCGTGCATCCACAGACTTCAGTCATGCAAACTTCTATAAATAGAATTGCAGGCTTATTTTTCACCCTTCTTTTCCAGCGTAGATTTTTTTATGTTTTGAAAGCATTTTTAGAGCGTTTTTAGATCATTTTTAGTGTAGAAATGGCTAGCTCTTCCTCTCCTCTGCCTATGAAAGTGTCATTCAAGAACAACTTTTGCCCCAATATTTCAAACATTTTCGGCACACTTGAAAGAGATTCGTAATGGGTTTACACCTTTGGAGTCGCAAGAGTGATCAAGATGCCACAGTTCAATACCAACGTCTTCCTGATGCAAAGGATAGTTAGTTTCTACAACCATGATGAGTCCACTGTTCACATCAAAGTGGATAATAGAGATATTATTTTTCTATGAAACCCTCACATGTTCAGGGACTAACAGGGTTGTCATTTACAGATGATCACCTGGTGAGCAACCAATATGTCGTTGATGACTAGAGTAGAATCTCCAAGAATTTGTAATTTGTTCATATTTCTCTCCACAACACACTTCATTAGCAATCTCAATGCCTGGAACTCAGCAAAATTGTTGGAACCTATCCCAAGACCTGCTTTAAATTTGATATAGTGGGTATCTAAGAAGTATAGAATACCTCCTACACTACTAAAAGATGACTATCTCTAACTAGCCCCATCAAAAAACCCCATGGTTGAGACTTTTCAATGAATAAATTACCTACTTGTCAAGGTTTCTTATGTTTTTCAGGCTCTTTGTTGATTGAGACCAAAGTCCTCACTTGAAAAATGATCTAAAATGGGGGTATTAACTTTCCTTCAAAAATAGTTGCATTTCGTGCCAACCATATACCCCAACAAAGAAATTGTTTTAACTCTTTTTTCAAAAACCATTATCTTAAGCATACCTCCATTATTTCTCCTTTCCAAATATTGTGTACTCTAGTTATCAGTTCAACTTCTAACCAAACCTGTTGATATAAAGGGCATTTGATTAACAAATGTGTGATGTTTTCCTCATCTTACCGACACAAGATACAAATACTTTGACCTTGGCTGCTTCTCCTCTATAAAACTTCCCAATTCAAAGTCTTATTTCTCAAAGCTATCCACATGAAAATAATTGTTTTTTGGGGCAAATAATTTCTAAATTTGCTTCCACCACCAAGTAGGTCCTTGAGGATGAGGGTCAAAACTTGCTTTGTAACCAAGTCTAGTCGTATATTTATCCCCAGATTTGTTGCATGCCCAAGCAATAGTGTTTGGTTCAGCTCTCAACTTGATATAACTCTTATTAAGACTATCAGTGTAAGCCTTCCATAAAGCAACCTGCTCATCAGAAAGACCCAAGACCTAAGCCTACTTCCAACCTTAGGTCCAAAAACTAGAAGAATCTAATTCCCCCAAAAGAAAAAACTTTTGTCTAGTAAAAAAATTATCATAGCTTCCAACAAAAAAATATTTTCTCCATAAACCAAAATAGAATCAGCCCCTATTCCAACTTGTTCACCATTGCCCACTTTCCAAGACAAATATTTTTCAATCATATCAAAGGCCTGTACTAGTGCCTTCCATTGAATGGAAATATTTTTTATGTTTTTTTGTGGATTTTTGATCTAATCTATAAAGGTACCTAGAAAAATATACTTTTTTTCAATAATCTTCTTCCATAATCCTTCTTTGGTCAAAATCCTCCATAAACTTTTTACTTCCAGAGAAGAACCAAAAAGATGGATATTTTTAAGACCCCAACCACCTTCCTCCTTTGGCCTAGCAATACTCTGCCACTTAACTAAAGGAATACCTTCACGTTCCTTGCGTCCAGTCCAAAGAAATATGAAGCAAATTTTTCTTATTTTCTCTAGAAATCCTTTAGGAATGAAGGCCAAGGAGTGCCAAAACACAAGAATTGCCTCAAGAACCAACTTTACAAGTGTTAATATCCCACCAATAGATAACCATCTATTACACCAATGGTTAATCCTAAATTCAATATTCTCTAAAAGTCATCCCCAATATCTCTTCTTGTAAGTATTTGACTTCAATACAAAATATAGGAGATTAAAAGAAAAAAATTTGATTAGACCCTATTCAATATCTTGCTCTAGACCATTAAATAAAATAGAGGATTTTTGAAAATTTATCTCCATGTCAGTAGCAATACTGTAAGTGTCCAAGATTTCCTAACTTTCTAGCTTCCCTTAAACTGCCATTTGTGAACAACAAAACATCATCATCAAATAATAAATGAGATAAATAAAGGATCCCCACTTTAATCCCAATCAAGGATCCTGCCCTCTTTGCATCCAAAATATCTCTATTCAGTCCTTCAGCAATAAAAAAAAAAATAAAGGAGATAAAGGACACCCCTATCTTAATCCTCTTGAGGGCCTAAAGAATTTAGAACATGATCATTTGATAAGAATAGCAAAAGATATAGAAGAAATACATCCCATAATCCACTTTACTATCGAATAGTTAAAGCCCATATGTAAGAGCATACATTTGAGATACAACCAGCTAGTTCTTCATAAGCTTTAGATAGATCTAGTTTAAGGACCATTGCAGGAAGATTTTTAGTTTTAATAGAATGAGTGTGGCACGGTAGTTAGGTGGAGCAATAGAAAAAATATAAAGTATTATTAATTCACCAAAATGTAGTGTTTGCAATGCTTAAATAATAGGAGAATTAACTACCTTAGAAAACTTAGGGAATAGATAGAGAAGAAGAAAATAGGGAGGAAAGGAGGAAAGGAAATAGGAGTCGAACTCCCTGCCATCCATGTCGTCCAATCTACCCAGTCAGCTGTTGTCCAAGCCATCCAATCTGCCTAGTAAGCTGTCGTCCAAGGAGGTAAAAGAGTAAGGTCCAAAGCTTACTGTTGTCAAACAAAATTTTTACCTTTTACGGCTTTAACTTCCAATATTCTCCCCCTTAAAGTTGAGGGTATTGACTATACAGGCTCTCAGGTTTATATATTGATCTTTAGCTATACCTTTGGTGAAGATGTCTGCAATGTTATCCAAAGTGTTGCAATATTAAAGCTCAACTATCTGTTGTTCCACCGTGTCTCGAATGAAGTGATACTTCATATCAAAATTATTTGATCTGCTATGGTGGATTAGATTGTATGCAAATTGAATGGCACTTATATTATCACAATATAGTCGAGTTGGACCACTTTGACTTTCTCCAATATCTTAAAGGAATTTTCTCAACCATAGGGCTTGAGTACTAGCATGTGTGATGGCTATATACTCAACCTCAATAGATGACAATGCTACAACAATTTTTTTCTTGGAACTCCATGTAATTAGTCCTGACCCTAGACTAAATCAATTTTCTGATGTAGATTTCCTATCATTTATATTGTTGCCCCAATCACTATCACTAAAGCCAACTAATTTCACATAATTACATTTTTGGTAATGGATTCCAAAATCCAATGTACCTTTTACATATCTTAAGATTCTTTTAGTTGCTTGTAGATGCAGCTCAAATGGACTTGCCATAAACCTTGAAACTAGAGAAACCACATATTGAATATCAGACCTTGTGTTGGTGAGAAACATCAGACTCCCAACCATACTTTTGTAAGTGGTCATGTCAACCTTTGATTCTTCGTCGTCCTTACTCAATTGGATCCCATGTCCAGTTGGAGTTGCAACTGATTTGCGTTGCTCCATGGAAAATTTCTTGATCATGTCTCGAGCATACTTGTGTTGACATATGAAGATCCCTTTGTTTGATTGATGCACTTCCATGCCTAGGAAGTATCGCATTAGACCAAGATATTTCATCTCAAACTGTTTCATCATGGAGTTTTTGAACTCCATATTCATTTTAGTGTTACTACCCATAAATATTAGATCATCCACATACAAACAAACTATGAGAATGTCTACTCCATGCTTTAGGTAGTACAAATTTGGTTCACTTTTACTTCTTGTGAATCCATACTTGCTGAAATAGCCATCAATGCGTGAGTACCAAGCTCTTGGTGCTTGCTTGAGGCCATAAAGTGCTTTTTTCAATTTATAAACAAGGTTCTCCTTTCCCTGTTCTTGAAAGCCTTGAGGTTGTTGAACATAAACCTCCTCTGTCAAGTATCCATTCAGAAAAGTACTTTTCACATCCATGTGTTGAACATTCCATCCTTTATGGGCTGGTAAGAAAAGAACATATCTGATTGTCTCTTGTCGTGCAACTGGAGCAAAGGTTTCCTCATAGTCAATTCCAAATTTTTGAGTAAAACCTTTTGCTACTAGTCTCACCTTATGCTTCTCAATGCTTCCATCAGCATTGTATTTGGTCTTGTAGACCCATTTACATCCAACACATTTTTTTTCCTTTGGGTAGCTTTACTAGCTCCCATGTATCATTATTTTTTATAGAGGTTATTTCCTCTTTCATGGATTCTTGCCATACATTTTGAGTACAAGCCTTCTCATAGCTAGTTGGTTCTAGATGAGCATTATCCAATAAAGCATAATTGACTACATCTCCCCTAGGATCATGGGAGTCATAATCCCCATACAATTGCAAATTTTCAAGTTGCTGCAAAACTATATTCATTTCACTAGCTTGGCTTCTAGTGAACTTCTCTGGAAATTTTGATCCAACATTTGAAAACATGGATGATGTTGTAATGTTCTTTTGCCTCTTGATGGAGAGTCTTTGTCAATGTCCATCGGTGAAGAACTTACTGATCTTTGTGGAGAAGGACTTGGAGTGGCGGTTGAAGTACTTGATGTAGTACTCTTGTATGGGCTTGGAGGGGGTGGTGTGCCTTTGTTTTTCTTGGGAGACACCTGTTGTACCTATGAAGAATTTACATTTTGGGACTCATCATCAACAAAAATTCTTTGATGACCCCATTCTCTCCCTTTATCAAAAATTACATCCTTGGAGAGTACAATTTTATGAGTCTTGGAGTTGTAGAGTCTATATGCTTTTGTAGACTCACAATACCCTACAAATATACAAGCTTGAATTTTGGGATCAAGATTCTTCCTTTTCTCATCAGGAATGTGTGCATATGCTAAAGAACCAAAAAAATTGAAGTGCTTTACATTTGGTTTCTTTCCGTACCACCCCTCATAAGGAGTGACACCATCTAAACTAGAAGTTGGACTTCTATTTAGAATGTATACACTGGTTCTTACAACATCATCCCAGTACATATTAGTTAGATTCTTAGTCTGAAGCATCGTTCTCACCATCTCAACTATGGTGCGGTTCTTTCTCTCTACCACACCATTATGTTGTGGGGTATAGGCAGTGGTGAATTGCCTTTTTATCCCACTTGCTTTACAATATTTCAAGAATGCTTTTGAGGAGTACTCACCTCCTCGATCTGTCCTAAGTCATTTTACATAATTCCCACTTTGATTCTCTACATTGTTTTTGAAATCTATGAAGCAATAAAAAGCTTCATCTTTATGTTTCAAGAAATAAATCCAACACATTCTAGAGAAATCATCTATGAAAGTGAGAAAATAAGAATTGTTTCCGAGACTCTATGTTTGCATTGGACCACAGATGTTCGAATGCACTAACTAAAGTGGATAGTTGGCTCTCCACGCTTGTCCTTTTGGAAACTTTGACCTTGAGTGCTTTCCCAAAGCACATCCTTCATAGACCTCCTTCTGTTCGTTGATTTTGGGAAGTCCTGTCACCATAGCTTGAGAAGTGAGCAGTTTCAAGCTAGCGAAATTAAGGTGACCATATTGCAAGTGCCAAAGCACACTTGGATTTTTTATAGCTACATTTGCAAGTTGAGCTCCTCCTGGCTCACCAAATTTGAGAGGGAATAACCGATTCTTGGTCATGGGGACCTGTGTGATGACACGATTACAATTATTTTATCAAAAATGATACATTGTCCTTCATCAAATACAAGTTTGTAATTGTTCTCCATCATTTGTCCAACGCTTAACAGATTGTGTTGGAGCTTTGGAGTGTAATATATGTCATTCACTTTCTTTAGTCCTTCTTTGGTTGGAACCTCCATGGCTCCAATTCCCTCTACTTGCAATGTTTTATCATCCCCTAATTTGATTTGGGATTTATAAGTGGAATCTAGAGTTGCAAATAAATTTTCTTTGCCACTCATATGATTTGAGCAACCAGTATCTAGAATCCATGTGTCATTTAGATTCTGTTCTGATTGTCCATATGAAAAAAATATATTTGAGGTATCATCTTCTTCTTCATAATTTCCATATTGACTATTGTTGTCTTGTGAATATTTTAACCAGCAGTCACGAGCAAAGTGACCTGGCTTGCCATAGTTGAAACAAGTTGTTTTGGACTTGTCACTTCCTCGCCCTTGATTTCCACTTTGTCCTAGATTTCCTCCTTGATTTTGATTTCCACCTCTATGTTGATTGCCTCCTCTGTATGAGTTGCCTCCTCTATTGGAGTTTCCTCCTCTGTTTTGGTTGCCTCCTCTATTTTTATTGCCTCCTCTGTAGTTGCCTCTGCCTCTACCTCTTTGCTGTCCTTTGCATTGACCTCTTTCATGTCCTATTCCATTGTTTTCATTGGAAGTGAAGGCCTTCTCATTGCCTCCGTAGCTGGTTTAAGGAGATTCCAAAAATCTCTCTTCATGTGACATTACCGATCTGATTAATGCATCGAATGTTAAAGTGGAAAGATCTTTGGATTCTTATATAATTATGGTAATATGATTCCATCTCTGTGGAAGTGTTCGCAACACTTTTTTTACAATTGTCTTAGGCTTGATTTCCTCGCCAAGTGCAACCATTTTATCAACAATTGCTTTTACTCTAACACAATAATCATCAACTTTTTCATCATCTTTTATTCTGAGATTTTCAAAATCTCTTTTTAGTTTTTGAAGCCTCACCTGCTTCACTTGATTACTACCTTGGAATCCATCACTCAAAGCTTTCCATGCAGCTTTTGCAGTCATACAACCAGAGATTCTAGGGAATATACTTTTCTCCAACGCTGCCTGGAGATGAGAAAGAGCAGAAGAGTTGCTCTTTTGTCCTTTTCATATTTTCTTGTCTGTGACACTTAGTGTCGTCTAGTATGATGGTTTTGTGTAACCCTCTTCTATTATGTCCCACAAACCTCTTCCTATGATTAGGGTCTTCATTTTTATAGACCAATACTCGTAGTCATAACCGTTGAACTCTGGTATAGGTAAATTGTTGTGTGAGGCCATAGTTACTAAAAAACTCTTTTTATTTCATGGTTACAATAAAGCACTCTACTTTTTAAAAGAAGGAAGGAAGAAGAAATAAGAGATTGCAAATTTAAGTCAAATATGAATTGATTTACTCTATCATTGATTACTTGTTCCTCTTGTTGTGGGGATGTTATCTCTTGATTCACGAAATTATCTGCTACTTATTCTTTGTCGTCACTTATCAATATTATTTTTGGTGATTCTGGTTCTAAAATTTCCACTAAAATATTATAGTGTGTATATTCTGATTCTTGTGGTGCAGCTTGTACGGATTTCGATTGTTCAAATTGACTCTTGAAAGAGTTATCTTCAAATTTTGCCTTGTACCCTGAGTCAAGATGTCTTTGATGTGCAATTAATGCATTCTAAAGTTGGCTAAACACAATGTTGATCCCATAACCTCTTATTTTTTCATCAAATCTCTCTACACATTATCTTGCTAAAATTGCACATAAGGCATGATAACAACCATTTGGTCTTATCATCAATGCCTCTTTACAATTTTACAATTTTGATCCTTTATCTCTTTTACAAAAAAAACTAAGCCTCTTAGGCTTATTACACAAGATTTCTACAGTTTGTGATTCCTCAAATCAAGTGAAAAATGAACCCTTCTATTACAATGAATTGTCTCTTAGGCAATATTCTCCTTCTTTTATAGTATTAAAAAAAAATCTATATTACTATTTAATAAAAATAATAATTGCCCTTTAAAAAATAATTAAAAAAAAAAACAACTATATTTAATTTATTAAATATAATATAAATAATTAATTTAATAATATAAAGAAAATTTTCAAAAAAAAACATTAAAAAAAAATTTAAACCCTTGTAGGAATCGAACCCGCAATCTATTTCCTTTAACAAATCATGCTTACCAACTCGGCCACCACTGCCAATGAGAACCAAAGGCAAAGAGCATCAATTTCAAGACTTTCGACTTTTGCTTTCATAAAAAAATAATGAAAAAATGTTATCGTCGGGTTTCAAACCTATGATCTGCCAGGGGTAGACGCCTTAAGGCTAGATCCTCGAGCCAGTCGAGTTGTGTGGCCCGACGGGAAGGCAAAGGAGGCTTTCCTCCTTTATCTTGTCGCAGCCACACAAGACAAAAAAAATAAAGGGACTTTAGTCCCACATCCACTGTGTGATGCCATTTGAGGTGTTTAAAACCCTCAATGTGCACAATATCACTCGATTGCCTTCAAGAAATCAGGGATTGCCCTTTTTCCTCCTTCTCGAGCCTTTCTCTCCTTGCCATGTTGTCTATCACCTTTGCTTGCCATGTAGCCTGTCTTCAGGTCTCTAGTCTGTGTCGACCTTGCTCTCTCCTCGCCACGTGTTGATGTATGGTTGGTTTCTCCTGTGGTTTGGTCCTCCTCCTTGTGTGCTCTCTATGCATGCCTTCTCCCGAGCTCACCTCAGTTCATGATTTGTGGGCCCTCTCAACCTCACCTCAGTTTACATGTTGTGGGCCCTCTCGACCTCACCCTAGTTTGCGTGCTACTGGTCTCCTTCGACCTCGATCTACGAGCCCTCTTCAACCTCGCTCTGATACCAGATGTGGCACGGTAGTTAGGTGGAGCAATAGAAAAAATGTAAAGTATTATTAATTCACCAAATGCAGTGTTTACAATGCTTAAATAATAGGAGAATTAATTGCCTTAGAAAACTTAGGGAATAGATAGGGAAGAAGAAAAATAGGGAGGAAAGGAAATAGGAGTCGAACTCCCTGTCATCCATGTCATCCAATCTGCCCATTCAGCTGCCATCCAAGCCATTCAATTTGCCCAATTAGCTATCATCTAAGGAGGTAAAAGGGTAAGGTCCAAAGCTTACCGTTGTCAAACAAAATTTTTACCTTTTATCGCTTTAACTTCCAACAGTGAAGGCCCTCTTGTGCAGCTCCTATGGCTTCAAAAAATTGTCTACCTACTAAAAATCCAAACTGATCCTGAGAAATAACTTCAGAGAAAATCTTCTTCAATCTAACAGCCAAAATATTTGCAATGATTTTATAGATACAGTTACATAACGTAATGGTTCTAAATTCATCAAAGGTTTCAAGCTTCTCCTTTTTTGGAATTAAAGCTAAAAGGTGGAGTTACAAGCCCCCAAAACTTGACCACTCAACCTAACTTCCTCCATTTCTGAGAAGATCCTCCTCAACTAGATCATAGAAAACTAGAAAAAACTCCACAGGCCATCCATCAGGCCCTAGAATTGTATCCTTTTTGAAAGAATTCAAGATAGATTTTAGCTCTTCCTTTGTGACCCGCTTTATAGGCAACTTATTGTCCTCCTCTGTCACAAAACTGGGGAAGAAAGTAGTTAGCTTTAAAATTTCTCCAATATTGACTCTATCAAGTTCTTTATAGATTGTTTGAAAATATTTAACTCCCAAATTTGCTAGCTCAGCAAAACTCCTAACGAGAGCCCCTTATTCATTATGCATCTCTTAGATAGTGTTAATATTCTTCTTGTGATTAGCAAAATTATAAAGAAACTTAGTATTTTCATCCTTTTTTTAACCATACAACTCTACTTTTCATTCTCCATTCATCTTCTGTCCACTCCAAGAATTTGTTCTTCTTAATTTCTAGTTCAAACAGTCTTGTTTTCTCCTCCTCTTTAAACAAACCAACCTCATTCTTTTTATGAATTTCTAAAATTTCCTTCTCCACCAACTTGAGATCTCTATCCATACTCTCATTTTTAACTGCAAGCCAAGATGACACAACTACTTTTAATTTTTTAAAGCAACATCAAATTGAAAACTCACTGATGACCTGGAACTATGGACCAATCCACTCTTTTTAAATTAGTTTTTGAAAATCTTCTTCCTCCAACCAAATTGGATTGAGCTTAAAAGGACTGGCAGGTTTTGCCTCTTGACTTTATAATTGAATAAGTATGGGAGAATGATCTGAGCCACCTCCAGTCTCAATCCATGACTATTTTCTATCTATTTCATTATATAATGACTCTGAGATCAAAAATCTGTCCAACCTCTTTGAGATACCAACTTCCCCAACTCTATTATTTCTCTATGTAGGCATTAATTTTATTGGTTCCAAATCAATTAAACCAACTTCTTCAATTTTATGCTTGAAGTAATCTGCAAGTCTATCAAGTATTGCAGATTTTTTTCATATCTTACTTCTATTCATAGTAAAATTTAAGTCCCCATCAATGATAACTCTTTCATCCCTAACACACTTTTGGGAGAAGAATTCTTCCCAAAATACCTATCTATTTTCATAAGGACCATAACAATTAATAATTGATAACCTCAAACCCAAGTCTTTAAAAAAGAATTTTGTCCACAAGCCTGAAACCATAAAGGAAGAATTAATTAAGGATAATGAGTTCTTCCAACTAGTCAAAACACCCCCTAAATTTCCAGTAGCATCTAGAGCCAAGAACTCCCAGTCCCTAAGCAATTTACTTAACCCTTCAATGACTTTTGTACCTACCCCCATGGTTTCTTGTAGAAGGATAACATCCAGATTATGAATTTCCACCAGCCTAGCTAATGCAAGTCTTTTAGAGAGACTACCAAGACCTCAAATATTAAGGGATAACAAGATCATTTAAACATCTTAGAGGGGTTTTATCTTGTTGTAAGGACCCCTTTGATAGATTTTTGTTTACCCTATTGAATTTATTTCAAAGCCTTATCCTGTGTATGAAACAAAAATGATTTTCTACCTATTAAAGTAGTGGAAGATTCCTTTATATGGTCTAGACCTAACCCTAACCTTCCAACAACTGCACAAGTTTTTAGCTCAGGTTCCCTTTTCCTATAATGTAACAAATATCTACAAGAGGAACCTATCTCCAAACCATCCCCTGAAATAGATACCTCCCTAGAAGATTCACCTAATAGGTCACAAAGACTTCCCCCAATAGTAGAAACATTTGGATCACAATCCCTATTTAATATACTAAAGGTTACTGATCCATTGTCCAAAATATTAGAAAATTCCTTGTACTTGGGACTTCTCTTTGAAGATTCATAAGGCAGTGTACAAAGTTCTTTACTACCTAAGTCCATATTATTCTTATGTAATGGATAGTAATTGTCATAAGGCTTAGATGTTTGATCAACAAACTTAACAACATTGGGTTCCAATCCTTTCATAGTTTTCTTTATGACTCTATATCCTTCTATAACAACTTGTGAACAGTGAAATGAAGACAAATCTAGGCCCAAAATTTATTCCTCCTCTAGAGTTTTGGTTTTAGGTTCAACAATATTCTTTTTGTTTGTTTGTGCCAAATTAGGGAGCACTATTGAGCTCTAAAAAATAGGTATCTCTTGATTGTTGTTAGCTGACTTGAAATCCCCACGAGTCATTTGTTTTCTCCTCCATAATTATTTTGTGAAAGATTGAGAACATTCCTTAGAAATATATCCATAAACATGACAATGAACACATCTAAAGGAAATCTTCAAATAATCCAAGATTTGATTATGAACTGTATTCCCCACAACTATATCCATACAGTCTGATAAGCTTTCACTGATATCCATCTCAACCAAAACCCAAGCTACAAACCAAAAAACACTAGATTTAAAAGAAATATATATCCAAGGTTTGACATAATGAATCTTAAATCTCTTTCAAAGCTCTTTCTGACCATAACTCCATTGGCAGACCTAGAAGTTTTACCTAGATTGGGATTCTCCTAGCAACTTCAGTCCTAGGATCAAATCAAGTTGTCCAAGCTTTAAAAGCCAAAAAATAAGACCCCCAATACCAACGACCTCCCAAAATTTTATTTGCATCTTCCTCAAATCAAAAAAGGAAACATATCCATCCTATGGCAAGTAAGTGAAAAATTGGTCCATATCCTAAAATTGGGACCCATACCTTCTGCAACCACTCATTTAGTGTATTATCAGCTATTTGGCATCCATGAAACTTTCCAATGAGGGCCTTCCTTGAAAACTCCAAAACTTGTTCCATCCTCAAGTTTTCCCCAAGTACCATTCTGATCTTTAACCACTTTTTGTGCCTTACGCGCTTTAGTAATCGAAGTTGTAGACTATGCTGATTGAAATTTTAGACCGACTCCACTTAGGGCCTCCAAATCAAGACTTTTACCAATAAAACCTAAACCAAACAAAGGAAACTCTATCTGACAAAGTGAGTTTGGGTTGTTTGGAGCCTGCTCATAATTTTCTTCCCCATAATGAAATGCTTGCTTATTCATTAGACCCATCACTTGAGTAGAGTGTTTTGAGATAACTGAGAATGAGAAATTGATAGGACAATTGACCTGGTCTAAATATTTTGGCATAGACTCCCCTCTATCCACTAAATTCTAATCACCTACAATATTATTCTGATCACTCGAAAAACCCAAGGACCCCCACTTCTCAACTTCTAAGTCTTGTTCAAAAATGGGACCTTTGGTCCTTGGAGTTGAAAAAATTTGTTGCCCCTCAAAGAGGTCCTCTGAGAAGTCCAAACATTCCTCTTCATTATCCATCAAAAAACAAGAAACCAAATTTCCAAATTATACTTTTGCATGCTTTGAATCTAGAAAGTAAGTTGTCTAGCCTTCATTTCCTTCACATGAACAAATCTGAGCGCACTTCTATTTAAAATAAAATGATGATGATTCTTGTGTCATTTTTTAAAATATATTAGTCAAGAACTGGATTCACCTTCATTTTATTCACATGAATAGATCTAAGCACATTCTAGTTTTAGGAAAAATGAAATACTGCCATTTCTTATGTTTTTTACTTTTCTCTATGCTTCACTTGTAAACCCTATATTTATTGTGTGCACTTTGCAGTTCTAGCCAAATAAAATTCTTCAAATTTTTGTTCACATGCATAGAAATATTCCTCCCTAGAAAAATAAATCCTTTCACCCCTTTGAATTAATTCCTTTGTGCTTCACTTTGCAAACCCTAGCTTCATTGCATGCACTTCATGATTGTAGCCAACAAAATTCTTCCAAAGAAAATTTAAATGTAAGAAAGATGAATGCTTACCTCCTTCATAGTCTAATATTTCATCAAAATTACAAATGGGTCTTCAACTATTACTGGGTAGTGATGATGATGGATCAACCACAACCTGGTGTGGTAGTGGCGACAACCTCCAACAAACCCTCTCCTCCTTGAAAATCCTCTTACGTTTCCACAAAATCCTCTTACGTCGATGCTCAAATTTTTCCACAAAACCATTGGATATCGTTGCTCAAATATTTTCCATACAAATCCTCTAATGCTGCTACTCAAAATTTTCCACAGAAATACTTTTACATTGCTGCTAAGTTTTTCCATAAAATCCTCGAATGTCGCTACTTAGATGTTTTTCACAGAAACCCTCTAACACTACTACTCAATTTTTTCCACAAAAATCCTCTTACATCGTTGCTCGATTTTTCCACAAAACCCTTGGATGTCATTGCTCATATATTTTTCACATAAACCCTCTAACACTGCTGCTCAATTTTTTCTACAAAAATCCTCTTACGTCGCTCTATTTGGCATATTAAAGGCCACCAAACAATTTGAAAGCCTTACGCTATCACATCGACATCCTTGCCTCTACCTGCCTACAAGACAAAACTACCACAATACTTATTTGATCTACTTAATTTCCAATTACTAAGGTAAATTTTCCAATTGTCAAACTCCTTGCCTTAGTTAAATTTGAGTGTCAGGTTAATTTCTAATTGTCAAACATCATGCCTTAGTCAAATTTTGATTCTGACTCTATTATGCCAAACATTTTTCTTCCTAATGATGATGTCAGCATGTTTGACCATGCCTTAGTCAAATTTTGAGTGTCGATTAATTTCTAATTGTCATACTTTATGCCTTAGTCAAATTTTGAGTTTGACTCTATTGTGCCAGGATTTTTCTTCCTAATGATAATGTTAGCATGTTCAACCATGCCTTAGACAAATTTTAAATTTGACTCTTGTCAATTTTTGACTATCAAATTAAAAAAATTTAATCGACATATCAATTTTTTGAATTATCAAGACAATTTTCACTTAGAGTGTCAGGTTTCAATGGGGAAATAATCTGACCTCTTCTACTCGTCTTATGTCGTAGCCAAATTTTAGCTTGCTTCTATGCCAATATTTTTTACTCCTTAATATGACATCAACACTTGTGGCAAACTGTTAGGCCTTCCTCCCTTAGCCAAATTTAGGTAGGAAAGTGATTTCCCTTTACCAACAGGTTTCGATTAAGCATAGCATTTTGAGTTGCCAGTAGCATTAGCTTCCCTTGATTGGTCAATCTTTCAATTAGAACAATTTCTTCAATTATTTCTCAGACTTACAACCACTTTCTTATATGTTCCCAAGAGTGACCTTGGTCACTACAACTTGGATAACCTGCAAAAAACAAGCAATCTCTGGCCTCAAATATCCTTAGAATATAGGCAAATTTATACTTTACAAAAAGCTCTTTTTGAGAGGCATCTAATGAGAGTGGTTTCACCAAATTTTAGTGAGTAATAAAAGAGATACATGGTCCAAAAATGAAACCATATGTGTTGTTAGTAGGAAATTCAAGTCTACATTGCCTAATTTAAAGCAATTTTATGGTGTTAAGGCCATGGAAATATAGGCAAGTATGTACTTGTTGGAAAGCTTATTTTGAGCTTGATCTAATGGAAGAGGTTATTTACCATTTAAAAAATTTTACCATATACAATAGTGGTAATAAGTGTCACAACAAACTCAAGATAAGCAAAAATTAGGCATCTATAATTAAAAGCTTTCAAGTAAAAATTTTGAGTTTTTTTAGATAATTAGCTATCATGCATAAGCCCAAGAAAACAAGAGAATTCACGAAAATGGGCCCCTAATCCATGCAAACTAGGGTGTGTTGTGCAAGTGTAACAACAAATTGCGATTGTTGAAAATGCTCCTGAGTATTTTGGAAATAGAAAGAACCCTCAAACAATGAAACTTCAAAATAAACATAATAAAAAATTTGGCATCCATCCAAGGCTAGGGTCAAACAATTTACCTAAAATTAATACTCCATTTTGTTTTAACAAAAGTGTGTGCATGTGAATTTATTTTTATTCGAGAATTAGTTAAAATTTACTACCATAGTTTAGAAATCAAACTAGTTCACCCCTAAGTGAACATTGGTCTACTAATGATAAGCTTTGCCACACAAGTAGACATGTCACCAATTACTAGATATTGCTTCATTGCCAGCTAGGAATTTACCTCGATGAAGTTATCTCTAATCCCACATTAGACATTTCTCTACTACCAAACAAGTGTTCATATCCCTAATAGAGGTTGTATGAATCACTCAAGCACTTGTGTGCACAAACTTTTTTTTCTTTTTTACAAGAACTGGGCTCTACTTTTGGGTTGGGGATCACTATGGAAAATAAGAGGGTGAACACTTGAATAGCTTTTGCCTAAGAACCAAACCATAATGGTTTCATTCCTCTTGATCTAAAATTTTCTTAAAATATTTTCAGTGTGAAGTTACAACATCGTTTTGCATTACTTTCCAAATTAATTTGCTTTGTTCCAAAACAATGGATATACATCAAATAGTTTATTAAGTCGATCTTAGCTTCCTTGAGCTTGAAGTAGGAATTTTATCTCCAAATTATGCATAAAATACTTCCTTATCAAGATAACCAAAAGTTGGTTGCACCTGACCAATCTAAGCCAAAAAGAGAAAAGTGCAAGATAAAGCAAAACTAAAAACAAAGCAAATCATAGGTGAAAAAAAATAAGAGCAATACACCAAAATCTCAAAAAAATAAACTATGTACACGGCTTATTTACAAGGTGGAACTTGGAATATCTGGAAGGGACCGATACAGAAGGGATCAAATTTTCCATGGTCAAATTTTCCAAGATCCCAAACACGATTATGGTAATTTAGTAAAGGCCTACGATGATAGGCATACAAATGTTTATGGGCATCATCCCACAATAACATTAGATCTAAAATTTTAAAGTAATGTATTTTACCTCTCTTACCCCACCAACTCAATTCAGTCCTAGTGCCATTACTATGCTTCGAATTTGATCTATTATACTTGAGGGTCCACAACCAATTTTCAATTATTTTTCATTTACTTTATTGGGTATCTATTACTAAATTATTATCTTCAACTTTGGTTTCCACTACCACATTATATACTCCTAATTATAGTTCAATGCATAAAATCTGGTGGATATCGTTGTATTGAGTGATGAGCTCCTTCATTCTTAGCTCTCTTTCTATCCAAATTTGATTTGTTATGCCATGCCAAGGAAGCCAGATATTTGAAAAATAATTTACTATACAGTCGTTCAATGTTTTAACCAATCATGACTTAGCAACATCTCATATGCATATGGGATATCCATTAAATGACTGTCAATGCATGGTTGTATTATTTTAACGACTAACTGTGTATGGATCTGATTCAACATCTCAACTATATGCACATTTATCTTATCTAGTTGAACAACCTTCTTGTTTGAGAGAGCAAGGATCAACCCTAATATTTTATAGACAACATTTGGCATCACATTGCCAAAAGCACATAAATCCACAAGGCAATTATGTAAACTTTTACCAATAATTTTAACAGACAACATAAAGGATGGAGGTTATATTTTTCTATGTATATAGCCAACTAAGATCAGTAGCTCATTTCAACTCCTTTTCCTTTTGGTTTGAAATTTTTTTAAACAACAAATCCTCTTGGTCAGCCACATGAGCTACCTTAAATAGATAACTATTAGCCTTGGTGTCCTTAAGGTATTCAATAATATTGTATCCAGATCTGTATTATTCTAAGATTTTCTCTATTTTTGGTAATGGTGTATTGACTTTTGGCTATATAAATATTATGGGATCCTTAGGTAGGAGAGGTATTTTGTATGTCTTCTCATCATATAGGATATATTTTTTGTTGGGAGCTGTAGAAGAAGTCAGTGTTTCTTTTCCTTTACTCTGAAGAATATAATTATTATCTCTCTAAAATTCTTGGTGAGCTTGCACCTCTTCTTACAAGCATTATTTAGGTTCCTTTTAATCCACTCCTGAGAGCTCATATGTTTCTAAAACTAAGGCTATCCCTGCATTCTGATTAGCTTGATTCCTAAAATCCTCATTGATATGTACTAACTCCAAATTTTCCATCTCTTTTTGGATAATATCCAAAGTAGTTAAAAACTCTGGATAGTTAGTTTCACCATGTTGAGTAGTGGAATGGACCCTACACCACTTGAGTAGAGCAAAGTCAGCTAAATTTATAGGAGTGCTTGAGTTATCATTAGATTGTTTCTGGTTGCTAACAAGATTTGGGAGAATTTCATTATTTAGACAAGCATCCCATTGAAAGTTAGTCCTTTGGAAGTTGAAGTTCCTATTTTAAATGTTATTTACAGGTGGGTTTTGAGGAACTTGCATTTGCAATTGAAACATATTATTGCTCAAATTTTTAACCATCCTTTGTAAGCTATCTAACTTGAGATTTGGGTTACTAAGCTGACTCAATCCTGGTTGAGCCATTATGTTATTTGTAGGTGCATATGTGTTGAGAAATGTAGGTAAGGTTGGTTTATTATTTTTTGGAGGTGTATGATTGAGAGTGTTATTTATGGTTACTTGATTACCCAAGAATATTGGAATGGTTTGTTGATTATTCATAGTAGACATCATTTGATTCAAGGGTGTCAAATTAAAGGGTTGATTTTGATTTAGATAAATTAGTCTTGTTAATGGGTTCAACATGAGATGGTTTTGTGTAAGGGCTTGATTTATTAATGGTATCTGATTACGAGCTTATGGTTGTCCAAGTAAAGGCAATTGACCCAAACCAAAAACTTGAGATATTAATCGTTGTTCAATTGATATAGCCTCACTATATGCCAATGGCAAGGATGTGATTTGAGGATTTATCCTCACAAACATGGAAGTTATTGGATTCAAAGCTCTAAATAACATTTGGATGGTTACTTCCTTTGTAATAATGTAAGGCATATCCAACTTGGTGTACAATTATGGAACCTAATGTTGAATAGTCTTAAGGGTTCACTGGGTTCTCTATGAATAGAAGCAAACTAATGATATACCACAAGTGATCCAAAATAGTTGATAAATGCTACTTCTAATTAATCCCAAGAAGTAATAAAGTCTAAAGGTAAGTTGATGTACCAATAATAAGAAAACTCATCCAATGTGTGTGGAAACATCCTATAGACAACATCCTCATGCATAATCTAAAAACGAATTAAGACATTTTTGTATGTATAAATATGTTCTTCAACTAACCTCATTCCATCATGCCTATATTAGGGAAGAAATCTTCTAGCATCCTTAGGCATATCATGTGCAAGGCCAAGTTATATTTAGAAGACTACTTTGTACTAACCATGGAGCAAGAGCTACCATTGATGGACTTTGGGGAATGGAAAAAATGATCAACAAATGGGGTGATAGCTTTGGGAGAATTATTATCAATTTGAGAAATAGTGGGTCTAATTTTGACAACTATGTATTTTTCATAGGGAAAGGTTAATTCAGTGCCACCTATAACTGACTTGGACCTAGTGATGGTGACTTTAGATTTCACCTTTGACAATCAATATGTGTAACATAAACAATGCACCAAGAAAATATAATTGTTTAAAGTATAGCCCTTCTTCTAGCACCAATTTTGTTGAGCATGCAAATAACACACTAACTCTTTCTTCAATCCTCCTCTTAGAGCCAATTTTTGATGGTATAAGGGCTTGGTTGATTAGTAAATCAACGATTCAACCATCCTTCTTGTTGGGCATGAAGAGGTAGAAGTTAGATTATTGGTGGGTCAAGGGTAAAATAATATACTTGAAATAGGATTTGTTCCCTCTTGAAAGGGAAATTTGTTTCCCTTAAGGTTCAAGTATGCTAGGTCTTGGCCATTGTAGGTAAACTTATAGGGAATTTATAGTTTTCCTTCAAGAGGCCTTTACTAATATGACTCTAAAAGATAGATTTCCTAGGCACGATGACTTAAATCCAAACACTTAACTACCTAAAAATAATTCTACTACATTGATATTTAAACATACGCAAGTTGAGTGGAATTGAAATTGGGTAATAGAAATACAAATTTTAAGCTTTGTAAATTGTGATTGCCCAATAAATGTTGTTCATTGCATTTAAAATATTATTTTTGAGAGTGTTGGTTTCTACAGTGCGACTACTACAATGCGAGGTTGCTACAATTCAAGGTTGTTATAGTATCGCTGCTACAGTTCACATCTACTATAGTGTGAGGTTGTTATAATGCAGCTACTATAGTTAATAGTTGCTCTAGTGTGAGATTCTATAGTGAGGGTTTCTGTAGGGTGGCTTCTATAGTGTGAGGCTACTACAGTGCAAGTTTCCACAATGCGGTTAATACAATTCAAGGTTGCTATAGTGTTACTGCTACAATTCATTTTTGCTATAGTGCTAGGTTGCTACTGTATGGGTTTCTATAGTTAGCGGCTACTACAGTGCGTGGCTACTATAGTTAGGGTTTATATAGGGCAACACTATAGTGTGAGGTTGCTATAGTGTGGGTTTCTACAGTTTCAGTTTCTACAGTATGGTTCCTATAGTGCACAGATGTTATAGGCCTATTTTAATCTATATTTAATGCTTAAAAAGCACTTACATTTCGTTAATAACCTTTTGTAAGATTGGGTGTAAGTCTCGATCGCACAATTGGAGGAAGTACTTGAGCTAATACTATCCCTAAAACTCACTATGAGGAGTACCCCAAGAACCCCTAAGTAAATGGTTTGAGTGTGTCACCAACGAAAAGGGTCAACAGCTGCACACCCTATCATTATATTGATCTTAAGAGTGTTTAAGATTTTTCATTTAGAGGTAAATTCATGGCTAGTTTGTTAGCATGTATTCCCTAGTGTGATAGTGTTGAAAACTAGAGAATGATACTCGCTTAGACAACCTGAGTGGCTGGTGATATTTATCTTAAGCCTATAGGAAGACTTAATCTGAGGCCCAACATTTCTTCTTTCTTCTCTATAGAAGGTTTTCAACAGTGTACATGTCTCTACAGTGCATGACTGCTACATTGGTTGTTATAATGCATTACTATAGAACACTGCTACAATACAGGTATCTATAGGGCGATTTCTATAGTGAGAGGTTTCTACAAGACTTATATGCTATAGGCTACTGCTACATTATAGATTTATATAGTTCGTATGCTATAGTGCATGACTGCTATAGTGTTGGCTACTATAGTGCATGATTGCTACAGTGTGGATGCTATAGTGCACAGTTGCTACAATATTGATTGCTATAGTGGGAAGCTGCTACAATGTTGGTTGCTATATTGCACAGTTGCTACAGTACACGATTGTTATAGTGTTGATTGCTATAGTGTATGATTTCTACAATATATGATTACTATAGTGTGGGTTTTTTACAAGGTGATTGCTATAGCTCGGGGTCCATTCCTCATTCTTTATTCTATATAAATAATGGAAAATGAAGAGGAACATTTAGACTATTTGAAGGATCCCTTAGAAGGGCGGAGCATTTTTCAATCCCACGGGCTAGGGACCTTTTTTTTGTTATGGATCAAAACCTAAGAATTGGGGGTCTTTGGATAATTCAAATGACCAAATTAAGATCGTTGATCATCATATCTTAGTAGATAGAGAAAAGTCTACATCAATAAGCTTACTTCAGATTGACCATTCTAGTGACTTCTCAACCTTAGGAGTCTCAAAACACACTCCTCAAGTGATGGGACTAATAAATGAACAAGTACCTCATTACAAAAGAAAAAAACTTGAGCAGGATCACAATATTCCAGAACCAATTTGTTTGATAGAGTCTTCCCTTTTTGGCTCAGGTTTTATTGGTAAAGGTCTTGATCTAGAGGCTCTAAGTGGAGTGAAACCAAATATCCAATCAGCACAGTCTACAACTCAGGTTACTAGAGTAGGCAAAGCACACAAAGTGGTTAAGAAAAGAAGGTCAAAGATCAAAATGGTACTTGGGGAAGACTTGAGGATGGAACAAGTTCTAGAGTATTCAGGAAAGGCCCTTATTGGGAAGTTTTATGGACATCAAATAGCAAATAATACACTAAATGAGTGGTTGCAGAAGGTGTGGGTCCCAATTCTAGGATATGGGCCGATATTTCACTTACTTGCCAGAGGATGGATTGGTTTTATTTTTTGCTTTGAGGCAGATGCACATAAAATTCTAGGAGGTCATTGGTATTGGGGGTCCACTTTTTTGGCTTTGAAGGCTTGGACGACTTGCTTTGATCCTAGGACTGAAGTTGCTAGGAGAATCTCGATCTAGGTGAAGCTCCTAGGCTTGCCAATGGAATTATGGTCAGAAAAATCTTTGAAAGAGATTGGATATTCCTTAGGAAAAACCATAGACATAGATGTCTCCTTCAAATCTAGTGTTTTTTGGTCTGTAGCCAAGGTTTTGGTTGAGATGGATATCAATGAAGGCTTACCAGATTGTATGGAGATAGTGGTGGGAAATACATCTCATAATCAAATCCTGGACTATTTGAAGATTCCTTTTAGATGTGTTCGTTGTCACGTTTATGGACACATTGCTAAGGAATGTACACAACCCTTCACACAAAAAAATTGGAGGAGAAAACAAATGACTAGTGAGGTGTCCAAGTCAGCTAACAACACTCAAGAGATACCTAACCTTCAAAATCCAATAGTGCTTATTGATAAAATACAAACAAGCAAAAAAGATGCTTTTGAATCTACAACCAAAATGTTGGGAAAGGAGGAAGAAACTTTGGGCCAGTTTTTGTCTCCCTTGCAATGTTCGCAAAAATCCAGAGAAGGAGAAGAAGCCATAAAGAATTTTGTGAAAGGGTTGGATCCTGAATGCACAAATTATGTTGGTCAATCACCGAAGCCTAAAGATACTTTCAGTAAAATTCAAGTGGAGAACAATCTGGAATCAAGAAGTAAAGAAGACTGGACATTCCCTCATGAATCCCAATCCAGGGATAAGGACTTTTCTAGGGCTTTGGATAAGGGGATAGAAAACACAAATCAATTGAATAGGGATTGTGTGTTAAATATTTTTAAAATAGGGGGAAGTCTTTCTAGTCTACCAAGTGACTCTCCTAGGGAGGTTTCTAATTCAGGGGATGGTTTGGAGGTTGGATCCTCTTGTAAATATTTGTTACATCTGAGGAAAAGGGAAATCGAGTCGTAATATTACGTAGTTATAGGAATATTAGGGTTAGGTATGGATCATATAAAGGAATCTTCCTCTTTCTCAGTAGGTAGAAAATCTCTTCTGTTCCATGCACAAGAGAAGGCTATGAAGGAAATTCAACAAGGCAAACAAAAATCTATTAAAGGGGTCCTTAGAGCAGGGCAAAAACCCTCTAAAAGTGTCAAATGATTTTGTTGTCTATCAATATCTGAGGTCTTGGCAATCCCTCTAAAAGACTTGCCTTAGCCAGGTTGGTGGAGATTCATAATACGGATGTTATCCTTCTTCAAGAAACCATGGGATCAAGTACAAAAGTCATTGAAGGGCTAAGTAAACTTCTCAGAGACTGGGAGTTCCTGGCCTTAGATGCGACTGGAAATTTAGGGGGCATTTTGACTAGCTGGAAGAACTCAGTATCCTTAATTAATTCTTCCTTATTGGCTTCATGTTTGTGGATAAAATTCTTTTTTAAAGACTTGGGTTTGAGGTTATCGGTCATTAATTGTTATGGTCCCTATGAAGATAGACAAGTCTTTTGGGATGATTTTTTCCCAAAGATGTGTTAGGGATGAAAGAGTTATCATTGGTGGGGACTTAAACTTTACCTTGAACAGAAGTGAAGTGTGGGGGAAAACTGCAAGACTTGATAGACTTGTAGATTATTTTAGGCATAATATTGAAGAAGCAGGTCTAATGGATTTGGAGAAGCAATGGAGTTGGGGAAGCTAGAATCTCAAAGAGATTGGATAGATTTTTTATCTCAAAGTCATTATACAATGAAATAGATAAAAAATGATCATGGGTTGAGAGTGGAGGTGGCTCAGATCATTCTCCCATTCTTATTCAGTTAGAAAATCAGGAGGCAAAACCTTCCAGTCCTTTTAAGCTAAATCCAATTTGGTTGGAGGAAGAGGGATTACAAGAACTAATTAAAAAAGAATGGATTGGTTATGACTCAAGTTCCAGGTTATCGTCGAGTCTCCAATTTGCTAATGCTTTAAAAAAATTAAAAAAAGTTGTAGCATCTTGGATTGCAACTAAAAAGGAGAGCAAGCATAGAGATCTTAAGTTGGTGGAGAATGAAATATCAAAAATTCATAAAAATAATGAGGCCGGTATTTTTAAAGAGGAGGAGAAATCTAAACTTTTAGAACTTGAAGCTAAGAAGAACAAACTCTTGCAGTGGAGGGAGGTTGAATGGAGAATAAAAAGTAGAGTTGTATGGTTAAAAAAAGGGGATGAAAACACTAAGTTCTTTCATAATTTTTCTAATCACAGGAAGAAGGTAAATACTATATGGGAGATGCAAAATGAAGAAGGGGTCCTTGTTAGGAGTTTCTCTGATTTAGAATATTTGGGAATAAAACATTTTCAATCTATCTACAAAGAACCTGATAGAGCCAACATTGGGAAAATTATAAAGTTAACCACTTTCTTCCCTAGTTTTGTGACAAAGGAGGATAATCAGTTACTTATGAAGGATATCACAAAAGAAGAATTGAAATTTGTCCTGACCTCTCTCAAAAAGGACAAAAGCCTAGGACCTGATGGATGGCCTGTGGAGTTCTTTCTAGTATTCTATGATCTTCTTGAGGAGGACCTTCTTAGAGTTATGGAGGAAATCAGGTTGAGTGGTTAGGTTTTGGGGGCTTTTAACTCCACATTTTTAGCTTTGATTCCCAAAAAGGAGAAGCCTGAAAACTTTGATGAATTTAGACCAATCTCCTTGTGTAACTGTATCTATAAAATCATTGCTAAGATTTTGCTAGTAGATTGAAGAAGATTTTTGCTGAATCTATTTCTCAGGAGCAATTTGGGTTTATAGCAAGGAGACAAATCATTGAAGCCATAGGGTCCACTCAAGAGGGCTTGCACTCTATTAAAACCAAAAATCTTCCTGCAATGGTTCTTAAACTAGATCTATCTAAAGCTTATGATAGAACTAGTTGGTTGTATCTCAGATTAATGCTCTTACATGTTGGTTTTAGCTATGCAGTAGTAAAGTGGATTATGGGATGCATCTCTTCTACATATTTTGTTGTTCTCATCAATGGATCAACTTCCAATTTCTTTAGACCCTCGAGAGGATTGAGACAAGGATGCCCCTTATCCCCTTTACTTTTCTTGTTGGTTGTTGAAGGATTGAGTAGAGCTATCTTGGATGCAAAGAGGATAGGATATTTGTCTGGGATCAAAGTGGGGGCCTTATATTTATCTCACTTACTCTTTGCTGATGACGTACTTCTTTTCAACAATGGAAATTTAAGGGAAGCTAGAAAGTTGAAGGAAATTTTGGATATTTTTAGTATTGCTACTGGAATGGAGATAAACCTACAAAAATCCTCTATTTGCTTTAATGGTTTAGAGCAAGTGACTGAACAGAGTTTGATTAGAATTTTTCCTTTTAATCTCTTAGATTTTTAGGAAGGCTTTAAGTATTTGGGTTTTGTACTAAAGTTGAATAGTTACAAGAAGAGAGATTGGGGATGGCTTTTAGAGAAGATTGAATCAAGAATTCATCATTGGTGTAATAGATGGTTATCTATTGGTGGGAGGTTAACACTTGTAAAGACTGTTCTTGAGGCAATCCCTATTTTTTGGCATTCCTTGGCCTTCATTCCTAAAGGAGTCCTAGAGAAAATAAGAAAACAATGTTTCAGATTTCTTTGGACTGGACGTAAGGATCATGAGGGCATATCTTTAGTTAAGTGGTAAAGTATTGCTAGACCAAAGGAGGAAGGTGGCTAGGGACTTAAAAATATTCATCTCTTTGGTTCTTCTTTGGCAACAAATAGCTTGTGGAGGATTCTGACCAGAGAAGGATTATGGAAAAATATTATTGAACAAAAGTATATTCATCCAGGGACCTTTATGGATTGGATCAAAAATCCACAAAAAAGCATAAAAAATATTTCTATTCAATGGAAGGCACTAGTACAGGCCTTTCCAATCATTGGAAAATACTTGGTTTGGAAAGTTGGCAATGGTGAGCAAGTCAGAATAGGGGTTGATTCTATTTTGGGTTGTGGAGAAAACATTGTGTTTCCAAAAGCTATGAAAACTTCTTTACAAGACCAAGGTTTTCACTTTCTTCATCAGGTGGGGGAATTAGTTACTTCAAGTCTTTGGAGCCAAGGTTGGAAGCAAGATTAGGTATTGGGTTTTTTTGATGAACAGGCTGATTTGTGGAAGGCTTATACCGACAGTCTTAAAAAGAGTCATATCAAGATGAGAGTTGAACCAGATACATTAGCTTGGGCATACAACAAATCTGGGGTTCAGTACACAACCAGACTTGGCTATAAAGCAGGATTTGACCCTGATCCCCAAGGACCTGTTTGGTGGTGGAAGCAGATTTGGAAATTATCGGCCCCAAAAAGGTCAATTATTTTTATGTGGTTAGCCCTGAGAAATAAGACTCTGACTTGGGAAGTTCTACAAAGGAGAAGTAGACAAGGACCAAGCATTTGTATGCTTTGTCGATCAGAGGAGGAAAACATCACACATTTTTTAATCAAATGCTCTTTCTCTCAACAGGTGTGGTTAGAAGCTGAGCAAATTACTAGAGTTAAAAACTCTTGGGAAGGAGAAATAGTGGAAGCATGCTTAAGATAGTGGTTCCTGAAAAAAGAGTTAAAACAGTTCCTCTTTTTACCTTGCCTTATTTGTTGGGGTATATGGTTGGCATGGAATGCTTCTATCTTTGAAGAGAAGTTTATACCCCATTTCAAGTCATTTATCAGGTCAAGACTTTGGTCTTAAGCTACAAAGAGCCTTACAAAATTAATAAACCTCGACATGTAGATAAATTGTTCATTGAAAAATCTCATCCATGGGGTTTTTTTGATGGGGCCAATCAGATGCAGACAACTCTTAGCAGCGTAGGAGGCATCTTATACTTCTCAGATACTCATTATATAAAATTTAAAGCAGGCCTTGGGAGGGGTACCAACAATTTTGCAGAATTTTAGGCTTTGAGAATAGTAATGAAGTGTGCTTCAAAGAGGAATGTAAAAAATTACACATTTTTGGTGATTCTACATTGGTCATCAACTAGATGAATGGAGTGGCACAATTACAAAATAATATTCTCAGATCAGTTGGAGATGAATTACTAGAGGTGACATCTTTTTTGAAAATATATCTTTCACACATGTTTACAAGGAATTAAATTAGGAAGCAGATAGATTATCAAAAGAAGGTCAGGAAGTTATAGAAGGCTCACTGGAAATGGAAGAGATAAAGGATGGAGTTTCATCATTTACTCACATATCATATCCCTAGTTTCTATTCTAGCTCTGGATTTTGACTGTGGTTTATTCTTTGATTAGAGCATTATGGCAGTTTTTAATTGCCCCTTATTCACTACTTTCTTCTCTGCTCAATGTGATCTTTGGTTATGGACATGGAGGTTATTTCGATGACAATGTATTGTTCTGTAAGGATAATTCCCTTTTTTGTATTGGAATATGGGGTTCTTTCCTCTTATCTGTTTTGATTGTAATATTATTTTCTATTTGATCCCCAGTAATATGTTTTTACCTGGGTTTCTGATTATGCCAAGGCACCTGAGAAATGTAATTTTCTTTCATTCTTGAAATAAAATTATGATTATTTTCTTGTAAAAAAATATCTTTGCCACATATATAATAACAATGATTATTTTGAAGTTGTATGAAATTTTAAAATGCACTACAGAAAACCAACTTCAATGCTTTGAACAAAAATTAATCTACTCCTAATCTAAACAATATTCAAATAAAAGTCAAATATTTAAGGGTAAGAGAAAAGAAAGAAAAACAAGTCAATACTACCCAGGAACTCTATTCTAATTTGATAAAATAACAATTCCAATTTAAACCAATCTCGGCCTGACCAATATTCTTACATCCTAAGGTCCAAGATAGTGCAATCTTCAGAGAAGCAACAAACTATCAAATGGACTGAGTGCAACCACCATCACCATGTGCAAATTGAACACAACAAATTTCAAAAGTCTTATATTATAAATATAGTCATTAAGTACATATATTCATATTTATCCACTTCAATGGATTATAAGAACAAAGCTCAAAACAATAGCAACTTGGTTCAAAAATATCATCCAACTACAAAAAAAAAGCTAAGAAAGAAGAAAGCTAAAGGGGCTAGCTAATAGATGGTTTTTGACCTATCCAACTACAAACAAGAAGAGAAAAGAAATTAAAAAAAAAAAACTAAAAGAGCATGCTACTAGCTGGATTCTAACCCTTGTAATAGGCTAGAGATCCATTATTTATATAAATTTTGGTCTTCACATAGCATCACATTTTGCAATAAATTACCATCCATTGATGTGTTCCTTGGGATTGCTTTTAACCATGTTTTGGTCATGCCTCATTAAACCTCCATTTGTATGAAACTTGGGTTCCTTGATCCTGATTGGCTAGGAGATTCAACGCTTGATCTAACCATCATGACAAGTGGCCTTTGGGTATTAATTTCACTATGTCCATCATTATGCACCTCTGCATTCATTGAGTTAGCATTAAAGTTTCCAAATATGTTGTATTTAATTTCTAAGCAGTCATGTTAAATTTATTCATCAGCATTAAAATCCCTTTTCTATCATTTATGTTTGTCTTTTAAAGTAGCCACAATAACTATCCTACAAAGCAAAGCAAAAATGCAAGCATTAAAAGTTTTATAATTACAATTGTTAATTAAATATATATTTTTCTATATATATATTAAATAAAAGTTATTTTTTTTTAAATTATTTTTTACATGCTATGCACTTTTTAGAGATGAGTTTTCAGTAACTTTTTATTCTTAAAACAACTTCCAAGTTGACTTTTATATTTTCCAATTGTTAGACTTCTCTAGTTCCCTTGGCTCTATTTTTATTATGCTTCTCGACGAGTGGCCAAGGATTCTAGTTGGGTATGCTTTATTTTTCTTTCCTTATGCTTCCAATCACAAGTGGCTAGGGCTTCTAGGCATGTTAGTTTTCAATTGTAGGAGTAATTTCCACTAGCTAGGGTAATTTTTCCACTGTCAAAATTGCTTTTGAAACTTTGTATATGCTTCCAACATTTTCTTATGCTTTACTTGAGAGTAGTCGGGGCTTAATTTCCAATAATCAAGTTGATTTCCACTTTCTCAATCTTTCTTGTGAGTGTCTAGGATTTTGCTTTGCTGGAATTTTTAAATGCTTGTGCTTATGTCAACAGTTAAGAAGTCTGACTTTTTTTTGACACTTAATTTTCTTTTACACTTCATTGTTTTTCTTTTTTTTTTTACCAAGTTAGGCAATTTTTTAAATGGCAGGGCTGGTTTCTAATTACGAGTTTTTAATTCAAGTTTTTGCTTTGCATTTTTATTCTTTTTTTTCACCCTTAGGCTCATTTTTATTTTTCTATATTTTTACTTAGCATACTCGCTCGAGTGGCCTGGTAACTTTTTTCTATTGCCAAGACTTACTAGGGTAAAAATTCCAATTATCAGACTCTATGCCTTAGTCAAAATTTGAGTGTCTAGTTAATTTCCAATTGTTGGACTCCATGCCTTAGTCAAATTTTGAGTCAATTTCTGTTGTGTCGAACTTTTTTCTTCATGATCATGACGTCAACGTGTTTGGCCATGGATGCTTGACGGAAAGCTTATTCAAAGCCTAATCTAATGGGAGAGGTTATTTGTCATTTTAAGAAGTTTAAAATACACAAAAATATTATTTGCATGCTCAACAAGGTCCTTCCAACATCTTTTGTAGGGTGTAACTATAGTTGGAGCATATCCATTGAAGACACCAACTTTGATGTTTTCCTCTTTCTTGTAAAATAGGAACCCAATTACTTTGTGCTTCTAATAATTGCCCATCCCATTTGCATTTATCCCATATTATTGCAACACAGTCTAAAAATCCTATAGAAGAAATTGCTAAACAATCACCATCTTCCAGATCTTCTTAAAAGCATCCTTACATTTCTCACTACTAAATTTTGTTACTTGTATTAAAATAAACTTACGATTATAACACCATGTCAATTTATTAATCACTCTTTTTTTAGGGGTGTCTTATTCATACCCCTAATATTCCATGATATCATTTTCATTATCAACACTTTTTATTTTATTAGTGGGCTTAGCCCCACTTCTTGTTAGTACTTGTGATATTTTTATTTGACTTTCCAATTGATATCCCTTTGAGTTTATATTTCTCTTTGTTCATACTTTGATATCTTTCATGTTCTTTTTCCATTTCCACCAACACTTTCATCTTCATCAACCTCTTCTATTTTTCCACATTGTTCATAATGATACATATCTTCTGAAATGCAAGGAATAGCTTCATTAACACTTTCCTCTTTATGTTGCTCTAGAAACCCTAATGTCCACAAATGATCCTCTATAGTCATTTTTTTCTTATGTTGGCTTGGAAACCCTAAATTTCCTTAGATATACTCCATATTTTTTTATATATTATGCTACTCTTGAAACTTTAAAGTGCAAGGAATACACTTGTACTACTTTTATTTTTATTATAAAGAGAAGATTTTATGCTACTTGAGAAAAATAAATATGGTTTACCTGGATTAAGCTTGACCTCCTTCACCTCGTTGGCTTCAAAATTCTCCTCCTCATCTTCCTTCACTTTAATATTTGCCTTACCATATTCCATCATATATTTAGCTCCTTCTATATTTGAAATTTCACATTGTACTTCCTCATCCCTCATGTCATTTTTTCTTCTAATGGTTGATTTGAGTGAACTATAATGACCTTTGCTATCTGATGATATAGAGAGGTATATCTTGTCACTTTCTTAGGAGTGGAAAATGCTTGATTTGATCTAGCTTATCCTATGATATGATCTCCTTGTTTTGTTTTAAAGTTATCTACATGCCCAGAAATTTCCATTTCTTTCTCCATTATTTTTACTTTGTAGGATCTTACCATGTGTTTGGTTTCATGATATTTGCGACATTGAAATGCAATGTTTTCATAATCCACTTGTTGATCATATTCTCTTGATTTCGATTTAATTCTAATGGATTATGGTATAGATTTTTAAATATCCATGGCAACACATATTTTATTATATATGACATGTCTTCTCTCCTTAGTAGTTGGCCCACCTTGGATTAACTCAGCTAGAGTACTATCAATGGTCTTTAAAACCTCCTTAATGATGAGTTGATAAGGGAGTCCAAAAAGCCTAATCCACATCAAAAACCTTTCAATAGTCTTTGTGTCGATAGAAAAACTCTCACTCCATAGTCTTAAATATAATGCATCCTTACCCCTAAACCAAGGGCCTTCATCCATTATATTATCCCTTGTTTTTGAACTAGAGGAGATAATAAAGAAAAATATTTCTAAAGAAAAGTCATGGAGTAATGTGAATTCGATCCCCAATTGCACTTTGATCCAATTTTGAATATCATAAAAATTTGGCCATTGTCCATGGCACTTACATATTAACCCTCTTATTTTAAGAACCATTATATCATACTCAATCATCTCATCCTTGATAATCACTTATGGTGTAGTATTTGCTACCTAGACAGGGTTTGCTAAAGATTCATTTTTCCTCTTATCACTAACAAGGGCATCCATAATTCCACCTAAGGCACCCTTACTTCCAACTAGGGCATACTTAATTTTGGTAAGGACTTCCAAAAATAACTTTCTTGCCATGTTACCTGGATTTTCTTCATATGAATCCTTTAGTTTTTAAGTTTCTCCTAAGTTTAGAATAAAAAATGGCACTTGATCCTTGATTGCACTTTGCATTCCATTTTCAGCTTCCTACTCACACTTCCTACTTGCCTTTGGCTCATGCTCACTCCCTACTCAGACTCATTCTCGATTCGCACTCAGTTTTGGCCTTGAATAAACTTGAACTCTTATATCATCTTTGTTTTAAAATTTTACTGCACATCTTCATTTGCACTTTTAATTCCTTATGAAATTGAACCTACATATTATACTTTCTTATCCTTTCTATCCTTATTCATTTCTTCTAAAGGTTAATTCAAGGGAACTATGGTGACCTTTGCCATATGGAGTTGTAGATAGGCTTTCTTTACCTCTTCTTTTAGAGTGGAATATCTTTTTTTTTTTTAAAGCAAAAAACCCCTTGAGGATCCGCCTTGGTCTGAGAGACCACGAACAGGGGGTTCTACACCATCAAAGTCACCCGGGGATCGCACCCGACCCTGCCCGCACCAACATTATCAATTGGATTTTGGATACCCAATTCAACTTTTTGGTAGGGTGGAGATTTGAACCTAGGACATCCCTTGGAGGATTGTCCTCTCCTCTCCAACTCACCTACAACACCTGGGTTTTTGGAGTGGAATATCCTTGATATAATCTAACTTCTATTATAATATAATTTTGTTGCTTCATCTTGTAGTTTATCTCATGACTAGTTTTTTTTTCTTTTTTCCCATATTTTTCACTTTACAATCTCTTGTCATGTGTCCAGTCTCATAACAATTGGGGCATCAAAATGCAATATTTTCATAATCCTATTTTTGATCATAATCTATTGATTCAGATTTAATCTTATTGGATTGTGACAAAGGTTTAGAAATATCCATAGTAACACATATCTCGATATATATAACATGTTTTTTCTCCTTAGTATTTAGTTCCTTGATAAATTTCCCTAAGGTATCTCTAATATTCTTCAAAACATCCTTATCGATAAGCTTATATGGAAGTCCAAAAATCCTAACTTATACTAAAAGCTTTTTAATAGTTTTTGTCTGAATAGAAAAATAATCACCCCATGTCTTAAATAAAGGGTATATCTCCTTCTAAACCATGGGTCACTACCCATTATCCTTGATTTTTGAATGGGTAAATATGATGAGGAAAAAAAAATAGGAAAAATATTTAGAATAATTTGAACTCAATCTCCACTTCCACTTGATCCAATTTTGAATCTATAAAAAATCTTGAACAGTGTCCATGGAACTTACATAATAACTCCTTACTTTTAAGAACCATTATATCATGATCAATAATCTCATTCTTGATAATTACTTTTGGCATAACATCTATTCCTTGGATCAAACTTGTCATATATATACTCTTCCTCATCTTCAAGTTAGGAATACCTACTTTCAACCAGGGCATATTGACTTTCCATCAAGGCTTCCAAATAAGACTTTCCTTCCATGATAATTAATAGGGCCTCCTCTTAACTTGCACTCACTTTTGGATCATACCCACTCCTTAAATTTGATACATATTTCTCATTCATACATTATGTAAATCCTTATTTATTTATTTTTTAATATGATTTTCAAAGGATTACCCTTTCCCTTTTACATCCATTTAGTCACATTGAACTATTTGGTGCAGCTTGCACTCCCTTTTGGCTCATACCTATTCTTTAAATTTGATATATGTTTCTTATTCATACGTTATATTGATTCTTAATTTTTTTAATGTAAAAAAATATTATATTAAAAAATCAATAGAAAACATTTTTATAAACAAAAAATAGAGGTGAATAAACACGCCACGTGGCTAATGTCATCAGCTAAAAAACCATCCCTATCAAAACAAAGCACGAACCCAAGCAAACAATTTACAACTAATTAGCATTGCCTTACAAAAATGATGACCAACAAAACTAATTGATTACATAATGATGAGGCTCTATTATATGGGTTTAGCCACCCCTAGGACCGATTCCCACCCAACAAAAGCATCAAGAGACTTTGGCACTGAGTCCCTCCCCTGTCCATAAGTGCTAGGAACATCCTCCTAGCTATAAACACATGGCTCTTGGTTGACAACAATCAAAGCTCCTAAATTATCCATAAGTAGCCACGACCATATTTGTAAGGACCTTGAGCTAGGATAGGAGTGCAGTTCAAGAGCGAGCGACATTGCTATTTGGACCTGCATCGGCTTTGAGGAGTATCCCTCTCAAGAGGAACCTGATTGACTGTGCACAATGTGTTCCCCCACTGATAAATAAGCTCGTAAATATGTGTGAGCTCCATGGCTACCTTATTGGCTTGAACTGTAATATGAAAATACACAGAAGAAATAATATTAGACTTCTAAAAAACAAAGATATGCAGAGGAAGAACAATTACCAAAGATACAATCATTTATAGTTCTCCATATTCTGAGCATGGTCGTCATAAAAACATGTGCCACACTTCAAGGAAAATATTCGATAAGGGTGGGATGTCTCCCAAAATGATATGCTTCCACTCAAACATGGTGAAGGAAAAGGGTCTAAAAAGGGAAAAAAACCACTCCCAAAAGGAATGAGCACGAGCACAAACCTAAAAAAGATAGACAAAGTCTTCAGACTGAAGATAAAAAGGGCAAGAAATATTAGGGATGTTTAAATATTGGATATGCTCCCCAATAGGAAGCCCTTGGTGCAAAACACTCTAGGCAAAACAAGAAAGTTTGGGCTCCAAGAAAGAAGCCCAAGCAGTCTGGAACCTGCACATCCAAACAGGTCGAGGGGATGAGACCTTACACCGTTGATTGAGTTTATCAATCATGGGGAGGCAAGGATATAGCCATATATACTCCAATTGAACCTTGTAGTTTCATAACAGAGTGTTTGGATACCACTTCTGGTCCTTTCACCAAGGTCGTTACGAAAGCACAAAAATCTTGTGTGACATGGAGTCAGGGAGAGCAGTCTTGATAGCCTTAAAAGTATCCCTATCAGAGTGACTAAGACCAAATTTAGCTTTGAAGTCATCCTAAGGGAGCCAATCACTAGTAGGACCAAAAAATAAATCATCGATGCATCACACACCTTTACAAAATAATCTAAGCACATGAACACAAGGAACCTGTGCAAGTGGAAAACCCTGGTAGGTGATAACAGGTGACCACCAAACATTCATTTGGTTGATGGAGAGGCCATACCAAAAGCTCTAGATATTCCATCTAAGCTAAGGCTTAACACTCTCCCAAGCTTTCCAAATGCTCCTAATGACAAAGGATCCTAACACTTTGATAGACACAGGGGCAACAAGGAGGGAAGGGAACCCCATACCCCTCTAACTCTTACAACCAAAAGGGGAACCTTCACTGATATAGTTTTGAATGAGAATATTCCAAGACTCATTACCTATGAGGGCTCTGATGACCCACTTAACATAGAGGGCCAAACCTTGATTTTGGGTATTGTGAATTCCAAGCCCACCATGGCTTTTAGGAAGACAACAATACTCCCAAGCAACACAGTGGAATCCTGAACCATTATTGGAAGAGGACCATAAAAATTCTCACAGAAGCTTATCAAGCTTATTATAGCAATTTTTGGATGGGACCCAGCCGAAATAATAATAAACATGGGTGATTGCAAGGACTTTGATGCAAATTTAAAATTTACCAACAAGGGAGAGCTTCTTGGTGGATCAATAGGTAAGTTTATATTCCACCATGTTAATAACATACTTCCACAAATCTGGCAACAAACTATTAAAGGCAAAAGGAATACCTAAAAAATAAAATATTCCCCCTCTTGGATGATCTTCCACTGATATTGACTAAGCAGTGGGGCATCGGGTTGAGAGACTACCTATAACATTGAGTCTTTCTCCATTGAATGGAGGATTCAAAATCCAGATAAAAAGTATCCAGGTAGGCAAGCGTTTGATGTATGAAACCTTCTTCCTCAATTAGAGTGAGTAAAGTGTCATCAATAAAATGACCATTAATCAACTAAGTCTCACCTCTGGGGAAATAAATTCTTTGAATAAACCCCTAAGCAACATGGTGAGCTAGTAAATAGCCAAACTCTTCAAAAACGAGGACATAAAGGGATGGCGTCAAAGGATAGCCTTGTCTAATGGATTGAAATAGTCTAATAGCTAAGGACTTGTGTCTATTAATGGACAAACTAGTTGAAGCCTTAACAAACAACATTTCCATAAAACTAATGAAATAGGGCCCAAAACCAAGAGCTTTAAGCATAACTACAATGAATGACCAGTCGATCTTATCTTAGGCTTTCTCAAAATCAATTTTGATGAACATTGATTGTTGGTTGGAATTACAATCCCACTCAATACCTCCCTAGACAAAAATAATATTGTCAAGGATGAACTTACCTCAAATGAAGTTTGTTTGTTTTGGGTGCATGGTAATAGGTAGGAGATGGCGGATGCATAAAGCCAGCGCTTTGGAAATGATCTTATAGGAAACATTAAGAAGAGCAATAGGCATCCAATTGGTGATGATTTTAGGATCACCAACCTTGGGGATAAATTTAATAATATCTCGATTAATACTAGGGCCCATAGAACCCTTAGAGAAAGCATCCTAATAGACTTTGAGAAGATCAGGTCCAACAGTGTCCCAAAGGGACTTGTAGAATTCATAGGAAAAACCATCAAGACCAAGGGACTTATCATTGACCATATGAGAAAGAGCTTCCTCTAGATCCTTCAAAGAGGATATTTTCATAGGTAAATATTTGGGACTCAGACAACCACTCTAGGACAATAGAAAGGTAGGATTTAAGATTCTGGTCACGTTGAGGGGAGCAATCCTAAGCCACAAACATAGTCTAATAGTGCTTTTCAAAAGCATAGATAATATTAGGAAGTTTAGAAATATGCTCTCCATTAATGTTAAGGGATTTAATACCAAAAAAATTATTACGAGGATGCAAGCAATTAAAGAACTCCTTGGACACCCTATCTCTAAATTTGAGCCAATGCAACCTCGCCTTGATTTGCACCCCTTTGGCATCATAGTGCTCTGCCATCAGAAGTTGGTGTTTAACCATAGAAAGGTACCTCTGGAGCTCCTCATTGAAAGGATTAGACTAAAGCTGAGTAGATGCCACTTCCAACTCTCGCTTAAAAGTAGCATTAAAGTGATGATGAAACTTAGCAATCTTACACCCAAGCAAGCATAGGAAGTTGGTGGTGCATTGAATAGTTCCACTAATAAATCTAGCTCGAGACCCCTTTCGGTCTGGGGACTAGGTTCAAAATTCTAATAACATAGGCCCTCAACATGGGGTGGTTCATAGAGCTATTTGGTGTTGCCAATATTTGAACCTTCACATGGGCTACATCAACTATTTGTCCAAGCCATTAAACCAAGGACCTGTTGGCTAAAATCAATTTTTTTCAATGAGTGTACATATATTTTTATGAGAGAACCCGATCCCTTCATATTGAGTGGAGTTTGAACCTTGAACCTTTGAAATAGAGGTCAAAACCCTTGCCAGTAAACTTGCAACTATAAAATCATCTATATTTTAATACAAATTGTCATATTTTTATTTAGAATAAAATGAGGACAACTCATTTAAGATCTAATCACCCACCAACAACTCATGTATATAGAGCTTAACTTGAAATAAACCTTCATTTAAACTTTAGGCACTTGAAATTAGGTTTCTTAGTGGAAGATGACTTGTCTTCTTTTTTTAAAACACATAGAGGAGTTGGTTACATCCACACTATTTTTAGTAACTTCCAAGTATAAGGTTTAAACCATAAGGGTTGCTCCTAACAAGCCTATACCATCTCATTATTGTTAATTTAACTTGAGAGGGACCACCGATCACTCGGGATTCACACCATTGTTATCGGTACTATATACTCAAAGAATTTATATGAGACTAGTACCTTTGAAATGGGTATATCCCAAGGTTTGAACCTAGGTCTCTTTTTGGTAAGTTCCTGGCCAGACAAACAACTACGAATCCACTTGTCTTAATTGTTGGAATCTTCTTATGAAAGATTATCCACCATAATCTTTCAACTAAGTTGGTCAAACTTTTATTTCTAAGTAATTGTATGGATTGAAACTACCCATATTCAAACTACTCACCTCAATCACTTTTTAAAAATTGATTATATAGAATTGAAAGAGTTTTTTTTTATGAACGAGATTCACTTAATATAATCAAGGCAATTAAGGAGGATAAAGACCCCAGTTGGACCATCTCAAAGCTTATCCTAGAAGCAAAGATTCATAAATCCTGTTTGGTTAGTGCCCGAATCCAACACACCTTCAGAGAAGGAAACTAGGTGACGGATCTAATGGTAAATATTGCAGTTTCTGCTAGGGAGATGCAAATTTGGAAGGATAAATTCCCTCAAGAATTACTGGTGTTGGCTTCTAAAGAAGATCTAAGATCAAACCTGTTAGAGCAGCAGGAGATCAGAGTGGTTGATGAGGAGTAATCCAACAAATGGAATTAGGTAGAGGGACAAAAGGCAACCCATTTGTTGGGGCCTAGGAAGTGACAAGTGTACGGTACAACAACCTAGTGTTATGTTTAGTAAGTGCTAGGTGTTGTTTGGTTTTTGTTTTATCCTGAATAGTCCAACGTTAAGTATAGGATTGCAGACTCTAAGTATGGCTCAATGTGGGTCTTGGGAAGATCCATTTTGTATTTTGATTATACGGGTTTGGAGCTAGAACCATCCCATTTTGACTATGTAAAAGGTTTGTGGACCTTAGAACCACCTCTACCTAATACCAAAAAAAAGGAGTTTTTTTTTATAAATTTTTACAAATTTGTTATATAAAAACAAACTCACCTTTATCACATTAATATCAAGTTTTTTTGAATTGATTGCATGGGATTGAATTTTTTTTTACCCATGTTACCATGATATTTTACATCATGATTGCATTTTAAAAACAAATATTATATGAAATCGAAATGAGATTCACTTGGTTCGACTTTGTAGTGCAAGTGGAGAAGGTGAGCCTGGCTCCATTGAAATGGAGTTCAACTGTTCAAACCTATGTGATGCAAAGGGGACACTAAAACAATCTCTTGTGGCTTCCCTCTATATAGTGGTATACTCTGATGGGATAGTGGTGACACTATCGACCACCTAAAAGCGGCTTTGAAGGTTTCTAACCTAAAAGTTTAGGTCCAAGGTTCAGAAATATTTGGTTGTGTGTTAATTCCCTATTGATAAGTGTAGATCTTGACTTTACAAGGGGTTATGATTGGAGGATATTGCTCAGTCCTATGCATCGGTCGTAGGGGTTTATCTCACTACCTATTTGATCTTTGTCCTCTTGGGACAACACAACGGTTTGTGCTTTAACTCTTCTTTGGAAGGTCCAAGGTTCAAACCGTGGCATGGATGAGTGTGTGAGGAGGTAGGTGTGTGTATGGTTTTAGAGGTCATGGGTGGGATGGGGATGCCCAGCCCTGAACATCAACTCTCACCCTTACTAGAGGTCATGGTTGGTATGGGGATGCCTAGCCTTGAACGTCGGTCATAGAAGTTTCTTACACTAACCTCGATAAAAAAAAAAGTTAACTTGTATTAAATTGTAGTATTTCAACAAACCATCCGCTTAATGATATTAATAAAATATCGCTTTGATACTTACTTATATTTTATCAAACAAAATTTAAACCTTAATTTAGATCTTAAAATCCATCCTTTTAATCCATTCAAATCTTACCATTTAATAATTAATTGAACCAAATTTTAAATAGAGTCATTAGTTAAAAATTCATGAATATATGTTAAATACAAATAACAAAAATTAATGATAATACCACGTAAAGCTATTATAACAACGTCATGTTGAAAACTTTAACTAGTTAAATTCATGCTATTTAAAAAATTAAATTAAATTTTAAACATACTTGTTAAATTCATTGGGTGACCCTATTGCTTTTTCCTTCAACTTGGATGTTGTTTGGAATATTTTTAGAATTGGTACCTTGTTTTATCTATGGAATTCCCATAATAGAGTTGTTTTTTCTTAGCAAGATGTCGGACATGTCTTCTCTATTGCTGATAAATATGATATATTCTTTGATTGTTGATTACAGATTCAAGTACAGGTTAAAAAAGTACAGGTGGAGCTGCAGTACTTGCGTACCCTCATGGATCATTGGGGGAATGCACCCTGCATTATGAGTCATGTGTATCTTCCTTCCCCTTCTAGGTGGCAGTAATTTATCGACTTCTTTCTTTTCGAATGCATATTTAATATTGTTTTGGCAGTTGTTATTGGCAGTTTGTGGGTTGTTTCTGACACTCTTGTATACTCTTAACCACAATGGTTAATGTATTGGTTTACGGGGTGTGCTAATCCCACCCACACTTTTTTGTATGATTAAACATTATTTTATTAATATAATGGTTTTTTCATCCAAAAAAATCTTACTAGTATATATTAAATAAAAATAAAAATTAAGCAAAACAAAGATATTTGTATTTTGAAATTCAAATATAGCAATAAATAAATAAATATATATATATATAATTTAATTGGTTATATAAATAAAAGAGGCGTGCCAATAACTATATAGTGTATTTCTTTTTCGATGAGTTTACGCATGTTTTTATGAGGGGTCCCAATTTCGTGAGAACCTTGAACCTCTCAAAGAAAGATCAAAGACCTTACCATTACAATAATTTTTTTACATCTTGAGCAGTAAAGAATGATCTATGATAATCCTTTCAATTTAGTGAAGTTCAAATTGTCCCGTCTATAAATGATAAACATAAATATGATTATCCATAAACGATGAATACAACTATTATTTATAAATATCAAGAAGCCATAGGAACTTACAAGCCAAGAGCTTTCATAAGGTTGATCTAAAAGATAAGCAAAGTGTCACATGAAACTCCAAAATCAATAGTAGGATTTGAATAGGATGATCAATAGTAAGACATGAATAGGGGTGGAGACACTAAACAAGTCTAAAGCATAGAACCCTTGATCCATGGATACATGGAAGAGCACAAAGGGAAAAAAAAAATTATATGGTAGGCTAATATTAGAATCTTAAAGGAGAAAATATAGTACAAGAGATAGAACCCAACACCACAGCAATTAAATGGGAGGCAGTATCAATCAAATTTCTATGGAAAATATAAGTCAACCAAATTTAGACATGGCTATTTGCACCTCTAAATTGCCTTAAGTGAACCCAAAACCAAGGCAATTAAATGGGAGGCAAAAAAAATATAAGACAACCAAATTAAGACATGGCTATTTGCACGTCTAAATTGCATTAAAATCCAATATGAGTGAGAAAGGGAAGTCGTAGGAATATTGGAAATATTGAATGTGAAAGAGTATTGTTATAGTTTTTTTTTTTAAGCGAAAAACCTCTTGCGGGGCCGCCTTGGTCTAAGAGACCACGAACAGGGGGTTCTACACCGTCAAAGTCACCCGGGAGTCGCACCCGACTCTGCTCGCACCAACATTATCAATTGGATTTTGGATACCCAATTCAGCTTTTTGGTAGGGTGGAGATTTGAACCTGGGACCTCCTTTGGAGGATTGCCCTCTCCTCTCCAACTCACCTACAACCTGGGTGAGTATTGTTATAGTTTCAATATAATATAATATAGTTATGTTAATTATTTTTATTAGCTTGGATTTTAGATTTAGTTAGTTAGCCCTTGAATATTAGGGTTAAGATAAATATTGATTTTATTTATAAATAAAAATATTTATATGATAATCCAAATTATTAAAAATTGCTTTGGTTTTTATTCGGAAGGTCCAAGGTTCAAATTGTGGCGTGGGTGAATGTGTGAAGGGGTGGGTGTGGTGGCTTTGTGTTAAATTGCCTATTGAATGAATGAAAGATTTTAATTATGTCAGCGAGACCCAAATATGGTCTATGGGACCTCAAATATGGAAGTACAACTATTCAAATCATATCATATGATATTTAATATCTTTGAGAAGGTTGTTCCTTCTCCTGCTGATTTGGGTTAGCAATTCTCCAACTTTATTGTCTTCAAATAAATCTGCCATAAACTCGTTCTCAAGTGTTTCTTTGTATTTGTTACGGATATCTAAAAAACTTGGGCATTTATAGATGAAGCGTTCCTCTATCTCTACTGCCCCTATGCTGCATAGAGTACATATCCTTTCTTTCCATTGTTCTTTGGGCATTGTCCATCTCCCTGTTTCACATCTAAGCCTATGAGAGCTAGTCTTTATCTGAGCAATGAGGATTTTTTCCTTCCACTTGATTTCAACGCCTATATACGTTTTTTCCTTCTGGTCATACGTTGGGCTAAAATTTGCAATATAATATTGTCTTTTCCTGCTTGCATTTTTCCACATTCCACTTCTGAACTTTTCGTTCACATATTTTTTATGTCTTTGTTGACATTTGGACATTCATTTATGTTGATTTCTCAGCGTTTCATCCATTTTTGATTTTGTTTCATCCATGTATTATTTCGCCTATACAACTCTTCATCCCTAGATGCCCTAGACCATCTATCATCTTTAATGTTTTCTATTTTTTTCAAGTAACATAACAACTTGGTCATAGCAATTGCTTCTAAAGGGAACATTCCAATTTCAGCTAGAATAATTTCATAAGGGGTTGTGGCCTTAATTTTGAGAAAATTTATGATTAGATATTTTTGAATCCTTTCTATTTGCCTCCATTTTGCATTTGTTGTGCCACTAGCCCACACCTCGCAACCATACAACAAAACCGGTGTAACAAGTAGGTCAAATAAGACCTTGGTGGTCTTCTAGTCCCACAACTCGGCATTCCTACACCTGTTTTGAAGTGCATATAGTGCTCTTCAACCACTTTGAGTTCTTTTCATCCTACATGTATTCCAATTAAGTTTGTCATGAAAGTCTATGCCCAGTATTTGTATTCTACTACTACCTCAAGCGGTTCTCCTGCAAACTGAAATTTGAGTTGTTGCTTCTTTTTTGCTGAAAAAATCATAATTTTTGTTTTGCTCGTGTTCACCTGCATCCCAAATTATTTACAAAAGAGTTCTAGAGCTCGAGGGTGATCTTCTAGATCTTTGGCTGTTTTGGCCACAAGAATTACATCATCTGCATACATGAGGATTTTTACCACATATTTGGCTAAGTGCACACCCTCTCCCCCAAATTTGTTAATCCATTATTCTAAGTTGTCAATGTACAACCCAAATAAGGTCGGAGATAGAGGGTAACCTCGTTTGACACCTATGTCACTACCAAAACATTCAGATAACCCTTCTTGTGTTCTAATTCTAGCCTTTACATGCTCATATAGTCTGTGAACTGCTGCCCTGTAGTGAATTGGAACCTCTATCTCTTCCATTTTGCTCCATAATTTTTTCCTTGGCACTGTGTCAAATATCTTTTTGAAGTCTACAAAACAACAAAAATCCTCCTCTTTTTTGTCCCATATTTTTTCCACTATGTGTCTGAGCGTGATACAATGATCAATAGTTGAGTGCTTGGGCCTAAAACTTGCTTGCCCCTTTGCTCTCTTTTCATTTTCTTCTGCCCATATGCTGATCCTATGCTCTATCATACTCCCCAAAAACTTTGCAAAGAGAGGGTTGATCATGATAGTTCAATAGTTTGAGGGATTATTTACATCTCCACTTTTAAACAAAGTAATGGTCCAGCTAGTTGTTCACTCAGTAGGATGACCTCATTGAAAATTTCTTTGATCTGCGGTGCCAGGATATCTACCTCCCATTTTATATGCTCTGCTTGAAGATTGTCTATGTCATGGGCTTTACTGGTTGCTAACTTTTTTATACCTTGAATAATGTCTTCAATTGTGAAAAGTTATTTCTTGACAATGATAGTAGGGGGTGTGTCCTACTGGTTACTACATTGATACAGTTGTTTTGAATACTCCAACCACTGATTAACTGTTATGTTATTTTCAGTTTGTGTCCTTTTCATGCTTAGTTCCTTCCAAAATTTATTTGGTTCATGCTTACCTAAGTAAATCAATTCTTTCCTCCTTGTTCTAGTGTATTCTTCTTTTTTTGCCCTTACCAGTTTCTCATATGCTTTTTTGTTTGCTCTTGTTTTACCCGTTGGTTCCTTTAGTAATCTTCACATTTTTTTTCAATCTTCATCGAACCATGGGTTGGTTGGGAAGCTATTCCTTTCTTTCTTTTTAGGTTTAGCTCTCTTGCATTTGTTTAGAGCTTCTTGAATAACGTCCATTAACCATTCACTCTTACTGTAATCTCTGCTACTGTGAGGTAGTTCTTCTATTTCTTCTAACTTGTTATTTAATACTGCTATAAAATTTGACGATTTTTATATGTTAAGAGAATGTTTCCCTTGTGAGGATATTTATTTTGATTGCCTTGCAAGTGTTTTTCCCTTGGTTTGTCTCCATGCATTCGAAGTTTCATAACAATTGGGTTGTGATCTGACTTAAGTTCCACTGGAGAATATTCCACTTCTAGCTCCTCTATTTTTGGTATGTAAATCAGTGAGCATATTACATAGTCTATTACACTTTGTCCCTTATATGTTTTGCATTTATACTTTCTTGAATTTTTCCATTTGTTCATCCCATTGAAAATAATCAAGTTGTATGTAGAGACCTAACAACTCTTCTCCATATTGCGTGATAGCCCCATGCTCATCTTCTAAAGTCTTGGTCCACTGTTGATTTTCCTCTTCTGGCATCCAAAGAGGATTAATCTCAATATCTTTGTTACCTTCTAGAATGTTAGCTTGCTTATTTTTTGTCCTTGCATTGAAATATCCAATTAATATAATCTCCCCCAACTTACTGTATATTGAAATATCTCTTTTTAGGGAGGAGTATGAGTCTTCTCTGTTAAGGTCATGTTTCTTATAGAATTTAGAATTATTGGGAGCAAAATAACATGCTGCTATGCTAATAACTGATTTATTTTCTAGGATATTTATCCAGATGTACTGTTTGTTTTCATCTTGTTTTTCAATTTTAATGATCCTATCCCATTCCTCTTTTATTAAAACCATAATACCCCCATGCCCTTTGCCATTTTCTATTGCTTTATTCCATATTGCTATTTTTTTGTATCCCACAAATTTTGGAGTCCTACATCCATCGTGTTCATGTGTTTCTGTAAATATGATTATATTTTTGTCTCTAGCAATGGGCCCTAACCCGGGTCCTCTTCTCTAAGGGTAACCTCTACAGTTCCGACTTACCATCGTATAGCTCTCAACTTTAGGAGAGGTCATGGTTGAGAGGAGACTACTAAGCCCTGTACATCGGTTATAGGGATTTCTCACAATAACCAAATAAAAAAAACATCAAATATTTATAAATTTAGTTAGTCAACTCTTAAACATTAGAATTATGATTAATATTGATTATATTTATTAATAGAAAGATATATATGATAGATAAAATTATCAAATATTTTTAATTTAAATCACATATTTGGATTTGGGAAAGATAGAAGAGGGGTAGATTTAAATCTAAAGCTCTTTGTATTAGTTGGGAGCTTGGATTGAACTTCATTTGGTGGCAAGTGTGGTTGGAGAGAAATGCCAAAATTTTTAGGAAAACTTTTTTTTCTTTAGATGAAGTTTGGCAGGTTATTTGGAGCAAAGTCACATAAACTGTGGTAGTCTATACTAAAGAGGAAACTCAGGTTGTTATTGGGACAATGGAGAAAGAAGTTGAAGTGCAAGAGGGGTAGGACAGAGCTAGTTGGAAACCACCCCTAGAAGGTTAGATTAAAATTAATACTGATGGAGCTGTAAAAGGCAACTCGTGCAAAGCTGGAATTGGAGTCGTTTGTCGGAATCATGTTGGAATAGTGCTCTATTGGAAACTGCAGGGCTTGGAAAGAGCCACAAAAAATGAAGCAGAAGCCTTAGCTATCAAATCTGCTTCTATTTAGGTAGTAAAACAAGGTTAGAGGAGGATAATCCTAGAATCTTATTTTCAAATAATGGTTGGAGCTCTAGATTGCATGAAGAACTTTGCTTTGAAAATATGGAGGTTGAGGATTCTTGTCACTCAAATTAAGGAATTATGGAGGGAATTAGATGATGTGATTTCGGTTTATGTGAGTAGAGATCTAAATAAAGTGGCAAACTTCCTTACTAAGATGGGCACCGAGAAGGAGGTAGGGGTTCAGTGGCACGGTGACATGGCTATTGAGGATGAGATGATTAGGCAGGTTGGTGAGCACATCCAGTGCTTAGCTAATTTGGATAACCATTTCAGAAATATTGTTTAGGAGATTTGTGCTTCAATGTAGATCTTCTTTTGTAGTTGTAAACATGTGAACAATCATTATAGAAATATGGTTTTAAGAGATTTGGCTCTAATACAAATATTATTTTATTATTGTAAACATGTGTTCTTTTTAGATAAGGCTAGGAAAAGTCTCATCCCAACTTGTAAATGATCTTTGTTTTAATACAAGTTTTTTCAAATTATTTTTCAAAAAAAATCTCATATTTGGGCAGATTAGACTTTGCCCTCTAAATGATTGTGAATTTAAATGGTTTTCATCTATAATTTAAATTATATTATATTTGATATGCTACCCAATCAGTCTAGGTCATTATTTCATTGATTGAAGTTATTCCAATGTTATTGGATTATTGTTGTTTATTGCTTAATATTAAAATAGTTGCATAATAAGTAGAATATTGTTGTTTATTGTTTAATATTAAAATAATTGCATAATAAAATGGTATTACGATTTTTTTTATTAATAGGTATTAAAATGAAATGAAATTTCAATTATTTAAAGTTGTAAAATTTTGATAAAATTGTTTTTCAAAAAGTATATATTAAAAGAATTTGCGTTTCAAATTTAATCAAAATTTGAGGGGCTGTTAAAGGTTGTTTTTTTTATACATATAGGAGTTGTTACATTCACACTATTTTAGTAACTATCAAGTATAGGGTTTAAATCCTAGGAGCTGCTTTCAACAAGCTTATACCACTCGTTATTATTGATCCGACTTGAGGGGGAACATCGACATTGAGGTTCAATATTGGTACAATGTTGAGGGGGAAGATCATTCTAGATTTGTACCATCTTACCGACTGTTTGAGATTTGTACTATCATCCTCGATTTGACAAGCACTCAGAGGATTCAGACCAGACTACTACCTTTGCAACATGCATACCTAAAATTTGAACCTAAATCTCTTCTTAGTAAGTACTACCAATCCAAAAAATTTGCTAAAGGTTATTAAAGACAACACATTTTACAAGTAGATAGATAGGTATTAACGTGAACGAAATTCCAATCATGGAATATGCCACTAGACTTGCATCATCACATTAACCGGTTAGAAAGCAAGAGGGCCGACCCCCACACACACATGCCTAAACTCGATATTAAATTTTTCGACAAATGAAGATTATTTTTTATTGCAATTCCGACAAAGTATTTTTGTTTAATGAACACATCCATCCCCTCACACACTCACCCACACCACGGTTTGAACCTTGAACCTCCCGAAGAAGACCGAAAGCCCAAACCATTGCACTGTTCCCGTGGGACATTCCGACAAAATACTTACACCTACTACCTTCTAGATTTGTACCATGATACCATTAGTTTGAGATTTGTATCATCATTGTCGATATGACATACACTAAAAGGATATCAAACTACTACCTTTGCAAGATGCGCACTCTAAAATTTGAACCCAAATATTTTCTTAATAAATGCTACCTCTGAAAACTTCGTTAAAGGTTGTTAAAGAGAGTGCAAAAAATTTTACAAATTAAAGGAAAAAAATACCAGATAAATTTGCGTTGCAAGAACTTTAAATTTCCGACAAATGGGGATTATTTTTTATTGCAATTCGGACAAAGTATATTCGGCCGACATTTTCAGTTTTGGCGAAGTATTTTCGGACGGCATTTTTAGTTTGCTATGCACACTGAGATTTACTACTTTCGCATACTCCGCGAGCCGACACCACAAGATATTTCCGGAAGGCATTGCAATACTGGCGAAGTACTTTCGGACAACACCGCAAATCATAGGCTTTCATGTGTGAAGAAGCTGTTCATAGGCTTTCATGTGTGAAGAAGCTGTTCCGTTGGCTTGGAGTCAAACTGAAGCTGCTATGTTTTTGCGAAGAATTGAACCCGCGTCATTCATACCCGATCCCAGCAATTATTTTGTCGTGATTTACTAACAACTGGAAGTGAATTTTTATTCCAAAATTTAGGGAACAATCATGCAGGTCTCTTCCCCCTCGATCGGCAAAATTGATGAACGGTGTTTTTTTCCTTTTTCCAGTTTCTTTTTCTATTTCAAACCATTTGTCACCGCCAAAAGCATTTCAATAATAAAATATATTATTAAATTTATATCATTACATTAACCAATTAAAAAAACAAAAACATCATCTCGCACATATCCAAACTCGATATGCAAAGCGGAAAACCCGTCCAATTTAGCTCCGCACGTTCAAATTCAGCCCCCTCACATGTCTTGAGTACACCTGTTTCACCACTTCTTGCCCCACGCGTCCTCCACCTCCACCTCCACCTCCACCTTTTCCCTTCTTCTCCGTTTACTCTCTCTTTTAACAAATAATAATAAATTTATATAATATAAAATTAAAAAAATGTATAGAGTGTCTTTGGAACTTTGCAGAAGACAAGACCCATAGCATCATGATTGTTTATTCAAGTTGATTAATAAGAATATACAGTTATTCTAAAGGATGTGTGTGAACATAAAGAAGTGTCAAAAGAGAAATTTGGATAATCAGCATACTATTTTTTTAAATATTAATAGTTTTAATTATTGATTTTTTTTCTTTAAATGTAATGGTTTTATTTTTATTTAATATTTTAGATTATTTTTCTCCTTCTTCCCGATTACTTTTGTTATCATCTCTCTAAGTGTTATTTTTCTTCCAATGATAATGATCTATATTAATATATGACGTATCAAAAACAAACTCTTGCTCCTATTGTTAACACCTTCAATGATCAAACCAAGACCTTGAATAACATTACAAGAAGCCTAAATCTATCCATTACTAGTCCTCCTCTTGTCCAAAGGTTATAACAACCTGTCAGGTTTCAACCTTTAAACATTCATCAAGTGCCAAATACAAGTATTCTTCTACTACCTTCACTTAGTCATAAATCTCCAAATTCCTATGGAAGTTCCTATAGCCTAGCTTTGCTTCTGATTTGGAATTCATGTCAGGAGGTGCTTCTAATTTCCTTGAATGACCTCATAATGTTTGTATTCCTCGCATCGACATGCCCACCTTTGAAGGTATCAATCCTTCTAGATGGCTGGCCAAAAGCGAAGGCCTTATCCGTCTATACCATGTTCTTGAAATAGGTTGTCGCATCCGTAGTTTCTTAGTTAGGTACCCAAGTTTATCGATGGTTTTTATGACAATTTCGCCAACATAGTGGTCCTTTTTTATGACCTAACTTCAAAGAATTATTTCTCCTAAGTTTTGACAAGGGATCTTTAACATCATATGCGATACATATTATGCAAACTATAACAGTATAGGAGTATTGCTCCGAGTTCACAAGTCTCCTCACCTATACCCATTAATTGAGTCCAATGATGGTGGTCTCTACGTTTTGCAATAGTCTTAAGGATATAATTAGGAAGAAATTCGGCATGCATAATCCCTATACTCTTGACGAGTACAATTTGTAGCTTTAGCAGTAGAACAAAAACTCTAAGATTTTGGTTCCCCATATAGAAGTGACTTCTCCTCTCATTGCTTTTTCTGCAATATTGATCATTCTCAAATATTATTTTGTTTTAAATGTCATTCTCACCATCCTCGAGATCAAACCTATGAAAAACGTTGTAACTTTGTATTGGAAGGTAAAGACAACAATATGTGAAGATAAAGATTCATTGCAGTAGAAGCAACCAAAAAAAGTAGATGAAGAAAAACAGGCGAATGATACCATGGTTCTCTCAACTCATGTGCTTATGGGGCTCCAAGCTCACCACATTACCAAGGTACGAGGATTCATTAATTGACAAAGTATCAATATGTTGATTGATTTAGGTAGTACCCATTACTTTATAGATAGTAAGATAGCAAAGTCCTTGGGCTTGTATATCAATACTTCAATTCAAGATAAATTTCAAGTCTTAATTGCAAATGGGGGTACTGCTCAATGTGTGGGTCAAATGACTAAGGTTAACATCTAAATGAGAGATTATACTTGGGTGGGCAATCTCTTTGCCATTAACTTACAAAGATCAAATGTGATCATGGGAGCACAATAACTATCTTAGCTTGATGAAGCTAGCTTTTGATGCTTAATACTTAATGCAAATAATCACAAGATCTCAAACAAAGTTGCAATATTAAATATATAATAATTACAATATTCTAATCACATAGAACTCACTAATAACTTCAGAAATAACTCATAAAAATGGACACTAATAAATGCTCACAAAAATAGTAAAATGACATAGAATAAAGGTCTACTAATGCATGTTATGTGCTATTCATTTTAGATCTCTTTTTCACACTCATTACAATGCTTAGTCACAAATATATAATAGAATGTGACTCTTCATATGGAGCACTCTTGACCTTCACTATTAATTTCTTCACTTTCCTATTCTAAGGACACGTGCACTCTTACATAATGGACACTCATACACATTTACACTCACAACACTTGCACACTTAAGTACATGACACTTGCGCATTTCCTGCACATTATTATATTACATAAAATATTTACTCACACTCTAATCTAAGACACACTCCTAATCTAATATTTACAATGATGTACCCAAGGTGGTACATTAACATGTACCAAATAATGTAATATATTCCAACATATGATGTTATTATTAACGTACATAAATTATATGTCAAGTGAACAAAGAATGGCAAGGTCATTTGTCTCAAAGGAATCCAATCCCTCCCCCCAAGGTAGTTAGCTCACATGACATGTAATTCAAGAATGGTGATTGGGGATTATTTGTCCAAGCCAATTGCATGGAGGTCCAATCCTTGGACCCACCTCTTCTAGTATTCAATGAGGAAGGTTGAATCACTCTTCAACCCAAAGCAATATTACGGTTCAAAGTTCATTATCTTTCAAATCAAATTCAAGAGTTCCTCATCAAATGATTGATTCTTCCCAAAGAAAAGATGTTGTATTAGAGCTTGGGAGCATCTTCTAGTAGTTCCAACTTTGAGAATTAAGATAATTAGCCAAGTTGAAGTTGAAGATCTAATCAAATGTCTAAAAATCTTCTTTAACTAAGGGATTAAGAAGACAAAAATTGAAGGTGACTCTCAATTGGTCATGAAACAATGAATATCAAATCGCTTTTTATGGAATTAAAATAACAACTAGAAAGATCACACAAACAAAACATCTGTTTCAAATTTAAAACCTCTCTCAAGTCACTTTTCATCACATTAAAGGGCTTGCCAATTATGTAAATATAAATATATATATTTGATTTCCTTATATGGAATCCAAACATATAAATACATATTGTTTAATCGGTTATATGAATTGGAAGATGCTTTTATCTATAATACATAACAATTATATAATGGTATTGCAACAACTTGGTTTATATGGGATCAAAGCAAACCTTGCACATACCCAATTTTTTTTTGGGTTACATAAGAGAGTTGGTCACAACCAGACTATTTTTAGTAATTGACAAGCACATGGTTCAAACCACATGGGCTTCTTCCACCAAACTTATTCCCCCTTGTTATTGTTGATCCGATGTAAAAGGAACCATTGATCGCTCGAAATTCGTACCATCATCATCGATCTGGCATATGCTTAGAGGATTCAAATCAAAATATTACCTTTGCAAACAAGCTATCCTTGAGGTTTTGAACCTGGGTGTCTTCTTGGTAAATGTCTAGCCAAACAAGCACTTACCAATCCACCTAACCCTCGGACACTTACCAATCCACCTAACACATACTCATCTTTGAGTGTAGACAAAAAAATATTTTGCCATGAATTGTAAACCTACAAAGACATTAGGATTGTACATGAGGACACTCTAAAAACAAACTAATAAAACTTTTTAAAAAGCTGAAAAAAAAAACACAAAAAAAACTTCTACAATAAAAGTAAGTTGAACAATTTAAATTAAAAAAAAGAGTAGAATTGTACACCATACTATCTTGTATTAAAGCTCTTAGTTTGTGCACAAAACTAAAATTATTTCATTTTATTTACAATAATATGACTTATTAGATCAAAACAACCCCACTTGTAATATATCATAAGCACGTGCAACTATATAAAATATTATAATAACTTAAAAATTATATAATTCTACTTATCAAATTAATACCATCTTACTAACGCAACCATTCGGGGGCTTTAGCTCTTCTTTTGAATGTCCAAGGTTTAAACGACGCCATGAGCGAGTGTGTGTTAAATTCCTTATCCATAAGTATAGCTCTCGACTTTACGAAACATTATGGTTGAGAACAAACTATTTAACCTTGTGTGTTAAGGGTTTCTCACACTAACCAAATAATAAAATAAAAATTAATACCATTTCATTTAATTTATAATTTTTTTAAAATTTAATTTTTGTGTTATATTATATAATAATATTATAATTACTTTTATATTATATGTTAAGTTTCGCCTTCAAAATTTAATCCGTTTAATTGAACCTATGAATTTTTGAAAAAGATAGCAAACATTTTTTTCCTTTTTAGTCATGGCTTCCCTCTTGAATAGTTGGGCAACACATGTTTATGGCCATTTCGTGCTTTTATTAATTGATTTTCGTTAAGATTTAGGATTACTATTAAGGCGGGCGAAACAGTCATAAATGATTTAGTATAAAGTTCAGGAGATTACTATTAAGCACAAAAGAGTAATGATATTTTGCCAGTAAGATTGGGCTGGGGGCTTTTGGCGGTTTCAGCTCATCTCACGCGTTTTCGCTCTCTCCGAAGATGAAAATTTCAGTGAAGGATGTCAAGGGAAACAGCTTCGATCTTCACGTGGAGCCTACTCATACGGTCAGTCACTTCTTCATTTACATTTCGTCACTTGTTTAATGAATGAATAATTACCCTTCATTTTTTAAATCCAGAATGCATTCAAATTCTCCATTACCCATAAGCCAAAATCTTCATTTGACTGTAACTTCAGACCTCTCCATGCCACCTGATCCTCAAAACATAGCATACACTTAAGACGAGGAAAATAAAAGGAAAATGTAGCTTACCATGTATATAGGTAAATTTAAAGAATTCTTGTGCAGCTTATGGTGAATTAGGCCTTATTGAATGGCTCTGCATAAGTTGTGGGAGTTGAGCACTTTTCTCCAAAGCTGGTTATGAGGTTCAAGGGCCTTAAAACATAGTGGTAAGGAGAAGGTCCGATTCTTGGTAGATGTTCGGTAGTCTTCCTCTTGTTCCAGGGAATGGCATAATATTGTTGTTGGTTCATCCATAAGGCTTGCTCCTTAAGAGCGCACAGTTTCCGTCTTCGAACGTTGTGAAATTGGTTGACTTCCTGTACCTGATTTGTCCATTGTTGGTTGAAGACTTGCTGATTTATCCACTGCTGACCAACGACTCGTTGAATTGCTATCAATGGATCAACCTCAACGGGTGTGTTTGTCGTTGCTTGGCCAGCCATCGCGGCCTGTTGGGCATGGCACCACTGATTGTAAATCATGATTTGTGCATTATGTATTGCAGTAGCACACTCGATTGGGTTATGCACAGCATTACAGGTGTAGCACCACAAAAAACTAATACCGGGATCAGCATTTACTACGTTATTTTGTGATTGATTTGGGGCTGATCCAATAGCTACTTGAGGCACTTAGTCCTTAGTCACCTATGGAGTCCTCCTTTGTTGCCATTCTACTGTTTGTCTTTGACTAGTTGTCATTTTGTTGCTCTAAGTCGTTGACTACAACTTTTAATTCATTCATGTCCTCCATTATATTTGGCACATCTCCGACCTGTGGTTGGCTTTGAAATTGGTAAGCAAGGTTGGGTGTAGGTGCAGGCAATGCCAAAGTTTGATTTGGGTAAACAACGGAGCTTGGTGTGGATTGGCTAAGGTATGTAACGGTACATAGAGTGTTTGGTTGAGTTGGCAACCGGGTGTTAGAGGAAAATGATGCAGCTTGAGAAGGTGGAATGATGCTCTGAGGTTGTTGGTAAGCTTGGGCCTGAGGCTATTGATTCGTTTGTAAATATGAAGAAATGGAAACAGGGCCAGGCAAGGAGGTGACAAGTATTGAGCCTATAGAGAAGTACTTGGGGTTGGATGTGTTATATGAGTCATAGGAGGAGTTTGTGGTAACCTACTAACTTGAATAAGAATCTCCTTAGTGCAGGTGACTTCTTCAAATGCTGTGGTAAAAGTGACTGGATTTGCATTTTGCATCATCATAGTCAAGTTCGATGCAAAGCCCTCACATAATAAACCAAAGATCATTTGACAGTTTGACATCGAATGGTATTGGTTGAATGGTGTAGAGGAACCTTGTATTGAAGTCATGAATATTCTCATTCGAATACATCACCAGGCTGTTCAGTTGAAGGAGGATTGAATAGTTGTTGGATGGATCGTCAAAAGGTCTAATGAATGGTTCTGTGATCAAGGCCCAATTCACTACTGAACCATTGGGCAGGTTTCAGTTCCATGTAGTAGCTTTGTCTCTCAGTAATCCAACAAGAAGTCTGACCATCACATCTTCTTCACGAATCTACTGTATTGACTTCAAGGTTGATAGACCATTCAAGTGTTCAATCGCTGTTCTACTATCATTGAAAAGGAGGGGAGGGGCTTAAGGGCTGTTGTTGGAATGTGCAAATATATTGGCAGATTAAGGGGCCCTTGGAAATTCCAATCAGGAGATATTGTTGAGGTCTCACCTGCACCTGTGTAGGGTAGAGTTGTTGCCCTTGGCCGTATTGTATGAGTTGGTTTTGACTATAAGGCACTATTGCTTGCTCGTAGGGTACTTTGTATGTTGGTTGTCCTGGCTGTTCTCTATACATCTACAATGGAAGGTTTTGTGGTATATGAAAATTCTGTCCAATAGGGTTCAAGTTTTGGGGTTGTTCCTAAGGTTATTGAGCAAATTGTTGTGGCACATCTTATGCGAATTGTTGCAGTTAGTTTTGAACACCTTGTTGTGGTTGGTACTAGTGGAGAGGAGCAATTAGTAGGGGTTGGCCTATTTATATTTGTGAATTCTAAGCAATGTTAGGGTTCTAAAATGTTTGTTGAAACTGCGTTAATGGATTCTGTTGTATATTTTGAGCCATCTGTTGTTATGGATTCCACACAACTTGTTGTTGCATATTCTGAAGGGCTTGGAATAGCAAGTTTGGGCCACCAATTGTTGTAGGCTATGCGCTACTTGTTGTGATAGATTTTGTGTAATCTGTTGCTGCGTGTTCTGTGCACCCTATGGGGATGTTGTGCAATAGTCGCCTGTTGCAAGTGTGGGGTCATGGGTCTTGGAGACCTCTTAGGCATATGTTATATCTGCCCCTCAAGGGCTTGTTGATTCTACTGAACAATGTTTGCTAACCTTGCAACAATTGAGGGTTTTGAGATTGTTGTAATGTTTGTTGCGTTATTTGCTGCCCATGGTATTGGAATTGAGGATTTTGGGGATTGGGTGGCTGATTGGGTGCAGTCTATGGCCCTTGTGTCACCTGTTGAGACATTGGGGTTTGTTGACTCGGTGGTACTACTTGATGTTGCGGCTTAAAAGGATGGGAGGAAGACTAAGCGAGGGAGTTTTGATTGCCTTCGTATCTGGTGGTGAGTTTTGTAACCCATTTGTTTGCCATATCCGAGGCTATGGTTGCACTTGTTCCACAATAGGATTGGGGTTTTTCTCTTGTAAAATTTCTGTAGGTTTGATGTTTGAGACTAATATTGTTTTTTCATCCTGAAGTCTGAATTAACTTCCTTGACCTGTGACTTGTCTGAGGGGTGATTCGAGTCGTGTACCCAAATGGCTGTACCTGTCTTCTTCAAGTTCTTCTAGTAAGTGAGCAATTTGATAGGGTCGTTCCCTTTCCATGTTAAACTTGATTTGGATCTTTTATTCATAAACTAAGGAAAGAGAGGATCTCAAAATTTACACCAAAAAATGATGATTTAGTGTGTTTGATGGGACATGTTCATGCTCCACAAACAAGTGGCTTTGGGAGTGGGGTGCTTGGGGTGCAAAGCGCTCAAAGAGCTAGTCGGTTGGGGAGCGGGGCGCTTGACATTCCTTCTTGCAAAAGCAAGATTTCACAAATCAAGTTAGGCAAGATTTTGGGTTAAAAACGGAGTCGCCATTTGCACAAAAAATTACAAAGCATGAGATCTGAAATTAAAAACAATTTGTAAATTTTAATGCAAAAAATTTGTGGGTTTCGGGCGTGTTAGTGCAACACACAACCCTTTTCACAGATTTGAAAGGATGTGAAGTATGCTCGTGTAGATTTGCAAAATTATGTGCGGGTGGGGTAGGATCGATATTGAAGTTGTACTTGTGTGTCCCATCGGGCATGCCAAAATTGTTGATCTCACCTGCGGTGGGTGTTTCTCTGTGGGGCGAATCAGATTCGTCCTGCTAGGCATGCTAGAACTGTTGAACATGGAAATTGGCAATTGCGATTTGCACTTGTGATTGCAGTTCAACAAATAGATGGGGAGGTTTCTACTCTTCCCAACCTCCAGATCTCGGGTGAGTTCCTTTCTACCTTCTATCTAATGCTGAAAATAAATAAAGAAACTAATCTAAAACATGCAAAAAAACAATAAGCAAACTGATGCAGAAAAACAAATCTAATCTACTTTTGTTTGAGAGTAAGGGTGAAAGAGAAATAAAATGCAAAATATGGCCGAGGCCATAGCAAGGTTCAAGTTTTGGTGCAAATGACTTCTTCAGCAGAGACCGAATAACTGCAGCGTGTAAGATCCTTTGAATAACCTGCAATATCAACCAAAAGGACTAATAGGGGGAAAGGAGGGCAGAGCCACTGATTCCACACATTCATAAACAAAAGGTCAAAGACACAATTGGATAGGAATGCCACACACAACTCTTTATTGATTTCGCAATTTAGTTGTTTACAATCTTACTTCAAAGAGTAGCTATGGTATTGCTTCAAAGGCCAAAAGACCCTTACAATGAGCATTCAACTCTTATTTATACTTTAACCCATAGCCATGAAATGGACTACATACAATGTACCTTGGTGATTACATCATCCTTATCTTGTTACTAAAAATAGACATGGAGCAAGGTGCGTTGGCGAGTGGGGCACTCCAGGCATGGGGCGCTTTGGTGAGTGGGGTGCTTTAATGACTAGGGTGCTTTGGTGAGTGGGGCACTTCGACGAGCCAACACTTTGAGTGGGGCGTCTATGAAGTCTTGGCTTGGTCCCCTCACATCCTTCATACTGTTTGCGTGACAAAATTCGTTTTAGAACTGATAGTAGTTGGCGGCTACTAGCGGTACAAGGGTGATGGTTGGGAGTTATAGTTGCCCACCCTGCCCTCTTTCATTTTGTATATGTTCCATATCAGAGTAGTTTAATGGTGTTGTTAAATTGTCATTGTGCTGTTGTACTGTCTCATTGTGTTCTGACACAGAAACTATGTTGTTGTATGTAATGTATATCAAATTGCACATAATGAAATGGTTTTGTTTATATAATTACTTTTTGTTCCTTGTTGCATGTTTCTATGATCTGTTCGCTTGATTGTTTGGGAATAAAATCTATAATACAATTTTTTTTTCCCATGGCCTAGGGCTGTCCATGTTGCTGGTAATGCATCTTTCCTCATTCCTTGTTGATTGTTTTGTCATCATTGTTTATGAAATGTTTATTGTCATTGTTTCTCTTTCATTGTCAGCCCTTCCTTGGGTTGAGGGGACTTCCACTGCTTTTGATTCTTTGAATCTTGTTATTGCTTTTGTCCACACCCCTGGTTTAGCATCAGCTTGCATTTGTTGAAATGTTTCTGTTCATAATTATTTACTTCTTTGCTTCTTGTTAGATTTGCATTAACGTTTGTAGCGAGGTGTATGACATTTATTGATACTGACGTATTATATCCGAAAGCATCTACAATACATCAGAGAAGGTTTGGTTGCTTTTGCTCAGTGCAATACCTTGAAAATCACAATTAATAACTAGGAAACGACACTTTTACAATTGTTGGTGAAATATATATATATATATATATAATTTTTTTTTAATAAGCTATGTGTGGCTTCTATAGGGGCCACTCCCATTACAAAAACAAAACATTACATTGCTTTCATTACATTTCTAACAAGTTAATTAAAGCATATCTAACTTTGCCTTTCTATCAAAGATATTCTTCATTTTCCTTTCTATCAAAGATATTCTCCATCTTCCTCAAATTGCTAAGTTTCCACAATTAACTCCTTTTATATCAGATGCCTTCCAAAATTTAAATTTTGTCAATATGAAATTCAACACCGCGAACGGTTAAAATATTTGCTGCCCAACTTCTATATCTATAAATATCTTGCCTACAACCTCATAATTTCTTAATATATTTTTTTAAAATTTTTATTCATTCCCCTAATATTCCAAGATATTATTTTGATTGTTTTTTTTGTTTTTATTTGTGGGTGTAGCCCCACTTCTTGTTAGCACTTGTGATATTTGCTTTTGCTTTTGTTAGCACTTGTAATATCTCTTCAATCTTCTCATAGTAAGACTTATCATCTTTAGGTTTGCCTTGTTCTAAAGGATTTGAAGTGCAAGGAATAACCTCAAAAGCACAGTCTTCTTTATATTGCCCTAGAAAACCTAAAGTGCGAGGATGCTGTTTTGCAGAAATTATCTTCTTATTCTGCCCTAGAAAACCTAAATTGCTATGGGTTTCCTCCATCCTCATTTCATTATTATGCTACTTTTGAAACCTTAAAGTGCAAGTGATATCATCTTCACCACTTTCATTTTTATTACCTGAAGAGGATTCTATACTACTTGAGGAAAATGAAGATGATTTACCTGGAATAAACTTGACCTCTTTTGCTGTCTTTGTTTTAGGATTTCTCTCCACATCTTCTTTTGCATCTTTAATTCCTTTTGAACTTACCAAATGATATTGTAGATAGGCTTTCTTTGCCTCTTCTTTTGGAGTGGAATATCCTTGATCTGATCTAGCTTCTATTACTGTATGATTTCCTTGCTTTGTCTTGAAGTTCATCTCATGGCTAGAATTTTTTGATTCTTTCTTCATAGTTTTCACTTTGCAAACTCTTGCCATGTGTCCAATCTCATAATAATTGTGGCAACGAAATTCTATATTTTCATAATTTACTTATTGATCCCATTCTCTTGATTCAGATTTAATCTTAATGGATTGTGGCAAAGGTTTTGAAAAATCCATAGCAATACATATTCGAGTATATATAGCATGCTTTCGCTCCTTAGTAGTTAGTCCTTCCTTGATGAATTCCCTTAGGGTATTTCCAATATTCTTCAAAACATCCTTATTTATAAGCTGATATGGAAGTTCAAAAAGCCTAACCTATACTGGAAGCTTCTTAATAGTTTCTGTCTCAACAGAAAAATTTTCATTCCATGGTCTCAAATAAAGTGCATCTCTTCCCCTAAACCATGGGCCACCAACCATTATTTTATCCCTAATTTTTGAACTGGAAAATATGATGAGGAAAAAATCTTTAGGAAGAAAAGTCACAGAGTAATTTGAATTTAATCCCCACTTCCACTTGATCCAATTTTGAATCTCCAAAAACCCTAGCCATGATCTATGGAACTTACATATTTGACCCTCTACTTCTAAGAACCATTGTATCATGCTCAATCATCTCATCCTTGATACTCACTTCTGGTGTAACATCTTCTACCTGGATCAAACTTGCCATGTATTCGCTCTTCTGCTTATCTCCAACTTTGGCCTCCATACTTCCAACTAGGGCATCCTGATTTCCCATTAGGGCTTTCAAATATGACTTTCTTTTCATACTAGCTAATGGGGCTCACTCTTGACTTGCATTCCCTCTTGACTCGCAATAGCCCCTGGCTCTTCTTTTTCTTGATGTTCCTTCGCTTCAGCAATTTTTTGGAAACAACGTTCCACGTATTTGTGGTAAGGGTTTGAAGCATGATGCACTCTAGATGAACTAACCGCTCTTCCACCATGACTGAATCTCAGCTCGTACTCCCTCTTAGCTCTCACTTCCTCCCGACTCGCCAACTAATGGTGAAATATTAGTTTAACTACTTGTATTCATTTGGACTATTGAACTAGCCTTTCCTGATCATATAATCAATGCTCTTGAGGCAATTCACTCTTATTTTAGAGGATATAAACTGAATAAATCTAATTCGTATCATGTCTATATTGGTAAATTAGAGATGAACCTTTTAGATGCAGCCAATGCTTGCGTAAAGGAACACTAGACAATTGCATCATGTCCTTGCAACTCTAAAACCAGTTGAATTTTCTTATACAAGTTTGTAACATAAAGGTTTATATAAATACTTTTAGAACCATTTGAAAGACAATGAAGAACATTCAGCTTGGGCATAGCTGATCTGAACACTGCTTTTGTTCAGACAAATTTGCTTGTTGAATCTTTTAAGGAAGAAGCTCGAAATTGTAATTTCTGGTGTGTTTGATATACTTTGATATCATATTGCTTGCATGTTAATGTTCTTGGTATTCTTGCTTCTAGGATGCTTCAGAACTTGAAAATTTAACAATCTATGGTGATTTTCAGGTTATGGATGTAAAGAAACAACTTGAACAGGTAATAGGTGATTCTTTCCCATGCGGGCAGCAACAATTAATATACAACGGCAATGTGTTGAAGGATGAGATTAGCATGGATGATAATGGAGTTGCTGAGAATAGTTTTCTTCATGTCATGTTGACTAAGGTACTTAATTTCTTTATATTTGATGGCTGTGAATATATATATATATATATATATATTGATATTGAATAAATATTGTAGAAATGCTCTAGATTGTTTGAAACTATCCTGACAAAATTTCCTTCAACTGTGAAGTGTATACAAATATAATAGACTGTATGAAAAAGAAAAAAGTAAAACACAGCTTTGTAACTAGCTACTTGTTATCCAAATATCCACACTTCTTTTTCCCTAATTGGTTATATGGAATTGAAATGGGCCCCACTTGTATTACATCATGAGACTACATAGTGGTATTACAACAACATTGTGACAATTACGCATATATTGCTTGACAAGATTTGAACCTTGGCCTTTGCCTTGAAAGTTGACATATTTAACCAGCTGAGCTCTTGCTATTTGATAAAATGTGCACCCATGGTATTGGGACCTTGGTCTACTGTTTGAAACTCCTGGCTCCTTGTAGCATGTCCCAAATCCCTTGGGCAAAATATCCATACTGTTGCACTCTCTTTAAACTGTTATTTTCTTCAATGGCAACCTATTAATTCAGACAAAAACATAATATGAAATGCTCGTTTCGAAGTAACCTTTACTTATTTTCCTATAAAATGTAAATGTACAGGTTGCAAAGAACTTCAAAATATTTTACAAAAAGCTCAGACTCACTGCAACTAAAAATAAGCAAAATTATTAAACCATAAAAAGCAGCAGAGATGATGCAAAAAATGCCTGTATGTACAACTTAGATGGTCTTCAATGGCCCTGAAAAGGCACATAAACATTGAGTTTGACCTAGTGTGAGAGATTGGTAGTCATCATGAGAACACAGCCGAAGTTGTTGCTCATGAACAGATACTTTGAGGTAGCATGTTTGAAGCTTTCACCATCTTTTCAAGAGAATTCACTAGACTTCCCCTAAGAACTGTAAATTGCCAGCTCACTCAGAACTTCTATATTGTATTGGGATTGCATGCTGGTGTCATAGAAACTTACTTGACCCGAGAATCCTGATCTTGTTAGATAAGCTGACTGCCACATAGTTGGCAAGCCTTTTAATGTGATGAAAAGTGACTTGAGAGAGGTTTTAAAATTGAAACAAATGTTTTGTTTGTGTGATCTTTCTAGTTGCTATTTTAGTTCCACAAGAAGCGGTCTGATATTCATTGTTTCATGACCAACTGAGAGTCACCTTGTTGTCTTCTTAATACCTTGCTTTAAGTAGATTTTCAGACATTTGATTAGATCTCCAACTTCAACCTGGCTAATTACGCCGATAGGCGTCCTACAATGGCAGCCAAGAAGGTCAGCCATGCCGTAAACAATATTAATATTTTATTAAAAAAGCCAACATTAAGAAAATTATCCGCCGACATTAAGGGTTACGGTGGATTTAAAATATTTAAAAAATAAGGCGCCTCGAGATTGATAACTCTCGGCGTTTATAGATATATATATTTTATATATCTAAGCTAGTTATCTTGATTCCCAAAGCTTCAGTCTCCAGAGTAACATGACATTATTTGGCCTTTTGAGTGTCTTAGTTCTTGTTACGCAACTACTTTAATATTACAGCAATAAGCAGCAGCAATCCAATAACACATAGATAACTTCGCTCAATGAAATAATAACTCAGACTGATTTGCCAGCATATCAAATATAATATAATTCAAATTCTAGATGCAAACCAAGTAAATCCACAGCCACATAGAGAGGGTGAGGTCTCATAGACACTTAGAGAGGGTGAAGTCTCATATGCGCATAAGACGCGACTGAAATCCCAAAAATATTTGATGATCCCAACTATCACATAGATCTTTCTATTTATAGATAAAATCAAAATTAACCCTAACTCTAATGCTCAAGGGCTGACTAACTAAACCTAATGCTCGATCTGATAAAGATAGCCCACATGGCTATATGGGAACCATAACATAGCTCCCTCCTTAGAAAGCTTTGTCCTCAAACCTGGAAAAGACTGGAAGATGCTTTCAGGCTCTCATGCAACGTCTTTTCTTTGGGAAGGACCTGCCATTTGATGAGGAACTCCTGAATTTGATTGGAAAGATGATGAACTTTGGACCGCAATACTGCTTCAGGTTGAAGGGTTATTTGACCTTCTTCATCGAGTACTGGAAGAGGTGGATCCGAGGATTGAACCTCCATGCAATTGGATTGGGCAAATAATCCCCAATCACCATTCTTCAATTCCATGTTATGTGAGCTAACCACCTTGGAGGGAGGGGGTTGGATTCATTTGAGACAAATGACCTTTACATTCTCAATCCACTTGACATATTATTTTTGCACGTTAATAGTAACATCACCAAGCTGAAATAGCCATTGTGCCCTCAAGATCACATATGAATTTCTTAAGTTAATGGCAAAGAGATTGCCCACCCAAGTATAATCTCCCATTTAGATGTTAACCTTAGCCGTTTGACCCATACACTGAGCAGTACCTCCATTTGCAATTAAGACTTGAAATTTATCTTGATTGAAGTATGGATATACAAGACCAAGGACTTTGCTATCTTACTATGTATGAAGTTATGGGTACCGTTGACAAGTTTTGTCACATTGCTTCTGAAGGGGTAGTGAAATTTGATTATGTTGATTTTCTTAATATAGCTTTCCTTATTTTTGTTGATAGTAGTGTTGAAGCAATTTTGGCTGTCATTTTTTGGATCCCTCTTGTAAATAACTGAATTTGAAAGAGCTTCGCCCATAATATAGCAAGAAAAAGGAGCTTCGCAAACAGCAGGCAGAAAAAAAAACATAGGTGCAAGCCAAATTTTCTAAGGCACAGAAAGAGCTTCGCAAGCGAAGCTCCCACAAGACTAGCTTCAGGCCGAAGTTTTGCGAAGCATACAATGTAAAGTAAAATACCAAAACAAATTCTAAGTGTGGAAAAACACTTCGCAGAAATGCTAGCGAAGCACCTGCTTCGGCCGTCCCTTTTGGCGAACCACTCCTCAGGAAAATCTACTTTGCTCAAAATCTTCCCGAAGCACCTGCTTTGGGCGACTCAAGTGTGAAGCTTCCCCCCCCGAAGGCTGGTTGTCCCTGAAAATTTTCTAAGGCATGGAGGAGCTTCGCTTGAATTTTCCTTGAAAGGCTGTTTTTGCAACGGTTTGCGGCAAAGAAATTTTGAAGGTCCACTTCGGCTGAATTTTGTGCGAAGCTCCCTCAGTAGAAGCCTAACTGTATGCCCAAAATTTTCTAAGGCAAAATTCTACTTCGCTTGAATTTTCCCCGAACGGTCACTTTGAAAGAAGGTTCGCAGCGAAGCTGTTTCTGGATATCCCTTCGCTGCGAAGCACCAATACAAAGAAGTCTATCCCACTTCGGCTCTCATCCATGGCGAAACAGCTCCTTGAACTATAATTCAGCGAAGTTCTCTAGGGCACACACCCCAAGACTAGGTATTTCTTCGAGGCAATTGAGTGGTTCATTAATGCATCTTTACTTGCCCGAAAGACCCGGGACTCATTTTCAGCAATGGAAAAGGAAAGGTCAGCCGCAGGAGGAAAACCCGATGGACCCGGCAGCCACTCGAGCATTGCGCCCAGAGATTGAGGACGAGTCAGGCGGCCCATTAATGAGAATTTCCCTGGCTAAAGCGGTCGTAATTGCTAAATATAGGAATGGATGTGAGAACTCAGTCATGGGATGAGCGAAGGCAGATTTTCCAGTTTTTCGAGGGCGTACTGCTAGGTTTTGTGCAATGATGGCTCAGAGGGCCGGGTCCTCTATAAAAACCCATGAATTGTAATGAAAAAAGGGGGGAACTTTTGCTAGAAAGCTGCTGTAACTTGATTCTTGCAATTGATATTAAAGACTTTGGGCTCATTTCTCTCTTGTATGCTGCCTTCTGTGATTATTTCTGCTATTCTGTCTTTGATTGTATACTGTAATTCTGAATTCTGAATTTAGGTGTGTAATTAGGGACAAAACCCTGTAATTCTCCTGGAGGATACATAGGGGAGAAAATGCCATGTTAATGTTCTTGTATGCTGCCTGTGGATAGTGTTTCTGCTATATTTACATGTTTCCTGTTCGCTGTAATTCTGAAATCTGGATTTAGGCGTAGGGGAGTAAGTGAATCCTAGAACTCGTCCAGAGGATACATAAGAAAGTTAGCGTGGTGTTTATTTATGTGTTATCTTTTGTCTTTATTGCTGCTACTTCAAGGTATTAGTTAGTGATCGTGTTGCTGGTTCTTCCCCTCATTAAATCAACCAACTGTGTTTCTTCCCTACTCTTTTATTTCTTTCCTGCACTCTTACTCTTTTTATCTCTTTCCTGCACTCTCATATTTAAAGAATCAGTAGTTTAGTAAAGGAGTCGGCCTTTCTCCGGAGATTGGCACGGAGGGCATCTCTTCCCTCCGACCTTTCAATGTTGGTCCAGGTCTAGGGCGCATATACATACAAAATCCTTTCCTGTGGCAAATTTGTGACCAATAGTTTCTGGCTCGCCCGGTGGGACCCGGTCCGTCTCACCTTATGAGTGGTAGTGAGAGCCAATGCTTATCTCATTACCAAACAGACTCTAGCATCTGGCGACTCTGCTTAACCCGCAAACACAATGCCTGAATGCAGCTACGTCGCAAGCCTCCATAACCCCTGTATATCCCCTCTCATCATGGAATCCTAACCCCGTTGTAACCCAAATCGTTACACCACAAGTGCATTTCCCCGCGTATTCAACACCACAGCCTACCGTTCCTGCGTTACCAGCACCACCTCAATACCCCGCTTTGCCCCCAATACCTACGATGGCTCCATTGCCGCAGGCCCCCAAAGCTGAAGATATGCAGGCTAAAATATTACAGGAAGTTCAGTCTTTGAACTCTACTGTACAGACTTTGTCCAACGATATGATTATCATGAAGAAGAAACAAGCACAACAAGAATTTCTTCCAAGGAGGTCTTACCCACCGCCAGCGCTCACCAAAGATCAAGTGGTGTAGCCAGGAAGATCTTCGGCAAGAAACGCTGCGATCGATGAAGGAACAAGCACTTCTGACACCGTGCACTGGTGATCTACATGCAATGATCCACATGAGGAAAACACCTGTATGTTGCATCAACATTTTGTGCAGAAGGAAACAACCCCAGCGGACAAGTCAACATGATAAGACAAACAGATCAGAACCCGGTCGTGGACGAAGAAGAGCAAGTTTCGATGCTTACTAGGGAGGGAAAAAGACCAATGGAAGTGGACGCAACTCAAATGGCTCCCTTGAAGGTATATACCCGCCGTGGAAAAGAGCAGCAACCTGCTAAAGCCCCAGACAAAGCTTTACACCTAGCGCCAGCAAAAGAGAAGATCCAGCAAGTCTCCGCAGCCCCGCCTCAGGCTGAAACTAAAGAGCAGGCAAGGGAAAATCTTAAGTTCCCTTCGCTAACCAAGCGGCAAAGAGTTGAAGCCACGGAACAATATCACACAAAGTACGAAGCTAAAAAAGGGCCCGAAGTGCATACCCCCATAAGGTATAATATCGTGGATGAGCTAAAAAAGACCCTTGCCAAGATTAGTTTATATGATGCTTTACAGCTACCAGGACAGGTAGACCTGTTGTAGGAGTCTTTGAAGTCCGTGAAAGCTGGGCAATCAATGCCGCCCGCCATAGTGCAAACTCTGTCTACGTCCATAACAGGAAAGAACAAACCTCGCCCGTTTTACTTGTCATTACAAATGGAAGGTCACATTGTCCATAATTGTATGATTGATTCAGGGGCAGCAATGACGGTCATGCCTAAAGCGGTCTGCGAAGAAATAGGGATGGAGTATACAAGAAGCAGCCATGGCGTACTCCAACTGGATGGCACTCTTGTAAAGACCGTCGGGGTAATCAAAGATATACCCATCCGACTACACAAAGTGCCCCAAATTGTGGTGATACAGGAAGTGGTAGTAGTAGATCTAGAACCCTATTTCAGCATGTGTCTTTCGAGGGAATTCACAGCGAAGCTAGGGGGATACCTGTCCATGGACTATTCACATTTGGAGGTCCCATTCAAAGGGAAGAAGGTCAAGATTTACAACGAGAAACCTTCCACGTTTCTCGTACAAAAAATGACTGAAGAAGAATGCAATGATCTCGTCCATGCGATAGCAGAAGAAATTGAACGAGTGGACTTAGTAGAGGAGTCCCTTGCACAACTAAGTTCTGAAGATGAATTTTCATTGACAGACTTTAATGCTATGATAGAAACAGAAATAGGGTGTTACACCATTGCAAAGCCAGAGAAACACATTAAGTCAGAAGATAAAGTACCTGCCCAAGGAGAATTATGGCAATTATTCTTTGATGGTGCCCGGTGCAAAAACGGAGCTGGGGCAGGGATCCTTCTAGTGTCACCATCCGGAGAACAGAAAGAATATTGCTATAGATTAGTTTGGAGCTGCACCAACAATGCAGCAGAATATGAAGCCCTATGCCTAGGACTGAAAAAAGCGGAAAAGCTAGGCATAAAACACCTCAAAATTTTTGGAGATTCAGAACTGGTATGCAATCAGGTCACCAACAAGTGCATCTCAAAAAAGCATTATCTTAAAGCATACCGCAATAGAGTATGGGACCTGTTTGAACAGTTTGAGTCACTCAATCTGCAGTCCATCCCGCGAGAGAAGAATAGACACGCCGATGTCTTGGCCTCCATCGCGGCTAGATATTCTCCAACTGACGACATGGTACACAAGCCTAAGGCCGTGAGGATGATTTATAGGCCCTCTGTGCCGGATAAGGACATGCATTGGCAAGTTTTCGACAATGATGAACAGATCATCAATTTCTTGGTCCAAGAAGCAACCACTGTTGAAGAAAGGAGAATGAAGAGCGAGGAGTATGAAGGACTGGTCCAGTTAAAAAATAACCATGTCCCAAGAGGATTGATCACTCTAGAGAGCCTGTTCGATCAGAACGACAGAGTAGTTTCTCACATAATCAAAGTCGACGCTAGGCAATATCAAGATCTAGAGCTTGAATCCGGGAAAGTGATAAAAGTTGGAGCGGACTGTACCATGGTTGAGTTAGAACAAATCAGGTCTCTATGCAGGAAGTATCCAGATATAGTAGCCTGGTCTTACCAAGACCTAAAGGGCTATGACCGAAGGTTGGTTCAACACACCATCGAGCTACAAGAAGGGGTAAAACCTTTCAGACAGAGGCAAAGGCCGGTCAACCCAAAGATCGAAGCTCTGATGAAAGCTGAACTTCTGAAAATGCTTGAAGCAAAGATCATCTATCCCATAAAGCATTCTTCTTGGGTAGCAAACTTAGTTCTTGTCAGGAAGAAAAATGGGGATATTCGGCTATGTGTGGACTTCCGCAACTTAAATCAGGCTTCACTCAAAGACCACTATCCCCTCCCGCAGATTGATCAAATCTTGCACTCAGTAGCTGGAGCCCAGCGTTTCTCCCTACTCGATGGTTTTTCAGGATATAACCAGATTTGGGTTAGAAATGAAGACCAACACAAAACAACCTTTACTACTAAGTGGGGGACGTTCGCTTACCAGCGGATGCCGTTTGGCCTTTCGAACGCAGGAGCTACCTTCCAGAGAGCTATGGACTTAGCATTTGGAGAACTGCTGAACAAGGTTATCGTCATCTATTTGGATGACATGACCGTCTTTTCCCAAAAAAGAGAGGACCATCCCTCGCACCTACAGCAAATATTTGAAAAATGCCGAGAATTTGGCATCTCAATCAATCCTAAGAAGTCCATCTTTGCAGTGAATGAAGGAAAACTGTTGGGGCACCTTATATCGGAAAAGGGGCTCGCGATAGACCCTCGACCGGCCGAGGCTCTCCTAAAACTTCCATTACCAATGAATAAGAAGGGGCTGCAGTCCTTCTTCGGGCAAATTAATTTCGTGAGGAAGTTTGTACCAGACTTCGCCCAAATCATCAAGCCGATGTCCCAACTTTTAAAGAAAGATGCCGAATTTGTCTGGACTGATGAAAGAAGGGAAGCATTTGAAGAAATCAAGGCCCGAATCGCTCAGGCACCCGTCCTGACTAACCCTGACTACAGTAGGGATTTCATCCTATATGCTGTAGGAGAACCCGAAAGTTATGCCGCAGTCCTGACGCAAAAGGGAGAAGATGGCGAAGAGCGCCCCATTGCGTTTCTAAGCCAGGTGATACACCCCCACGAGGAGAAATACAACTTCATAGAAAGACAGGTGCACGCTGTCATGAAGTCCCTAAGGAAATTCAAACATTTCGTCTCCCAAAGTCGGGTTACAGTGTTCGTCATCCATCCTGATGTACGCAACTTCATTATCCAAGGAGAGTTGGGCAGCAAAAGGGCTGGTTGGGTCAACAAAATACAGGAATTTGACATTGAAATCAAACCCACAAAGTTGGTTCGTGGTCGCGCGCTATGCCAAGAGCTTGCGAAGAGCGTAGCAGCCGAAGTAACAGCTTGTCAGTGGGATGACTTAGCGGCAAAAGAAAGCTTCGCAAACCGAGACGAGGATGAAAAGGATTGGGTCAATGAAATAGTAGAATATTTCAGCACCGGGATATGTCCTTCGCATTTAAATACTTCGCAGCGAAGACACTTCAGGCTGAAAGCCCTTCGCTTTGTCTTACGCCCCGAGGGCCTGTTCTACCGAAATATTGATGGCGTTCTTCTGAAGTGTATAAGGGAGGATGATAAGAAATGGGTCCTTGGTGAATTCCACTCAGGTTTATCAAGGGGCCACTCTGCAGGAAGGACAACTGCTTTAAAGATAATCAGGGTGGGCTACTATTGGCCCTCGCTCTTTGCCGATGCCTTCGCGGTTTGCAGAAAGTGTGAACAGTGTCAAAAGTTTGTCGGGCGAAGCAAAAATGCTCCCATGCCCCTCCAGCCAATACAAGTGGAAGCACCATTTCAACAGTGGGGATTGGACTTCATAGGGGTCATCTCGCCGAACTCTTCTGCAGGACATAAATTCATCCTCACCGCGACCGATTACTTCACCAGATGGGCCGAAGCAGTGCCCGCCAAACAAGCTGATCAAGAAACGGTAGTCACTTTTCTAGAAGGCTTGATCACCCGGTTCGGCATCCCCGAAGCAATAGTAACAGATAATGGCCCCGGATTCATAGGCGCCAGAATTAATGAGTTCACTTGCAAATATGGGATATACCGCAAGGTCAGCTCCAATTACTATCCCCAGGGTAATGGATTAGCAGAATCAACAAATAAGACCCTGTTGAGGTTGCTGAGAAAGCTCATAGACAAAAACAAAAGGACTTGGCATCTTCTCTTAGATCAAGCCTTATGGGCTGATCGAATATCTATTAAGAAGTCGATCAAAACCTCACCGTATGCTTTGGTGTATGGTAAAGAGGCTGTCCTACCAACCCATATAGAAATTCCTGCGTTGAAAATGTTAAGTGATGAAGAAGCAGAATCCGGTCCTATGGAAGTTAGGCTAGCCCAATTATTGCAATTAGAGGAAGAACGGGATAAAGCATATCAGAACTTCGCAAAGCATGCCCAGGTCACCCGAAACTGGTTCAAGAAGAAGTCATCCGTCCGGACATTTAAAGTGGGAGACTTGGTCTGGAAATGGAATTCATGGAAGGTTAAGCCAGGTAATCATGATAAACTGGATGCGTTTTGGGAAGGACCGTTCGAGATTGCCAAAGTAAATTCAGCTAACTCCTTTATCCTCAAGGATGCGACTGGTCAGACTCTGCCACTTCCCGTAAACGGTCTTCACTTGAAGACCTTCTATCATTAAAAGTTTTCTGGAAAATCTTAATCCTTGTATATACTGTTGTTTATACTTGTACAAACTTTGTTTTAAGAGTCTCTAGAATTAAGCATGTAGTTAGATATAGATTGCATCCTCACGTCATTGTGAAAATGAAGTTTTGCCTCGTGACTAAGGTTCAGCTCTGCCGAATCAAGAGTAAAATCTCCTTCGGAATTTTTCCACGCGAAGTAGCCGGCGTAGGTCGGTTCGCTGCGAAGCACTTTCAAATCAAGAAGCGAAAAAAGGCGCGAAGAAGGCCAGAGTACAATGTGTTATCGACAACAAGGAATGACTCATTGCACTCAGATCTTAAAGGAGAAAGCAGATGTAACCTGTTTCGCTTGGCAGCAGGCTTCGCTGAAGAGGCAAAAGGAATATTTCTCCGAAGTATAAAGGCATGGAAAATGCTTCGCAAAAGGAAACTGAGCGAAGCAACTTCAAAGGGAAAATTTTGCGAACCACTTCTTTGAGACAAAGGAACGCGCTTCGCTCCTAAGGTATCCTAAGCCCCACTTCGGGGTCAATCTTGCGCGAAGCGCCCGGTAAGACAACGATGTAGCCTAGATCCTGTAAAAGGGCAGCTTCGGGTCCGAAGCATAGAAGACCAAGGGAAAGTTTAAGGTTCGTTGCGAAGCACTTTGCGCCAAAATCAGCTTCGCCAAGTCGTAGAGCGCAAAACGAGAAGCATTTAAAATGTGCCTTGAAACGTGTGCCAACTACAATCTAGGAAACCGTCCAGGACGTGGGGGTTTAATGCAAAGGTGGCGGAGCGCATCCCAAGAGAATGTCGTTATGATTAAAAGTTGCGCCCAGGTACGAGGTGGCAGGGGAATTAGATTTTCGAAGCTGGGCCAGGTCCTCGAAGTACACAGACCCGCGTGCAACCCCGCCGCAAAGCCAATGAAGAAGCAAAGCAATCCCTTCCGCCTGATTTTCGAATTTAATTTTGGTAGTTGCCATTAATGATGGTGGCTATAACCTTCGGCTATAAATCCCGAGCTTCACCAGTAAATAAGTTGTTTATCTGCCGTCAAGCAAGACTGTAAGAAACTTAGCCAGAGCTCTACGATATTCCCATTTTCTGCATTAAAATTCTGCTCCTTAAAAACGAAATGGGGAAGAAGAATTCTAAAGAGAAAAGGAAAGAGCCCGAGGTAGTGACTCCAGAAAAGGCAAAAGGGGGCAAGGAAGAAAAGAAGCATAGGCCCAAGAAGGTTGATTTAAACCTGCGCCCTGAGAAGCAGCCCATAGAAGAAGGGGAGGAATCAGAGGATGAGCAACTTCCAGAACCTCCCATTGATGGGTGGGAGAAGATAAGAGACACCGAACTTTCAAAAAGCATCGCAGAACTGCGATACACTATCGACTACATGAAGAGTCGATTATCTGCAGAAAATAAGAGGGCTGCCGCATACTACTCGCAGATATACTGGTATCTGACTCCACCAACTCACCACTGTCCTGAATTAATCTGCGCGATAGCCCAGAATTACCAGCCGTCCACCAGACAAGTTCTGGACGCTGCGGGTAATAAGTTATTTTCGATTTTTAAGGAAGATGTGCAAGTAGCTTTCGCTCCTTTGCAAGGGCCACCCAAGGGGTATTTGGTGCGCAATGTTCTATTGAATGAACAAATGGACAGATTTAACGCCTCCAACCACATTGTGAAATTTTTGAAGGAAAGTCTTAAGGATGGGTTACCTTCATGCAAGCTACCACAGATGCCTCGCCTTCTGCAAGACTTCAAGAGCACAAATATCTTTTCCATTATTGCATGGGTCGCGGGTTTGTCTACAGACGCCGACGTTTATCCCTGGCAAGTGTCCCTGGCCGAATGCATTTCCCGAGGAGAGTTCTACGCTCCAGACCCCTCAAGGCCAAACACGAACCCGGTTTTCTTTGACTAGGCAGAATGGGTAGCGCGGACCTTGCACACGCGGCTGGCGAGTTTGAAGAATGCCGGGACAGGCCAATATTTTGGGCCGTGCTCATTCCTAATCTGGCTCTTTTTTTGTCACACCCACAGGCATTTTCCTCATATTGCCATTACTCAGAGTGGCAAAGACGGAGCCCCGCTGCCGGTGTACCAGTGGACCCCCCTCCTAGCCAGGACGGGGTCGTATTATGTGTTCAATCAGCAATTTTTAGGACCTGCTCTTCAGCTACTGCAGGGTTCTTGCCCTCGAGTACCCGTGGACCTTAGGGACAAAGTGGTCAATGAGCGGAAAGGGGATGTTTTTCAGTTGACTCAGGGCCTTGTCATCCGTCTGTTTGGATTCACAGGGAAACCCTTCATTTTGCCTGTATATCCTTCTGAATACCAATTTGCTTTAGAGGTCGCTCGCCAGAGCGATATGACAAATGTAGTTTACGGCCACGGCCGGAAGTGGGCCCCGACTTGCGATTTCCCTTTCAAAATGGGGGTCGTAGAGGTCTTCGCCATGAAACAATATGTATTTTTAGATGATAAACTTGCTGACTTCGGGTTGCTGCAACTTCCGCAGCGGTGGTGCTATGACCCCTTGGGGGTGATGAGAGATCATTTGAGGTTTAAAAATTTTCATATATGTCCTCAACCAGAGATAATAAAGCAGAGGAATAACCCTACCGGCAGAGATTTAGAGTGGCATTTGGAAAGAATGAAGACATTGCCACCATGGCACGAATTCTACACTATGGAAGTTGAATATGATCCTGCTAGACACCCTTTCCCGAGCGCAGACGCTGCTTTCTGGAGAAGAATGAAGGACGATTTGAGAGGGGAGATAAAGAATTGGCGCGAGCCACAACTCAAAGAATGGTGGATAATGAGAGTCCATCGACGTAAGCAGAAATCATACGGACTCTTGGAGATGGACAAAGATTTCGCCATTTATTATGAAGCGAATGTCGGATCATGGCAACCTCTCGCGTTTGCTGATTTTATTCCTCCCAGTCCCCCAAGTTCGGGCGACAGCCCTAGAAGAGTGACCGATGATTCTGAACAAGAAGAGGAAGATGAAGTTGTAGCAACATCTCAGGAGCCGCTCAAGGAGCCTGTGGGAGGTTCCGAAGTTGAGGTCAAAAGGCCATCGCAGCAACAAGGGAAAGAGGATGCAAAGAAAAGAAAGAGACCTGGACAGGTCCAAATGCCTCCTCCTCACCCGAAGCGGCCCCGCACCAAACCCTCCGGCGCTTCTAATGAACAATCTGCAGCAGGATCAGCGGAAGCCAATGCGGAAAAAACAGCATCTCCACAGGCCGAGGGAAGTGTTGAAATAAATGTCATTGATGTGGAGGAATTCCTACAGGAGGCGGGAGACGTTGGAGAAAGGGTCGAAAATGTTGAAAATGCAGGAACCGTGGGAAGCAGCGAACCCAATACGCAGGAATTTGCCACTTCTGCTCTGCCGTTAGAGCACGCAGGTACGCATTCTTCTTCTCCTGCTCCCGTTTCCCAACTTGTGTCAACTCTAGTCCCGGCCGAAGGTCCCTCTGAGCCTTCTCCAAAAGTTGCTTATCCAGTTGTACAGTCACCCCAACATGAAGTTTCTCTAACTATTACGAATGTGTCGCATGGTTCCGCCGCTCCCGTATGTGTTTCCACCCAGTCCGAGTCATCAGGCCGGGACGTGTCCGCAGCCGCCGCTTCGCTCACCCATACCACCATCCCGTTGGTACTTGGCCAGACTAAGGGCAACACTTCGTCCCCAAATCCCGACCCCCACCTCGCATCCACACATACCATAGCTTCACCATCCACTACACCCACCACTGAGCCCACTGGCGACACGTCACCGATTCAGTCTTTGTACCTGCTTACCCCTTCGGCTGTCAACCCAGCCTTATTAGAAAATGAGTTAACCATGATCAAGGAGAGCCCTCTAGCGAAGAAGTTGATCCGAGCCCGCCAAAATACTGACAATATGCTCAAGGAGGCGAGGAGAAAGAGGGGGCGTTCATTGGCAAGACAAGAGAAGTGCGCGGTCATTGATCTGAAGAATGGGAAATTGCACAAGGTCAAGAAGATTCCCAAGGTTCAGAAACCCTTGGACGAAATGACCTCTGCAGATTATGAGTATCAGGAGAAGGTCAAGGACCTAGAACATATAGACATTGATAATGAATCAGAATCAATGCATGTGAGAATAGAGACCTTCCGCGCACATGCCCAAATCGCCAACCAGCGCCGCTGTGAGGCGGAGAATGCCAATGTCAAGCTGGAGGAGGATCTAGCTAGGATACGCTCTCGCCTGGAGGATGCTCTAAGGCAATGTGAGCAATTAAAGGATGATAGGGATGCCTTAAAACAACAGATAGAACAACTGCAAAGTAAAGTAGGAGATCATAGCAAGACCCAGGCCGAGGCTGAATTGAAGGCCAAGGAGTTTGAGGACCGGATCTTGCAGATGCAACTGCAGTTGTACGAAAAGGAGAGCTTGGAACTGTTCGACAGGAACAGGATTAAGGATATCCGCTCTCATTTGCTCAGGAATTTCAGATCTCGGGCCTCTAGTGCCCTCTCAATATTATCATATATTACAGAAGCCCAGAACGCTGCTTCTCAAAAGGGGCCAATAGTGGACGAAATTATCCAGGAGATTAGAAGCCGGCTCGGCTTAGCTTTTGAAGTGCAGAGCATAAAGTACCAAGACTTGCAAGTCGCAGCTATGAGTCGGATGGCCCGAGATTGGTCCACCGCCCAGGCCACGGTCCGCGCCTTCTTCTCCAAGGTGAGAAAGGCACAGAAGGCGAAGCAACTTCTGGATATATTTGAACAGGAGCAGCGTACCTCTCTGGGGTATTTTCAAAATCTTTCAGAACTGGGTTTCCCGAGTTTCACTGACGATGACGGGAACCTTTTGACAAAAGAAGAATTGAAACCTGCCCGGCTCAGCTTTGAGAGCGATGTCTCTGAGATTGATCAGTGGAAAGAGCCAGTTACGGAAGGCCAGGTCACAGATTTTATTTTGAGATATTGTAGGATCGCGGCGTGCTTAAATGATTTAAGCACTAGGGCCAAATCTGCTGACATTGGGCAGATTGACAGGTTCCATGTCCTGGTTAAGGCATTGCAAGACCGAGAGCCTTTCCAAAAAGGTGCGTGGGCTCATATTCGCCGAACCATGGAGAGGATCCGTGACCGCCTTCCACCGCCGCCGTTGGAGCAGATACCTGGCGAAGGAGATGGAAAAGGAATAGAAGCAGTTGATGAGGTGCCCCCGGAATCAGAAAAACAACGAGGAGAAGGGTCTGGAGGTGACTCTGGCCCAATGGATGAAAGCTAGAGGGTTCTCACACCGAGGCGAACTCGTTGCCCCGCGAGCCGCCAAGAATGTTGACAAGTTTTGTCACATTGCTTCTGAAGGGGTAGTGAAATTTGATTATGTTGATTTTCTTGATATAGTTTTCCTTATTTTTGTTGATAGTAGTGTTACAGCAATTTTGGCTGTCATTTTTTGAATCCCCCTTGTAAATAACTGAATTTGAAAGAGCTTCGCCCATAATATAGCAAGAAAAAGGAGCTTCGCAAACAGTAGGCAGGAAAAAACATAGGTGCAAGCCAAATTTTCTAAGGCACAGAAAGAGCTTCGCAAGCGAAGCTCCCACAAGACTAGCTTCGGGCCGAAGTTTTGCGAAGCATACAATGTAAAGTAAAATGCCAAAACAAATTCTTAAGTGTGGAAAAACACTTCGCAGAAATGCTAGCGAAGCACCTGCTTCGGCTGTCCCTTTTGGCGAACCACTCCTCAAGAAAATCTACTTCGCTCAAAATCTTCCCGAAGCACCTGCTTCGGGCGACTCAAGTGCGAAGCTTCCCCCTCCGAAGGCTGGTTGTCCCTGAAAATTTTCTAAGGCATGGAGGAGCTTCGCTTGAATTTTCCCCGAAAGGCTGTTTTTGAAACGGTTCGCGGCGAAGCAATTTTGAAGGTCCACTTCGGCTGAATTTTGTGCGAAGCTCCCTCAGTAGAAGCCTAACTGTATGCCCAAAATTTTCTAAGGCAAAATTCTACTTCGCTTGAATTTTCCCCGAACGGCCACTTTGAAAGAAGGTTCGCAGCGAAGCTGTTTCTGGATGTCCCTTCGCTGCGAAGCACCAATACAAAGAAGTCTATCCCACTTCGGCTCTCATCCATGGCGAAGCAGCTCCCCGAACTAAAATTCAGCGAAGTTCTCCAGGGCACACACCCCAAGACTGGGTATTTCTTCGAGGCAATTGAGTGGTTCATTAATGCATCTTTACTTGCCCGAAAGACCCGGGACTCATTTTCAGCAATGGAAAAGGAAAGGTCAGCCGCAGGAGGAAAACCCGATGGACCCGGCAGCCACTCGAGCATTGCGCCCAGAGATTGAGGACGAGTCAGGCGGCCCATTAATGAGAGTTTCCCCGGCTAAAGCGGTCGTAATTGCTAAATATAGGAACGGATGTGAGAACTCAGTCACGGGAGGAGCGAAGGCAGATTTTCCAGTTTTTCGAGGGCGTACTGCTAGGTTTTGTGCAATGATGGCTCAGAGGGCCGGGTCCTCTATAAAAACCCATGAATTGTAATGAAAAAAGGGGGGGGAACTTTTGCTAGAAAGCTGCTGTAACTTGATTCCTGCAATTGATATTAAAGACTTTGGGCTCATTTCTCTCTTGTATGCTGCCTTCTGTGATTATTTCTGCTATTCTGTCTTTGATTGTATACTGTAATTCTGAATCCTGAATTTAGGTGTGTAATTAGGGACAGAACCCTGGAATTCTCCTGGAGGATACATAGGGGAGAAAATGCCATGTTAATGTTCTTGTATGCTGCCTGTGGATAGTGTTTCTGCTATATTTACATGTTTCTTGTTCGCTGTAATTCTGAAATCTGGATTTAGGCGTAGGGGAGTAAGTGAATCCTGGAACTCGTCCAGAGGATACATAGGAAAGTTAGCGTGGTGTTCATTTATGTGTTATCTTTTGTATTTATTGCTGCTACTTCAAGGTATTAGTTAGTGATCGTGCTGCTGGTTCTTCCCCTCATTAAATCAACCAACCGTGTTTCTTCCCTACTCTTTTATTTCTTTCCTGCACTCTTACTCTTTTTATCTCTTTCCTGCACTCTCATCTTTAAAAAATCAGTAGTTTAGTAAAGGAGCCGGCCTTTCTCCGGAGATTGGCACGGAGGGCATCTCTTCCCTCCGGCCTTTCAATGTTGGTCCAGGTCTAGGGCGCGTATACGTACAAAATCCTTTCCTGTGGCAAATTTGTGACCAACAGGTACTACCTCAATCAATCAACACATTGACACTTTGTCCATTAATGAATCCTTGTACCTTGATAGTGTGGTGATCTTGGAGTTCCATAAGCGCATGAGCCGAGAGAACCATGGTATCATCCTCTTGTTTTGCTTCATCTACTTCTGCTGGTTGCTTCTACTGCAATGAATCTTCATCTTCACATATTGTTGTGTCTTGTTGTGTCTTTACCTTCCAATAGAAATTTACGACGTTCTTCATAGGTTTGATCTTGGGGATGGTGAGAATGACATTTGAAATAGAAGAATATTTGAGAATCCTCAATATTGCAAAAAGGGTGTCGAGAGTTGAAGTCACTTCTATATGGGGAACCAAAATCTTGGAGCTTTTGTTCTACTACCAAAACTACACATTGTGTATCATCAAAAGTATAGGGATATGCATGTCAACTTCCTTCCGTATTTTATCCTTAAGACCATAGCGAAAGGTAGAGACCACCATTGCTGGACTCAATTGATGGGTATAGGTGAGGAGACGTGAAATCGGAGCAATACTCCTTCACTGTTCTAGTTTGCTTTGTTTGCATAAGACGTACCACATATGATGTTGAAGATCCTTATCAAAACTTAGGAGAAATCGTTCTTTGAAGTCAGGCCACAAAAGAGGACCACTATGTTGGCGGAGTTGCCATAAGGTACCCAACTTAGAAATTGCGAATGCGACACGACCTGTTTCAGGAACATGATATAGACGGATAAGGCCTTCCATTTTGGCCCGCCATCCACGAGGATCAATACCTTCAAAGGTGGGCATGTCGATGCGAGGAATAGGAACGTTATGAGGCCATTCAAGGAAATTAGAAGCACCTCCTGTGTGGACTCCAAATTAGAAACGAAGCCTAGGTTGGAGGAACTTCCATAAGAATTTGGAGGATTATGACTATGTGGGGGTAGTGGAAGAATACTTGTAGTTGCCGCTTGATGAATGTTTAAATGTTGAAACCCGACGATTTGTTGTGACCCTCGGACAAGAGTAGGTGTAGTAATGGATAGATTTAGGATTTTTGCAATGTCATTCAAGGTCTTGGTTTGATCATTCAAGGTGTTGACAATGGAAGTAACCATTTGTTCTTGATGCGTCAGATATTGATGTAGATTAGGATCATTATCAACGGGAAGAGGAATAACACTTGAAGGGGTGGTAACGGGAGATGTGACAGTGGGAGGGTTATTGGGGAGGGTAGAGGAAGAACCTGATGTGTTGGGAGGAGCCAAAGCCGTTACGTTTAAGGAAGACAAAATGCGTTGGTCAAAAGTATTGATATTAGGGAGAGTGTTGTGATGCTTACCCGGATTTCTCGATTGACACTTCTTTTTGCTCATACACACATCCTTTGGAATAACAGTACACTCTTATTGATTAGCTTGAAGAGACGATCATGATGCTATGGGTCTCCTGTAAAGGTCCGACGACACTTGATACTTTTTTAAAAATTATCGATTTATATCTATATTTTAAATATATTATTATTTAATATTTTTTTTTTGATGTAAAAACGCATTATATTAAAGAAATAACAAAATACATTTTTACAAACAAAAAAAAAGAGGTGGATAAACACGCCACGTGGCTAATGCCATCAGCCAAAAAACCATCCCCGTCAAAATAGAGCGGGAAATATTTTACTTTTTTCTTTCCCTTCTTTTCTTTCTTTCTTTATATATATATATATATATTTTAATAATTATTTGAATAATAAAAAAAAGGAATGGGGTAGAAGGGAATACGTTGGTGGGGTAAATGGAGAAGAAGAGAGAGGATGTGGGGGTGGAGGATGTGGGGGGAAAGAAGTGGGGAAACACATGGACTCAATACATGTGGGGGTGCTGAATTTGAACATGCGGAGCTAAATTGGCAGGGTTTCTTGCTTTGAAAAAGCTTGCATGTCATAGCCACAGGCCCGCTAAATGTCTCCAAGCATGGGTGCATGCCAAATGTTGACAAATTGTTTCAAATAGAAAAAGGAACCGTATAGAATAGAAAAAAAAATACAACGCTTTGTCTTTAACAACCTCTAACAGCCGAACTCAAGCTTTGATTAAATTTGGAACGCTGATTCTTTTGGTATTTTTTTGTTTCCATCGACAAAATCTCAAGCATAGAATAGGAGCATAAGGAATGGGGAAAAAAAATCGATGATTTTTGGAAAGAAATTTCATCAAATTTTTGCAACTCAAATATAATACCCACTTTGCTAGAAGCATTTTTTTGATACCACTTGTTACATAACTACTTTAATATTATAGCAATAAGCAACAACAATCCAATAACACATAACTTCACTTAATGAAATAATAACTCAGACTGTTTTGCTAGCATATGAAATATAATATAATTCAAATTCAAGATGCAAACCAAGTAAATCCACAATCACTTAGAGAGGGCGAAGTCTCATAGCCACTTAGAGAGGGCAAAGTCTCATATGAACATAAGATGCGACTTAAATCCAAAAATACTTGAAAATCCCAAGTTCCAACTATCACATAAATCTTCCTATTTAAAATCAACATTAACCTTAACCCTAATACTCAAGGGCCGACTAACAAAATCTAGGGCCTGAGCCAATAAAGGTAGCCGACATGGCTATATTGGAACCATAACAGTACTCTTCCACATCCAATATTCCCAGGACTTCCCTTTAAAACTCTATCGTATTGGATTTTGAGGCTATTTAGAGGTGTAGATAGCCATGTCTAAATTTGGACATCTTATGTTTTTCCATAGAAAATTGATTTATACTGCCTCCCTTTTAGTTGCCTTGGTTTTGGGTTCTTTCTTTGGTACTATCTTTTCTCCTTTAAGATTCTAACATTAGCCTACCATATCATTTTTTTGCCTCCCTACTCTTCCATGTACCTCTGGAACAAGGGTTCTATGCTTTCATATTGTTAGACTTGTTCAGTGTCTCCATTCCTATTCAAATCCTACTATTGATTTTGGGAGTTTTATGTGACACTATGCTTATCTTTTAGGTCAGCTTTATGAGAGCTCTTGGCTTGTATGTTCTTGTGGCTCCTTGACCTTTTTAAACAATAGTTGTATTCATCATTTATGGATAATCACATTTATGCCTATCATTCATAGATGGGACAATTTGAACTTCACTAAATTGAAAGGGACTATGATACATAGATCATTATTTACTGCTCATTTAGGATGTACAAATGGCTAAGGGCATTCAAACTGGTCTTCCAAACCTTTAATAGTCCATGCTGTAAACAATCGGTAACAAGTCCCATATCTATACACCTCAGAATAAATACACCAACAAAGAAGACATAGTGGTCATCTTAGAGACATGGCGTATGCTATGGTACCTAGGGATAGGTATATGAGGATATGATATTATATTGTATAAGGGTATTATGGATAGTTGGCATGGGCCACACATAACCCAAGGTTGATTATATTATAATAATGAGTGGGATGAGGGTTTAGTAGTCGGCTCCCCAAAGTAGAATTAGAAGATGGGTATATAAAGAAGGGATATTGTCATTGTAATCATCATTCATATCAAGTATTCTCTTGTAATCATCTTTCCCACGAAGTGGCTTATGAGACTTTGCCCTCTCTAAGTGGCACTCTCATCTTGGGAGATCTGATGGAGTTATTTCTTCCTTAAGGAGTATTGATGGTGTTGCTCTACCATAAGGGTATTATCTATATTTGTGTCTCATTGTGTGGATTATCTTTGTGGAATATTATTTGTGGATGAATGATTTGATATTTTTGTATATTGGTGAATGATTTTTTTTAATGAGAATAAAGTTTCATAACAAGTGGTATCAGAGCAATGATTCTAGCAAAGTGGGAATTGTTTTGTGGATTGCAGAATTTTGGCAAATTTTTTCCAAAAAATGTCTCATTTTTTGGGAGCCATATCTTTGTGTAAAATTATCTGATTCAGACGATTCTTGCGCCATTTTGTTCAAAATTTGAAGAGCTTTAAAATGAGTGGTCATATGAAGGAATCTGAGTAGTATTGAGGGAGATACAACCCTGTGAAGTTAGTTGTCTGGAACAAGGGTAGTGATGATTTTTCAAATTGCGTTTTTTTTTCTAGAAAATGAAATTTGAGATATCTGTCAGTTGGGGTAAGCAAATCATCTGCTGTTTTTTGGGTCTAATTGTTTATGTGGAATTTTAGCTTCAAATATGTGGGAAGATATATATTTTTATAAAACCCTAGTTTGCATTGTCTTTACTTATTGTGGATGTAAACTCATGGAGTTACAAAATTGTTTTGGAGAGGATGATATTGATGTTAGAATGGTGGATGAAGTTTAGATCTCTATATTTTGGTAATTATTTTTGGCAATTCCACCTTTGCAGAATTTTAAAAGAGGAAGCTTATTTTTGGTGGGTAAGTTTTGTTAAGGAAAATAATCATAATTACACTTGGGATGAAATGGAGCACGCATTCTTGAGTTAGTGGGACCCATATAAAAAGATAGTTTGAAGGTCACCATCAAAGTACATGTAGAAGAAATAAATAGGCTTCATAAAGAACAAAAGGAATTAAAAAGAGAGTTAGCAAATTTTAAAGAAGTGATAGAAAGGGAAAAAGATGTCAATGTGCAGACTGAGGGAACCACACCTTTAGTGGCAGATAAGCTAAAAAGTGGACAAAGGGATTTGTTTGAATCTAAAAATTTTATTTTGTAGGTTCATGGTTGCATTCAAAAGGAAAAGGTTATTATTTCCATTAACCTTAGTAGCAGATATAATTTTATTAATATTGCCTTGGCTAAGAGGTTGCAGGTTCAAGCAACAAAAATTAAGGACATACAAATTGAGGGTGAGAATGTTCAGATTTTTGAAGATTTGAAGATCACCATGGATAAATATGTTTTACATTCAGATTTTCATGCTATTGAGATGGATGATGTGGATATTATTCTTGGTTATCCTTGGTTGGATTCTTTGGGTACTATTAACATTAATGTGCAAAAGAAGTTTATGAAGTTATGGTATAAGAAAAAGAAGATAACACTACAAGATATTTCTCAGCTTAAGGAGCAAGGATCCAAGGAGAAGCAAGAAGCAGTTATGGTAGGGGAACAAGTTAAGGAACCAACAAAAGAATCAAAAGTTGAATCTACAATAGTAGTAGCAGCAAAGTCCATGGAAGAAGCAACAACAAAGTCCAAGGAAGCTCTGTTAGAAGCACATAAGGATGCACCAAAAGAAGGGCACAAGAGAGAAGAGCATGAGGAAGAATTTAAAATAGAGGAACAAAATGCTGAAGAATCAAAGGAAACAAAATGTCAAGGTTAAGGTTGCAGCATATCGCCACCCACACCACCATGAGCAACAACAATCTTGGAGGCATGGCTTAGGGCATCAATATTATTATGGATCTACATGGAGTCAGAAAGGCATCAAGTATGGCAGTGTTTGGAAGAAAAAGCATAGTGATTTTGGATTTCAGAGTGGTGCAACAACATCAAGGAACAATAGGACCAATCGTTCGAAATATCAGAGTAGAGCAGTAAAAGCATGGAGCCAATAGAGTAGTTATGGATATTCAAGTGGCACAATGGCAGCTTGGCATCATAGAAGACCACCACCAATCAAGATTTCACTTGGATGGATGGATGATCAAGATTGGTACTGTTAGCATTGCTTAGAAGATCATATTATTTAGTTTCTTCTCATGTTTTGAGGATGAAACATTTGTAAGGAGGGTGGAATGCTATGGTACCTAGGAATAGGTATATGGGGATATGATATTATATTGTATAAGGGTATTATGGATAGTTGGCATGGGCCACACATAACCCAAGGTTGATTATATTATATTATTATATTATAATAATGAGTGGGATGAGGGTTTAGTAGTCAGCTCCCCAAAGTAGAATTAGAAGATGGGTATATAAAGAAGGGATATTGTCATTGTAATCATCATTCATATGGAGTATTCTCTTGTAATCGTCTTTGCCCATGAAGTGGCTTATGAGACTTTTCCCTCTCTAAGTGGCGCTCTCATCTTGGGAGATCTAGTGGAGTTATTCCTTCCTTAAGGAGTATTATTGGTGTTGCCCTACCATAAGGGTATTATCTATATTTGTATCTCATTGTGTGGATTATCTTTGTGGAATATTATTTGTGGATGAATGATTTGATATTTCTGCATATTGGTGAATGATTTTTATTAATGAGAATAAAGTTTGATAACAACGCATTTATGAACATAAATAAACATTACACATGAACATATAAAACTGGAATACTTTAATTATTATCTGGGGTCCATGGGGATGTGCCCCTGGACCTGTGTACTGCATCTTCATGGGGATGGGGATAGGGATGAGGAGACACATTAGGGAAATCCCCCATCTGTTCTCTCTGAGTGTGGAGAAGGACAGGGAGGAGTATGGGGTTTGGCGGTGGGGATGCCCCAGCTGCTTCTTTTCAGAAAGGGGATGGCTGGAGGCTGTCCCCACGGAGTCCTCTCTTTCTTTTAGGTGATGCATTGGGAATGCATAGGGGACAGCAGGGGATGTGTATGTGTCTTCAACCCCCAACCTGTTCTCTCTGAGGGACAGCGAAGAGAATGGGGTTAGGCGGTGGTGATATGCCCCAGCCACCTCTTTTCAGAAAGGGGATGGCTGGAGGCTGTCCCCATGGAGTCCTCTCTTTCTTTCAGGTGGAGATGCATTGGGAATGCTTAGGGGACAGCAGGGATGTGTATGTGTCTTCTGCATGGGTCCCCCAAGTTCCATAAATGTATTAAAAAAAAGAAAGAAAAGAAAAGTGTGGCACTAAAGCTCAACCAGCATAAAGCTGGCCTCCTAAAACAATCATCAGTTCATACATACTGTGTTTAAACTTGGAAAAGCAGTTTTCAACCTGTTTCCTGCTTAACAACATTTCATCTAGCAAAAAACACCTGTTTGAATGTCTCAATTAGACAGAGTATGCACAAGCATAATGGTTATGCTTATTTTGTGTTTATTTTCAGAAATTCAGAGCTGAGAACTGTGCTAAGGGGCACAAACTTCAATATCCGTCAGGTGTATAATGCCTTGTGCCTATGATTTAAATGAAAATGGTTCCAACATGATGGCACAGAACCCTGTTCGAATGTGGCTTCCTTTCTGTGTTTGCAAATGTATGCTTCATCTCTGTAAAGTTTGCATAGTTAATGAAGTCTTTTTGTGGTTTTATGTCTTGAGCAATTTTTTTCTTGTGTATTATGTTCCTAAGCAAGCTATGGAGTTGGACCATGTGAATGACATACTAATTTTTCCATTCCCTGTGTGCCATATGCCATGGGGATTTGTCGTGTACCAAGGCAGTTGAATCAGAAACAAAAACTGGAGCTTGTCCTTTGGATTCTATGATCTTATCAAATGCAAGATTTGAAAATTGCTCTTGCCTTTCAGGACTGCGTTCAATAAGAGGCTCGTCTGCATTTCTAAGGATAACCGAGGTTTTCCTCGTGTATGATGCTTCTCTTTTGCTGTTGTTTATAATACTTTGTTGAGTTTTTGAAGAATTGCTTAGTCTTGTACGTATTTCATTTTTTCTGTGTCTTTGTTAGAGATGAACCTGTTCTTTCCTTTTTGTATATTTGGATGGAACTGACTATTATTTCTTATGTTGATCGACTAAACAGTGATGAAGCGGCTATTGACAGACTGGAAGCATTCTCTCCCTTTTCTGAAGAACCAACATTGCATAAAAATGCTTCTGTGAGTACTAATTTTGTTATTCAAAACTTTACATCTCTAGATTGTTTGACATTCAAATTATTGGAATTAAGTATAGATAAGATAATTTTATTAATGTCCATGGATGACCAAACTAGGCCAATGGTACTCATTGAAATTAACTGCTACAATGCGAAACTACTACAAAAAGAAGCTTAACTCAAGTTAAGAAACTAGCATAAACTACACTAAAGTGGAACAACACTTACAGCCTTGAGGGATTGACCCAAAATAGATAAATCCTCATATGGTAAAAGTCACGGTGAAGAGATCCGGACCAGGTACCTCATTGGCAAGTTCCCCCAATCTTCTAAAGGAGATCCAAGGTTCAAGCCTGGCGGCCTGCTTCGGATACAAAAAAACCCCCCAGCTAGCCTGAGGGTTTCACCCGGATGGGACAGGCCTCGTGGAACAGAAAGTCCTGGCCCCCAAGGGATACGGGGAATGGTTTTCCTTAACAAAGGTTTTAAGGAAGGGGGAGCGGGCGACCTTTAGCTCTGGGTGGGAGGTCATCTTTTCAAATTCCTGCTCCCTCCATGGCTCCTTTCGAGGATTTTCGGGTGGATCTCCTATTTTTCCAGGCCTGTCAGGCCTTTCTAGTCTCAACTTGGTGCCTAGAGTGCTATCCTAGGACCTTCTCTGCATTTTCTTGGGTTGTTTCACGAAGGTTTTTTCTTGGTGTTCCTGCTTTACGGTGCTACCTGGCCGGATAATGTTGGGTTTTCTTTGGCATGGATTGTTTGGGGGGCTTCGTTTCTTGTTTGGTTCGGGTTGTGGGCCAATGATGCTCTTCCTTGCGGTTTTTCTTTTGGCCTTGGGAGGGGGCCATGCGCTTTCTGGTCTGCAGGGGTGGCTCTTTGTTCTTTCCCGAGCCTTGCTTCGTTTCGGGGTGGGCTTCTGTTCTCCCGTTCTACTGTTGCCTAGAGGGTCTATCTTTGTGTTTCTTTTTGGTCTTTGGGAGGAGACCATGGTTTTATTGCCCATAGACGAGAGGCTCTTGCGATTGACTTTGGTTCGGGGTTTTAGTGGCGGTTCTGGTTTAGGGGTTTCCCATGTGCTCTATCGTGTTGCAGAAGGGTTCTGGTTTCTTCTTGTTCCATGGCAGGGTTGGGCTTCTTGCAAATTTGTTGGTGTTTATTTTGACGAACCTACTTGCAGTTTTTTTTGATCATGGGGGAGATCATGTGCTGATCGTTTGTTGCAGTGGAGGGCTTCTTGAAATCTAACGCCGTGTATGATCTACTCCGCGCTTCGGAGGCATCGTTTCTTGGCCAGGGTTTTTTGGATCTGGTTGTGCATCACCTTCTCTGCAGGACGACCTTGCGGCTTGTTGTTGGGGTTCTTGCAGATATGCTGGTGTTTATTTTGACGGACTTGCCTGTAGTTTTTTTCTGATCTTGGGGGAGATCATGTGCTGATTGTTTGTTGCAGTGGAGGGCTTCCTAAAATCTAACGTCGTGTATGATCTACTTTGCAGTTTGGGGGCATCGTTTCTTGGCCAAGGTTTTATGGATATGGCTATGCATCACTTTCTTTGTAGGATGACCTTGCGGTTTATGGATCCTTTCTTGTGCTGTTTCTTTTCCAGGCCTCCAAAGACTCGGTGTGGGTTATCTTTTGGATCTTGTGTTTTGCTTACTTTGATCTGCTTGGTGCTGGTCTTTTTGTGTTCTGGCGGGTAGACCTGTGAAGTGTCTACTCTCTACTCTGGACTGTTTTGTTTTTTCCTGGGCGGGAAAACGCTTTTCAAATTTTAGTGTATGAGACTGTTAGGTTTTCTCTTGGGCGGGAAAACCTTTTTCAAATTTTAGTGTACAAGATTGTTTGGTTTTCTCCTGGGTGGGAAAACCTTTTTCAAATTTCAGAGTACGGGGAAGCCTATCTCCATGGTTGTGAGGTTTTCCTTCGATGGGAATACCTGTTTCAATTTGTGTGGGGGTGTTTCTTGGTGTGTCACGAAACTTGCTTTTTGTTTCTATTCCTGTCCAGAGATGGTTCTGAGGAGATCGTCTCTGGGTGTCTTTTTTGGAGATCGTCTCCCTATTTTTGGGAGGCTGTTTCTTTTGTTTTTCCTCATTGTAAAAGGTTGCATAACCCTTTTAAAACCCCTTTTACCAATAAAAAAAAAGTCATGGTGAAGAGAGAGCAAATAGTCAAGGTAAATGAGATAGAAAAGAGGTCTAGTGTATCCAAGCACCAACACTAATCTATAGTGCGATGTAAAATAAAAGCACAATTGTTCTCATCACCATTCGAAAAGGGCCAACATAGGATCTAAAGATACTTCTAGGAGAATGGCTGTGGTGAAATAACATTTAACATAATGAAACACAATTCCATTTCTACTTTAATAACATTTAACATTTAACATAATGAAACACAATTCCGGTTTGCAGAGTTACGTTGGCTGGAAAGTCTCTGCCCTTTCCCCTTGGTACTAGTGATTTTTGATGCCGTTGCAAACCTCAAGTTTAAAAAGTTGCCTCCGCCTTCTAATTTTGTGGTAAGATATTGGCCCTTTAATAATGCCATCCTAAAAAAAAAAAAATATTGTTTGGCATTATTTTGTTTGTACCACATCACTGCAGCCTGTTTTCATTTTTGGGATTTACTAAAGTGCATAAATTTCTATTGCCCTTTTTCAAACCTTTGTAAAATTGCAAATTGAAGTTTTCTTTTTGTAATCCTTTTGGGGCAACTTGTACTTTTTATTTGTACTTGATATCCATCTTTGTAACCCCTTTCTTGCTGGCGCGTACTTGGGGTCAAATGGCTGCCGAATTGGCCGACAAAATGGCCCAACTCACACAACTTGTGAGTACTTTGGCTGAAAAAGTCACATCCCAAGATATTCAGCCACAATGTGATGTTTCGCTTTACGATGGCTCCAGGGATCCTGAGGTGCTTAACAGCTGGATTCTTGACATGAATAGTTGGTTCGATTACACCAAGTTGGCGAAGGATCAACAAGTTGCTTTTGCAAAGCTCAAATTGTCTGGCCTTGCTAAGATTCTCGTCACTGATTGCCAACGGACACAAAATCCTATTGACTCATGGGATGAATTGCAACGTGTTTTGAAGAGTAGTTTTTACCCTTCAAACTACGCCGAAGACCTTGAGATACGATGGCTTCGTCTTCATCAAACTTCTAATATGAGTGTTCATGATTATGTGTTGCAATTTAACAAATTGAGAATTTTGAATTTAGTGCAGGATTCTGCCACCCAACTGGTGACCAAATTCAAAAGTGGGTTGCAAGAACCCCTTTTCTGGAAATTGAAATACAAAATCATTGTGAGCATTGAAATGGCTTTCAATCAAGCCATTCTCTCCAAGGAGGAGTTGCGAGAGTCATCGCGAAGGTCTTGCTCTTCAGCATCGGGAGGAAATCCGAAGGCTTCTCATAATCAATCCAAGGCACCTAAGTCTTCTTCCTCTTATTCTATCCCCTCTCCATCTTCCTCTTCTCCTTCTTCTCAAAAATCTTCTTAAAAAGCTTCTTCGAAAACTCCTGTGGAGTGTAGCTATTGTAAAAAGAAAGGTCATCAAAAGCATCAATGTTTTAAATTGAAAAATATGAAGAAAAAGTACAAATGGGAATCAAGCACCTAAGCATTCACATTATAGGCATTCTTCAGTTGATTCATTGCTTCAATCATATTCTGGTGTCTTCAAAGAACCTTCAAGCCTTCCGCCTGAAAGACAAATTAATCATAACATAGAGATTGTTCCTGCTGCCCCTCTCCCAAATACTTCAATGTATAGACAATCAATAGTACAAATGGGAGAAATTAAGAGACATTCATGATTTGTTGGCAAAAGGTTTCATAAAACCAAGCACTTCTCCTTGTGCTTCACCTATTTTGCTTGTGTTAAAGAAAGATGGTACATGGAGGCTATGCATTGATTTTTGGGCACTTAACAAAATCACAATAAAAAACAGATATCCACTTCCACGAATTGACGATCTCTTGGATCAGCTTCAAGGAGCTAAATTTTTCTCCAAGATCGATCTCAAAAGTGGCTATCGTCAGGTCAAGATTCAGGTTGAGGACACTTGGAAAACAACATTCAAGACCAAAATGGGGCTCTTTGAGTGGCTTGTCATGCCCTTTGGTCTTACGAATGCACCTGCCACATTCATGCGATTGATGAATGAAGTATTCAGAGATTGTTTGGATAAATTTGTAATCATCTATCTTGATGACATCCTTGTATTCTCTCCTACATGGAGAAGTCATTTAGAGCACTTAGAATATGTTCTTCAAACTCTTCAGAAGAACCAATTGTATGCCAATCTTCCTAAGTGTTATTTTGGGCAAACTTCCATTGCCTATCTTGGTTTTGTAATCAGTGAGAAAGGCGTTCAAGTGGATCCTGCTAAGATTGAAGTCATTCTCCATTGGCCTACTCCTACTTCTGTCACAGGATTAAGAAGTTTTCTTGGACTTGCTAACTTCTATCGCAAGTTCATAGCAGGATATTCCACTATTGCCACTTCTTTGCATCATTTGACAAGGATAAAAGTTAAGTTTCAATGGACAAAGGATCAACAAAAGGCCCTTGACACGTTGAAACACAAACTGTGTATTGCACCTGTTCTTGTTTTGCCAGATCTTGCTCAATCATTTGAGATTGAGACAGTGCTTCACAGTTTGCCCTTGGAGCCGTGCTCAAACAGAATGGCCATCCAGTGGCCTATCATTCCGAAACATTTTCTGAGGCCAAGAAAAACTATTCTACCTATGATAAAGAGTTATATGCTTTGGTTCAGGCCATCAAGTTTTGGAGGCACTATCTTCTGGGCAAAGAAACAATAGTTCACACCAATCATATGCCACTTAAGTTTCTTCAATCTCAAACAAAAATTGAAGAGGCTAGACACATGAAATGGGCATTGTACTTGCAGCAATTTCATTTAGTAATCAAGTACAAGAAAGGACAGAATAATGCAGTTGCAGATTGTTTGAGTTGTCCTCCATCAGCTCTTGCTTTGACAGTTGTCACCACATCCCATATTGGCTTGCAAACTTGGCGTACACAATATCCTTTGGATCCTGATTTTGGCAAAGTTTTTTAGCAACTGTCACATCCTTCATCTTCCAATTTGAGAGCTCTTCAAGACTTTCATATCAAGGATGGCATGTTGTACAAAATGGATAAACTTTGTGTCCCTTGTGAGCACAGGGAGTCTCTCTTGAAAGAGGCTCATTCTACACTTTACGGAGGACATTTTGGCAAGCAGAAAACTCTTCATCATCTTCAGCGGTTGTTCTTTTGGCCTCACATGCAGTGATATGTTCTTCAATTATTGCGACAATGTGCTGTGTGTTAACCGTTCCAAATCCACTAACAAGAAAATGGGTTTGAGCATGCCTTTACGCATTCCTTCTCGTCCTTGGGAGAGCATTTCCATGGATCTACTGAGCGGTTTTCCCATGACAGTCAGACAACACGATTGTGTCTTTGTGATTGTGGATAGATTCAGTAAGATGGCCAAATTCATTCCATGTCGCAAGATGAGTTCTGCATAGGATTTGGCCCAACTCTTCTTTGAGATTGTATGGCGATCATTTGGTCTTCCAACCAGCATTGTTTCTGCTCGTGACTCGTGTTTTATGGGTCACTTTTGGAGATCTCTTTGGAAGATCTTGGGAGTATCCCTTAACTTTTCTATTGCTTATCACCCTCAGTACGATGGGCATACAAGAGTAGTTAATCGTACTCTTGTACAGATTTTGAGGATCTACCTTCATTCCACTCCTGCCAAGTGGGATTTGAGCCTCACTCACATTGAACACCCCTACAACAGAGCCGTCCACAGTTCCACTGGGCATTCTCCATTTGAGGTATGTTTTGGATTCCATCCATTGGCTCCCTACGAGTTGCCTTTGTCTTTGCCCTCACCAGCTACCTTGCACATTCAGAAGGAGCAAGACAAGGCCAACTCTTTTGGTCAACATTTGCAGAGCCTTCAGTCCAAAGTGGTACAGATTCTTCAGAACACTCAGCAAAAGCAAAAAAAACATATGGACAGACATTGCACTCCTCATCACTTTCAGGTTGGTGACAAAGTATGGTTTCATCTGGATAAACGACGATTTTCAGACAAGGCACATAGCAAAATCAAACCTTTACGTTGTGGGCCTTACACCATTGTTCAGCAGATTTTTGAGAATGCCTTTTGCCTAGATCTTCCAGCTCATCTTGGTATTCATGACGTCATTAATGTGGATTTCCTGAAACCATATTATGATTCTACCTTAGAGTCTTCTCTAGCAATCAGTCATCCTGTTGATGTGGTTCCTGATGCACAACTTCCGCTCGATGCCGATACACTCTTTGATACGAAGACTCGGAAGACTCACCAGGGTGCTTCTACTTCATATCTTGTGGCCCGTCGTGGCCAATTTCCACAACAGGCTCGTTGGATCTCAGCTCACCATATGTCTCGGGATTTCCCCTCTTTGTTAAAAGCATTGGAGTCCAATGCTTCTTCTGTTGGGATGAATGATGAGGCTTAGACTTTAGGTTTAATTTTTATTTTTGTAAACTTTATATTTCCTATGTTTTTAGCCGCCTTGCCAACGTGCATCACCTTTGTCATATGTTAGTTTTGATTGGGGTCCAAGTGTCCTATCGGCTACTCCTTATCCCATGTTTTTTGGAGTTAGCCTCTATCACGTAATCCTCGGATTATAGTTTGTATTACGGACTTATTTAAGTCCTTTGTAAATTAATGTACAACAGCTTCGTAGCCATATCACTTCTCCCTTACTTCAATTGATTGCAACTCCTTGTACGTCAGCTCTTTGAACATCTCCTTGTATGGTACCTACTTGTATGGCAGGTCTACTTGTACGACGTCTTCACTTTATGACAATCATTTATATGGCAAGGACTTGTACAACACACTTTGTCTACACCACTTGTACAACGTGGAACACTTGTATGGCATGCACTGAAAGACATTTCTCTCCTTGTATAGTATGTACTTGTATGGTAGGTCTGCTTGTACAGTGTCTTCACTTTTATGGCAATTGTTTGTATGGCAAGGACTTGTATGACACACTTCGTTGTTAGGAACCTACTATTAAAAATAAGCACACTCACATAAATATTGCAAATTAACATAAATGTTTACAGCTCAACTATGAAATATAAATGCAGAAATGAACAATCTCACAATTAACACAGAATCGCAGGTGACTTTGAGGGGGCAACCTCCTTCAATACTTTCATTCAATTATGCAAAAAGATACATGCATTCCTGCCCCTCACAGTTTTAAAGATTTAATCTACCACCTAACTCTCAAGGTTGGCTTACATGCAAAATACCACCCGAGCTAGAATCTCCTAACTACAAAACATTTATATGCTTGATAACGGTTACATATGATTGCGCCACTTGTCTAGGTTTTGCTAGAGTTACAACTATTACAAAATATTTCCAAAACATTATCATGGGTGTTCCCTACGTTTACAAAACATTACTATGGGTATCCCCCACGTTCACAAGGAACATTACATCATAGTCTTAGGATGGGCTCCTAACATTCGTCTACACTTGTACAACATGAAACACTTGTACGACATGCATTGATATGACACTCCTCTAATGACAACTCCTCATATTTGATGGAAGCTCCTCAAACAACACTTCTTCTGACATCATTTTCAATGACAGTAGCTCCTCTGATGGCATTTCCTCTGACAACATTTCCTCATATGGTTCCCTTTACATCGTATGATTGCGGTCTCTTGCAACCTCGCGACAAGTAATTTGTCATCCACCTCTCCAAATTTCATGCGTGCTAGTTCAAAATTCAGACGACAACGACACCAAATGTAGCATGACGGTGAGTATTCCAACAGTTCGAGGAGCAATTGGAATGACAGATTGTAGGCAACTGAGACTGCAGTCATTGCTGGTCCAAACATATGCGTTTGTATGACAAACTGAGCACTTTTTTCGGTAAGGTGCGTACTCACTTGCACGACAAATTATCAGTGAATTCTACGACAAGTGTTTGTACAACAAATACTAGTATGATAAAACTCGAATGGCACAGTCACAATCCACTTGAACGACGATCTCACATCTTCATTCTCGTTGGCAATGACATGCATGGCAACACCTCCGTCAACACTCCTTGTACGACACTTCATGACGACCCTCGTATGACACTTTGATGGCACTTCTTGTATGACGACTTATACAGTTTCTGGACTATAACTTTGTCTAAAACCTTGCACACATAGAACTTGGCAATACAACATAACAACTACTGCAAGCATAGCATCACACAGACATACACAAATTGGAATTGGAATGAAATGTCATTGCATTATGATGGCCTCTATGACAATGGCATTACAAAATGTCTGCACTACACATAAATGCCCTCAAGTACTACTGGAATCCTCGTATGCTCTCCAATACTTTGGGATTGCTCAATTGTAGTAGTACTGCACGATTGAATGGGGGGGTCCTTTTATTCATATGGGTCAACAGTTAGAAGCAACTACCACTCGGACACCTCACCACTTACCTACCCTCATTCATATTATGCAAACATTACATTATCCGTACACATAAATTCAATTAATCAAACTATGACGTCATTGTTTTTGATGTCAATTAACAAAATGACAATTTACTTAATTTCATTTACATTTCCTTTGCATGTGCATTTGAGTTTACATTTCATTTACATCACATTTTGTGCATCTTTGCACTTATTTTCCAATGTACAATATTTACTTTGGCAGCAGATCAGAATTAGCTCCTACAAGATGCCTTGTAGTGGTCATGATATTTATTTCACACCTCCCAGAATTGCCATCTCCCATAAGCACTGTGCGACTCACTTGTGAAAGGAAGCAAGGTGCCATCAAATAGGGAAGCTCTTGGAGGAAGGATATTTGGTCATATGGGTGGAGGGAGACTGCCGCACATGACCCTATATGCATGGGATGTAGGTTTTTTATTTTTATTTTTTTCAATTGGTTATGTGGGATTGAAACGAGCCCCACCCGTATTATATCATCACCACATAGTGGTATTACAACAAAGCTTGGATATCATCCATATATCGCTTGGCAATATTTGAACCTAGGTCTCCTCCTTGAATGTTGATGAATCTAACCGGTTTAGCTAATGTCATTTGATAAAATTTGTTAGGGTAAGCACAGGTTTTGAAAGGGTCCTAGAACCTTGTACTGGGGTTTTCACTTGGATCTCTTGGATGAAAACCCAAAGACATACCACTACAGTATCCCTCACGGGACATGGTTTTTTGAATTTTTGTTTTGCTTTATTTTTAGTTTTGTAACTTGAACTTTTACGGGTAGGATCTTTTCTTTTAAAACAATATCTATATTGCACCTTTTAAAATGGCTATATGGGTTTGAAATGGGTCCCACTTGTATTGCATCATCACCACAAAGTCTTATTACAACTTGCCTATTATGCATTTATCATTTGGCAATATTTGAACCTAGGTCTCCTTGAAAGTTGAGGAATTTATCTGGTTGAGCTAAAGCCATTTGATAATAAATTTTTATTTTAATGATTATTCTTTTAAATTTTTTCAGTGAGTTTACATAGGTTTTTATGAGGGGTCTTGGTCCCTTCATACTGAGTGGGGTTTGAACCTTAGCCCTCTCCAAAAGAGGCCAAAGCCCTTACCACTGTAGTAAGCTTGCAACTAAATTATTAGTTAAATTTTTAATTTTAACAATTTGGTCATGGGGAGACTGCTGCACACGAGCTTGTAGGCATGGGTGTAGGTCTTTTAATTTTTGTTTTGCTTTCTTTTTAGTTCTATAACTTGAGCTTTTATTGATAGGATCTTTTTTCAATAGCCATATCTGTATGTCACCCTTTTTAATTAATTATTTTTAAAAAATTATTTAGCATTTTTTTAGTTATAAATTTTAACAATTTGAATTAGGCTCTAAGGCCCTAAACATTTTTATTGTTTGTAACTTTATTGTTTAATAATTGTGTATAACAATCAAGTGGTATTAGCTCAACTGGTTAGATTCCTCAACATTCAAGGAGGAGACCCAGGTTCAAATCTTGCCAAACAATACATGGATAATATCCAAGCTTTGTTGTAATACCACTATGTGGTGATGATGTAATACGGGTGGGGCCCGTTTCAATCCCATATAACCCAATAAAAGAAATAATTGTGTATAGCAATTACTACATTTTATCAATATAAATAAAATGGCTGTTTTTTCATTTAAATATAAAACCATAAACATTTTAACATTTTTTGTATATCTTGAATTTTATCCTATCTTTTATTCCAAAATTTTCCCCACGGCAAATTTGGGCTGCTCCCTCCCCCCTCCTCCTCTCTCTCCGTTCTTCTTGGCATGCACTCCTCTCTTTTGGACTGCAGCCCCCCTGCCCTCTGCTCTCCCTTTTCTTTTCCCTTTCTCTTTGGCCCGATTGTCGGGTTTCATCTTGTATTTATCTTAGTTCTTTTCTTTGTTGGGCATTTTAGCTTGCTAGCTGGCAGTCATTATTGTCCTTATAGTCCTTTGGGTCTTATTTTGGCCCACCGCGGACATTAATAATATTTCATTTCATTTAATTTCTGAATTTCAATCTCACCAAATTCGAACTTGAACCTTGTGATATAGGTGATGATATGAGTTTTTTTTTTTTTGAATTGGTTATATGAGATTGAAACCGACCTCATCCATATTACATCATGACCACATAGTGGTCATACAACAGCTTGGTTAGTATGTATGTATTGCTTGGCAAGATTTGAATTTGGGTCTCCTTGAAAGTTGAGAAATTTAACCCATTGAGCTAATGCCATTTGATTAGGTGATAATATTAGTTTATAGGAGAACATTGTATCTGTTTTGCATTATGTGAAATGGAAAGTCAATACACATTTTACATTTTGCTCATCAGAAGAAAATTTGTAGAATGTTATTGGACCATCTTCTCTTTGTATTTATTTCAAAAGGATACATCTTATTCTCAATATGGTAGTTTTCTCATGTGCTTGTGGCTTGCTTTTGCAGGTGGAGGAGAGTGTTGGAAGAAGTCACACCAAAGTTGAGCTTCTTGTTGAAGGTAAATTGGTATAGTGTGTGTTGTTTTCTCTTTTTGTTTGGATGAACTATGTTTCATTTAACACATTTTGTTTTCTTGTTTGAAAACTTCCTTTCCCAAAAATGATTAAGGCTTGAAATTGATCACTTGGTTCAACATATCAAAAAAATCTATGAGCCTCATATAATAATATGCCAATGATTATTTTTGGTATATGATGGGTGTCTTGGAAATTGGTTTTCTCAATATTCACCTAAATCATATTTATAAAAATATTGATGACACCCTCTTTGTGGGATGTTCCACTTGAAATATCCTGAATTTCGATTTATCATTTGATTTCTTTGTTGAGGACCTTGTTTTCTTTTTTCAATGTCACTAGGTGAATCTCCCATAACTATTCCAAATTAATGATTTTCTGATCTTCCTATGTCTATCCTTTGGACTGTTACAATGAAATGGTTCTACTCATAGTTGACAAGTACTTGTCCAGAGTTGGTGAGTGCTTGTGACGCGGTGAGCTGGGTGGGGTTCGATGAGATTCATTTTATCATGGCCAAAATTCGATTGACTCGGCTTGGAATTAGTGTAAGACTTGACATAGAAGGACATTGCTTTCGCAACATGCTATTTATTTCTGAAGCTACATATTATTTGGAGCATGTGTCTAGGATTAGGTTGAGCTGTTTATTTCCAGTGGCATATTCCTATGTTGGAATTTCGTTCCACTTTAATACCTCTTCTTCTTCTTTATAATTTAAAATAAAATAAAAATATAAACTATTTATTTTTTTAATAAGCTATGTGTGGCTTCTATTGGGGCCACTCCCATTACAAAAACAAAATATTACATTGCTCTCATTACATTTCTAACAAGTTAATTAAAGCATATCCAAATTTGCCTTTTATCAAAGATATTCTTCATTTGCCTTTCTATCAAAGATATTTTCCATCTTCCTCAAACTGCTAAGTTTCCACAATCAACTCCTTTTATATCAGATGCCTTCCAAAATTTAAATTCTGTCAAGATGAAATTCAACACCGCTAATGGCTAAAATATTTGCTGCCCAACTTCTATATCTATAAATATCTTGTCTATAACAACCTCACAATTTCTTAATACCTTTTTTTAGAGTTCTTATTCATTCCCCTAATATTCCAAGATATTATTTTCATTGTTATTTTTTGTTTTATTTGTGGGTTTAGCCCCATTTCTTGTTAGCACTTGTGATATTTGTTTTTGTTTTCCCATATCAATATCCCTTTGGGTTTCTTTTTCTCTTTGTTTTTGCTTCTTGGGTCTTCCTCTTTTTTTTTCATTCCCAGCAATACTTTCATCTTCATCAATCTCTTGAATCTTCTCACATTGCTCATAGTAAGACTTATCATATTTAGGTTTGCCTTGTTCTGAAGGATCTGAAGTGCAAAGAATAACCTCAAAAGCACAATCACCTTTATGTTTTCCTAGAAACCCTAAAGTGCAAGGATGCTCTTCTGTAGCAATTGCCTTGTTATTATGCTCTAAAAAATCTAAATTGTTATGGGTTTCCTCCATCCCCATTTCTTTATTATGCTGCTCTTGAAACCTTAAAGTGCAAGGGATAACATCTTCATCCCTTTCACTCTTATTACTTGGAGAGGATTCTATACTACTTGAAGGATGCTCTTCTGTAGCAATTGCCTTTTTATTCTGCTCTAAAAAAACCTAAATTGTTATGGGTTTCCTCCATCCTCATTTCTTTATTATGCTTCTCTTGAAACCTTAAAGTACAAGGGATAACATCTTCATCCCTTTCACTCTTATTACTTGGAGAGGATTCTATACTACTAGAGGAAAATGAAGATGATTTACCTAGAATATACTTGACCTCTTTTGCTGTCTTTGTTTTAGGATTTCTCTCATCTTATTTTGCACCATTAATTCCTTCTGAACTTGCCAAATGATATTGTAGATAGGCTTTTTTTATCTCTTCTTTGGAGTGGAATATCCTTGATCTGATCTAGCTTCTATTACTGTATGATTTCCTTGCTTCGTCTTGTAGTTTATCTCATGGCTAGAATTTTTTGTCTCCTTCATAGTTTTCACTTTGCAAACTCTTGCCATGTGTCCAATCTCATAACAATTGTGGCAACGAAATGGAATATTTTCATAATCTACTTGTTGATCCCATTCTCTTGATTCAGATTTAATCTTAATGGGTTGTGGCAAAGGTTTTGAAATAACCATAGCAATACATATTTGAGTATATATAGCATGCTTTCCTTCCTTAGTAGTTAGTTCTTCCTTCATGAATTCCCCTAGGGCATTTCCAATATTCTTCAGAACATCCATATTTATAAGCTGATATGGAAGTCCAAAAAGCCTAACCCATAGTGGAAGCTTCTTAATAGTTTTTGGCTCAACAAAATTTTATCCCTAATTTTATTCCATGGTCTTATATAAAATGCATCTCTTCCCCTAAACCATGGGCCACCAACCATTATTTTATCCCTAATTTTTGAATTGGAAAAGATGATGAGGAAAAAACCTTTAGGAAGAAAAGTCACACAGTAATTTGAATTTAATGCCCACTTCCACTTGATATAATTTTGAATCTCCAAAAACCCTTGCCATGATCTATGGAGCTTACATATTAACCCTCTACTTTTAAGAACCATTATATCATGTTCAATCATCTCATCCTTGATACTTACTTCTGGTGTAACATCTGCTACCTGGATCAAACTTGCCATGTATTCGCTCTTCCGCTTATCTCCAACTTGGGCCTCCATACTTCCAACTAGGGCATCCTAACTTCCCATTAGGGCTTTTAAATACGACTTTCCTTCCATACTAGTTAATGGGGCTTGCTCTTGGCTTTCACTCCCTCTCGGCTCACATTCCCTCTCGGCTTGCACTCGCTCTCAGCTTGCACTCGCTCTCAGCTTGCACTCTCTCTTGCCTCGCAGCCCCTTTCGGCTTACACTTGTTCCCAGCTCGCAATAGCCCTTGTCTCTTCTTTTTCTCGGCGCTCCTTTGCCTAAGTAATTTTTTGGAAACAATGTTCCACGCATTCGTGGTAAGGGTTTGAAGCATTGATGCACTTTGAATGAACCCATTGCTCTTCCACCATGACTGAATCTCGGATTGCACTCCCTCTTATATCGCACTTCCTCGCGGCTCGCACTCCCTCTTTGCTCGCACTGGATTTTCTTCAACTGGATCACACTTTGCTTTCTACTTCTTGCAAACTACTTTTAATATTTATTATTTTGTTAATTTTTTTTGAACTATAAAAATTCTTTCGATCAATTTTTTAATATTTATAATTTTAAACAATGAAAATATCAAAAACCAACAAAATATTGTAATGTCCAATTCATATCATTATAACAAGGTACTTATTTTAATTTTGAACCAATAATATTTTCTTTTATGATAACAACTAATAATCTAATAAATGTTTTGACCCCCAAAAAACTAATCTAGTTTTTGGGAAAAAAGTAATTGCATTGTGAAAACCTCTTTTGCATAAGTACTATACTGAAATTTATTTTCAATTGATTATTAATGTTTATACATTTTAGTAAACACAAGAGAGGAGGCAAGAAGTTGTTATTATTTCTTCTGACACGTTTTTTAAGTTATTTTAATTCTTTTAATTGTCCATATGGGATTGAAATAGGCCACACTTGTAATACATCTTGAATACATTATTGCAATATTTCAACAAACCATGTTATCATTGTATTGCAACAAACCACATTAGCACAACACCCATGGGAGTTGAACTTTGGTGGGCTCTTTTTGAGCTAAATGTTCTTACAAGTTGGACTTCAACCCCATGGGCATTATTTTTATTATGTTTGTAATGATTTTTTTATTTTGTATTTTTTTTCTTTATTTCTGAGTCTTTTGCCGAGTTTTGCCTTGAGCACGAGTTCGAGTTAAATAAAACAGGCTTGCCAAGTTTGAGGTGATTCTAAGTCTCACCACTATGTTTCCATATTGTGAATTAAACTTGTCAGATTATTGACTTATCACATTGGCATAGCATTTTTAGAAGCATTTATAAAGTAATCTTTTGTGTGTGCATATATATATATATAATTAATGTGTTACATGGGATTGAAACTATCATTGTATTTCAACAAACCATACACACACACACACATACACACACACATATATATATATATATATATATATATATTACATGGGATTGAAATTATCATGGTATTTCAACAAACCACATAGTTGTATTACAATAACTTTTTCACAATTGGGTATATCACATAACAAAATTTGAACCTGGGTCTCTACATTGAAAATCCACATTTTTAACCACTTGTGAGTCTTAAACTCATTCTATTTGATGAAAAATGTTAAGGTTCTTCTATGGGATTGGAACCTTGTTTCACAATGTAAAAACTTTTAGCTCCAGACCAAATGCCTCAAACCCCTTGGTCAATAACACCATATACTTTACTTTAAATGTTCCAAGTCCATTTCTTTTTTAATTTTCCTTATTTCGACCTTTTTGGCAATATAGAATTAAGCAAATTCTTGTGGTTGCTTAAATGCTTATAGGGCCAAATTTTACTTCATCATTGTGCGATTGTAGACATCCATCAACATCAGCAGACTTGTGCTATACTGCAATTTTCATGCTAGGTACTAAAATTCCCATGGGCATTATAGTTTCTTACAACTGTGCTGATTGGGAGGGTGTAAAGTCTGTAGTGCCTTTATAGGTACCTAGAAGCCCAGGGAATAATAGGTAATTTTTGTTTCCTATCTCATTCTCACCAAGATTTAATATGTGGCTTTTTCTTGTCTATTCACTCTAGGTAGTAGTCATTAGACTTATTGTTTTTAGTGCTTGATTCTTTTGTTTTGATTGGTTATGAAAATAAACACTACATTCCATTCATCTTGCAAGAAGGAAGACTTACAGGTGCTCTTTATTTTAGACTTTTTTTGACATAACACCTACAGGTAAAGATTGCCAACTAGTGGCAATCCCCCTTCTAAAGCAGACTAATCTAGGTTCCTGATATCAAAACTAAATCGAACTGATCAGATTGATTTATTACACTTAGCATGATATAGGTGAAGAATCATAGCATGATAGGAGTGAAGAATCCCATTTTATCAGAAAGTGTGAACAGCGAGGATAGTGCTAACTTTCTTCCAGCTTGCTATGGTACCTAGGGATAGGTATATTGGGATATGATATTATATTGTATATGGGTGTTATGGATAGTTGGCATGGGTCACATATAACTTAAGGTTTATTGTATTGTAATATTATATTATAATAATGAGTTGGATAATGGTTTAGGAGTCCGCTAGGGTTAGGGTCATACCGTCCTCAAAGTAGCATTGGATGATGGGTATATACAGAAAGGATATTGTCATTGTAAGGATTCATCAGTTATGTCAAGTATTGCCCTGTAATTGTCGTTGCCCACGAAGTGGCTTATGAGACTTTGCTCTCTCTAAGTGGCACTCTCATATTGGGAGATCTTGTGGAGTTATTCCTTCCCTAAGGAGTATTGTTGCCCTTGCCCAACCCTAAGGGTATTTACTATTATCTATCCGGGTCTCATTGTATGGATTATTGCATTGTGGATTATTATTTGTGAATGAATTAGTTGATATTTCTCCATATTGGTCAATGATTTATATTTATGAGGAATTAAGTTTTGTAACACAGCTACCCCTCCGCTCTTGCTCCTCCATCTCCAGGAAAACAATACATCAACAATAAGTTTCGTACACCATAGGGAGGCTGTATAAATAGATTCCTACACATAACAGCAGCCATTCTAATCTGTAGCCAAAGTGGAAACTTCCTGGGCAAAGGCAACGTATGGCTGGCTATGCTGATTGTATTTCTGCTGTGATTGATGAATTGTGGAACCAGAGGTCTATGATTGATGATTTCTCAATCCAGAGGTCCGTGATTTAACGGCGGGTTTCTTATTCTTGCACTTTCCCTTTTCTGCTGAGCTTTGGAGGGCAAAAGTTTCCTATTCACTGACTGGCATGCATTCATCCACCAGTGTTTACTGATGGGCTGAGGGTGAATATGTTGAAATAGTAGTAAATTGCATGCCAGAAATTCTGCTGATTATACCTTCTCCTTCTAAGAATGGTACCGATCCAATCTTCGAATCTTGTAAAGCAGATGATGTTATCAGAGAGGAGCTTTGTGTTGACAGAGAAACAAGATGAAAGTTTCATTTGTGGGAGTGTCGCTTGCTCTGCAATTGCTTGCACGATAATGACAGTCTGGTTTTTTCCTTCCGTGTACACTCGAGTTAATATAAATTTCGCTGGTACTTTCCTGAAATTTTTTAATACTTGATTCATCTCATTACTATTCTCATTTATAAATTTCCTTCTATGTCACTTGTAATATTTAAAAGGGTTCCAACCATGGTTATGATGTAATCATAAATTACTATAGCTGTGCTTGCTACCCTATCTTCAACCCAATTTGTCATAACTATGTCGACTTTAATAGGATGTATAAGCTGTCTTATATAATCCAATCCCATTTTTTCATAACTATGTCAACTTTAATAGGATGCTTAAGCTGTCCCATATGATCCAATCACCATTGTTTGAACAAAGTTTTGCTTATTAGGCTTTTCTTGTTCTTTGACATGCATCACATCTTTTTATCCATTCACAACAGTTTCTTTATAAAGTAGGCCACCATAATTTTGTTAACAATTTTTTGTGTAGCTGCATCTGCATTGACATGTCCTCTTGGTTTTCCTTGATGAGATTCTTTCATTATTTTTGAGACATGCCTTTACAAGGGTGTACTTGGACTATGGATTGAGGAAGGGTGTTGGGAATTGCGCCAATCCACATTCATTACTTGTCCTGGAAAGGCTGTTTCTGAGTGGTAGAGTACTAGAAGTGCTTGTCAAGGGGTACCGCGTATGGATCCTAGCCAATCCATGATTTTTCAACATAGGGAACCTGACACCTTTGTTCTCAGTCTAGAATAGATGTTCTTGTTTTGTGCCAATGTAAAAACTCTTGTATACCCCTTGCTGGCAGATTGGCATTACTTGCTTCCTTCCCACCAGTAGTTCTTCAATATTGGATGCAAGGGGTAGCACCATATAGTGCCTATAGTTGGGTTCTCTTAGCCATGGGTGTAAGAGCCAGTTTTGACGTAGCGCCACCTCAGGCACCACCTCAGGCACCACCTCAAGATTGATAGAGTGTGTACGGAGTCAAGTACGCACATACAATCTTGTTTGTGTAAATAAACTTGTAATTTTCAGTTGTTTTGTAACATGTGTGCAAAGTGTTTGACAAAATGTCGTATGTGTAATTAGGATGTACATGTAATTCAAATGTCACTTGAAATGTAATTGGCATTTACAACAAGAAAACCATTCATAGATTGGGCTGAGTTGAAAAGAGAATTCAACAGGGAGTTTTGACTGCTTCTTAATGACAAAGATAATTGGAGAAATATATTCGACGAAGCAGAAGAAAGATGAAAATACCATCCTACAATCGTCGTCTGAAGGAACTATTTGTAATGTCCCCTTTCTAGCTAGTCAGCTTTGCAGTTGTGATTAGCCTACTCACGACTTCCCGTGGGCTAAATTGGATGTGTGGGAACCCATGGTGATCTTAATCAGGCCATTCTCGCTTTCGATTGCCGTTTCTGTGGATTATTTGGGCAAAGGAGATGGGACTTACTATTTATAGTAAGTCAATTCTGGGGTTTCAGTCAAAGCGGATGGTACCTATGGATCGTTCGTCGAAATGGGTATCCAAATCCATGATCAGTTGGAAGGTTGGTTTTGCGGAGCTTAGAAATTTTAATGCTCGAAGATTATTTATATAAAATTAAATTAATAATTTAATTTTATATAAGTTATGACTTTATAATAAAGGGGGAGGATTAAAGAGTCACTTAAGTTAAAATTATTTTATAAAGTGATTATTAGAATTGCAAAAAGGTGACGCCATTTATAATGAGGAAAAATAATTTCTGGAAGACATTTTAAATTGCCTTTTCCCTCCAAAAAGCCATCGACCCCTTGTGAGCTCTACAAAAGGAGATTTGGTCATTCATTTCAGGCATCCAGGTTTATATGTTTGCTTTGGCATTTGGTGAAGAAGCTTGCAAAGAATATTTGCAGGGTTTCGAGCTTATTGGGGACGACAACCTCCAATAGGGACATCCTCTTCGGGTATGAGAGATTACCCCTGGTGGATTAGAGTGGCGATTTCATATAGAGATTGCTCAAGTGCTGATTGTGGAGAGATTTGCAAAGATTTTCCGAAAGATTAAACAAAAGGTTCGAAGGGTTTTCAGAGGTGCTGGGCGAAGTTGCTGATTGCTGGCCGTACAACATAGGTCGTACAATTACCATCTAGGCGTGATATCTTTGGGGAATTGGGCGATCAGTCCATAAACCCCTATCTCCTCCTTCATTGGTGCCCAAGGATTGCGAGTTGCTAGTACATCATTTCGTGGGTGAAGAAAGTTGCATTTCTGGAGCTAAGTGAATAAGTGGTATGTACAGATTTGCTGATCAAATAATACAGACTGAAAATTCTAGATCGATATATCTTTGTGGTATATGTGTTTTCCCTCGATTCCTTCACTGGGTTTCTAGCATTACATATGTAAAATCTGCATTTCAAGTTTCGTTTCATTTGGTTGCATAGTTACAAAGTTGTGTTAGTTGCAAGTGGACTGATTTAGCATTTATTTGAGTTTTTTATTAATTTGAAAAAATACAAAAACAGTACATATTTGCAAAAAAATAAAAAAATATTTTAGCCAGATTGGGGAGGGTTCTTACACTATTTGGCAAAATGGAGGTCAAACTTGTTGACGAGTTCTAGAAACAATGGTTCCTAGATAGGTTGTTGTCAATATACAAGAAGAAAATGAAAGTGGTCTTGCCAACCACATACTAGGGAGTGTTTGATTGCGCATTAAACCTGGAGTGAGATGAAGATGACGACAGTAGGCGGCGAAAGCATGAATTATGACTAAGATGATGACTTTGACAGTGATTGGGATGACCTCAACACAACAATCTAGGTGATGCAAAAGACTTGGAAAGGATGATCAACAATGTGAACAAAAAGAAGAAGAAAGAGGAGATTTGACGTTCAAACTACGAGTCTGAAGGACACATAAATGTGAATTGTTCGAAGAAAGCGTATTGTAGCATTTGTAAATTGTAGGACATGGTTGAAGACTATTCGTTCAATTAGCGAAGTGTGAGACACCAAACGGTGACGGTGTAGAAGGAAGATAAATCAAGCACTTCGAAGAGTGGATAAGGAGCAACTGGTGGTGGATATCGGAACAATTGCCCGAGAAGAGGACAATTGCAATTAGGGAACTATATTGGTGGAGGCGGTGGTGAAAGAAGGCTACAATATGGTTTAGACGGAAGGCCAATCGTTCAGTGTAGAAGATGTTAGGAGTGGGAACATTTTTCACGAACGCACCTATAGGAGGAAACGAGAACAACACAACAATGATTTGCAGATGGTGTTGACCTGGCAACAACGAGGCTAATTGTCCAAAGAAGGCAAGTACAAATAACTTGCAAAATGTGAATTTTATTGACATAGAAGAGCCTCAGTTGGACCAGTAGACAAACAAGGAGAAACATGAGTCAGCAGTGACTTGGGTGCAATCGAAGAAGATGGAGCAGTATTGGACCTTTGCCAAGGAGAAGGAGAAATGGCAAGAGGCATGTGTGCAGTTGGAGGAAGAAATGAGAAAGACTAGCAATGAGAAGAAGCTGGAAGAACCCATTGTTATTGATGAGGAGGAAACGTCAACAAAGTAGTTGGTAGAGCAAGTTTTGGACATGAATGTTGCAGTGAAGATGTCTAGTTACTGTGTGCAATATTAGAGCTTTACGCAATGGTTAGAGAAGTGATGTGGATGAGGAAGAGACAACAAAGCTGAAACGCCAACCGAAAGTGAGGAAGATTGTGAAGGATCAATGCATTTACCCTACGGTGTTGATGATTGACATCAGGAAGAAACCAACTTTGATCCACATAGAGTTGCTCCATCACAAGTTGATGCAAGTGATCGTGGACGATGGTGTGAGTGTGAACATGTTGCCTGAGAAGATGTGGAAGGACTTGGGGGCGATATTTTTGTGGTCTCCCAATTTCCAACTATATGGTGTTGATCAAATGGCATCGAGATGAAGGGTGTCTTGACTATGCAAAATGTAAAAATCCTCGAACAAATATTTTTCCTGGATTTTGTATTCATTGCTATGCAAAAACCATCCTAAGACACATTATTGGGATGTAAGAAAGGTGAATCACAATTGGTAGGACCGCTCAACATTTAAGAAGGGTCAATTTGAAGAACCAATCCATCAGTTGATGAATCTGGCGACTCGTTGTCAGACGAAGGAGATCGGATGGGCAGATGGGGATTGAACGAAGAAGGCGTGCTGGAGTTGGGAGTGCATAGAGGATAAAAGGGACTCTGACAACAATCTACTCCATTGGCACATGGAAGACTGAAGTTTTCTAGCCAAATTGCATGTGCATCAACATAGAAGATGAAAACCAGGATGATGAAATGAAATGAAATATTATTAATGTCCACGGTGGGCCAAAAAAGACCCAAGGGACTATAAGAAGTACAATAATGGCTGCTAGCTAGCAGGCTCAAAGCCCAACAAAGAAAAAAACAAGACGAAACCTGACAATCGAGCTAAAGAGAAAGGGAAAAAAAAAGAGAGAGAAGAGGTGGGGGGAGGGCTGCAGTCCAAAAGAGTGAAGTGCACGCTAAGAAGAACAGCGAAAGAGAGGGAGGGGGGGGGGCGGAGCAGCCCAGGAGGGGCAAGCTCCAAGAACCCCTCAGAAACTAATCTGTCCTAGCAGTCTAGGCCAAAGTATCAAAGCTGAAGAAATCCATGACATGTATCTGTCCATCGCTAGAGCGGGACCCTAACAGACTGTGGGTGTGCTATCTAGTGACCTTGCTTCCGTCCGAATTGGATGAATTTCGTAGTGTGTATGAAGTTGGCGAAAGCAGTCAAAGTTCATAACTGGCCATAAAAGTTGAGGAAGAAGATAAATTGTCCTATCCACCAAACTTTGTGGAGTACAAAGTTGACGATGCTCAGATCGATGAAAAGTTGACACATTATTTTGATGTGGTGAAAACGACAAAAGAACCTGACACCATAAAGTACGAGAGACCACAGATGGTGCAGGTAAACCTTAGCAAAGGTGAAGCAGAGAAAATGATCATTGCAAGGAAGAGTGGGGCCCAATTTTAGAAGTGGTAGCTTCTAAAATTTTCATGTAGGACAAGGTCTTCGCATGGACATACAAGGACTTGCAAGGGATTCCACTAGAGTTGTGTATGCATCAAATTCCGTTGACTTAAAGTCAAAGTGGAATAGCAAGGAGGATGACAAGGAGAATGCACTTGGTAGCCATACTTACAGTAGCTACCTAGGGTACACACTAAAGCTCCAAGGAGGCAGAAGGAGAAAGAAAAATCAACTGCTAAGAAGCTGCACCAGCAAAGTGAAGCTAGGGCACGTTGTAGAAGCAACAGGGTTTTGCTAAAAGCTCTTGCTCTACAACTAGAAAATTTGATTTTTTTGGTTGGTGAGGAGTGCATAGTAGAAGAAAAATTTGGTTGGAATTGGGAATGAAGAAGAAAGGGTTTTGGTAGAATGAATGAATGAAATGAAAGATTTTAATTACGTCCGCGAGACCCAAATATGGTCTATGGGACCTCAAATATGGAAGTACAATTACTCAAATCATATCATATGATCTTTAATATCTTTGAGAAGGTTGTTCCTTCTCCCGCTGATTTGTGTTAGCAATTCTCCAACTTTTTTTATTTTACCGTCTTCAAATAAATCTGCCATAAACTCGCTCCCAAGTGTTTCTTTGTATTTGTCACGGATATCTGAAAAACTCGGGCATTTATAGATGAAGTGTTCCTCTGTCTCTACTGCCCCTGTGCCGCATAGAGTACATATCCTTTCTTCCCATTGTTCTTTGGGCGTTGTCCATCTCCCTGTTTCACATCTAAGCCTATGAGAGCTAGTCCTTATCTCGAGCAATGAGTATTTTTTCCTTCCACTTGATTTCAGCGCCTATATACGCTTTTTTCCTTGTGGTCATACGTTGGGTTAAAATTTGCAATATAATATTGTCTTTTCCTGCTTGCATTTTTCCACATTCCACTTCTGAACTTTTCATTCACATAATTTTTTATGTCTTTGTTGACATTTGGGCATTCATTTATGTTGATTTCCCAACGTTTCATCCATTTCTGATTTTGTTTCATCCACGTATTCTTTCGCCTATGCAACTCTTCGTCCCTAGCTGCCCTAGGCCATCTATCATTTGTCATGTTTTCTGTTTTTTTCAAGTAACATAACAGCTTGGTCATAGCAATTGCTTCTAAAGGGAACATTCCAGCTTCAGCTAGAATAATTTCATAAGGGGTTGTGGCCTTAATTTTGAGAAAGTTTGTGATTAGATATTTTTGAATCCTTTCTATTTGCCTCCATTTTGCATTTGTTGTGCCACTAGCCCACACCTCGCAACCATACAACAGAACCGGTGTAACAAGTAGGCCAAATAAGACCTTGGTGGTCTTCCAGTCCCACAACTCGGCATTCCTACACCTGTTTTGAAGTGCATATAGTGCTCTCCAACCACTTTGAGTTCTTTTCATCCTACATGTATTCCAATTAAGTTTGTCATGAAAGTCTATGCCCATGTATTTGTATTCTACTACTACATCAAGCGGTTCTCCTGCAAACTGAAATTTGAGTTGTTGCTTCTTCTTTTTTGCTGAAAAAATCATAATTTTTGTTTTGCTCGTGTTCACCCGCATCCCAACTTCTTTACAAAAGAGTTCTAGAGCTTGAAGGTGATCTTCTAGATCTTTGGCTGTTTTGGCCACAAGAATTACATCATCTCGCATACATGAGGAGTTTTACCACATATTTGGCTAAATGCACACCCTCTCCCCCAAATTTGTTTATCCATTCTTCTAACTTGTCAATGTACAACCCAAATAAGGCTCGGAGATAGAGGGCAACCTTGTTTGACACCTATGTCACTACCAAAACATTCAGTATAACCCTTCCCGTGTTCTCGATTCTAGCCTTTACATGCTCATATAGTCTCGTGAACTGCTGCCCCGTAGTGAATTGGAACCTCTAGCTCTTCCATTCTCGCTCCATAATTTTTTCCTTGGCACCGTGTCAAATGCCTTTTTGAAGTCTACAAAACAGCAAAAAGCCTCCTCTTTTTGTCCCATATTTTTTCCACTATGTGTCCGAGCGTGATACAGTTGATCAATAGTTGAGTTCTTGGGCCTAAAATCCGCTTGTCCCTTTGCTCTCTTTCCCTTTTCTTTCGCCCATATGCTGATCCTACGCTCTATCATACTCCCAAACAACTTTGCAAAGAGAGGGTTGATCATGATAGTTCGATAGTTTGAGGGATTATTTACATCTCCACTTTTAAACAAAGGAATGGTCAAGCTAGTTGTCCACTCAGTAGGGAAGCCATTTTGTATGACCTCATTGAAAATTTCTTTGATTTGCGGTGCCAAGATATCTACCCCCCATTTTATATGCTCCGCTTGAAGATTGTCTATGTCACGGGCTTTACCAGTTGCTAATATTTTTATCCCTTGAATAATGTCTTCAATTGTGAAAAGTTCTTTCTTGACAATGATAGTAGGGGGTGTCTCCCGCTGGTTACTACGCTGATACAGTTGTTTTGAATACTCCAACCACTGATTAACCGTTATGTTATTTTCAGTTTGCATCCTTTTCACGCTTAGTTCCTTCCAAAATTTCTTTGGTTCATGCTTCCCTAAATAAATCAATTCTTTCCTCCTTGTTCTAGTGTATTCTTCTTTTTTTGCCCTTACCAGCTTCTCATATGCTTTTTTGTTTGCTCTTGTTTTACCCGTTGGTTCCTTTAGTAATCTTCGCATTTTTTTGCAATCTTCATCGAACCATGGGTTGGTTGGGAAGCTATTCCTTTCTTTCTTTTTAGGTTTAGCTCTCTTGCATTTGTTTAGAGCTTCTTGAATAACGTGCATTAACCATTCACTCTTACTGTAATCTCTACTACCGTGATGTAGTTCTTCCCTTTCCTGTAACTTATTATTTAATACCGCTCTAAAATTCTGCCGATTTTCATCTCGTTAAGAGAATGTTTCCCTTGTGAGGATATTTATTTTGATTGCCTTGCAAGTGTTTTTCCCTTGGTTTGTCTCCATGCATTCGAAGTTTCATAACAATTGGGTTGTGATCTCGACTTAAGTTCCACTCGGAGAATCTTCCACTTCTAGCTCCTCTATTTTTGGTATGTAATTCCGTGAGCATATTACATAGTCTATTACACTTTGTCCCTTATATGTTTTGCATGTATACTTTCCTGAATTTTTCCATTTGTTCATCCCATTGCAAATAATCAAATTGTATATGCTGCAAAAACCTAACAACTCTTCTCCATATTGCGTGATAGCCCCATGCTCATCTTCTCAAGTCCTGGCCCACTGTTGATTTTCCTCTTCTCGCATCCAAAGAGGATTAATCTCAATATCTTCGTTACCTTCTAGAATGTTAGCTTGCTTATTTGCTGTCCTTGCATTGAAATCTCCAATTAATATAATCTCCCCCAACTTACTGTATATTGAAATGTCTCTTTTTAGGGAGGAGTATGGGTCTTCTCTGTTAAGGTCATGTTTCTTATAGAATTTAGAATTCTTGGGAGCAAAATAACATGCTGCTATGCTAATAACTGACTTATTTTCTAGGATCTTTATCCAGATGTACCGTTTGTTTTCATCTTGTTTTTCAATTTTAATGACCCTATCCCATTCCTCTTTTATTAAAACCATAATACCCCCATGCCCTTTGCCATTTTCTCGCTGCTTTATTCCATATTGCTATTTTTTTGTATCCCACAAATTCTGGAGTCCTACATCCATCGTGTTCATGTGTTTCCGTCAATATGATTATATCTTTGTCTCTAGCAATGGGCCCTAACCCGGGTCCTCTTCTCCAAGGGAAACCTCTACAGTTCCAACTTACCATTGTAAGATGTTCCCGAGCGGGCCATACTCCCTATTTGTTTTGGATTTGTTTAGATGTGATGTATGCCTTTCCATTTCTTAAATATGCCTGTTTCCCTTCATTCCTTGCTGCCCTCACCTTTTCCCATTCCTTATTTCTTTCTTCCTCTAAATAAAATGTTAGGTCATCATCTAAATAAAATTTTGACCCTCTCAAAGATGCCTCTGTTTTTAAGTAACCTTATTTTATCCTCGTAGCTCATCAATGTGACCCGAATATGTCTATCTCTCGCCTCCTTCTCTCAACTTCGCCAATTCTCGCTTACTTTTTTTATCCGACCCTTCCATTGTAATCGATCCGACAAGAAGTCCCCGGTTAAACGATTTGTGTCTTCCCCGTCCCCATAATCTTTCAACCCTTTGATGATTATATTTGTTAACTTCTCATGTCTTTCTTTCTTTTCTAGTTATTTGAATTTTTACTTGCTTCTCTATCAACTCTTTTTGTTGATTGACTGGTTCTTTTACTACTTGAGACCATGTCTTTGCCTTTGCTAATTCATTTCGTAGCTCATTTTCTCTTGTTTCAATGTTTTGGAGTGTTTTCTCGTACCTCTTTTATTTGATTTGCATTTGTTTTTTCCACCTCTATTGCATCATTGATTGGGGGATGGATGGCTTGTTTGAGGACATGCCATTCACGTTGACCCATGTTTGCAAGGTTTTGTAGCTTTGACACTTGCTCCTTGAGTTGGTTGTTTTCCTTTTCCAGCCTCCGAATGGTGTTTATAACCTCATCAGATTTAGTTTCTCTTAATTTCTCCCTCCTTTCCATGCTTTCAAGTTTCTCTTTCATCTTCATTAGCTCTTGCACATAAAGTCTTGGTGCCCACATGAGTGGTGTAGTTGTGGGACCGTAAGTTTCTTCCTCATCCGAAAACTCATTTTGGTGATTTGCCTTTGATTGTTCCTTATTCTCCACCTGTTTATGTGGTAGAATATTTTTTATTTTTATTTTTTGATATGCCCTTTTCATTGTTGTTGCCCTTGCTCGAGCTTGTCGACGCCTTAATATCCTCCAATACTGTTTCTCATTGACATATATTGGTGCCCACATGAGTGGTGTAGTTGTGGGACTGTAAGTTTCTTCCTCATCTGAAAACTCATTTTGGTGATTTGCCTTTGATTGTTCCTTATTCTCCACCTGTTTATGTGGTAGAATATTTTTTATTTTTATTTTTTGATATGCCCTTTTCATTGTTGTTGCCCTTGCTCGAGCTTGTCGACGCCTTAATATCCTCCAATATTGTTTCTCATTGATATATATTGGTTCTTGCAATTGTTGCTTCCCTTCTTCCATTTTCAAACCCTTTATAGCCGAACCTTCTGTACTATTGATCCGATGAAATAAATGTGTAATAAAACCGTCCTTGCTCTGCAAACCCTTGTTGATAATAAAACCTTCTGCCGCAAACCCCTATACGAATGTATTTCTCCTACCTACTTAAATTGTTTTATAAATCGAAAGAGGACAAAAAAAATATGCTTACCCGATGAAATAGATGTTTAATACTATACTCCGCCAAACCCTCCTTGCTCTGCAAAAACCATTTCCCGCAAACCCTTTAATTTTTTTGTGCTGATATTTCTTGTCTGGTTCAGTGTACAGTTCAAATCTTCTCCGTTCTATCGGCTCTGCTTCAGTATCCCCATGCTCTGCTTCCAGTATCCCCGTGAATACTCCGCCGCAAACCCTCCTTGCTCTGCAAAAATCCTTTGAGAAAGACTTCCATGCGGCGAAATGAGGAAGAAAGGAAGTTGAAGGGAGGGCCATCCAAACACTACGTAGTGCTATTTGAGTATTGTAGAGTGGTGTATAGGCCGTATAGGTTGTACGTAGTGCCTTTTGAAAGCAAGAACAAAAGGAAAAGAAAAAGCTTGAAGTTCGAGGCAGAAAGAAGGCCATTCGAGTAGAAGAAAAGTTATATGGGTTGTCAGTAGGGCCGTCTAGTGAAAGAAGACTCTATAGATGATCGCACAGACCATCCAAGTAGAAGAAACCATGTAAGGACTGTTTGGCAGAGGTAGGCCATCTAGGGCATCTTGGTCAAGGTAGTTGGGGTTGGGTTGTATGGACCTAGAGCCAAGCCATTTGAGACAAGGAGAAAGCTATCTAGACGAGAGACAAAAAACATAAAGGTGCACACTTCGAGAAAGCAAGCAACACAGAGGACAAGAGATGTGCCATGTGGAGATGTGGGAGAAGGCCAAATCAACCGAGAGACAGTTGGGGCAACTGGAGTAACTATTGCAGGAGTTAAAAAATCAAAGCTTGTGGAGCGAAGTGCAAAGGGGAGGCAATGTAGGACAAGGATTTCAAAGCCTGACAAGTTAAGGAGGCATCATCTAAGAGTTGTGCCAAGAGTTGTGTTGCGGCAAGGACCTCGAGCACATGGAGTCGCCATATTTTTCAGCTACCATGAGAAGCGTGCATACCACCGAGAGCGGGAGGAGCACGAGATGGAAGCCAAGCGGGGGAGGATGAGGCAACATAGAGAAGGAGGTGATTTGAAGTCATGGTCATGGACTAGAACTCCAAAAGAAGATCGATGGGGCAAGGGAAAGGAGCCGACAACTTCACTACAACAGAGGACAAAGGGGAATGAGTGGATGCAAATCCCCTTAGATGAAATAAGTTGGACAATGCCTGTAGGTGAATTTTGCAGGTTATGGTGACTCAAAAACCAACAAGACCATCGATTGAAATCCGTGATGTGAAGCGTGGGAGGACACCACATCATCCAGGTTTCCAACTTCGACAAGGGTTTTTTGTAAGACTTGTTGGAGATGTTGGAGACATATGATGTAGAGAAGAAAAGAAGCAAGGTGGTGCTAGGTGACAAGGAGGTACAAGTGTCTTTTTCACTGAACAGTTTTTGGAGAGTGTTCAGACTACTTGCTATAAAGAGTGTTCAGACTACTTGCTATAAATAGTAACAAATTGGTGATTTAGGAGTGAAGCCATATCAGTTGAAGACATCCGTGAATAAGGTCACTGATTTCAGTCCAACAAAAGTTGTGAAGTTGACAAAGCATTTTAGCGGTGGATTGAGATGTAGCACCTGAAGTCTGAAAAACTACATTGTGCAATGAATGTAGTAATGTCTAGGTTGTTTGACAAACAACGGGCCTCGGATATACCCACTTGGCTCGTACCATACATGGAGGGTATAATGGCCAGAGTAAATATGATTGGGCAACATTTCTATCAAATGGCATACAAAGTGTTTTGTTGCGGTTCATGAAGAATTTCTCTGTGGTGTTTCATGCCATTGCATTGCTTTTGCATGTGGTGGTATATGAGAAGATTTAGTTTCCAAGATTGTATTACGAACCTTTGCTTCTCATTAACAAAAACCATTCACCATAACAATCCACACAATAAGAAAATATCCACACAATGAGACACAAAGATAGATAATACCCTTGAGGTAGGGCAACACCAAAAATACTCCTTAAGGAAGGAATAACTCTAGATCCGCTCCACGAGCCAAGATTGTTACAAGAGAATACTCAATATGATTGCTTGATTACAATGACAATATCCTTTCTTTATATATCCATCTTCATAAACCCTTCATATTCCTAAAGGACCTAAACCCTTATCCCCACTCATTATTATAATATAATAATAACATTATAATATAATCAACCTTGGGTTACATGTGGCCCATGCCAACTACCCATAATACCCATACACATTATAATATCATATCCCCATATACCTATTCTTAGGTACCATAGCATTCCACCCTCCTTACAAATGTTTTGTCCTCGAAACATGAGAAGAAACTAAATAATATGATCTTCTAAGCAATGCTGACAATTGGTACTAATCTTGATCATCCATCCATCCAAGTGAAATATTTTTGGTTGTGGGCTTTGATGATTCCAAGCTGCCCTTGTACCACTTGAATATCGATAACTACTCTATTGTCTCCATGTGTTTGCTGCTCTACTTTGATATTCTGAAGGGTTGGTGTTGTTGTTCTGTGATGTTGCTGCACCCCTTTAAAATCTTGAATTACTATGCTTTTTTTGCTAAACATTGCCATACTTAATGCCGAATCCATGTAGATCCATAATAATGTTGATGCTCTAAGCCTTGCATCCAAGATTGTCGCTGTTCTTGGTGGTGTGGGTGGTGATATGCTATAACTTTAACCTGATGTCTTGTTACCTTTGATTCTTTAGCATTTTGTTCTTTTCTTTTAAATTCTTCCCCATGCTCTTCTCTTTTGTTCCCTTCTTTTGGTGTGTCCTTGGGCGCTTCTAACAGAGCTTCCTTTGCTGCTGCTTCTTCCATAGACTCTGCTACTGCTGTTTCTTCCCTAGACTCTGCTACTGCTACTTCTGTAGATTCAACTTGTTACTCAACCATAATTGCTTCTTGCTTCTCCTTGGATTCTTGTTCCTTAAGCTGAGAAATATCCTGTAGTGTTATCTTCTTTGTCCTGTACCATAACTTCATAAACTTCTTTTGCATGATAATGTTAATAGTACCTGCAGAATCCAACCAAAGATAACCAAAAATAATATCCACACCATCCATCTCAATAGCATAAAAATCTAAATGTAGAACATTTGATCTTTATATCTTCAAACATTTGAACATTCTCACCCTCAAGTTGTATGTCTTTAATTTTTGTTGTCAAAACTTGCAACCTCTTAGCCAAAGCAATATTTATGATATTATGTCTATTGCTAGGGTTTAGAGAAATAATAACCTTTTCCCTTTGAATGCAGCCTTGAACCTGCAAAATAGATATTTTAGGTTCAAACAAAACCTTGTGAACACTGTTTGGCCTTTTTGTCACCAAAGCCGTGGTTCCCTCAACTTGTACACTATCACCCTTATTCTTTTCCTTTTGTCAATTCCTAACTCTCTTTGTAATTTTGTTTGTTCTTCTTGGAGCCCAACTATCATTTTATCCTTTTTCTCAAATTCCCATCTGCTTAAAAATGCAACTTCAAATACTTCCCATGTGTATGTATATTTATGGGCATGCTCAAAGTTTATAAAACACAATAAAGCTTCCCCTCCGATAGAACTAAAAATCTTACTTTTCCATGCAGAATTAGCATAATTTAATGATTTAAAAATTTTCCACCATTCCCTAGCATAATTTATGTGAGTAATTGGAACAATTCTCATTAATCTGGCGAAATATAAATAATACATTTCAAGCCAATAATAGTCCGGAGGTTACGGAACCACCCGAGACCAAAATAGGCGTTGTTGCAACAAATAACAATGAGCCTAAAATAAATCCAACAATATAAGATTGTTAGGATCAAAATCAAAATAAGAAATATTGAAATATTCTAACATCCCCCCTTATTACAATATTTGAGGAAACATATAACTACTAGCTATACTAGCATCCCCCCTGCTTACATTATTTTGCAATACATAGAGAGCTGCGAAACAATTCAAATTTGACACGTGCAAGTGCCTTAGTGAATATGTCTGCAACTTGAGCATTGGTGGAGATGAACTGAAGCTGAATTCGGTGCCTTGGTACTTCGTCTCGAATGAAGTGGCATTGTGTATCAATGTGCTTGGTTTTCTCATGATGCATTGGATTCTTAACAAGGTTCAAAACACCCTGGTTGTCGCAGAACAAGTGTATTGGAGATTTTGATGGAAGACCCATACTTGTCAAAATGCGACGCAACCATATCACTTCGCACACAGCTTCACGTGCGGCGCGATATTCTGCCTCTGTTGATGAGATAGCAACCACCTGTTGCTTCTTGTTGTGCCAAGAGACAGGACCGGATCCAAGATGAAACAAATATCCTGAAGTTGATTTACGATCATCGTATGACCCGGCATAATCTGAGTCCGTGAATCCCTGTAAGAAGAATTTGTTGTTCCTCTTGTATTCTAGGCCATATTCCATTGTGCCACGGACATAGTGAAGAACTCGTTTTGTTGCTTTCCAGTGTGTAGTCTTAGGTTCCTGCATGAACCTCGAAAGATAGTTGACAACAAATACGATATCTGGCCTAGTGTTGGTCAGATATATGAGACTCCCAATCAGTTGACGATAGAGAGTAGCATCTACCTGAGGTGATTTGTCATATCGCGATAACTGAAGTCCTGATTCCATTGGTGTTGCCATCGGCTTGCAATCAGTCATGCGATATTTTTCTAGTAGTGTCTTGGCATATTTTTTCTGGGACACTTTGATGTAGTGCTCCTTCTGGTTCACTTCCAGGCCAAGACAATAATGGAGAAGTCCGAGATCTGTCATCTCAAAATATTTGTTCAAATCCTGTTTGACAGCAGAGATCATAGTTTCTGAACTCCCTGTAATGAGCAGATCATCAACATAGAGTACAAGCAACACTATTTCAGAGCCTTGTTTCTTGAAATAGAGGTTTGCATCCGACGGACATCTCTTGAATCCATGCTGTAGTAGGTGATTATCCATTTTTATATACCAAGCCCGAGGGGCTTGTTTCAAACCATATAAGGATTTGACCAATTTGCAAACTTTCTGCTCTTGGCCTTCCACTTCAAATCCTTCAGGTTGAGTCATGTAGACTTCCTCTTGGAGATCACCATTTAGAAAGGCACTCTTGACATCCATTTGGTGCACTTTCCACCCATACTTTGTGCTGCCATAGCACAAAGAACTCGAATGGTTGTCATCCGAGCAGTAGGTGCAAAAGTTTCCTCGTAGTCAATGCCTTCTCTTTGAGCATAGCCCTTTGCAACAAGTCGGGCCTTATGCTTATCTATTGTCCCATCTGCCTTGTACTTGACTTTGTACACCCATTTGCAGCCTATGGGCTTCTTTCCGTATGGCAGATTGACAAGCTTCCAAGTTTTGTTTTTCATCAGAGACTTATACTCTGCATCCATAGCAGCCTTCCACTGTGGCTCACTAAGGGCATCTTTCACTGAAGCAGGTTCATGTTCGTCTATTGAAGACATAAACACCCTGTCATCATCAATATCCATATCTTCTGTGTCTCTCTCTGGATCTACAGAAAGTTCCTCAAAATATTGACAAAGATCATCAACCTCAGTAGTCTCTGCTGTTGCTCTCTCCTATCGAGCCATGCTGCGAGTACGAGGCCTATCCAAAGTCAAATCTGGTGGAGTGGATAGCTTGGAGTCTCTGATTGTACTTGTATACCACTTTGGATTCTTCTTCTGTGGTGTTGAAGAAGATGAAGAAGGACCTCCAATCTTTGATGATGAAGGAGACTTCTCAACTTTGGATTCCACAAGGTCTAGGTATACATCTGATGTGTTTTCTGATGTGAAAGCCTCATCAAAAACAACATCTCTACTGATGTGAATCTTCTTGGTCAAGGGATCAATCAATCGATAACCCTTAGAGTGCTCATCATATCCAAGAAGAATACACTTCAATGTTTTCTCATCTAGCTTCTTCCTTTTTTCTTTCGGTATGTGCATGAATGCTTTACAACCAAAAATGCGTAGATGAGAAATGGAGGGTTTCCTACCACTCCATGCTTCCTGTGGAGTCATTCCTTGTAGGGCCTTTGTGGGTGCCCTATTCAACAGATATACTACTGTGGTGACAGCTTCTACCCAATATTGTTGCCCAATTCTAGCTCCTGTGAGCATGCAACGAACCATTTCCATGATGGAACGGTTCCTCCTTTCAGCAACTCCATTTTGCTGAGGAGTATAAGCAGTAGTTAACTGTCGTGTGATCCCGTTATCAGTCAAGAATGCAAAAAATTCTTTAGAGGTGAACTCCCCCCTCGATCTGAGCGGAGGGTCTTTATAGAAGTCCCTGACTCCTTTTCAACAGATTTCTTGAATTGCTGAAAGAAGCCAAATGCTTCAGATTTTAGTTGAAGAAAGAATACCCACATATTTCATGAGTAATCATCCATGAATAACTAAAAATACCTCTTTCCCCCACAACTGACGGGTGTAAAAGGACCGCACAGATCGGTGTGAACCAACTCCAGAGGTTTCTTTGCTCTTGTAGAGCTTCTCTCGAAAGGTACTCTATGCTGCTTTCCTGCCAAGCAGTCAGAGCAAATTGGCAATGTGGTAGAAAGGGAAGGAAGACCCTTTACCATCTCATACTTACTTAACTCAAGTAAGTAACCAGAACTCATATGTCCATATCTCTTGTGCCACAGGGAAGTTGCCTCCTTTGTAGAGACAGTCATGGCTACATTTGGAGTAGAGATAGCATCTAGGGCAAATAAGCCATGCTTATATGAAGCGGTTGCAATGTTCTTACCCCTCCTGGTAATTGAACAACACTTCTTGCCCCCCTCAACACTAAAGTTTACAACCATGTCCTTATCCAGAATTTGTGTGACTGACAACAAGTTGTTCGCCAATCCTGGAACATAGAGAACCTTCTCAATCTGGCACTTGCCATCAGGAAGAGTAACAAAAATGGTACCTTCTCCCTGAACCTTGTAGGTTTTATCATCGACAATAGTGATAGGTTTGCCCTCTTTGGCCTCAAAAGACTCAAACCATGATTTGTCGCCAGTCATGTGCTTACTGGCTCCAGAATCGACATACCAAATAGGATCCGTCTGCTTGGAGACTGTGGTAGTCATGAGCACTTTGTGTGCTCGCTCAAAATCCATGTCAGATTCCTCAATAGCAACATTCACTTTGGGTTGCTTGTTTTTGTGTGGTTTGTTCTGGCCTTTCTATTTTGGTTGCTTATTCTTATGCCAACATCTGTTTGTATCATGACCTTCCTTGTCACAGATCTTGCAATATCTCTTAGTCTGTTGAGTTGGTTGAGTTTGTTTCCCTTTTGAATCCTTTTGAGAACTCCCTCCTTTCTGAAAATTACCCTTCTTCTTGGGGCCCTTCCTGTTGGTGTAGAGGGCGGTGTTAGAAGAATCATCTCGCTGCAGTTGGCGTGCCTCCTCTTCTTGGAGCAAATTTACCAACTCAACAAAGGTAACTTTTCTTTGTGATACCTGAAGTGAGGTGATCAACACTCGAAAAGAATCAGGTAATGCTCTCAATACCACTGAGGTAAGGAGCTTATCATCAACTGGTGCTGCCAAAGAATTCAACTTTCCTTTCAACTCAGACACTCTGCAAAGAAAGAGTTCAACTGTCTCTCCCTGTTTCATGCTTAGATTGTGTAATTGAGATTGAAGAAATAGAATGGTGGAGTCATTATTTCCTTCATATATAGTTTTAAGGGCATCCCATGCCTCTTTACTATTTTGACAATCAACAATATGGGGTTGAACTTCATCAGAGACAACAAGCAAAATGAGCACTTTTGCCTTGCTATCTATCTTATCAAAGTTTTTCTGATCAGCAGTGAGAGTTGTGGCTCCAGCTGCAGATGAAGGTCTTACTGTTGCTCCAGAAACAACATCCCAAAGATCATCCATCTCTAGGATTGCCTTCATTTTGTTTTTCCATGGTGTATAGTTTGGACCTTTCAACAACTGATGAGAATCAGTCATTAATTTTGCAGACATTGTGAAGGTTCCTTATAACACCAAATGGTCCCCCCTTCGATATACCTTAATGCCAGGCCGTTATACCGTACAAAATACCCGCCCTTACGTGAGGGAGACTATAGGTATTTTGAAAAACCAGAAAAATTACCCGCCCTTACGTGAGGGAGACTGTAGGTAATTTTAATGATTATACGATACGTGGTACTTAGGCGGTACTGAAAGGGAATCGCCTCGTTGATGGCACCGACCTTAGAAAGCCTTCAATCCGCATGCGTGGGGCGTAACTTCCCCTAAACACTTTGGATATCCGAACTTTCATCTGGATTTAAGCCTAAACACGAGAGCGATTGGGGTAATGGATGGAGTAAAAAAATAGCAAAATGGCAAACTTATATCTCCTCGACGATTAATAGAGAACAAGCTCAGACGTCGTTTTGGCAGCTATATTAGGCGGCGGATACAGTAGCGCAATCACGACAACTTTACCTGTAAGTGCTGGCCAGAGGTATCACAAATACCGAACGCTGCAGTGCAATAAATTGCACGGATGGGTTTTAATTATTCCGGGGACTTAGGGAGTGAATTTGATTTTAACTTTTAATGAAGTAGTGCAAAACATGAAAAAATGCAACATACAACATAAAAGTGCCCACAGAAATAAACCACTAGGTGTCGGGCGCTGCCGAAAATGCACCTTTACAATAATGCCAAAATTGCCTTTTCAAAAATTTACTCTCTATCCCCCCTTGATTTTTGAAAAAAAATACCCCCCCTTTAAAAATTCTCCTTTAAAGCATCTTTAAAAAAAAAATTATAACTAAAGTTAATAAAAAAATTAAATTATATTTCATAGAAAAAAAGAATTATTAAAAAAATAACCTTTTTAACTATATAAAGAAACAATAATTTAAAATTTAATTATTAACTCTAATTAAAAAAAAATTAAAAAAGAAGACTTTAGGAAAAAATTTTACCTTTGTTTTTTGGGGGGTCGGCGGGATTTGACCCCGCGACCTCAGGGCTCCCTGAGCCCTTACCACTCGGCTCACAACCACGTGAGCCAGTGGGCTGATCCGATAGAGGATCGAGGCGCCCACCTTCTTATCGAGCAACCACGAGCTCAAAGCTCGACGCGGCCACTCCGCCACCTCGGCCGCGGCTCGGGTGGCGCTCGAGCGGCGGCTCTTGGGCTGCGTCTGGGTGGCGCTCGGGCGGCAACGGGGTGGCGAACCAGAGAAGATAAAAAATCATGATTTTTGCACTCAAAAACCTCACGAAATGGTTCGTTTGAGATCTAAGTGCTCTCAACACTTGATTTCCACCTTCTATGCGTCCGAAAAACTCAGCAATGGATCACAAAACTCTGCAACGATTACTGCCTGTGACGTCCTCCGAGATGGAAAAATGATTTCTGGATGAAATTTAAGGACAAGAATGAAATTTCAATCCAGCCAATCTGCTCGGATTGGCCCCCTCTATCCACGAAAAATCTCAGAATCGAGTTTCATCGATCTCAGAGATAAGGAAAAATAGGAAGTCCTTCTCAGGTTTGACGCCATTGACGGGTTTCTGCGCAGGTGACAGAGTTCGTGAATGTTTCTAAAAAAACATTTATCCCATATGTATGGGATTTCGAGGCACTTAAAGGTTTAAAAACTTTTATACTCCGATAAGGAGTATCTCCTCTCGGGGAGATGCTCTCCCGAGAGGGCGCGGGCTCTCCTCCCGCGCTGTGTTGGCCGCCTTGTTGTTGGCTGCCACACGTGCCTCGCGCCTTGCGCCTTGCTCCTTGTTGTCGTTGTGTTCGATCCGACCTTTGCTCCCGCCTTTCGACCGGTTGGTCGATCTCGATTCGACTCTTCTTCGACCGGTTGGTCGATCCCAAAATTTTGGGATAACCTGGGCACAGATCCCAATAAAAATTTGGAATACTTGCTCCACCCAGGGCACAGATCCCTCCAAAAAGCTTCGATCTATGTAATGAAGAATTAAAAAAAATTCTCCAATGAAAGATTAAAAAAAAAAATCCTCCTCCAAAGCTTCGCTACCAAATCCAAAAAGCTCCGCTACTACAAGATCATTTCAAAAAATGAGAGTGGCGGAGTAGGCTCTGATACCATGTGAGTAATTGGAACAATTCTCATTAATCTGGCGAAATATAAATAATACATTTCAAGCCAATAATAGTCCGGAGGTTACGGAACCACCCGAGACCAAAATAGGCGTTGTTGCAACAAATAACAATGAGCCTAAAATAAATCCAACAATATAAGATTGTTAGGATCAAAATCAAAATAAGAAATATTGAAATATTCTAACAATTTAATGATTCAAACATTTTCCACAATTCCCTAGCATCGATATGGCAACTCCATGACCTCAATCGAGAAATTTTTTCTCAAAGCAGCTAGTGTTTAATAAACTAGGATTTCTCCCAAAAATAAATTTTCTCAAATCTCATCTATTCCTTTCTATAAACAATTAAAATCTGCAAATTTTCTTCAAAACAAAATAAATTGCAACTGATTTGCTTACCCTAATTGACAAACATATTCAAATTTTGTTTTTTGGAAAAAACACGATTTGAAAAATCGTTACTGCCCTTGTTTTGGATGGATGACTTCACAAGATTGTATTTCTCTCAATATTGCTTGGATTCCTTCCTATGAACACTCATTTTAAAGCTCTTCAAATTTCGAACAAAAGGGCACAAAAATTGTAGCTATGTTACCGGTTCGTCCCCTAGGACCCCCGGATTCTGGTACGGTCCGTATCCGCTCCCGATACGGGTTTGATACGCCTGTGGGTCCGTCCAGAGTTCTGCCAGGGGGATCCGTATACGCTTGGGTCCGTCCAAGGAGGCACGGAGGATAAAGGGCACTCAGACAAACTGGCAGCAAAGAAGGTTGAGGAGTTCGTCTTCATCCGAGCGGAATTGGAGTACATACTCCTTTATCCACTCGTAGAAGTGCAACAAACTGGCAGCAAAGAAGGCTGAGGAGTTGGTCTATGTGCATTCCAACTTGCACCTTTTATCTCATATGCAATCAAACTACAAGGAAGGGCCAACAAAGCATTGGGATGTTAGGGTAGAAGATGTTGATTTAGATGCTTCCCACTCCCATCATTTATTACTTGACACAGAGGCTTTGGCTTCGCCAAGCCAACCTAGTGATGTTGGTGCTAGTGCCAGTGGGAGTGGGAGTGCTAGTGCTGGTGCTAGTGTTACTGCTACTGCTTGTGGTTCTAATGAACCACATGTTGATGTTGATGCTTCCGATGAAGACATTGAAGAAGAATATTAAAATATTTGATATTTCAATATGTGATAATGTTGATGTGGTTCATTAGAAATGATGGCAGCCCAATATTGATAGTGTTTGTACCGATGTGAAAATTTGAAATGCTTAGCAAATGTTTATTTAGTTAAAAAAATATATAATTTTTATTAATTTTTGTACAGCCGAACCCAAAACGAACCCAAAACAAAAAAAAAATTTGCCGTACCGGCGAACCGGGTTCTTTGAACCTGAACCCGAACTCGAACCCAAAACGAAACGGTAACTTAGATTGAGAGATGGTTTTTTTTCTTTTTTTGATGAATTTCCGCACAACAAAAAAAAACGTTGATAGCCCAACTTCAAACATCCATAACTTTTTCAATATTGATCAGAATTTAACATATGACCAACTGTTTTGTAGCACTCGAAATGATTTACACGATGGTGCAAGAATATCGTGAATATGGCTGTTGGAAAAAAAGATATAGCTCCCGCAAGATGAGACATTTTCCAGAAAAAAATTTGCCCTAATTTTGCAATTTACAAAAAAATGCAATCCCCACTTTGCAAGAATCGTTGCTTTGATACCCCTTGTTATGAGCCTTTGCTTCTCATTAACAACAATCATTCATTCATATACTAAAAAAACAAAACATCCATCCACAAATGAAATCCAAACATAGAGATAGATAATACCCTTGAGGTAGGGCAACACCAAAAATATTATTGAAGTTAAGAATAACTCTAGATTCGCTCAACGTAATTGTTACAATAGAATACTCAATATGATTGGTTGATTACAATGACAATATCCTTTCTTTATATATCCATCTTCATAAACCGTTTGTATTCCTAAACCCTTATGCCCATTCATTATTACAATATAATCAACTTTGGGTTACGTGTGGCCCATTCTAATTATCCATAATATCCTTACACATTATAATATCATATCCCCATATTCCTATCCCTAGGTACCGAACAAACTGGATCTAGCACAAGCATTACCAAAAGGACCGCTGACCATTTTCCTATCGTTTTACGTAGCCCGACTGACCAAGATAGTGCTAGCTGGAAAAGTAGCAATGACTAGGAAGAAGGCCATGACGACAAAGAAGAGGAAGGCACTAAAGGGTGGTATCACTTGAGTTGTTGAATGAAGAGGAAGGTGATGACACTTGTGCATTGAACGGATCAGATTTAGATGGGATTGATGAGCAGTTGTCGATTGCAAAGGAGTTGGCAAGAGAAGAGAAGAGGTAGAATCAACAGCAGCTAGAGCAACAATGATAGTTGATGGGGCCACATCGAAAACATCAGCCTTAGTCTTTGTAGCAACATCCTTAATACCAACTAGTGAACTAGAAGATTAAAATCATTCCACGGAAGGGATCACCACATATTGCTATAATGGTGGGAATGATTGAATTACTAAAGGATATGTGGAAGGCCAACGTTATCAATCACGAAGGATGACGTATGTTGTGGTGCAACATGACACTTGGATGCATTTTGGAGGTCAAAGTGTGCAATGAGGCATTGTAGGTGTTGTTACGGGTACCAGGGAAGAGGCTTCATGGGAGGCTGCAAGAGGACAATAACAACTTGAGCAAAGGAAGCAGTTGCACAAGAAGTAAAGCATGTGGATGAAACTGCCCAACAACTAGAAAGAGGAGAAAAAACACAGGAAATGGTGTAGGCAACATCAATAGTTGTAGATGTTGATGAGAAGGTGCAAATTGCAATGGATGCAATGGAGACTTCACCATCGTCGGAGGGATTCGAGAGGAGAATGTGAAGGTTTGATCTAGGGACGTGTGGATTGGATGGAATCGTGGGGAGTGCCCCAACTTTCTAGCAGGAAAGTTTTGCTACAACACCATTGTGACAATTTGCGGAGTAAGTTGAAAGGTGTGATTCACCTCCTTTGGACGAGGAGACACCAGTGGAGGTCACATATTCAACAACACAAGTAATGACACCAACTTTGTCAGTACCAGAGGGAGAGAAAGGGAAGTTACTTGCATCAGAATATGTTTGGTGGCAAAAAGGGTAAAGCAACCAATTGCCAATAGAAGAATCAGAGAAAGGGAAGGAGATGACAAACTTTGGAGAAAAACAAATTGATTTAGGACAACAAGTTGAGGTGGAGAGGATAGAGTTGCAAATTTTGGAAGGGAAAATCACCAAATCCTAGAACAACTTGAAGGGCTAGGTGGGGGAGGAGATTAAAGAAACCACCATTGGCGATGACGAAATGGAGCATGAACTTGAGGTTGGGGAGAATGAAGAGACGAGTGGGCACTTCCTCATTGAAGTGCCAAATTTGTGGCAGCCCCCAGTTCATGTTGTGAGGATAAACGAGCAGGTTGATGGATTTTTTGAGGTGAGTGGGTTTTTCGATTGGGTATGAAGTGAGCTTTGAGTAGGTTGGCTTGGAGAATGGTGACAGTGGCAATTGCAAGTGGATGCTAAGTTGGGCAAAATCTTGAGCTGGGCCCAAGACAAGGAAAGAGTGAGTGGTTTGAAGAAATCCACTAGATTCAACAATGGGAGCTTGGGACAGGTAGCAACAATGTACAGTCAATGATTGGCATGATGAATCTTCCTAAAGGAACTCCAGTGTTGTACCAATACCCACCTCAGATGTACATTGGTGAAGGAAGACTTGATGAGTTTCCGGAATCATTGGGGTCAAGATATTCAAATTGGCACCTAGCTAGAGAAAGCCTACACCAAAATAAATTTCTTGGCTTATTTGATATAGTGGTTGGTAGATGGTTTAGAGACATTTTAGGAGATGGTGACAACCTGGAATTGAAGGAGGTTGAACAGTCTAATCAGTTGTGGGAGGTACAAGGACAACTTTGGAAAGTGCAGTAGGAGGCAAAAGCAAAACTGGCAAGGATGCAACAGGAGATAGATCAGATGCAGAGTGTAGGAGGAGCAAGACCAATTGATTGGGCAGTTGAAGTTGGAGTGTGGGGTGAGGGAGCAAGTTCTTGAAGCCAAGGTGCAAGAGGTTGCTTACTATGATCAATTGATTGTGGATAGTGATGAAAAACTTGTAGAGGTTTCCAAAAGAGAAGTGGAGTCAGCCAAGAGGGAAGCAAAGTTACGGGTAAGGCTTGTGGAGATCGAGCAGAAGTCACAACATTATGGTTCTAGTGGGCCCGATGTCAAGCCTATGCCAATCGCTTGAAGGGAGAAAATGAAGCCCTTAGACTACAAGTTAAGCAACTAGGAGGTACACCTATGTAGATACAATCTAACCCTCAACAACAAAAGATCCAAAGCTCCCAAGAGCAGCAACAGTTTTCGATGAGGACGTCGACCAATTTAAAGGGGAGGGCAGATGTAAGAACCGATTTTGATGTGGTGCCACACCTCATGACTGATAGAGTGCGTATGGAGTCAAGTGTGCACATACGATTTTGTTTGTGTAAATAGTTTTGTAATTTTGAGTTGTTTTGTAACACGTGCAAAGTGTTTGATGAAATGCTATACGTGTAATTAGGATGTACATGTAATTCAAATGTCGGGTAATTGAATGTACATGTAATCAAGAAGTCATGTAATGATGTGTCGGGGTAGTTAGTTGGAGGAAGTTGAGGATGCAACTACCTCCCCTTTCATATACAGATGTCTATGAAAGGGGAGGATGTATTCTAATTATCTTTAGGTCTGTACATACTACATACATATACCTCCTGAATGCATATAGACTTGAAGATAATTGGAATACATCCATTCAGCCATTATTGTGTTCAGACTTATGGTTGTGTTGTGCATGTGCCTGTGAACTAATTCTTGCTGTTATATCTGATTGTGCATGGCTGTCTGAGCCTATTTCCACTATTTAATGCTTGCTGTAGATAATTGTGCATGGCCATCTGGACATGTTTTGCTGTTCTAGATAACTGTGCAGGGCTGTTTGAGGCTATTTTCCAGATGTTTGCTATTGTTTTTTCATTTCCAGATCTGAATATTATTTCTGTATGCTATGAGATGCTGTGTGTTGCTGAATTTTCCTTTCATTCATCATTCTTTGTTCCTTTAATTGCAAAATACCACTGCTGTGTTACAATGGGCAGGAGCAATGCATTACTATAGCAACTGACAAGTGATGTCGCCTCTCTTTGTTGTTTTGTTTTCAGCTCCATTTATACTTGCTGTTGACTCATTTGTACCAAGGTGCAACACTTATGAGTTCCCCCCATTCTTTATTATGATTTTTACTTTTTAGATTTAATAGTTGACTTACTTGTTTTTGTTTGGGCCCTATGTTTTTTGCCCCTAGTACATTTCATTGTATCACAGAGTTTTCTTGAGTTTTGTTGACTTGTTTTTCTCATTGACAGACATTGATATAATTTCATCTCATTTCATATCTCCATAATGCAATAGATTGTTGTGGATTTATATACCTCTTTTAAACTACCAGAGGCATGCTCCTGCGAGCTTGAGCTCAAAACATACAACTGTTGTGTCTAATTCCTTTTACTGAGATGCATGTCTTGTTTTTCTTCTAAACAATGTTACCATATCCGGCACTCCTGCCCAGATACCCGTATCTGTGTATCAGCTATGGATACAGATACAATACTTCTCAGATATTGTATTTAAATGTATCCAAATACATGGATATCGTATCCAAACATATACATGGATCTCTTATACAATACATATGAATATGAGCTGTATGCACAGCATGGGATTAAAAACTAATTCCACAAATTATATAAAATAAATTTTCAATTCAAGAAACAATTACAATCCTCTTCTTAATTAATAAAATATTTTATTTAAAAGTTATATTCATGCAAACATTTTTGTGTTCTTTACTTTTCTTTTAATATGTAAAACATATGTGCTTTTGATAATAATACATCCAGCTGTATCCATATTAAGGGGGTCTTGAAAATTTGCCGTTTCTTCATTTGATACCATATCTGTATTAGATATTGTATCCATTTCCATTAAACATAGTTTCTAAATTCAAGTTTTCTTATATATTAATTTGTCGAGTTCCATTGTAAAATTAATGCTTATAATGTTTGTGGTGCTTATTTTCTTATGAAGATATATTTTGCTCACTCATTGTTACTACCTTTGTGTTTCTGGTTTCATGACATTAGTGTGATGCATACATTTTGTTTTGAATCATTGATCTGTAAGAATGTTTTGGAAAATATTCCTAGAGTGATGATATGATGTGAAATAAGAATGCAGAACACAGTGATCTTCTGGAAGACATGGATTTGATAAATGAAATGGTTGCATTGGGCCTTCCCAGTTCTTTTTATGCAAGCTCCAAGGTATTCTGCATGTAAATCTTCGCTCATTTAGTTGGCAGTTGGCAGAGTATTTTTGACATTGTCTGCTCTCGTGTCAAATCCTTTTATAGTACCTTGTATTGCATATGTTTTCACTTTTCTGTTTATGGTATCTTTTGCTTGACACCATAATTTCATGGTTTTAGACACATTGATTCCGTCATTGCAGGAAAAGCATTTAACAAGTAAAAGAAAGAAAGGAAAATCAGCAAAGCAGAGGAAATGCAAGCTAGCCCAAATTAGAGAAGATATAGATATGTCTTTCCAACAGGATGAGGTTTCTCATGAGAATCCTTCTGATTCAGTTATTCATACAAATTCCCTTTTTACTTTGGCAGAGCTATCTCAAAAGGATGCAGACTTCCTGAATAAAACAGAAAGTAATGGAATAAGCAAATTATGCGATTTATCTTGTCAAAATAGTGGAAACTTGTTTTGTGAACATATTATATCAACCGATCGTGCAATGACATCTATGAAAATTGACAGTTTGGTTGACATAAAAAATGCTTCACCGGTCAACGGCAAAAGAGAGAGGGAAATTTCAGTCGAGGAAACAGATGAGGTTAAGGCTAGAGGAGTAGGCCAAGTGCAAGGTTTTAACAAAGGACTAGATGAGCATTCTGACATACATCTTTCATGTCATTTAGAAAATAGTACTGAATTATACAGGATTGGTGCTAATTCAAAGATTGATGCCAACTTAGAGATTGACAACTCTAATAGTTCTTTTCCTCTTCATGTGCTAGAAATGTTTCAGCCAGAGAACTTTTGTCTCCTGAATAATGAGCAAGGTGAGGAGGCTAAAGAATTAACTATGGGCATTTGGAAACCTATTTGGGATACATATTACCAAAGGTATTACTATTACAATACTGAAACATGGGAGACATCATGGAATCCTCCAGGCATGGAGCATCTGAACAATCCTGTTTCAGGAATAGATGCAACTCAAAAGTGTGTTACGGGAGAGCAGGTAATAGGTGGAACAAGCAACAAAAACTATGATGGATGTTCACATTCAAAATCAACAGATAATGAAGATATTGTAGATAGTAAATTGTATTGTCCAAACTATAGCGAGGATTGTCGAGATATGGAAGATGTATTGAACACACATGAAGCTGATGCATGCACAGTGCTTAATGTCGTTGAGTACGGTGCTGAATCTGAAACATTTGTGGTGAATGGCAATTGTAACCAAGAAAATTTTCCTATACACAATGCATTTGAAAACAGACAAGACATCAAGAAAGAGCTGGAGCTAACAGATATGGTACTAGCAAACAGCAGCCTGCTCCAAGATATAGATGTAACAAGCTCAAAAGATACTGCTCAATGTTTAGAGGAATCGAGTGATTGCTGTTTATCCAGTGGATCAAGCTTTTCCACTCCATCGGACACATCCCGAGATATGATAGAGAGGTAAAGTGGCTTAAATTTTTAGGTCATGGATAAATTAAGCAAGACTGCCTTTTAAATATTTTCTTTTGTTTCTTATAATGAAGGTTTCTGAAACAGTTCACACACTTCATCACGCGCATGTGGTACTCATATTTGGTTTGATGACGAGGGTCACATTGAGAGGAAATGCACTTTGCAACCAGAGGCTATTCATACCCAAGAGAGTGAGACTTATATGGATCCTTTAGGAGAAGCAACATTTGAGGATACTTCATTGTCCGAGACTTTTAGTGTGGAAAATATTGCTCCCCAGAGTGGGCAGAAGGAAAAGAAGAGAACAAGGTTGCGAAGGTTGTCATCTATAGATAAGGATGGTTGGTATTAGTTCCCTTACACTCCTTTCTTTTTCTTTCTTTTCTTAGACGCTTCTTGTTTCTTGAAAATAGAGTTCTTCCAATAAGCATTTATCATAGATGTTTTAATTGCTTTTTTATGTTGCTTCAATGTTTTGCCTGAAATTTCAACCATTGTCACAATAAGAATACTCGCTGTGATTGAATCCTCCTGAGGTTGACTCTCCTGTCTGGGGAATCTAGCAGAGAGAACTTGTCACAGAGCATTTTACCAAGTGGCAATGTCTACTCACTCTTCAGCTTGTTGAGTCCTTCCAGAGTAACAGTGGCACAACTATGCTTCATGGACATAAAATTAACATAATAATATGTATTAAATAAAAAAATACCTTTATATAAACAATGTGCATGGGATATTCTTATTACATGTTGTTATGCATGCTCTAATGTCTATTGAGTGGATTTAAAATCAAATAAGAATTTTCTTTGATCAAGTTTCGAAATTTGTTTTTATGTTCTTATTTCTGAAGTATTGAGCCATAACCTTAGTCTTTGGATCTGCTGAATGGTTGCTGACTCTGAGTTGTGTGCTTGTACTTTCAACCTCACACTATCATTTTTATGAGTGGGTCATCTTTTTCATCTCTTAACTTCATCTTATTTCATGGTTCTGCTGTTTGATACAACTTCAGTGTTTGAAGTGGTGTGGTCAATACATTTTGGTGCTCTCTTCCAAATGCAGATGCACAGCAGATTGAGATGAATTAATTCTAACATCATATGGAGTAATTGTGTTCTTTGGAATTGCAGGAGAACCTTCTAAGAAAATTCTCTTGCCTGGGACAGTTGAAAAAATGAGTATTAGTATTGCTAAATATTGGTGTCAGAGATATCAGCTTTTTTCAAAGTTTGATGAAGGTGTTAAACTTGATGAGGAAGGATGGTTTTCTGTTACTCCAGAAGTTATTGCAAAACATCATGCAGCACGCAGTGGGACTGGTACAGTTATTGATGGTTTCGCTGGAGTTGGTGGCAATGCAATTCAGTTTGCCCAGAAGTAAGTTTTTAATTGTGCTCTTTTATTTACAAGGTAGTTTTATCTCATATGGCTATTTTTAATTTGTATGTACTATTATGACATAATGTGTAACTGCAGATGCTGTGCACACCATATGATTCATCCAAACTGTGTAACTGAGTTGTTCTTTTTAAGACATTTTTGTCTTCCAAAGACATCATTATTTTAGAAGTGGTTGACTAAATATTTCACAAATTACTTTCCGAGTGGTTGTATTTGCTTGTTGTCCGTCTTTCATGAACAGAAGCTTCTATTGGCCATTTATATACTGCCTATTATGCATGTCTTTGTTAAATGACACTGCATACACATAGAAATAACTTTTTTTCTGCTTTTGTACAAATAACTTTGTTAAGGCACTCTTTAATGGGTATTAGTTTTGTTTAAGATAATACATTCTAATAAAGAATTTAAGAGCACTCAATTTATTGGCATTTGAGTTGTCAAACTACTAAGAGGGGACCATGTGTAAATCTGCCATAGATGCAATGCTTTAGATGAATGCAATAGATACACACATCTATAATAACTGAAGCAGGAAACCACTGCTAGGATTTAAGGAATAGTTGCTGGTGGCTTAAACCATAGGGCCTACATGCAAATAGTACAAATTTAAGGTCTTTGCCGAATAGCTGATTTAGTTATTTGTGTTAGTTAAATTTCAGATTTTATACCTGCAAGCAGAAAACACAATGACAGAGAACAAAAACAGCAACACAAGTAACACAGAGAATTTACGTGGAAACCTGCAATGTGCAGGAAAACCACGGGGCAATGGCAACTTCTCCTTTTATTATTTTCAGCAAAACTTTACATTCACATTACATCATATGCAAGGGATCAATTCCCTTTTATAGAGCAGAAAGGAAGACCCTGAACTGTTCGTTTCCTCTCCCAAAGGAACCCTCCGTTTCCACTCCCAAGGAAAGCATCTGAAACTGTTCGTCTTCCGTATCCAGCCGTCTGGCACAAACTGCTGCCGTCTGACCCAGACGTCTCTTGTCGTCTGACCCAGACGTCTCTTGCCGTCTGGCCTAGACGTATGCAGTCCAGACGTCTGGCAGCCCAGACGTCTAGCAGCCCAGACGTCTGGCCTAGACGTCTAGCAGCCGTCTCAGCTGCCCATAATTTGCCGACTAAAACACTGCATAGTGACTTCACCTCCTAACAATTTGGTCTAGAATTATGGTTTAGTTCTTCTTGGCCCGTTGCTAGTTTTCATTAGCTGAAGAGCCTAGACTAACAAGTTGAACTACCCACCATAGCATTTTACAAATTACATCACAACAATTTTCCAAAGATATACCACAAGCTTATGTTGAATGAGAGAGAATTATGGAATAATGGTTACAACATTAGAATGCATATTGGATAGGTTTGTGCAATAAATGATATGGACATGTTTGGTCAACTTACATATCAGATAACGATGATCACAATAGATGGCTGAAAATCCATGTATAAAGGTTGGCTGAAGAGGGTAGATGAATATTAATTGAATTTAATATGAAAACAAATTGGGTGCATTGCTTTCCAATATTAGGCTGACCGAACATTTGACTACTTTCATAGAGAAACAAAGGCACATATACAATGAACAAAATTTGGCCTTTATTTGTGAGAAGAAATTCACCTATGTAGCAGAAAAGTGTTTCAGGATTATAGTGGTTTTGTTAAAGGCTTACAGCCCAATATAGGGGATTAACTTGTCATTTTTTCTTCTAAGCCTTGATTTGCATTTAACGAGGCCATATCATATTTATAGACAACCAAGTTTGTATTAAGGTTTTTATCAGTTTTGATACAGAAAAGGGCATGAATGCCCATTTTTTGATCGTCTGATATAAAGAGGCTCCTGTAGTATGGAAAGTAATTAGCTGCAAATTCTTTGCAAGAAGCCATTTCAAGAGCCTAATGACTTACTTTGGACTAATCCTTGCCTTTCAGTTAGAGGACATCTTGGTAATATATTTTGAATTGCAGGTATTGTGAGTCTATTTTCTATGTTTCATGGAATTTAGAGGCAAACGTTATGGCATCATAATTCTGATATTATTCTTGCTTTATGATTGAAATATAACATGTCTGTGCATTCCTAACTGCTGAAGCAGTGTTCTTTATACTTTATCATTATGATGTAATGTTATGGTTCTGGTTTATGCCAAACTATGTATCATGTAGATTTTTCATTAAGTCTCTGGTAGAGAATTTTAACTAGCGTGTTGATTTACTATCATAAAATCATGTCTAAAATATCCTAGAGTGTTTAAAGTAACCGGGAAGCATTGTGATGCACGATTCATAATAGTAAATCCATATGGTAGCATGTAATCTTGCCAGTTTAAAACACAGTAAATATAGATATGGGTTCTTTTGGCTAAAATACATATGCTGTTTGTGTATGTGATTTTTTATGACCAATTTTCCCATATGTCATGCTGATGGAAATTCTATGTTAGAAGTGAAGATCTATGTTATTATCTACAAACTCTATGGACTGCTTGGCTGGCAATCAAGGCACTAAAAGAATGAAGGGGGAGAGATGCATTTGATATATCATCATAGACATTTACTGTAAGGAATGGGCTATGACTATATACTGTTGATTATTGGGAGAGTATTTTTATGGGAGGTTTGACTGTTGTTTAGCACATCCATAGTAAAGTGAAACAATCTGCACAGACAACTCAGATTTTATATATCTTATACGCACGGTGCTGGATTATGCATGCACTCATTCGAAAACAGAAATGCTCTTGTTTATTTTTCACTTCTGTGAAGCAAGGCTGTAAGTCATATGAAAAGAATATTTTTTTCCTCTAAGGAAATATTGGGTCTGTATTAGCTAGACATGGTTGAAATAAAGTAAGATATAAACAAGAAATACATAACATAAGAATTATATGAGAAGTCTGGGAGTTATTATAATTTTCTTCTCCTCCAGCCTTGAAGACTATGGAATTTGGTTTGCAGTTGGTGATTGCTTACTGATATTATGTGTTATACAATTCATATTTAATTTTTTTTTAGAATTCATCGTGGACAATAATTATATTTAATTAGTTGTGTTGCTATCAATAGGTTTCACCATGTGGTTGCTATTGATATAGATCCAAAGAAGATTGATTATGCTCACCATAATGCAAAACTATATGGAGTAGCTGATTATATTGATTTTGTTGTTGGTGATTTTTTCCAACTTGCTCCTTCTCTAAAGGTATGTTTTCCTTTATTTCATGTGACACGTATATGAACTACATATTTGCATCTTTGCAATTTTTACAATGATCACGAACAACTTAACCTTACAATTCAGTATGACCCAAAAGTAAATATGGTATGTTACATCCATTTGATGGTTGCCAATAATTATGACAAAGTTACTTAATTCGTCTTGGCATATTGATTAGTTCATTTTCATGGTTTGTAATTTTCAACTGTTGGATTTGCTATTTCCTTAGCTACTTTGTAAATAGAGACCAATGCAACTGAAAATGATTATCATGGTAGTCTTGACGTATGCATTATTAGAAGTAATATATATATATATTTTTCAAATTGTTTATATGGGATTGAAGTGGCCCCACCCATCTTACATAATGACCACATAGTGGTATTATAACTTGGCCATTATGAATGAATCACTTGACAAGGTTCGAACTTGAGTCTCCTTGAAAGTTGAGCTCACGAGATTTGATGGAAAAAAGTCTTTCTTAATTATTAATGTTTTGCTTGAGTTTGGATACTTCTGTTTTATTATTTGCTCTGATCAACAATGAAAACCATCTCTTATTCACTGGTCTTTCCTTCCAACGTTTCCAATTCTGCCTGCGATCACATCAACCTTTTTCTTTTTAATTTTAATTTTATTTTCTTTTAACAGTCATTTTTTGCCTACAAGAATGTGATATGGCCAAAAGTGGGTGTGCCTAAGTGAAAGTGACTAGTAGAAGCTGGCAAAAACCCTTTTTCTCACAAAAGTAAAATATTTTGTGTTACCTAAACCAGTATAATAATTAAAACATGTTACTAGCAAACCTTTTCAAACTTGTGTTGAAATTCATTGATTTGTTCTCCACCATCAAAGAAGTAACAATATAGTTAATGAAAGGCTTAATTACAGAGTGGGAACTTAAAAAGCAAAGAGCAGGAAAACCATTTAATGTTTTATTGTGTTAATCATTTGTTGAAGTTTATGTTAAAGTATAGAGCATTGGATATACCATCTAGTGTCCACTCAAATTTGTAACTCCTACAAAGGTTATACCCGAATTATATAGCTCCTTACTATTAGATTCCATTCCGTACTGAAAGGTTGCATAGTAGGGCTGAAGGTGAACCTCTAAAAATAGTCTAGCTATTCCTGATGTTTGATGTTGCTAGTTTTAGTGAATAAAAGCTTGGTCTTTTCATTGAGCAAGTTTTCTGCTTCTCTGTTATGCTCCTGAAATTCTGTTTTGCAACTCACCATCTTGTCCCATTTGAAGTCTGCAATTAATTACTCTCTAGACAGATGCAGCTTACCAGCTTCTTGTCATCTTTTCTTGATTCCACAGCCATGGATGCTAGAAGAGGCTTGAGGGGTTGAACTCCATGTCTTCCCAAGATTATTCAACCAGGCCTTCTTAGTCCTGGCCTTTCTGCTGGGAGCATCATTAGATGCTATGTTGGCCCATTTGGTTAGTTGGTGATGACAATGACTGTGCTTCTACTTTACATCCCACTACAGATTAATGCTGGCACTTGGACTCACTGGAGCTCCTTTCTATCTCTGTGGTATCTTGACTTCTAGGTCGCTCTTCATCATTATTTTTAGCATGTTAGTGGTTATCCATTTTGGGTAACCCTCAGGGCCTTAAGGCTGTAATTTTATGCCATACAACTGTTCCACTTCAGTGTAGTTTACACTAGATTCTTTACTCTGTAATACTTTTTTGGTTACTACAGTGCATTGTAACAACTCTTTTCAGTAAGTCCCATTGGCCTACTTTGGCCATCTGTGGACATTAATAAATTATCTCATCTTATTTGTATTAATTGGTGTCTTTTTATGTCTACCTAGGTATTTCTTTTTGGTTGTCCATTAATTTTCAGAGTTTGATTCAAAGTAGTCCAGGCTTAATAGATCTGTTGCTGATGGGCTGCATCTTTGCATTGCTTTTGAGGTAAATTTAAATTTTAAGATCCCAGCCTAGCCAGTGCACCAGTTTGAACGGGCCTTCCTTCAACTTGAAAGCTATCTTTCAGTTGTCAGCCGACTCGATCAGTACTTGATGGTAGTCAGGTTTGGGGACAATCTTGGAGAAATACATGGTGTCTCTTAGCTGGGATAGGATACTTGTCCTTCATTGTGATTTTCTTCAAGGCTTTGTGGTCGATACACAGTTGTCATATTTTTTCTTTCTTGTGTGCTGATACGATCAGGCTTCCACAAGGAGAGGAGCAAGGTTGGATGTGGCCCTTTTCTATTAGTGCTTAGATCTAGCACCTGATCTCCTTGCTCTCCAAAATAGAATGATGGTAAACTGCTATATTTGGCAGTGGCATTTTGGGGACTAGGTCAATTGGATGCTTGACTTGAAAATGGAGTGGTGTCCTTGTAGGTGATGTGAAGTATGTTTTGGTATCTTGACACTACTTGATCCACATGGTGCTGTTGCCCTGTTTGGACATCTACAACAGGCTGAGTGGCAGCAGTAAGCTTTTTATCTTGCCTAGGCTTGCCATCAAACCTAAGTTGCATGAAATCTGGAAACAGGGAAAGTTTTCAAAGTGGAAATGCTTTAGCAAATGCAAGTCCTCAAACCTTTTGGAAACTCAAAAATGGCAAGGGAAATGCATAATTAAAAAATATGATATATATATATATGAGAGGACTTTCATCATCCTCAAGATTTGGTGGAGTCATGGAAATAACAAAGTCAGGAGTTTTAGAATCCACATGCCAATATTTTGTTTGCCCTTGTGTAATGTTCTTTTTTGCAAGATACAAGACAGATATTAGAATGTAAGAAAATTAGATCCTCTACTGTGTTTGCCCCCCCACCCTCTTAATTTAACCAAATGAGGAAAGTCATATGTGCTTAAATTCCTCTTTTTTGCTGAAGATTTATAGATTCTTTGGTTTCATTGATTCCAATCTGTAATTATTTTCAATTTATCATTAATTTCGTTGCCTTTTTCTTCATCTTAGAGCTCTTTTCATGGTAACTTGATTTTTATTAAAGTGGGGCATGATCCTCACATCTGGGCCTCATGGAGTATAAATCTCTAAAACCTTAGCTTAGGACTTTTCTTTGCTTCAAAATGACAAGTAGTGTTAGAAGCATTTCTTAGAATTGCCAGGAAACATCGAAAGCCAAGATGACAAGTTCCAAGAATTTCCAAGGAGTTTCCAAGGAGTTCTTGAGTTTCGAAGTTTCCAAAAGGGGAAACGAGGGCACTCATTTTCTTCAAAGTCTTCTGATAATACTTGTGGCAATGATGGTGTCTAGGTCAGCTTCCATTATTTGCATCCCTTTGGTATCTGCTCCATTGCTGACTCTGGAGCTTGGATTTTGGCTATCAATGATTAAATGTTGTGGCATTCATCCTGATTATTTAACCAGCTCTTGTGGTATCAAAATGATTTGCTTGCTTGAATTCATTGTGCAGGTTGCCTGCTAACGTTTTCTTTTGACATTGGTTTCCATGCATGGTTCTGATGTGGCACTCTATTGTTTTGTGGCTTGGCATCAGACTTTGGTCCATTCTTCTTGGATTGTGGCTTCTGATTGTTGAAGCCACTTCTACTTTTGAAATTCTTCTCAATATTTGTTGCATATCTGTATGCTTTGCGCAATGGAGTGATGTTCAGGAAATCCATCTTTATTTGGATGTATCAATGATTACATTCATATACTTGAGGATTCTGCACCTTTTGGTTTCCTGGATGCCCAGCTTTGCCAACAGCTTGTGGAAGACATTGCAGTCATTGATAGATTGTTCTTGGTCGTGGTATAGTTGTTGCCACCTAAGATTTTGCTTGGCATCAGACTTTGGTTCGTTCTTCTTGGACTGTGGCTTCTGATTGTCAAAGCCACTTCTACTTTTGAACTTCGCAATCTTTGTTGCATATCTGTATGCTTTGCACAATGGAGTGATGTTCATAAAATCCATCTTTATTTGGATGCATCAATGATTACAGCTATATACTTGAGTTTTCTGCACCTTTTGGTTTCCTGGATGCCTAGCTTTGCTGACAGCTTGTGGAAGACATTGTAGTCTTTGATAGATTGTTCTTGGTCTTGGTATAGTTGTTGCTGCCTAAGATATTGTTTGTTGTAGCCACCCACTAGGTAGTAGTAGTTCCTTGATGGCATCTATGAATTTTGCTCAAGTTCATTCTGAGTCTGTGATGCAGGTGTTCGTGTTCTCTTTTCTTGCCTGGGTGGGGTATGCTTCCCACCAATTTTTGACAGTTATTGTGGGTATTAGGAATGAGAATGTGATATTTTCCTCACCTAAAAAGTTATGAACCCAAAAATATTTCTTCAGTTGATCATTTCAGTTTTCTATGTCTTTTGCATTGATGTTACCCTCAAACGTGGTAATGTCAAAGGGTGTTGAGCTTCTGAAGGTTCTCCTTAGTGGAGGCTGTTGAGTTGTGGCAGGGGTGCCAGGGACCTGTTGAAGGATTTGCATGAATTGACTTAGCATCTCCATCTTTTGGTTTTGCAATACTTCATTTAACATCATTTTGCTGTGATTGAATGTTTAGTGTTGTTCTTCTAGTTGAGAAAATCTGCAAAAATCCTGATTTTTGCAGATTTTTGCCAATTCCTGCCCTTGCCAATAAAATCTTCCGTGGCAGCATGGGTAGAGGAAACGACATAAATAGCTTGGTTTTTCATTTTGCATTTTCTTCTGCTTTTTTTTTTTTGGCGATTTTTTGCTGATTCGCAATTTTTTCCGATTCTTTTGCCTTACCGATTTTTTTGCCGATTCTGATTTTCTCAACCATGGCTGTTCGCTATCCAAGGTTGTCAAGTGTGACAAGGTAATCTGCTAGGTCACATAGTATGAGACTTTACCTCCTGTAGCCTGACCTTGGACAAGCTTGCATATGATGTGAACACATTCACTTCTGCCAAATAGCTCAGATGTTCTGTGGCGACATCAGATTGCAATTGCATTTAGTGAACAAATAAATGGTAAGAGAGGAAAATCAGAAACTATGCAAATAAGACAAAAGCTTCTACATACTGGGAGGCTTTAAAATGGATCTCAGAAAGCAGATGTGGAGTAGCAGAATTAGCAACAGTCTCAAAACTTTTGTCTATTGGTCCTGCATGCTTAAGCCTGATTGCTTGCATGTCTAATTGCCTAAATAAGGTATGTGGGAGGAATTACAGTGTTTATACATTGGTTGGTAAAATGCAATGTGGAGATGTCATAGGAAGATCATGGTTTGTCTTCCAGCAGTTACAATCAAGAAGTTGGGGCAGTTCAGGTACTGCATTTCCTTTGTTTTCTGTTGGCACTAGGGGTGTGCCTATCACCACTCTTGGCTAGCAGTGGTGCCCATGTTGCCAACTGCCGTTTGTTGCAAGCAACTTAGTGTCCACTGGTGTTGATGGTACTAGAATTGGCAACTGGCTGGTGGGTCGGGCACTTGGCCAAACTCCTATTGGGATCAATATTTGAGTGAGACATTTCTTCAAATGACATTTTTTGGATTGTCAATCCGGGAGTTGATGAATTGGCTGAAAGTGACGTGGTTCAACAAACTGATTCTTTTGTAATTTGGAACAAGTAGTCGCAGCTAGGAAAGCCAACAAATGGGAAGGTATTCGTAATTTGCGTGCAGTGATTAGGGACTCTCCCCCGCTTGGGTGGTCCAAACCCTTGCCTAGCAAATGACTCCATCGACATGGAAGGGGGGTGGCAGATAAGCTAGTTGTAGCTTGCTGGAATTGCAATGGTATGATGTGGTCTACCCCAGGGTCCCTTTTTGATGTGATTGGCAAACATGACATCATTCTTATTTGTGAGACTCACAAGAGTCCTGAGCGGGCCCTACCAGTTATCTTAGGTTACTTCTGGTGGTCCAGTTGTCAGCAACTCACTCAACGCCCTGGGGGGGGGTTCGAGGTTCAGGAGGTGTTGTTGCTCTTATCAGGGATAGACTCCAGAGTTCGATATCCCTGGTTTCGACTAACCCCCACTCTAGGTTTTTATGGATTAAAATCCACCGTCACCCATCTCTTTGGTATATATACATTGCCATCTGTTACTTTCCCCCCACCACGTCCAATTTTACTATTCACACGGACGGGGACCCTTTCCAAAATCTCTATGAGGACATTACTAGATACTCAGCTTCAGGGGAGATACTTTTTCTGGGAGATTTCAATGCTTGGACAAGACCTATGCAGGTTTCTCTTCATGACCTCATAATCGATGAGTTGAAAACTTGGGAATTGGATCCTAAGGACCTTGGTTTTGCTCGAACATCAAGCGATACACAGGTTATTGCTTACGGTAAGCATCTTATTGAGTTGGGTGAATCCAACATGCTAGTGCTTCTCAATGGTATATGTCGTTTTCTGGATTCCGGTAGGTTTACTTGCTTTCCTCATTGTGGTGGAGCCAGTGTCGTCGACTATGCTATTTCCTCTACCACCCTCATTCCATTCATTTCCCAGTTTAGTGTCTTTGATCACCCTCCCCCCCTTACCGATCATTTAGTTCTTTCTCTTACTTTATCCGTTGTTTCCCTTCCTGTTACTCATCCCCCTCCTCCCTCCCCTTCAGCCCCTCGGGTCATAATAGACTTTGACTATTATTATTCCTTTACCTACATGGACCGGTTGCGTCAAGTTCTCCCCAGGGTGTCTTCTCTTCTCGATGTTTCCGATTGTTTTGCTTGCTTGGTCCAAACTATTTGGAAGGCTGCTTTGGACTCGTACCCCCACTCTATTCGTCCTCCCCCCATCCTCGTCCCCTTGGTCATTGCCCCATGAACATCTGGTATGATGAGGAATGTAAGTCTGCCCACCGAAGGTTGAAATATGCCATTCGGAATCCTTCCCAGCTCTATGCCATTTCCCACAAAGACTACAGGATGCTTCTTCGAAAGAAGAAGCGTCTCTTCCTCTCTCAACATCGACTTGATCTTATCCACTCCCTTCAACAATCTCCTAAATCCTTTTGGCGCGTTATCCTCCCCCGTGATCAGATTACTCATTGGATCGACCTTTCCTCTTGGACCATTCATGCCTCTTCCCTCTATACCATCCCTAATCAGCCTCCTATTATTGTTCCCTCCCCCCCTTCTTCGTGCCACCTCTTTTCTATTGGACTTGTCAAGCAGGCTATCAGGAAACTTTGTACGAGCGAAGCAGTATATTTGGATGGGTTACAAGTGGAATTTCTGAAGCATGGTATTGACCCTCTTGTTGGGCCCCTCACTGGTCTCTTTAATCTCTTTGTTTGTTTTGAGTTTCCTGATTCTTGAACTGAGCATATCATTCACCTCATTCATAAAGCAGGTGATCCCCATGAACCCAATAATTACATGACTATTATGATTGGGCATATCTTTGCCAAGCTTTATGCCACAACATTGGATGTGTTTCTCTCTCAAAGGTTGGAGGAGGAGGGTTTCAGGGCTCTTGGCCAAGTTGTTTTTCGGCAAGATCACCAAAACACAGATCACATTCTAGTCCTCAGAGCTATTATTGAGGAGGCGCGTTCCAGGTCCTCGAAGGTTTATTGTTGCTTTGTTGACTTCAGGAAAGCCTTCGACACGGTGCCTCGACATTTACTTCTTGAGAGACTACGGTTAGTTGGCATCTCTGGTCAACTTTTGACAACGGTTACATGGTTAAATGAGACAGTGAAAGGTCAGTTTCTCTCCCCTCAAGGGCTTTCAGACAATATTATTAGCACCATAGGAGTGAAATAGGGGTGCCCTCTTTCCCCAACACTTTTTGGGATCTTTATCGACAAGCTTGAGACTTTTATTAAGGAGAACGCTCACACAGAGGATGGTTGCCTTCTTCACTATGTGCTGATTTCTATTCTCCTCTTTGCTGATGATGTTGTTCTTTTGGCCTCTTCTCTTGAGGGGCTTCAGCGCCATCTGGACAAGCTTGCTGCTTTTTGTGACTCGAGACAGTTGATGGTGAATCTTTCTAATACCAAGGTTATGGTATTCAATACTACCAAAGAGGCTCTATCTCATCTCCACTTCTCTTTCCAGGTCAGGAGGTCGAGATCACCACCTCTTATGTGTACTTGGGGGTTCTTTTCATCGGTCCCACTTTTAGTATGAAATCCGCCGCCCAGGCTTGGGTGTGTAAGGGATATGCAACTCATTTTCAGGATATACCTGTGAAGATGAGGATTTTTGATGCCTTGGTCAAGCCAACTATTACTTATGGGTTAGTGGTTTGGGGTCCTAGCCTTGGCTCGATTGAGTGGTCATGGGTTGAACGAGTCCAGACACTCTTTCTTCAACGATTCATTCGTTGCAAGGGCATAGTCCCCCGCTCTATTATTCTGGCAGAGTTTGGGGCTTCTCCTCTCTAGCTTGAGATTATCTTCTTGATTATCGGTTATCTTCACAAGATTCATACTTTCGGAGATACCCCTGAGGGTTGCAAGCGGTACCCTTACCTCGCCCTTCGCTCCTCGATGGAACTCTCTCCGAGTTCTCGGGGAGGTCGGAGGAGCTGGTATTTTTAGGTTTCTGCCCTCCTAGACAACATTCAAATACAGATAGATAGGCTCCCCCCTTATTCTTTGGGTGTTCTCCCCCCCTCTCGACTTAGTAAGGAGAGGATGCTCCACGAGATCCGGAAGGATGTTAGTCTCAATTACGCCCGATGCACTTGGATCTATCCTGTTGTCCCTCTTTCCCCCAAGTTGTCTTTCTACCATGAACACTTCTTACAGATACAGGAGGGCAAAATAGTTCCTCCACAATATCTTTAGCAGCACACAATGCATAGTCTTCGGATCACTATTGGGCAACTCAAGGTGTGTTCTCACCAACTCCGGATTGAGTCAAATCACCATCTTCCGAGGGAGGAGCAGATTTGCTTGTTTTGCTCCTTGGGTGAAGTTGAAACCCTTCATCACTTTATTTTTTGTTGTCCCATTTATTATGAGATCCGGGGTAGATTCCATTGCCTTTTCAAGGACAACTCTCAATCTGTTTCTAACTTCTTTAGATACCTGGACCAACGGTGTCTCGCACTTTTTCTTAGGGAGCTAACTCAACTTCGACGACATAAAAGTTCTCCTCCAGATGGATCTCACCCTCCTCAACATCGGCTCATCACAACATACTTCACTAACTTCGATGGACTAGGTGACTCCGGACGGAAACGCCCCACATCATCCAGTTCAGACGGAAGCAGGACCACTAGACAATGCACACACAGTTTGTCAGGGTTTCGAACTACCGCTGGTCAGAGACATATCAGGGACTTCTTTAGCTCCAGTACTTCGGCCTCGATTGTTAGGAGAGTTTAGTTTCTGGGGGGTCCTTGGAGCTTGCCCTTCCTAGGCTGCTCCCTCCCCCCTCCTTCTCTCTCTCGGTTTTTCTTGGCGTGCACTCCTCTCTTTTGGATTACAACCCTCCCTCCCTCTGCTCTCCCTTTTCTTTTCCCTTTCTCTTTGGCCCGGTTGTCGGGTTTTATCTTGTATTTATCTTAGTTCTTTTCTTTGTTGGGATTTTTAGCCTGCTAGCTGGCAGTCATTATTGTCTTTCTTATAGTCCCTTGGGTCTTATTTTGGCCCACCGCAGACATTAATAATATTTCATTTCATTTCATTTCATTTCATTTCTGAAACTTGAACAATTCAAGAGAATTCCCAGCCATTGACTAAAAATGTGGACTTTGTATCATTAGAAAATGATATAAGGCTATAACTGATACATTTCAATGCTTAGGCACTGAACATGATGTGACTGAGTGAAATGTACATGCTAATGCATCTGAACATGTTCAATCAAAAATTTGCTATGAAATTATCATTGAAGATATTTCAGTAGCAATAGTAAAAAATTCCTTGGAGGAAAGTGTCAATAAATCATTTGAAAAGGGAAGTGGATGAAAGTGGAAAACACTCAAAAAACCATTTTTTGGGGACAGTAGAAGAATACGCTTCTCGATTATTTGTTTGAATTGACAGCATTTTTGAATCAAAGAACAGTGGAGATTAAGAGACTTCATATTTGCAACACTAAGTCCAACTTGCTGGTCAAACTCTGTAACAATATGGTTTTCATTTTATGCACTCTATGCTATCTGATTTTTCGAAGGCCATTTTGTTGCTTACAAATGGTAAGACATGGGAGATGATCATGACTCTAAATTTAAAAAGATGTTCAGATAGATTGGAATCTTCATTGATTGGAATGAAACAATATGGAGCAGAGTTATTAGAGTATGGAGGAGTTATCAAAGAGATGCAAGGAGATTTCAAATGAGTTATTTTCCTTATGGTCCAAGTAAGAGGCTGCTATTTCTAAAGCAAGTCTTTCTTCAATATTTGATAAGTGCTGCGAAAGTGTGGAGGAAACAGGGCAAAAGGAGACACCTGTTTCAAAAGTCTTGATAACTTTTATTCCCTGCATATATCAGTCCTACACATGGTATCTTTAACACCCAGTATGTTTTACAAGAACAAGGGGGTCCATTTGCTCAAGTTGATTTAAATTTATAGGTTCCATTTTAACTTTTTTATTTTAAGTGTTTATAAAGTTATAAAATGTAATACTTTGTATTCAATCACTCATGGGGAAGGTCAGTTGTGTAGCTAGCTTCTCTCCATTTTGGCTGTATAAAGTTGTGGGACCAATGTAATTAGGGTCTTTTTGGTTGGGCTGTCTTCTGGTGGGACTCCCAAAGAGAAGTCATCAAATCCTGTACTCTTTTGGCCATTGAAGATTTTTGGTGAATGGAATGAAACTGTATCTTGAAGCAATTTTTTTGGCTGTTCACTATATCTGCTCGTGATGTTAATCTTTTATCTGCATACACTTAGATCAGAAACCATTTTGCTCAAGTTGCAGTACTACTTTTCTATGGAATAACTATTGAGAGTTGAAGTGTCGGCTAGAAGCTTTGCTTAAATTTTCCTGAATCTGCTGTGTATATTCCTATCTATTTTCATGATGTGCTGAATTTTGTAAATTCAGCTTGTCAGCCTACTCATTTTATCAAATAATTTATTACAAATATTCAAACATATCAGCAATTAACATTGTACAGTCTTATCTCACTTTTATGTCAGCTGTGTAAGTAGGCTGAAGATTTTTGGTGAATGGAGCTGCTGTTCCTCTAAGCATTTTCTGTAGGATGTTAATATTATGCCATACAGTTGTTCAACTTCAGAGTGGTTTACACTAGAATCTTTATTGCAGTTTAGCGTAGTTTCATAGTACTTTTTGGTTGCTACAGTGCATTGTAATTTGTAACAGCTCTTTTCAGTCAGTCCCATTGACTTACTTTGGCAATATGTGGACATTGATAATTATAAAATTATCTTATCTCCTTCACTCTTTGAAATCTACATGGACAAGTTTGAAGAATTCATTCATCAAAATTATTTTTCAGCTTCACCACCTTAGCTTCATGGGTGACTGCACCTCAGACCGAGAGTGATACTCATATTTGGGTCTTTGCTTCTTAGAAAGGAGTACCTCAAGGGGCACATCTAGTCATCATCGTGGATTGTACTTGGAAGTTATTTCTCTTTTGTATTCAGTTGGCATCTCCATAGACTGATTACTCCCATTCAAATACTCTTTTAATGCTCCTCCTTGCCTTCTTCTTCATAAGAGGGTGATTAATCAAGCAGTCATAGATGATATTTATCGACAATATATTCAAATCATTTAGGATGCTCCATCTTAGCCTCTTACTCCTATGTTGGCGTTCTACATTAATCATTTCATGAGGATTGAGAATGACATTATTTCTAATCCTCATTATATCCAACTACATTGGACACACACCCTCAGGAATCCCCTTGGTCATTTGAGAGTGTGCTTACATCAGTTGCGACTAGAGACAAACAACCATATTCCTCGAAAGGATAGGGTATGTTGTCTTTGAGTTCTTTGGGAGGTGGAGACTAAAGAACATTTATCTTCAGATATCTTGTTTATTATGAGATTCAAGGGAGGTATTATTACTTGTATAGAGACATAGGTGGATCGCTTGTCACTTTTTTCAGCTAACCAAAGATGCTTGGTTTTGTACCTTAGGGAAGCTATTACTCTTTGACGTCACTTATTACAGGGGAATCGGCTACCACTTGACTTTCACCTTATTTTTTCACTCTATCTCTATAGTTGAGAGCAAAGAGCATTCATTTGAAGCTACAACTCTTCAATTTGTTAATCATAGATTTGTGTGCACTTCTCTGCATACAACAGTGGCTCCTAGGGACTAGACCCGCTTAGTCCAGGCCATTCTCCTATGTTGGCCCTTGTGGTGTAGTTGGTGATGACACCAATTGTGCTTCTACTTTACATATCCCTAAAATTTAGTGTTGGTTTTTGGGTCCACTCTCTCTCTCTCTCACACACACACACACACCCCTTGACTACTATCTCTCTTCATCATTCCTTTTAGGATGTTAGGGTTTATCTATTTTGGGTAATCCTCAAGGCTGTAGATTTATCCCATACAGTTGTTCCACTTTAATGTAGTTTAAGCTAGTTTCTTTGCTCTAGTTTAGCTTATTTTCATAGTACCTTTATGATACTAGAGTGCATTGTAACGACTCTTTTTGACGAGTCCTATAATACTATTGGCCTGCTTTGGTCACCCCTGGGCATTAATAAAATTATCTCATCTTATCTGCATACACTGTTTAGATTAGAAACCATTTTATTCAATTTGGAGTTACACAATTTAAAGCAGTTACCATTGTACAGTCATACCTCACTTTTGAGTTTTAAATCAGCTGTCTAAATAGGCAGAAGATTTTTGATGAATAGAGTGAACTGTTCCTTGCCGCATTTTCTTTGGCTGTTAACTATTTCTCCTTATGATGTTAGTCTTTCATGTGCATACACTTTAGATTAGAAACTATTTCATTCAATTTGGAGTACTACTTTTCTATGCAATAACAAATGTGAGGAGTGTCCATTAGAAACTTGCTTAAATTTTTCCTAGATCTGTTGTGCATATTCATATCTATTTTCAAGGTGTGCTGAATTTTATAGCCTCTTTAAGTCGGCCTTGGCATTTTATCAAATAATTGATTACAAAATTAAACAATTTCAGCAATTACCATTTTACAGTCATAACTCACTTTCGAGTTTTAAATCATTTGTGTAAATATGCTTAAGAATTATACTTTTATGGTTTTGATTTCATTTTAAAAATATTTAGGCTAAAATAATATACAAAAAGCCACCTCTGAAAAATAGTGGTGGAAGGAATTGTAGCTTCCCTTTAGAAGTGCCATTTTGGAGGGCAACACAGTCTTAATACATATATATAGCGAAGGAAAAGTATGTGGATTAGAGAGTAGTTGCTTTTGGTATGTTTTCAGATCTAGTTTATCAAGATAGAAGAATGAAATCACCTGTCATTAGATAATTCCATTTAAGGCCTGTTGGTCACGGATCTGCCCTAGGAAAGGATTTGGTTTATCTATGCGCCCTAGACCCGGACCAACCTTGAAAGGCCGGAAGGAAGGAATGCCTTCCGTGCCAATCTCCAGAGAGGGCTGGCTCCCTTACTACACTACACTGGGGTTTTAGATTAGGGAACTGGAAAGAGATTGGGAAATTGCTGAAAGAGAGGAAATGACTGAAAGAAATAGGGAAATATGGCCACAGGCCAGTAGAGACAGCAGGGAAGAACAGCAGCACGATCACTAACTTCTACTTAAACCAGCAGCGATCAATACCAAGAAAATAATAGAAACTAACACTGAACTATTCTCTGATATGTATCCTTCAATAATTCCAGGTTTTGCTCTTTATCACACACTTAAATCCAGATTGCAGAATTACAACATGCATATAAAGAAACAAAATTAACAGAAATAAAGATAGAAGGCATCATACACAGAAAAGAAGTCCAAAATCAGAGCCAAGAGCCTTTGGTATTGATGCAGATTTTTTAAGTACAACAGTTCTCTAGCAGAACGTTCCCCCCGATTACATTACATAGAGTTGGCTTTTATAGAGGAATTCACCCCCGTAATCATTAATGTCAAAACCCTAAAACCGTTGGGGCAGCTGAGATTTGACACCTGTCAGATGATAGAGTATCCATGGGATGCGGCTCACTCGTGTTTGCAGCGGCTCCGGGCAGACTTTACAGCTGGGACAACATGTCTCATTACTACTGTTGGTGAAATTTTCCGTCAATGACTTTTTCGGGACCTGACAACACACATGGAGGCGCATTAAATGCCCACCTACCTTCTCTTTTTCAGGAAGCACGCCCTCCGGATGCAGCCTTAGCGTTAAAAACGTTTTGGCTAAGCTTCGCTAGAAATCGGGTCCAAAGTGTGGTGCTTTGCTTTTGACAGGTGTTGGCCGAGGTTCGCTTGATTTGAGCCTGAAACGCAGCTTCGCTGGGGTTGATGCCCGAAGCTGGGAGTTCGCTGGAGCTGGGGGAAGTTGAACTTCAGCTTGCAGTTTTCGTTTAAGTCCAAAATGGACTTTTGCTAGATGGAGTTCACTTTGGTTAGGCTTGAAATGCAATTTCGCCGGAGATAGCACCCGATGCTGGGCTTCGTTGGATTCTTGGGCGAAGTTGAGCCTAACTTGCCTTAGTCTTTTTTTCGCCCGAAGTGCATCTTCGCTGTTGACGGGGGATTTTCGCGCCAGAAATCCCCGAAGCGGATTTTCGCTCTAGAAATCCCCGAAGCGGATTTTCGCTCCAGAAATCCCCGAAGCTGAGGTTCGCTCACATTGGGGCCCGAAGTGCAGCTTCGCCAGCAGTTTGGGCGAAGTTGAGGCTGACTTTGCCTTCGAAACTTTTTCCCTGCCCAAACTGCACTTCGCCCCTGGCAAGGTCCGAAGCTCAGCTTCGCTACCTTCTTGGGCGAAGTTGAGCCTTGTCAGTGCCTTAACCAATTTTCAAGCCCCAAAGTGGTCTTTCGCTTCATTTGATTAGCGAAGCTGTCTTTCGCCCAGAAATCGGGCGAAACTGAGTTTCAATCCCTCCCTTTTGAGCGAAGCTGCTCTTTTACTTATGTTTTTTTGAGCAAAGTTGCCCCGAACTTGGATTGTGCATCAAAAGTGGGTCTTCTAACTGCGCCTCAGCGCCATGAAAATGCCAGAGAAGAGTTCCTTGTCGAAGAAAGCTACTTTTAGAGGAGAAAGTGAATCTAAACAGAACAATATTGTGGCAGCAGTTCAAAATTTTTTATTTTAGACAAAATGTGACAAAATTGTCAACATTCCTGGCGGCTCGCGGGGTATTGAGCTCGCCTCAATGCAAGGACCCTAGGCCTTTATCCATTGGGCTCGGAGTCATCATTGTCCCTTTTGACTGTCTGCTACTGACTAGGGGCTCTTCCTCTAATCTCTCTCCTTCTGCCTCTTCCTCCTCTCTTTGGCGCTCATGGTCTTCTTTGGCGCACAAAAATGCACGAACTAAATTTAAAAAAAAAAAAAAAAAACAACTGAAACTTTACTTACTAGCTGGCCTATTTACATTATTTACACAAAATTTTGCGACATGATTGGCATGCCGCCACCACAAAATTGGCATTGGGTGCCTACCCAATGAATCTGCAATTTCCGGACCAAATCTGATTGTACTTCAGTTGATCTTTGAAGTCCGGATGGCCTCTTCCCAAAGTTCTACAGGCTGCGAACAGGGTGCAACGTGGCAAGTTATCATGCATGCCAATACTCATACAGTTAATGAACAATGTGGCAAAGAGATTTGCCACATGGGAGCATTCTTCGGGTACTGGTTGCGGGATTTTGGGTATGTGCTCCTCTAACTCCTTAATGTGACAGCAGGATTCTTCCAACGATAGGCCTTCCTTCGGGATCTCCTCAGGATCAGCATCCTGATGAGGCATGCTTATTGGGTTTTGGCTAAATACTTGCGTGCTATGCCCTGGGACACAAAAAGGGTGCAAAAATATGCCCTCTTTGCTCTCAGAAACTGTTGCTTGAGCCTGTTCCCCTTTTTGGCCCATCTCCTGATGGATACTGTAAGCAACCATATTATCCATTGCTTGAGCAGTGCTCGCATATTCCCACCGTTGGCCTTGGACGAGATCCACCTCTTGAGCTCCACACAACTGCATTCCAGGTCTCTGCACAGTTTAAGGGATCTGCCATTGTGAATATTGTGCAGGATAGACGGGAGCATCAACTACCTGAGAGAGTGATGGAAAGGCAGTTTCTCCCCACTGTATTTTTCCTGATAGGAGAAGTCACTCCGCTTGTACTGCCCTCCTGCAAGGCTTGAGGGAATCTCAGTTCCCCAGATTGCAGTAGGAGGCTTATATCCGGGTGGAAAGCCCGAACATAGAAGAGATGGGCCTGGGCGGGTGTCGGTCGGATCTCCTCTAGAATTCTCCTCCCAACACCTCCAAAATCAGACATTAAAGTCTGTGATGCCCTCTAGAGGTGCTCTCATGATGGTGGAGAGGTGCATCAAGAGTTGGAAGGGATCCTGAGAGCCGTCAAATGTGTTGATGAGTGCTCCCGCTAAGTCCTCCCATGAGCAGATGCTCTTACGCCCGAGCAGTCTGTACCATTGTAGCGCCGCTCCGCTTGTACTACCTCCTGCAAGGCTTGAGGGAATCTCTGTTCCCCAGATTGTAGTAGGAGGCTTATATCCGGGTGGAAAGTCCGAACATAGAAGAGGTGGGCCTGGGCGGGTGTCAGTCGGATCTCCTCTGGAATTCTCCTCCAACACCTCCAAAATCGGACGTTAAAGTCTGTGATGCCCTCTAGAGGTGCTCTCGTGATGGTGGAGAGGTGCATCAAGAGTTGGAAGGGATCCTGAGAGTCGTCAAATGTGTTGATGAGTGCTCCCGCTAAGTCCTCCCATGCGCAGATGCTCTTACGCTCGAGCAGTCTGTACCATTGTAGCGCCCTTCCTTCCAAAGACAGTACCAGAAGTCTAATCGTGACTTCTTCGTGGGTTATGCCATGGAGGGTTGCTAGAGTAGAAAACATCTTCAAGGTGCTCTCGACCATTCCCTCAGTGCCATTGTATTTTGTTGGGGTTTTCAGGGCACATTTGGGAATCTTGTGCCAACTTTGGAGATTCAGAGGGCCAGGATCATCCCAACCGGGATATCATACCTTTGCCATTATAGCAGTGGTCTACAAAGATCACGGTTCTCGCCACTAAGTCGGAGTCGCCAGGTGAACATTCTTTTCTCCGCTTGTGAGGTCAAGGCTGCTCACCAAACCTTTATTCCTCCGGGGTGTCTTCTTTCAGCTTAAAAGGCGCCTACGATCAAGAAATCTGGATCTTCAGCTCAACAGAGTCGCCAGGTGATTTTGCCAGATGAAGGCAAGCCAAAGATTCACCAAACTCGGGCTTCCTTAAAATATGGAGACTGTTGGTCCCACCGGGCGTGCCACAAACTGGTCACGGATCTGCCCTAGGAAAGGATTTGGTTTATCTATGCGCCATAGACCCGGACCAACCTTGAAAGGTCAGAAGAAAGGAATGCCTTCCATGCCGATCCCTAGAGAGGGTTGGCTCCCTTACTACACTACACGGGGTTTTAGATTAGGGAACTGGAAAGAAATTGGGAAATTGCTGAAAGAGAGGAAATGACTGAAAGAAATAGGGAAATATGGCCATAGGCCAGTAGAGACAGCAGGGAAGAACAACAACACGATCACTAACTTCCACTTAATCCAGCAGCGATAAATACCAAGAAAATAACAGAAACTAACACTGAACTATTCTCTGATATGTATCCTTCAATAATTCCAGGTTTCGCTCTTTATCACACACTTAAATCCAGATTGCAGAATTACAGCATGCATATAAAGAAACATAATTAACAGAAATAAAGATAGAAGGCATCATACACAGAAAAGAAGTCCAAAATCAGAGCCAGGAGCCTTTAGTATTGATGCAGAATTTTTAAGTACAACAGTTCTCTAGCAGAACGTTCCCCCCCTCGATTACATTACATTGAGTTGGCTTTTATAGAGGAATTCACCCCCGTAATCATTAATGTCAAAACCCTAAAACCGCTGGGGCAGCTGAGATTTGACCCCTGTCAGATGACAGAGTATCCATGGGATGCGGCTCACTCGTGTTTGCAGCGGCTTCGGGAAGACTTTACAGCTGGGACAACATGTCTCATTACTACGGTTGGTGAAATTTGCCCTTAGGGACTTTTCTGGGACCTGACAGCACACATGGAGGCGCATTAAATGCCTACCTACCTTCTCTTTTTCAGGAAGCGTGCCTTCTGGATGTAGCCTTAGCGTTAAAAAACATTTTGGTTAAGCTTCGCTGGAAATCGGGCCCGAAGTGTGGTGCTTCGCTTTTGACAGGTGTTGGCCGAGGTTCGCTTGATTTGAGCCCGAAACGCAGCTTTGCTGGGGTTGATGCCCGAAGCTGGGAATTCGTTGGAGCTGGGGGGAGTTGAACTTCAGCTTGCAGTTTTCGTCTTAAGTCCAAAATGGACTTTTACTGGATGTAGTTCGCTTTGGTTAGGCTCGAAATGCAACTTCGCTGGAGATAGCGCCCGAAGCTGGGCTTTGTTGGATTCCTGGGCAAAGTTGAGCCTAACTTGCCTTAGTCTTTTTTTCGCCCGAAGTGCGTCTTCGCTATTGATGGGGGATTTTCGCGCCAGAAATCCCCGAAGCGAATTTTCGCTCCAGAAATCCCCAAAGAGGATTTTCGCTCTAGAAATCCCCAAAGCTGAGGTTCGCTCACATTGGGGCCCGAAGTGCAGCTTCGCCAACAGTTTGGGCAAAGTTGAGGCTGACTTTGCCTTAGAAACTTTTTCCCTGCCCAAACTGCACTTCGCCCCTGGCAAGGTCCGAAGCTCAGCTTCGCTACCTTCTAGGGCGAAGTTGAGCCTTTTCTGTGCCTTAACCAATTTTGAAGCCCCAAAGTGGTCTTTCGCTCCATTTGATTAGCAAAGCTGTCTTTCGCCTCGAAATCGGGCGAAATTGAGGTTCGCTCCCTCCCTTTTGAGCGAAGCTGCTCTTTTAATTGTGTTTTTCCGAGCAAAGTTGCCCCGAACTTGGATTGTGCATCAAAAGTGGGTCTTCTAACTGCGCCTCAGCGCCATGAAAATGCCAGAAAATGAAATGAAATATTATTAATGTCCGCGGTGGGCCAAAATAAGACCCAAGGGACTATAAGAAGTACAATAATGACTGCCAACTAGTAGGATAAAAAGCCCAACAAAGAAAAGAACTAAGAAAAATACAAGATCAAACCCGACAAACGGGCCAAAGAGAAAGGGAAAAGAAAAGAAAAGGGAGAGCAGAGGGGGGAGGGCTGCAGTCCAACAGAGAGAAGTGCATGCCAAGAAGAACGGAGAGAGAGAAGGAGGGGGGAGGGAGCAGACCAGGAGGGGCAAGCTCCGAGAATCCCCCAAAAACTAATCTCTCCTAACAGTCGAGGCCGAAGTACCGGAGCTGAAGAAGTCCATGATATGTCTCTGCCCAAAGAAGAGTTCCCTGCCGGAGAAAGCTGCTTTTAGAGGAGAAAGTGAATCTAAACAGAACAATATTTTGGCAGTAGTTCAAAATTTTTTATTTTAGACAAAATGTGACAAAATTGTCAACAAGGCCCAAGCTTCTTTTAGTGATCTTTTGGAAACTTAATATGACTTGAAAAAAAAAGAAAGTGACTTATCTTAAGGTACTTTTTGAAAGCTGCTCTTCAGCTTCGTCTCAATAAGAAAGTGATCAACCAAGCAATCAGGGATGTCATATATAAGAATATATTCAAAATCCAAATCACTTGGATTACTCTGCCTCAACGTCTTAGTCCAAAGTTAGCCTTCTATGTTGAACATTTCGTGAGTATTGAAGATAGAATTATTGATCATTCTGAATATCTCCAACAACAGTGGACATAGGACTTAGGATCGCTCTATGTCAGCTTAGAGTCCAGTCATAGGGAGACAAACTATCATATTCCTCAAGAAGATATTATATTTAGTGTTTGCCCTTTCTAAGACGTATAGATTGCAAAGCATTTCATTTTTAGATGTCCTATTTATTAGGAGATTTGAGGGAGGTAGGCTTTTAGAGGGAATCAGGCGAATTGTTGGCCACCTTTTCCCCTCTCTTGATCAAATACACTTGTATCTATACTTTTAGGAAGCTATCACTCTTCAGTGTTAGGTATTACAAGAGAGATCAAATACCATTCGGTCAATCATATCTTTCTTCCATCTTGTTTGTGTTGTCAAGAGCAGTAAGTGTCCATTGGAGGCTGACTCCCCAAAATGATAATAACAAATATATGCATTTCTATCCACATATGAGAGAAGCTACTAGGGCTTCAAAGCCCTGATGCCACAAGTAGTAGGATAGGACTATGGTTTTTAGATGTGGGGTTTTGGCCACCCCTTATTTGTCCAAGAGTTGTAGACATATGCACTTGACCTATTTCGTATCTTCTTCTGTTGGTTCTATGATCAATAAGGAGAATTTCAGGGGTTGGAGTTAATACTGTCCTAAGATTAACCAAGCAAGCCTCCTTAGTTCTAGCCGTTCTCCTAGGTGCAACATTGGATCTTGTGTTGGGTCTTTTTTTTTTTTTTTTTTTTTGGATTTGGTTATTGTGAGAAACCCCCTATGACCGACATACAGGGCTGAGCAGTCTCCTCCCAACCATGACCCCTCCTAAAGTTGAGAGCTATACTTATCAATAGGGAATTTAACACAAAGCCACCACACACCCACCCCCTCACACACTCGCCCACGCCGCGGTTTGAACCTTGGATCTCTCGAAGAAGAGCCAAAGCCCGAACTGTTGCACTACATCCCCAGGTGCTTGTGTTGGGTCTTTTGGGATTGATGGTGACTTTGTTTTTACTTTGCATTCCTCTAAGGATTAGAGTTGATTCTTGGATTTACTTTGTGCTTCTTTATTTTGTCTTTTCCCTTTTCCATTGGTTCCTTCATCACTTCATCATTACCTTTAACATGTTTAGGGTTTATCCATTTTTGGGTCCACCCCTTGAGGCAGTGATCTGATGTTGTATAGTGCTTTACTTTAGTGTAGCTAGATTATTTACTTTAGTCTAGTTTATCTTATTGACACTGTCCTGGTTACTACAGTTCATTGTAATAGTTGTTTTCTTCAATGAACCACATTGGCCTACTTAGGTCATCCTTGGACATTAGCAGAATTATCTTATCTTTTCTCTCATTTTCACATAAACCTATATTTTGTTAATATCAAATATTTTCTCCTCCCAAGGTGATATTCAAGACATGATACTCCCAAATCAACATAGTCCCTTTTCTTCTCAACTCTTGTTTTTAAGACTCATTCCCAAATTTGACCAAATTTACCAAGAGATACAATATAAAATATTGATAAGTTGCTTGGATGCACACCGCACCTAATGTCAGTTCTATCTAAGCTCACCTTTTGCAAAACTGGGATACCATCACACAATTTGCAATTTGATTTAATTCATCGTAATGTATTTCTATAATGTTGAAAGCAGGTGTTGAAGTTTTATACTTGATAAATTTAGTATTCCTTGTCTAAATATGTAAGAGTTCTATGCTGTCTAACTTACATCATGGCTATTTTAACAGGCAGATGTGGTATTTCTTTCTCCACCTTGGGGAGGACCAGATTATTTGAAAGCTGAAAACTATGATATTCAAGAGATGCTAAGACCAAAGGATGGGTTAGTGTTCCCCTTTCCCTCTGTCTTTCTCTATATAAACATACATGTTGTTATGGTGCAGTGGTTTATTTATTATTGGAGTTTCAACATCTATGTTGCAGGAAACTCTAGGTTGCCCTTGCTTCGCCCTTTCGGAAACTCGAAAACTCCTTGGAATCTCCTTTTACACTCTAGGAAACTTATCATCTTGATCTCTCACATTTCCTTGTGTTTCTAAGAAATATTTCCAACATTTCCAAGGGTGTTCCTAACATTTCTTGTCATTTTGAACCAAACAAAAATCCAAAGTTGAGGTTTTTAGAGGTTTAAAGTCCCACATTGGACACACGACTTACATTGAAAAAATCAAGTTCCTAAATAAAGCTCTAGACGAGGAAAAATGAATCAAAATTACTGATAACTTGACGATAATTATAGGTGGAGATCAATGAAGCCAAAGAAATTAGAAAAAGTGGTAAGCTTTTGGGTACAAAAGAGGAATTGAAGCACATAAGGGTTCATTCACTAGGTGAAGTGAAACAAAGAAAGTAGAGGATTTATTTTATCTGTATTCTAATCTTTGTTCCGTATCTTGTAGAAAAGAACAGTACACAAGAGGGCAAACAAAATTTTGTGTTGTGGATCCTAAAAATCCTAGACTCAGATATTTCCATAGGTGCACCTGATCTAAGTCCTCATACATCTGCTGTTGAAGACACAGGAGGTGGGTCTTCTTTCAGTTTCGGTACTGATTTTGATGATTTGTAAAATTAAGAACTAAGTTTATAGTGTATCCGTTGTAGTTTAGTTCATAGTTGGAAAACTTGCAACTTGCGATAAACTCTGCAACACAATTTTGGAGCTTTTATCGGCAACTCGGAAAAACTTGGCTAGAATTGGGCCAAAAAAACCAAAGAAAATTTTTCAATTTAAAAAAAAAACAATTGGAGTTCCAAAAAGTTGATTTTATATTAGATATTCATAAAAAAAGAGTATAATTACAGTTTATGATCATCAAATCCAACCAAATGCATCATAGAAATGCAACATTTCAAATATAAAACAGTTTTTAAACTACTTTTTCTTCTCCCCTCCTCCACCTCGAACTAGATGGTTGGCCTTGGCTTTGAATAGGTGGCTGAATTGGAGGCTCCTTAGGTACGGTATTATCATGGTATATTTCCTCCAATCCTCTTAAATATTCCACTTCCTCAAGTGCCTCAATGTCCTTTTAGTAAACTCAATATCCACAAGACTCTCGACAATCCAATCACATGGTGGATCTAGTTCATCCAATTCAATTGCCTCATAGGTTTCACTAAAATCAACTTGTTTGGTGTGAAGCCGAAGATTGTATTGTACAAACACAAAGTCATTGAGGCCAACCTATTGCTCTTCTTGGTGTGTATGGCCTCAAATAGAGACTGATTGCACTCACACCCATAAGTGCTACAAGGCTAACTCAAGATGCGAAGAGCCTTCCTCGTTAGAATAGGTGTTTTGGAACCATGGTCCTCCCAACATAAATCTACAAAAAAGATCATTTTCAAAGTATTAATTTATATTTGTAAACTACAAGAAAAATTCAAAAAATGTTGAACTTTAAAAGTTTAAATGCTTTACTTGGTCGTAAGGTTGACTTGCTTCTTTACTGAAGGAGGATGTTAACAAGTTCCCTCCTGGAGTCTTAGAAAGTTGCAACTTAGCAAGGATGAGGCGATGTTTGGCAAGGATATCTATTATCCTCTCTATGCAAGTGTAGAACCCCACCTGGACCTCTTCATCACCACTAAGACTGCTAGGGTAAAAGAATTTAGGGTTCAAGAAGCACCCCACGATATGCATAAGTAAATGGAGTTGTCTTGTCCATCTCTTATCAATGATGTGCCAAATTGTTTCATAATTGTGGTGGTTGCTACCGTAATAGTGTTTAATGGTCTCATTCCATGTCCTACTACAACTCTTGTCCTTTTGTGCTTGATTTTTTTGGCCTCTTTGCTGCACAACCAAGCCTTCACCTCATTTCTAATCAAATCATTTGCTATAGGACAGGGGTCCACATCATGCCTTGGTTACCCAAGTAGATGGTATTTGAGGTGATGGATGTCTCCTCCCATGTCCTTGTTGTAGTGTTTACAAAACACTTGATTCGAAGAGTTTCCCTTAACCCCATGCTTCCACATTCTATCTCTTCTTGGACTTTGGGCTGCAATTGAAGGAGTCGGTTGGGTTGTACTTGAAGGAGGATCATTGCTGCCCGCAACGGTTCCAAGGACCTCACCCAAAGAATCCATCTATTTTTCCAAAGGGGATGGGGAAAAAAAGAGAAATAAGTAAGTAATCTAATGCCCTAGGGCCTAGCCTACATGCTTGAAAAGAACAAACAAAAAGAAAAATTTGAAAAAAAAGCCTAACAAAACCCTAGTTTTTGAAAAAAATACCTTTAAAATCTATAGCAGATGATCAAAATCTCGATTAAATGGTGTAAAATCTTTGATATGATCTTGAAAATTGGTTTAGAATTAGTGTTCCGATCTCTAAGAACAATGTCCACTCAGGCAGAGAGAAGAAAAGTGAGCAAATGACGCAAAATGCCTTTGTAAAAGCTATTTGGGCCGTTCCTGGAACTGTAATGATGTAGCCACGAAACTCGTGAGAAATCAACGAGTTCTTATGCCAAAAATCACTGCTGGTCGGCGATTTTCTTGGTGAAATTAAAAAAAATACCACCTGCAATTTCTTTTGAGTTTTACGAGAAATCACGTGATAGCGGTGATTTTTCTAACTATGGTTTAGCTTTGCATAACTTGTGTAGTTTGATCTATAAACGTTGAGCTTTGACATTAACAATTGTAAGTTATATAAGATTTAATTATTAAATATGTTCTTGTTGATTATTTTGGCTAGAAACTTAAAAAACATTTCATGCTTATTTTACTTAGGTGTCTCCTTTGTCATTTCCACGTTTCCAGTGGGTTTGTGGATTTGCGTTTCCTAGGATGTATCTGTTTCAGAAACTTTACCCATTGCCAGCTTTCATGCAACTTAGTTCAATACCCATGCATTCCCTCTCATGCATACAGGCATAGAGATCTTGTATTCATATTCTGTTGTATATGTTATCAGTGATTGTTCTTTTGCACAGGGTTTTTGTATATTTTTTGCATTTTGTTTTTCATTGTGTGGGCTAACAAATTTGCTTGTAAACTCGGAATATCAAGGAATACTTGTTCATACTAAAGTACAATAGCCACATATTTATAAGCATGAACATCTAAAATGCATCAGATAATTTTGGTCTTTGTAAGGGAAATATGTAGCTTAGTCAAGTTGACTATGTTGAAAAACCAGAGTGAAAAATATAACCTGTTTGTAGTTCAATTGATTTATCTCTGCTATGTATATCTGAGGCTTGTGGATGCAATGTGCAGTTTTTCTCTCTTTAAAGCTGCAAAGATGATTGCACCAAATATTGTCATGTTCTTGCCACGAAATGTGGATTTTAATCAACTGGCTGAACTTTCTTGGCTTTCCAGTCCTCCTCTTCCACTTGAGGTATGGATCTTCTTAACAGGCATTGCCCAATTCTGTCATTCTCAAATATATATCAGCAAAATTTCACACTAAGATGAGTAGGTGTATTTTCCTTTTCATTAAAAGGGCAAGAATAGTTATGCCTATGTTATATCTTCTTTTAGTCAGAAAAATTGGAAATGTGTTTCTGATGCTGAGAGTGCTTTCTTATTTGCTGGAAAATGTTCTCGCTATTTAGGGAATGTACATAAATTGCATTTTAGTTTTCTGCCTGCAGTAGTTGAATTTAGTTGTAACCGTCTCAAAATTGTCTTTTATCTTTTTTGTTTATTTTCCATGTGAAACAGAGGAGGATGGCTATTATTCTTATTTTCGTTGATGAATTATGAATCATATATATCTGTAAAATTGAATTAGACATGGAATCAACAAGGGACTGATGTGTTCATAGTTGACGAACAGTTTTAGTGTTATCATAGTATATGTGGTAATTTAATTGAGTGCTACTTTTCTGTTTGGTTAGCATGATGTTTTGCTTATTTATTTCCTATCTTCTTTGATACAATTTTTTTTTTGAATGCAACATTTCTATTTTATTTTGTAAAACTTTTATATCTTAGTTTAAGCATATAATTTGCCATTGACATTCTGTACAAAGAAGATGCCCTTTGGTGGTTATGTTTCTTCTGTGTAGGAGGCATCTCATTTGCTTCTTGATACCTTACCATTAACCTTATATTGCATATGTGCATGGAGACTGTTCTCTTCTTTGAATATCTCCTATATATGACTAAGTTCTTATACTCTATGATTATAACATAGAGAAAGTTATTGTTCTAATGCAATACTGTGTTGAATAAGCGTATTTCAGTAGAAGATATCTGTTAAGTCTATGAAGAAATACTTTTTTTTGTTGCCCTTTGTGCTATAGGCAACTTCTGGAAATGAGCTTTCACCATAGTAACAAAATAGTGCCAGATCTGGATAAAATCTGGATCAAACTGGATTTTTCTGACCGTTTGTATTGGTCTGATCGTATTCAAAGATTTTTGTCAGTAAAATAATTTTTGCATATGATTTTGAGTTCTGGATCGTATTCAATATTTTGTGTATATTTGACTTATCTATGTGTTTATATCATAGTTATTAGATTCAAAAAGTTCAATTTATTCAAAAGGTCCAAAAAGTCCAAAAATTCAGCATTATCTAAAAAAGTTTGGAAAAATCCGATTTGGAATAGTTATATACGCAAATAAGCTTTTAACTATTAGGAACATTAAACACAGATCAATTATTTGATGTTTTTCATTTTTTAATAAAAAATGCTTAATGATAGTTACAAGGTTTAAAACCTCAGGTTTATTTGGGAGGCCAAAGGGGAAAAGTAAGAATAAAAAAATCAGAATTTCCAAAAATGTTTGAAAAATATGAATGCTGTTGAGAAGAATAAGAACATATGGAAAATACAAATGCACAACAATCATGAGCATATAACTTCATAGAAATAATATTATATATAGTAGATGTTATATAGTGTAAAGGATTGTAGTCAATCTTAGTCAAACTTGTTCACTATTATTTGGGAGCAGGCTTTGCTGATGCCAAGGAGGATATCTTGAAAATTGACTTTATTTGCCTAAAAGTAATTACAAGACAATAATCTGTAGAAAAGGATGATACGTGGATGCTAGGTAGATAGCAAATAATCTATACTTTATTCTCATGAACATTGTGCAAATTTTAGGGCTTTTATCTTTCTGTTTTTAGTCTGGAAATCCGGTCTGATCAGGATTTGGTCAAGATTTGACAGAATTTGGCAACTATGGTTTATATTAAATAAACTCTAAAATATGTGTTTTTATTTTCAAAATGAGATTTGAATTTTCTAGATTTTTTTGAATTTTTTTTTTTTTTGGGTTTACGGTACAAATCCGAATTTTGGAATTATAACTATGCCTTTCAGGAATAAAACTTGTAGATTGGGTGGAATAAGAGGATCTTGGGGAGTGGCATATTTTATACACTCTAGATACACTCTTGCTTTACGGCATAGGGTGTCACTGCTCGCTTTTGATATGTACTCTAGAGACGTGATTTCTGGTCCAGAGTGTAGCATGCGAAGGAAGTATCACCAAACATACAATACAATACAATACTACACATTGCAATGTAGAAAGATTATCTCACAAAATGATGTGCAAATACACAAGGAATATACTTGATTCTCACTATATTTTTAATGGAAAAAACGTTTATTATTATTTTGCGGATTCTTCAATCTTTTAATTTATAATGGTGCTTCCCATTTCACAAGGATAGTAGGACAGACTTGCCAAATTGCACAAGGATCTAGTGTGGTTGACTACATAATAGCACAAGAAAAATGTATCAGACAGAAAGAGCCTTGTGCAATTGGAATTAAATTTTTGGAATCTCCTCTTCTGCTCAGTTAATAATGTAGTCAAAGATGACGCTAGAAAGATATAAAGTGAACATCAATGTCAAGTGCGAAGACTAAGCCACCAAACATCAATGACAAGTGCAGATCCTAAGCCACCAAACATCAATGTCAAGTGTCATGTGCGAAGACTAAGCCACTAAATAGCTAATATTTTTGCATAGTTTTTGGAGAATGAAGTCAAGAATATATTATGGCCTAAAACTGTCGAAGAAAAATGTTAAACCCTAATATATCTTTTATTGAAAGTGAATATAAAATGTTTCACATTGGGAAAAGTAAATCCAATTAAAGGCTGTGTAATGGATGGTTTGATAGTGAATGTAAATTAGCTTGATGAAAAATAATAATAAGTGCAAATACAAATGATAAGACAAATTGGATGAAGAGTACAAAAAATCTTGCGTAAAAATGAGAATATTCCTTAAAAAATAGCAAGAGGATCTAATTAAAAACAAAAAAAATCCTCAAAATGTTTTTGAAAGTAGTTACACTCACGAAACATGCAATGGGGGGCGATGAAAGAAGAGGAAATGATTGCAGATGTGTGTGAACTCCATGAAAAAGAATGTGGGGAAAATAATGACAAGATGATATTTTGTATCAACGACATGGAAGTTATTTCAAAGGATGATGTAGAGGAAGGTATTAGGCATCTTGCTAATGAAAAAGCACATGGTCCTTATGGTTTGATATTTGAAATGATTAAATGGGAAAGTCTATCTCTAATAAATATTCTAAAGGATATGTACAATTAAACAATATGGAATGGGTTTCCTCCAAACTGGCAAGCTTGCAGGGGCATACCTATCTTTAAAACGGGGAGAAATAATGTACAAATTACAAAATGCTCATGGTGAACAGCCTTTCTTCAAAGCTATGTGGTTCCATATTAGGAAAGAAAGTAAATAGACAGAAGTAAAAAAAGTAAGGCCTCTTTCTCATGCTGGTTTTACCTAAACTCTCAACGATTGACCACTTGATTACTCTTAGAACTATTATTGATAGAACATGAGGAAAGAATAATATTACTTATCTTTTCTTTGTGGATTTTTCTAAGGCCTTTGATACAATGCTAAGAATAAAATTATAGGGAAGAATGGAAAATTTAAATTTTTTAGTTGAATGGAGACAAGCAACACTATGCTTATATTTATACATTTGAGTTAATTAGCAATACCGATAAATGATAGCAAAGGAACTGAGAAGACCGCTATCAATAGTAGAATTGGTGTAAAACAAGGTTTCCCTCTCCTACCCATATTATCTGGTTTATTATAAATGGATTAAAAGAGTGGATCAGAAAAGATGGGGAAGGAGGTGTACACATTGTAGGGTATGCTTTATTCTTGCTGCTTTATGCAGATGATGTTGTGCTATTAGTGAAACATAAATATGGCTTGCATGGACATTTGGTAGCTTTAGACAGGTATTTCAGCTACATTGAAATGAAAGTTAATGTAAGCAAAACATAGCTAATGGTTATTGGTTCTTGAGATAAGAGTAGAAGTATTACATTTAAGGGTGAGAAATTGGAGGTGGTTCCTTAATACAAGTACTTGGGACTTAAATTTGATTCTTTCTATGCTTGTAATGCTTGTGTAGAGAAACATGTAATAGGAGATATGGAAGCTCTTTATGCCATGCTAAATAAATATAAACAAATTTGATTAAGGAACTCAAAATTAAGAAAATTCCATTTTGAAACATTGGTGTAAAGAATAATTTTGTATGGTTGTCTTTTTTGGGGCTGTAGCCTATAAAGAGGAGCTTGTTGAGAAATTCTAAAAACACTTTTTACTAGAATTAGGGGTTAAGATTCAAAATCCTTACCCCGTGATACTAGTAAAGTCAGGGATTTCACCATTGGACGGTGCAGCACTTGCCAATGTTGCTACACATAATTAAAATAAAGCATATGGATGAAAGTAGATTACCACATGATGCTTGGTAACAAGGCAACATGAAATTGATTAAAGATGAGGAATTGATGAAAGTGATTTACCAATCGTCAAGAATTCAAAGCTTTACACACAAAAATATTAGATATACTTTAGCAAGATTCCAGGGAGAAAATGATATTTTACAAAATATGAAATCAATCCAATGGTCATCTACAAAGAGCAGAAATACCTCTCAGATAAGATCTCAATACATAAAAGATATATTATCAACCCATTTAGATTCAGGCAATTTAGACTAAGTTCTCAATATCTTGCTATTGGAATAAGATGGAAAATGAAGAGTGCCTCTGTTGACTCTACAAGCAAGGAGAAGTTGAGGATAGAAAAATGTTGTAACATGATTTGAGCAACTTATACAATATATTAAGTTTACCATCTATAAAAGAGTGGGTGGTATCTTAAGGATGTTTTCCTATAATCAACTACACTTAATTGTGGGATTGGATGAGGTTTAACTTAGGATTGCATAAAGCATTTTTTAATGTGCATTCTCCTGTTGCTCTATGTTTCTGTCTTAGTTAATTTTGTCCCCTTGCTAGAAATAGTTATTTCCATTGACAAATTTCCATCTTATCTATCACTGGTTCGATAAGCTCTGCATTTTTCATTGCATGTTACAGTATTGGGTTATTTGGTTGGTTCTGAAAAGGTTGATTGCCAAGCCATTTGTCATCCTAGAAAGAGGCTTGTCTTGATTGAAGATACCCGTTCAAAACTGGTTGAAGGTGAAACATGCTTGGGTAGACAAGAGGCTTATGGACACAATGGGCATAACCATCATGCACCGTAAGGAGAATATAAACCGTAATGAGGGACTTTAGGATTGAATTCTTGGTCCATAGGGGCAGCTGGAGAGGAAGCATTGTTCAAACCTGCTTGAAGACAAATCATGCCTGGGTAGGCAAGAGGCTTATGGACACAATGAGCATAGCCATGATGCTCCCTAACGAGGGACTTTAGACTCAGTAGGATTGAATTCTTACGGGCAGCTGGAGCGGAAGCATTGGGACGTGCTAGTGATAAATGAACTACAAAGTTGGCAAGCTATCCCTGTACACAACTTGATAGGTTTGAGCTAGATATATAGGAGGTGCCTGCCTAGAAGAAGGTAAAGTAGCTCGACTTACCCTTTGCAACTGACTAACATAATAGTGTTGATAAGTACATTGGTCTGAATAATTGTTATTTACTTTCTTTTTGTTTTGGAAAAGAATAACTTTGAATACCAGTATGGCCATCATAATCCAAATTTTGATTTTTATGCATATTTTTACTTATCATGTTAGTAAAATTGTATTTGTTTTTTTAATATTTATTTGCTGGTCTGTCTTTAGAAAATAATTAATTAATGAATGCTTATTTCTTATACTGATAATTTTTTCACTTCAGGTTGAGAAGAATTATGTTAATGGGAAGTTTAAGGCTGTCACTGTTTACTTTGGTGACATCTCATTACCTATTACCCTCTAGCATTTTTAATGCAGATATGGAACTCCACAGAAGAATTTGTTGTTGATTCAAGGGAGGTAATCATCTGATTTTCTTTAAATGGAAATTAATCTAGAGATCTTTAGATGCAGTACCATTGCAAATTCTGTTAGTTTGAATGGCTACTGTCAATTTGAATATTCAGATGCACTGTGATTTAGAAATCTGAAAGAATGTCTGACAAGGTGAATGTATTTGCTTGTATTTGTTTTCAGGAAAAGCTCAACCTATAACATGAATTATTATGAAGTATATATCCTTTTTGGAAGTAATAAACTGTGCTGCTTGCCAAAGATGCAGTCAGTAATAAATAACAGTTAAAAGACTATTTGCACATTTCAGGAGTTCATTGCAGCTATTATCCTTCCTCAAATTTTGAATACTCAGACTTATTGTTATTAAAGACGTAAGAGAAGTGAGTGCATTTGTGCACATATTCTTTGTTCTCAGGAGAAAGCAAGAGAAACTGCAGTGTGGATAATCATGAAGTAATTTTATTAGTTTCACTAACTACATTGTTTACTCAAAGTTGAGAGCTGAGAGGGAAAAATCATGCAGGCATCATATACAGTACGGTGGGAAAGTGTTATCTACTTTTGAGATTTGGCATTATGCATGAATGCCCAAAATTTTCCAATGCTCTAATACTACGATGACATTTTGATTGTTTTTGGGCAAGTTAGACCATGGTTTGGCCTATTCACTTTTATCAGGGATGTTTGTACCTTCTCGAACAGCTTTTCTGTGAGCATTGTCTTGATTAAGAATTATTTTTAACAAGGTCAAAAATTGTACTTAAGTCTTAACAAGTCTGCATGTACACTTCTTTGTAAAGCTTCCATTCAAAAACGAAATTAATATAACATGTTTTCGTGTTTATGGAAACAACAATGGTGTCTTTCCAATATCATTCTTCATTGAAACATCTCAGATCTTGTGCATGGGAAGTCATATGGTCAATTTATCTTACATGCACAAGATTCTCCCTGAGCAACTTCCTATACGTATGTCCTATACAGGAGTTGCAAAAACGACCTCATAGTCATCTTTACAGTTTTCTAGATAACAGTTGAAATCTTTTTTTTATGTGTCATGTGTTATTTATTTTTTAATGAATGTAACTTGATTAACTTTGTTATGGTTCTAACCACAAGCTGTAGCATTGTCCACAATACAGACATACAATGGCAAAAGAGTAATAAGTCTTTTGTTATCCAGCAGTATCAAGCTTTGGTTTAAAATACATCCAAGTTGGCACCTCAACAAGTTACTGCACATAGAGGTCTAAACGATACCTTGAAGAATGTCAAATTGTTACGTGCAAACTTTGAGCAGCCATTTGGACTACAAGTTAATGATTTGGGTAACTTTAAGAAAAGGCAAGGAACAGTAAGGGCCTGCATTAGAAACTATGAACTGATGTTTCATATATCAGTTTTTGTTTACAATTATTAAGTTCCTTCTTGATTCTCAACTGGTAGTTCTTTGTTTTAGTTCTTTTTGGTAGCAAACAAAACTGAGATTATTCTCCATAAGCATATGGTATAAATATGTCTGATATTTATTGAACATTTACTACATACAGAAAGGAAAGTTGGCAGCATGTCCAACAGTCAATGTGCTGGCTTAAATTTTGTACAACACAGATCAGACTTGTTTGAGCCATTGATCTTTAGCCCATATGTGGACTTCATACTATAAAGTATTATGCATACGGTCACCAAGGTTACATTTAACATTATTTTCTTGTGTGGTTAAACATGTAATATTATTAATAAGGTCCGTAACCATATACGGTGACATAAACACATAATATGAGATTGATGTAAACAGCACCCATTTTGGGCTAGCCACAAGTGTTATCATTGTTTGCAGTGCTTAATATGATTTCTTTTCTTGACAATCTCTCTTGTTAGTTATTCATTACTTGTTTATGTTGCTAGCTTGCCACAAGCTATGAGATTAACAAGACTAAACCTGAATATTTGGAGTGAAATTCAGATGGGTCTATTCATTACAGGCAGCAAAATTTGAATTGAAAGAACATCAAGAAGGTGAGCTTCAGTATATGCTCAAGTATTATTCATTCAATATTATGTAAGACCTTTTTTTTTGCCAAATATATCACTAATGACCAAAATTTCGTCCCTGCAGAGCTTAAACTATTAGCATTTGTTTTAGGCACAGATGGTTTTCCGAATGGCAGTAGGACTATGGACTGCAGAAATATTTGAACTTAAATAAGTAATTCTTCTATTGGAGATACGATGTTGGGTGTGTAGGAGAGAGAAGAGAGAAATAGTCTCCATATATCTCTTATATGCTATCTGGAATGAACTTTATTCATAATGCATGACATGGTTCGATTAGCCATAATTTTTTTAAACTAAAAATTAAATTTTACACAATCATTGCTTTGCTAGATGAGGACATTTATTTTGTCTATATGGTTCTGACTTTAGCTATTAAAGGTATTTTTTCCATATGATTATCCTATGGCAATAAATCATACGTAGAACTTTTGGATTGTAGTGGGTACTATGTGAGAACCATTGTTTTTACCCCTTTATATTGTATGCTAGAGAATTTGCCTTTTGTTTAGGTATGGATGAATTTTATACTTGCATGACAACTCCTTAAATGTTATTCCCTTTTGTTCACTACTTAGCCTCCATAGCTTTAATGGATGTTCCCTTCCTTCTTCCTCTTGTTTGTGATGCGACCAATTTGCAAATGGAAGCCCAAAATCTAGAATTGTTTCACATTAATAATATAATGAATTTTTAACCTTTACAAGCCAAATTAGCCCTAGCCAATGCCGTTTTAGATCAGATATAAAAGGCTTCAACTAAGCATTAACTAAGCATTAGATCGATAGAATCCCCCTTATTGACTGTGTACTTAACATGCTTCTTGATTAATTGCAAACTCTCTGATATAAAGTTTTATGTTATTTATCCCTTAGGAAGGGTTCATGCCCTTAAGATTTTTACAATGCCTATAAAGCCTAATGTATTTTTGAAGTGATATTTTTGCTCAACTCTTTCCTTGATATGTGAATAATCTTCAACCAAAATTTGTTAATGTCGAACTCATAAATCTGCCATTTTACTAGCCTACCTCTCTAATATGCTTTCCTTCGTGTACCCGATCCATTTGCAAAGAGGAAATCTAAACTTCTCCACACATCCTTTCCAAAGAAAATATCTTTGAATTTTGTCAAATTCAAATGATATACATATTGGTAATCTTCAAAGTGATATTATTTATACAAAGGATAGATTGCAATGTTGCCTTTATGAGTTGTAGTCTTCTGGCCATAGTTAAGAACAATTTCATGGTACCAATAGAGCCTTATATATTTTTAAAGTAACATTCTTGTCAAAACTCTTTTATGTATTTGTTTATAATCTTCAACCAAGTTTGCCCCTAATGTTAAACTTAAATAAATGCCATTTTGCAAGGCTATCTCTCTAATCTATTTTCCTTTGCAAAACCTTATCTTGTTTGCAAAAAGGCAACACAAATTTCTTTGCACATCCTTTCCAAACATGTATACACACATTGATTTCTGTTGAATTTGGATGATGTATATCGGTAATCTTGAAATTTCATATATATATATATATATATATATACACACACACCCACACACACATGAGGATCAATTGCATTGTAGCTTCTATGAGTTGTAGTCTTGTAGCTATGGTTAAGAAATGAACTTGTTGACTAATCAAATAAGATTTCATTCTATCAAAAATTGAATTCCATAGATCTTATTTTATTTTATTAGACAACAAAATGCCTAGCTATATGTTAGTAATCCAATATTCTTACCCCAGGATCTCACAATATATAAACACAAAACACACATGATCCAATCCATAACATCAATGGACAGTGTAATTGAATATATTACTGATATATCTACTTAAGCAATGCAATGAATTGCAATGCTTATTCGATCACATATTACAATGCTTTGTTTTCAATATATACACATTGGATATGAGACTCTTCACATTCACAAGACTCTTGACCTTTACACTTACACAAACATTTCATCTCCTCAAACACACGAGAGATATAACACTTTATATTTCTCATATGAGAAATATCACATAATAAAATTCTCCACATATGAACAAAGAATCTCATGATTGTACATACTAAATAAAAAACTCTTACACAACTTATAACTCCACACTTATTAACATGACATCTCACTTACATAACTCACACTTATGAATATGAACATCTCACATAACTTGGTATGTATTTACATGACACCTACTATGTACTCAAATATTAAACAATCTCTAAACTAAATTATTTACATGATACTTACATTAATTTTGCAAGTTACCAAATAATGTAATGCTTCCAACACCCCTTGTATTACATTATTTAGTATGATGGTCCTTTGCCTTCATGTGCTCTCAGTCCTTCATTATGGTCTTGATATTTTTGCTTTGGCTCTAGTATTCCTTTAGGTTCAAGCACTGAACTATCCTTCTGAGCTATCACCTATATCCTTTTTTTTTTTTTTTCTGCACAAATTAGGTACAAATATATGCTTATCTTTCTATAGAAACATTTTAGTAGTCCTATAATTTTGTTCCATTCTATTCTATTTATCCATCCATAATGTACTTCAATTTTCTTTTATTGACAAGACTATTGTTCTTTTCACAAATTTTACAATTTTGGCGTATCCATTGATTTTGTTTTGGACCATGCTTTTTATACTTTTTCCTTGTTTTCTTTTCGATAATTCTTGTTTTGTTCTCAATATTATCTGTACCATTGATATTATTAGTTCTTTTTGAATCATTATTGAGAATTTATGAGTGGCTTGTATCATTACTATCTTTGTCATATTGCTTCTCAATTTGATTCTTACATTCTGTATTAATAAGACATCATTTTCTAAACTTGCACTGTTAAGGATGGAGAGATTTATAATTTTTCCACAAGGGCTCTATGAATTGTTTCATTTGCTTCCTCATTGGCGTTCTTTGTTTCCTATACTTCTTGGACCATGTCTCCTTTGATTTTTCCATTTTGGATATAGTCGTGTTGATGTGTATCGTTGCTGATTAGACTGATATTGTCTTTGTTGGTCTTTGGGAATGCCTATGCATTTGACTCCATTGATTTAGAGAATTTTATCTACAATAACTAGTGTTATGACCACCTTTGTTACATATGTGACAATATATTCTTTTCCATTCAGGTTGATGCCATGATGATGAGGCAATATTATTTAGCACTTTTTTTTTTGAAATAAAAACATCATTTGTCATTTCATATTTGGCTTGGTTTTCTATTTCATATTCCTAGAGTATGTTGACCAATTCATCAAAGGATACACATATGTTTAGCACTTGAAGAGAGGTGACTAATGTCTTAAATGTTTCTAGAAGTGCTCTTAGTGTAACTTGAACAATAAATTTTTCTTCCACTTTCTCTCCCATAGTTTGTAGTTTAGATTTCAATTCTGCTATCCTTCAAAGAAAATATTCTATGTTTTCTTCATCATGAAATTTTAGTGAATATAGATGTGATTACAAGTGTAAAATTGTAGCTTCATTTTTTCCTTCAAATATCGTGCATAACTTTTTCCAAACAGTTTTTGAAATTTTAGCCTCACTTATGTGTGCTTGAGTCTCATATGATATATCAAATGTTATTAGCATAAGAGCCTTTGCATATTTGTCTTTAAATCTCCATATTCTAATTGTTTTTTCTAGAATGGTTTTCTCTCCATTTACTACTTCCCAAATTTTCTCAACAATAATTATTGATCTCATCTTATTTTTCCCTAGGGTAAAGTTAAGTCCTTTTAGTAGTTGAGATTATGAAAGAAAAATATTTGTATTTGCCATAAATTTTTTAATAATTTGATGCTACCTTCAATTCTACCTTTTAATAAACGACTTTCCTTCGTTGTTGACAACCTTATTACTCCAAATTTTAAATTCATCATTGTTCAATATAATTATCCTCCAAATAATTATTTTCCTTCAATATTCAATATTTTTATTCAATTCAATTTCTTCAATATTCAACTTAATATTATTAATTTATTTCTTCAATTTAATAGTCTTCCTTCAAGTAATTCTTCTTTTCAAATAATTATTTTTTGATTTCTTTTCTTCATTTTCAATTAATCAAAATATATTTTCTTCAAATCAACTTTTCTTCCTAAATATTCACTTTTCTTTAATATTTCTTCTTCAAATATTTATTCTTCATTCAATATATTAATTTCTTCGTATAACACTCATTATTTATAAATTTTCTTTGTCCAAATTAAAAACTATTCTTTTTTTCGATTCTTCTTTCAATTTAATAAATGCCTCTTTAATAAATCAAATATGCTTCACCTTATAATATATGCCCCTTCAATATTTCCTTTAATATTTCAAATTTACTATGCGCCTTTTACTTATGTAGTCATTGAATAATAATTAGAGGTAAATTAATGTACCGTAGGCAATATGGCACTTCTCCAAATTAGGGCAACTCTCCACGCGTTTTCAAACGTTTATTGATGTTTCACTTTATAAATATAATTGCACCTTCCTAAGCATTATCTGGGCTTTAACCCTTTTTTCTCCTTCGTCCAATCTACTCTCTGCACTTTGCTCCAACTTCTTGCTTGATGTTCAAACTTCTATGTTCATCTTTTGCCAATCCAATGCCTATCTATGTGCACTATTTTTCAGCGTTCTTTAGTATTAACCATTTTGTCTGCTTTGTCCAATCTACTCTCTGCACTTTGCTTCAACTTCTTGCTTGATGTCCAAACTTCTATGTTCACCTTTTGCCAATCCAACGCCTATCTATGTGCACTCTTTTTCAGCGTTCTCCAGTATTTCTCTAATTTGCTTTCGTAGGCTTACCTTCTCCACCAACTGACTCTCAACGACTTCATCCAATGTATTACTTCCTTCAACACTTCTGTTGCATATTGATATCTTCAACAACTCTTAGATTCAACATATTTTCACTTGGGTACTTTCTTATGAACTGTCTTCAACAAAAGTGAATTTATCTCTTAAAAATGTGACTTTGCATTCTATAAACATGCTTTTGCCTTTTATAAATGTGGTCTCTCTCAAAAATGGTATATTGTTTCTCTCAAACCATATGCTCAACGTGGCTCTCACTAAGCACACCCAATGTGGCTTTGATACCACTGTTAGCAATCCAATATTCTTACCATAGGATCTCACAATATATAAACACAAAACATTCACAAGATTCAATCCATAACATCAATGAACAATAACACATTGAATATATTACTGAAATATCTACTTAAGCAATGCAATGCTTATTAGAACATATATTACAATGCTTTGTTTTCAATATATACACATTGAATATAAGACTTTTCACATTCATAAGACTCTTGACCTTTACACTTACACAAACCTTTCATCTCCTCAAACACATAGGAGATATAACACTTCATATTTCTCATATGAGAAATATCACATAATAATAAATTTCTCCACATATCCACATATGAACAAAGACTCTCATAGGATCTCATAATATTTAAACACAAAACATTCACAAGATTCAACCCATAACATCAATGAATGGTAACACATTGAATATATTATTGAAATATCTATTTAAGCAATGCAATGCTTATTTGATCACATATTACAATGCTTTGTCTTCAATATATACACATTGGATATGAGACTCTTCACATTCACAAGACTCTTGACCTTTACACTTACACAAACCTTTCATCTCCTCAAACACACAGGAGATATAACACTTCATATTTCTCATATGAGAAATATCACATAATAATAAATTTCTCCACATATCCACATATGAACAAAGACTCTCATGATTGCACATACTAAATGATAAACTCTTACACAACTCATAACTCCACACTTATTAACATGACACCTCACTTACATAACTTGGTACTTATTTACATGACACCTACTATATACTCAAATATTAAACACACTCTAGAATAAATTATTTACATGGTACTTGCATTAATCTTGCAAGGTACCAAATAATGTAATACCTCCAACACTACATTGATGGTAATTTTTCAACTTTGAACCCTTACATATACACAATAATCCATTGTAGAAAAAAGGTTTTGTTGATTAAAAAAATTATTTAAGAGCATTCTCATGTATGATAATATTGATTTAAATACAATACCTTTGTTGATAAAAGGATGACCTAAAAGAAGAGTATCATCAGCAAATTGTAGATGAGATTCAAAGGGGTCATTTGTCACATTTTGAATACCTTTGATTAATCCTATTATATGCTTTGTTCTCATCTAATTTAACAAACATACTTAGTTTTTTCATGTATTGAATAGAACTTATGGCCTCTTGTGCAATATTTATACCGTTAAGGATTTGCTTGCCATTAAGAAAATCACCTTGTTTGAATGAGATAGCATATTTTCCAACGTCTTCCATAATTTTTGACATTATATTCTAGAGTATACTACAAAGTCTTATTGGATGAAAATCATCAAAATATTGTCTCACTTTTTTTGGGATGGGGGAATGCAATTATGGTGGCATTGATCTAATTTATCATAGCCTTGTATTTTTCTAGGCTTTCCAACTGCAACCAACATATCTCAAAATTTTTGAAATAAAATTGTAGAAAATCCATCAAGACTAAGCTCTTTGTCAAGGTTGAAAGAAAAAATACATCTTGTAGCTTCTTTATTGAGATTTTTGTCAAGATTTCTATTTGATAATTGTTGGAATATTTTGCAAAAGCTTACTTGCAGCCTCATTATCTTGTTTAAATTTTGATAAAATATATTTGAAATAATTGATTGCTTTCTTCTTAATCTCTTCTTCATCCTCAATTATTTTGTCATGTTGATATGAAGATTTTTAATTAGGTAGAAGGATAATTTTGTTTTGGTAGTCATAAAAAAATGGTATTTGTATCACCTTTGTTAAGCCATCTCTCTTCAAATTTTTGGTTTCAATATGACTCTACCTTTTGTAATATGTTATAATAATCACCAACCAATTGTTTTTCTCACACATGTTTTGGTTCATTTCGTTGATTTTCACTATCTCATGTAAGTCTTTGAGCTTGGATCTAATTTATGATTTCGTTAATATATGTTGGCAAAATATTTGATATTTCAGAGTTTCATATATCCCTTTAGATATTTCAGCTTTTAAATGAACCTATACACACAATATTTCCAACTTTTCTTCATCCTAGGACAACATATCTTTTGGAAGAAATCAAAGTCTTGGAATCACATGGATTGAAAATAAAACAAATTTAGATGATAATTGTTGATTAGATCACATCTCAATAGAATAAATTTTTAATCTAATCTTATTCTCAAAAAAATGTCTAAAAATATTGTATACTAGATTTCTGATAAATTATTGGATAACAAAATATTGTCTAATCTTTCTACCACATGAGATAGCCCAATACACCCATTATGCCATGTATATTACAAGATTGAAGTTATAACATCTCAAAGGCCATTAAGATTAATAAAGGAAGTGTTTGCAGGAAAAAGGGGATGTCTCATACAATTATACAAATTAATATAAGATAAAACTAAGTGCTTAAACTAAGGAGATATCACACTTGAGATGTTCGTAGAGGGCTTGACTTACCTTAGAAATTGGTCCTTGAAGAAAAATCATCGACCTCTAGCTGCAAATCCTAGTAGAGCATCTCATCCTCGTCAATGGAAGGCAATGAACTAGTAATCAATGGCTTTGGTTGTACCTATAAGGTGAAGAGAGAAAATGAGCAAAAAAAGTACATGATGTGGTAGTAACAGAGGCAGAAATATTGGAAGCAGTGTTAGTAGTAATAATGATTATAGTAAAAATTCACTACACCAAGAGGAATCCTGCCTAAGCCATCCTCACTATTTGGATTCAATAGAAGGCCAAGCGACTATTTGAAAAGCAAAAAGAGGGAAGACCATTCCCACCATTGATTTGAAGTTCAACGATGGATGTTAATCTCCAAGAAAAAACAATTGGTAAAGAAAGCAAAAATAACGCTCACCATTGGTTTTTAAAGCCTATGGTGAATATCTATTTTTGGAAAATTGGGCAAAAAGGAGCCCTAAAGCCTTGTGACCCATTGATTGATCATTTGATAGCTCATGCCATTCTGTGAAGTTACCAAAGGGATTGTTAGAGGAAAGCCTCACCATTGGTCAAGGCCTAGATATGTGGAAGAAGTAAATGTCCCATCAAGGTGAATTAGAAGAAATCCACTGTCTATATTGGATGTGAATGAAATTCAATGGTTCAAAGAGACTTGAAATAAATATGGAGACATTCGAGTCACCAACTCCCATGAATTATTCAATTTTAATGATCAATGGCCCACATCATTTTTGTGAATCATTTCCATTTCAGTGAAGGGTTGTTCCCACCAATAGATAAGGGACAATAGGATCAACGACCATGACATATCTTCCAAGTTTGTTTGGAAAGTGAACCAATTCTTTTACATTTGATGAAACCTATGACAACCATATGCATGGTTGCTACATTATCACCCCATGCTACATCCTGAAGAAAACAACAATAAAGGATTTGTCATTCAATGACTCATGAAAAATAATGAAGCATCCAAAAAATTTTGTAGACCATCGAATCGATAGTCAATGATAAATGATGGTTTGAAAGCAAGGAGAGCCACACAAATTTCAAAATCCATGTAGCCCATTGATCAAATTGATCCAATGATGGATATTAATTCCCAAAAATAAGGTGATTTATGGTAAAGCAAGACCATGCATATCATTTGATATCCTAGATCTATGGAGAGAATTAATCTCTAAAGAAAAAGTAGTTCAAAGAAGCGAAAAGACAATGTGCACTATCAATAATGTGCATCTCCTTCTAGTGAAAGCAAGTTCCAAGCTCGTACGAGCCTTCAATTTCTCATCCAATGACCTATGCCATTTCGTAAGAATGTGGAGGGCAATTTCAGGAGGAGACTCGCCGTTGGCTAAGGAAATGCTACAATGTCAATACCCATAAAATAATCCTCCCATACCTAATTAAGCCCATAAAACTATGTATGTGGCAATTGCATGGGCTATCCACTACACAATCAAGCCTAATATTATGACATATATTGAGATTAGATACAAAGAAACCTTGTCAACCATATGATAAAAAAGAGAACCATCTAACATGGTAGGCCTCAATTTTTAAATTAGCAACATTGGCTAATCAAGTTCATCATCGACCTCCCACCTTTGACCACAAGAAACCTCTAGGTCTAATAGATACCTTTATTTTAGACATGTTCTAGAGAAGCGATTAGTGCCATAACAACAACTATTGTAAAAGCTCCAGTTCCAATTACCTCAAGCCTAGAGACATTGATTGCAGATAAAATATTGCACCTAATCTATAGGAGAATTCCTAGTGAGGATAGTTGGCAATAATAATGGGAGATCTAAATCTAGAGGTTCCAAGTTCCTTAGCATTAACGACTCCAGTTTTAGAGACCTTGAGCTCATCAAAATTAAATTCAAGCCATCCCTCGCTCAATTTAGGAGGGAAGATTTTGAATTTTGTATAGTTTTCTAGGTAAAGCAAGCCTTTGTTTTGAGTATAACTAGTAGTATTAGTGGTATTGTAAGGCATCAAAGAATGCCTGCTCATGCCTAGTATCTAGCCTTATATGATTTTTCTTTCACTTTTCTTTTATCTATAAGTTAGACTTGAGCCTTGAGTCAACTTGTTAAAGAGCATCAAACCTCTTTTGGTCAAAGCATCTATGTCAAAATGGTACTTTGAGAGGAATAAAGGAAGCTATGACTAATTTTTCTCTGTCCTAGTTTTGATATTAGGTGATAGATTGAGACTATATTCACTTTCTAGTTGTTAGCAAATAATAAATGTGTTAATTCAATCCATTGTACATAAAAGAGCTTTTGATCTTAGCACATTACCTTCTTTTAGCTTAGGTTTTATTTTTTACAAATCTCTCTCCCTTTTTCTTGATGAATACAAGTAGCATAGAAAGTAAAGTAGAAAGGCATGTTGAAGAACACATATAGCAAGGAGCTAGCCTTAGAAAAATATTGAAGATTTCTCTATGAGCACTCACACTACTTGTAGATCTCCTCACTATTTTACTCAACGTGAGGTGCGGGTGTCTAGGTGCATCAGGCCACCGCCATAGACAACTAAGATACTCTTGAGATGATAATAATTTGTCTTGCATGCTCAATGAGATGAATCTAGTCTTTGATTCACCTCAAGTATTAAGTAAAATTTGCTTGATATTTTTGTGAAGATATCAAATAGTTTGCTTATTAAAGCATGGAAGTATTCACCTAGGAACTCCATTGAGGGAAAAGACCTAGAAGTAGCCACCAAAATATATTAGACTGAGATCTTGATGAAAATCTTAGTTTGTTAGCCTATTGAAGCATATTAAATGTTCACTTGGAAAATCCATTGAGAATGAAGGGGTCAAAAGTTGATGAGCACAATATCTGCTACCAAATACTTTTTTAGAACAAACTCATAGGCATTGGAATTACCCTTGAACCCAAATCCCATAAATAGAGATCCACATAAAAATATGGCTACACAATAGAATCAACCTCCAAGAATGTGCCTAACATAGAATGATAGAGGTTCCTTGTTAGCACCTGTACCTCCTATTACATGGGACCCAATCCCTAACTCGATGCTCAAAATAATACCTTATTTCACTGGAGAGGACACGATAACTTTGATAGAACATATACACCACATGGTAATCCTACACATCATGCATAATATCAAAGAGCAAAATGTGGCCCTCAAATTGTTGGATACATATTTTAGATATAAAGACTAAAAATGGTATATTTGCCTTTCCTTGCACTCCATCAAAAATTGGGACCAACTCATTGATCTATTGGTTGATAGATTCAACAAGAAGGAAGATGCCATGTCTCTCCTAGAGTAGCTAACAAGCATAAAGAGAGCTCACATGGAGATAATGGGTCATTTTAATATCCAGTTTCATAAAATCTGGCATAGAATATACAACAAGATCAAACCACTTTCAAGTATGGATTTCATCTACTATTTAAAGGTTTTCAATTAAAAAAATAGCCATGATGATCAAGTCTAGGGGAGGTAATTCCTTGTTGAAATCCTATACAATAGCCATCTAGGCTAAAATTAACCGAATCCAGATAGGAACACTAGCTCCCAGGCCTTTAATGCCATTGTTTCCCAACATCTACCTCCATATTAGCTTCCTTGGTAGTCCAACTTACCATTTTTTGGCCCAATCATATCATAAATCCAGTAAGGAATAAAAATTCTCTCCATACTCTAGAGTATATTTCAACAAGTCCTTACTCCTTTGATTTGGATGAAATGAGAAATATATTGAGGTCATAACCATTAAAAAACAAGGTACCCAAAGGTTTCTATATCAAAGCTAAATAAAATCTCCCTAACAGTTGAATGGGCAAGGCTATATGCCTCCCCTAATAGATACCAGAGATCCCCATTCTAGGCCAAGGTTGATAGGGATGTAGGCATTTATAGAGCTCAAGCCAATAGATAGTGCCTATGCTAACTCCCTTGTAGCATATTTCTCTTAACCCAATAAGGGACATGGTCACCATGCATACAAAATACATGGAAGAATTTAATATCTGGTATTTTACCTACCCCAACACCCCTCCTCCTAACACCTATCTTAGAGGAGAACCTCAGTAGTCCATGATTATGCCTAATGAAGTTGTGGATACCTAGCCATCTACCTCTCACTCAAGGTTGGATGCCCAAATACAAATCCAAACTACTCCTATTCAACCATCAAACCCACTACCCAGGACAAGTTCCTCAAATCCATAACATAACATGATAACTTGGAATGAGGAGGAAGTGTACGTTGTGTCCAATGGAGCAAGCACTTCAACCCTTGGAAAACCATGGTTTCAATTAGACTATATGACCAGGGCTAAGAGGAATATAATTGAAGAGCAAGGGAAGTTTGATGAAGTAGGTCTTAAACACCAAAGTAGATCAATAGATATCAAAAAAGGATTTCCTCCTATGGTTGCACCTGATAAAAATGTGTAATTTTTTTTGAAATCTATTAGGATGAACCTCCCATAAGTCATTAGGTAGTGCACTTTCAAACCTAAACTAGCTAAAGCTCCCCACCTAACTATAGATAAATCCAAACCTCAATGAGTATCGAGTGCAACTCTAGAAGTCCACTCCATTGGATCATTCAATATGATGGACAATCTAAAGAAGTCCACTATGACCATGCATTTTTGGGACATCTTATCAATACCATAGCAGATGAAGAACTTGGAAGAAGCTCTATGGAAGAAAAGGACACTAGGTAAGTGAAAGGTACCTACAATACTATAGATATTTGGTCCTAATATGGTTTAAGCCAAGCCAATGCCTTTATACTTAACCCTAATATATTGTGACAAAATGATCCATAATTGCCTAGTATATTTTGGGTCAAGTACCTCAGTCATACCCAAAAGAGTAGAAAATGCATTGTGGTTGGTGTACAAACTTATCAACAATAGGGTGGTTCAACTAGATGACACTTTGGTGCAGATATTTGGATTGGTAAAGAACCTACCTCTCACATTATAGGCCTATCCAAATCTCACAATCCACTAGGATATTATAGTGATCAAGCTTCTAGCCATGTTCAACATCTACTTGTTAAAATACTATACTCCTAATATTAGAGGTTATCTATCCCTAGATTGGATGCACATTTTTCTTAGAACTAGGTATGGGACCAAGCTAACAATTTTATTAGAGCCCATACACACCCACCACATAGAACATGTGCCTTTGATACAAATGGATAATGATCAGGCCAACATTAGATTTATCTATCAATGAAGTCCATTCTTCTATTCCAAATGATCACATGGACCAATAGGTAGTTGATATGTGAGATTTAGATCCCCATGGGATGTTTGAGAAAATGGGCATGGGATGAAAGACTATCTCAAGCCACTCTATAAAGAAAATTTATATTTTGTTTTGTTTATTTTTTGTGGTAGGATTTCTATATAAGTAGTCAAATCCATACCCACATAAAAGGTCATAAGGATATGAGGATTGAAAAAAGAGCTATAAAATTAGTCCATGCTATTAAAATCTCCCATATGAGTGAAACCAATATCTTGTACAATTCCTAAGGGAACAAAGTGGACCTTTTTAGAAGTAGCAAGGGTCATCGAATTATGGAGTTAGAAAAATACATGGCATGCCTATGCTAAAGCCAAGAAAGTATCAAGCACCAAAATAAAGTGAACCATCCAGTCAAGCCAATCAATGGTTGATTATATTCATCAAAATCATGGATAGGGCCAAATTAGTTGATAGATCATCAAGACCAAAGTAACATGGGTCATTTGATCAGCCAGAAAGGTGACACCCTCTTTTGCATCAACCTTGTGTAAAATACAAAATGAATTAGCATGGTATGCATTTAGAGAGGAACCATCCTTTCACCAACCTTGCATAACTATGCATGACATAAATACAATGCCTTGAAAAGGGTCATAGTCTCTTCTCACCATGTTGGTGAGAGAGGGAGTAAACACATGTGACACTAACTTATTATTTAAAGGACAATAATTAATCTGATAAATAGAGATTGTATGTCTAGAAAAAATAATGATATGCTAACACTTTTCAAAAAATTCAATAATCTCAAATGAGGCAAATTGAATATGAAAAATAAATAAAAATGTCCTATCAACTTTGGGCAAGAATGTGATGTAAATTCATGTAATATGAATTTAATATAGGTAGGTGCTCCTATATTCATGGAGAACATCTATAATAAATTACCTTTCCTATATTTACCTTCTTCAATTCTCGAACACTCAAGCGAGTAAGAGTCTAGAGAATATAAGAAGAGCAATTATGGTAGAGAGCAAGTCTTAGATGTAATTTTCAATCTTTTTGTTTTTTCTTCTCATGATTTCTTTGAATCTGTGACCAATAGATAAGACACTAATTTTGGGTTCCTTATCTCTAATAAGTAATATATCCCCTATGATTCACTAAGACTATAGTGAAAAGTCACTACACCTAGAGTAATTCTACCTTTGCCATACTCACTATTTGGTTTCAAAAAGAGGTCAAGCATACATTTATAAATCAAAATGATGGAAGGCCATGCCTATCATCAATTTTAAGATCAACAATGATAATAATATCTAAGAAAAAGTAGTCAGTAGAGAAAGTGGAAGCAATGCTCATCGTTGGTTTCCAAAACTTACGATGAACTTCTATATTTAAAAAAGTGGGCAAAGGAGCCTTGGAGACCCATGAGTCATTGATTAGTTATATGACATCTCGTGCAATTTTGTGAAGTTACCAAATAGAGTTTTAGAGAAAAACCTCACCATTGGTCAAGGCTTAGACATTTTGTAGAAGTAGATGTCCCATCAAGGTGCTATATGAGAAGAAATCCACCATCTATCTTGTACGGGAATAGATCCAATGGTCCATAGATACTTGAAGTGAATATAGAAACATCCAGGTCACCAAGTCCTATGAATTATCCAATATTGATGATCGATGGGCCACGTAATTCTCGATATCCCTTTTGGTGATAACTAAAGGGATATTCCCACCAATAGATAAGGGAAAATAGGGTCAACAAGTATGATGTATCTTCCAAGTTTGTTTGGCAAGTATGGACTAGTTATTTTATATATGATAAAACCTATGATAGTGGTAGCAAGAAAATATCCCCATATTACATCCAAAAGAAAACATTGGTCAAGGATCTGTCATTCAATGATATAAAAAATATGAAGCATTTAAAGAATTTTATAGACTGCCTAATCAATAATCAATGATAAACATTGGTTCTAAAGTAAGGAGTACCACAAAAATTCCAAAAGCCATGTGGTCTATTGATCATGTTGTTCCAAATGATGGATGTTAATTCTTAGAAATAAGATTATTTATGGTAAATCAATATCATGCATATTGTTTGATCTCCTAGATATATGGAGGGTAGTGATTTCTAGAGGGAAAATAGTCTATAAAAGTGATAAGATGATACACACCATCAATAGTGGGTATGCCCCTTCAATGAAAGAAATTTTTTTTTCCAAGATTGTGCAGGCCTTTGATTTATCATTTGACCACCTATGTTATTTCTTAGGAATGTAGAGGACAATGCTAGAAGGAGACTCCTACCATTTGCCAAGGAAATTTTGCAAAGTCAATGTCTGTAGAACAATGCTCCCACACCTTATTAAATCCACAACCATACATGTAGCAATTACATGGGATATACACTATATAATCAAGCCTAATCTTAAAACTTGCATAGATCAAGAAAAGACCTAAAGAAGCCTCATCAAATATCCAATAAAAAATAGAACCATCTAACCTAACATGCCTCAAATATTAAATTTGTGATTATGACCGATCAAGTTCATCATCAACCTACCAACTTCCACCAAAAGGAACCTCCACCTCTAATAAATGCCTTTCTTGTAGGAATGACATTCTAGAGACGTAATTGGTTCCTTAACAATAGTTGTAATAAAAGCTCCAATTCCAAATACCTTGATCCTAGAGATATTGATTACAAATAAAATTTTACACCCAATCTCTAGGGTAATTCCTAGTGAGGGTAGTTGACAATAGTGATGAAAGATACAAAGACAAAAGCCCCAAGTTACTCAATATTAATAGCTCTAGTTATAGAGATCTCAAACCCATCAATATTAAATGCAGAATCCATCACTCTCTCAATCTAAGAGGGAATATTTTGAATTTTGTATAATTTTTAAGGTAAAGTAAGCCTTAGTTTTGAGTATAAATAGTAGTATCGGTGATATTATAAGGAATTGAAGAATACCTTTTCATGACTAGTGTAGTAAAAATTCACTACACTAGGAAGGATTTTTGCCTTGGCCAATTTTCTAGCTTGGCCTTAGCATAGGATGATTTTTGAAAGGAAGGTGCGAGTGAAAGTACATTGTCAATTTTTGTAATCAATGGTAGGTGCTATGTTTGAATTCTACTAAGGTTTTGGGGACATGGTAGCTATATGATATTTATTGATCTAAAATGATCATAGAACAAAGAGGATAAAAGTCACAAGAATCCTCTAAAGTTGTGTGCATCATAGATTGAGTTGATTTAATGGTGTGTGCTAAAATTTGGAAAAAATTAAGTTGCAAAGGGAGTAGAAGAACATGCATCATTGATGTCCCAATTCTATGATGGGTATTAATTCCAAGAAAGGTAAGTAGAAAATAAATTTCAAAACTCCATGAGCCATCGATCTCTCATCCAACAACCCACACCATTTTGCAAATATTCCAAAGAAAACATCAAAGAAGAATTTTTGTGTTGGTCAAAATATGGACACATGGCAAGAACATTAGTGCCTTATGATAGAATCAGTAGTCACCCCATATAGACCCATGTATGAAAAGGGATTCACCCCTTATTTCAAACAGAAATGGGATCCAATGGTCCATGGAGAATGAAGAAAAATGTGGAGGCACTCACCATTAAGCTATATAGAGTACTCAAACATTGTAATCGACGATCCAAGAAGAGACATGCAAACATCCAAGGAAACTTTGACAAAGAAGAAATGGACCAACCTTGAATTTGAAATTTTGGTAGTAATATCTATGCATGGTTACCTAGAAAATTGGTTGTAATATTATAGATGGCTATGGAAACTCCAATGTTGGAAATATTAAATCCAATGGCACTAATTGTAAGTGAATCCTGTGATCAACCTTGGATAGGATCTCTAGTAAAGTGGTGGACATTAGAAATAGAGGTTTAAAATATAGAGGTTCCTCAACTCAACATTAATATCTCTAGTCCCCTAGACCTTGATCTCCATAAGAATTAAATGAAAATCAATCTCTTTCTTGATTTAAGGAGGAAATTTATAGTTGAGGTAGGAAAACCCTAAATTTTATGTATAAATTGGAGTTTCATTTCATTGTAAAGGTATCAAAGAATACCTTATTGTGTCTAATATTTGACCTTGTATGAATTTTTATTTCATTTTTCTCTTTTGTGTATAAGCTATAATCAAGCCTTGAGTCATTTTGGGAAAGAGCATTGAGCTTCTTTTGGTCTTATATATTTGTAATCTTGTGATACATATGAGAATTTGTGACTAGTTTTGCTATCCTACTTATTGTGTATGTTTAAATGCTTGGGTGTAGATCAAAACCATATTAAATTTTTAGCTATTAATAAATGATAAACATATTCATTTAGTTCATTGTGCATAGAAGAACTTTAATTCTTGGTGCATTGCCTCCTTAGCTTAGGTTTTAATTTCTACAAATTTCTCTTCCTTTCCCTTAATAAATGTAAGTAGCATAGCAAGTAGAGTAGGAAGGCACACTAAATATCACATTTGATAAGGATATAACCTTACCAAATTCCTAGAGGTTTCCCTATGAGCATTCACATCGCTCATTGAGGTTCTTGCTATGTCACTCAATACGAGGTATGGATGTCCACGCATGTTAAGACATTATTATAGGTGAATGAGATACTCTAAGATGACAATAATTTATTTAGCATGTCTAATGGGATAAATCACATCAATTCATTTCAATAATAGAGAGACATCATGATCGATGGGACAAATCTAATGTCTAATTTGTCTCAATTTGATAAATTCTAATCAAGATTTTGGTGAATATATTAAGAAACTTGCTTCCTAAAGCATGGACATATTAACCTGGTTATTCCACTAAAGAAGCAGACCCAAAAGTAGATACTAAGATAGATATCAAACTCTCCCATATGATTAAAAATATAATTTTAGGCCCTTTTTAATCCCAATCTATTGGTTTATTGAAATATATTATACTTTTACCTAGTGACTCCACTAACTCAAAAAGGCCCAAAAGTACATGAGTGAATTATCCATTACTAGATCCTTCACATGAGAAAATATACAAGCATTGGTGCCACCCTTGAACCCAAAATCTAGGACAACCCAAAGCTAGAGCATGACTATGCAATAGAATTAGATTTCAAGAAGGTACACGACTTGGAATGAACAATATCCCCTACTACCACTTATACTTCTCACAACATGGGATCTAATTTTAACTTCAGCCTTAAATCACTACCATAATTCATCAGAGAAGATGCTACCACACCCATAGAGTACTTGCATAACATGGTCAACGTATGTGTGGTGCACAATATTGAAGAGAAAAACATGACTCTAAGAGAACTGACAATATCTTTCAAAGGGAAGGTACAAGAATGGTACATAAGCCTTGCTTCACAGTAAATCAAGAGTTGAGACCAATTCGCTGACTTACCAGTTAATAAATTTAGAGATAAGGTAGATTTAGTATTTATGAGTTAGAAAAATAGGCTAGGGATTCAATTTTTAGCCTTATTGTCATACCCAAAATGATTACTTTTGAAGGATTTTATGGATAATTTTACTAGTTTTTTTTAAATGAAATGTTTTACACTTAAATGTTAATGGAGTAGATGTAAAGAGTAAATGTGATTAATAATGCTATTATTTTCTTTATTTATATGTACTTTGTTGCCTTGTAGTGTTGTTATATACACAGGTTATTTTTCAATACTACGAAACGTACTATGGAAGGATCTATAGCTACATGCCTATTCCAAAAAAACAAAAAAAATCCTATAAATATGGTAATGCACAAAACTAGCCCAAAAGCATAGGATGGGTTTCTTAGAAAATAGGAGTTAAAATTTCCTAAATTTTAGGAAGCAACTCCTAGAAATAAGGGAGCTATATAAATGGAAGAACACAACAATGATAGTTGAGAAGAACCTGCTACCAAAAACAATGACAACATGGCAGAATCAATTTAACATGATAACTTAGGTAGTTAGGAAGTAGTTAGGAACAAGCTGATATAATTCATTCCTTTTGTTGGTTGGTAAAAACCTATAGAGGATATTTTTTATCTCCTATAGGTTAGAAACAAACCTGATTTTATTTCTAAAATAGATTGTAACAAAACCTTTATTTCTACAACTAATTTCTAAATTAGTTTTTAGAATAAGTTAAGTTTATTCTACAATAAGGAGCCTGGTACATTATAAATACTAGAGTAGGCATTGTATTCAAGGTTAGATATAATGTGAAGAAAATTATTTATAAGTATCACATTCTGGTTTTTGTATGGACTATCATGACTGTGCATTTCCAGCCATGACATAATTTAATTTTTTGAAGGAATAAAAGTTGGTTTTGGTTTATTTGATGTCTGCAACTTTTGTATGATGGTATATGATTAATGTAAGTGCTTTGAAGTAAATTTAGGGGTTGTGAAGGAAGAGAATTTATGTTGTTGTAGGTTTATCAAGGGCCCACTAAACCTGGATAGTCCATAAACTCTCTCTCCTATTAGATTTAAGAGTAATGTAGATAGTTGATAATTTGGTTTATTTTGAGTGGATTCCTTTTAGTTGATAAGTAGGAGTTGATTTGTTGTTATTTCAACATTAATTAGGAGTAAGATGGCTACAACCAACTGTTGGCCTTTCTGGCACATTTTATAAAATCTAAATTGTATGCAGTTTTGGGAGTTAACCATTGTAAAACTTCTCTTTTTCCATGAAAAATGATTAAGATGTTGTTATGTTTGTTGTGTTTTCACCAGTTATTTCTTTTTTACTCAAATCTGTTTTCTTTCAAATCCTATGGTTTCTCTAGTTTTTTTGCACTTTTCCTATCGTTTCGCATGCAAAATTGTAAACGTTTTAGCATGGGGTGATGTCATAGATAAATTTTATGCTTAAGTCTATTTTTTTCAAGTTCACTCTGCTCTATGCATATGGTGACATTTTTTGGGACTTAAATAATTTTCAAATCATGCTTTCCTTTCGAACGCAAGTAAATAGTACTTTCAATCCATTAGTGAAGCGAAAGTATTTTCGCTCCACTTGTGGGACAAAAGTTCCTAATGAAGGAGGGGGAAGAAAATGACTAAGTTTTGGCTAAGGCACAAAATACTTTCACTCCATAGGTGGAGCGAAAGTCCCTTCTTAAAAATTGTAAAAATCAGTGCAAAGGAAGTCAAAGTCATGGTCAAAGTTATTGTCGCTCCACCAATGGAGCGAAAGTCCCTGTCACTCCACCAGTGAAGCAAAAGTCAAGTAAAGTACAATGATAGGCAAGTATGAAGCCAAGGGTGCAAAGGAAGTCAAAGTCACAACGAAACTCATGTCGCTCCACCAGTGGAGCAAAACCTTATGTCTCTCCACTAGTGGAGCAAAACTCAAGAGAAAGCACAATCATCTTAAGTGTAAGGCCAAAGGGTGCTTTCGCTCCACTTGTGGAGTGAAATATGGATATAAAGTGAAGAAGGCTCCAAGAAAGGCAAAGGCATGCTTTTGCTCCACTTCTAGAGTGAAAGCACTTTCATTCTAGATATGGAGCAAAACTCTAGGTGGGCCCCAAACATAGCAAAATCTACCTAGAACCATTGTTGGCTGCCCAACCGACCCTGAAGCTATGCTCTGAGTCATTCGATCATGGTGGATCAGGGGAACCTTCTGCATTCAATGTTAAGTTATATGCAAAATCAAATTTATGCTATTAAATCAGTTTTGGATAAAATATACCTACCACAATCGTAGAAGTGGTTGGGCATTAATGTTTTGAGAGGTGAAATCCTCTATAAAAACTAGATTTTTCTCTGTAACTAAGAATGAATAATCTTTGCTAGAAAAGTAGTTGTTTATCTTGAATTCTGCTTCTAATACATGAACTTTTGGTTATGGTCTTGAATATTCTATCTTTGTGTATACCTTCTATCATGTTATTTCTATCAAGTTAATTACTTTGTCATACGACTTGAATTCTATTTTTGAATTTAGCTATTGGTGAGGGATTAATACTGGAATACCCCTGGAGATTATGCAAGTGAGAATATTTAGTGTCGATTTATGTTAAAAGTTTATTGTTTTGATTGCTATTGGTTCAAGTGTTAGGTTGTGTATCATGCTTCCTGTCCATCACCCTAGTATTTTAGGATTTCGGCCTCTTTTCCCATTCCTTTCAATAATTTCCTTCTCTTTCCACATCTTCTCTAACCCTTATCTCAAAAAAATAATTTTATTTTATTTCATAACCAGTCCTACTAGAGATTTTCATGGAGGAAATTTCTTTTCTTTGAACATTCAATGCTTGGTAGTAGGTCTAGGGTGTTGTAGAATTAGAAAATCTATATCTAGGGCAATTCGATTACCAACAATTTTTTACATGCCCGATGGGATGCAAACGTTCCATGTCAAAAGAAATATTAATAAGTTGATGTTCATCTTATTTCTATCAAATATAAACATCTGGTGACTCAGCTGAACTCAGATGCCTCTGAATCTTAAGGACAATTTTAGAAGCCTACACCTTCATGTTCACGATATGGTAGGCTAAAAACACAAAAGAAGAAGTTGAGTTCTTTGAGCTTGACATCGATGCTTTGGGAGAATATCCTAGAGTGGTTCGATCAAATATCCCATTAGATGGGACATCTTCGTAAGTAGTTGTTGCTTTGTAGACTCCATGTCCTGTAAGCACAACAACTAGCTTACCCCCAAATCCACCAAATTCTTCGGTTCAATCGAACCCTCTGGTTCAACCAAGTTTTTTGAGTGTTTTAGTCCAACCAGTTCAACCAACTATATTAGTCCAGATGGTACAACAAGCAACCCCCAGGTAGTTCCCTACATGGAATCATTCAAGACCTATATCTATGATGGCTCAGAACCAAGTACTACCTATAGTGTTGAAAGCTCTACCTACATTCAATGGCATAGGAAAGACCACCTACGAACATGTCTAAGATGTTGTTGCATTAGCAACCATCCAACACATCATAGAGGAAGATATTATGGTGAGTCTACTATTGCTTTCGCTTAGAGGTAAGCTCATCTACTAGTATCGGTTGCTCTCGATCGACACTATCACTTCCCTGAGACTTGTTAGCATAGCAACTGATTAAAGTGTTCAATGAGATAGAAGATCCATTTTCATTATCACATCAGTTCACCACCATCTAGAGACATCCTCAAGAGAAGATAGTTGACTTCAATGTCAGGTTCACTCAAACCTGGCAGAGAGTCATCGTCGGTCTTTGACCCACTTCAGAGAAAGTGGTGTTCTATTACTTGAGAAATTTCCATTTCGACATAGGCATGAGCATACATCATTCTAACATCAACACGTTCCCTAGCTTGTATGAGCAGGCCCAGAAGGCTGAGGTTGACCTAGTAGCCATCAAAAAGTTACCCCAATGGTGACCATTCCAATTTATTTGGATTTCCCTCATAACATGTATCCCAGTGCATCTGCTCCACCTACATATTAGATGTACCCCAATCAATAATGGAACCCAAGTCCTCATAATAAAATGATACCCATTTTGTAGTATCAAGCACCCATATTTTCTTAGCTACTAAATCTTGTCCCGTATCTAGTATTGCATGCATCATTGGTGCCATTTCCGTTACCCGCGTGTGTGCCTCAGGCAATTTTAAATGCAAACCAAATCAAGGAATTGTAAGATTTACGGGTATGAATGAAGATTATGTCCAACGAGATGAGTGTCATGCAATGAAGGTAGAATTATCAAAGCTTCTATCCAAGAATATTTTATCCTTCAATCACTAGGGAGCAAGCCGCTTCCACTAGTAGGGATATGAGAGGAACGTAGCAGTGCTGGAAGATGAAGAAGTCGATTCATCTAGCAAAAATTATTGGTGCACCATGTGCAACGACCCGTATAGTGAAGAAACCTATATAGTGCACCTCAACTATGTCCAGATGTTGGTTGGTGGTACTTACGATGGGTAAATCAACATGATCAAAGAAGTTGGTCATAATTTTATGATGCCTTCTTTTGAGCGGGTCCCAGTACTCACCAAGGTTTGGGAAGAAGCCTATTGAGGTAGACCCAGTCTAGATGGATCCACTAAAGGTTCTCACTGCACCCAAGCCATGAAGCAAAAATACCTAGTCACTAGTGAAAGCTCTCGATCTAACGATGACCTTATAGCAGTCTGATTTACTGAAGGACTTCCTACCCCCATGAGATAGAGAAAAGGGTTCCCAACCCAAAGCTTTGAATTCTCAACCACAAGCTGAGACATGAGATCAAGCCAGGGATAATCTTCGATATTCCTTGCTGACCAAGCGTCAAAGGGTGGATGCCATGCAATAATACCTAAATACCTACGAGTCTTCAAAAGGAGCAGGAGAATCTATCCCTTTGATGTATAGCATAGTTAAAGAGATGAAAAGGGCACCCACCAAGGTAAGCCTTTATGACGCCCTCTAAATTCCTAGTCAAGTAGAACTCTTGTAGGAATCGCTCAAGTATACCAAAGACAAGGAGAGTAGGATTATGCATACGATGTTTGCTCAGATGCTGACGAATTTCGCCATAGATAAGAATAGGCCCTCACCATTCTACCTTTCCCTTCAAATGGAAGGATGGATTGTGCACAACTGCATGATCGAATCTAGTGTTGCGAAGACCGTCATGCCTAAATAATGTGCGACATCATGGGCATAGAGTATTCCCAGATTAGCCCTAGAGTATTACAACTAGATGGGACTCCCATAAATATGGTAGGAGTGATCAAAGATGTTTCGATCCTCCTACATAAAATACTACAAGTCACGGTCATCCAAGAGATCATGGTAGTCAACCTTGAGCCATATTTCAATATGTGCCTCTCAAGAGAATTCACAACCAATTTGGGAGGCTACCTATCCCTTGACTACTCGTATTTAGAAATCCATTTCAAGAGGAAGAAATTTAAGCTCTTCAATGATAAGCCTACTAGTTTTCATATCGAAAAACTTGAATACGAGGAGAAGGGCTTAAACTCTATCAACCTAATGACATAAGAAATGCAAGAAGTGAAACTGATGGAAGAATCTATTGATGAACTCCAAGCTGAAGATGAGTTTTCTATGACCGATTTTAATTCCAGTATCAGGACATATTTAGGGTGCTACTCACTTACAAAGCCTAAAAATACTGAAATAAAAGCACCTGAAGAAGAGCCCCAAAAATTTGATCAACTATGGAAATTTTTCTTCGATAGTGTGCAATGTAAGAATGGTATCAGGGCTGGTGTCACTCTTATCTATCCATCCGATGAAAAAATACTTACTCGTTCAGGATCGCATGGAGTTGTACAAATAATGTAGCCAAGTATGAGGCTCTGTTGTTCAAACTCAAAAAAATTGAGAAGCTCAGTATCAAGCAATTGCAGTTATTCGAGGATCCTAAATTGATCTGCAACCAAGTCACCAATAAGTGCTTCTCCAAGCAACACTATATAAAAATGTACCACAAAAATATGTGGTATTTTCTTGAATCCTTCACCGCACTGAGTATCAAGTCAATTTCTCGAGAGCGAAACAAGCTTACGGACATCTTGACCTCCATTGGTGTCCGATTTTCATCGATGGTCAATATGATGCATAAGACAAAAATGGTGAGGTTGATCTATAGGCCTTATGTGCCTGATAAAAATATCCACTGGCAAGTATTCAAAAATGATGAACAACTTGTCAATTTTATGGTTAATGAAGCATCCTCAATTGAGAATCGAACTCTGGATGAAGAAGACCATGAGGGACTAATCCAATTGAAATCCCCAAGAATATGATCATATTAGAAATTCTATTTGATTGGAATGACAGGTCTGTCACCCACAAGATTAAAGTAGACAATAGAGAGTTCGTAGATTTGGAGTTAGATCTGAGAAAAGTTATCAAAGTAAGGGTTGATTGCACAACCAAGGAGCTCCAAAAGATTCACACCCTATGCAGCGAGTACCTCAATATCATTGCTTGGTGCTATCAATATATAAGGGGGTATGACAAGAATATCATCTAGCACACAATTAAGCTGGAATAAGGGATCAAACCCTTTAGGAAAAAATAGAGGCCTACCAACCCGAAGATCGAGATGCTAATGAGAGATGAGCTTTTGAAGATTCTTGAAGTGAATATCATCTACCTGATAAAGCAATCCTTTTGGGTAGATAACTTGATCTCGATTTGAAAGAAGAATGGGGACATTCGCTTGTGTATTTATTTTCAAAATCTTAACCAAGCATTGCTCAAGGACCACTAGCCGCTACCTCAGATTGACCACATTCTTCATGTAGTGGTGGGAGCACATAGATTCTATTTACTGGATGGATTCTTTGGCTAAAACCAGATATGGGTCAAGGATAAAGACCAACATAAGACTACATTCATCACAAAGTAGGGAATCTTCGCCTATCAATGTATGTCTATCAACATTTCAAACATCGGGGTGAATTTCCAAAGGGCAATGGACCTCACTTTTGGCAAGATTTTGGAAAACTATTAAATCATGTCATCGTGATCTACTTGGATGATATGATAGTATTCTCCCATAAGAGGGAGTAACATGACTTGCATTTATGAAAAGTCTTTGAGAAATGTTGGGAGTTCGGGGTCTCCATCAACCCCCCAAAATTTATTTTTGTAGTGAAGGAAGGTAAACTTCTCGAAAAATTGATATCTGAGAAAGGATTGACTGTTATCCTACCTGAGCTGAAGAACTCCTTCGAAATCCACTACCATCAAACAAGAAAGCTCTAGTGTCCTTTTTTGGATAAATCAACTTCGTAGGGAAGTTCATAGCCGACTTTACCTAAGTAATGAAGCCAATGATCGAGCTTCTGAAGAAGGATGCCGAGTTCAAGTGGACCAAAGTATAAAAGTAGGCATTTCAACAGATCAAGGAGCAAATCGCTCAAGCTCCAGTACTCATAAATCTTAACTACACAAAGGATTTTATCATTTACACCGTTGGGGAGCTAGAAAGCTACGCAATTGTTCTAATACAAAAGGGGGAAGATGGAGACGAGCACCCAATAGCATTCCTAAGCTAGGTCATTCAACCTCACAAAGAAAGGTATAATTTTATTGAAAGACAAGTGCATGTGGTGATGAAATCACTCCAAAAATTTAGATATTTTGTCTTTTAAAGTAAGACGATAGTTTACATGGTACAACTCAATGTTAGGAGTTTCATTATTCAAGGAGAGCTCAACAATCGAAGGTTTGTATGGGTCTCTAATATCCAAGAATTTTATATTGAAGTATGCCCTACCAAGTTGGTCTGAGATTGAGAGCTCTGTTAGGAACTAGCTAGAAGTGCTGTAGTTGAAGCAACAAACCCTAAATCAGAGCACTCTACACCTAAAAGCAACCTTGCCAACGTATTGGTTAGCAAGATAGATTGGATGGATGACATTGTTGAGTACTTCAACACAGGAAAATGTCCTTATTACTTCAATGCTTCGTAAAGAAGAAGATTTCACTTAAAAGATAGCTGGTATGTTCTGACACACAATGGATTGTTATATCAAAATATCGATAGAGTCCTTTTAAGGTGCATGAGAGAGTTGGAGAAATCAAAGATCCTTGAAGAGTTTCACTCTAGGATTTTGGGAGGTAATTTGATAGGTAGGCCAATGGCCTTGAAGATCATCAAGGTAGGTTATTACTAGCCTACCCTCTTTGTTGATGCTTTCAAGGTCAGTCGGTGCTATGAAAAATGCCAGTGCTACTTAGGCAAAACCTGAAACTCTTCACTTCCTCTCCACCCCATTCAAGTAGAAGCTTCATTCCAGTAATGGGGCTTGGAATTCATTGGGATCATCAACCCCAACTACTCCATTGGTCACAAATACATTTTAATCACTACAAAATATTTCACTTGGTGGTCAGAGGTAGTGCCAACCAAGACATGGTTATCTCTTTCCTTCAAGGGTTGATCACTCATTTTTGTGTACTTGAGGAAATCATGTCTGATAATGACTCTCCTTTCACTGGTGCAAGGATCTACAAGTTTGCAGTTAGGTACATAATTTATTTGAAGACCTCATATAACTATTACCTGCAGGGCAATGGATTGGTAGAGTCTACGAACAAGAACCTATTACAAATTTTAAAAATATCTCTAGCAAAGAATAAGTGAATATGGCATCTGCTCTTAGACCAGTTTCTTTGGGCCAATCATATTTTTATCAAGCACTCATTCAAAATGTCTCCCTATTTTTTGGTGTAAAGGAAAGAGGTAGTCTTGCACATGCACATAGAGCATTCTGCATTGCAGTTACTCAAGTGGCTCGATAGTGAAGAGGGTGAATTCGACCCGATGGAGGTAAGGTTAGCCCAACTACTATAGTTGGAAGATGATAGAGAGAAGGCTTATGAAGCTTTTGTAAAGCATGTCGAATCCAAAAAAGGCTAGTTCAGTACAAAGATTTCTGAGAGGCCCTTCCATGTCAGGGACTTGGTCTTAAAATGGAATGAAACCAAGTCTAAGCTGGGGAACCATGACAATTTTGACGCGTTCTAGGAAGGCCCATTTCGAGTCTCTAGCATCAATCAAATCAATTCCTTCATCCTATAGGACATGGAGGGTTCTACTCTCCCAATTTTGGTAAATGACTTTTTGTTGAAGGTTTACCACCAGTAAAATCTCGGGGATGACCGGGAGAGCCAGGTATGATCTTGTATATATATATAAATGCATGTATATAAGGTTTTTTTGCTCCACTTTTGGAGTGAAAGTGCTTTCACTTTATTTGTGGAGTGAAGTTTGATTTCAAATAAAAAAAGAGACTTTTGTTCCACTTAGGGAGTGAAATCTCAAATAATAATAATAATAATAAGTGTGCTTTCACTCCACTAGTGGAATGAAAGTCTCCCCTCATTTCTATTTTTGTCTATTTTTTTATTTCCTTCTAAATTCGTCCATCCAAAAGACACCATGTGTCGAGCATAGATGGACTTGAAAAGTGTGCCCTATCTTAGCAAACATTATAAAAAATTGGAGCTATTCGACATCGTTATTCAAGTAAATGCTTTCACTCATAACGCTCTAAAGTACACCTCCCCGTGGTAAATTCAAGTGAGCATACCTCTCGAGAAGCATGCATCCCAAGGATGATTTTATTATCTAGTGTTGTTATTCATCATTTACAAGGGTGAGCTACCTGCACGAGGGTAAATCAGAGGCGCACGATTCATGCATGATTTTCACCTGCATTAACTCCCAGAGCTGGAAGTTAAGGTGGTAGATTTAAAAAGAGCATTGTAAGGAGAAGAGTTGCTAGAGATGTTTCATACCAATTTCTCCATCGTAGTCTTATTTTTGTGTAGTTCTTGCACCATGAAGTTTACAAATATTTTATCTATGCAGATTTTGAACCCAAATAGTTCATTGTAAGACATGGGCAAGAAATATGGGGAGCAAAGCGAGAAGGTGTCTAAGGAAAAGACAATGTCCCTGAAGGAGAGCGGCTTGAAGAAGCTACGAAAGTGTGTGAAGAAGCCGGTAAAGTTGATGCCACTCGAAGATAGCCTCTTTAGACTTCAGGACTATTTGATGATGTACAAGGACCTCGAGGAATTGCATCAAAATGTTGAGAAGGCATTTAAAGAAAATATAACTAAGAATACATTATTGACAATTCACCACTCGTACCTCTTCTTTTACATGTGCATGCCTGTGCATCACTGCCAAAAATTTGTGTGGGTGATTTCAAAATTTTATGATGCTCAAACAAGAATAGTGTGAGATTCCAGTGAGAATAGGTTGTTCCCCATCATAGTTGATACCATCCAAGAGGCTTTTTCATATGAAAGAAAACCCTCGATCAATTTACTCCTTCGAAAGATCACCAATTCTGAGCAGAACAAGAGGTATCATCCCATACCTCAGATGTACCAGTTTGTGAGGGAACAATTGGAAGGAGTGACCTCATCTGAAGAGCTTCCTGAATTACCCAGGTACGTGATACAGTTCGTGTAGCACAATATTTATTCAATTTTGGTATGGGTGATGGGGCTCTCTATAGATGCTATTGTTTACAATTGGCAGGTGTCCATGGGGAAGTCCATTTTTTACAATGAAATTTATTTCCCATCCAATATGCAACCGAATACCATACCAATTTTCTTCGATTAGGCAGAGTGGGTGGTGCGACAGATGCACCTCGTATTATCCTACCTGTGAAGTCGTAAAGATGATCAATTTAGGTATTGCTCCTCCCTCATGTGGTATTTATTTTACCACCTACATGAGAACTTCCTCTTCATCCCTAAAAACTAGAATGACGAAGAAGGGAAGGCATTTTTGGTCTATATTTGGATGCAGAGTTTGTCTAGAGATGAATCATACTATAACTTTAATCAAGTTTTCTTGGGATCGGTGTTGAAGTTGATCTACGACCACTATGAGTGAGTTATCATAGAGATGAGAGAAAAAGTGGTGGATGGAAATTTAGGGGACATTTTTTTCTCACCCAGGGCTTGGTGATAAATTTTTTTGGGTTCACAAAGAAACCCTTCCTACTACCCTACTATGCCATGTCGTACCTGTTTGCCCTAGAGGTCACCCGATGTTGGAAATATATTGAATATTTTCCATGTAATTCTGGTGGGGTTAACACTAAAAGGTACTGGATGATGTGTACGATATATTCACCAGGGTTCATAAATATTGTATTTCTAAGATAAATATTATGTAATGTGTGAATCTACTATCTTCTTCCTTTGATTTTGAAATTACTATTTTTCTAGTTTTAGTTTATTGGGGCTCTTTTTCTTTTAATTTGGTATCAGAGCTAGGTTTTAGCTTTGTTTGAGGAGTAAGGATTTCAAACCTATAATAAATTAATTCTTGAGTGGGAGTCATACACAAAAGGATCCAGGCAAAGGAGAAATATGGGAAGCACACAGATAGAGATTGAGAAATTTAATGGATAAAATTTTGAGTTGTGGAAAATCAAGATGAAGGATCTATTGGTTGATAGAGATCAATGTATTGCGATCTTGAGAACAAAACCAACATCGATGACATATGAGAATTGGTTGAAAATTGATAAGAAGGCAAGGAGCTCTATCATATTGTGCTTATATGACTCAATATTGTTGAATGTATCTACAAAGACCACAACAAATCTATTATGGGATAAGGTGAGAACATTGTATCAAACAAAGTCACTGGTAAATAAACTCTTTCTTCGAAAGAAGTTGTATTCACTTCGGATGAATGATGGTGACTTTGTGGCTGAAAATATTAATGCTTTTAACACTGTGGTAAGTCAAATAAACTCTATAAAAGTAAAAAATAATGAAAAGGAAAAATGTATTACTTTACTTTGTTCATTACCTAATTCATGGGATAACCTTGTTATGGCTATCACCAATACTACATCTACATTGAAAGTAGAGGATATAGTAGGAACTTTGCTATCTGAGGAGATGAGGCAAAAATATTTTGAGGATTATCATCAAAAGGAAGCCTTGTTTATGAGAGGTCGTTCTCAAGAAAAAAGCAAAAATAAATCAGGATAAAAGAAATCAAAATCTAGGGGTAAATATATTGCCCCAAAAAAGAGGATATGTTGGAATTGTGGTAAAGCAGATCATTATAAAAGAGACTACAGATCTAAAAATGCTAATAATAATTGATCATAGAATGAACTTATACAGAAATGAAGACCACAAATGAAGATTCAGAGTACTTATTCTTAGCTGCAACATGCTCAAGTGAATGCGATGACTTATGGTTGATTAACTCAGGTGATTCTTTTCATATGACTCCTCATAGAGAGGGGTTATGTGAATATAAAAATATAGATGGAGGTAAAGTCTTATTGGGAGACAATTCGACATATAAAATAATAGGTTGAGGAAGAGTCAAACCCTTCCATATGTGTTGCATATTTTGGGTTTGGCAAGGAATCTTATATCTATGAGTAAGATGAATTATGTAGGTGTGAATGTGGTATTCAATAAGGATAGTTTCAAGATGGTCTGTGGATCCTTGGTGTTGGCAAGAGGAGTTCACACAAGAACTTTGTTTAGAATTAAGGCTAGCACTATAAGTATTAATTGTAATAACTCTTTAGTTGTACAAGAAAATAATACGGTTGAAATGGCTCTACATATTCCTACAATGAAGACAATGTTGTGGCATCAACGCATGGGGTATATTGGTGAGAAAGGACTTCGAACATTGAAAATGAAAGGTATGGCTAAAGGACTTTCTGATTTCCCATTAAATTTTTATTTTTGTGAGCATTATATTTTTGGGAAACAAACTAGAGTCAAGTTTTCAAGTAGTGCTACAAGGTCTAAAGGAATTCTACATCTAGTTCACAGTGATGTGTTTGGACCAAAAAAAGTACCATCATTAGGTAAATCTATCTATTTTGTTACATTTATAGATGACTTCTCAAGAAAGACATGGGTATATTTTCTATGGAACAAATATGAGGTTTTTAATAAATTTAAAGAGTTTAAGGCTCTTGTAGAAAATCATATAGAGAAAAATATAAAGGTTTTGATAAGTGATAATGGTGGTGAGTATTGCTCTAATGAATTTGAGTAGTTTTGCAAGGACTGTGGAATAGAAAGGTAGAGAACAACTCTGTATACTCCACAATAGAATGGGGTTGCAGAATGGATGAACAAGACATTGATGGATAAGGCTAAAAGCATGCTAAGTGGTGCAGGGTTAGAAAATAAGTTTTGGGAAAAAGCTATGTTAACAACTTGTTATCTCATCAATAGATCTCCTACCTTAGCTTTGGTGGACAAGACTCCATAGGAAGTATGGATTGGTAAGAATCCCTCTCTCAGACATATAAGGATTTTTGGTTGTGATGCTTATATGTATGTACAAAAATAGAAAAGGACTAAGCTAGACTATAAATAAGAAAAATACATATTTATGGGTTATAGTACTAGTGTTAAAGGATATAAGTTGTGGAACCCAGAAATACAAAAGATTGTTTACAGTCATAATGTGATATTTAGAGAAACAAAAGGGGTTTTAAAATAGGAAATGCAACCAAGCAAAGAACCAAAAATAGTGTAGGTAAAATTGGAACAAGAGGAAGAACCAGTGGTAGAACCTAAATTATAGAGAGAGTCTAAAGAGGAATATTCAGAGGAAGAAGGTGAGGAAGCTGAAGATGCAAAACATAGAATTCCAATTTTGAGGAGATCAGATCGAGAGAGAAGACTTCCATATAGGTATAGTCCTTCAAATTTTTATTTTGCATTTAATTTATCAGTTACTGATGAAGAAACCAAGATTGTAAAGGAGGCACTTCAGTCAAGTAAGAATAAATCTTGAAAAAGGGCTATGGAAGAAGAAATGGAGTCCTTGGATAAAAATAAGACATGGGACTTGGTGAAATTACCTCCTGGTAGAAAACCTGTTGGTTGTAAGTGGTTATTCAAGAAGAAGTACAATGTATAAGGAAAGTTGGATAAGTACAAGGATCGCTTGGTAGCAAAAGAATTTTCTCAGGTTGAGGGAATTGACTTTGGTGAGATTTTTTCTCCTATGGCTAAACTAACTTCAATCAGATTTTTGTTGGCTATTTTTGTTGCTTTTGATTTTGAAATAGAATAGATGGATGTAAAGATAGATTTTCTACATGGTGAACTTAATGAAGATATATATATATATATATATATATATATATATATATATATATATATATATATATCACAACCAGAATGCTTTAAGGTAAAAGGTAAGAAGGACTTGGTATGCAAGCTAAAGAAGTCTCTTTATGGGTTGAAGCAGTCTCCAAGGATGTGGAACCAAAAATTTGATAGGTTTGTCTTGACACTTGGGCTTGGAAAAAGTAAAGCAGATCCATGTGTATATTTTAAAAAGAAAGGTGAAAATTTTGTTATCATTGTATTGTATGTGGATGACATGCTATTAATTGGTAACAGTAAGGAGATGATAAAGTTACTCAAATCTTAGTTATCTTTTGAATTTGACATGAAGGATTTGGGTGCTGCAAAATTTATTTTGGGTATGGAAATAATAAGGGATCATGCAAATAGAAAGTTATGGTTAAATCAAAGGAAATATGTTTATTTTATATTACAAAATTTTAGAATGCATGATTGTAAATCAGTATGTACTCCATATCCGATTGGTAAAAAGTTATTTGCTAAAAAGTGTTCCAAAACAAATGAGAAAATTGAAGAAATGCATCATGTTTCTTATGCTAGTATTATGGGCAGTTTGATGTATGCAATGGTCTATACTAGACCTGATATTGCACATGCAGTGGGAGTAGTTAGCAGATATATGTCAAATCCAAGAAAGGAACATTGGACTACTGTAAAAAGAATTTTTAGATACTTGCATGGAACTATAAATTATGCTATTTGTTATGGAGGGAATTCTGAAGGTAATAATATTGTAAATCTACAAGGGTTTGTTGATGCTGATTAGACTAGAGATATTGACAAGATAAGATCCACAGGTGCTTATGTGTTTAGGCTGTTTGGAGGGGCAGTAAGTTGGATGAGTAAAAACCAATCAGTTGTTGCATTACCCACTACATAAGCAGAGTACATTGCAGCAACTCACACCAGTAAATAAGCAGTGTGGCTACAAAGGTTGTGTTCAACAGTTGGTATTAAAAAAAAGGCTATGATAATTAATAGTGATAGTCAGTGTAATATTTTTGGTAAATAATCCTGGTTTTCATGATCAGTCAAAACATATTAATATAAAGTACCATTTTGTGAGAGATATGGTTGAAGATAACCGAGTGATATTGGAGAAATTTGATACAGATAAGAGTACTGCTAATTTTTTAACAAAGGTTGTACCTACTCAAAAATTTTCTTGGTGTAGAAGATCTATGGGTATGGTTTCCATTGATAGTTGAAAATGGTAGTTGTTAACCCCTATGGAAAGTATTCAACAAGTGGGATGATGTTAGAAATATGTTGAATATTTTCCATGTTATTCTCATGGGGTTAACACTAAAAGGTATTGGATGCTGTGTATGATATACTCACCAGATTTGGGGGCGGTAGCCCTCCGAAAAGAAGGGAGGGTGGCAGCCCCCAACCAAATTTTTAGGGTTTTAAGTTATTTTTAGACCCATATGGGCTTTTAGGGTTACTATATTTGAACCCTTACTTTTTCACCCATGATATTGTAAAATCCGTGCATGTGCCTTTGTTATATATATCACACTTGCATTAGGGTTTGAAGAGAGACAAAAGGATAATATTATTGTATTGGATATGATGAAGTTAATGCAATAATAAGATAATATTGTTCTAGTTTTACTAATTGAGGGTTTCTAGGATAAATATTATGTAATGTGTAAATATGCTATCTTCTTCCTTTGATTCTACAATTACTACTTTTCTAGTTTTAGTTTATTGGGGCTCTTTATTTCTCTTAATTACAGTGTGACTTCACCAATGAGTTGTATGGGAAAGGCAGAGGGAAGAGGCACACATGTACTATTCTCTTCAAGTTCATAGGCATCAAGGTGATGTAGTATGATTAGAATACTGTACTGTCAATTATGTTGTATGGCTTTAGATTGGTTGAGCTCCCCCAATGTTGGAAGTACGATTCATGTGATGTATTTCAAAATTTAATTGGAGAAAAGTTGTTTTACTACTGCCCCCACTCAAACATAGTCACCAAATGAAATAACCCTATGGGGCATGATTTGGAGTGGTACATCGATGAGATGGTGCCCTTGCCTCCCTAGCATAATTTTTACACAATAGAGATTGAATACAATTCGACTATCAACCCAAAGTAGATGCTCCCCAAGGATGTATACCAGGCAATGAAGGATAAGTTGCAGCATTGGTAAGATCACAATATAAAATTGTGGTGGATCATGAGGGTCCACAATAACAAGATGCTCTCTAACTACCCAAAGGTGTTGGATGATAAATTCTTCGTGATCTATGGTGAAAATATGGGCACCTATAAATCCTCCTCATTTTTTGAAATCGTGTCATGAAGCACACAAAGCCTCAATGAAGTGGATGACCTAGAATTAAAGAAGCATGTGGTGCAAGGTAAAGGTAAAGTGATCCTAAGTGGTTCATAATTGACTGTATAAATTAGGCCATCACCTCCTAAGAAGTAGAGTGCTCTCCCAGAGAGAAAAGCTAAAGAGATACCTCTCTCGTAGCAAGCAACAAAGAGACCGTGAACTAGTGCTCCCTTTAGAATGAGCTCTTATACGACACTTGAAACCCCTCCATCAAGTGCTCCAAAATCACCTATCATGGAGCACTTGGAAAAGTTGAAAGGAGAGGTGGAGGTGATTAATGTTGAGGCGATGGATGTGGAGGAGAGAGAAGACCCACACGCATAGTGTTCCACTTCCTTGGCTCCTTTGATCACAAAGCTCAAAGGTACACATTCACTCTTATCTCTTTCTTCTTCCATATTTGTAACAACATTTTCCTCAATGCCTAAAACCCTAGTCACTACTTATTTTTCTCTTTTGTCACCCCATTCCATAGTTTCTAGCATTTTTGTTTCCCCAGTCCTTTCATCACCCTCAAATGCGTTTGCATCCTTTGTGATGCACCTTAATTCTTTCATAGTATCTGCACCTGTTAGCCTTTCCTTATTTGTTTTAGAAGACCTTATCCCCAATATTTCTACTGCCATAGAGTTAAAACTATTTTCTCTTTTTTTTCCATCTGCTATCATGGCATCAATTACGTTTGATGTCTTGATTCCTAAACCCACCATCTCCATGGTTACTATCTAAACTCAAGCATCTTTGAGGGTTAGCACAGCCGCTTCCCCTCCTATTTCCCATATGATATCCAAACTTGAGTTGCAACCTCCCCTATTTCCATACACATTGATCCTTGCAGTTCAGGAGACTCTCAAAGTTGAGTTGGAGATGATGCAACACCTTGCAACTGCAGAGAGCATTTGCAAGATGTGTTACACTTCATCAAACTAGCCAAGGGACCGTAGGAAGAATGAGGTGTAGACTCTGGTGCAAGACGAGAAGGCATCCATTATCAATTCAAAGAGGATGAAGATTCACATAGTACAGAAAATACCAATTATTTAGAAACCCCTGGGGGAGATGATCCTAGCTGATTACACTTACTGCCATACCATGGAGGACGTAACACAAATCAACCCAACACATAAAATGGGTAACATTGTAGTTGAAATGGGCTCTGTCTAGTTTCATGATGAACACTACAAGGAACACTTCTTCAAAGCACACACAATGAATTTCAAGCTTGAAGAGGCCTTAACAACGATGAGAAGACAACTTGGAACACTTGAGTCTGAAGCCGTGCAGTTGAGGAAGCACGTGGTTTTGCTAGAGGCAGAGGTCGAGGAGAATTCCAAGGCACACAATCAGAATTACAAGGTGCATGCCCAAGCAAACTAGTAGGTGTAGGCACTGAACATTTAGGTCCATCAATTGTAGGTTGAGTTAGCATAGAAGACGTCACAACCTATTGTATTCTCTAGGGAACACATCAAGGAGATACACCTACAGTTCCTGATGGATTTCTTGGTGAGAGTTGCATGGGGTGTCATGATCCTAATATTTTTTAAGGAGGTACAAGAGGTATTTTTCTCTAGCAACTCCATTTTAGAAGCTACTTAGATAGATGTTGATCTTTGTCTAGACTTAGCCATGCAATTACAAAAAATTGAGAATGTGGATGCCCACCTTACTCCCATGAGCCCCATGGCTTGATCCTAGGAAACAATGAAGATGACCCTGAACTCTTTATTCACAAATCTTGAGCTAACCAAAGAAGATCATAGAATCTCAAATGCTCTCAAGTAGGAGAAATATGCTTCACTGTAATATTTTAATTCCCTCATGCAATTGGAATCCCTAACTTCACTAAAAAATAGGGAGACATTCCACCACTCGAAGAGTTGAATATGATATGGGAAATATTCGTCAGCAATGTCTCAAAAATTTATGCTTGGGAGGATCCAATTTCATATGTGAAGGTGATGCCTTTCATGGCCAAATATGCCCAAATTGAGTATTGTTTGCAGGAGTTTGACCAAAAGCTGGATCTTGCTGATATTGAGCGAATTGAGACCTTTCATTACCTGATCCAAGAGCTCCAAAAACAACCAAAATTTTGCCTCGACCATTGAATCAATGCTTTTGTGGTGTACGAACACTTTTTTAAGAGCTCTCTAGAAATATTTCTCCCCCAACAGTGCAAGTTATATCCCGAGGAGGAGACAAAAGGCAAGCAAGAAAAAGAGGAGGAAGCAAAAGGTGAGCAAGAGAAAGAAGAGGAAAAGGACCGACTTATAGAGATACCAAAAAGAAACAGTGAGCAGTCCAAGGATGCTGAAAGTGAAGATGACTCTACAACCCAAGGATAAGGCCTGGGATATTTGCATTAGGGCAGCTTAATACCCTACAAGCCACCAGAGATGTTGGCCTATCTGCCATATTTTGTAAAATCTAAATTGTATGCAGTTTTGGGAGTTAACCATAATAAAACTTCTCTTTTTCCATGAAAAATGGTTAAGATGTTATGTTTGTTGTGTTTTCATCATCTGTATTTTTTTACTCAAAAATATTTTATTTTGAATCCTATGGTTTCTCTGGTTTTTCTACACTTTTCTTGTCGTTTCGCATGTAAAATCTTAAACATTTTAGCATGGGGTGATGTCATAGATAAATTTTATGCAAGTCTATTTTTGTAAGTTTGCTTCGCTCTACACTTTTTCTTTCCTTTCAAATGCAAGTAAATAGCACTTTCGCTCCACTTGTGGAGTGAAATTTCCTAATGAAGGAGGGGGAAGAAAATGACTAAGTTTTGGCTAAGGCACAAAATACTTTTGCTCCACAGGTGGAGCAAAATTCCCTTCTTAAAAATCATAAAAATTAGTGCAAATAAATTCAAAGTCTTAGTCAAAGTTGTTGTCGCTCCACCAGTGGAGCGAAAGTCCCTATTGCTCCACCAGTGGAGCAAAAGTCAAGTAAAGTGCAATCATAGGCAAGTATGAAGCCAAGGGTGCAAAGGAAGTCAAAGTTATAGTGAAACTCCTATCTCTCCACCAGTGGAGTGAAACCTTTGGTCACTCCACCAGTGGAACAAAACTCAAGAGAAGGCACAATTATCTTAAGCGTAAGACCAAAGGGTGCTTTCACCCCACTTGTGGAGTGAAAGCATATTTGCTCCACTTGTGGAGTGAAATCTGGAAAAAAAGTGAAGAAGGCTCCAAGCAAGGTAAAGGTATGCTTTCGCTCAACTTCTGGAGGAAAAGTACTTTCACTCTAGCTGTGGATAAAAAATTTAGGTGGGCCCCAAACACAGCAAAAGCTGCCCAAAAACGTTGTTGGCTACCCAACTGACCCCAAATCTACGCTCTGAGTCATTCGATCATGGTGGATAAAGGGAACCTTCTGCATTCAATGCTAAGTTATCTGCAGAATCAAATTTATTTGTTAATTTAGTTTCAGATAAAATATACCTACCACCATCGTAGAAGTGGTTGGGCATTAATGTTTTGAGAGGCAAAATCCTCTATAAAAACTATATTTTTCTCTGTAACTAAGAATGGACAATCTCTGCTAGAAAAACAACTGTATATCTTGAAATCTGCTTCTGAAACATGGACTACTAGTTCCAGTATTGAATCTTCTATCTTTGTGTATACCTTCTATCATGTTATTTCTATCAAGTTAGTTAATTTTTCATATGGATTAAATTATATTCCTATATTTAGCTGTTGGTGAGGGATTAATACTGGAATGCCCATGGAGGTTATGCAAGTGAGAAGATTTAGTTTTGATTTCTATTAATAGTTTATTGTTTTGATTGCTTTTGGTTCAAGTGTTAGGCTGTGTATTGTGCTTCCTATCCATCACCCTAGTATTTTAGTCTTTTGGTCTCTTTTCCCATTCCTTTCAATAATTTCCTTCTCTTTCCACATCTTCTCTAACCCTTATCTCAAAAAACCAATTTTATTTTATTTCAAAACCAGCCCTACTGGAGATTGTCACAGAGGATATTTATTTCCTTAGGACATTCAATGCTTGGCAACGGGTCTAGGGTGCTATAGACTTAAAAAATCTATATCTAGGTTGATTCGATTGCCAACACCAACTTAGATAAATATTAAATTAGTTATAGGCTTATGTAGTGTAGGATATTCTTTCAACACATGATTTCATTTTCTAGTTTGTTTCAAGTTTTTCTCTACTTTTCTAGGAAGAAATCACTTAGTGTATACAAAAAAAAATATTTACTTATACAAAGCAATGCACCTTTTAAATTAAACATGGTTGAAAGTTTAAGTGGTTAGCACAAACTCATCACTTTTTAGCACCATTGTCGGGAAGGTTACAAAAATAGTATTCTATCTTGCAAAAGCTAAGGACTTTCCATGTTGAAATACTTGGACGGGTTGTTTTGTATCATTCAAAGCAACAAGAAATTCTCAAGTGGATAAAGGCATCAAAAGTCAGGTTTTATAGTCATTTCATTGCTTTCTAGGATTAAATTTCATTGCTTTTTATAGTAAGTCTCATTCCTGTATTGCTTTATTCTTGCAATTTACTATATTTTTGTCCTTGTTTTGTTTTTGTTTCTATAATTTTTTCTAATAGTAAGGAGAACAAATGAATGAATCAACTATGAGATGAATGTGGAATATTCCTATCTTGTAAACATCCTAAGCAAGATTTGCCAGGAATTGAGCAACAAGAAGAGGCTTTACAAAGCCAATAGACTGCCATTTCATCTACAATTGAGAAACATTCCTCAAGAGGAACAGATCAACTCCAATTTATCCAAGAAATATTTTATGTAATTGTTGAAGAAATAAATCATACACTTGAAAAAGGACAAGTTGATATTCCTAAGACTATAAATGAAGTAAAGGACAAGAAGAACAAAGTGAATAATCTAGTTCTAGTCCTTGTACTACTCCAAGAAGACCTCACACTCAATTTTTGCAGACTTTGTGGGATTTCCACATGGCTAAAGAAGAAAAAATATAGCTACATAGCACTTTCAAGTTACCTATATGCCTTCCATGGGTAGAGTCTAATAATAATATTGGGCATATGAAGAATATCTCTCCATCAACCATACCCACTCTAAAGGATTGGCCACTAAAGATCCTGACACTTTTCTTTATTAGTTTTAAGTGCTTTATCGCACCTATGATTACACCACTGATTCAAACAAGTTAAAATTATTTCTAGCCACTTTAAAATATGATGCATTATATTGGTTCATGGGTTTGGGTGAAAATTCTATCACTACTTGGAAAAGTGATGATGGAATGAAGGCAATTTTCTTGGAGAAATACCAAGATTATTATTGTGTGAGAGACCAAAAGAGTGAAATTTTCAAGATGACTCAAAAATAATATGAAAGACTTGAATATTACATTAAGAGATTTCAATTTGTAATGAAGAGAGGTAACATTCAGTAGGATGATGATTTGTTGAGAACTATCTTTCTAAAAGGATTAAGAGAAGAGACCATTGGTATCCTCAATATAATGGGAGAAGGAAATATTTCTAATATTTCTTTCCATTTAATTTTGGAGTTATGTATCAATTACTATCACACAAGGCTATATTTGCGCAATAAAAAGCTAACTAGAACCATTGGAGAAGTTACAAGAGTTGAACTCATTAATATGTTGGAAGATTTGAAAATAAATTTGCTGGGTTATTTTACCTCTTCCATGGATTTATTAGCAAAATAAAACTAAGGTAGAAGCTATCTATTATCCTCGTCGTAAGAATAAGCATGCCTTATGGGATTGTATTTTGGATAAAATTACTATTTGCAACATTTGTTATTAGCAACATTCAATACAGGATTACCAACATTTACCAACAGTAAATACAACTTTAAAGGAACCATATTTTCAAGAAAATAATATTTTATTTGTTGCACAAAGGATGCCATTTCAAGGAGACAATCAAGGATAATATTCAGGTATGCCTAATCCCTATTTTTATTTTAAATTTCCTTACTATAATCAAAACTGATCAAATACATAATGGTCTAATAATGTTCCACATTGGTCACAACCAAATTGGTCTAATCATTATTGGCAACAACAGGGTTGACAAGTATAGCAATGGTCATATCCATAATAATATCAATCCAATCCACCATAATTTTAAGGATAAGGTCCTTAACAACATAAACAATAACAATTGTTACCTCCTTCACAAGGAAATAACAATCATGCACCACCTAAAAATCTCCTCTTCCTACTTAGCCATTGCCTAACCTCAATAATAGACCTCCCAATAATACTACTCTTTGTGATGGGTTTCATTTCATTGCAAAGGCATCAAAGAATGCTTGCTCATGTCTAATATCTGACATTGTACACTTTAGCTATTTATTTGTCTTCTCTGTATAAGCTAGACCCTATTATTGAGTCATTTTTCTAAATAACATCAAGCCTCTTTTGGTGTCATATGTTTGTAATATTATGATATATATGAGAATATATGACTAATTTTGCTCTGTTAGAGAATATATTACATTATTTGGTACATATCAATGTACCACCTTGGTTACATTATTAGACTAGGAGTTTATCTTAGGTTAAGTGGTTACTTGAGGAAGAAGTAACAAATGCACAAGTGTTAGAATGTGCAATATGTAAAAGGATAAGTGTCCTTAGTTGTGCATGTGCACAAGTGTCTATCATGCAGAATGCACATGTGTCCTTAGGGTAGGAAAGTGAAGAGTCACATACTAGTATAAATATGTGTGACTTAGCATTGTAATAAACAATGAAGCATGCATTATCCATGACATGCACTAGTAGAGTAGTAGAGAGATATTGCATTAAGTTTTCATTTTCATGAGTTTATAGTGATCAAATTCAAAGCTGCATATTTGGGGGTTAATGAGTTATTTTCAATAGCAAGAAAGAGCTGCAACTTCATCCAAAACAAACAACATTCAGATGATCCAAATCACAAAGAATTTCATCATCAAATTGAGGTTTAAAAGGTATGCAACTTAGGTGCAAAAGGTTCATTATATAAACTCTTATATTCGGTATATTATTGAGGTTATTAAGCACCAAAATTCAAGGTTTAAAAGCCATATGAGAAGGTTTTCTAGTTTATTTCTCTTATAGATAGTTGATATTTTTATTTCTCAGAAATGAATTTTTGCACAAGGTTCAAATCTACACAAAATAATAGATAGGAGTTAGATATAGTTTAAGAGAAATAAAAATATCAACTATCTATAAGTAGTAAAAGAAGACTCTATTCTAAATGCTAAATTGCATATGCAAGAGTGCATAATATAAAAATTCAAAAGGCACTCCATCTACATGGTTTAAACACCTAGAATAATTATTGAAAATTAACCAAGCATTGAGGATAATTTTTCAAAGGGTTGGAAAGGTAATATTGAATTCAATACAACTTGCAAAGGAAATAGAAGCCACTATTTCAAGAAGGCAAGTCAATGTAAAAAGTACAAGGGGTAAGCTACATATAGTAGTAGTAAGAAACAAGGTTTAGTTACATTACAGTGAGCATGCAGAGAAGACATTAGCCATTGTATTCTCTTCAGCATTAGGTGACATCGTTCTATTGCTTGGTCGATCTCCTCGATTGTGATTTGGAAATAACAGTTACATAGTGAAACAACCAGAAAATGAGTAACCATTATAAGCCTGAGAGGTGTTAAGGATATAAGCTAAACATAAAATTTATCAAAGTCTAGAAGGAGGTTTCACTGCTAAAGGATGTGAGAGCTATTGTTTTTGAAGAGTGTGCAGTAAGGGGAGAAGATGTCATTATGTACCAAGGGAGTATATGCTTCAGAAGCTGTTTTGCAAAGTCACAATCTCATAAACATTACAATATGCATGTGGGTATCATTGTTGAGGGTAAGATTCACTTGCAAGGGAGTGGAATCAATTTGGTATTTGACGGTCACTAAAGTATTTTAGTAATGCATTAAAGAGGAGCCATTGATAGTTGCAAACATAAATATATATGAACTGTTGATAACTATTATACAACCTAGTAAGTGGATAGAGCACACCTATTTGGAAGAAAAATATTGATCAAAACTCACACCTAAGTAACATATGAAATATCATAGGACAAATAGTTGGAGATTGAGTGAAACAACACGCATTTGATAGTCATTTCTCATGCATATTGAGCCATTACTTAGCCAACTATTTTTGACTACAAGAGATCATTTCAATAGAAAGTGTTATCAAGATCCACCAACACATAACCATTACCAAGGAGCCATTACAAGACTCAGGAGGCTCAATTATAGTTTTCAAAATGCGTGGTTTGAATTCTTAGTCACCAATTTGTGTACACACCAGGGTCTTTGTTAAGATGATATAAACAACATCTAAGTGTTGATTGATTGAATAGCATTGGTTGAAGGTTATCCTATCTTAGTTTTTGGAGTACACATGGCTAGGAGGATCACAATAAAAGTCATAACATAGGTGATGATGCAAGCACACTGACCACTCAAAGGAGAAAATTATAATTCATTACATCAGGTGACAAGAAAAATTGATAGGCGAATCAAGCATCTAAAGAGCCATTAAAAAACCAAAAGAATTATGTGTTATCACAAACAAAGATCACAATTAGCATCAATTTTCTATGTCATCACTTGGAACAAGGGAAAAGAACATCATTGATTGGAAAGACGTTAGTTTGGACACTAGCCAATTTTAAAATTGAAGCTAGCCATTGGAGATAAGACATTTATGATTGTAGGTGCAGAGTTACACGTGGTCCCCATCATGTACCAAAGGCTTGGTCAAACAAGAAATGTGAAGCACCTTCAAAGGAGAGCTCTTATCAAAGGTATTGGATATGAAGGAAAAGGGTGCAATCATCAGTTCACAATATGCCCAAGTTATTAGTATGAAGACATTAGCATTTGGTCAAATAAAGAAGACCATCGAGTAGAGCCACTTTATAAAGGTAAAAATTATACATTCCAACCTCACTTATAAAAGCACTTTATTAAAGGTTCATGAAATAAAGGATTAGAAATCAAACCAAGACAAGGAGACTAAATCATAATATTTACAAATATTATTATTTTCTAAATTTTCCAAATTAGGGAGATATAAGGAATTCTACACCAAGATCTAGATTATTGGAATTTAGAAAACCAAATTATTGGATAATAAGGGATAAAGAAGGAGGTTCATTATTTAAAAGAGTTGGAATTTATTGCTTATACTTGTCTCATACTCATACTAAAGGGACAAAAGGAATCCAACCATAGAGAACTCCATTAAATTGATTAGTGCATACTTCAATAGGAGAACTAAGGTGAAATAGAAGTTGATTGTTACTATTTCAAAAAAATTACAAAATCAATTAAAAATGAAAACTAATTATTGCTAATATCTTTATCAAGTTTATAGCATACTCTAATTACTTGGGAGTTAAAAGGTATTCTACCTAGAGTATTGGAAAATCAATTACAAGTTTTCAATTAAGTTTTGTAAATCAGATTTAATATTTGCAAATTAATAATATTGGAGAGATAAGGTCTACTACATCAAATTAGGATATTTAATTTTGTAAATATAGTTTACAAAACTCTTAATATCTTAAATAGGGAGCCATAAGATAGCCTACATCAAAGTAACATGGCAAAGAAAAAGTAAATTAAAAAGAAGACATTTAATTATAAAGTAGAAATTCAAGAACTAGAACTTCATGAATTGTCAGAAGAAGAAAACTTATGCCTACAAGAAGAAATAATTTACATTTGACTTTCAAGAAGAAGAAATCTACATTCAAGATGACTCACTAGAAGAGATTAAGAAACAATTGCAATTACTAAAAATATGCACACAAAATATGATAAGAAAAATTGAAAGTCAAGAGAATACATCTATAAAGAAAAATAAGGTTTTGCAATCAATCATGAGAGAGGTCAAAAATGGAAGTTTCTCAATACTAGGAGATTACTTAAATTCAAAAATTGGTGAAGCACAAACAAACTCAAAAGATGTGTTCACATTACCTAATGATATAGGAAAAGTAATGTACATGGCATTAATTTCTAATTATGTTCTCAAAGACAAGAATAGAAGACAAGAGGACATGATAGAAGATTTGAAGAACAAATATATTGATGAAGCAAATGCTTTGAATAGTAGATTTGTAGATATTACTAGTGAAACAAAAAAAGGGGATTATTCTACACTTTAAAAATACATGCAAAGTGTTCTTAGTAATGCTAATGATTACTATGAATATTTTGTTACTATAACTACAAATCTACAGAGAATATTATACAAAAGAATTATCACTCTTAATGTTTCTAAGATGAGAGAACATAAAAAGGTTGAAGAAGTAAAAAATAAAGTAGAGATGAAAGATGCTTCTAGTGAAACAAATGATCTAAAGCCCATGATGATAGATTCATGTTACAATACTATAGAATCAAAATCATTGATGATTGATGCATGTTATGACACTAGTGATCTACTTAAAAAGGAAACAAATGCAAACTATGATTCTAGTCAAAATGAAAGGAAATATTGTAATGCAAGCATTGACACTAGTGATCTAGAATCCTTGATAAATATAGAAGAACCTGTTACAAATATTGATGCTATATGTGATACAAGTGATTTGAACACAATTCATGATTATTCAAGAAAAGCTTATGCTATTAGAATTGATGAAGGCATAGATACAAATGATGATAGATACAATGATGCACAAGATCATATTGATATTGAAAAAGATCATTCTAATGATTGTATTGGTCATACTAATGGTTTTTATTCAAAGTTGATAAGATATGAAGATATAGGATTAGAAAAACATGAACAAGGAATGAAAGATACAATAGCGTCATAGATCAAATCAAAGTATCAAGGTATTGATTATACAGATCAGATCCACAATAATAAGCAAGGGACTAAGTTTGTAACAAAACATAGTGACATCAATTTAGTAACATAGACTAATAGGAATAATTTCTATAAAGAAAAAAATGATCAAAAGGATTTGGCTATAGAAAATAGGTGTAGTCATTATAATAGATATGGGCACAAGATAAAGAAATGTTAGAATCTCCATAGCTGTAAAATTTGTGGAGGAACCTGTTGGAAATTTTGAGTATATTATTGTCATTGATGTCAAAGGATTGATATCATAGGTTGATGACATTGATTTTCATTGATGTCAAAGATAGCTTGGCATGGTAAAAATATAAGGTTTATAATTTAAGGCAAAGTTCATCCCAATGCAAGGAAATTGATAAAAAGAAAAAGGTTATAATATTTATTTTAAATATTATAAGCCAAAGACGTTTGGGACAAAGCTCTAAGTGTTTGGTTAAAATTTTGAAGACCCTAGTTTAAAGACCATGTAGAAAGCAAGTGACTAAGGCTTAAAAAGAAATAATATTATAATATTTTAATATTAAGGATAAAAGTTTGAAGCCAAAGGTTTAATAATAAAAATTATTATAATATTTTATATTATAATTTAAACCCAAGATGGGTTTTGGTGCCAATATTTTTAAAGGTTTTAAATAAAACCTATTAAGTGCTAATATCAAGAAAGGAAGGAGAAATCCATATTAATATGGGTTTAATTTATGCATTAAGTAAAATATTGTGATTCGGATTGCAAAGATATTCAATTTTCCTACGTGCACGAATCATGAGAAAAGAAAGGATGAATTTTAATTAAAAAAAGGGAGATTTCATGGTTGAATAAATAGATGATCATGGGATTTTATTCTCAACCAGTAAGTTGGCCTAGTGGCAGACTGGTCAGCACTAAGGCGTAGGGTAGGCAGTAGGTCATGAGGTTGAAACTCGACGATGATAGTTTTGACATTTTGCTAAGCAAGGAGATTTTGTGAAGGTGTTAGAACATACAACGTGCATATTTGGTTCTGTTAGGGTGGTTGGCCTAGCGACAACCCAAGTGGTGCTAACGCATTGGTAGGCAGGAGGTTTTGTGGTCGATTCCCACCCATGGTAGTTGTGGTAAGTGGAAATATATTTTTTTATTAGAGACTAAGGTTGAAATGTTAAGGGACTAAGTTGTGTTTGATTATTGTGCACTTTTGGACTTAGGGAGTTATAAGGAAAATAAATATTTTATTTTTGCCATTGTTTTAAAAAGGAAATAAAAGGGGCAAATTGCAATTAATTTTGAAGTATTATTTTGTGGAGTAATAAGGTAATTAGTGGTAAATCAAATTGTGGGTGTATTTTTGAAATATTTAAGTGGGAGATAAAAGGTGTATAATGTGCTTTTATTATTTGTAAATTTGCTTTAATATTTAAGGGCTTGGTTCAAGATTTGATGTTTTATTTTGAGAAATCAAGATATTTATAGAGCATTAGTGTGGAGCATAGTTGTGCACACATTTTGAGAAGGTTTTCCAATATATGAAAAGGTGTTGTGCTAATCCTTTTAAAGTTGCAAAATATATTATTTTTGAGGTAGGTATTTGAGGACTCATCTTCATCAAACATTTTAAGGTATGGTGGTTCGACTTTTTATCCAGGTGGTTGTGTTTTGAGAAAGTAATTTTGAGGTGGAGTTAAAAGGGTTGACTGGTATGCATTGCTAAAAATATTTGAGCTAGGGTTTGTGAAACAAAATATGCATTCATTGTCTAAATGGTTTTTGAAGCATTGATTTGAATGTATTGAATGTGGATGAGCAAGTTTTGTAAAGCAATTGTGTATTTGGTTTAAAATGAACATATGGTGGAATAATATTGCATATCATTTCCTATGTGCTCTTGAACAAGAATTCTTTTTTTTTGGTATAAGGTAGAGGTGGTTATAAGGTCCACAAACCTTTTACAAAGTCAAAATGGGCTGGTTCTAGCATCAAGCCCGTATAATAAAAATACAAAATGGATATTTCTAAGACTCACATTAAGCCATACTTAGAGTCCAAAGTCCTATACTTGTCGCTTGACTATTCAGGATAAAACAAAAACCAAACAACACCTAGCACTTACTAACACTAGGTTGCCGTATCGTACACTTGTCACCTCCCAGTGCCCCAACAAATGGGATGCCTTTTCTCGCCTAATTCCATCTCGTCGGATTACTCATCATCAGCCCCTCCGATCTCCCCGATGCTCTAACAGGTTTGATCTTAGCTCATCTCTAGCAGCCCAACACCAATAGTTCTTGAGGGAAGTTATCCTTCCAAATTTGCATCTCCCCAACAGAAACCGCAATATTTGCCATTAGATCCGCCGCTCGGTTCCCTTCTCTCGAAGGTGTGTTGGATTCGGGCATTAACCAAATGAGATTTATGAATCTTTGCTTCTAGGATAAGCTCCAATATGGTCCAATTGGGGTCTTTATCCTCCTTAATTGCCTTGATTATATTAAGCGAATCCCCTTCAAAGATAACTTCCTTATAACCCTCAAGTCCGGCAATTCTCATTGCCTCGCATGCGAGCTCGGGCTTCGCAAAATGATTTGTTTGAGTTCCCAAAGGTTTCGCAAATGCAAGGACTAGTTTTCCTTCCTCATTTATCAAAACTCCTCTTGCTCCTGCAGCCCCCAGATTTCCTTTGGCTGCCTCGTCAAAATTAAACTTAACCCACTTTTGTGTGGGGGGTATCCACTTGACACCATCCCGTGGGTTGGTTGTAATGTCTAGGTCTGGAAGTTCCTCTCCCCAGTTCCGCAAAATCCTCCTTTCCCTTAGAGACATGGTCTCATTTTTGAAGAAGAAAGTTTTCCAATTTTCTTTCAAAGCTCTGATTATTTTATTACCACATAACCTGGGATATTTCTTACGTCCTTTAAATACTCTCTTATTTCTCTCATTCCATATCCCCCATAAAAAATGGGGTAAGCTGAGCTTCTAGAGCCAAGTCAAAAGCTTTGCCCGAAGGGGGAAGCCCACCGTATGCGTAAGTCGGACATGCTATTTGGACAGACCCAATCTATATGAAATTTGGACAGGATCATTTGGAAGACTCGTACAAGAAAAATCACAAGTTAGAAATATATGACTTACGGATTCTATTGCTTTCTCACACAAGATACATCGATTGATGAATTGGAAACCTCTCCTTTGCAGATTATCTCGTTGTCGGGATCTTATTTTGAACTCGCCAACCAAAAGAAGAAAGCTATTTTTGGGGTTAAATTATTTAACCAAATAACCGAAGTCGGAGTCCAGCCATTGAATCCTGAGTGGATTAACTTATAGGCAGTTTTTACTGAATAGATCCCACTTGTAGTTTTGCCCCAAATCGCCTTGTCTCTTCCTCCCCCAGGAATGATCGGGAACACCCTTAAAGCATCATTGAGTTTGGTTAGGGCCACCTTCTCTTGCTCTGACAGATTATGAACTGTGATTTTCTTCCAAGAAGAAGTTTCCGTGCTACAGAGAATAAAATCCCCTACTTTTCCTCCCATTTCCTTCGAAAGTTTATGTTGGAGGACCCGAAGGTCTAAGTTATCTTTCATAGGGGCCTCTTCCAACCACGGGTCTTTCCAAAAGTCCACTTGTCTTCCATTACCAATTCTCCATCTGATGCCTTTCCTGACTACCTCCCGACATTCGAGCAAACAATTCCAAAAATAGGATCCTCTAGGAAGATTATCAGCTTTCAGGAAGTCCTGATTATTTCTGATATATTTTGCCTTAAGAAGTTTTACCCATCCCAATTGATCATTATTGATAAATCTCCATACCTGTTTGCCAATCAGAGCTTGATTCAATTCTTTCATTCTCTTTAACCCCAGTCCCCCCTGATCCTTGCTTGCACACACCTGATTCCATGCTACCAACGAAATTCTCTTTCTCTCCTCTGAACCTGACCACAAGAAGTTGCGTTGAATTAGCTCCAATGTAGCTCGGACCTTTGCAGGCATTCTAAATAGAGACATGCAGTTAATTGGAATGCTCTGTAAAGTAGTTTGAACTAATAAGGCTTTTCTCGCGGAGCCGAGAAGGCTGCCCTTCCACCCCGCTAACTTTTTGGAGATCCCGTCAATGACTGAGTTCCACAATGTAGCCTTCATTCTTCCTTCAAACATAGGCATGCCTAGATAAGTTGCTGGTAGAAGCTCCTTTCCACAACCGAAGAGGTTAGCTATTATTTCCTCCCTCCCACCAGGCGTGTTAAAGAAATAGATGCTACTCTTCTTATAGTTTATGTACCGTCCTCGCTTCTGTCTCATACTTGGTTAGAATTCTCTTCAACTTCCTAGCTTGAGGCACCGAGGCTTTGGACACAATGATTGTATCATCCACAAACCGTTGGTGAGACACCGGCCCCCGCTCGTTGAGGCTGGTTTAAAACCTTCCAATTGACCATCTGCCACCGCCGCTGAAATGTTCCTACCCAATGCTTCCGCTAAAATAATAAACAAGTATGGAGACAAAGGATCTCCTTGTCGCAACCCCCTTTCACTCTTAAAGTAACCGGAGGGTGACCCATTCACCATGACAGAAAATCTTGTAGTAGAGATACAACTAAAAATCAACTTAATCCACTGGGTACAGAAACCAAACTTACCCAAAATCTTGGTGAGGAACCGCCATGAGACCCTGGTCGTAGGCTTTATTCATATCAAGCTTTAGTAACATACCCGCTTCCTTACTAGTCACCATTGAATGAATAACCTCATGAATTGTGATGATACCATCCAATATTTGTCGCCCTTTCACAAAGCCACCTTGGTTCATATCAATGATGAAAGGAAGGATAACCTTCACCCTATTGGCGATTGTTTTTGTGAGAATCTTCATCGAGTGTTACATAAACCGATAGGGCGAAACTCGGAAAATTCCATTGCTCCCACTAGTTTAGGGATGAGGACTAAAAAAGTAGCATTAACTCCTTCTCGGGATTTCCATGTCCTTTTGAGCCTCAATTATAGCTTCCACTACATCATTGCCTAGGATATCCCAAAACTTATGGAAGAAAGCTGCAGGGAAGCCATCCGGTCCTGGGGAGCTGTTACCATCCATGTCAAAAATGACCTTCTTGATTTCATCCTTTGTGAAAGGACTAAGTAAGAATCCATTAATATTATCGCGTTACGAGGGGTGGAATGGCTGCCAACAGAGAGTCCTCTTCTTCAATAGTCGGATTTACATCTTCTAGCAACGATTTAAAGTACTCAACCGCTTCCCTCCTTATGTCTTCCATATCTTTGGTGTTAGACCCATCGGCCATCTTGATCTCCTTAATTTTGTTAGTACTCCCGTGGCGAAGAGTAGAGACATGGAAGAACTTTGTATTTCTGTCACCCTCCTTTAACCAACGCAGCCTGGATTTCTCGCCTCCAAAAGGTTTCTTCAAATCCTAGCATCGTGTGGTATTCGGCTAACGTATCCCTCTCCCGGTTTCTCGGATCCTCCGTAAGTCGCTCCGACTTCAACTTCTCCCGTAGTTCATTGATCTTGTCTTTTAGTTCTCGCCTTTTTAAGAAAAATATTGCCAAAGGAAGTTTTGTTCCACTCTCTAATGTTAGCCTTCACATTCCTTAGTTTACATGCCACTTGGGCCAGTTTCGAACCCTTATACTTTTTGTCCCACCATTGGGCAACCAGATCCTTGAGATCCGATGTTGGAACCACATAAGTTCGAATCGAAAGGGTCCGATGTATCTTTTCTTAGAGTCCTCCCCTGTTTCCCATAGAATTGGGTTGTGATCAGACCCGATTATTGGGAGTGCCGTTAATGAAGAGTCCCCAAACCTCTCCAGGCATTCTTGAGAAAGAAGAAACCTATCTAATCTTATCTGAATTTGGTTTTCCTTCAATATTTTGTTAGACCATGTATAGGAGAATCTACGCAGTCCACATCCATCACTCATGTTGCTCAACAAAATCTCTAAACTCGTAGATATCGTCAGCTATTCTTTGAGAGCCCCCCAATTTATCTACAGGATTAAGGTAGCAATTGAAATCCCCCGCCACAATCCAAGGGTAGTTGGGGACCGTCTCCCTCAATTCAGCTAGCTGACTCCAAAGAACCCTTCTCAGTCCCTGTCTAACCGGAGCATATACATTCGTTAAGATCCACTCTTCCCGCGTGGTTTTATCCACACATAAGAGACAAATAAACCAACTAGACATTCGAATCACTCTACTATCAATCACATTTTTGTTCCACATAACCAAGTAACCCTCCTCGCTGTTCCAAGTGGCCTCTTGGCCTACTACTTCAGCCTTCTCGCCAAGTCCTATTCTTAAAAGGAATAACTCTACTCTCCTCCATTTTAGTTTCTTGCAGGAAAATCATATCCGGTTTGTGTTCTTGTCTAAGAGCATACAAAGCTCTTATTTTTGGCAGGATTACTCCCACGAATATTCCATGAAATAATCTTCATTTATGGGCTTTGGATCCTCGAGCCTTCACCCCAAAGAGCAATACTGCTTGAGTGCCATCGCCCACTCCTCGCTCTCGCTTCTTTCTGCCTTAAGGAAACATTGCTAGGTTTCCCTCTTCCTACCGAACCATATCCCCATACATCCGCTCTAGGTTGAAGTTCCTTGGGATTCACTTGGCTTCTAGTAACCATCTTGGGTAGGTCAGTCTTGGTATTTGGGGTAACAATCTGGCTTTCCAGGTTAACTGGTCTTTTTGACAATGGAGATGATTCCGTGCTCTTAGCTTCTTGATTAGTAGATTCTTTTTTCCCTGCTTTGGGGTTACACTGATCTTGGTGGTTCACCTCTTCCTCCCCGAGTATCCTTGCCTCGTATTATTAGTTTCCTCGCTCCTTCCTCTCGATTTTTCTCCTCTAAATCCTTCTCTTGAGTCTCCTCTACCTCGCATTCCACTTCTTGGTCGTCCATCCGATCTCCCTTCAAATGATTTAATGCATCAAAACTGTTCTCCACCGGGATGTTGATCTCCTTGGAATTTCTTCCCATAAATTCCTCCGCAGTACATGGGACCACTTCCACCGAGCCTCCATAGGCCTCCCGTATCACCCAATCAAACTTACTTGCCCCTGTGGCGTTGATCTATGGGGTTCTTTCCTTTGTGATTTGGCTCGAGGCTTGTCGTATCATCTTAGGAGCAGGTTGAGCTTGAGGGTTCCCATCAAAGGGACCAGCTCCCCTGTGAGAGGGTTTTGGGGCATAGGAATTTTTGGGAGGAGGGTTAAAACGTTGCCTCTTGCTTACAATAGGGCGAACAGGGTCTCTGATATTCGGATTTCGAGCTCCACGTCCTTGAGGCCCAGGTTGGGTAGGAATGGAGATTTGCGGGGGAGGGATATTATTCTGGGTTTGAGGATCAGTATTTTGGAGTGGGGGCTGGTTCTTGGAAATGCAGTGGATACCCCGGTGCCCTACCTTCCCACAAACACTACACTTAAAAGACATATTTTCATATTCAAAAACCTGAGTATGAAGGCCAAACATAGACGACAAAATAATGGATTTAGGGAGCTCTTTACTCAAGTCCGCCAACACACACATGCGAGCAGACAGGAGTCTTGTTTTGCTCAAGGTTGCAGGATCAATAGCTATTAGTTCTCCAATCTCTGTAGCTATCCCAACCAATATTTGTTCGTTCCAGAAAGCGGAGGTAATCCCGGCATCTTAACCCAAATAGGAGCCAAATCCAAGACTCGAGTCCGGGGGTTGAAATCGGGGGACCAACGCTTCGCATACAAGCCCCTTTTCCCAAAAAACCAAGGACCTCCTTGGAGAGTCCTTTCCATGTCCTGTTCACATTGAAATGTCACCAAAAGAAAACTCTTGGGTAAAGCCTTAATCATCATACCGGCCCTTGGCTACCATTTTTGGATGGCCCATCTCCTTATGACTTCCAAGTCCGGCCTCACCCCCATAAATTTAGCCACCAAAGATGTTCTGCCCTCCATAGCCACATGCTGAGCTAAGGAATCCGGGACGTGCAACCTACCATTGACAGATTTTAGATTAAAACAAGAGTCGGATAATTTTTGCTTACCGCGAAGAGCATTAAGATATGAAGGTCTCCAGTTGCTAGGTTTCTCTTTGTCTCCTTCTTGGGTCTTCCTTTGATCCCGACGCATAGAGTCCCGGGTCCCCCTCGGAGAAATCTTCAACCGCATCCGCCCAACGCCCTTGGACCGGTTCCAATAGAACTTCCTTGTCCACATCCTTCGCCCGGGGGCTTGCTATCTCGCCGGAGCCCCCACCGCCGCGTCTCATCGATCTGCCCTCTGAAGTCCCACACCTAGGGTTTGATGCCCCTAGACCTCTCGCTCCTCCTCCTTGCTGCTCCATCCGTACAATTAAAATTATTTAATAAGTTGAACAAGAATTCTTGGTAGAATATGTTTGAAGTATTATGATCAAGCAAGTTTTATGAGCAAATTTTGAGCATGTGTTAGAGTAAAATTAAGCAAAGACAGTAAGCAAACTAGAGCAAAATTGTGAGTTGTTTGAGAAGGTATCTTTGGGAGAGGGCCAGTGAGCAGTTCTAGGAATATTTGAAGCAATCTTATGAGAAATTTTGAGGTAGATTTGTGACTATGTATGAGATAGATAAGTACAAGCAATTGAGTAGATTTGATCAAATTTATGAGCAATTTTGATCAGATTTATTAGCAGAATTGATCAGGTTGAGCAGAGTTGAGAATAGGCTTTAGAAGCCAACCAATGTAGAGGGGATATAGTTCTCTCATGGAGAGAGATCAAAAAACTAGATCAGAGGGGATAGAGTTATCCTATGGGGAGAGATACAAAAATCAGAGCATTGGGAATTGAGATCTCCTTTAGACAAAGATCCATAAACATTGCAATAGTTATTTGGTTCCTAAGAGATTCATTGAGAAAAATTCATAAAAAATATTTTCTTTGTGGATGTAACCCACATTGGGTGAACCACGTTAAATCATGTCTCTCATGTGTGTGATGATGTGTGCATTATTTACTGCTTTGATATTATTGTATTTATCATTTGGGTTTAAAAGTAAAAAGTTTTATCTTATACTGTTCACCCCCCTCAGTATAAGCTTATGTTCTTCAATTGGTATCAGATCAGGTTCCTTCATGAAAATCCTAACAACTTGAAGGAAGATCCCACAAGAACATACATGACCACAGAAAATGAAGAATAATCCATGATCGAAATGAAAGAGAAACTTATTGTTGCTCTTAGAAACTTGGTAAAATTTAGAAAGAAGAATTCAAGTTTGAAGGCTCAAATTCAAGAGGATGAGGAAGCAAAGATAAAAATTCTATAAAATCTTACAGAGCTAAAGGTAAAAGTTGAAGAGGTAAATAAAATTGAAAAATATATGGCAGAATAGTTAAAGGCAAAAGAGTTAGAATGTGAAAGGTTGGAATCTGAAATTATCTCTCTAAAAAAGGAGTTGAAAAGTCTAAAGATAAGTTATAGAAAGATATAATGTTAGGGAAATAGAAAGAGGATTCAAGATCCAAAGGAACAAAGATATCAAAGAAAGAGTATTCCATGACCTATGCTAATGTATTAAACGACAAAAGCATCAAGAAGGAAGAAAATGGAGAAACATCATGGACAAAAGTCAATTACAAAAATAACAAAGGATCATGTGACCATATCATTCAAGGCAATCTAATAGGTTACAAAATTTCTTCCATGGTTATTTTTTTCATGTAAAAAATATGGTAATAGAGCTGTACATTGCATTATCCGTATGAGAAATAATGTTGATAGAAATTTCAATTCATTTGCACCTCTCATGGATAACAATATCATCTGTTACAAATGTAATAACTTTGGGCACAAGGCCAAATGGTGTAAAATAGTATTTTATGAAGCAAGTAAAAATAACGAGGATAAGAAGATTCAAAAGAATACAACCTAAAAAATTTGGGAAGAGAGAAAAGAGCAAGAAAAAGAGAAGTCAATTTTGGTACAAACAACTCTTATGCACAAGATAAGAGAAATCAGTGGTTTCTTGATAGTGGTTTTTTAAGTCATATGACAGGTGACAAAAGTAAATTTCTTGCACTTAAAGAAATAAATGGAGGATTAGTAAAATTTGGTGATAATGGTTCAAAAAAAATTGTTGGGAAAGGGACTTTGAGTTTAGATAATGGAAAGTCAAAGACAAAAAATGTATTGTATGTTAAGGGTTTGAAGCACAATTTACTAAGTGTAAGTCAACTTTGTGATCAGGGGCACACATTCACATTTCATATAAATAGATATTAGATCAGAAAATCCAATACAGGAAAGCTTATTATAGATGCCAGTAGAACTACAAACAATCTCTACATACTAAGTGAAATTAAGGGAGAAAAATATTTCTTATCACAAGAGGATGAGAGTTGGTAATGTCATAGAATAATGGGTCATTTGAACTTTGAAAACATAGTGAAAATAAGTAAAAAATAGGTAGTCAGAGATTTACCCAAGATAAAAAGACCACAAAGCACAATTTGTGCACAATGTCAGCATGGAAAGCAAACAAGAACACATTTCATTCAAAATAATTTACTTCATCTAAACCATTGAAACTGGTTCACACTTATTTATGTGGTCCTACAAGGACAAAGAGTTTACAATGTGAAAGTTACTTCATGCTATTTATAGATGATTTATCCAGAATGACTTGGGTAGCTTTCTTAAAAGAAAAATTAGAAGCCTTTAAGAAATTCCAGGCATTCAAAGTTCTAGTAGAAAATGAAATAGGTAAAAAGATCAAGTGTCTAAGATCAGATAGAGGAGGAGAATTTACTTTAGGTGAATTCATAGAATTCTGTGAACAACATGGGATCAAAAGAGAATACTCAGTATCAAGGACCCCATAATAAAATGGAGTAGTTGAAAGGAAAAATAGAACTATTGAGAATATGGTCAGAGCTATGCTAAATGAATTCAAGATTTTATATGGGTTTTGGAGAGAGGTAGTTTATACAACTATCTATATCATTAATAGAACTCAGGTGAGAATAAATCATCATAAAACTACATATGAGCTTTGGAAGGGAAGACCAACTATTGTGAAGTATTTCAAAAAATTTGGAAGCAAATGCTACATTAGACGAGAAGAGAAAAAATTGGGTAAGTTTGACTCAAGGTGTGATGAGGGTATCTTCCTTGGGTATTCCACTAAGAGCAAAGCCTATAAATTCTATAATAAGAGGACACATACAATTATGAAAAGTATAAATATGACAGTTGATGAATAGACAGGGTCAAAAGAACTAGCTCAAGAAATTGTATATCAAGAAGAAGAAAGTTGCCAAGAAGTAGGTAAGGAATTATAAGAAGATGAAGCAAAGAACACCACCTAAGACTCCATCCAGGTATGTGCAAAATAATCATCCAAGAGATCTGATTATTGGAAATCCAGATAAAATATAAATGAGGAAGATAATAGGAACAAATGAACATGCAAATTTTTCCTTGCTATCTAAAATTGAGCCCAAGGATTTCAATGAGGCAAGAGAAGATAAATTTTGGGTCAAGGAAATGGATGAGGAATTGGATCAAATAGAAAAAAGTGAGACTTGGGAACTTGTCCCATGACCAAAGGACAAGAATATAATTGGCACTAAATGGGTTTACAAAAATAAGTTAAATGAAGATGGTCAGGTAGTCAGAAACAAAGCAATATTGGTATGCAAAGGCTATGCATAAGTAGAAGGGATTGAATTTGATGAAACATTTGCTCCTGTTGCACAACTTGAGACCATACATATATTTTTATCTTTCTCAAGCTTCAAAAACTTCAAAGTATATCAAATGTATGTAAAATCAACTTTTCTCAAATGCTTCTTGGAAGAAGAGGTCTACATTGAGCAACCTGAGGGGTTTAACCTGATTGATAAGCCATATTATATATGTAGATTAAATAAGGCTCTTTATGGACTAAAGCAAGCTCCTAGAGCTTGGTATTCAAGGTTGGATAAGTATCTTCAAGAACAAGGGTTCAAAAAAGGAATAACTGACAACAATTTATACATAAAAAATGAAGGAAACAACTTGTTGATTGTGGTTGTCTATGTGGATGATATCATTTTTGAAGGTAGTAATGATAAGATGTGTTAGAATTTTTCAAAGAGTATGCAAAGTGAATTTGAAATATCAATTTTTGGTGAGCTGTAATTCTTCCTTGGACTACAAATTTCACAATAAAAAAGGGTGTATCTCTCATAAACCAAATATATAAAAGAAATACTGAAGAAATTCAAATTGGAGAATTGCAAACCAGTGAGTACCCCCATGGTTACAGGATGCAAGTTGAGTAAAGATGATGAATCTCCTGAGGAAAATTAGGCATTTTATAGATCTATGATTGGTAGCTTACTATATGTCATAGCTACAAGACCAGATATAACGCAGGCAGTGGGACTAGTGGCAAGATTTCAAGAAGCGCCAAAAGAAACACATGCACTAGAAGTAAAGAGAATTCTCAGGTATTTCAAAGGAACTATGGATTTTGGACTTTGGTACCCTAGAAGTAACAACTTCACCCTCACATCATATACATATGTAGATTGGACAGGCAATATTGATGACAAAAAAAACACAAGTGGAGGAGCATTCTTACTTGGAGATTGTTTAGTCTCTTGGCTAAGCAAGAAATAAGCATCGGTGTCCTTATCCATGACATAGGTAGAGTACATTTCAGTAGTTTCTTGTTGTACACAAGTGTTCTGGATGAAGAAAAATTTAAAATATTTTAAATTAGAGCATGATCATCCCATATCCATACTATGTGATAATACAAGTGCCATAAAAATTTCAAATAATCCAGTGATGCATTCAAGGACTAAGAACATTCCAATCAAGTATTAGTTTTTGAGAGAAGATGTAATGGATAAGCAAGTCAAATTGGAATATGCTACAAAGAAATAGATTGCAGATATTTTTACTAAGCCATTTCCAAAGGAAAATTTTGAGTATCTTAGAGGAAAGTTGGGAGTAGTCTTATTCCCATCCCAAACTTAACCACCTCAAGGAGAGGAGGTTGGGAGGGGGGCTAATATGAGAGTCTTATCTTTAGCCCCAAAGGAGTCCCTTTTCCATTGATGTCAAAGGGGGAGATATTTGAGTAAGGAGGAGAGCATTCAGTCAGGGGGAGCAGTTTCTCATGGGGAGAAGATTTGGAATCCAATGATAGAAAAATAAATTTTTAGAAAGGGTTACCATCAATGACAAAGGGGGAGATTGTTGGAAATTTCAGGTATATTGTTGTCATTGATGTCAAAGTATTGTTGTCATAGGTTGATGAAATTGGTTGTAATTGATGTCAAAGATAGCTTGGCATGGTAAAAAGATAAGGTTTATAAGTTGGTTAAATATGCAAGGTAAAGTTCATCCCAATGCAAGGAAATTGATAAAAAGAAAAAGGTTATAATATTATTTAAATATTATAAGCCAAAGAGGTTTGGGACAAAGCTCTAAGTGTTTGGTTAAAATGTTGAAGACCCTAGTTTAAAGACCATGTAGAAATCAAGTGACTAAGGCTTAAAAAGAAATAATATTATAATATTATAATATTAAGGACCAAATTTTGAAGCCAAAGGTTTAATAATAAAAATTATTATAACATTTTATATTATAATTTAAACCCAAGATGGGTTTTGGTGCTAAAATTTTTAAATATTTCAAATAAAACCTATAAAGCACCGATGTCAAAAAAGGAATGAGAAATCCATACTCATATGAATTTAATTTATGCATTAAGTAAAATATTGTGATTTGGATTGCAAAGGTATTTGATTTTCCTGCGTGCATGAATCCTGAGAAAATAAAGGATGAATTTTAATTTAAAAACAAGAAGGTTTTATGGTCGAATAAATAGAGGATCATGGGGTTTTATTCTCAACCAGGTGGCTGGCCTAGCGACAAATTGGGCAGTGCTAAGGCGCAAGGTAGGCAACAGGTTGTGAGGTTGAAACTTGATGATGATAATTTTGATATTTTTCTAAGCAAGGAGATTTTATGAAGGTGTTAGAACATACAACATGCATATTTGGTTTCATGTGGGCGGTTGGCCTAGCAGTAGCCCAGGTGGCACTAGTGTGCTAGCAAGAAGGAGGTTTCGTTGTCAATATCCACCCATGGCAGTTGTGGTACACGAAAATAAATTTTTTATTAGTGACTAAGGTTGAAATGTTAAGGGCCTAAGTTGTGCTTTATTATTGTGTGCTATTGGACTTAGGGAGTTATAAGGGAAATAAATATTTTATTTTTGCCATTGTTTTAGAAGGAAATAAAAAGGGGCAAATTGTAATTAATTTTGAAGTATTATTTTGTGGAGTAATAAGGTAATTAGTGGTAAATCAATTTGTGGGTGTATTGTTGAAATATTTAAGTGGGAGATAAAAGGTGTATAATGTGCTTTTATTGTTTGTAATACTTGCTTTACTATTGAAGGGCTTGGTTCAGGATTTGATGTTTTGTTTTGATAAATAAAGAGAGTTATAGAGCATTAGTGTGGAACATAGTTGTGCACACATTTTGAGAAGGGTTTCCAATATATGAAAAGGTGTTGTGCTAATCCTTTTGAAGTTGTAAAAGATATTATTTTTGAGATAGGTATTTGAAGACACATCTTCATCAAGCATTTTGAGTTATGGTGGTTCAACTTTTTATGTAGGTGGTTGTGTTCTGAGAAAGTAATTTTGAGCTAGAGTTAAAAGGGTTGATTGGTATGCATTGTTGGAAATATTTGAGCTAGGGTTTGTGAAACAAAATGTGCATTCATTGTCTAAATGGTTTTTTAAGCATTGATTTGAATGTATTCAATGTGGATAAGTTTTGTAAAGCAATTGTGTATTTGGTTTGAAAAGAACATATGGTGGAATTATATTGCATATCATTTCCTATGTGCTCTTGAACAAGAATTCTTGGTAGAATATGTTTGAAGTATAATGATCAAGCAAGTGTTATGAGTAAATTTTGAGCATGTGTTAGAGCATAATTAAGCAAATATAGTAAGAAGACTAGAGCAAAATTGTGAGCTATTTGGGCAAACCTCTTTTTGAGAGGGTCGATGAGCAGTTCTAGGTAGATTTGAAGCAGTATTGTGAGCACTTTTGAGGTAGATTTGTGATAAGGTATGAGATAGATCAGTATAGGTAGTTGAGAAAATTTGATCATATTTGTGAGAAATTTTTATTAGAGTTATGAGTAGAATTGATCAGAGTTGAGTAGAGTTGAGAACAAGCTTTGGAAGCCAACTAGTGTAGAGGGGATAGAGTTCTCCTATGGAGAGAGAAAAAAATGCACAAGTGTTAGAATGTGCAAGATGTAAAAGGACAAGTGTCCTTAGTTAGTTGTGCATGTGCACAAGTGTCTATCATGCATAATGCACATGTGTCCTTAGGGTAGGAAAGTGAAGAGTCACATACTAGTATAAATATGTGTGACTTAACATTGTAATAAACAATAAAAAATGCAATATACATGGCATTCATTAGTAGAGCAGTAGACAGATGATGCATCAAGTTTCTATTTTCATGAGTTTACAATAATGGTTGTTGTATGAGTTATTTCTAAGGTTTCTCATTTTATCTTCTTGCTTATTAGTTAGCCATTATCATAGATATAACTTAGCCTACTTATTTCATCACTTGTGGTTGCATTTCCTTAAATTTTATAGCTTCAAAAGCTAACAAGCTCTATTGTACTCCTTGTGTATGTTTTAATGTTTGGGTGTAGATCAAAACTGTATTCACTTTCTAGATATTACTAGATGATAAATGTGTTTATTTATTTCATTGTGCATATAGGAGCTTTAGATATTGATGCATCACCTATTGATCTTAGGTTTTATTTTTTGCAAATCTCTCTCTCACTTTTCCTTGATGCATGCAAGTAGTATAACACATAGAGTATGAAGGCACACTAAATAAAGATAATATCTAATGAGGATCCAAACTTGGAAAAATCCTATATATCTCCTCATAAGTGCTCACACCACTCATAGAGCTTCCCACTTTGTTTCTAAACATAAGGTGTGGGTGGCCAGGTGCATCGGGCCACCATCATAGGATATTGAGATACTTTGAGATGACAACACCTAGTAGTTGGCCTTGTATGCTTTTATTTCATTTTTATTCTATGTATAATTTGGACTCAAGACTTATTCATTTTTCTAATAAGCATTGAACCTATTTTGGTTAAAGCATCTATGTAAAAATTATACTTTCAGAGGAACAAAGGAATCTTTGACTAATTTTTCTATTTCTTGGTTATGATATTTATCTTGTGATTGCATGCTTAGGTGTTAGACTGATATTGTGTTCATTTTCTAGCTATTAGCAAATGATGAATGTGTTCATTTAGTACACTATGCATAGAAGAGCTTTTGATCTTGGTGCATCATGTCCTTTTAGCTTAGGTTTTATTTTTTATAGATTTTATTTACTAAAAATCTCTCTCCTTTTTTCTTGATGAATGCAAATAGCATAGCAAGTAGAATAGGAAGGTATGCTAAAGATCACATTTAATGAGGATCTAGCCTTAGAAACATCCTATAGGTTTCTCTATGAGTGTTCACATCTCTCATGGAGATTCATACTATTTTGTTTAACGTAAGGCATAGATATCTAGGTGTGTTGGGCCACCATTGTATATGGTCAAGATACTTTGAGATAACGTTCTCCAAGTGAATGTATGTGTAGAAACCCAAAAGTCACACATTGCCAATTATCCCATCTTCACAAATGATTAATTTGCAAAACCCATAAAATTTACATAAATTCGCCTTAAAACACTTTTTATTTATCAAAATTATTATTCATGCACTAAGCCCCCTTGGGCTACTTAATCCCTTTCCTATGCTTAAATTTGGGTCCTCATGCAACCACCCTCTTGATTAACCTTGGTTAATATTTACCCTGGTCAAAAGTCACTTTATGGTCAAACTTCACTTTATGGTTAAGCACATGGTTAATCAACTCAATCATGATTAGCCTAATTCTTCCACCTCACCTAGTCTACCTTTTGACTAGCCTTTCCATCTCACCTAGTCTACCCTTTGACTAGCCTAGCCTTCCACCTCACCACTCTGATATTTGCTCCACTTCACATCCCCCTATGCATTCAATGACAATTGAAGAATTTTGCACACACAAAAGCATTTTTAAAATAAAAGGCTTTCCACCTCAACATGTCATAAATGACATTTGGAGACTTTCCTCCATCCATGCATTTATGATCACCCATGCTCATTTATTGCATGTGTATGGGTGAGGGATTCTCTCACCCAAAAGAAATTATGAGTCATGCCACCTTAGGGGACATCTTATGGGACACCTTAGAGGAAACCTCAACCCTCGTAACCTCTCTAAATTCTATAAATATAGGGCCTTTTATTCTAAAAAAGACCATCCACATTTTACATAACAAAACTCTACCAAAATATAGACATACCATATCACTTTTTTATCATCCACTTTACCATCAATCTCCATGAATCACCATAGAAAATATATTTTTGTACCCTTTTTGTATCCCAAATTTGGTGTATTTTGTAGGTTTTGAAGGTGACCTGACGAATATAGGAGCTCCAAAAGCTATAGGATATCATTTTGAATCACCCAAAATTCTGCTAGGATATCACAAACAAAGTCGCAGGGTTCCCTAAAACCAAAAATAATGGTCACACCCTATCCTATGACCATTTTTAAAGGTCAAATTTAGGCATCAATAGGCTGCAAAATCCTTCCAGGAGGTAAGTATCACTACAATTTCAAGTTTTATAAATAATTTTACAACTTTTGTAATCAAATAGTTTATTTTGAGTCTTTTTATCTATAAACACAAGAGGTCTCATCTAGATAGGCCACCAAATGTTCTAATACCTTTTTGTAGGTGTTTAGAGGATAGGTCAGATTGATAGTGGTACATGAGCAATAAGCCCACTCAACTTGAGAATATTTTAAAATATTGATGTGGTGTTGTTGACCTCCTCATTGAAGAATGGGTTTTCACCTCATAAAAACACTATTTTGTAGCCTCTGAAGGCACTTTTGTAAAAAGGGACCCTCTTGTAACCCTTTTGATCATATATTGCAAATAACATCAATTTTCCTTGAGTTCATTCTGGCATGCCCAATGGGACCCCCATTGTGTTAGTTGCTTTTAGTTAACTTTACACATAGTTGATTAATTATTGTATTTTTTTTGAGCTAAAGGTGATATAAAACCAACCAAAACTCTACAAAACCTTGAAACACAACTTAGGTCTAAGAAAAAAGTATTTTTGGTCCATGATCCAGGGTTTCAAGGTAGGGTGTGACCATTTATTTTAGTTGAAAGGTACCCTATTACTGAACCAAATGCTCAAGAAACTAGCTTAGAAACTAGGTTCCACACAACCAACAACAACTCCATAGTTGCAAGTAATTTTAGGGGATTGATCTACCCTCACAAGATATTGCTATATCCATTACAAAAACTACCTCCATAGACCAAAAATGCTTGAGAACAATGGTGTCCACAAAGGTGTAATCGAGCACCTTTCTCTTGATTTTAAGGTTTTTTAAAACTCAGTATTGCACCATATTGCAAAGTTGTGTTGTATTTCATAGTCCTTTGTTAGAAGCTCTTGTTATTTATAAAATTGATATTCTATTCTATATTTTTGTAGGTACTTATACAAAAACTAGTTATCATACAACAAAGACCACCATCAAGCCCAAATCTAGCCAAAATTTCAAGTTTTTAGTAAGTCACAGGGTAGGTGTTGGAAGTTTGGTCAGCTATACATTAAAACAAAAATTTGGGATGTTGGATGATGTTTTCAGCCTTGGAAAGCATATCCTATTAGAGGAGACAAAATGAAATCGTAGAGCTTCAAAATATGTGCAATCTGGAAAAAAAATGGGCTCAAATGGACACCCGAGTCAAAATTTATGGCCAAAATACTAAGACATGTAATAAACATTGTTGATGTAGATCCAACGGATGTGATTTTCTAGGGTTAGGGTTTGCTTTGTTTTTTCTTACTTAAGGCAGTTTTAGGATTTTATTTTATGAAGAAGAATTTTGCATTGTAGCAAGTGTGTGAGCTCTTCTAGAGCCTGTGAGGATATTGTAACAGAAAACTAAAACTCTACCAAAATTATTCCAGATAATAAGAAGATAATAGTTGCTTCAATTTTATTTTATTGTATTATTGTAAATTCTTCATTTGGTATTAGAGCGAGGCGATCAAGAAATTGGGTTCGAGTAACTATGGAATTTCTATTACAAGATTTATGAAATCTTATTAGATATCTTAGTTCGTGTTGAAGGGAGCTATTATGGCCAACAACACCAATTCAATTTTGATCCCAGAATTTGACGGTTCCGACTACGAATATTGGAGCATCCGAATGAGGACGATTCTAAAGGTAAAAGGAGCTTGGGCCATCGTTGAAGTTGGGTTCACCAAACCAAAATACTAGAGTGCATTGACTATAGATCAAAAGAAGGAGATGCAAGAGAAAGAGAAAGAAAATAATTTGGCTTTGGCTTTCATCCAATCGGCTCTAGATAAGTCTCTTTCCCTGGATTTTTGCTTGTGTTTCAGCTCAAGAATCTTGGAAGGAATTGAAGGAGAATTACCAAGGGAGTGACCAAGTTAAGGAGGTGAAGTTGCAGACCTTGCAAAGAGATTTTAAAAATCTCAAACAGGTGGAGAATGAAACTATAGGAGATTATTGTGTTCAAGTAAAAATAGTAGTAAATAAATGACCATACTTGAAGAGATCATAGAGCAAAATGTAGTAATTAAAAATGTTTTAAGAACCTTGATAGAGAAGTTTGACAGTGGAGCCCTTATCATAGAAGAAACTAAATATATCTCAAAAATGGATATAGATTCATTAATTGGCTCTCTCACATCTCATGAAGAGATGATTTCCAAGAGGAAGAAGGATAAATGAGGTTCTATAGAGGAACAAGATTTTTTGACAAAAGAGAATTATGGAGGAAGAGGTCACGGTAGGGGTTCCATAGGAAGAGGAAGAAATGGAATATGAGTTAGAAGATGCTCCTACGATGGTAGAGGTTGAGGAAGATCTCAATATTTAGACAATGACTAGGCTATTACTTCAAGAGAAGGATCCAGTGCAAGAGGTAGAGGCCGAGATATGAGAAATGTGCAGTGTTACAATTGTAACAAATATGGCCATTATGAGAGAGATTGCAAGATAAAAAAATTAGTACATTATGGAGAAGACGATTCCTATGAGGATGATACTTTGTTCTGTATGATTGAAGAAAAAGTGGAGCAAGCAACTTTCCTCTCTATACAAAATAGCACAAAGGAGACATGGATCCTAGAAAGTGGGTGCACAAACCATATGACTAGCAAGATGGATGTATTTTCATCTCTTGATTCTTCTTATCAATCCAATATCAGTCTTGGGGATGAGAAGAGCTTGGAGGTGGTTGTGAAAGGAGAAATGGAGGTTCCTACCAAGAGAGGAAAAATAATGAAGGTAAAATATATTTACTATGCACCTCGTTTGAAGCATTCATTAATGAGTATTGGTCAAATGTTGGAAAATGATTATAAGTTAGTGTTTGAGGATAGAATGTGCAAAATTTATGATCAGAGGAGAAAATTGATTACCACTGTAAAGATGACCAAGAACAGGCTCTTTCCATTATAGTTTTTAGATCAAGGGGGAGCTCTAACATTTTTTTGGTGTAGAAGGTAAGGAGAGGCTATGGCATTTACATTTTGGGCATTTAAATTATAAGAGTTTGAATATGCTTTCACCACTTGTCTATGGGTTGCCAAAAGTTAAAGACTCCAAGGAGGTTTGTGAAGGTTGTGCACTTAGCAAACATGCAAGGGGAAGTTTCCACATGGTGAAGCATGGAGGGCCCAACATCCATTGCAGTTGGTTCAGAGTGACATTTGTGGACCAATGCAGACATAGAGTATGGGTAAAGCTTCTTACTTTTTGACTTTTATTGATGATTTCTCTAGATATTGTTGGGTTTATTTTATTAAGCATAAGGATGAGGTATTCAATTACTTCAAGAATTTTAAGGCTCTAGTTAAAAATGAGATTGGTCATTATATCAAATGTTTGAGGACAGATAGAGGAGGTGAGTTCTGTTCTCATGAATTTGATGATTTTTTTAGTGATTTTAGGATTAAAAGGTAGAAAAAAAGTCCTTACACACCTCAAAAGAATGGGGTGGCTAAAATAAATAACAAGACTTTGGTGGAGATGGTACGGTGCATGATGCAAGAAAAAGGTATGAGTAAGTTTTATTGGGCTGAAGCAATTAGGACTGCTAATTACATTTTAAATAGAAGTCCTACTAAGAGTCTTGAGAATATTACCCCTTATGAATGTTGGTACAGTAAGAAGCCAAATGTAAATCATTTTAGAGTTTTTGGATGTGTGGTTTTTGTGCATGTTAATGCTGAGAATAGGAAGAAGTTGGATGCAAAGAGTGAAAAATATTTTTTTATTGGGTACAATGAGAAATCTAAGGCTTACAGGTTCTTTAATCCTATTTCACATAAAATAATTGTATCTAGAGATGCAATTTTTGATGAAGGGGGAATTTGGGGATCACAAAAATTATTTTTTGAGGATGTTTTTGGTGAATAGAAGGTGGAACCAAGCCATGTTTCAGTTCAGCCCAGCCATGAAAAAGTTTCCATTTCATCTTCTGCAAGTGCATCTTCAAGTCCAAGAGAAGGTTTTTCCAGTAGTTCTCCACCTCCATCACCACCGGCAAAAGGAAAAGGTAAAATATTTTTGAAGGATCACCCAGAATCTCAAAATATTGATAAGAATTTCCATAAGAGGGTGAAAAGGAGTCAACATATAGAGATGAATGCAGTAATAGAGAGGTTAGAGAACCTGCATCTTTATGGAGATGATGACAGTGGAGATCCCAAAGGTGATGTAAATTATGCACTTGTTTCACAAGTTTCTAAAGTTTCAAAAGTTGATGTTGATGATTTTGAGCCTTCATGTTTTGAGCATTCTAGTTCTAACAAAGTGTAAATGAAGGCTATGCAAGAAGAAATGCATTCTATTGAAAATAATGATACTTGGGAGTTGTGTGATTTTCCCAAGGATAGGAAATGTGTAGGATGCAAGTGGATCTACAAGATCAAGAAGAATAGTGATGGATCCATTGAGAGGTACAAGGCACGGTTGGTAGCAAAGGGTTTCACTCAAAAATATGGTTTGGACTATGAGGAAACATTTTCTCCAGTGGTAAGGAAAGAAATAGTAAGGATGTTGCTATCATTGACAACTCATAAAATTTGGAGGGTGCATCATATGGATGTCAAAAGTGCATTTCTCAATGGGTATTTAGATGAAGTATATGTGGAACAATAACAAGGATTTTTTTTCAAAGGAAAATAAGATCAAGTCTACAGGTTGAAGAAGGATCTATATGGATTGAAGCAAGCTCTAAGAGCTTGGTATACTAGAATCCATGACTACTTTCTGCAGTGTAATTTTGAAAGGAGTAAGAGTGAGCCCACTTTGTACTACAAAAGGGAAGGTAATGATATTCTTATTGTATGCCTTTATGTTGATGATATGTTATTTATGGGGAGTAGTTCTTCTTTTAATAATTCTTTTAAACATGATATGAAGAAGGAGTTTGAGATGTCTAATTTGGGTTTGATGAGTTACTTTCTTGGGATGGAAGTACATCAAACTAGTAATGAGATTTTTGTTTGTCAATCCAAATATGTAAGGGATATGTTGAAGAGATTTGGTTTGAGTGAATGTAAACCTGTAGCAACACCCATTGCACATGGGGAGATATTGAGTTTGGAGGATGGATCTAAAAGGGCAAACAAAATAAAGTACAGGAGTATTGTTGGTAGCCTTATGTTCCTTTGTAATACTAGGCTAGATATATGCTTTATTGTTTCATAGTGTTCCAGGTATATGGCTAATCCATCATAGTTGCATTTGAAGGCAGCGAAGAGGATTTTGGGGTATGTTCGTGGAACAATTGATTATGGGATCCACTAATCACAGAAAAATAATTTAAAGTTAGTGGGATTCAGTGACAGTGATTGGGGTAGTAATATTGATGATAGGAAATCCATGAGTGGGCACTGCTTTTCTCTTAGTTCAGATTTGGTGACATGGAGTTCCAATAAATAATCTACAATGGTGTTGTCTTCTACTGAAGCAGAGTATATTTCACTTACATAGGCAAGTGCACAATAATTGTGGCTTTGAAAGGTGCTAGGAGAGATTGGAGAGAAGCAATGGACTCCAATTACTTCATTCTATGATAATCAGAGTGCCATTAAGTTGGTACACAATCCTATCAACCATACCAGGTCCAAGCATTTTGACATCAAGTACCACTTCATTCGGGACATGGTGGAGAAGGAATAAGTTAAATTGAGGTATTGCTCCAAAAATGATCAAGTAGCAAATAATTTTACTAAGGGAGTAGTAAAACCTCATTTCTTGCTGCTAAGGGACTTGATAGTCAGTCCCCTTACCAGTAAGGGGGAGAATGTTGGAAATTTGTCCAGCCATACATTAAAACAAAAATTCAGGTCATTAGATGATATTTTTAACCTTGGAAAGCATCTCCTCTTAAAGGAGATAAAAAAAAATCATAGAGCTTAAAAATCTGTGCAATCTAGAAAAAAATAGGCTCAAACGGACACCCGAGTCAAAAGTTATGGCCGAAATACTAAGACATGTAATAAACATCGTCGATGTAGATTCGACGGATGTGATTTGCTAGGGTTAGGGTTTGCTTTGTTTTTTCTTAATTAAGGCAATTTTAGGGTTTTATTTTATGAATAAAAAATTTGCATTGTAGCAAGTGTGTGAGCTCTTTCAGAGCCTATGAGGAGATTGTAACAGAGTACTGAAACTCTGCCAAAATTATTCTAGATAATAAGAAGATAATAGTTGCTCCAATTTTGTTTTATTGTATTATTATAAATTATTCAGTAGGGTGCAACCATTTTATTTTAATCATAGGGTATCCTACGATAGAAGGTAAGACACAGTTCAATCCCAAAAACATGATCACAAACACTTCTAGGAGCTAGAGACCATAGGTAGGTCTAAAAAACTTGTTTTTTTGGTTCAAAATCAACAAGTTTGGTTAAAATTTCTAGCATATTTTTCTTTTACATAAGCCTTGAAATCACTTTAGGTACTTTAAAAAACTCATTTTTTTTACTTCCTAGCTTTACAAAACACCCCAAATCCATTTGGTCACATTTAATTTTGCTTGTTATTTTCTTAGAAAGGCTCCAAAATTACTTTGGTCAAATTTTAAAAATCTCTTTCCTTCACTTCTATAAATGTTAGCTAGATAATTAGTTGCATTATTTAAAGTTAAATCATTTGCATAAGGTGCAAAGAGGCCTTCTAATTTCTTCATATCTATGATTTGAGCACAAGATCCTTATCTTTACCTCATATATAAAGCTCTACAAGACATCTAGCCATAAACTTAATAGGCATATCTTGGCTAGTGTAAATAGATTTGTGCCTAAGTAAATCTTAGAATAGCTCATTGAAATCAAGCAAATTTACTTATTTATCCTTAAAATAAGGTTTCTCTTTTCATAAAATGCAATTTTCATTGCTTCTCTTGCATACCTTTCATTCTAAAAAGGTATTTCATTTTACAAAAACCAAAAATAATAAAAAAAGGAAACAAGCATTACTTTTTCTTAGTCTAGTTTTCTTTTTAGAATTTCCCACTTTTCTAAGTAGGATACACACACTTCATGTTTCTTTCAAATTGGTAAGGTTGAATTTCATCACCAACCCCCAATTGAGCCCAATGACATTGGAATTCATCTCCTTCTGTTGGATCACCCCCTAAACACCATAGTAGCTCCTGTGAGTGTTTTTCTAGATTTCATCAAAAAAGAATCCTCTACTTTTAAGATATCCTTGGGGTAGGTTAGGATTATATTCCCTTGTTCATAGGGATTCATATAATTAGTGAGTGTGCAAATTTTATTTGTGATTAAGACCATTCGAGGGTAAAGCAAAATCCTAGTTGGGCTAGTAGCAAGTTTTAGATAGTGCCATATCTTTCTTAAGAGGTTCTATATATATTTCCCATCTAGTTTTTCCAAGCCATTGCCTTCATCAAATGCCATTCACCTATTTATGTATAGTTACCCCTAGCATACCTTTGGGTATAACGAGAAATTATGCATGAACATACCTGCATAGGTTACATTCACCATATCTTATTCTTTTTTAGGGTTTGTTCAAAAATTTTAAACAAAATTTTACAAAAATTGCATGTTCATTGTTTTTATTGATTAATTAGGTTGATTTTTTCCATAAGATATTTTACAAAACCTCCAAAACAGGTTGTAAAACCTTCAAAAAAACTTTCTAAACATCTTTGGATAGTTCATGCAACTTTACCACCTATGTAACCAGTTTCATCATAGTTGTAGGGTATGGTGCGACCCAAAATAGTCATAGGGTACCTTGCAACCAAAACCTTTCTTCACAGAAAGGTTCCATAAATCTAGAAACACTCACACAACTGCCATCTTGGGTTGAAATTATCATTAAATTGGTTTTTCAACCTATTACTCTTCAATCATTGTCCTTACCTAAGGCTTAATATTGAGTGCAAAAACTCCTAGCTATGGAGGTTTCTCCCATGATCCCTTATTCTCCAACCAATTCATCAGGGCATTCAGAGGAAACCACCTCTACCCATTCTCAAAATCTATCTATTTCCTCTCATTCCTCATGCTTGAATCATATGTCATACAATAGGATTTCATCTTATGATCATGACCTCAAGTGTTAGGCTAGTCACATTACTCCTCCTTTGACATCTCATGTGAGAACTGCTCTCTCCTCTTTGTGTCAATATTCATCACATCATCGATGTCCCTCTAAAATACCACCTTATCCACCTCTTATTCCATCACCTTATTTTATATTCCAACAGGGCTAACTGATGGGCATACCCCATCTCCCTTGTCCTCCTTTTCATTCTTCATCTTACTCACATGCATATTCTTATCCACATCAATCAACCTTAGTACCTCCTTCGATTGATATGCAACACATATTAGAGCACCTCAATAATCTTGAGTTTTGGATGAGTGACTATAGGTGTCACACACCCACCCATCATCCAACCATGAGAGGTCCTACAATAACTCCATTTCAACAAACTCCTCATCCTCCATGGTGGGGTCCTTTACAATCTAGGCAAACAATCACCACATCACTGCCAACCCAATCTATTTTCTTGACTACAATGACTTTCTTGACCACCCTGTAATTGGACTCCCATCTTAGAGCCACTTGTTGATCTCTTTAAGAATCTATATGATGTAGGTCACATCACCTTACTTGATGTAATATTAGAAGATCCAAATTGGATAAAACCCAAATTATATAACACACAATAATTTTACTCTTACCATTGTCAATGAGGGCACAACATCAACCATTTTTGCATATTTAAGCATCAGGTTCAAGATCTTATTGATCAATAAGTCATCAAAATTGATGATCTCCTCACCATATCCTAATAAAAACCCTTCTTCCTCTCTCTTATTCACAATTTTGTTCTATTTCTCCTTATTCCTAACCTCCTCCCATCCTTTCTTTCATAAAGTTTCATGGCATTATTGTACAATCATGCATGAGCAACTACATACCTATAACTGGTCCTTTTCTCCTATTTCTTCTTCTCTTAACCCCCTTATATTCCACTATATTCTTCCTCCCTTATATTCCTTCTCCTCTCTCCATTCATATACTTTTCATCATCATTTCTACATCTTCACACCAATCACATGACTAGGGGGAGTTCCTCCTCTTCCAATAATTTTTTCACAAGGGGAGTTCCTACCCTTCTAATCAATTTCTCACAATTGGAAATTTATTCCCCCTCAAATAATTCTATGATTGGAGGAATTCACCCTATTTAAAACCACACTTCTATTTGAGGCATCTTGCACTCCTTCTAACCAATTGTATGACTTGGGGGTTGGCATTTACCTCCCATATTGTCATTTATCATGTACTCATGTTAATGCCACTAAACACACCAAATTAGTCACAGGTTGTAAATGTTATGCCCTTTACCTCATTTTCATCAAATAAATCAATCACTAGGTTTAAAAGGTTACTCCCTTTGTATCCTTTTATCAAAGGTTGCATCCTTTGCCTTGTCCTTATCAAATAAATAAATTGCTAGGTTCAAAAGTTTGCATATTGTTGTTAAAGGTTGCACCCTTTTCATCACATTCTAATCTCAAAATAAATCTCTTTCTAGGTTTGCAAGGTTGTGCTCTTCACCTTACATTCTCATATTAAAATAAATTTCTCGTTAGGTTTGCAAGATTGCACCCTTTGCCTCACATTCTTATCTCAAAACAAATCTCTCGCTAGGTTAACAAGGTTGATTCTCATGTCAAATCAAATCTCTCACTAGGTAAATAAGGTTGCACCCTTTACCTTGTATTCTCATATCAAAATAAATCTCTTGCTAGGTTAACAAGGTTGCACCCTTAGCCTCACATTCTCATATCAAAATAAATCTCTCACCAGGTTCATAAGGTTACACCCTTTGCCTCGCATTATCATCTCAAAACAAATCTCTCACTAGGTTAACAAGGTTATGCCTTTTGCCTCACATTCTCATATTAAATCAAATATCTTTCCAGGTTAACAAGGTTGCACCCTTTGCCTCACATTCTCATGTCAAAGAAAATCTCTCACAAGGGTAACAAGGTTATGCCTTTTGCTTTTCATTCTCATATTAAAACAAATCTCTCGCTAGGTTAACAAAGTTATGCCCTTTGCATTGCATTCTCATCTCAAAATAAATCTCTTGCCAGGTTAACAAGTTTGTACCCTTTGCCTTAGATTTTCATCTCAAAACAAATATCTCACCAGGTTCACAAGGTTGTGCCCTTTGCCTCACATTCTCATCTCAAAATAAATCTCTCACCAAGTTAACAAGTTTGTGCTCTTTTGCCTTGCATTCTCATTTCAAATAAAATATCTTTCTAGGCTAACAAGGTTGCACCCTTTACCTTGCATTCTCATCTCAAAAAAATCGCTCACCAGGTTAACAAGGTTGCACCCTTTGCCTCACATTATAATATTAAAACAAATATCTCACTAGGTTAACAAGGTTGTGCCATTTGCCTCACATTCTCATATCAAAACAAATCTCTTACCAGGTTAACAAGGTTGTGCCCTTTGCCTTATATTTTCATATCAAAATAAATATCTCACTAGGTTAACAAGGTTGTACCCTTTGCCTCACATTCTCATCTCAAAACAAATCTTCTACCAGGTTGACAAGGTTGCACCCTTTGCCTTACATTCTCATCTCAAAACAAATATTTCACAAGGTTAACAATGTTATGCCCTTTGCCTCACATTCTCATCTCAAATCAAATCTCTTTCTAGGTTAATAATGTTGTGTCCTTTGCCTCACATTCTTATCTTAAAATAAATCTTTCACCAGGTTAACAAGGTTGCATTATTTACCTCACATTCTCATATCAAAATAAATCTCTCACCAAGTTAACAAGGTTGCACCCTTTGCCTTGCATTATCATCTCAAAATAAATCTCTCCAAGTTAACAAGGTTGTACCCTTTTCCTCACATTATCATTTCAATACAAATATTTCACTAGGTTAACAAGGTTGTGCCATTTGCCTTGCATTCTCATCTCAAATAAAATCTCTTGCAAGGTTAACAAGGTTGAACCCTTTGCCTCACATTATCATCTCAAAATAAATCTCTCACCAGGTTAACAAGGTTACACCCTTTGCCTCACATTCTCATCTCAAAACAAATCTCTCACAAGGTTAACAAGGTTGTACCCTTTGCCTCACATTCTCATCTCAAAATAAATCTCTTTCTAGGTTAACAAGGTTGTACCCTTTACCTCACATTCTCAATTCAAAAAAAATCTCTTGCTAGGTTAAAAAGGTTCCTGTTGACAATTTTGTCACATTACACAAGGGGTAGAAAAATAAATCAAATTTTTGTACAGTGTTTTTGTAAAGTATTTTTTTTGTTGTTTTTTATTTGCAAAGTTGCAGCAATTTTGGCTTTCCTTGCCACCCCCTTGTACATAAAATGAAAAATAAAGAGCTTCGATATCGAACAAGCTAAAGTAAAGAGCTTCGCTGAAATAAAACGAGAAGAGCTTCGCACCCGAGGCATTTCTAGAACTACTTCGGGTAAAAATTTTGTGAAGTAGTATTGTCGAAGAAGAATAACAAGGGAAGCGATTAAAAGAACTTCGGGCCCAAAACGCTTCAAACCATTACTTTGGGCGAAGGTTGTGCAAAGCGGCATTCAAAAGAACAACTTCACCGAAGAAGGAAAGTCTAGACCGCGGTCCAAATTGGCTAAGGCAAGAAAACTACTTTGCACCCGAAGCATTTCCAATAGCTACTTCGGGTGAGATTTTTGCGAAGCGGTGTTGCCGAAGTAAAATACAAATGGAGAAAAATGAAACTACTTCGCCACTGAAGTATTTCAAAATGCTACTTTGGGCAAAAGTTTTGTGAAGCGGAATTTGAAAGAATGCAGTACTGAAAACACTTCACCAAAAAAGTCGTCGAAGCATCCACTTCGAGCCCTGCGTCAGCGAACCATTTCTACTTCACCAAAAATCATTATGAAGCATATGTTTCGACAAAATTTCATGCAAAGTACTTTCACTTGAAGTAGAAGATGCATTTTGAAGGCAGGGATGCACTTCGGCTAAAACACTCCCAAACCGCAGTTTCGAAGAAGGTTCGCGACGAAGCATTTTTCAACTCACCAGCGAAGTATACTTCGGCTAGAAGACCTAGTCGAAGTAGTTTCAGCACATTTTTCCAGCAAAGCAATTATGAAGAGCCCATTTCGTGAAGGAGATACGCTTCGGCCTCCATCACCCCCAAAGCCATCCTGCAAAGCTTCACCATGCGAAGTGCAAGTCAAGGAGAATCTACTTCGGTACAAGTCCGTTGCAAAGCGAAGTTGAAAAACTTGCAAAGCACTTCAAAGGAATGCACTCCAAGCCTAGTATTTTCCTGAGGCAGTCAAGTGCCTCATAAATGCATTTTTTCGTGCCCGATAAGCTCGCTGCTCATTTTTGGCAATTGGAAATGAAGTATCAGGCCATGATGAAGAGCCCGATGAGCATGGCGACCATTCGAGCACCACACTCAGAGACCAAGGACGTCCAGACGGCTCATCAATGCATATTTCCATGGTTGACCCGATCACAGTTGCCAATTTTGGTAATAGATTTGGGAGCTTGATCATGAGAACCTCGGGGAGCCAAATTCTTAGGGCTCGAGGGCGTACTTCTCCTTGCTATGTAATTATGAATCAGGGGGTCGGGTCCTCTATAAAAACCTAGGCATTGTAATGAAAAATGGGGGGAACTATCTGCTAGAAAGCTACTATAACTTGATGTCCTACAATTAATACTAAAGAGCTTTGGGCTCAATTTCTCTCTTTTATGCTGCCTTTTGTGTTTGATTCTTTTGTCTTTCTTCATTTACATACTGTGACTCTAAATCCTGAATCCGGTGTGCGATTGGGGACTCGTACCCTGAAACTTGCTTGAAGGATACATAGGAGAGGAAAAATACTATATTGGTTTTCTTTTATGCTACCTGGTGGGTTGTGGTTTCTGTTACATTCGCTTGTCCTAATCGTCATTAATCTGAACCCTAAATTTTGATGAAAGGGAGAAGGAGAATCCTGGAACTCTCTCAGAGGATACATAGGAAAGTTAATGTGGCATTTCTTTCATTTATTCTTGGTGTTCCTTGTTGCTATTCAAGTTGTTAGTTAGTGATCATGCTTCCTGTTCTCTCCCACCTTAAATAACTGATCTCTCTTCCATTACTCATTTTTTTATTTCTTTCTCTAACTCTAACTCCTTTTTATCTCTTTCCTGCATCCCTTATCTCAAAACACCAAAGTAGTTTAGCATAGGAGCTGACCTTTCTTCGGATATTGGCACAAGGGGCATCTCTTCCCTTCGGCCTTTCAATGTTGGTCTAGGTCCAGGGCGCATGCATTTACCCAAATCCTTTCCTAGGTAGATTTGATGACCAACAGTTCCACCATTTCACTTTGCCTTGCATTCTCATATCAAAACAAATCTCTCACCATGTTAACAAGTTACACCATTTACCTCGAATTCTCATCTCAAAATAAATATTTTTCCAAGTTTACAAGGTTACACTCTTTACCTCATATTCTCATCTTAAAACAAATCTCTCACTAGGTTAATAAGGTTTTGCCCTTTACCTTGCATCATCTCAAATCAAATCTCTCGCCAGGTTAACAAGGTTGCACCCTTTGCCTCACATTCTTATCTCAAAATAAATCTCTCACCAGGTTTGCAAGGTTACACCCTTTTCCTCGTATTATCATCTCAAAATAAATCTCTCACCAAGTTAACAAGGTTGTGACCTTTGCCTCTCATTCTCATCTCAAAACAAATATATTTTCAGGTTCAAAAGGTTATGCCCTTTACCTCACTTTCACAAAAATGGTTTCCAAAATTCTCAACAAAATTTTGATAGGTTTCTCCAAAAACCTCAAGGTATTTGGACAATTTTGTTTAAAATATCTTTCAGCAAAAAGGTTTTGCTATAAACCTCAAGGAATTTGGCCAATTCTTTTTAGAATATCTTAGCAAAGGCACCAAACCCCTTTGATCAAATTTCAATTTCATTTCAAAGGCTTCAAACCCCTTTGGTCAATTTTTCATTCCACAACTTCATCATATTAGCATAGATCTTGTACATTCAACATAAATATCAATGAAAATACAAAAATAATAAAAATACAAATAGTCAAAACCATCCATAAACAATGTATCTTGCATTTTATTTTTCCCTTTTTCTCTTCGTCTTCTATTTCCTTTTCATCCACATATAGCTCATTTGGATCTATATCAATGTTGTATGGTCATGCTTCGAGCGACTACATACCCCTGATTGGTTACAATTCCTTTCTTCCTTATTCCCTTTATTTTATATTTTCCTTTTCTTTCTTCATTCTCTTGCCACTTTTCATCCATTTCACAAGCCCAATTTCTAGGCTCTTTCATCATCATCCACACTCATAAATCATGTTGATGCTGCCAAACATTGGTATTCAATTCACTCATCACATGCATCCATACATACCATCAAAATCTGTCTATATACAATGGGTAAAAAGTTTGGATTCATGAATTGATGTTCACCCATCTCACTCAGTTTTCTTACTCAAAGAAAAAGTTGGTCATGCTTTAGTTTGCATTCATAGGCATTCTATCATGTCAATCATTTTTCTTTTAAATATGCATACCATATTTTGCATACAAAAAACCATTGAATGTTAAATATACATTTTTAGTATGCTTGCAGTTGTGTCCAGTCCTATTCTTAGTTGCATGGTAACAAGAATTATTTTTGTTGATCAACCATTCATAGTCAGTCTAATCAATCTCCATCGAATACCATCAAATTCTAAAGCATTTCAAGGCTTCCCTTGGTTGACTTGAGTTCTTTCATGGACCAATCATGCATCTCACATCTTAAGAAAATTTTTAGTATAGGGAGGACAACACCTTACGTAAGCCTTGCCATAAGGCGAATGATTTCCACTACTCATATTATCATTTGCGTGATCCAAATCTAAGGATTGATAAAATGACAAGATATTCAAAAAAAGAAGCAAGAGAAAATCAAAGCAAAAAGCTACAAAAAATAAAAGGGGTAGAAAACAAAAGCAAAAGCCTCAAGAGCACTACAAAAATAAATAAAATAGTACTATAAAAAATCTTGAATCCCTAAGGTCCTTAAGTCCATAGATCATGAGGATAATATCTATCGGGGCTATAGATGCTTGACTGGCAGTAGAGCATACTTTACAAGTGATGATACATTTATCACATTAGCAACCTTATTTTGTATAGATCATTGTGAACTTGTGGATGAGCTAGTTTACAATCGGTTAGTCCAACATCACTCAGAATGGATAAATGACATCATGTACACACACAAGTCCATGATAGACTTTATATCAGTCAGAATAACCAAGAATTATGTAGGATATTTATTGTCTACTAGATGAGTTTGATTGTTCAAACTATGGTGTTTGACTTTCTAGGAATTCTTCCAAACATCCAACAATCCTAGGAACAAGGAGTGAACAACATCATCGCTAGCTTTGCCAATAATAAGTGTTATCTTCATCACATTTATACATTATCATTTGATTCACATTCAAAGCATCAGTTACATTACCTCCATAGGTATATTTCAAATTGCATTCATCATACACATTGCATGTTTGCTTGTTTCATAATAGGGTACATGGTCAGCATGACTATTTTTTTTCTTTGATTAATTCAACCATTTGAGATGGTCCAAATCCAATATGGGTTTCTAAAAGTATGACCACATACACATATCTCAAGTGTACATGCAAAATATTTTTTGCATCCATACATTTATATTTTGACATGTTTACAACTAGTCAAGTCAATGCTCTATGTCATATACTATGTATCAAACAACATCATCAATGCATCATCCCATGTATTACATCATCATGAACATTTATCATACACATAAAATACACATTACACCATTATACATCATCAGTAGAACTCATGTATCTATCATATCGTAAATGGGTTGTACATAGTTAAAACTACTCGTAGGCTACATCGCATATACATCATGCTATATGCTGCCTCATAGGAAACTATCATAATATTCAAAAATTGTGGTACACTTATCGCACCAAAAATAATGAAGCAAGCTATTTTAGTTTTTTTGCTCATTGGGAGACTCTTCACTCCTCTCATGTTTGTTAGGAGGCTCCTCAACCCTCCTATAAACTCCATAACTACTTTATCTTGGGGAAGATTCCTCTGCTTGTGGTGTTGCTCGCTCTATTGCTTGAGACACTGGTGCAACTGCTAACTATGTGCTCCTCCTAATTTGGTATGACTATGAACCAAAATTTATAGATGTCAGGATATCTATTCCTCAACTCACTAGTTTTCCCTCCATCCTATTCACATTTTGGCCCTCTCTATAGAACAACTTCTCAAAGCTATCCTTCACTCGTTGCATCCCCTCAAGATTGACTTATAAGGTTGCCATCACCTCATGCTGAACCCTCTACTGCTCTACCTTGTGTAGTCTAGTCATATCAACTACCATCCTCTCATGCTAAGCCCTCTATTGCTCTACCTCCTCTCATAATTTATTCATCTCAACCACTATCACCTCCCACTCACTCTACTGCCTCTAAGCCTTTGCTATAGCTCTCTATAACACTGCTATCAATACATATCTCTCTATTGCAATAGCATCCCACTCTAATTGTATCTCATTCCCATACCCTCTAAATATCTCCACTTCCTTCATATCCATCATATCTATAAATGCTACAAATTGATCCACTTTTCATCAAACTCCATCAATTCACCCTCATACATCGATCGTCTAACCAACAAAGCTAATTTTTCTCTTTTGAAATCTTAAAATTGAACATTTATCAAAATTTAGGTCATATTTAAACCAAATTTTCACCCATAAAAACTTCTCCAAATTTCAAAACACCACTACCATTGTATCACAATCAAAAAAGTCTTTCCAATGATATATGGTTTACCTATATTCTGACATCATTTGATCTCCCAAAATACAAACAAACTGCACATGGGTCACATAAAATAAAAGTCGTAAGGTACCCTATGACCATACATTTGGGTCCTAGGTGTTGTAGTTTGGTTTGTCATAAATCCAATGTTAGAATTATGATCATTATCTAAAATAATTTGAAGGTGAGCACCCGCAAATCACAACCCATACTAAATATTGGAAGGGTTAAAATACCTTAACCTAACCTCTAGAGTAGGCTGGTATACCTTGTCAACTTAATACTCTTTTTAGCTTAAAATAGTAAAAATTTAGGGATAGAGATGAAAGTGTTGGAAAATAAATGGATTAATGATGTATAGGTAAAGCTAACAACATAGGCATCCAAATATAATCCTTTGATATCTTAACTTCTAGAAATAAATATTGGGACTAAGAGCATTCGAGACCTGACAATATTTAACATCAAACGCTATGGCATACTTAAATAATTATCCAAAGATCAAGAGCACTAATTAATCAAGTTAATAGAATAATATTAATGCTCTCACTAAAAGAAATATAATTCCCATAAGCATATATATAGATATGAATAATTCCAATTTACTCTAAGTTAGCATTCCAAATTAATAGAATAAACTAACCATAACAATAGTAGTTAAAATGACTTCACAAAGTTAATAACATCAAGCAATGTAGACACAAGTCTTAGGCAAACATCCCAAGTAATCCTTCTTTCATTAATTATAAAGAATGTACAAAAGTGGTGTAAGAAAACACTTTAGAGTTGACCCTTTACAATGGGGGTTCGACCTCTATTTATAGTTTTACAATAATGTTATTATAAGCATTATAGGGAATATTTACATTATTGATTTTATTGCAACTTTCCATTAATGGTGGTGACTAGCTATATGTTCTTGATCAGTTATAACAGATCTCGGACTAGAGTAAAACTTTGTTGTCCCTTGTTCTTGCTATGTTTTCATGACCATTGATTTGTAACTGATTTAGTTGAGCCAATTTTTTTGGAAGCTTCTATACTAAAATCTAGTGTTTCAGATTTCATGACATCTAGCTTGGTCTCTTTCACTTTTTATGACATACAACCATGCAAAGATGTATTAGAGATTTTGAATTTAGAATGGATTCAATCCTTGTTGTTGATCTAAGGATGAGCGGCTATGGTTAACTATCTCACGGTTACTCTTCACCTTTGTATTTCTTGAATATGTGTGAAATTAAGCTTTTATAGCTTTCAACCAATCCAACCATGGAAACGAGGGAAATCACATATTTGGAAATTCACCATGCTAGTGTGTTTATCTTGCAATTATTGAAATCCTCTTTTAGCTTGCTTTCCCTATTAGCTTAGAAGATTTTAGAAAGGTGGAACCACCTTTTATTTTTTCTCATTTTTGTGCTAACATCAAAGGAGAAAGTTAGTCACATGTACTTTTCACACTTATGCCATCTTGCACATTCTAGCCATGGAAACAAGGAAAATAGTATATTCAAGCCTTTGAAATGCCATTTTCCATGGATGCACTTCATACAAAGAAGGTCGAAAAATCATACACCATAATAAGCTTTGGTCAATTTTAACATATCAACAACGAATTCGTGATATCAACGGATTCGAGCTTGTGCTCATGCTTTGCTCTCAGTCACACTGCTAACAAAGAATTACATCGACCATGCTTCTTTTTTTAACTTAGCCCATTTTGGAAATTTCCTTCATAAAATCACATTTTTTAGCGGTTTTGAGAATTTTGACCTTCACGACCCTTATTTCATGCGCTTTTTGATTGTTGTGGCATTGAAAAAGGACTCTGGCAATTGTGCTTCTTTTTTGCAACTTAGAATACTTCCCACCTTTTACTGTGGAATTACACTTTTTAGAAGGTTTAAGATTTCTCCTTAACGCTTTTCCTTTTTGCATGCTTAAGAAAGAGGAATGGCTATCCATGGAACATAAGTGATTTTCGCATCTCTTAAGAAATTCTTACTGTGGATTTATGTTTTCAGCGAATTTGAGGATATTAGTAGATTTGAGCTTCTTCTTTGCATACTTAGCCAGTTTTGCAAAATTTGGTCTATATTATGAGATGTAGCCATTTTTGGCCTACATTATTGGTGCCTAATGGGAAATCTTGCTTGTAAGATGTAAGAACTTAGAGCCTTATCTATTGTATTTATGGAGTCAAAAATTTGAATAGAGGGATGATCATGGAATGGAATGAATTTGAACAAGAATAAAATATAATGGATAAGTTTAGGAAATGAATGGATGAGTAGAATAAAAAGAGAAAGAAGTTAAAATGAAGGACTGAATAAGCTATAATTAACTGGAGAGTATGTCTCAAGATATTGCTTCCATATTATTATTGCCTGCTCAGATGCTAGCAAAACATATTCAATGGATAACGATTCGTATAGAAGCAATACATGAGGTAAAAATTTGTGATTTATCCATAGGGAGATATGTCTCTTTTAAAGGGTTAGCGACATGACTTCTTCATGCCATCCATAGGGTCATACATTTTTTCTTTTCTTACACCTATTAGAATAAAATCATTCACAAATCATAATTGCCCTGGAATCCATTTCATCTAACTTTATTGTGGACATGATCTCTATTCCTTCTAACATCCTTCCTACTCTTCTTCTTTGATGCTGGTATCTTTAATGTGGATCACTTCTTTGAATGCAATATTTTATTGATCTATCTCCTAGATCTTCTTCTTCTTCTATCTCTAAAGATTGATTTTCTTCATCAGTTTGATCCTCATCTTCCTCTTCTTCACTTATGTCTTCCTCACTCAAAATTTGGATGAAATTTTCAAGAGTGCTGAAAGCATCCTACCAATATTTTTTAGGAATTCTTGGTACTGCCAAAATTTTTCGATGAAGGTGTTGCAACTTGGACACCCTCTCATAGGAAGGTTCAGAGCCACCATTGCCAACTTTGGTTATCACATCTTTCATTTGTGTCAAATTATTAATTAATTGAACTATCTAATATAGTTGAAATAGCTTAGGCCATCCTTCAATTTCAGACTAATCCTCCAATATTATGTCAAAGAAATCCTGCAAAGCTACCTCTCCAATATATTATTGATCTTCTCCCTAGTAATTTGAAAATCTGAGTCACCTAATCTGATTCAATTTTTGCAAGATCTTGTTCATCTTGGTATCTAATTTATCTATCAGTTTCCATCCTTTCATCAACAATCTATTCTTAGTTAGGATATATTTGGCAATATTCTTGGCATTACACCATTTCCTACTCGAGATGACTCTTTTTGTAGCTCTAAATTTTACTTTTTCCAGATTATAGATTTTCTCTACTATACTGACTTTGTGCTGAATTTCTCCTTGAACAACATTAAGGGTATTTCTAGCACTCACTACTTCATTATTGGCTTCGTCCAAGAAGATGAAGATGGGTTTAGCTTCCAAACCCTTCTATATAATATCTGATCAAATCTCTCTCCTTAGCTACTTCATAGTATCTTTTGAGAATCCTTTAGACTCAACCTTCTCAAACTGTAGTTGTTGTTGGATTTGGCTATTCTAATAAGTAAAACTACAGTTGTTAGAGTTGGTTTGCTCTTTATAGTTGGTAGCCTCTTGAAACTTGTCCTACCACTTATTTGATTCATTATTGAGAGATTTCTCTATATTTTTTGCTCCTTGAATGAAGCTTACAATTCTTTTACCTTTCTTTCCAGTTCCTCACATATTTATTTATAGATATCACATTGGAAATAAACTATCTCCATATGAGCTTTGGAGACTATAAATTCATCTTCCATAGGAAGCTGCATAATATTTACTATCTTCTATTTTACATGATAGTCCTCTAGAGTCATATCCTTCTCAAGTTTAATTACCTTTGGAGTGATAGTCAGCTTCATTCTTTTTTGAGAATTTGGGTCTACTATGGTGGTTTTCCTCTTATAGGATACCTACTCTAAGGGCTTTGTATGCTGCCTATTCCACCAGGTGCTTGCACTGAGTGAAATATCATTGGCCTCCTGATAGGTAGCTATGTTAGAATCAATGAAAGGAGTAGATGAGGCCATAAAATATGATACTAGGAAAAGAGGAGGAGGGAATCTAAAACAATGGAATCCTAAGGAAAAGGGATGGAAATTATAGCTTTCGTCATTAAGTATACTGGAAGGGGTGTGAACAATTTCTATCCTATTGATGAAAATGAAGATGTCATTGATGTCATAGGTGGGATTTATGGAAAGGAATATGGAAGTGGGATTTTTATTAAAACCAATGGAGGGGAAGGAGTTTTTGATGGAAGTGGAGTGGAAGATGGTGGAAGGGATGTAATGACTTGTGGGGAGGGAGATATTTCAACATGTTTTTTAGAAAATGTAGGAAGAGATTTTGGGAAACTTAGAGGAGAGTGGGTAGAAGAAGAAGGAATCAAAACAATACATGTGTCTCTTAGAGGAGACCATTCTACTATCTCATTTGGGTTAAGTTCCTCATTTTATGGAGTTTGTGACTACTCCATTGCCCGAGATATCTGTTCTATTTCCTTTTCATTAGCTTTCCTATTATTTATCTCCTTTACTGGATTAGCACTTCTCTCACTAGTCTTTGGAGAAGAACTTTGCTCAATGATTGTTTCCAATTGTTTCTACTAAGGATTTACCATTGTTATCTCTAGAAAATATTACTCCTAGAGAGGTATGGATGATGTAAATCTAACTATGCAAATTCCAATCATAGTCTATGTTTTATTTGTAGTATCTTTATGGTTTATGGAGGATCCTTTGAGGGCTAAATTTGTTGATATTTAATGGACTTGGATTAACTCAGTTTGTCCTAAATTACCTCTATTCAATCCCCCACATTCATAGCCCATTCTTTTCATCAGTTGAGAACCTACCCTGTATGTTTTAAGTTGCTTTGTTATTGGTTGAAATGATGATACCTTTTGTTGTCCTTCCCAAAGAGGACTACCTCTATAGTGGCATTCTTGTGAGGAGGTGATGAAGTATGGGTTCTAATCATGATTCTATTTTTCTCTCTTGCTTATTTGCCACTTGAAGCTCCTCCTTGACCAGTAGGTTTCCTGAAACTCAATGCAAGGAATTTCTCATTACCTCACCAAGATTCAACAAGTTGGTCATACTTTCAGAGAACTACTTATCCATTTTGGTGGGGTACTTGTATTTTTTAAGAGAAATACCCCTTGTGGGGCCACCTTGGTCTGAGATACCATGACCAGGGGATTCTACATCATAAAAATCACCTGAGAGTCATGCCCGGTCCTGCCCGTACCAATATTATCAATTGGATTTTGGGTACCCAATTCAACTTTTTGGTAGGGTGGGGATTCGATCCTAGGACCTCCTTTGGATGATTGCCCTCTCGTCTCCAACTCACCTACAACATCTGGGTGGTACTTGGATTTAACATTATCTATTTCAACCCTCATTCTCTACCAATCAAAAATTTTACTATCATTCCATTCTTCTTTCTCTCTCTTTAACATGCCCTTAACCTTTTCTTCATTAGATAGATGTTCGTTATCGTTCTTAGGGGTGTAATATGCAACGTGGTCATATAAATATATCCAAGGTGGCAACGACTCCATATGTTTCATGTCCCATTTTAATTTTGAATCCTCTTTATTATTTCTAAACATTTCAATATGTAGCGTAAAAGTCCTTTCAAATTTTGGGGCCTTATAAAAAGTTACCAACTTTTCTATGAATTTGAGATTTGGTTTGTACCTCCATCTTTGTGGGAGCTCTATTAATCCCAATTTTTATATCTATGTTGTAATTCTCTTTTACTACCCCTTCTTATTCACCATGATTTTTTCTTTAACAAATAGATAGATACAGGTTCATTTCCTACCTTACCTAGTACCATATATGATGTTAATGTAATTTGTTTGGTGATAATACTCAATAGAAAATATTTCATTGACGTAGTGTGGCAATAAAAAGGGTTTCTTAGTGAAAACATACAACCAAATCACTATCCCTTCTATTAAGATGCACCAGTCACCTTCTTTTGCACCTTTAGTCTGTAACATCTCTACCACCATGGTGGGTGATCTAGGAATTTAACCATTAATCAATCCCAAAGTGGGCCCTAGGAATTCTCGATTAAAATCATAATAGGAATCAAATTTAGTAAGGGCTATAGTCCATTCATATACAATACAAATAACTTCATTTTGGTGGGTAAGTATAACCTCTATTTATGACATGTTTATTTGAACAAAATATAGGAAGATATAATCCAAATGGGGGTAATATCTAAAGTAGATATTATCTTCATATTTCTGCAACTTCTTCAAATGCTCATGCATCATAAGGGCTAGGTATTTTAGTCAAAAAATAATAGGTGATTATTCATATGCGATGGTGGTAGGAACCTAGTTCCTAGAAGAATGGATGGATGAAAAACAAATGGAGTTGAATGAAAAAATAATGAAAATGTATTGAATCACTTTTGTAATTGAATCACTGTTTCACTAGAGGTAAACCTACCAATGGATCAAATATCAAATATATTCTTATAAATTCTTGGATGCCTACTTACACCCATTTGAATGAATATAAATATCTACCCTATAGTTGTGAGTGAAAGGACACAATGGTCCATAAACATAATAAGTGAATTAATAATGATTAATGGTTAGGATTAGGATCCTAACATGCCACCCTCCTTAAAAAGAGCTTTGTCCTCAAAGATCAAAGTGAGGAGCTTTGTCCCTTGTTGTCCAAGTAGCATTTGCTCATGTTCTTGCACTATTTTAATGTCATATTTTCATAAGCAAGGATATTGTGAAGGTTGAAATGTTGGTGGGGGATAGGTAGGAAGAATAGTAGGGTCAAAACAACGATAGGGGGCCAACCCTTGTTGTGCCTTTTTGGTGACTTGGATAGAAAATAAGTGGGCAACCATTTCCTTGCCTCCTTTGCAAAGAATTTTCTCCATTTGATGAGAGCTTACTAGTGGAGAAGGGCTTGATTTTAATCCTTTAAGAGTATATGTTTGATTCTTTATTGTGAATTTCATCCATAATTATTCAAAATCCCATTGGATTGTCCCGAGTGTTTATAACCATTGCACTCCTAAGATAATATCACATCCTCCTAAGGGAATTGCATACATGTCATGTTTCATGGTGTAATCGCCCAAGGTGAGCTTAATATTTTGGTATTTCCCTTTATAGGTGATCCATCCCCCATTACCAATCATGACTTCAAAATTATTGCAAGGATGTATAAAGTAGTTAGCTTGTTTTACCACATGTGGGTCGATGAAATTATGGGTACTACCAGAGCCAATAAAAATAATAATATTTTGTCATTTGAAGGATCCTGGAGATTTTATAGTTTGGGGAGAAGAATTATCGACGAGGGCATTGAAAGAAATTTATAGCGAACCTTGAGTGATATCATCGGGTGTATCCATCACTACTTCTACCTCGATCTCATATTCATTATTGGTTGATTTACAAGGAATAACTACATCCAAAATATATAATTTGGGTGTAATACATTTATGATTGGGTACAAATTTCTCATCACAATGAAAACAAAGGCATTTTTCTCTTTGTTCTTTCATTTCCTTGGGGATGATATGTTTAATTGGTAGGATTCTATTAAGTTTTGGGGGGGTGTAAGTATTTTGTGATTTTTCCTTAGATGGGTTTCCTAGTTGATGCTGGTTATCGAATTGTTCTTCCGCCATTTGGGCTAACGTAATAGTCTGCATCATGTCAGTGGGATTGAGCATTTGTACTTCTAATAGAATGTATTACTTTAAGCCACTGATGAAACAACTTTGGAAGAATGAGGTATTTATCCTTGATATAAGATTTGCCAATTTTTTAAATTGAGCTTGGTATTCTCACACTGTAGTGGTTTGGCAGAGTTTGGTAAGGGCTCCCATGAAATATTTGAATTTACTAGGGCCGAATCATACCATTAGGTTTTTTGTAAATTTTAGCCATGTAGGGGTGCCATTCATCTTTTTGTACCACTAGTACCATTAGGTGGTGGTACTTTCAAGGTGGAAGAATGCAATGCAAACCTTTTGTACCTCAAGAACCTGGTAGAGGGAGAAATATTGGTCAGTTTGATAGATCCAGTTAGTGGGATTGCCTCCTTCAAATTTTGGAAAATCCAATTTAGTGGTTCTAGGTAGGATGGATGTTTGTGGTCCCCCAAGTAGTGCTTAGTGTGTTGGTCTCCTGGTAGATTGGCCAACTTGGATTAGTACCATATTGAAAAGAGTGGTTATAGGCATCAATTTTTAAATCCATTTATGCTATTTTGTTTTCATATTCCACCTTTGGTATAGTATTGTTTGTAATTTCATCCTTCCATTGGCGGAACTCCTCCTTTGTTATAGTCTTATTTGTAAGTTCTTCCTTCCATTGATGAACCTCCTACATGAAATCCTTGAGAGGGTCCTATGATTGTGATCTCCTACCATAGACCATTGTAGAACTAGTTTGTAAGATGTAAGTTTTCTTAGGTGAACGAAATTAGGTTTTCTTGAAAATTTTGCAAAAAATATTGCAAATATTATGCAAATTTAGCAAAAATTTTGTGTAATTTGACAATTTTTTTTACCAAAAAATTGGTTTGTCAACTATTATACCTTAACGGTCACTATTTACATTTGAATTTTTAATTTTTATCACAGTGGGAAATTGACATCAATGACATGGGTGGGAAGTACAAAGGTGCAAAGTGACATCATGGGTGGGGAGCACAAGGAGCGAGCGACGGGGCACAAGGAGTGAGGGACAAGAAGAACAAGGGCAAGCGATAGGGAGCACAAGGAGTGAGGGTCAAGCATGAGCAAAGTGGAAGGTGAGGAGGGGGCGATAAGGTGGGTCACACGTGTGTGACTACCCGGTGGTAGTCACAACCACTTAATGGTGCTCGCGCACCTTTAAAATTTAACAAACCCATAATGTAATCGATGTGGGATTTTTATATCCCAATTTTAAAAACCTTCACATGCTATAATTTTTTGGTACCTATGAAATTAATTCGATGATCAAAAAACTATTTTTTTTGGTAAGTTAAAATTTCATTAATTGGGTTTTGAAAGGGTCCCAAAACCTTATTATAGCAGGTCACCAAACCACAAGCAAGGCCACAGGAAAGGCCACTAGAAAGGCCACCAGAAAGGCTAGAGGAAAGGCCCAGGGAAAGACCTAAGGAAATTCTAAAGGAAAGCCTTCAGTAAAAGCATGAAAAAATAGAACATCCCATGCAACCATGAAATTTGAATAGCTCGCACAATAGGAAAAGAAAAAAGTGGGATTTTTAAGAATTCAAACTCCCACCCAGACACAAAATTTGAACAACTCCCTCTATGGGAAAAAGAAAAAAGCCCTCCAAATAATGGAAAACATAGATTTGCAACTTCCCGCATAGGGGAAAAACTAGAATTCGGTAAGGTAACAACGAAAAACCAAAATAACATTTCAAAAAACCACCTCAATCAACAAGATGGAGTAGAGAATCCACCAAAAATAAAATCCCACCCAAGGAGGGTCGAGAAACACACAAGGATGCAAGAAAACATCATCTCGCATAGGCTTGAAAAGTGGAAAAACAAACTAAGGATCTCCATAGGCCACGAAATCCCCTTGCAGCAAGGTAAACTACTCAGAAACTTGGAGAAGTAGAGGAAACAATAGATGCAGAGTTGCAATCCATGACAAAGAGATGGGAGGATCCTGGGGAACCCTAACAGAAGGAGCCTCATGGAACCAATATTCATGCATTAAGAACAGGTCCTCCCCAAGACCAAAAGAATGTAGCTTGAACCCAAAGATAGCCTCCAACACCGTCGACAAATATCTTTAGGAATCCAAAAAAGAAAAACCAGTAGGATCATAGCAGCAAGTAAACCAGAGGTCCCTAATAAGCCATGAAATATAGTTGATAACCCACCAAGATGTCCACAACTAGACACCCAAAGAGAATCTCTACAAAAAAATCATGTGGTTCTAGGTAAAAAGAAAGATGCTATGGAAAAATGCTCATGAAGCACCTCACCCAAAGCTGCGACGCACCACACTAGGAGAACATCTGAAACCTAACACCAAGTAGAAACCTACAAAAAATGTGGGACAAACCTAAGAGCACTAGGAAAAATTCTTAAAGCAACATAGAAAACCCAAGGAAGGTCCCAAAACAAAGGCACCCAAAGGAACCCCATCAATAGGTATAGAAAGGGTAGACAAATAGAATAGTGACCTCCCACCCCAAGGAGATCATCTACATCACCAACTAGCCAAGAAGGAAGGGCCAGGGAAGTGCTAGGGAACTGGGACAGGACCAGGGAGGGGGAAGCAGGGAAGCAAAACATGACTTCCTAGGGAAGTCCCCTGCAGTCCCCCTCTCATCTTGATCAAAAAACTATTTTAAACTTAGGTTTAAATTATGATTTTATAATATTTCATTGGTATCTTGATTGCCTCACCGAAAAACTCACATCACATTGTAGGTTTATTTTTTTCTTTGATTTTTGGATTTGGGATATATTCAAAAGTCTTTAGTGCTTATAAAAGATATTTTTTATGAATTTTGAATTTTTTCTCGCCATTATTGATCACCAAAGGTGACTTTTCATTGTTATTGATTGCATGAAAACTTAACATCGTGTAATAGAATCATGTTTTGACCGTGTTAAACTAGATTTGTCTCCCTATTATGTTTGATGTTCTGTGGTTAGAATTTAGCTATTGGGTAGTGATATTGTTCATAAATGAATGAAAAAAAAGTATTATGGGCAGCATTTTATGACAATGGTAACAGAGTGGCAGACAAAAGGTGATGCAATGAAAGGTACCAAATGGGTGGTAGAAGAATGAGGGTGAAGATCAATTTTTTTTTTATGGTGAATGATGGCTCTGTTACTAGATGGTAGGAACCTGGTTCCTAGCAAAATAGATGGATGAAAAACAAATGGAGTTGAACATAAAAAAAATTAAAATGTATTGAATCACTTTTGTAATTGAATCATTGTTTCACTAGAAGTAAACCTGCCAATGGATCAAATATCAAATATATTCTTATAAATTCTTGGATGCTATTTACACCCATTTGAATGAATATAAATATCTACCCTATAGTTGTGATTGAAAGGACACAATGGTCCATAAATATAATAAGTGAATTAATAATGATTAATGGTTAGGATTAGGATCCTGTTGGTCAAGAATCTGCCTAAGTACAAAGTATTATCACTTGTGCACCCTAGACCCGACCAACATTGAAAGGCCGAAGGAAAGAGATGTCCTTCGTGCCAATATCTAGAGAGGGTTGGCTCCCTTACTAAATCCTACACTGGTTTAAGACTAGAGTTGCAGGAAATAAATTGGAAATGATAGAAAGAAATGGGAAATATGGCCACAGGCCGAAGTGCAGGACTTGGGGCGGACTAGCAGCAAGAATTCTACCAAGTTTTATAATAGCATGTAACAGAAGGAAAGCAACAAAATTTCACTCACAAACTTGCAGAGAAAACCCCCAAATCACATTCCAGGACTCACTCACTCACCAGCAATGTTTTAAATTCAGAAACAGAATTTTAAACTTAACAACAAGAACATGAGCATAAACAGAAATGCTTAAAAATGGAAGGAAATCACACACATGAAAATGCTTGCAAATTTTAGAAGCCAAGTCTCTTCTATTGATGCAGAGAACTTAAGAAGTTTTCTCGCAAAATGTCCAACCTCCCTTTTTACAATGAAATGCTTAGTATTTATAGAGGATTACGCCTCTTTCATTTAATGCATATACAAACAAAATGTTGGTAGATCAAAAACCAGCGTGCATATTTTTCTCCTCGGCATCAGGGACATCTTCAGTTAAAACATTCTGCAAGGAAACCACGATCCGACTTTGATGGGAGAATCACACAAAGAAGTCAACAGGAGTAAATGCTTGAAGCAATCTTGGACGTCGGTGCATCGGGACGCAGCAAAATCATCTAAAAATCGGGCATTTGGTCGTTGAATTCGCTTTGCCTTGCGCCTTGGAAATTCACTTTTGCTAGGAAAGTACACCAAGCATTAAATCTGCTTTGAAAACTAGCAAGGATGATAGGCGGTGCATTGGAAATGCATACCCACCAAAGTGGACGGTGCTTTGAAAATGGGCAAGATTACACCGGAGTCAAAAAAGCAATGCTTAAATCCCGTAGTTTTTCAGTAGTGATTCCAGATATATCTCGAAAATGGATTTTTGCTCAACATTTTACCCGAAATGGACTTTTATCTTCTTTTCACCCAAGTTACACCTGAAATGGGCTTTTCTCCGACGAAATACCCAAGAAATGTTTTCGTTGCACTTGGGAGCGAAAAGGCATTTCAAAGAACGAAACAACCATTTTGGGGGATGAAAAAGCATTTCGAATGAAAAGGCATTTTGGAGAATGAAACAACCATTTCGAGGAACGAAAAGGCCATTTCGAGGAATGAAAAAGTATTTCACTTGAATTTTTCCCAAAATGACATCCATCAGATACTTAGAAAAATTTCAAAATTTTTTAATGTGTGAACAACACTTAAAATATATTTGAGAGTTTTACTGGAAAAATGCTTACATACTTCAATCAACTTACATACTTCAATCAAAACTTTACAAAATTTCAATGTGGTAAAAATACCAACATTTCTGGTGGCTCATAGGGTATTTAGCTCACTTGAATGCAATCGATCCTAGGCCTTTATTCATTGGGCTCAGAGTCCCCACTATCACCATTATCATCTGCATCTGATGGCTTGCTACTTGTATCAGCTTCATCCTACTTTTTGAGATGTGCCATTATGGATTCATACACCACCACTGCTTCAGCCCAAGCATCCATAGTAATTACCTCATGAGCACTGAGTGTACCCACAATATATCGAAAAGTCTCAACCTTCTCTAGATCAATATATTTGGCTCTTTGGCTGAGCTCTAGTAATCCAGACTCAATACGAATGAACCTCCTCATTAATGGCAACACGTGTTCTTCAGTGATGGGCTCCTCCAAGTTATCAATCTCTGAAGTATCATCTATGAAAATAGCCCATAATGCATCTAGGTCCTTCTTTGCTAGGATATTCCCCTGATCATCAATGAAACTGGGGAAACCATTAGCTACGATTGCATCAAAGTAAATCAATGAAGTACACCTCTCATGCTCAAATGTCTCTTGCAGCTTGCGGGCTTCTTTAACTAGGTCCATCTTGGAGAAATAACTATGTAGTGTGATCTTGGCATTTTCCCAAGCATGGGCTATTTCTCTCATTGGATGAAACCAGAGATCCATTTGAGTCATTGCCTGGATCTTCATAGCCATCTCCAATTTTAGCTCTAAATCTTGCTCTATGGACTCCACTATATGCCTGCCATATGAAATGACTGCCTGTACTTCCTGAAGGAACATGAGAACTAACGCAACCTTTGTTGCCATATTTCTACAATCAATCAACATTTGACTACGAGCTTCTTTAATTTTCTCCTTGGTGAGGCTCATCGACTGCATTGCTTTTGCTGCCAATTGATTCTATAGATTCTGGAGCTGGTCCTCTAGGGCCTGGATCTTCTGTTGTGCTTCCTGCTCTGTTGCTTGGTACTGTGTAGCTGCCTCTTTGATTTCCTTGATTTCACCTTCCAAATGCATTGCTTGCTATTGCCACTATTGAGATTCAAATTGTGCTGCATTTAGTTGGGACTGCATAGTATCCAGTTTGGCCTTTTGTGCTGCCAAGGCTTCCTCTAGCTCTCTAATATTTGCCTCAACCTAGAAAAAATGATCCTTATAATGCTCAACTTGCAAGTAAATTGTGCTTGATGCCACTTGTATGGTGCCCATTTGCTGAGTTGCATCTGCTTTGGTGAGATCTTCGATGATAGCTTGGTATGAATAATCATTGGGCATCATTTCTCCTTGAGGTTTCTGAACCTTGGGAACCATCATCACTGTGTGCATCTCCATTGTCACTGGATCAAAATTCACTTTCTTCATCGGTTTCTCCAGGGCTAGCGCATCCTTTCACTTGTGATTCTTCAACCATCATGATGAACTCTGTCATGCTCTACTAATTTTTTTGCTATCGAGCGCTCTGGTAGCAACTCCATCTCAGAAGCTAGTGGCTCCTCCAGTGCAAAAATTGGGGAAGATAGGAAAAGGGCTTGTTGAGGGTTTGATTCAACCATAGGGATTGAAACGAGGGAAATGGGGGATGCTTCAGCTATGCTTACTCTAAGAGGGGCTTGCGTGCTTACAGAGGTAATAGGATGGGAAGGCATGGAAGATGAAATGGAGGATAATGGAAGGGCAAATGGGTTTGGGGTGGATGCGAATGAACTGAAGGAAAGAGAAAAGGAGGAAATGGGTGAAACTAGGGAAACACTAGTGACCTACGACTATGAAATAGATATGGGAATGGAAGAGGTGGATGTGGCAACTGGAGGTGAAGTAGATATGGGAACTATAGATGAGAAGACGATGGTCACCAAGTGCTTGTCAGAAAGAGAAGAGGAAAGAAAATGCGTACCTATGGGCTCTAACACCATTTGAGCCGGTGGTGAAGGTTGTTGTACTATAGTATCTTCCTCTTCCTTTGATATTTCCTTCTCCGCTTCCAGATCTACTATTGTCACCATTGGGCTTGATTGTTCTAGCTGAGCCGAAGAGGGTATATCTAAAAAAATAGTCTGCTCAATCATCTATGAGGGAAGTGATTTTGTGCTATGCGTAGAAATGGCTCCACTTCTAGGCTTCTTCACCACGTCGGGGAAAGCTACTCTTATAGCCGCGCTCCTCTTCCCAAGTGAAAGTTGCTCCTCTAGCGGTAATTGCTCTTCTTCTTCTTCATCTTCAATATTTATTCTCTCTTCTTTTGATGCCTCCTCTTGTCTCATCATATCTTCTTCTTTATCTGGACTACTAATACTTCTAGGCACCAAATCAGCAAGGGAGAGGGGCTGGTACTTTTCATAGTGATCATCATAAATCAATGAAAATGCATCATCCATGACTAACGGATAATTTACCTTGGGCTTACCTCGGTGGACCCTCATGACCCACCAGTTGGCAATATTTTCATTGGACCAATCAGACAACTTTGCTTTCATTTGTTCAAACAATCCTGGAGGAGGAACTTGCTCTGGATGATTTGTAGGATCATATTCGACCTCCATCTCATAAAAATCATGCCAAGGAGGAAGTGACATCATAGTCTCCACATGCCATTCAAGGTCATGCCCCTTGGGATTATTCCTCTATTGTATGATGTCTTCTCAGGGGTAGCAATGGAAAGTCTTGGCCTTAATGTGACTTGCAAAAACACCCAAAGGATCATATCACCATCATTGAGGAAGCTCAACCAACCCATGTTCATACAGTGTCTCAACAATCAATTCATTCTGTCCACACTATGTAACCCTTATATCACCAAACTGGAAAGGCATGGCACATGTAGCTTTCTTTCCTCTACCTGTCCCATATGTATCATTTATGAAATCACTTTGTTCGGGCTACTTCCAAGGCAAAAATGTGTTCAATGGTAAAATATGGTAGTAAAAAAGGTTTTCTAGTAAAACCAAAAATTCTAACCACCACTCCTTGTGTCAGCAAAAAGACATCACCTCTTTTCTGGTCAACCACCTCTGCTTTCATTGCTCGAGGCACTCTGTTGCATACCCCATAAATCAACTCCAAGGTGAGCCCCAAAAACATTCTATTGAAATTATAATAAGACTCTTTTCTTGATAGGCTCGAGTCCATGAATATACTGGCAATGCCCTCCCTATTTCATCTATCTTGTTTACTGCTATAAAAGCAAAATGAGAGTGCATGTGATAGAAAAAGTACCATACCATAAGGGAGCAATGTCTGAAAGTAACATCCTCTCCATTTTGTACCTTTCGCAACTGTGAGTGTATCCTTCATTCCAAGAAATCCGCCCAATCAAAGAAAATTGGGTTTGTAGTTGCGGTCATGGCAGTTGGAGCATAAAACTCCACTTGTGAAATGCACTGCACCATTGATGCTTGCCACTTGTGCACTATGGCATCTGAAGATAATCCCATCAACCACGCCAACATAGAGTATAAATCTAGGCTCTTGAAATCCTTTAGCGGTGCTGGTAATTTTGGCAACTCCCCAAATCATGGTGTCTTCAACAACTGGCTCTCCATAAACTACCGCATGTGAATAGTGGACTGATATCTCTCCTCCTCCTCCTTAAAATTGAGCCTTTTAACTATGGCATAGGATGGAGGTTGCTCATCACAAGCAAATGCATCCTTTATGGAGCTGGCTGAAATACTGAATAATTTATCTCCTTGGGCATTTTGAAAAGTTCTTGAACCCAAATTATAACATTGTGCGATTGCCCAGACCAGCTCGGGACATGGGTGTACAGGCGTACACAGGTACCAAGAGAGATGAGAGTAAAATGCAATGGTACGAGAAGTTCCAGCAGACATCTTTTGCATCACAAACTCAACATCTAGACGCAATTTTTCCACACCCTTGTTGGTGATGTTGCAATCTTTAATCTACGCCAGGCGGTCATCATAGGGTGTTAATTCTACTTCTTCCTCCTCTTCTCAAAATTTTCGTTGCCTCTTTTCTGTTGTAGCCCTTTTTTGAACTTTCTCCTTCTTGGCTTCCATGGTTTTCTTCCCCATCTTCAACTTCCTTTGAATGCATGGCAAAAAACTGCAAACCCTAGAGCAAAAAGAATTCGCAACTCTTCTACATAGGAACCCTGCAAATGTTTTGATTTTTAAAACTGAAGGGTTGGCCCTTTTTATAATTTTTTACTCCTATATGCTAGAATTAATGCTTGAGGCATGCTTGCTAATTTTGGGGGAATGGCATGCATTCCAATGATTTTTTAAATTTTTTGCCACCTCTTCTTGAAGTGCTCGGATTGGTTGCTTTTCTGCTTTGGAAAGCGTGATGAGTGGCTTGAGTGAATGATGGGGGTGAAAATGGAGATATGCAGATTTTATGGGTAATGGGGCATGAAAAATGGAGGTGCATGGAGGGAAAAAAAATGACGGTAGGGTTTGTATGCATGTGTTTTTTTTAAAATAATTTAATGTAAGGGGATGAGGGGGAAAAGCGAATGAAAATCCATTTTTTTGGGGTGAGAAGAGCATTTTCGGGGAGTGAAACAGGATTTTTGGGGCATGAAAAGCTATGGCGGGAGGGAAAGGCTTGACGAGGATGGGAAAAGCTTATTTGGGAGAATAGAAGAAGCGACATGGTAATATTATATATATATATATATATTTTCTTAATGCTTTTTTGGGTGGTGAAACAACAGTTTAGGGACACGAAAAGGCTGTTTCAGGGGGAGTGGAAAAGCGATTTTGGGGTGAAAGGAATGAATATTTTATTAAATATTTTACCTTTTATTTATAAATGCATGCAGGTGGGGCGAAAAGGCATTTTGGGGAAGGCAAAACAACCTTTTCGGGGAGTGGAAAGGGTGTTTTGGGAGGAAAAGTGGAAGGTTTTTTGGGAGGTTTGAAAAGCAAGAAAAGCGAGGTGGAAGGGTATTTTGGGCCGAAATAGCATTTTGGGGGATGAAAAGGTTTGGGGAAGATAAGATGTGAGTTTTGTTTTTTTTTTTTTTTTCTTTTTGGGGAAAGATTTGAAATTTTGGTTGGAAAAGGTATTTTGGGAGGAAGAAGTGAGGGAAGAGACATTTGGAGGGAAATTTTAAATTTTGAATTTGAAATATTTTATTTGTTTTGTTTTTTTTTTTTTTTTTAGAGAAGGTGGAGAGGGGGGGAAAAAAACAAAAGCAAAAATCTGAAAAAGGGGGTTCTCAAGGTAAGGGCAAAAAATGCAAGCCCTTTGTTTTTTTTTTTTTTTTACACCTCCACTTGGACCCAAAGAACACATCATCCAAGTTGATTTTTTGGTTTTCAACTCCTTCAAGAACTCCCTAGTTAAGCATATTTTCCATGGAGTAGTACTCGGATGGGTGACCCCCTGGGAAGTCCCGGGTCCTGACCACTTTTTCACCTTAGAATTTTTTTTTTTTTTTTTAAAACATACCATCACCATTTTAAAGCAAATAAAATATGATCAAAAGAATATATACATATTTACAAGATGGTACCTCATTAACATCATGTCATTGAATATAGGCCTTCAAATGAAGGCCATTCACTAGAATAGGGAGATCCCAACCCTTCATATCATGAAGATGATAAGCATTTACCGAATTCACTATGGAGATCTGAAAAGGGCCTTCCCAGATAGCATCAAACTTGTTATGTTTCCCTGGCTTAGCTTTATTTTCATTCCATTTGAGCACTAAATCTCCCACTTGGAAACTATGCTCTGTTGTCTTCTTTCCAAACCATTTCTGCATCTCTTTGGTGTGCTCGATGAATGCTTGATAAGACTATTCTCTGTCTTCTTCCAACTGCAATAATTGTGCCAATATTGCACTCATGGGATCATACTCCTCATCTTCATCTTGAAACAACTGCAATGTTTGAAGGATTGGAAGCTTGATGTGGGTGGGCAGAACAACTTCTTTTCCATACACCAAAGAATATGGAGATGTTTTGATTGATTTTTTCATAGAGATGCGGTCCGCCCAAAGAGCTTGGTTCAATAGCAGGTGCCAACTCCTTTTGTTATTTCCTAGTGTCCTCTTTAAAATATGCAACAAATTTTTATTAGTGGATTCGGCCAAACCATTTCCTTGCGGGTAATAATTGGATGACGTCTTGAGATAAATTCCATATTTTCTAGCAAACTCTATGATTTTGGCCCCAATGAATGGAGTTCCATTATCAGTTACAATTGAGTCTGGGACACCAAAACGAGTAATAATTCCTTCTAGAAAATAAATGATGGTCGCTTGATCAACCTTCTTGGTGGGAATTGCCTCTGCCCATCTGGTGAAATAATCAGTTGTCGTTAAAATGTATTTGTGCTCTATAGAAGAATGTGGATCAATGACTCCAATGAAGTCAAGACCCCACTACTGAAAAGGTGCTTCCACCTAAATTGGGTGTAGAGGCAGTGCTCCTTTTCGAGTTCTACCAACGTATCATTGACAACTATCACAGTGTTGACTTACCCTATGAGCATCGACAAACAAAGTGGGCCAAAAATAGCCAGCTCGAATAATTTTTAAGGCCATGGGCCTTCCTGCATAGTGACCACCAGATAGCCCATAATGAAACTCTTCCAATATTTTTTCTTTCTCAGATTCCTTCACACATCTAAGGAGAACTCCATCAATATTTTTGTGATATAGCCCATTAGGCAACAAAACATATTTGAGGGCTTGCAGCCTAAACCTCCGATGTTGTGAGGCATCAAGGTGTGGTGGACACTTCCCAGAAGTAAAGAAATCAATAAGCTCCTCCGTCCAGTCACGATTTCTTGGAGTATGGTTTGCACAAATACTTTCACCAATATCTTCCTCATGTACCATACCCAATGATTTGGACGCCGCACTTCTGGCCAACTCTTGACAAAGAGCTCATCCATGAACTAGCTTTGTTGGTCGGATCTCCACATCGTATTCTTGAATCTTTGAAACCCAACCTGCTCTTTTTTCGCCTAGTTCTCCTTGGAGTATGAAGTTTCGGACATCAGGATGTATAACATAAACAATAGTTTTGCTCTACAAAACAAAGTGTCGAAACTTCTTTAAATATTTCATCACTGCGTACACCTGTTTCTCGATGAAATTGTACTTCTCTTGGTGAGGGGAAATGACTTGGCTCAAGAAGGCAATTGGCTTCTCATCTCCATCTTCTTGCTTCTATGTCAAAACTGTAGCATAACTCTCTTGCTCACCCACCGCATAGAGAATAAAGTCCTTTGAATAATCAGGATTAATCAATACTGGAGCTTGGGTGATTCTTTCCTTGATCTCCTAAAAATCTTATCTTCTGGATTCTATCCATTTAAACTCGGTATTATTTTTTAAGAGCTCAGTCATGGGTTTCACAACCTGAGCAAAGTCGATAATGAACTTGTGAATGAAATTAATTTGGTCAAAGAAATATTGCAGATATTTTTTGTTAGCTGGCAATGGTAGCTTTAGAAGCGCTTCAGCTCTTGTAGGGTCAATTGCCAATCCTTCTTGTGAAATCATGTGACCCAACAATTTCCCTTCTTTGACAACAAATATGGACTTCTTTGAATTAATAGAAATCTCAAACTCATGATATTTCTTGAACACCTACCTCAAATGAGAAATGTGGTCTTCTCTACGATGTGAAAACATAGTCATGTCATCAAGATAGATTACAATAATTCTATTCAATAACTCATCGAAAGCGATGTCCATGGCCCTCTGAAAAGTAGCGCCAACATTTGAGAGCCCAAATGACATCCTTTGGTAGGTGAACGTGCCCCACTTTGTAGTGAATGTTGTTTTATGTTGATCTTCATATTTTACCCATATCTGGTTATAACCAGAGAAACCATCCAACAATGAGAATCTCTGTGCACCGGCAACCACATGAAGGATTTGATCAATTTGTGGTAGAGGGTAATGATCTTTAAGCGATGCCTGGTTCAAGTTGCAAAAATCAACACACAACCGAATGTCTCCATTCTTCTTTCTTACTAGTACCAGGTTCGCTACCCATGTTGAGTGCTTAATCGGGTAAATTATCTTCACTTCGAGCATTTTCAACAATTTTACCTTCATGAGTACTTCGATTTTAGGATTTATGGGGCATTGTTTCTATCAAAAGGGTTTTACCCCCTCCTGCAGCTCAATGGTATGCTGAATTACATCCTTGTTATATCCCTTCAAATCCTGATAACTCCATGCAACGATGTCGGGGTACTCATAGCACAAGTTCTTAATATCTTCTAATTCCTCAGGCATGCAATCAGTTCCAATTTTAATAATCTTCTCAGGCTCTAGCTACAATTCCTTGTATTCCTTTGCATCTACCTTGATCCTATGCTTCTCAGCCCTATCATTTTGATCAAACAAGCTCTCGAGAGAAATCAGCCCCCTTGGAATGTGATTGTTCTTCAATTGTATCATCCCCTCCATCTCTTCTTCGACAAGCATTCTATCATCTACGCTAGCAACTTCCTTAATCAAAAAATTGACTATTTGCTCATCATTATCAAATACTTGCCAATAGATGTTCTTGTCAGGGACTGAGGGTCTATAGATCACCCTGATAGTCTTGGGCTTTTTGACTATTTGTTCCATAGGAGAATAATTTGCGCCAAGAGAGGCTAGAATATCTGCATGCTTATTTTGCTCATGAGAAATCGCCTGAATATTCAAAGCTGTGAAAGATTCAAATAAATCCCACACTTTGTTGCGATAGGCTTTCAGGTAGTGTTGCTTCGACACACATTTATTCATGGTCTGATTGACAATAAGTTCGGAGTCACCAAAAATTTGTAGTTGTTTAATGCCCAACTTTTTAGCCTTCTTCAATCCGAGGCACAATGCTTCATATTCAACTGCATTATTTGTACAACTCCAAGTCAGTCTGTAAGAATAAGTCTTCTGTAACCCTATGGGGGAGATCAAAACAACACCAGCTCCTGCACCATTCTTACACCTGGCACCATCAAAATACAACTTCCATAATTGATCTACAATAGGATCTGGGGAATCAGGGACTCTCTCTTCAATCTGTACAGGCTTGGTTATTGTATAACAACCAATATCTATTTCAATCATTGCATTAAAATCCATGAGCAAAAACTCATCTTCAAGGTGAAGCTCACTAAGTGCTTCTTCCATCAAGTCAACTTCTTCTAATTCTTCAGTCATCATGTTAACTATCCCTGGAGATTTTTCCTCCTCTTCCTCCAATTTCTCAATATGAAAAGGAGAAGGTTTCTCATTATGTATGTGAATCCTCTTTCCTTTGAATAGAATCTCCAAATGTGAGTAGTCTAAGGAAAGATATCCTCCCAACTTCGCTGTGAACTCCCTTGAAAGACACATGCTGAAGTAAGGCTCCAAGTCAACCACCACCACCTCCTGGATGATAGTAATTTATGGTATGCTATGTAGAACAATGGGAATATCCTTGATTACTCCCACCATCTTGACCGGAGTTCCATCCAACTGCAACACTCTGGGGCTACTTCTTGTGTATTCCATCCCCATCACTTCACATACTACCTTTGGCATGACAGTAGTCATAGCACCAGAATCAATCATACAATTGTGTACAATCCACCCCTCCATTCTGAGTGATAGGTAGAACGGGGGTGGCCTATTCTTCCCAGTGGCTGAAGTCGGTAGTGTTTGTGCCAACACTATTTGAGGACTTTTCTTTCGATATTTTGTAGTCTTCAGAGATTCTTGTAGTAGGTCAACTTGTCCAGGCAACTGTAGTGCATCATATAGGCTTACTTTCATAGGTATTTTCTTCATTTCTTCCACAATGTTATAATTTGAGGTAGTTGGGGCTTTTTCTTTTGTGACCTGCTCATACTTGTCCCGATACTATTGAGTAGCTTCCACTCTTTGCCTCTTCATCAATGATGGATACTTGAGGCACTCTTTGGCTTGTTCCTTTGTCTCATATTGCATTTGGGCAGTTGCTATGGGTTGTGAAGTCGATGCCCTTGTTTGTGACCTTTCTTGAGCCTGTTTAGGGAGAAAATATTTTAACAAGATAGAATCTTGCTCCTTAGTCATTGAACCAGATGCTTTCACTAGAGATTGCCCTTTTTCATTTTGCACCTTTGGTTCTGTAGGCACCTTCAATGGTTCAAGCTCAGCTGGATCTATAGTTACTGGCTTCTTTTTGGATCTCGTAAGAACTAAAACTTGCTCCAAATATGACATCATAAAATTATGGTCAGCCTCTCTGATCATGTTGACTTGTCCACCAGCTAAATTTTTGCAAGCGTCTGCACATAGTTTAGGTGCACCATGCAGGTTTCTTCTCCATGGGGATCATTGCACGTTGAACACCAGTACACCTTTTCTATCATGCTAGTCTCCTCATTTTCTAACACCGTCGTGTTCTTCTCAGGGCCTCTACTAGTAGATGCTTGCTCTCGAGTGATCGATGGAGTTTGGAATCTTCATGATCAAAATTCAGCCTCTGCTTGCTTCTTCCTTACTATTGTAAGCTCATTGGATATTGTCCTTAAGGCTGAGTTATTAGATTTCACCTCTTGTAACAATGTCGTATAAGGATCAGGATTGGAGAGTGTAGGAGGTGCTAGCAAAGGTAGAGGTGCTAGTGGCATGGGTAATTGTGATGGGGTCGATGGTGTCGATAATGGTAATGGGACTGGTGGTGCCAGAAATGTTGGAAAAGGAATAGATGATGGCAATTGTGGTACTGACGGATTGGGTAACTATGGAAAGCTTGGAGTCGGGTGTTGTGGAATAGGGATCGGAGCGATTTGAGGTGAGCTCGAACTCCATGATGGAACTGGGTACATGGAAGGCATGGGTTGTGAAAATGTACTAGAATACAAATACTGTGGAAGGTCAGGGACAATGGGCATAGTCATCTTTGGGGGAAGCCTACCTACAACAATCAAGTCAGATTCGGCCTTCTGTGCCTGTGTGTACAGGTCTAGAAATGTAGTCACGTTGGCCTATCACATGACCATGCCAATTTTAGTGCTAAATACCCTGAGGTAGTAGAACATGGCTTGTTCATGCATGGGCCACAAACCATCAGGAACTCTTTGCTAGCTTCGAGCAAACCTAACATTGAAATCAACTATCTCCTCCTATGGATGTCTTTGGATTGTTGTAAACTGGTGCAACAAGGAGTATGGGTCAGCTTGTTCATGAAAATTCTTAATTAATAACTTTGCCAACTGATCCCATGATGTAATAGTACCAGGTTGCAATGATCAGTACCAATACAATAATTTCCCTCTCAATGATAATACCAATAATTTTACCATTACATCTTCATCCATTATGTCATGGATGGTCGCCAAAGAAGCCACATCTTGGATATGCTCATATGCAGTTTTACTAGTACCATCATAGGTAGGCAAGGCCTTCAAGGCTGCTTGGGGGACTAGATTTTGTGCTTGTAAATTCAAGGCTCCTCAAACTATTCCATGCTGGGAACTGCCTTGGTGGTTGTGGTTGATGTGGTGGAGGATTCTGGGCCATATGGACTAGTGTGTGTTGAGGAGGTGGAACGCTAGTGGCAGTACTAGTTGGGCTCGCAGGAATGGAAAACACACCAGCTATTTGTGAGGATGTTGTGGATGATGTAAGTGGTGGGGTGACTAACCTAGGGTTTTCACCTAATTTTTGGGTGTCGAGTTCAAAAAACTCAATGGGGTTTTCTAAATTTTTGGCCTTCGATCTTGTGATCATGAAGTACAACTTTCGTTGTCTCCACGTTCGGAGGCTTCTGGGTAGTGCTGAGTCACCAGATGTTCTAACTATACAACATGAAGGTGAACATCAAACCTCAATACTATTGAAAGTGGAACTTTTGGGGTCCCACCGGGCGTGCCAAAAACTATTGGTCAAGAATCTGCCTAAGTACAAAGTATTATCACTTGTGTGCCCTAGACCCGACCAACATTGAAAGGTCGAAGGAAAGAGATGTCCTTCATGCCAATCTCCAGAGAGGGTTGGCTCCCTTACTAAATCCTACACTGGTTTAAGACTAGAGTTGCAGGAAAGAAATTGGAAATGATAGAAAGAAATGGGAAATATGGCCACAGGCCGAAGTGCAGGACTTGGGATGGACTAGCAGCAAGAATTCTACCAAGTTTTATAATAGCATGTAACAGAAGGAAAGCAACAAAATTTCACTCACAAACTTGCAGAGAAAACCCCCCAAATCACATTCCAGGACTCACTCACTCACCAACAATGTTTTAAATTCAGAAACAGAATTTTAAACTTAACAGCAGGAACATGAGCATAAACAGAAATGCTTAAAAATGGAAGGAAATCACACACATGAAAATGCTTGCAAATTTTAGAAGCCAAGTCTCTTCTATTGATGCAGAGAACTTAAGAAGTTTTCTCGCAAAATGTCCAACCTCCCTTTTTACAATGAAATGCTTAGTATTTATAGAGGATTGCGCCTCTTTCATTTAATGCATATACAAACAAAATGTTGGTAGATCAAAAACCAGCATGCATATTTTTCTCCTCGGCATCAGGGACATCTTCAGTTAAAACATTCTGCAAGGAAACCACGATCCGGATTTGATGGGAGAATCACACAAAGAAGTCAACAAGAATAAATGCTTGAAGCAATCTTGGACGTCGGTGCATCGGGACGCAAAAAAATCATCTAAAAATCGGGCATTTGGTCATTGAATTCGCTTTGCCTTGCGCCTTGGAAATTCACTTTTGCTAGGAAAGTACACCAAGCATTAAATATGCTTTGAAAACTGGCAAGGATGATAGGCGGTGCATTGGAAATGCATACCCACCAAAGTGGACGGTGCTTTGAAAATGGGCAAGATTACACCGGAGTCAAAGGAGCAATGCTTAAATCCCGTAGCTTCAACAATGATTCTCGATATATCTCAAAAATGGATTTTCGCTCAACATTTTTCCCGAAATGGACTTTTATCTTCTTTTCGCCCAAGTTATGCCCGAAATGGGCTTTTTGTCGGTGAAATACCCAAGAAATGTTTTCGTTGCATGTGGGAGCGAAAAAGGCATTTCGGGGAACGAAACAACCGTTTCGGGGGATGAAAAAGCATTTCGAATGAAAAGGCATTTCGGAGAATGAAACAACCATTTCGGGGAACGAAAAGGCATTTCGGGAACGAAAAGGCCATTTCGGGGAATGAAAAAGTATTTCGCTTGAATTTTTCCCGAAATGACATCCATCAGATACTTAGAAAAATTTCATTTTTTTTAATGTGTGAACAACACTTTAAAATATATCTGAGAGTTTTACTGGAAAAATGCTTACATACTTCAATCAACTTACACACTTCAATCAAAATTTTACAAAATTTCAATGTGGCAAAAATGCCAACAGATCCTAACAGATGGGTCATAGTTATTAGGATTTGAAATGCAATGAGTAGTGGCTATTTGACATTGGTAGAAACTTATATTAGTGGAAAAACATCCTATTACAACCAACATCAATTACAATTATGGATTCAAAAATTCTTCAAGCTTAATAGGGATTTGTGGTAAGGCATTGCTACTCAATTTTATTTTTAGTTGGCCAGATACCCAATTCAAGAAATTATTTTCCCCTTTTGCATGCTTATTAATTGCATAGTAGTTAGCTTGTTCTTTCTAAGTAAATGATTTTATCCTTACATTTGGTTTTATGCTCAAGGTAAAAGCATTATTGATGCTTTCAGCATTTAGATGCATTAGGATTTTACCCTTAATACTTTGCAATATTCTATGATTAGGGTCATAATTCCTTGCTTTTGCTAAAATAAATTTAAGGCAAGGACATACAGAATCACATAAGTAAAAATAGAGAAGAGTGATAACCAAAATGGCACCTAATATTTATGGTGAAATACCTTGGGATACTCTCTTTTCTGTGTCTATTCTAATTTGTCTCCTCTCCTTCCAAGTCATGATTTTATCGTCTATATTTCTTGCAACATCTTAGAAATAATTTTCACTCTCGCTTTCGCTTGCCACATATTTCTTAGTAGTTGTAGATGAGGAATCCATTGCTAATTGGGTGAACAAGCTACTAATAATCTTAGGGAAGAGAAAGTACTTTACCAAATCTAGAATTCACTCTCTGTACTGCACTGTTTTGCTTTGAACATTGAATGAATGACAAAAATGAATATGTCCCACTGTTGTTGAACATATAGGCTCTCTGAGGTGTGTACCATAAATACGATGATTGAAACGTCTATTGGATATCCTTACCTCTTGCATGTAAAATCCAACTAGCACCTTTTCGATAAACTCTCCTATCCATAGTTAGACTAAACTCATGGTTGGCAGCATGGCCTCGATGCATGTTACCACATTTTAATTTGAATTGAACTTATTTACATGCACAAGATGATATTTTAAAGACTTGCAACTGCTAGACTAAATGGAAAGTTATTTATTTTCTTGTTGGGCCCGAGATCATATTACAATATAAGCTTTGGCTTGCGTTCATGAGAAAACTCACCGTTGTCAATTTTTTTATTTTCATTTTTCTTTTAATTAAAAAAAATGCTAAAAATAAAAAATATTTACAAGGTATGATACATATAGTGCAAAGTGAGAAAATTTTACTTGAAATATAGCTTGAGATGATACCCATTTACTAGGATCGGTAACAAATTTCCACTCTAGTATTGAAGTTGAAAGGCATTATTCTATTTGACCTCAACTACTTCAAATGGACCTTCCCAGAATACATTGAAATTTTGATGTTTGCCAGGTTTAGTTTTCTCTGCATTCCATCTCAAAACTAAATCTCCAACAATGAATTTATTGCAAGTTGCTTTTTTGTCAAACCAACTCTTTGTTTGTGTCAAATGCTTCTAAAATCGCTTATAGATCTCATCCCTATGTTTCTCTAATTATAACAATTGAATTGGAATTTTTTGATAGGATATTCATTATCAAAGTTATCACAACAGATTAATTTTAGTGTTAATATCTCTAAGAGTGTAGGGAGCATAACTTATTTCCCATACACTAGGGCGTATGGATATGTTCTTATTGATTTCTTCATGGTGATTCTATTTTGTTAGAAATAGAGCATATTACATTATTTGGGTCATGTAAATGTACCTTCCTTGGTACATACTTAGGACATTAGGTTACTTTAGGGGGAATTTATCTAGTTACTTCATGCAATGTAATAAATGCATAAGTGTCAATGTGCAAGCTATAATGTGTAAGGTGTCCACTTGTATAACTAGATAGAGTGTCGACCAAGGAAATTATATTCCTATATGATGGTCATAGATATAGCATTAGGATATATCATCATATAGGAGCATTACAATCAGTAGGTAGTAGGGTAGTGTGTGTGAGCTATAAGCTCAGAGATCCCTCATGGAGCAGTAGCATATATTATGGAGTGCCCATTTCCTCCATGGCTATTGTTGTAATATTTTCACCATTTCTATTTATAGCATATTTAAATCATCTTGCAGATCTATTTTATTTATTTTTGCATCTTGTGTTTGGTATCTCCTAATGTATGTGGTATCAAAATCTAATAGTGGTATCAGAGCTAAGGTAGATCAAGCTATAGTAGGTCTATAGGGAAACCACCATTATTATTTGATCCTATTTTTTTGAGAACCTAATGCGCCATTGGACCAATCACTGTCAAAATTTCTTAGAAGAGTCTAGGTGGTATAATTAGGGAGAGTTACAAGTGAGGACTAAAATATTAGTTTTAGAAATACTAAGATTGCATAGGGCTAGAGTCTTTCCACATAGTTGAAGGAAAAATTGTGAAGACCAGGACTCAACGTTTAATCCACTAGGTTGATGAATCAACTAGTGAAGCTAAGAGATCTAGAAATACTTACCTAAAAGTTTTTTATTATATGGAATTAATACTCAAATTATTGGGATACCTCCTACAATATAAAGCTAGGAGACCTCAACTTCATTGCTCGAAGGTTGGAGTGCCTTCATAGTGCAGAGATTAGTTGTTGCATAGAGGAGAATACTTCAGAAGAATATTTTGGAAAATAATCATGGTGAAGTCTAGAGATAGGATATCTCCATTGATAGATTGAATAAATTCACAAGAAGAAAAGGCCATAGTAGCCTCGATATAAAAGAAAATGCCATTGAATCCTTGATCCAAAAGAAAAGGCCATAAAAACCTTGATCCAGAAGAACAAACAATAGAAGCCTTGATATTGAAGAACAATATATAGAAGCCTTGGTATTGAAGAATAGGCCATATAAGCCTTGATATTGAAGAACATGCCATAAAAGCCTTGATATTAAAGATCAGGCCATAGAATACTTGATATTGAAACAAGCCTTAGATGCCTTTTATCCTGAAAAATATTCTAGAGGAAAGGATATTATTCAGAAGAATATTTCAATACTAATATTCTTGTTATAGGTAAAGGTGATCCAGTAAGTTGAAAAATCTTCTTACAAGAAAGTCAGGAAGAAAAGCCTCTTCAGAATAAATCTAGTACCTAAAGAAAAAGAGATCAGGAGGATATCTCATTGAAGAACTTCTAGGTTAGGAAGAAGAAGGACTAGGAGAGTCCTGCTCGTATCCAAAAGCAACAAAATTAGAGATCTAGGAGAAGATCTCAATGCCAACACTTCCAGAAGTAGAAGGTTGAATATAAGGTTTCTAGGAATACTAGAAGAAGTTGCAAGATCAAAGACCTTGACTAGGTCTCAACGGGGATCCAGTAAAAGTCTAGGAGAACCTTATTGAAAAAATTCTCAAAGAAGAACTCACTGGAGAAATACACAGCCAAGGAGAAGCTCCTATTAGTGAAGGACTTGGAAAAATTATTGCCCTGACAACAATACGAAGAGGAGGATAATTTGGTAAGGAGTGCCAAATCCTAGTAGAAGAAGAATATAGTGAAGACCTCAAGATATTCAGAATCTTGAGGAGAAGATCTTTCTTGAAGTCAAAGTTTGATAGGAATACTTGAAAGAATAATATGCTTATCAAATCTAGGATATTTTAAGATTACCTCTTACAGAAAGAGGTCACTACTTTAGAGATACAAACTTCTCCAAATCTACAACAGAAGGAGGAGATTACAAGAGGAGATCAAAGTCACCAAATCCTAGGTTCATGAAAGAAAGTTTGAAACCATCAAATTGGTGAAGAATAAACTATTCAAAATAGTCTACAAAGAGCTACAAGATCCTATTCAAGGCAACAACTTGGTGTTCTTAGGCACAAAGACCTACATCCTCTACAAAAGTAGAAAAGAAGCTACAAAAGCGTTCAGAAAAAGGTAAGAAACTATCGATGCAAGTAGATTTATTAGGTGAATTACTTATCAGATTTATTAAAGCACCCTCATCCTAATTAAAGTTGCAAAAAGGAGATTACTATTACAAACTTCAAGTGTGCAAAAAGAAAGATTCTTTTTAAGGTTCATTTGCACATTAGGAGTTTATTAGATTTTAGAATTTTAATAATCTATCAACTAGCCTATTATCTAATTTGGAAAGCAAAAGAATACTATCTCCTAATATCTCGATTGTAAGAAATTTACAGAATAAATATTGAAGGTTCATTTGATATTATTCTTGATTAGTTTCAATGAATTGATTAAGTGCATTTTCTTGAGAGTATATTGGAGTGATAAGATTTAATTTGTTAGTGCATTAAAAAGTAGAATTTGTTACATTTATTTGCACTATTATTACTCTTAAAAGAAATTAGTTTTGTGCTTTGTAATAAAGGTTAAAAAATATAGTTTGAATCAAGTGTCTAAAGACACTATTAAGCACAAAAACCTACAACTCATAGTGGCCAATAGAAGCCACCGAAATTGTTTAGTACAAGAAAAGAAAAAAGAAAAAATCTAACCAAAAAGAAGCTTCTAAGATTGAGACTTGGTGAGTCTCAAATCCAAAGCACTTAGGGTTAGTGCAAAAAAAAGAAAGCTTCTGTTCTATAGCATTTACAAGGCTTGGATTCACCATCAATAATCCAAGCAAAATGGTAAAAATTTTATCCAAAGAGACATCCTTAAAACCCTCATTTTGCACTCATCAATCTGCTAAAAAAATAAGAATTTTAGACCTGCAAAAGAGTGCAAAGAAAATATGCATTAAAAAGTTTCTATATACATGTAAAGGTTACATGGTTGCACTTCTACAATACATCAAACACAGGTAAAGGAGCAGATTTCAAGGTACCACAATAGGCACAATAGGTACAGGTAACAATCAACCAAAAGGCCAAAGGATCGAGAATTCTCCAACATCAAAAGGGCATTCTCTCCAAGATCGAACATGCAGACAAAGCAAGTTATACATAAATTATAACAAGCCTTCAAAGGATATTTACATAAGCTAAATGATCCAAAGGAAATCCATCATGAATGTTTACATAAATCACAAAAATGCAGAAGAAGCTATCTACATAAAATAAAATATAGAGTACATTTCAGCATTCATAAGCATCAATCTTCACCTCTATCATCATGAACATGGAGCATAGCATAAGGATAAGTACACAGAAGGAAATAGGATACTACATTGGGAGTAGCATCAACAAATGATAGAAAGAGATCTACCTCATCCTTATCCAAAGCTCCAAGGTGAATCACATATTACCTGCAAAAAAAATACATTGCTTGCTATTCAAGAAATCAACATAATCTAAGGAGAAAGACATTAGAAGAAGTTATAATATCCTTATTGGAGGTGTTACATAGGAAACTCCATGCAAAAGGGTTGATTGCCACTTGGCACATTATTCCCTCATGGATATCATTTATTTAATGCTCAAGAGACAAACATTAAGAGTGCTCAAGCAAGAAGGATACGTTACGTGGGAGTAACGATTGGTGCAACAATGTTATAAGAATAGGAGGTAACGTTACTAAGCTACGAGAGTGCCATTTCTTAGCCAAATACTACCCATATATGTAGTGTAGAGAGAGAAAGGATATCATTCACATCCAATATTTGCAAAGTGTGTGAATATCAAGCACAGTCCAGTCAATCTACAACATGGAAGAAGGAGATCATAGGAGCATTTAAGACTCTATTGGAAGGACTAGTATTTAATCTTCAAGCATCAAAAAGGAAGCCTGGGAGCCATACCACACTTGTTTCCACAACCTCGTCAAGTAAAGCACCATAGAAATGGTACATAGAGTACTGTCATATTTCAGTCAACATCAGTGCCATCCAAGTGTGAAGTCAAGAGGGCCAAGGTAAGAAAAATATCTCATTAATATTGCTTTCAACCATTGGAGATATAAGGTTATACTTTTATGGATTATTTTAAATATTGAGAAAGCAAAATATATAGGAGATAACTTACCTAAAAATTAGAATACTATTTACAAATTAACCTAGGAGATATAAGGCCTTCTATTTAGGTTGAATCATTTAAATATTTTACAAATATTATTATCTTTTCTAAATTTTCCAAAGTTGGGAGTCATAAGGTCTACTACTACAAATTAATTTATTAGAAAATTTGAAAAAGATTAAATAAAATCTCAAAGGGCCATTATAAGAGATTTATCAATATCATATAAAGGTTGGAAATTATAATATTTAATTGTCTGAAATTCCTCTCAAATAGAGATAAAATATCCAACATTAAAACCTCTTGAAATCTAGAAAAAGTGCTTAGTTCAATAAGAGCAATAAGGACAATAGAAGTTGATTTTAGCATTTTCATACCTTTACAAAATTAACCAAGATTGAACTATATCTCACAAAATCACTTCATATCTTATCCAAAACATACTAGGGAGTTATGAGGCATTCTACTAAACTTGGTAATATCAGATTCTATTGTTTATCAAGTCGTAAATCCATTAGCAATATATAAGCTATCGACAAAACCTAAAAATCCTTATGAGTACTCATTCTCATTACTAGGGAGACATAAGGAAGCCCACAAGGATCAAGGATTAATATAGGTTTTATCAAATCAAGCTTATAAACTTCTATCAGAAGAAAATCCTATCTCATCTCTTCAAAATGGCATATAATGAATGTGGAATTTGCTTCAATAGAAATCAGTCTACAAAACATGAAAATATGTGGTACATTGACTCTAGAGAAAGTCATCATATGATAGGAAATATACAATGGTTTCACTGTCTTGAATATACCAATGGCTACAGACTAAGAATTGTAGATAGCCAAACTTATCCTATACAAAAATATGGATATGTAACACCTAGCAGATCATTTCCAAATTTTCTACTGGAAAATGTATTGTATGTTCCTGGATTAACATTCAATCTCATTTTAGTAAGCAAGTTGGTAGAAGATAATTATATGATCAACTTTAGATATATAGATGGAATCAATACATGTCTCATCATGAATCAAGGTGAAATTAAAGCAACAAGGTCTATCCATGGAAATACATACATCTTAGATTCAATGGAAATTTTACAAGATACTGTGATTTTTCAAAATGATACTAACATATTTCTCAAGAAATAGATTGATGAAAATGAAGAACTAGTACAACACAAAGCCAAGCATAGAAGAATCAAAATCAAGAAGATGAGAGGACAAGTGCACCATGCCCTACTGAGCCATAAATACTCAGAACCAAACAAAGATACGTGCAAGGAGACCAACGAAGGTGTATGGATGGAAGACAACCATGATGAATCTAAAGTGTTGAGCAAGGTGCAACAAAAGCATTGCAAAAGTATTGTCATTGTTTTCAACACAGACAAATTGATGAAGTTGATGCAGTTCAGAGGTCAGTCAGATCAAGTGCAGTGAATTTCAAGGAAAACAGAGGTGACCTAGATTCAGAAATTTGCAGAAAAAGACAAGGAAGAAAACTGTCACGATATCGTGACATGTTTTCTGTCGTGATTTCGCGACATAACCGAGGAGAGAGAAAATGCACGCCAAATTGTCATGATTTCACGACATGTCCGAGGAGAGAGAAAATGCATGCCAAATTGTCACGATTTCGTGACATGTCCGAGGAGAGAGAAGATGCAAGCAAAATTGTCGCAATTTCGCGACATGTCGGCAGAGAAGGAAGCAAGGTGAAAAGATGTCACGATTTCGCGACATGTTGGAGGAAAATGCACTAAGTCAAGAAAGTGTAGCGATTTCGCTACTTGTTGCAGTTTCGCTGGCTGAAGCAAAGAAAATGCACTAAGTCAAGAAAGTGTAGCGATTTCGCTACAAGTTTGAAATACAAGGCGGAAGAGTGCAACGATTTCTCTGTAGGTTAAAATGAACTGAAACAAAGGTGTAGCGATTTCGCTGCAGGTTAAAATGAACTGAAACAAAGGTGTAGCGATTTCGCTGCAGGTTAAAATGAACTGAAATAAAGGTGTAGCAATTTTGCTGCAGGTTAAAATGAACTGAAACAAAGGTGTAGCGATTTCACTGCAGGTTAAAATGAATGGCAACAAAGGTGTAGCGATTTCGCTACAAGTCCAAAATGCACAACTTGAAGGTGTAGCGATTTCACTACCATTCAAAATATCAGAACTCAAAGTTGAAGCAAATCGAAAGCACAAGGCACAAAGATGTAGCGATTTTGCTACAGGTCTAAAGTGCAAAACTCAAAGGTGAAGCGATCATGCTTCAAGTCGAAAGTGTAAGGCACAAGTCAATATTTCACTGGTAAAAGCAAAGTTGAAAGCACAAGACACTAAGTTGGAGCGATTTCGCTGCTGCATGAAGCAAGGATTGTACGAAAGCCAGAAGCGTTGCGATTTCACGACGAAGATGATGATGTCGCGGTGTTATTTTTTTCTCAGTGTGTGTTTCACTGTTTTTCGTCGAAGTGTCGCGATTTCATGACAAGGATGAGGATGACGTCAGCAAAGAGCTGAAAGTGTCACGATTTCGTGACAAGAAGGATGATGACGTCAGCAAAGCCGAAAGCATCATGATTTCATGACAAGAAGGATGATGACATCAGCAAAAGCTAAAAGTGTCACAATTTCGTGATAGGGTGCAAGGAAATCTGCTGGAAGCTGGAAGCATCACGATTTCGTGACAACATTAAGGATGACATCAACAAAAGTTCTAAGTGTCACGATATCATGACATGAACGATGGGAAAGCTTTCAAAGCCAAAATGGTCATGATTTCGTGATAGCAAGGGCATGAAGGGTACGGCTACAAAAAGTGTCGCGATATCACGACATGTTAGTATTTTGCTACAGAACAGGTTGGCTGGAATATGCCAAAGGAGCATGCAAGGTGACACGTGTTAGAAAAAGCATCATGCAGCCAATTACGTAAGATATAACTGAAGTCAGATCGGCAGTTACAAATTGACAGGTGTTGGACATGCACTGGAATAGCTATATATGCACGATTGAAAAAGCATTCGAAGAATCACATATGAAGTATCGAAAAGCATTCGAAAAGACGTATTTGTAGAATTTGAACTGTCGAATATTAAGGATCGAAAAATCTTTCAAAAATACATATTTGTAGCATACAGAAAAGCCGAATATGAGGGATCAAAAAGCTTTGAAAAAGACGTATTTGTAGCATATAGAAAATACGAATATGAAGGATCGAAAAGCTATCGAAAAGATGTATTTGCAGCATTCGAACAGCCGTATTTACAGCATTCGAACAATCGTATTTACAAGGTATCGAATAGCCGCTTATGGAGAGGAGAAAAGAATTCAAATAGTTAGAGGATGTGATTTGACTGTGTGCTAGATTGAAAGGTTATAAAAGAATAGTCGTATAGAGAATAAAGTTGCTGATGTTAGAGGAAAATTGTTGTGAAAAGAGGGTTAGAAGAGAGACAAGAGAGAAATTAGCAGATCCGTGAGAGTGTGCAAAGTTTGTTTAATTGCAGACCAGTCAGGGTCATGCAAGAAGTGAAGACATTTGTATGTCATTTTAAATTTCTCAGAATTATAGTCCAAGTTGGTGCTTGGTACTAGGGGTTGGTGCTCCTATCTGTTGCAAGCAAAAAATAAGGGGTTGGTGCTCCTTCCAGTAGTTGCTGGTAAAGTGTTTGTAAAATTGGAATTTTGCAAAGACTGGATTTGGATTGGAGTCCAAGCAGTCATTTTTGAGGAGTAGCCAAATTGGTGAACCTCGGTATATTGAGTGTTGTGGTGTGCCCTATTGATCAATTTGCTTTTCTGGTTTTCAAGTTATTTTTGCTTCATTTTAAATGTTGTAGATTTGAATATTAATAGTTACACTGATTCACCCCCCCTCTCAGTGTCATTGTGTGAATATCAATTGGTATCAGAGCGTAGGTTCCTTGAATAAGTTTAATCAGCTAAGGTGATCTTGGAAGAAACAATGGCAGGCGGTGAAGGATTCTCATCCAACAAATCTCCCTTGTTTGATGGAACTAATTACACTTTCTGGAAACTCAGGATGCATACATATCTGAGTGCATTGGGATATGACATTTGGGATTCTATAGATAGTGGATACACAGCACCCACTACTCCTCCAACAGATACTGCTGAGAAGAAAAAAAATTTTAGAAAGAACAACTCCAAAGCTAAGAATGCCATAATGTGTGGGCTTGTTGACAGTGAACTGATAAGAGTAATGAGCTATAAATTAGCAAAAGACATGTGGGATAAACTGAAGAGCATCCATGAAGGAGACAACAAGATCAAGGAAGACAAGATACAAACTCATCGAGCATAGTTTGAAGCACTGCAAATGAATGAAGATGAGAACATAGAGGCTTATATGCTGAGAGTCAACAGAATTATCAATGCAATCAGAGGACTCGGTGAAGAAATTGATGATGCAGTTGTTGTGAAAAAGGTTCTCAAAACACTTCACAAAAGATTTAACTCCAAAGTTTCTACAATAGAAGAGGCAAAAGATCTAAACAACTTCAGCATGGATGAGTTGCATGGTTCCCTGACAGCATATGAAATGAGAATAGGACAAACCAAGTCTATAGACAGAGAAGATGCTTTTAAAGCACATAAGAATTTAAAAGCTGAACATGAATCTGAGGATGAAGAGACACTGGATGAAACAGAAGCTAATTTTGTTTAGAAAATCACAAAGGGAAAAGGAAAATATAGAGGAAATGAATAGAAAATTGAACTGTTTTCATAAGTTTGAAGAGAGTACTGTAAAGCTGAATAAAATGTTAAATAACCAAAGGCCTTATGGCATCAAATTTGGTTTAGGATTTGATGAAGGAGAATCATCAAAGGATTCAAAGGACTTGAATTTAGAACCCATAAAGAAAGAAGAAAATATCAGGGTTGATCTAGAAAAAACAAATCATGCCAAAGAAAACAATAATTCCAGACTCAAGAAGAATACTGACAAAGATGGATTCACAAAAGTCATACATCCAAGAAAGAGAAGATTCATGGCTCCTACTTCAAACTGGCAAAGACCGACACCCAGGTTTAATCACTCCTTTTTTGGTTATTGTTTTAAATGCAATGCTTATGGCCATAAGATTTCAGATTGCAGGCATAATGTATCTCAAAGGAATTTCACCAGCAGAAATTTTTTTTCTCCTTTAATGAATTATGCGGTTGAATGTTATAATTGTCATAATTTTGGACATATTGCTAGAAACTACGAAGCACTTTTGCATCAAATAATTATCAGGGTAGAAAATCTCAACCAAGTGGGTTGAAACAAAACAAGAAATTTCTTGAAAAATAGGCACATGCTAATGAAAGGACAAAGGCAAAACAAGTAGCCAAATTTGCTATCAAACCTGAATGGAAAGAAAAGGAATCTTTGATTGTTCAGACTGCCTTTAAATCTCAGAACAAATCTGCACCTTGGATACTTGACAGTGGTTGCTCTAGTCACATGACAGGTGACAAACAAAAATTTGAGAAGTTACAGAATTATGAAGGTGGTTCTATGAAATTTGGAAATAATGATGGAGCAAAGATAGTTGGAAAAGGATCAGTCAAGATCAATGATGGAAAGATAAAATCAAAAGAAGTCTTGTTTATGATTGGACTGAAGCACAACTTGCTAAGTGTAAGTCAAATCTGTGATAGAGGTCATGAAGTCACTTTCAAGAAGGAGGGCTGTGAAGTGAGAAAATCACACAATGGGAAACTGGTAGCTACTGGATCAAGGACTTCAGGTAATCTATATACTCTCTCAAAAACTGCAGAAGGAACATGCTTGATTGGACAGGAAGATGAAAATTGGCTATGGCACAAGAGGCTTGGTCATATTAGTTTTGACAATCTAGCAAAAATTAGTTCAAAAAGAGCAGTAAGAGATATACCAAACATTGGCAAACCTGTAAATAGCATATGTGCTTCATGTCAAAAAGGAAAGCAAACCAGATCCACATTTAAATCTAAGGAATACTTCACCAGCAAACCATTGGAGATAATTCATACTCGATTTGTGTGGACCCATGAGAACTCAAAGCATAAATGGAGACAAATATTTTATGTTGTTCATAGATGACTACTCAAGAATGACATGGGTATTATTTTTAAAGCTTAAATCGAAGCCTTTGAGTTGTTTAAGATGTTCAAAAATCTTGTGGAAAATAAATCGGAAAGAGGATTAAATGCCTAAGATCGGACAGAGGAGGAGAGTTTATTTCAGAAGAATTTGTAGAATACTATCAAAAACATGGGATAAGAAGACAGTTTTTAGCAGCTAGGACACCTCAATGAGAATGGTGTTGTAGAAAGGAAGAATAGAACAGTGCAGGAAATGGCACGGAAAATGCTAGCTGAGAACAAAATAGCTGACAAATTTTGGAAAGAGGTAGTACATACTGCAGTTTACATTCAAAATAGGTGCATGCTAAGACCACATGAAAGCAAAACACCTTATGAGCCGTGGTTCTGCGAGAAAGGCAACATCAAGACATTTCAAATTATTTGGCAGCAAGTGCTACATAAAACGGACTGAAGATAACCTCGGTAAATTTGAAGATAGAGCTGATGAAGGTATCTTTCTTGGTTACTCAACAAAAAGCAAAGCCTACACATGTTACAACAAGAGGCTAAAGAAAATTGTTGAGAGTGCTGATGTGAAAGTTGATGAGGGTAGAGAATAAGAAATTACTTATCAAGAAAACTACCCTATGTATGAAGAAGTCATTGAAGGTGATGATGAAAAGGAAATAGATAAGAATCAGAAAATTGATCCAGATGTTGTAAAAACTGAATCAAAAGAAGAAGAAAACAGGAAATTTAAAATAGGCAACTGGCAGAAAAATAATCCAAGTGAACAGATTATTGGGGATCCCACAGATGGTATTCAAACAAGAAGAGCAACAGTGCAGAACTATTCTCTGTTATCTAGCATTGAACCTAAAAATTTGCTAAAGCAAGCGCTGATGAAATTTGGTTGAAGGCAATTAATGAAGAACTAGATCAGATTGAGAAAAACAAAACCTGGGAATTAGTACATCGGCCAACAAATAAAAACATAATTGGCACCAAATGGATTTTTTGAAATAAATTAAATGAAGATGGGCAGAGTGGTCGTAAATAAGGCAAGATTGGTCCAGTAAAGGCTATGCTCAAAGTTGAAGGCATTGATTTTGAGGAAACCTTTGCACTCGGTAGCCGGACTAGAGGCAATCAAAATGTTTCCGGCATTAGCGAGTTCATAAAAACTTCAAAGTATATCAAATGGATGTAAAATCAGCATTTCTAAATGGAAAACTGGAAGAAGAGGTTTACATTGAACAGCCAGATGGCTTCCAACTTGGTGACAATCTAGATTTTGTTTGCATGTTAAAGAAAGCTTTATATGGTTTGAAACAGGCACCCGGAGCATGGTATGCAAGGTCTGGATAACTATCTAATTAAATAAGGGTTCAAGAAAGGTTTGGTGGACAACAACTTATATGTCAAAACAGAGAAGGGCCATCTTATTGTTCTTGTTGTTTATGTAGATGATATAATATTTAGCAGCAGCATGGATGAATATTGCAAAGAAATATCAACTAAAATGAAGAAAGAATTTGAGATGTCTATGATTGATGAACTTTCTTATTTCTTAGGACTGCAAGTCAATCAAAATGAAAAGGGCATTTTTATTTCTCAAGTTAAATATGTAAAAGAAATGCTGAAAAAGTTCACAATGGAAGATAGTAAACCTGAAAGCACTCCCATGACAACAGGCTGCAAGTTGAGCAAGGATGATAAATCTCCGGATGTGGATCAAACAATGTACGGGTCTATGATTGGAAGCCTGCTATATTTAATAGCCACTAGACCAGATATATTACGAGGCGGTATGCATGGTTGCAATATTTCAGGCTAGTCCAAAAGAAACTCATGTGATAGGCAGTAAAGAGGATCTTCAGGTACCTCAAGGGTACTATGGATTATGGGTTGTGGTACCCAAAAGGTAAAGACTTCACTTTGATTGCATATTCTGATGCAGATTTGGTAGGATGTATTGATGACAGAAAGAGTACAAGTGGAGGAGCATTTTATCTTGGAGACAGGATGGTAGCATGGCACAGCAAGAAACAAGAATCAGTCTCTTTATCCACTGCAGAGGCAGAATACATTGCAACAACAACATGTTGTACTCAGATATTATGGATGAGACAAACGTTGAAAGATCTTGGTATTCATTTCAAAGAGCCAATTTAAATTAAATGTGATAACACTAGTGCTATCAACATATCCAAGAATCCAGTTATGCATTCAAGAACCAAACATATTGCAATTCGGTATCATTTCTTGAAGGATAAAGTTGTAGGAGAGGTAAAATTGGAATTTGTTCCAACTATAGAGCAAGTAGTTGATATATTCACAAAACCATTGCCCAAGGATGTTTTTGAGTACCTTCGAAATAAGTTGGGAGTGGTCACAATTCCCAAGAACCGACTATCTTTTGGGATCACATTCTCAAGGGGTGCATTTATGCCTATACTTATAGTTTTGCTTATACTTATGATTTTTGCTAACCATAACAAAATTTGTCTGAGAATTGTGTGCAGAGACTCAGGGGGAGTCTGCAGCAGCCCTTTGGTATTATTGTCAAAGGGGGAGAAGAATTATAGGAGAGTGCATAAGTGTTGCCAACAATTCCAAAGGGGGAGATTGTTGAGCAAGGTGCAGCAAAAGCATTGCAAAAGTATTGTCATTGTTGTCAACACAGATAGATTGATGAAGTTGATGCAAGAATTCGGAGGTCGATCAGATCAAGTGCAGTGAATTTCAAGGAAAACAAAGGTGACCCAGATTCAAAAATTTGTAGAAAAAGACAAGGAAGAAAACTGTCGCGATATCGCGACATAACCGAGGAGAGAGAAAAAGCACGCCAAATTGTTGCAATTTCACGACATAACCGAGGAGAGAGAAAATGCATGCCAAATTGTCGCGATTTCGCGACATGTCCGAGGAGAGAGAAAATGCACGCCAAATTGTTGCGATTTCGCGACATGTCCGAGGAGAGAGAAGGAAGCAGGTGAAAAGATGTCGCGATTTCGCGACATGTCCGAGGAGAGAGAAAATGCACTAAGTCAAGAAATTGTCGCGATTTCGCGACATGTGTAGGGTTGAAGTAAAGAAAATGCAAGGTGAAGAAGATGTCACGATTTCGCCGTTTGACATAAAAGGAGGAAGAGTGCAGCGATTTCTCGCGGTTAATGAACTAAAACAAAGTGTCGCGATTTCGCGACAGGTTAAAATGACCGAAATAAAGGTTTAGCGATTTCGCACGTGTTAAAATGAAGGGCAACAAAGGTGTAGCGATTTTGCTGCATGTTAAAATGAATGGTAACAAAGGTGTAGCAATTTTGTTGCATGTTAAAATGAAGGGCAACAAAGGTGTAGCGATTTCGTTGCATGTTAAAATGAATGGCAACAAAGGTGTAGCGATTTTGCTACAAATCCAAAATGCACAACATGAAGGTGTAGCGATTTCGCTACCATTCAAGAGATCAGAACTCAAAGTTGAAGCAAATCGAAAGCACAAGGCACAAAGATGTAGCGATTTCGCTACAGGTCTAAAGTGCAGAACTCAAAGGTGAAGCGATCATGTTTCAAGTCGAAAGTATAAGGCACAAGTCAATATTTCACTGGTAAAAGCAAAGTTGAATGGACAAGGCACAAAGTTGTAGCGATTTCGGTACTGCATGAAGCAAAGATTGTACGGAAGCCAGAAGCGTCATGATTTCGCGGTGTGTGTGGGGGCGGGTGTGTTCGGCGTTGGGGGGGGTGTCGTGATTTCACGACATGAATGATGATGACGTCAGCAAAGTCAGAAAGTGTCACGATTTCACGACAAAGATGAGGATGACATCAGCAAAGGGTGAAAGTGTCACGATTTTGCGACAAGAAGGATGATGACGTCAGCAAAAGCCGAAAGCGTCGCGATTTCACGACAAGAATGATGATGACGTTAGCAAAAGCTAAAAGTGTCACGATTTCACGACAGGGTGCAAGGAAAGCTGCTGGAAGCCGAAAGCATCACGATTTTGCGACAACATTAAGGATGACATCAGCAAAAGTTCTAAGTGTCACGATATCATGACATGAACAGAGGGAAAGCTTTCAAAGCCAAAATGGTCATGATTTCGCGACAGCAAGGGCATGAAGGGTACGACTACAAAAAGTGTCACGATATCACGACATGTTAGTATTTTGCTACAGAACAGGTTGGCTAGAATATGCCGAAGGAGCATGCAAGGTGACACGTGTCAAAAAAAACATTCAAAAAAAGCATCATGCAACCAGTTACGTAAGATATAACTGAAGTCAGATCGACAGTTACAAATTGACAGGTGTTGGACATGCACTAAAACAGCTGTATACGCATGATTGAAAAAGCATTCGAAGAATCACATATGAAGTATCGAAAAGCATTCAAAAAGACGTATTTGCAAAATTCGAACGACCAAATATTAAGGATCGAAAAATATTTCAAAAATACATATTTACAAAATTCAAACAGCCAAATATGAAGGATCGAAAAGCATTCAAAAAGACGTATTTGCAGCATACAAAAAATCCAAATATGAAGGATCGGAAAAGCTTTCAAAAATACGTATTTGCAGCATTCGAAGAGCCGTATTTGCAGCATTCGAACAGCCGTATTTACAAGGTATCGAACAACCGCTTATGTAGAGGAGAAAAAAATTTGAACAGTTAGAGGATGTGATTCGACTGTGTGCTGGATTGAAAGGTTATAAATGAATAGTCATACAGAGAAGATGTTGCTCTGTAAGAGGGAAATTGCTGTGAAAAGAGGGTTAGAAGAGAGCCAAGAGAGAAATTAGCAGAGCCGTGAGAGTGTGCAGAGTTTGTTTAATTGCAGACCAGTCAGGGTCGTGCAAGAAGTGAAGACATTTTTATGTCATTTTAAATTGCTTAGAATTACAGTCCAAGTTGGTGCTTGGTACTAGGGGTTGGTGCTCCTTCCAGTAGTTGCTGGTAAAGTGTTTGTAAAATTGGAATTTTTTAAAGACTAGATTTGGATTGGAGTCCAAGCAGTCATTTTTGAGGAGTAGCCAATTTGGTGAACCTCGGTATATTGAGTGTTGTGGTGTGCCCTATTGATCAATTTGATTTTTTGGTTCTCAAGTTCTTTTTGCTTCATTTTAAATTCTGTAGATTTGAATATTAATAGTTACACTGATTCACCCCCCCTCTCAGTGTCATTGTGTGAATATCATAAAGAAGCCAAAGATCATTTCAAAGATGAAGATCCAATTCAAAGCTATCAGATGGAATAATATCCACATTGAATACTAAAGTCTTCAATACCCAAATATTGTAATATAAGGGGGTGTTAGAAATAAATCATATTACATTATTTGGGTAATGTAAATATACCTTCCTTGGTACATAGTAGGGTGACTTTGCAAAGGGGTTTAAGCAAGCATACCAAAGAGATGTCAACATTGGTCTTGCCATTACTTCTTGTACGGTTTCCTTGGTTCTTAAAGTCTACAATGGATTCATATGGAAGGAAACTCCTTATGAAGTTCATATCTATGAAAGTCTTAAAAAGGGCATATCCATTGGGTTTCCTCTTGTGTTCCTCTCAAGGATGCTCTTATTTATTGGTTAAGAAAGATATACTAGTAATTTACTGATTCCTCTAATAATTTTATATGTTGCATTAGTCTTTAGCAAAATGCCACCTTTGCATCGATGTCTTATTGATGACTTAGCTAGCAAATATTTTCTTAGTTTTTAAGGGTTTTTCACACCAACATATATTCTTGGAGATTATAATTGAATTTGTCACAAACGATGAGAAGTTTGCATCACAATTTGTATCCTATGGGTCAATGGTTGGTTAGGTTCTTGGTATTGTAGTTGCTGATAGGACTGCATCTCAAAGATTGCAGGTTGAGTATGAGAAATTGCTAGTAGGCATTCTTCAAGTTGAGAGTGCTCACACTAATACCCAAAAACTCCTTCAAAGGAACAATATTGATGATTTTTCATATAAATATTTGGACATACCACATGATCTAGTATATGATAGAGGCAAGAAAAAATTATAATTCAACACTGCAATTGCTTTGGGGAGAAAGCAATTCAATTAGGGGAAACTGTTATGAACCTTTTATTATTCTATGAAAATAGTAGATAGGTGGGACCAACCCACCCTCTCTATACTAAAATTTATATGAATATTTTTCATCTAAGTGGTTTGTGCAGCCTAGTTAGTCCTATATCACTAAATTTCCATGTAACCTAATAATCCCGTATGTGCCTCACTAAAGGAGCTAATGTAGGAAATGCTTTAATAGGATGCTGCTTTTAGAGGAGGACATATCTTTATTAGAAGAAATTTTCTGTGCACAAGTTGAATCTGTGTTTTATCCTAGGTAACATCCACTCTTTTCTTAGAATTGTGTCTGAGTTGTCATCCATATCTACTGAATTTTTTTTTTATGTTATGTATTGTTTTGAGTTATTTGCTAGAAATAATATAGTTGTTGTTTTTGAACTTATTGCTAAGTTTTTCAAATATATTCTTAGATGGTTTCTTTCTTTAGATTAGATTTTAATATTCAGTTTATTTCAAAGTTTCATGTTTCAATTTTATTATTTCAGTTAAAATAGCAGTTTTTGAGAATTGGATAATGATTACTAGGTTAGAGCTCATGAGTAAATTTTTAGCTTATAAAAATCAAATGTCTGTTTCAAAAAATTATAATTAAGAATTATATTAGGAAGCAGTTATACTTCCAACAATGGAAATAGATTTGGAATTCCTTGGGAAGGATGGAAATTAACTGCATCTATATTGAATGATGGTAGTGTAACTGGGCTTCATGATCAAGACTTCATCCATAATGGAAAAAAACTAATTAACCCACTATTTAGTGGTAGACGTAATTTGATTTTAGGAAGTGAGTTGATAATGTTTAATCATATAATTGTTCTTTATGATTCATTCACAATGGAGGAGCACCAACTAACAGAGGAAGATATAAAAAGAAATGATCGACAAAATTGGGGATCAGCACAATGCATTGCATCAAGGAATGTGCAAAGATGTCTAAGATAGATGAGAAGTCCTTCTAGGGGTAAGACAGAAAGAACCTTAGGTACTAAAATGTACTTATCAATGGTTGCTGACTACATCGACATATTCTTATCTAATAATTTAAGCCTTTGGGAAAGAGTAAGAAATGCATCCAGAGTATATCATTTCTTGACACTATGGATTTCTTGGGTGTGAAATAATGCAACTACAAATGCCCAACTAAACTTTATCAGTAAATAAGCATATCAATATGTGAATATTTCTTATCATTTTGTTGTACTTTTGATTAAGCTCTTTTGTGATAGGTATCCTTCTTTACCATGCATACTACATTCAATAGGATCAGATGTTTGTGAGAATTTTTTTAGTAGAGTAGGTGGTATGGTTGGAGTTGAAAGGGCATATGATTTTGTAGATTTATTGCATACAGTTGGAAGCTTAAACAGGGTATCAGAAGAAGAGAGTAATCCAAAAGGATTACATTTTGGAAAAGCTCATAAAAAACAAGAAAATTTATGGCATAAACTAAATCCAGAAATGAAAGAGAAGTATGGAGTTTTATCATATTATAATTGTATATCTTCTGATATTGATATTGTAGAAGCTCTTAGGCAAGGATTAAAATATGCACAGGATAATATTGTACAGGTTAGTATAAATCCTCAAAGGCATGAAGATGACTCATGGTGGTTTAGGCCATGGGATTGTGGTGATAGTTTTCCTACAGTCCAAGTAGTTGGTGAATGTATTGATTTTTTGGCATTAGAGAGTTCACATTCAAGCACTATTTTTGATGGATTTTCTACAAATTTAAACCATATTCATAATGAAACCATTCCACTTATTGATCCACATGTCATGGAGAGCAAATGGCGACATGAAATTGATGAAATTCTAGATCATGCAGAAGAACCTAATAAAAAAATTTAGTGTAGTGGTAAAAGTAGATGGGAAAGAGATATATAAGTCAACACTTGTTAGTCAGTTGAATGGAAATCCCACATTATCAAAATATAGGTTGATTAGAGTAAGACATGGAATATACTTTAATCAAAATGAAATATTTCCAATATCAGAGAATGCTTCTCACTTAGGGATTGGGTCTGATTGTGGGGTTTTATTTGAGCAAGAAGCATCACATTTAAGTGATCAACCTCAAAGAAAGGGTGTCCCATGTAGTACTAAGCAAGGTGTTCGATGTGGGACATGGTACCTTGGAAGAGTGCAAAGGATGAGGAAAAATGAGGGCAACAAAGTGGTTGAATATCGTAATGCAATAGATCTTTTGGAACGTCTAGAAGATGTTGAGATTCAATTAAATTGGTATAATAAGACAAAAGGGTCATGACTATTTACTTATGATTTGATAGATCATGATTTTGTATCATTAGAATCTATCATTGCAACTGCTAATCTAACCTATTTCCCTCAAAAGGATCATTATCAGTTGGAGGAAAATGATTTCAAAATATTTAATGATTATGCCAAAAGTTTGCAAAAAGGTAGAATTGACCTTATTTATTAAGTTGTATGATTGCATTTACTTATTCTTTTAATATTTTCATTTGTTTGAAGTTTTATTCATTTCAATAATTCATGAATACTAATGTTTAAATTTGTATTATAGGTCAAATGAGACATTGATAGAAGTTGCACTTATAATAGAAGTTCCACATATCAATATTGGAACAGGTGAATATGGTCATTCAAGATCTATTGCTTTTCAAAATCCTCATGAATCTACATTGCCACTAGAGCAAGTTGTGACTAGTACATCTCAGGAATCATTACAGATAAATGATTCTTGCACTACATCAAAGGTTGATGACACCAAACAAACTGATCAAGAGGTTTTTGAAGGTGGTAAAGAAGCTCCTGTGCTAGTTGATTCAATAGTGCAAGATGATAAAAGGATAGAGGCAGCCTTGTCAATTGATAAGGTGCAAAGCAAACCAACATCTAATTTAGGTAGTTGTTTTAAAACACCACTGGCTTTTAGTAGTCAATGTTCTATTTTCTAAATAAATTTATATTGCACAAAAATGTGGGCACAATGGCTTTATATGGGGTTGGAAGGCTCAAGATGAATATTAAAAATTATGTTTATATATGCACTAGTCTTACATGCAATTTTTTGACATTTATATTCTTCTTTCTTGGATTTTTTTGGTTAGGGAACAAACAACACTATTTAATGGCTACTATGATCAAGAATTGTATCAACTGTAATGTTTTTGTTCTTCTACTTTGTATTCCTTGACATTTTTTAACAAGAGATATGTCCATATCATATGTATCTGTAATCAAACATGAAATATCCTGATTAGGAATTTATTGGCAAGGCCCTAAAAAATTGGATCAACAATTAATTGGGGCAAAAATTAGTAAACATTGAGCAAAATAAGACGATGATGATTTGTTTCAAAATCAAAGCACTTAATTGAGAAAAATTGAGTAAACATTGAGCAAGCATCAAAGACTTAGATTTGTTTTAGGGTTTCTTAATTTGAGTAACACATTTGCAAGAAGCATTCCCATTCGAATTGGGTTTTAGTGTAAAGGAGAAGGGACTAGTGAAAAAGAAAACATAGCAGGAACTAACCCTGTTTGCTTTGGAGTTGTCATTTTCATCCATCAATACAATCTAGTTGAGATTGGCTATGTGCCTTTGAAATTTAAGGAAAATGGAAGGCCCATTAAATAGAAATTATGTGCAAGAGATGTATCTCATTGGTAAAATATTTCAATAAGAACTTGAACTTAAGTTTTTCATGAAAGTCAATAATCTTAAGCCTAGTGAAGATCATGTTGAAAAGATCAATATATTGCTCGACTGCTTGACAATCTCTTTGGAACAGATGCAACCACTATTTGATGGGATAAGATCTCTCTAACTATGGTATTTGTGGACTGGTGTTGTGGTTGGCTCACAAGAGCTTGCAACCAAGCATGGCTTGGCTCCTCCATGTGAACTTCATCAACCATATTTTGTATGTCTCAATGAGTTACCTGGCCTTGAAACAAGCTTTGAACAATGTAGCAAAGCATCTAATTTTTCCAAACTTGAAAAGCCAATAAATGTTGCATGTTAAATGAAATCACACTGTTGAACAGGACCAGTCATAAGAAGTATTTGATTCTATCCCAGCAGTTGTCGAAAACTATCCATTTATGTTTCTCATTAGATATTTATGAACTGTTGCTTGGTTTTTCCTCTTGTTCTCGAGCCAATACACTTCCAAGACCTAAAAATTGTGTTTTATCTTTTCTCGATAAGCATTTATTCAACAAATCCACTGGAGCATTGTATAAAATCCATTTGCAACAAGTCTTTGTTTTCACAGAGTTTAATAATGCCTAAGACAAGAAGAAATGTGTGTTTTGCATTGGGTATTAGAATTATGTTCCCTCTTACAAAATTTGAATAAGAGTGATATCTCTTCCTAAAGAGTTAACTATTAAAAAATATCAATCACTTAGTGTTACATCATATGTTGCATATTCAACGTATTCTATAAAACAAGATAAGCATGTTAAAGTACAAACGTAAAAGAGAGGCTTAACCAAACTCTGGCATGACAAATCAAACATTCATTAATGTTGGTACTACTCACATATGGGAAAGGAGAGGCTCAAAATCTTGATTTCAGCATGAAGATAGACGACTTGGAATTGTAGATTATTTCATTTTCTTTTTTTTTGGAATTGTAAATTTGAAATTTGACAATAGAAAACACTTGTCCAGATGCACGTAATCCCCTACCAAAGTGTAGGTGGTCTAATTTCTTACTTGTAAGCACAACTAACAATATATGTGATAAATGCACCACTGCATTTCAATAATAACAAGAGAGTACAACTTGCCTGGACTGCCAAAAATACCATGGTCAGTTATGCTACCAGCTTGCCTAGAGTACAACTTCTCTGATATCCCTCCCTTTGCAATCCCTTCTGTATAGCCATAAATACTTGCATTTTGTATAAAAATCCCTCATGTTGTGGATAGGGTATGAGTCCCATGCCCACTTGCATTGGAAAGAAAAAAAATTCTTGTGGAGAGATTCAAAGGTCCATTTTGAGCCTCATATCCCTTGATGAAGTATTTGTCTCCAATCAGTTTTTTGGTGAACAACAGTAGTTCTAGAGTTAGACCTTGAATTTATTGATCCATGTAATGAAGCCCTACTTCTTCTAATAGGTCCACCCTCCAATGCACATGAGACTGGAAGAGAAATCAGCTAGAAGAAATGTAGAAAAGTCTCTAAAAATCCCTCCAGAAATGGGTGAAGGTTGCCTTGTTTTTGCCTAGTAAAAGCCCCTGCTACTTATTTGTGAATATCAATTTAGGTAGATAAGAGCATATAGCACTTTATTTAGAACTAGCCATGTGGGGTAATTAAGCTTGGGTTTTTCATCAGTATGTACAAGCAATGAAAAAGCTTTCATTCTTTCAAGATACAATACAAAGGCTTTGTAAACATTTCTATCTATTTGCATTTAAATGGTGTGACAAGTGCATTGAATACGGGTTTGATTAAGAAAGAGGATTGGAACATGGGATATAATGTTAAATTTCTATTTTTTTGTTTCACCATATATGGGTTGAATGGGAGAGTATAAATGGCCAACAATTTTTTGAGAAGGGATTGGATTTTGGAGTATATATGTCATTAAGTTTGTGGCCTTCAATACATGTTAAGTTGATGAGAAGTGGTAGTATGCAGGGTGTTCATGAAAGAATGTATCCTTTTGTTTTAATTTTTGTATATTTGGTTTAAAGGGATTTGCAAGTTTTGGTTTGATATGAGCTTGGTCAAAGGCTTGAAACCCAAAGAGGTATACTCTTGAACCAATATATGAAACAAAATGGAGTTGTTCCTTTGCTTCCACAAGAAGTTTCATATGCCCTGAATTGTTTGTGCCTTGGCATCTATTATTACATTGCCAAAATTTTACATCATGAATAGCATTGTTGTTTTTCAGTCTTTAGACCACGTGCTAATCAAGGGCATGTACCTTCTGAAAGAATAAACAATTCATTCTTCTAACTAATCTCTTGCACAAGTGATTCCAATTTCAACATGGCTGTGAGATTTGTACTTTGAGTATATTTCTTCTAGAACTTGAACTTTCTTTACTGAATTCTGGCTATGATATTGTACTTGATTATATATCTGCTTCTCAGAAATAATTGTTACTGAACATTGTTTGTTGAAGCAACATGTATATTGTGATAGGAAACATCTGAGTCAGGTTGGCAGGGGCCAGTTTACCTGAACAAATTATCAAGATAGGTCTTACACTTGTATATTTGTTATTTATTTAATAGATTTGCTCATGTTTAACTTTATTGGCCTTCTGAATGTATGTACTATGTGCTTGCTCATGTTGTTTCCTTAATAATGTATGTAATACAATCATTTACAAGTTCACATAATAGAGGAAATTCTTGGATTATATGTTTTCCCCTCCTTTTCCTGGGGGTGATAGGATTATCAGTCATCATATGCTTCCTTCAAGAAATAAGACAAAATATTCAATGAAAATCTTTGCATTTGTTCTTTTTTAGCTCTGTGTGTATCACACCTGCTAGTTTATGTTAATATTTGACAAACTTAATCAACATAAAGACACTTTTAAAAACTAATGATGGGTATAAAAGTAAGACATGGAAAATGCAAAGAGCTTAAACTGCATTAGTATTTTTTTCTTTAAGTTGTAGCAAATCTCTAAGTCACTAAAGGCAAAGGCCATTTTCAAAGCTACAACCATGACAACATATCTCTTGGATGTATGAGACATCCCCTCTAACCAAGCCCATGATAAATCATAAGTCTCACCAATCCTTTTAAACCAGATTTATACTGTGGTTTATGAGTATGTAATAATGTATATGTTGAAATTTTGACCAGTGATATTGGTAACATAGTCAGATAATGCCATTAAAACTCTTTTATTAAGTGGAACTTAAGAGAACATGTTTAAGTGGCAATAAGACATCAACATGAGACATATCACCTATCCAAAAAATGGTTATCAACATATTAGATTGTTTATTTTTGGTAATGATTTCAGTTGAATTTACTTTTTTTATAGAATGCTTGTTGTTGTTGGCCGTTGCAGTGGCAATCTCTTGTTTTTTGCTTGTTCCTGAAGTCATGCAGTTGTTTCTAAAAATCATTAGATGATGATGGTTTATTGTTGAAAGGCCATAAAGTATGTCAACATATTCGCATCTGATATGCTTAATGCAGAACATCTGAGGTTTGCTTTGTTGAAAAGTCTAGTATACATTCTTCAAATAATTATTTTATATTTTACTTTTATCAGGAACAGAAACAGGTCTTACCATGTTCTTCCTTGTACATTTTACAAGGATATCTTTTGCATATATTGATAAATTTTATTGAGAAACAAGTTTTATATATGTGATAGTAAACCAAGGCTTAGATTGGCCACAGTCTCAATGCAAAGCATAGAACATATCTTAAAGAAACTCAAGTCTATTATAGGTTTCAGTGTGCATCCATTCTCCTTATTTTTCCCAAAGAGGTATGAAAAGAATTGGTGATAATGAAAACTTTAACATATTTATCTTAAAAAATGTTTATGAATGATTTGAACAAACAACTCATACAAACCAAGAGGGATTATTATCGTGGAATTCCAATTTGAAATTTGGTTTGTTCTTTACTATAAAATTCTAGAATTTCATGTTGTTTGCATGTTTTATAGGTGTGGTCCTCTGCTTTCTCATTTAAGATGAGAATTTTGAAATTGGAGATGTCTAATTGCAGTAACAATGGTAGGGTGTAGAGGACGTGTTGGAATTCCTAAGATTGTTGAGCTAATTCTTACTTTGATTTTTGTGTTCCTTTGGCATAGAATGCAACCATAGTTGCAATGAGCATTTCAAATATAGTTGAATAATCAATAAGAGTAAAAAACACTATGTATGGTACATTAGGCTACAACCATCAAAATCTATTAGGCTTTTTACCTTCCTTTTTTTTTACCAGTTGTATATATATATGTTCTATTATGGATGTGTGTAATACATGGTAACACATCGATATTATGCTCTAATAATATTTAGCTGATGCATATATCTTGTTGGCATCGTTTTATGATGCCTCAGATGCACTGCTAATTACAAAGAATAATGTGTTATTTTATTTTAAATATTGTTATTCCTCGAGCCATTAGATAGTTTCATTAGCTCCTTTAAGGTTTCATAGATCTCCAAGACACTCAATAAAAGACCTCTAGAAAAAAAACTATGAAACCAAATATAATATCCTTATATATATGTCCATTGAAGTACCCAGTTAACATTGTTATTCAATGAACTCCTATGCTAGTCTATTGGATGGGCAAGGGGTGTACTCTGGCCCCTTGAGTCTATGGTATTTGATTTATCTCACTAATGAAATACAACACCTTGGTGTCAAAAGAGGGTAAGCAAGTGAGCAAACTCCTTTTCCACCTAGTTGATTGTTGCCACATGTAAATATAGTTGCACACACTATTGACTAGAAAATATGCTATCCTGTAGAATTCAACCTCAAATCAATGGTGTAACAATATGAAAAACTTGAATGCTAAAGCTTGCTATATTCATGGGTTTTTTAGGGGTAATTCTTGGATTCTTCAATTGTAATATCAATCCCTTTGAATATGTCTTTAATGCTCTCTAACAACTGCATGAAATCAATTTTTGTGTTTATTGATTGCATTTTCTTTTTGCTTGTCCCATCAATCTTGTGGTTTTCTAGCTTGACGATTAGGATCCAACTTGTTTGTTTTCTTTAAGAAAAATGAGCCAGGTGCAAAATTTGCAAGGCATATGTCAAATCAACTACAAAGCTAGTCAAATATAAGCAACCATAAGTCTATCAATTTTGATCTAAAGTGTCACCTTATATATCTTTAAAAATATTTTGGAACAACCTTTCCAATAGGGTGGGTTTTAGGTAGTTAAGTGCCTATGGAAACAGATATGCCTCTTTTAAGACAATTTACTATTTTTCTTTCAGGGTTTTCGGCCCAAGAATCTATGGCTTAGCTCCACTTACTCATGAATTCTATGTTAATGAAAAATCCTTAAAGTGAATGTACTCAGAATCTATGAATGGACATCTTATTTATATCATTCTTTTGTGTAAATCTATCAATTTGTTTAAAGTTATACCTGTTGGAAATAAAGTAGATATGGTTCGTACCAGAAGGCAATTGCATCACTGTAAGACTCTTCCCATGTTAGCCAACTAAAAATAATATACCTTAACTACAAACTACCTCATGCCATGATTTGGGGCCTAAGATATTATGACGACGATTCTCTTGGAGTTAGTTTTCTGAAGTTAGTAGTGCCTTTACATTCTTAAATGATCACTATTATCTAAAGAAACCTTGCAGAGCTTTGTTCTAAAGTTTTGACCTGCATGTTGTCATTCTATGGTCAATTTACTTTTTAAACTTGAGCTTGAGCAAAAAATTGATGTGTTTAATTATAGGCATGATATAGAAAATGTAAACAATTGGTTGAGACTTCTGGCAATCTTGTTTGTTTTCCCAAGGTTATAATGTTAATGATAAAATTTGTTTCAAAGTCAAAGTTGACAATACTTAAAGGAGCATATATAAACTTCAAAAGGGCCAAGGCAAGTTTTGCTCTGACAAGTAAGCTTTTGAGAAAAGTAAAAATAAAGAGCAATGTTATAGGACCCTTCTTGCGGAACCCTCACATCCCTAGGGTGAATTTTGGAGCGGTGGTTTGGTCAAGTTGTTCCTAACCTGCACCCAATTGTGGGTTTTGAGGTGGGCCCATTTTCCTTGATAGAAGATGCTTCTCATGCCCTTTGCCAAAAATTGAGGCCTTTCCTGATCCAGGAAGTCTCTGTTCCTAGCAATAGGTGAGGAAGTTCTTTTATCTTAGAGGAAGCATGGACACATGTGATAAGTAAACATAATCAAGATCAAGAAGTTTTTGAAAATCTATGAATCAAGCCTATTCCTCAAATAGTCTGTGTCAATGAGTGAATGCTCATCTCCCTAAGATAGTTCATTTGTCAACCAAACAACAAAATGTGTCCCAAAATTTTATTGGTTGCTTTACGGTTTATCATTTGCTTGCAATTTTCCAACAAAATATGGGCTTGGTAGAGAACTTTCACTTTGGTAATAAGCATCAAATAATAACCGATGGCATTTTTGCCACACTAAAAAATAAAATTTTAAATTCATCCAAGTATGAAGTACATCCAGTGGTGAAATAAAAATTGGATGAAATTATCTTTAGATATTTCTTTGTGATAGATATTTTCTCAAGCTTTCCAACGATATATTACAATAGACAATCGGGTGAACGGATCAAAAGTTATGGCTCCGGAAACTTTACCACCAAAAATCAATTTCGGGGAAGCAAATGCAATTACAAAGTCAAAGAAGTCAAAGGTTGATTCGCCCCAAGTGAGGTAAGAAACTCCCTTTTGCCCCTCCTTGGGGCAAAAGTGGGAAAATTTCCTAAAATGGAAATTTGCCGAAAATGGAAATTTTCCAAAAAGGGAAAGTCATCGAAAATGGAAAGTCATCAAAAATAGAAAGTTGCCAAAAATGGAAAGTAACCGAAAATGGAAAGTTTCCAAAAATAGATAATTGCTAAAATGGAGAAAATGTTGGAGTTTGAATTGGTGGATAAGTGACGAACTTGGGGTATTTTCGCCCCAAAATTTGCTTATGAAGTGGTTTCACCTAGAGAAAGGCAAAATTCATGAGGCATTTCGAAGAATAAGTTATAATGGGAAATAAATTAGTTTCGCCCCTCTTGGAGGTGAAACATAGTGAAGAAAAATATCTTCGCCCCAACAAAAAGTGAAGGGGGTGAAAGTCGTAAGAAAGAGATTTAAAGGAGCAAAATTATTTCGCCCCAAGTGAGGGGAAAAACTCATTGTCATCCCTCTTAGGGGCAAAAATCATTATTGCCCCTCTTTGGGGTGAAAGCAAATGTTTAGTCATTTTCCAAAGCAAGGTTTAAGCTAAGATGTGGGACCCTCTTGAAATGCTTTTGATGGTTTTACTCATGGTGGGGCGAAAAAAAAACAACATCGAATGTGAATTGAACGCCTGGGTCAAAGTAAAGGGCGCCCCTGTTGAGAGGCACCACATAGTTTTACGTCTCCATGGGGTGAATGAAGGTTTTCAAAGAAAATTTAGGTGAAAGGAGGTTGTAACGCGTGCCACCTTGAAGCAAAATAAGTCAAGGTCAACTTAACCCTCGGAAGGGGTGAAAATCCCTGTCACCTTCTAGGGGAGGGGGCAAAATCAGTAAATTCTTTCACAATTAAAATTGCAATCCAACTTTGATTCTCACTAAGGATGAAATAAAGAATTTAGGTATTCTTTTAAAGGATAACAAAGGTGTTTTCTCTTAGTAAAAGGAGATGATAAGAGGAAGAGCATTTGATGACTGAAATTATCAAGACATCAGTCAGAAGACTAACATGCTGTGCTATCGCCCATGGTGGCCCGAAAAGGCTATTTCACTCCGTTCTTGGGTGAAATCAATTTCTTTAACTTAAATTTCCAGACGCGTCGCTTCAAAAGGCACGATTCTACAGATTATCTTGGAAAGGTGAAGAAAGGAAGAATTTAATTTTTGAAGTAATCTAAACAACGCTTCCAGGATTTTTGCTTCAACGTTGCAAGATAAGAGGCCATTCTTATTCATTTTCAATGCACTGCCCACTGACCTTACTAATTTTTAGAGCAAATTTAATACTCAGTGGATGTTCCTTATGAATGTGGAGTTCCAAGGTGTAAGAGTGAAGCAAATTCGATGACCATGCTCCTAATTTTCAAGTGATTTCACTTCATTCTGATGCACCGACGTCCAAGATTGCTTCAAGCATTTACTCCTATTGACTTCTTTGTGTGATTCTACCATCAAATCTAGATCGTGGTTTCTTTGCAAAATGTTTTAACTAAATATGACACTGATATCAAGGAAAAAATATGTACATTGGTTTTTGATCTACCAGCATTTTTTTTGTATATGTATTAAATAACAAACGCAAAATCCTTGTATAAATACTAAGTGTTTCGTTGTAATAAAGGGAGGTTAAACATTCTACGAGAAAACTTCTTGAGTTCTCTGCATCAATAGAAGAGACTTGGCTTCTAAATTTGCAAGTATTTTTATGTGTGATTTCCTTCTATCTTAAAGCATTTCTATTTTATTCTCATGTCCTTCATCTGTTGTTAAATTTGAATTTTGTATCTGAATTTGGATATTGTTGGTGAGTGAGTGAGTTCTAGAATGCAATCCTAGGGGTCATCTCTACAAGGTTTTAAGTATATTTTATTGCATTCTTTTATTACATGTGCTTTAATGCCTGGGTGTATTTCCTGCTGCTAGTCTGTACCCAATCCTACACCTTCAGCCTGTGGCCATATTTTCCATTCTTTTCGTCATTTCCAATTTATTTCCTGCAACTCTAGTCTTAAATCTGTGTAGAATTAGTAAGGGAGTTGTTGGAATATGTAATGCAACATTGTGTGAATTATTCTTAGACTAAAATATAAAGTATAAAGAATAATATTTGAATTAGAATATAATTCTATCTTATGTAAAATATTCCCATCCAATTAATAAATAAATTAAGGGTGCTAGGAATATTTAATTTGTGGAAAAAAATTATTTCCCCTTTTCTAGAAAATATTAAAAAGTAACTAATCACTTTCTAATATTTGATAGATGCCACTTATCACATATCTCAAAGATTAGATTGTGATAAAATTAGAAAGTAACTAAAGCACTTTCTAATATTTGATAGATGCCACTTATCACATATCTCAAAGATTAGATTGTGATAAAATTAGAAAGTAACTAAAGCACTTTCTAATATTTGATAGATTGTGATAAGATTTAGGGTTGTAGTAGAAAAGATTCTCTTTAAATAGGGGTGTTTTCTACTACATATTATCATATCTTAACATATCTTGTCATATTGACTTGTGTTGTAATATCATGTTGATGCATATTGTTGCATAACATTGAAGCATTCTTGTATTGTTGAATTATTGAGTAATATAGTGAGCTTCATAGTGGATGTTTTTTTTCTTCATTTGAAGTAGGGTTTTACCACTAAATATTGGTGTTGTGGGTTTTTCTCTTTTGTGTGTGATTGATCTTGTAGAGCATTATTCGATCTTGGGGAGAATTTGCTTGTATCACATTTGGTATCAGAGCGGTTGGGATCTCCATCAAGTGTTTTCAATCTTTTGAGGTGAAAAACCCATTAAGGTATATATTTTTTTTGCATGCATTTGATATTTAGGTATTTTATGCAAACTTATTTTGCAAATCTGCCATTAGGGTTTATAGATTTATTGTGTTTTTAGATCTAGTTAGATCTTTTGCAAATAGTATTTTCATTTTAAATCTATAATTTTTTTTTGGTATTAAGCTTTTTGCTGGAAAGGTTTTTGAAGCCAAACGGACCCCATGGTTGTGTCTGAAAGACCCAAAAACCCTTATTTCCATATATAGTCATTTTTTATTTATTAAAAAAAAACGGTTAGCTTTATATATATATATATATATATATATATATATATATATATATATATATATATACAGTTTTGCTTTATATATATATATATAAAATAGTTTTGTTTTTTTGAAAAAGTTTTGCTTTATAAAAATCTTTAAACTTTTTCATGCCATTTTTTTTTAATAAAATAAATTTTATTAATTTAATTGCATTTTTTAAGCAATTTATTGTATTAAAAATTATTATTATTCTCCTTAAAATGCAATATTTTTTTGTCTCACATTAACAATGGTTGTTTGTGAGTTTGCTTGTTTTGCAAGGTTATCTAAGAATGTTTTGGAGTATACAAGGCAATTTCGGATCAACTTTTTCACTCTCTTCCCCTATTTTTATTAATTTCTTCTAATCTCTTTCTAGTATTTGCTTGAAGCATACTGTAAATTAATGTAACTTGTATCTCTCATTATGAAAGTAAAAGAAAATGAAAGTGAGAGTGAGAGAGAGAGAGAGTGTGTGTGTATTTATGTTTTGCTTTGTGTCTCCACTATCTCTTGTTCATCTTTCTTACATTTTGCATCTCAACTAATCTAACTACTAACTTGCTACTAAACAATCTACTAACCAACTAACTTGCAATTTACTAATTTTTATATTAATCAAGAAGGTTAAAAATGAATCAAATTACTAACCACAACTTTAGTATTTGATTAAAATTTACTTAATATTGCAACATAGTTTATATTTTCTAAACACCTATTGAATCCAAAAGAATTCGCTCTATCGATAGCAAGTCCTTTTCGGGTCCTCGTAATCGTACCCTTTTGGGTAGCTTGGTTGACCTTGGGTGAGATGAATTGACAATTCATTAGGCTATAGCAAAACCTAAAATGAACACTAGCTTACTAACTTATTGACTGTCTAACATTTAACAAATGTTTTATGGTTCAATTCAAGTTAGTTTATTTTGTTGCAAGATGATTGTTATGGTTAGTTACCTTCTTATTGCAAGTTGATCTTGGTTTATTCAATTACAATATGGTTATAGTTGTTTATTGCAAGATGGTTATAGTAGTTCATGATGATCAATCAACTATTTTCTTGGCTAAAAATATTGTAATGCATCAAAGGACAAAGCATGTTGAAATCCAAACCCACTTTATCAAAGAGAAGGTATTGGATGGGACTATTCAATTGGAGTATTGCCCATCATCTTCTAATTTTGCTGATTTGTTCACCAAACCTCTTCCCAAGGAGAAATTTTGTAAGCCGAGGGACTCACTTGGTTTGGTGAAGTTGTCCTCAAGGGGGAATGAAGTGTAGTTACACTTGTGTGATGACAACTTCATCCTTATGAGGTATTTTGTGCTATATATGAGTTGATATTTGGTGGTATAATTGCTTTTTGCATCTCTTTTGAACATGGTACTTTCTTGTTTGCCTTGTGCAACTTTTGTACATGTTACTTTGTAGATGGCATTGTGCAATTATGGTATATGATGCAATTACTTGTTGAAATCATAATGACACTGAGAGGGGGGGTGAATCAGTGTGTTCTTTAAAAACTTAAAACAATTTAGACTTTTAAATAAACTACAGTAGATTAAAACAAAAATAATAAAAGTACTAAGAGCATCACACATAACACGACATTTTAACGAGGTTCACCGATGTGGCTACTCCTCAAAAAGACTGCTTGGACTACCATCCAAATCCAGTCAAATGCAAAGCTACAACTTTACATAATCATTCACCAGCACCAACTGGTAAGAGGCACCAACCTCTAAATTTTATCTGCTACAACATAATGGAGCACCAACTCCAATTTTTCCAGCTCCAACTGGAAAGAGGCACCAACCCCTTTTACCAAGCTACAACTTGGAGATAGTAATAAAAATTGCAGAATTAAACTGTCACCTCAATTTGCACGATCTGCTATTTTTCTTGCGTTCTGCTGCTTGTCGGCATTCGGCTGCTACTGTGCAAGATGATTCACACTAGTCGACCGCTTCTTCTGTATTTCTTCGCGTTCACTGCTGCATTCCGTCGATCGATAAATTCTTTAACTTGCACACTATCACTTCAGACTTAGATCACAACTTCTACAGATTGTGCTCTAATCATTCATGCACTCATGATTCGCAGATCTGAACTGTGACTCTACACTCTCTTCGGTTGAACTTCATACTCTCAAGATTCTCCCACTCACTTAATATCGCTGCAATCTCTTTTCTTCAACTCCAATGAATTATCACTTTGCTCACCCTTAGGATCGAAACGACTTACTCTCTGCTACGCACAAACTTCTTTCACATATTTCCCATCTATCGCCCACACTTCAACCTTGCAACAGTCCCGCCTTTTTATAGAAGAGAATATCCCATCAAAACATTCTCAAACACGTCGGCTGCAACCCTAATTAGGTCAACATGAAACCCTAGAATTTTTCGGTTGCTTAACCTTGCTTTGTCAGAAAGAAACCCTAATTGATCCGTTGCAAAACCCTAGCAATGTCGGCTTTGAAAACAAGCCGGTGAAAAGCTTTAATTTATTTTTAAAATATTAATTTAAATTTTAAATAAATAAATAAAATTTAAACTGGATATTTAAAATTAAATCTCTTTATCATCGGAGCACCTTTTTCAACAAAACGAAGAGCTGACTTGGGTTTTAAGGAAAACCCATTTCAAAACTGTTGTCCATGGATTTAAATAAAACCTATAATTTAGTCTGCCTTGTTTTTCACAAAAACCCTTCCGCTCTTTGACATCAATGACAACATCAACACTTGAGCAAGGGCAATGTACCTAAGGTACCCAAAATTGCCAACAATCTCCCCCTTTGTCATTGATGGCAACCCTTTACTAAAAACACATCTTCAAGAGCCAAAACTGAAATCAATCTCTTTGAAGTTTTGCTCCCCCGACTTGAAGCTTTCCTCTTCACTTGAAGCTCTCCCCCTTACTCATATCTCTCCCCCTTTGTCATCAATGGCAAAGGGCCACCTTTGGGACTCGAAACTAAGAATGAGCCTCTTAGCTTAGTCCCTCCCCCACCTCCTGATGAGGTGATTAATTCTAGGGTGGGAGTAAAACTCCCATTAGGCATTGATCAACATCAACGTCTATAACTTCCTTGTCGGGTCTTCTCTTGAACTCTTTGACCATATTCTTTTTCCTGTCATTGTTCTGATCCTTGGACCTGATCATGCCACTATTCTTGTTCCTATATCCTAGAATTTCAACTCGCACCTGTCTGATCGTGTGACCTTCATTGTTGCACTTATAACAAGTAACTAGTGTTGTTTCTTTTAGGCATACCTGTTCTTTGAATCCACATGTTCTGACTAAGCCAGTTCTGACTAAACCTATTTTGACCAAGCCTGTTAGTGTGATGTTATTTTGTTTTAAACAAAACTCTGGTCTGTTTACCCTTCTGACATGAAGCACACATATTGTTTTCAGGTTTCTTAATGATTGGAATATCTCTCACTGCTTGTTTAGAGCTGATTCTTACCAGATTATCAAAACTTATGTGTCCAAGCCTCTTATGCCACAAACGGTTCTCTTCTTCTTGTCCCATGAAGCACATACCTTCTAAAAACTCTGAGAGTGTGTACAGATTGCCAGACATCCTTGAGCCGGTTGCTATTAATTTCCTACTGTTTATTTTTCTGAATTCACAACCATGCTTCTTGAAAACTACTTCATGTCCTTTGTCACAGATTTGACTCACACTCAATAGATTATGTTTCAAACCATCCAAATATAAAACTTCCTCTGACTTGATCTTTCCTTCACTAATTTTGACCGTTCCTTTACCTATTATTTTGGCTCCATCGTTATTGCCGAACTTCACAGAACCACCCTCATATTTCTGAAGATTTTCAAATTTTTGTCTATCACCTGTCATAGGACTTGAGCAACCACTATCAAGAATCCACGGTACATATTTATTCTGAGCTCTAAAAGCGATCTGCACTATTAAGGATTCTTGTTCTTTCTCGAGCTGTTCCTTTTGTTTTCATTATGACTTAACTATGTTGTTGGGTTCTAGCTGAGATTTTCTCTTTTCAAAATTTTGCATATATCCTTCAGTATAAATTCTATTTTGTTTTGCTCTATACGGTTGAAATCTGCTTTCATGAGGTTGATATGAAACAGACATACTACGACAATTTTTGGAAATATGACCAAAGTTGTGACACTTAAAACACTCTACTGCATAACTCATTAAAGGAGCAAACGCATTTCTACTAGTGAAACTTCTTGGACCTATGTTGTATTTGCAGTCAACAATTTTATGCCCATAAACATTACACTTGAAACAAAAACCATAGAAATAATGATTAAACCTAAAAGATGGTCTTGGCCAAGTTGTTGCTGGAGCCTTGGATCTTCTATTCTTTTGATGTGTGAACTTAGTAAATCCATCATTGTCAGCTGCTATTTTAGGTCTGGCATTATATCTTTCTTTTGCCTGATTCTTGTCTTTGTTCTTTTCACTTTCAACATTGCTTGCTTTTGGTCCAGTTGATGATTCTCCTTCAGAAAATCCGAGACCAAATTTGATACCTATGGATCTTTGATCACTCAGAATTTTGTCCAATTTCATCGAGCTTTCTTCATGTTTTAGATGACAGTTGATTTTTCGATCCAGATCTTGTATTTGTATTCGGAGACTCACATTTTCTTCTTCCAATTTGCAGTAGTGGTCTATCTTCATAGAAACCTGTATTTCCAGATCTTCAGACATTTTCTTGTATTCTTCAGTCTGTGTTTTTAAACTGGCAATAATGTCGTTTGCATTCTTAAGTTTCCTTGTCAGTTTTTCATTCTTCTTTTTCTCCGATTCCCATTTCGTAAGAGCAGACACTAGCTCACCCTCTAAATCAACTTCAGCCTCAACATCTTCAACTTCAGAGTTCATCCCCTCTATGTTTTCTGATTCGTCTATTTCAAATGCCATAAAGAGAGCCTCACCTGTTCCTTCTTCAGAGTCTTCACTAGAACTATCCTCTGAGGATTTTGCATTTTGAGAGATAAAGCTTTTCTTATTGAACTTACCTTTTCTGAAATTTGATTTCTTCCTCCATTCTCCTCTTTCTTGATGTTGAGTTTCTTCACCTTTGTTTTTGTCATTGAAAGGACATTTGGTAGCAAAGTGTCCAATGCCTCCACATCTGAAACACTTAAGAGGTAGAATTCCTTTGTACTTTCCTTTTCCTTTCTTCAGCTTTCTTACAAAATTTTCTTCCATTATATCTGAATCATTTTCTTCTTCAGATTCCTGTTTTGTGATTTTGCCTTTTTGAGCTTTGAAGGCTGCTTCTCTATCTATGGGATTAGACTTTCCTATTCTCATTTCAAAAGCAGTCAAGGACCCATGCATCTCATCCATACTAAAATGATTTAAATCTTTGGCTTCTTCTATGGTAGAGACTTTAGAATAAAATCTAGAAGGAAGTGATCTCAATACCTTTTTCACAATAGCAGCATCGGTTAATTCTTCGCTGAGACCTCTGATTGAATTTGTGATCCCATTGACTCTTTGCATGAAGGTCTCTATGTTCTCATCATTGTCCATATTTAAATATTTGTATTGAGCTCGGTGTGCTTAAAGTTTGGCCTCCTTGATCCTGTCATCTCATTCATGAATTTTCTCTAGTTTATCCCAGATATCTTTTGCTGATTCACAACTTATAACTTTGACTAGCTCACTGTCAATTAGTCCACACATAATAGCATTTCTTGCTTTTGAATCATATTCAAATGCCTTTTAACCTGCGAGTGTCCGTTGGAGCGGTGGCGAGAGCTTTGTAACCATTGACTACCGCACCCCGGATGTCAAAGCCCAAAGCACTGAGATAAGTCTGCATTCTAATTTTCCAGAATGCATAATTTGTCCCATCAAACAGCGGTGCTTTGTTCGAAGAGAATCCTTCACCACTTGCCATTGCTTGATTTCCAAGATCACCTTAGCTGTTTAAGCCTCTTCAAAAACTTGGCTCTGATACCAATTGTTGAAATCACAATGACACTGAGAGGGGGGGTGAATCAGTGTGTTCTTTAAAAACTTAAAACAATTTAGACTTTTAAATAAACTGCAGCAGATTAAAACAGAAATAATAAAAGTACTAAGAGCATCACACATAGCACGACATTTTAACGAGGTTCACCGATGTGGCTACTCCTCAAAAATATTGCTTGGACTACCATCCAAATCCAGTCAAATGCAAAGCTACAACTTTACATAATCATTCACCAGCACTAACTGGTAAGAGGCACCAACCTCTAAATTTTATCTGCTACAACAGAATGGAGCACCAACTCCAATTTTTCCAGCTCCAACTAGAAAGAGGCACCAACCCCTTTTACCAAGCTACAACTTGGATATAGTAATAAAAATTGCATGATTAAACTGTCACCTCAATTTGCACGATCTGCTGTTTTTCTTGTGTTCTGCTGCTTGTCGGCATTCAGCTGCTATTGTGCAAGATGATTCACACTAGTCGATCGCTTCTTCTGTATTTCTTCGCGTTCACTGCTGCATTTCGCTGATCGATAACTTCTTTAACTTGCGCACTATCACTTTAGACTTAGATCACAACTTCTGCAGATTGTGCTCTAATCATTCATGCACTCATGATTCGCAGATCTGAACTGCGACTCTACACTCTCCTCGGCCGAACTTCATACTCTCACGATTCTCCCACTCACTTAATATCTCATCGCTGCGATCTATTTTCTTCAACTCCAATGAATTATCACTTTGCTCACCCTTAGGATCGAAATGACTTACTCTCTGCTACGCACAAACTTCTTTCACATATTTCCCATCTATCGCCCACTCTTCAACCTTGCAACAGTCCCGCATTTTTATAGAAGAGAATATCCCATCAAAACATTCTCAAACACGTCGGCTGCAACCCTAATTAGGTCAACATGAAACCCTAGAATTTTTCGTTTGCTTAACCTTGCTTTGTCAGCAAGAAACCCTAATTGATCCGTTGCAAAACCCTAGCAATTTCGGCTTTGAAAACAAGCCGGTGAAAAGCTTTAATTTATTTTTAAAATATTAATTTAAATTTTAAATAAATAAATAAAATTTAAACTGGATATTTAAAATTAAATATCTTTATCATCGGAGCACCTTTTTCAACAAAACGAAGAGCTAACTTGGGTTTTAAGAAAAACCCATTTCAAAACTGTTGTCCATGGATTTAAACAAAACCTATAATTTAGTCTGCCTTGGTTTTCACAAAAACCCTTCCGCTCTTTGACATCAATGACAACATCAACACTTGAGCAAGGGCAATGTACCCAAGGTACCCAAAATTGCCAACATTACTTTATGCGACTCTTTTACATGGTACTTTCTTGTTGCATTATGCAACTTTGTACATGTTTTTTTATGTAGTTGGCATTATGCAATTGGTTTATCATGGTACTTTCTTGTTAGCATTTATGCTACTTTTGTACATGATATTTTATGGTTGGCTTTATGCAACCGGTGTGCACACTTTATTATTTTAATATACCTTATGCAACTCTTGTACATGGTAATTTTTTGTTAGCCTTGTGCTACTTTTGTACATGGTACTTTAGAGTTTGCATTATCATGGTACTCCTTGTTTGCTTTATGCAACTTTGTACATGATATTTTTTTGATCAACTATATAGCACGTGACTATAAGTATGGCTTGGCATCTTTTTGTGATGACTTATAGTTCACTATTTGTTAAATCAATTTTGTTATTATCTTTGGATATTCATATATGTTGTGGTGAATATATTTATGATGATGTATCTAACTGATCTTATGTTGAGTTGCTTGTAGCTTGAAAGTACTTTCATTTGGGATTTTATCGACTTACTGAAGACACCCTTGTGATGTTTTCTTCTTGTCAATTGCAACCACTTATGGTTGATGGATGGCTTTGTAAGTTGTTTGTATTTGAAGCTACTCCGTTGGGGGCTTGCGGTCTCATTTTGGCCCATTTTGTATTGGTGCCTTATTGTAGACCATTCTTGGTCATAGAAGCTCATTGTAACTATATTACTCATTTGATTCTTATCCCCATTTGTATATTTATGGGGAGAATGTTTCTTTGTCTCATAATTTCTTTCCCCAATATTGCATTAAGAGGGAGTGTTGGAATATGTAATGAAACATTGTGTAAATTATTCCTAGACTAAAATATAAAATCTAAAGAATAATATTTGAATTAGAATTTAATTCTATTTTATGTAAAATATTTCCACCCAATTAATAAATAAATTAAGGGTGCTAAGAATATTTAATTTGTGAGAAAAAGTTATTTCCTCTTTTTTAGCAAATATTAAAAAGTAACTAATCACTTTCTAATATTTGATAGATGCCACTTATCACATATCTCAAAGATTAGATTGTGATAAAACTAGAAAGTAACTAAATCACTTTCTAATATTTGATAGATTTTAATAAGATTTAGGGTTGTAGTAGAAAAGATTCTCTTTAAATATGGGTTTTTTCTACTACACATTATCATATCTCAACATATCTTGTCATATTGACTTGTGTTGTAATATCATGTTGATGCATATTGTTGCATAACATTGAAGCATTCTTGTATTGTTGAATTATTGAGTAATATAGTGAGCTTCATAGTGGATGTTTCCCTTCTTCATTTGAAGTAGGATTTTACCACTTAATATTGGTGTTGTGGGTTTTCCTCTTTTGTGTGTGATTGATCTTATGGATAATTATTCAATCTTGGGGAGACTTTGCTTGTCTCATAGGAGCTATCCCTCTCTAGAGATTAGCATGAAGGACATATAATTCCTCTGGCCTTTCAATATTGGTCGTGTCTAAGGTACATAAATGTAGTTTTTGATAATTAGATAGATAATTGACCAATAATTTTTGGCATACCCAGTGGGACGAACAGTCTTCGTATTTTAAATGAGCCCAAGTTTGGTGAATATCTGGCTTGCCTTCATATGGCAAAATCACCTGGTAACCCTATTAAGCTAAATATCTAGATCTCATGATCGGTGGATACCTTTTATGCTGAAAGAAAACACCTCGAAGGAATCAAGATTTGGTGAGCAGCCTTGATCTCACAAGTAGAGAAAAGAATATTTGTATGGTGACTTTGAATCAGTGGAAAGGACCATGATATCCGAGGACCACTGCTATAATGGCACATGTATGCTATCCTAGCTGGGATGATCTTGGCCCTCTTAATCTCAAAATTCAACATGATATTCCCAAAAATACCCTGAAGACTCTAACAAAATACAATGGCACTAAGGGAATGGTTCAAGAGCACCTTGAATATGTTGTTTCTCTAGTGAACCTCCATGGCATAACCCATGAAGATGTCATGATTAGACTTATGGTCCTGACTCTGGAAGGAAGGGTGCTACGTTGATATAAAATGCTTGGCATAAGAGCATCTACTCATGGGTGAACCTAGAAGGAGCACTAGTTGAAACATTTTATGGCTCTTATGACCCCTTTCAACTCTTGATGCACCTCTATACCATCATGAGAACACCTCTAGAGAACATCACAAACTTCAATGTATGATTTTGGAGGAGTTGGAGGAGAATTCCATAGAAGATCCAATTGACACTTGCCCTGGCCCACCTCTAATATATTTGGGGTTTCCACGTGGACATAAGCCTCCTCCTAATACAATATGGAGAACAAATATTCCCCAAGGTCTTTCAAGAAGTAGTAAAAGTAGAGCAACTCCTACTCCAATCAAGAAAAATACAGTGGAGAGAAAATGCCTTTCCATCACTCTCTTCGATAGTCGTTGATGCTCCAAATTATCTTGCACAGTATTCATAATGGCAAATACCTCAAGCTGTGTGGATACCTAAAACATAGTTGTGCTAGGTGGATCTCATACAGAGCCAATGAAGGGAGTATGCAAGCACTGATCTAAAAATGAACAATATGGTTGCTTACAATTTCTATCAAGACCTAGACCAAGAAGAGAAACAGGCTCAAGAGGCCAATTATGAGAGCGAAGAAGGCATAATTTTGCACCCTTTTTATGTCCTAATAAGCATACCTCATTAGGAGGTTGATCTTGAGGAGATATTGATAGAAGGGCTATCATCAAAAAAATCGTGTTGTCACACCAAGGGGTTAGAGGAGCACGTACCCAAGAGTCCGCAACTAGTGGTCTCTCAAAAGTGGCAGCATTGGTTCCAACCATCACCGTAATTGATACTTGAAGAAGGCTTCCATATGGTAAATATTTTTACCATATTATTTAGTAATTGTATAAGTACTAGCATGCATGATAACCTGCCACATTGTAGCTAGCTTGCAACCTGTAAAACTTTGGGAAGAGGACGACCAAACTTTAAAGATTGCCTGGAGTACAATCAAATCTGGTACAAACACTGTAGATTCATTGAATAAGCACTCAAATCTAGGTTTGTGGTGGTGGTATGCCAATCATGTCATAAATTTTTGTGTAAATAGTGTAAATAGGTTGACTAATAAATAAAGTGTTGAGGGCACTAAATGGTGTGATATGATTTTAAAATAAAATCTATGTCATTGGCTCAATTGGTTTTGGATCTTGTAGATATGCATTTTATCTTCCCTTGATCATGAGCATTTGGTGACCATTTCCATTCATTTTGTAATACCTCGCTTTCATTTGTTGTACCCACCACTTTTGTTCCCCATCCTGTTCTATAGTCATCAATAACCATTGCTCCTTCTACCATTCCCATTTCTTTCATTCCTCTATCTTTAATTTTTTTTGCCTACCCCTAAATCATTTTTCATTCAATCATCATCTACCTCATTTTTCACCCTTTTTAATTCCATTGTTGCTGTGAGTACACTAACTCTGTCAAGGGTAAGCATAATTGTGTCCCCGTACATTCTAGCTCCTTTCGTTGAGCCAGACCTTTGGCAAATTTTGTTCCTTTCCTAATTTTGGAATTACAAGATTCATTGGCATCAAAGATCAAAGTTTTTCCAGAGTATCCTAAAGCAAAGAAAATCAACTGAGCTCAATGAAGTGCCTTGCATTGGGTAAAAAATACAAATAGATGATTGAACAATATCAGGCAATACAAGAAGAAGCTGATGCAAGCAATAAATATTTTGATGCAGAAGGTGGTTGTAACTCCGTTTTCCAATGGATAAAGACCTTGGAATCAATTGCATCCAGATGAGTTGAATACCCCGTAAGCCACCAAAAGTGTTGGTATTTTTGCCGTACTAAAAAATAAATTTTTAAACTCATCTAAGTATGAAGTACATCCTATGGTGAAAGGAAAATTATATGAAATAATATTTATATATTTCATTGTGATATATCTTTTCTCAAGCTTTCCAATGATATATTACAATAGACAATCGAGTGAACGGATCAAAAGTTATGGCTCCAGGAAGCTTTACCACTAAAAATCAATTTCGGGGTAGAAAATCAATTTCGGGGAAGCAAATGCAATTACAAAGTCAAAAAAGTCAAAGGTTGATTCACCCCAAGTGAGGGATGAAACTCCCTTTCGCCCCTCCTTGGGGTGAAAGTGGGAAATTTTCTAAAAATGGAAAGTCATCGAAAATGGAAAGTTTTCGAAAATAGAAAGTTTTCGAAAATAGAAAGTTTTCGAAAATGGAAAGTTTTTGAAAATGGAAAGTCATTGAAAATGGAAAGTTGTTGAAAATGGAAAGTTTATGAAAATGGAAAATTATCGAAAATGGAAAAAATGTTGGAGTTTGAATTGGTGGATAAGTGATGAACTTGGGGTATTTTCGCCCCAAATTTTACTTATGAAGTGGTTTCGCCCTAGAGAAAGGTGAATGTCATGAGCCATTTTGAAGAAGTTATAAGGGGAAATCAATTAGTTTCTCCCCTCTTAGAGGCAAAACGTAGTGAAGAAAAATATCTTCGCCCCAACAAGAAGTGAAGGGGGCAAAATTCGTAAGAAAAATATTTAAAGGAGCAAAATTCTTTCGCCCCAGGTGAGGGGTGAAACTCATTGTCGCCTCTCTTTGGGGTGAAAGCAAATGTTTCGTCATTTTCCAAAGTAAGGTTTAAGCTAAGACATGGGGTCCTCTTGAAATGCTTTTGATGTTTTTGCTCATGGTGGGGCAGAAATAAAACAACATCAAATGTGACTTGAACGCCTGGGTCAAAGTCAAGGGCACCCCTATTGAGAGGCATCACGTAGTTTCACCTCTCCAGGGGATGAATGAAGGTTTTAAAAGCAAATTTGGGTGAACGAAGGTTGTAATGCATGCCACCTTGAAGAAACATAATTTGATGTCAAATTCGCCCCCGAAAGGAGTGAAAATCCTTGTTGCCTTCCAGGGGGCGAAATCAGTAAATTCTTTTATGATTAAAATTGCAATCCAACTTTGATTCTCACTAAGGATGTAATAAATAATGTAGGCACTTTTTTTAAATGATAACAGAGGCATTTTCTCTCGGTAAAAGGAGATGATAAGAGGAAGAGCATTTGATGAGTGAAATTATCAAGACATCAGTCATAAGACTAGCAAGCTACAATGTCATCCATGGTGGCCCCAAAAATGCTGTTTCACTTCATTCTCAGGTGAAATCAAATTTTTACCTTAAATTCCTAGATACATTGCTTCAAAAGGTGCGATTCTACAGATTCTCTTGGAAAGGTGAAGAAAATAAGAATTTAATTTTTGAAGTAATCCAAACATCACTTCCAGGATTTCTGCTTCAACATTGCAATATCAGAGGCCATTCTTGTTCATTTTCAATGCACCATCCACCGACCTTGTTGATTAGTAGATTTAATACTCAGTCGACATTCCTGGTGAATATGGAGTTTCAAGGTTCAAGAGTGAAGCAAATTCGATGACCATGCTCCCAATTTTTAGGTAATTTTGTTGCGTTTCGATGCACCGATGTCTAATATTGCTTCAAGAATTTACTCATGTTGACTTCTTTGTGTGATTCTAACATCAAATCTAAATCATGGTTTCTTTGCATAATGTTTTAACTGAAGATGTCACTAATACAGAGGAGAAAAATATACACATTGGCTTTTGATCTACCATCATTGTTTTTGTATATGCATTAAATGATAGAGGCGAAATCCCTTTATAAATACTAAGCATTTCATTGTAAGAAAGGGAGGTTAGACATTCTACAAGAAAAATTCTTAAGTTCTCTGTATCAATAGAAGAGACTTGGCTTTTGAATTTGTAAGTATTTTTGTGTGTGATTTCCTTCTATCTTAAAGTATTTTTATTTTATTCTCATGTCCTTCATCTACTGTTAAATTTGAATTTTGTATCTAAATTTGGATATTGTTGGTGAGTGAGTTTTGGAATGCAATCCTGGGGTTATCTCTCTCAGGTTGTAAGTAGATTTTATTGCCTTCTTTTATTACATGCTTCTTTAATGCTTGGGTGGATTTCCTACTGCTAGTCTATCCCCAATCCTACACCTTTGACCTGTGGCCATATTTCTCGTTCTTTCTATCATTTCCAATTTCTTTCTTGCAACTCTAGTGTTAAACCTATGTAGGATTAGTAAGGGAGCTAGCCCTCTTTGGATATTGGCACGGAGGACATTTATTTCCTCTGCCCTTTCAATTTTGGTTGTGTCTAGGATGTACAAACATAGGTTTTGTTAATTAGGTAGATATTTGACCAACAATAACCAACAACATCTAGATTAATTTGTTCAGTTTTTGGTTTGTCTAAGAATTGCTAGTTTAATAAGGAGTTTGAGAGAGTTAGTAGACAGTGGCTTCGATCATATAATTTATGCAAAAACTTTATTATTTAAGGAATCCATGGGAGAATCTTAATACAGTTGTACAATGATGCAATCACAAACTAGTATACTCTTTCAAGTTTTAGGTGAGTTATGGTCTATTGCATTCAGGTATTTAGTGATAATATTAGTATTCAAGTTCAAATTTAGTAAGCTTGGAGTTGGAAAATGTTATTCAGTGCATAAAAATATTTTTTGATTTTGACATTAAGTTTGAGATATTGCATAAATATATTAATATTTAATGTGTATAAAGAAATTTCTATTTTTCTTATTTGCAATTGTCTGAAAACATAGTTGAATGTCTCATTTCCAAATACAAGAAGCCTAGAGAGACCTAAAATTTCATAGATACATAGAGGTATCCTTGAGTTTCAAGAACAATAAAGCATGGGACCCTCTCGAAGACCAAAAAATTCCATCGGGAAAGGCTTTGCATCTCCAACTCCCAAGCCAAGCCATCTGAAAGCCAACCACCACGAAAGGCCAGCATGGAAAGAACCTTCAGGTCAATCCAACCAAACCATCGCAGTCACATAAAAAATAGGATGACATATCTTGATAAGCACAGAAGGATCCGTGGAGATCTTGGAAATGCAACAGGAGATCCCAAGAAGATCTACCCAGCTAGAGATCATCAAGACAGGAGCAGAGGGAAGTAAGGAATTTTAAATGAGATCCTCGCTCCTAGAGTGAGAGACCTAGAATATAATAAAAACTTGCTGTTGTATATTACTGGTTAAATGAAATGTGTGAAGACTAAGAATATACATATTTTTACTTCAAGTTAGAGCTCAAACCACTAATTTGTGTTATGCTCATAAATACTTTATAGTTTTATGGAGTCAAACATGCTCAATGGATATACATTGATAAAATGGTAAACCTACCAAGGGATATTAAAAAATGATTCAAATATTTTTGATAAAATGGTAATTTTTAAAATGGATTATTATTTATTAGATAGGGGTTTACCACTAGGGGTTTAATAAATTAGAAGGGGAGGTGGTAAATTTTAAAAATAGGGGATTTTTTAAGAAGCCCATGAATGCACATGTTTTGAAGGCTTTCAACTAAGTGATCCCCCTGTGTGCAATGTATAACAACAAATATATAAGAGGGTCTAGTGGGATAAGTACTAGTGGAGATAGAAGATATGTCTTTAATACATCAACGTTCTTTTAACATTCTTCATCCCAATTGAACTTAGTCCCTTTTATCAAAATTTTAGAAGAGGGTTGACATTTATTTTCTAATTGGGATATGAATCTCCTAATAGCTTGTAGCCAACCTTGTAGACTTCTAAGTTAGGTTAGATATTTAGGGGGTGGTATGTTAGTGATGGCTAATATTTTGTGAGTATCTACCTTAATTTCCATGTCTATACACTATGAAGCATAATAGCTTATTGGATGTGGCTCAAAATATGCATTTGGAGGGTTTTAGACAAACCTTGTATTCTCTAAGTCATTTGAATGTTTACCTTAAGTTCTAAACATGATTCTATTATCTCATGGATCAATCAAGAAGATCATCAACATAGTATTTGGTAATGTCATGCATCATATCATGGAAGATGTATGTCATTGCATGTTGATAGGTTGTGCTATAATTCTTAAAACTGAAGGGTGTGATCCCATAGCAAAAGTTAACCTAAGGAGTTATGAATGTTATCTTAGCTTGGTCTTCTAGCACAATCTATATTTGATTGTATATAAAAATCCATCCATAAAGGATAGCATTTTGCATATGATAGTGAAGTCTACTATCATGTCTATGTTGGGAAGAGGAAAGTCATTTTTGGGATATTATTTATGTCTTGGAAATCTATGTAGACTCATACAAGACCTTCCTCCTTGGCTATAGAAACTATGTTGGAGATCTAGTCAGAACAACCAATTGTCTTGATGACCTTAACATCTAACAATTTTTGGAAGTTCCTCTTTGACAAGTAAAGCAACCATAGGATGCATCTTCCTTAACTTTTGCTTTACCGATTTGGCATTTGTCTTGATTACCAAATGGTGGACTACTAAGGATGGGTCTAATCAAGGTATGTGTATGTAATACCATGCAAATATGTCATAAAACTTAATTAAGATTTTTGTATACTCTTCATATTTTTCTAAAGTTAAGGTGAGCCTATGTTGATATCAATAGTTTACTCTATTAAAATATGAGACTCATCTTCATATTATGAAGGGGAAGGTAAGACCCTTAGAATTTCAAGATCATTAGCATCTAAATTCCATTGCTTTGTGTTGAATGACTCGAGGGATGGGTTATTAATGGAAGAGACCCTTCAGTAGGGATATTTTCTTGATGAGAAAAACTATTACGATTATACCTAGAAGGTATGTGGGATGAAACTTTCACATCATGGTCATTTATTTCTAAATTTGATTGGAGAATTTCTATTTATTGGGATGATACACTATTGTTTTTTTATTTAGGGTATGGCTAACCTATCCTTATTGTCAATGCTACTCTCAAATAATATGTTGGATCTTTGTTTTGATTCCTTAATTATTTTGATGCTTAGGGTGTTTAATAGTGCATATTGTGAATAAAGGTCAGAAAGAGATAAGGGATAAGGTTCACCATCCTCCTTCTCATCCCAAAATAATACCTTCTATTAAGGTGAATTGTTTTTAGATTTCAAGTGAGAAAAGGTATACTTCCTCATCATCACTATTATTGGAAGAAGAGTAGGATAACTTCTCATTAGAATTGGGGATGTATCCTAAACCCCAACATTCAAGCCAAGCTTTAGAATCTATAGCCTATTTAATTTCTTTATTATAAGGTCCTACGACTTTTACCTAATATTCAAAGTTGTAAAGGATTTTCTTAGGAATGGGATAAATATTAGATAAATAGTATGAAGCATAGTTTCATTCTATCGGATATGGATTACTTCCATCGATTCTCTCTTTATTGGTTGTTCTAGAAAAATGAAAGTGTAACTTCTAATATTTGCCATCATTAATATTCTTTAAGGTATCCCTAATGGGTGTGGTGATGGGGGTAAACTAGCTAAGTGTAGTACTAGAAACGTATGTTGATTTTTGAGGTTTATATGATTTATCTCTTGTACCCCAACCTTCTCTTTACATTTTGTTGAGGGTTGACTGCTTGATCCAACTTCTTGGATATCCTTTATTTCTTTAGGTAGAATAGGATATAAATAATCAATAATAAAAGTATGAGAAGCATGTAAGGAAGGTCAAAGGAAAGCCTCTATTTTTCTATTTAAATGACTTTACAATAATTAAAAGTATCCTTGTTGGCCACAATGCTATACTATTTTCCTTGATATTCAAATTTTACACATTGTTGATAGGTTGAGGGGATTTCTTGCATAGCATGAATCCAAGGTTTCCCTAAGAGGGTGTTATAGTTTAGATCATAGGTCAACACATAAAAAAGAGTGTTTAGTATGAGAGGCCCCACTTTTATTAGAAGAACTACACATCCAATAGCTTTGTTCTCTTCATTGTCATAAGCTTTTATGACAATTTTCAATTTATCTATGTCTTCTTTGTTAAGTCTTATCCTTTGGATGAACTTAAGACTATAGAAATTTATAGTTGATTCATTATCAATGAGGAAACTTTTAATACATTGCTCACCAATGTGGCATGTAATGTTCATAGAGATATATCCTAACATCAAAGGAGGTGGAAGATCATCCTTAAAGAAGAATATAGTGGAATGGTTAACATTAAGGGAACCTACCATGTTAACCAAGTCATAATGACTAATATCTTCATGGATAGTTTGTTCATATAAAAATTTAAACAATTGTTCTCTATGACTTGGTGAAGTTTCTAGCAACACAAGCATATATATTTTGGTTGGGGTTTTCTCCAAATATTTTTAGAGGTTGAAGGTCTTGTTGTCTTTTTCCTAAGGTATTAATACCAAATTTGGACCTTTAGGAGTAGATGTGTGCTTAGGCTATAAAGCTAAAGGAGGATCAAAGAGAAGTTCCAAAGGTTGACCCTTATCTTTAGCTTGTGGTCTAATGATGGCACTAATCATCCCTACCAAATTCTGATTTGGTGGGGGAACATTCCTATATGAAAAATTATTAGTAGTTTTTTTCCCATGCTTAGGCAAGGGGTCTTAAAATATCCCTAGGTATTTATTATAGGAAATAACTTATTTTAGAACTCCCCACTGCAAGGTGAATTTCATCAATGAGGTCTTGTACAAGGTTTGAGGGTTCTACACTTATTCGTGTGATGACCATTTATGTGATGATAAGCACATTGTTCATTGGATTTAAACCATGGAATATTTTCCATTTTAGGATTGTGTTTTCTTATAGGAGATAAATCTATAATTTTAGCTTCCAACAATTGTCCTAGTATAAAATATAAGGATTGGTTTAATCAGTTAAACTTCCTTTGAGGTTTCTCTTGGGCTTTATCTAGGATAAGCTTTTGTAGGGTAGTAGTAGTACTTGCATGGCCTACTTTAGCATTATTAATGGGGTAGGTGTTAGTGAACCCATCACCCCAACATGTTTATTTTTATATTTTTGGGTTGGAATAAGAAGGCTTTTCTTCTTCTTTTTTAGTCTTTATTTATCCCTATGTTGGAGGGCAACATCTATTTATTTAGCAAGATATACTATATATTTAAAAGAGGATATGTGGGTCATCTCTAAAGGGTATGAAATTTGCTCTTGTAAGTTGCATATAAAAATATGCAAGAGGTCTCTTGATGGTAGGTTAAAAGGAATTTTTCTAACCAATGCATTCCACCAGGTTAGGAACTCATTGAAGGACTCATTTTTACCTTGTTTTAGTTGATATAAATCATCAACTGTACCTTTTTATGTGATGTAGGTAGCAAAGTGTTGAATGAAATTCTTTGCTAGCTCACAAAAGTTATTTATAGAGTGATGAGGCAACTAGAAGTACCATTCTAGGGCCTCACAACCAAGGCTTTTAAGTAAATTTGTTAATAACAATGCCTCATCATAGGCGATATCATGGCATGCAACTTGAAAGATTTGAAGGTGATCCATTGGATCATCTTCTCCCCTACACATCCAAAATATTAGCATCACAAAATTTTGAGGATAAGGTATGTTAATTATATTAGGGTCTATGAATTGATTACAATAGTCCTTATACGAATACTTATTTGTTGTGGATCTTTGAGTAGAATCCAATTGTTGTTTAAATTTGATTTTTCTTTAAATAATTGTTCTAATTTATTATTTATATACTAGAACCTAGGATAAAGGATTGGTGCTGCCATAAATTGAGATTGTGAAATGATTAAGAGATAATATTATGTTTGGATGGGTTGATCTAAAAGGGATAACCATATAGCTATGGAATTTTTTAAAAAGGGGTTAGTAGAAGGAATGTTGGTAGGAATTAGGATTTGTGAAGAAGGAATACTGATAAAAGTATTAAAAGATATCAAATTTGAAGAGTTAGGCATGCTAGAAAATATATACAAATTTTAAACATATAGAACCCTAGCAGGTTGAGAAATAGGATGATTTAGTCTAAATGGTTCTATGTTGAGAGGCATAGATCCCTAATTTCTAGAAGATGATGGGATACTTTGTGGCCTTCCATCTATTATTGTGGTGATGATAAGGGTATTGGATCCATTTTGTTTAAATTAGAAGGATTTAGATCTATGTAAAAATATCCATGGGATGGGTCCCTTTGAGAGCTCAAGGGATATATTTTGTTTAAATTAGAAGGATTTAGATCTATGTAAAAAGATCCATGGGATGGGTCCATTTGAGAGCTCAAGGGATATATTTTGTTTAAATTAGAAGGATTTAGATCTAGGTTGTTTTGGAAGATCTAGGATGGGATATTCCATAGTGAAGGTGGTTAAGGGTTCTTATTCAACCATTAATATTTTCTATATGTCTCCCCTATTCTCTCTTAGAAAATGAGCCAAGTGGTCCATAGATTTAAATACAACTTGCCCTTGTTCATTATTAATAGGGTAAAGGGTTCTAGAGGGAGGGTTTTCTTCATCCTCTTCCTCTTTATATATAGAATTTTTAATTACCTTTTGCTTCTTCAAAATAATAGGCAAGGTATTTAGATTTTGTGCCAATTATCACATAATATTCTAAGTGAGGTCAAGGGGTTTAACCATGGTCAAGGACAAAGGAGATTCAATTTTTTAAAAGTTTTTGTTTCCAAAGTTTTTAGAGAAGAAAGAGAATATGCTTTATAAACCTTATATCCTCATTGAAAAGCAACCCACCTTATGACTCTTTTTAGCCCAATGTAATATAGTGGCCAAGAGATATTTTTTATTTGTGTCTCTAATTTATAGTGGAAAACACCCCTTTTGAGGTGCCACTTTCAATAGGTTGGGCATAGTAGGAATGGAGCCTTGTCGGCCTCTACCTGCACATAGGACATTCCTAACTATACCATATATCTGCAGGATGGAGACAAGGGGAATGGAACCTGGGTCGGCCTCTACCAGCACCTAGGGCATTTACCATTGCACCACAACAAGCAGATTAATGGCCAAGAGATATAACTCTCAAGGTTTGTATTACTTAAGGGATCATTTTCCTTCCTCTGATAGGACTAAAATTTTGGTTAGGTTCTTATTATATTTATTTAATTTGATTTATACTATGTAAATAAGTTAAATGGTATTGACTAAAGTGAGGTTATGTTTATCATGATTAAGGTTAAGGCTTGGTCAAAAAGGAAGGTTCGGGACTCGTGTGGTGTTCACAATAGGTTCACCATAGATGCAGAGGCACAAAAAGTGGATCCTAGGAGGCACTAGACTCCATGAGTCTTCTCCTTTATGGGTAAGCCCATATTCATATAGGAGGATGTTGTTGGTGACCCATCATGTAGTTCAAGCTTTTATATTTGGTGAGGAGAAATTATGGGTTCACCAAGGGAAGCTTATTAAAATTTCTAAATCTTCTTTGATGGGTTTCTTTTCAAGCACCTAGAATTTTTTGTTCTATCCTAATGTATAAATGCAAGAATTTTAATGCAAAATGCAAGTGAAGACAAAATGCATCAAATAGTCTTATATGCAATTTGGATTTTCTTGCACTATTTTGAAATCCTAAAAGAAAACCTTCACAAATTATAAAGGGCTATTGCTTTCCAAAATGCAAAAAATATGCATGAAAGAAAAATTTGGCCTAATGAAAAAAGCTACATGAAAATTGGGTCAAAATGACCAAGTGAAATGATGAGAAACTAAATAATGAAATAGGGATTATCTATTTTTCTTTAAGTGTAAATATTTTTATCAAGAAAATGCTACTAAAACAAAATAAAGTGCATCACATTGATATGAATTCAGACAAAAATTTACCATATATATGACTCTTAGCTTTGATGAATGCTAATCCTAAATCAATCAAGGAAATAATTTTTTTATTTTTCCTTTAAGGGTGGAAGAGAGATGCAAAAATACAAGTTTAACCTAAATGCAAGCTATATGCATTTCAAATTTAATGCCTGAATGAAAGAAGGCATATTTCCTTGATATGAAATTTAGTAAAAATCCAAATTATTTGATTTGAGATCCTTTTTAAAGTGTTATAAAAAACATAGAGAAAATAATATAAGAAAGGAAACAGCAAGTGAAACTACCCAAGCCTTTTTATGAAGAACTTGTTTGTATCTTGGATTTTGTCCTCTCTCATTTGCCATAAATTAACAACTCCTTGTTCTGCAGATATAAGAAGACAAGGGACTACATAAGGGGACTACATAAGAAAATACAAGAGTAAATAGATATATCTTTTTTACATATCAATGCTAAAGAAAAAGAAACTATATACTTTAAAATAAAAAGCTATATTTTTTCTTCTTTAAAAAATAATAGATACAATATATAATTGTTTTTGCAATGCAAATCTCTTCTATAGCACTTATGTGATTCAATATTTGATCAAATAAAATGAATATAATGACTTTATCCTATTATGATTAATAAATTTTACTTATATAGGTAATATTATGAAATAAACTACAATATCTAGTGAATATCTACCTAATATTCCTCTTAACAAAAGTGGATGTTACAAAAATAATAATAACAAAAAGTTCACATGCATTCACTAGCCCTTTAGATCTATTAAAATTCTAAAATTAAGGATTTTAAATTCTATACCTTCATGAGGATACACATGAAATATTTAAAAATGGAAAGTGCATCAAATTTTACCTATTTTAGGACTGAAAGTAGGATATAGATGAAATTCTAGACCTATACTCAAAAATTATGAAAAAAACTACATAGACTAAAAATTTGTCATGGGGTCTCAAATTTTCCTTGAGTTAATAAATTCACCTTAGGACAATGAATTTTCCCTTGGACAACAAATTTCCCTAGAACTACAAAATTTTCATGGGACAATAAATTTACTTCAGGACCATGAATTCGTCCCATGACTACAAATTCATTACAAACCCATAAATTCATCATAGACCTAAAAAACATAGAAACTTGTAGATTCACCATAGACTTGCAAAAGAAAAATAGAAACCCACAAATTTGCTACAAACCTACAAATCCATCAGAAACCTATAAAAATAAAAAAATAAGTACCTATAATTGCAAGGAAAGAAGATAATTTGAATTAGTAGATTTAGGATTTATTTGTCCAATCTGGAACAACAAACCAACTTGATCCAAGGATCAAGCACCAAATTTTCCATTAATGTTTTAAAAGAAATCAAATCAAATAAAAATTGCTTGAATACTAAATCATATAATTGAAAATGTGAAATAATAAGAAGGAAATGGGAAAAAGAAGACAAATCTTAGCTTTTGATCTATAGTTGTTGAAGCTCCTAATATGAAGGCTCAATATCTCAATTTCAATAGCATTATCACCATACAATAATCCCTCCAAAATATTCCCATAAACATATCTAAGACTCTTATCCTAAGAATGTAACTACCAAGTGTTGATTATTTTTTATTCTTAGAATGTATAACCTTATTGGGACCCCAAGGATCCTTTATATAGAAGAGAAATTGCTTTGGAATTTTTTCCAAGGGTGCACAAGAGGAATTTTTGACACATGTATTTCAAGGAGGTGAGTTGTTCAATTTATTTTAGTTGAGAGCTAAATAGCATGTGGATTGAGGAGTCAACTACCTTTAATTGGTATTTGTATGGGCTAATTGGAGGTGGATTAAGGAGTTAACTACATCTAATTGGTATTTGCATGGGTTTATTGGAGGTGGATTGATGAGTTAACTACCTCTATTTGGTATTTTATATAGGTTATACCATTTTTGAGCTAGTCAAACATGGAAACAATGGAACTAATAGTGACTAGGATTTGCACCATCAAAACTGAGGCTCTGTCGATGATTTGCAAATTTGACATGGTACTAAAAATTCATCATGGTGCAACAAATTTTTATTGATTTCCAAACATGGTCATGTCTATACTATAAGAGCTTTCCAACGGTACTATATTTATGAAATTTGGATTTGATTTGCCCTAGTTTTATGAAGGTCAAAGTTAGTGGGGTCAAATTCACCTCAAGGCATCAAATTTACCCTAAGGATATAAAATGGTCATGTTCATACTTGTTAGAAATATCTTTTTGATATATTTCCAACTACACCAAATTTATAAAATTTGGAGTTTTTTGCTTAGTTTTTTTAAAGTCAAATTTGATGGTGTCTTTCACCTTGAAATCATGTTTTTTTTAATTTACATGGTGGAATCGATAGCCGCCATAAATCCGGGTAGGTTGTCTAGCTTTTATGGTCACCACAGTATTCTGCGTTGTCCACCCCAAAAGCCGCCACACAGATCTTTGTGCAGTCCACCCCTATAACCACCATGCCACAATCATTTTAAACCTTTTACGCCACTGAAAGCACCAGGAAAGGGACAAGCATTCAATCCGATGAGGCCCAAGATTTGAACCTTGGACCTCCACCCCCGTTATGGGGTTTGGATGAACCAATTGGTCTACACCCCGGACCTACCTTGAAATCATGTTCAAAAGAGGGTTTTGGTCAAATTGTCAAAGATGTGATGGGTGATATGTTGAATAGCCAATTTAGGGGGAAAATTTTGGTGTTTATAATGGTGGCCTAGGCCTCATAGCATCCATACCCATAAAACCTCCTTAGGACCACTTGATAGGGGTAAAGTTGGACTAGGTTTTGATATTCTCAAACCATTCCCCATGAAAGTACCAGTACCAAATGTCTCAAATACCTAGAGAAAGTAGCCAAAAATGGGTGAACAAGCAAAAATTACATGATCTTCCTTGGAGTATTTAGGTCTCAAATCCAAGAAAGTAAAGATTCAATGGATGTATCCACTCATTGAAGAGCATTCTAGAGTAATAGTAAAGTATTAGTTTTGTCATCTCTACCCCCTTCTCCTCTTCACATTTCTCCACCACCTCCTTCTCCTCAATATTCTTTGCCTTATTTTTCTCTTCACTTATCTCAACCACCTTTTTAATCTTCTCAATATACTTTGGAAACTCTATCTTCTCATCATCTATCTTCACAAAAGGAGGCACTAGTCAAACCACCTCCCAAAGTGGTTACCACTTCTTCACCTCTGGACATCCCTCAAGATTTTGGATTTACATATTCCTCATATTCTGGAGCACTCCAAACCATTCTTGTTGTATATTCTATTGCTTGTATACATATCCTCCCTCTCTTGTAGTCTCCCTTTGCTATATTACCCACTTATAGTCTACTAATATTAGCAATTTAAAACCAATTCTAACAAGAACAAGCCAATACACAAGTTTAAATTGAAAAGAAGAAATGACAAACATAGATAGAGAGTGTGCCAACAAGTTTAATTAGCATAATTGATCCCAAGAAAAGAAAACACATGGAGACAACCATCACTCCTACTATTTACAACATCCCAACTAATATAAGTTGACTATCAAAAAGCTACAAACATTGTGGACATAGATAGGGTCCCAATTATGGATAAGGATCATATAGCATACATTTTTATTGACGTGGTGCATTCATATGGAGTCCAAATGATGGCTAAGTATCACAAAGAGAAATATAAAGTAGATTGGTTGGACAAAGTCCTCAAGCAAGAAATGATATAGCAAATGACTTGAAAAATTAAATCTAATAGCTACAATAGATTCTCAATGAGGCTCTAATGTTAGAACAATTATAGATGAAGGATGTTGAGAACTAATCTCTACAAAAAAAGTGCAAGACCTACAAAATAGCTTGATATAGTTAAAGAACAAGTTTAGGCATTTTGGATCTCTATAGATACCTACTAGAGAATCAAGAGGCTATGTTGGACTCAATTTTTTTGAAGCTACTAAAACACGGTCTCCCATCCTATATTTTCTCTATTTTTACTGGTAAATTATGCAAAAGGTACAAGCTAACTTCAAGTCCATAGAGAAAAATATCACCAAAAAGGATTAGAAGCACATACCATCATGGATACATTGAATAAATCCTTTGACCAGTAAGTACCTTTAACAAAAGATAAGGTGATAATATACTAGATGACAACAAAGATCATTGAGTATGTGCAAATAATGAAACAAGGGAATGAAGCTCTCAATGCACTCATTATAGTTGGAAAAACAAATGTGAGCGAAATAAATGAGATAATAGATAATAAAATACCATATTTTTTTATGGAACCAAATAGACATATTCTATGGATTATATATAGGGCATTTACAATACAATAGTAGAATATCCAACCAAAGTTTTTAATTGGCCAAACAATTTTGATGAAGATAAAAAAAATTGAAATAAGCTAGTCACACTACATACCAAGGTGAGAGTTTGGGAAGCAATATCAAGTCCCTCCATACAATATATCCTTAGACTTAAAATCTATTCATGAGAAGGATAAAATATTTTTGGGCCCATCACAACAAGATCGGGACAAAGCCAAACAAATTTTATATGTGCAAGTTGAGGATTTTGCATTCGACATAAAGGAAGTAGAATACCCTATTGCAGAAGAAGAAGGTCGTTTTATAGAAGGAGAAGATTCATAGATAAAAAATAAATAATCCATAACCCAAGAAAAAGGCCATTTGGGTTTAAATATTTCCAAGCAAAAATTCCCCTGGAGGGACCAATAATGTAGCCAATTTTTTTGTCAACATCCAAACTTGAAAATTCTTTATTTTTTCAAGGTTCAAAAGCTTCTCTATACTCATTATTCTTATTATAATTCTAAAAAAAATATTTCTCCTAGAGCCTAAGGAACCAATATTAGGCTTTGAATTGTTTTAAAAATTGCTCATTCATTGAAGCCAAAGTCTTTTGTCTATACTAGTTGTATTCTTTAGAGTTGAACTTGCAAAGTCTTAGTGACCAAAATATTTCCACAATGACATAAACAGGGCACTGCAAAATATTTAATCTAATAAGAAAAAACTATTTGGATAACAGAAGGAGGCAAGTTTTAGCTTTTTCGTAGTAATTTCAGTAGCATGGTCCAATATATTTGACATAGTGTAAAAGCTTGTGGAGTGGATAGTATTCATTCTAGAAGCATGCAAGACAAAAAAATTTAAAGGATGATATCAATTATGATCTAAAACATTTTGGTATGGTGAAAATCCTTAATGCATAAAAAATATCCAAATCATAAGCCAAAGGAAGCAACATCCTGAATCATAGCTTCTTAGCAAGGATGATGATGCCAACATCTAAAAGGTCTGACATGATCGTAAATCCATATTGCTTTAAAAAGAAAGCACTCAATGCCCTAAAAAATATAGTTTGGTCAACATGATAGTTTTCAGAGTAGGAAAGTGATGATAACTCTAACAATGTTGGCTTTTAAAGGTTCCAATATAAATAGCCATAATATTAAAGGTTGAAATAATAATATAAGAGTAGAATATATGAGAAAATTAATATGTATATCAAGGCCTATATAATACTAAAATGAACATTCACTTATATAATAAAATATGAATGTAAAAGGCCTAAGTCATTCATGAACTATGCATGAAACTTACAATATTAATTACTCAAAAACCTGTATATAATCTTTATTTCTTTTCTTCATGTTACAACTCTATAATTTGATATTCAAATTCTCAATTGTATATTCTTATGGAGTATTATCTCTATAATATATCCATAGTAATGTGACTCTTCAAGTACTTGTCTATTGCTCTCCATATGACAAGTCCCATGACCTTTGGCTTATCATCTTGCCACTTGCATACTAGACTCTTCAAGTTCTTCTTACATGGACACTTGACTCTAAGACACTTGCACACATCTACATGACTCTTATACTTTTGATTGCACTCCTAATCTAATACACTTGTGCACATCCTCACAATACACATTTTCACTCTTACATGCATGACACTCATGCACATTATCTCAATTTATATTTTCATTCAAACTTACATAACACTTGTGCATTTCTTGCACATTGACACTTACATGAAAGGGAAAATATAAATCACACTCCTAAACTATAGACTCAACCCTAATCTATTAAATATTTATAATTTTACCAATAAAGTACCATGAAGGTACATTTTTTTTTTAAATAAAGGGGTAAAAATTTATTGATACAAATTCTGGATTACAGAGTACAACTGAGCTTCCAACCAGGACTCAAATAAATAGCCAAACATGCTAAAACCACTAGACTAGAATGACACCCAAAGAAGACAACAAGAGAAAACCACATTAAGTTTGTACATCCTTGTGGATCAACTCCCACAGGCATTGAGAGTCCCCATACGGGAGACTCTCCTAGTTATTGATACTCTAAGGATCCAACATATCAGTTGCCCTTTTGGCCAGGTAATCAACAAACACGTTCCATTCTCTTGGAATGTGCACAAAGGATATAAATTTGAACTCTTCACTCATTCTAAGAATTTTAAAGGCTATAGAGGCCAACTGCCAAAAACTTTTCTCCACCCTTTTACTGTTTAAAATATTAACCACAAATTGAGATTCAGACTCGTAGATAATCCTACGCCAGCCAAGAGAAAATCCCCTCTACAAGGCCTCAAAAATTGCAAGAGCTTCCATAAATTTTTTGGAGTGAACACCTTTATAAATGGAAAAGAAAAAACTGACATCACTAGTAGAATCTCTACCAACATCGCCAATGCCAGCATGTCCAGGATTACCCCTGGATGATCCATCAGTATTAATTTTTAAAACTCCTCTAGGGGGTGGCCTCCACCTACCATCTCTCCTAACCTTCTTGCTAAGCTGAGGAACCCTGCTAGTGCTAGAAGAGTTCACACCATTCCCAAAGAGACCAAGGGCTTGTTGTACCTTCTCCCTAGAATCCAAAAGAGGGTCCACATCACATTTGCTATGGATGGTTTCCTAAACCATATACATGATCCTTTGCCAGATCTGTTTAATAGCCAAATGACTGCCCTAAAATATGTGACGGTTCCATTCAAGCCAAATTTTCTAGATGATGCAAGAAGGGCCCAAATTCCAAGCCACCCGAAGGAAGGGGGCCTTGGCCGGAGGTCTGCCCAAACTACTCCAAAACTCCACCAAGGACAACACATGAAAACATGGATGGTTCCAAGCACTCCACCAATGGTTCCAAATGTCTCTGGCAAAGAAGCATTGGAAAAATAAATGAGAAGAGTCATCCTCATTCTTATCGCAAAGGACACAAAAAGAGGGACCTTGAAATCCCCTCTTCCTCACATTATCCCAAGTGAGTCATTTATTACGATCTACCAACTAGAGAAAGAAGTTACATTTTAGCCAGGAAAATTTGTTCCACACCTTTTTCCACCAAGTGACAGGAAGACTCCCATACTTTTGCTTATCAAGAACCTGATAACCATAGGCTACTGAGTAGGTTCCCTTGGGATCAGGGTTCCAAGCCATAATATCTTTACCCCTCAATGAATAACAAGGCCTCCTCATAATAATAAGAACAAGCACCTCTCTATCCTTGGCCAGTCCCCCTAGGGCCATTCTTGCGGATCTTTCCACCTGTACATCTCCATATTTCCAAAAGACTAGATTTTTTTAAAGTCCTCCACACGAGACCAGCCTTCTTCTAAGAAAAAAATGCTTAGGGAACGTAACCTAGGATATTGATTCAATATAGGAGGATGGCCATCCCAAGAATCCTCCCAAAAAAGAGCATCTGATCCCTAATTGCAAATCCAGAATAAACCCTACTTGATTAAATTAGCTCCTCTTTTTAGAGTGTCCTATATAACTGAACCTTTCCCAACCAAGCTGAATCTAGGGAACTCAGTCTCAGAAATACCTCTCAAGTATTTACAAGATAATATTTTAGCCCAAATATGATCTTGAGAGGTACACCATATCCAATAAAGTTTTGCAACCAAATCCTACCCAAAAAGAGTTGTTTATCACAACCCAAGGCCTCCCTCTTGCACTAGCCTACATATAGAATCCCACCTAACCAAACTCCATTTAGATTAAGGTTTCCAGACTATAAAAATTGTCTTGACAAAGCATCCATGTCCTTGATAAATTGATAGGGAGCTATTTGTACAAAACATATATAAATGGGTAAGGCTTGAACAACAAATTTTAAAAGCAATACTCTACCTACAGTGGATAGCCATCTAAAAGTCTAGTGATTCACCTTTCTTCTAAACTTATCAAGCATAGACTACCAAGAAGATCTAGGTAGATGAAATTGGAATACCAAGATAAATGAAGGGGGGAGTCCCAACCTGGAATCTTAGAATACGAGAAATCCTGGATTGAATAAGAGGAGGGGTATTGAAGAATAAAATAGAAGACTTGTCCTCATTAATCAACTATCCAAAAGCACCAAGATATATGTCAAGAGACTGTCTAATATTTCCATCTTCCCTGATAGTGGAAACTCCCAACAAAGTAGTATCATCAAAAAATTGAAGGTGGGAAAGAGGTGGCAAACTACTATCCCACTTCCACCCCTGAATGAGACCTTGCCTGACTTGAGACTCGAGCAATATTCCCAACCCTTCTGCCATAATGATAAACAAATAAGGAGATAAAGGATATCATTGCCTCAATCCCCTTGAGGCCTCAAACAGCTCTGATGGCTCATTATTAACAAGAACAAAGAATGAGGAAGAAGAAACATAACTCATCACCCCTCTAATCCATTCCTCCTCAAATCCAAAAGCATCAAGAAATTTTTTAAGAAAGGACCATCTGACCCGATCATAGGCTTTGGCCATGTCCAACTTAATGAACATAGTTTTCTCCTTAGAAGTTTCCATTGAGTGAATAGATTCTATAGCAATAACAATCCCATCCAAGATTTTTTGGCCAACAACAAACCCTCCTTGCTCCTTAGAGATGATTTTTCTCAACCATATCTTCAACATCTCAATAATAATTTTTGTGATGATCTTATACACAACATTGCAGAGAGTAATAGGCTTGAACATATCCAAGGAATTTGCTCCCTATTTTTTGGTAATAAGCACCAAAAAGGTAGCATTTAGGGCCCTTAGAATATGTTTGTTGTTTTGGGACTCATGGACCACCTCTAGAAGATCAAATTTGATTAAATCCCAAAAATCCTTATAAAACTCAATCGAGAATCCATCTGGACCTAGGGCTTTTCCTTTTTCCATCTTGAATACAACATTTTCCAACTCCTCAAGGGAAATTAGACCCATCAAGTGCTCATTCATCTCTCTATAAATAATCACTAGAATACAATTTAGAATAAGCTTTTCATTCTCATCATCTGAGAGGGAGTCCTCCTTGAAGAGAGAAAAAAAATACCTCTTAGTCTCTTCTGAAATATCCCTGAAAGAAGAGAGCAGGGCACCTTGATAATTCACAAGAGAGGTAATCAGGTTACCATTATGACAAGCCTTAACTGAGTTATAAAAGAAGGTTACATCTCTATCCCCTTCCTGAATCCAATCTACTTGAGCTTTTTATTTCTAGAAAATTTCTTCCCTCAGTTCCCATTCAGCAAGGTCTTTCGCAACCTCAGATTCCTCAACAAGAAAATCCTTCGTGAATCCCTGATCTCTAATATTCCTTGAAGATTTTTTCCATCCTCCTAATATTTTCTAGCTTAGCCAAGGAAAGGTTCCCAAAATATAGTCTATTCCATTTCTTCAATTTATGTTTTACAAATTGTAGTCGCTTCATAAAGGAATACATAATGGTGCCATGAGAAGGTTTGCCAGTGGTCCACTAGCATCGCATGAAATCATGAATCTTAGGATCACGAAGCCACATAAGTTGAAACTTAAAGGACAAATTATTCTTTAGCCCTAACTCCATAGTTGAGAGTTTGATAGGCCAATGATCAGATCCCCTACCCTCTAGAATCATAGAACTAGCACTTCTATTATTACCCATCCAATAACTGGATATCAGAAACCTATCCAGTCTCTATGATATGGAAGCTTTCCCACACCTTCTATTATGCCAAGTAAATATCTCATTATCTGGATTGATGTCAGCCAAGTTTAGGGCTTGGATATGAGCACTGAAGATAGTAGAAAAAGTCTTGATACAGTCCACCCCACCACGTTTCTCCTCCAAACAAGTGATAGAGTTGAATTCTCTAGCCAAAATCCATGGGCTTCTCACAAAGTAAATGTGCTCCCACAAATTCACGTTACCATTGTAATAAACAGGAGCATACACATTTGTAAGTAGGATGGTTTCACCATATTCATTATCATGCCTGACCATCGAAATAGACCATCAGCTAGAAATGTAAGTAAGAGGGGATATCTTAACCGGATCCCATAAACAAGCAACACCACCAATATATCCACATGCACCAATACACTAGCATTGCCCCCTTATCCACAACTTGGAAGTAATATTGAACATACTATCAGTAGCCAATTTAGTCTCCTAAATAAACACCACATCCGAAGAATGCACATGAACCAAATCACAAACAACTTTTTGTCTGGGGATACTGTTCAACCCCCTTACATTCCATGAGAGGATAATCATTTTTGAGGGCTAGAAAAATGGGAGTCCAATGTTCTCACCAATCCTAATTCCACCAAATTCTTCCCCATTAACTTATTTTTATCCTAGTCCTTCTTTTGACCCAACTTCATATTCTTATCCGAAAAATATTTTTTAATTATTTTTTGCTATAATCCCAACACCGTAGGAGTTTTGCAGTCCAAGGATGACTACATCAGTGCCTGAGTAGGAGAGGGCATAACTAAATCTGTACCACTTTATAAAATAGTTTCCCTTATAGGGCTAGATCCAACCATGTCACCTATACTCAGATCCAAAGCCCTTTGTTCTTCATTTAAACCCCTTAGATCTAATTCCTTAAGTTCCACCTCAAGAAGAAACATCTAATTTGGTCATGTTATATTTACATTAGGTAGCAACATTTTAGGTATCTCCATGCACTGATCAAGATCATCTAATATTTCAAAATGGTTGTGTAGAGCATTTGGATAGCTATCCTTAAGATCTCTATTTGCCCTTCATCCTATGTTTTGGGCTTTTACCGAAACAAAATATTCCTTATCTCATTCCCATTCCTTTATCGGGGCTTTTCCTTTATCTAAAATTTGTCCAGATCGATAGGGCCTAGGATTTGAAGCCATAGGTGAGACAAACTTAGGGCTTTTTCTTTGCAGGTGGTCATATTCACGGTAAATCTGACAACAAAATGGAATAGCTTCATAGTCAAGTTTTTGAACCCATGTAGTCGATCCAAACTGAATTTCAATAGAATATGGAATAGGATTATTTAAGTCAATTTCAACACAAATACAAGCAATAGAGATTGCATTTTTATCCATTGTCTGTTGTGACGGTCCAACTAGATTCCCAAGCAGAAGGGCAATCTTATGCAATATATCAGTTCTCCAAAATTCTAATGGGAGCCATGGAAGTCGCACCCATAATGGAAACCACGACAGTCGCTCCTCTGAAGGGTTGAAACCCACATGCTAGGGTTTAAGAAATAGTCCCACTTGGTTATATAAATAAGGACTCCCTTAAAATGCATTGTTATGATCTGCAATACAAGAGAAAACCACCATAAAATAGTTGTTCGCACTCAGCATCACCTCCACATTTCCTTCAGGATTCCAATTCTTCCTGACCCAAGCCTCCACAAAGAGGAGAGAAATTTAGATGCCCAAAAATTTGCCAATAATGGCATGTTTGGTTAGATACTCCACATCTTTCGCCATTGAGTCTGGTTGAACCACTAGAACCGACCTGGATTCACATTGTTCCAAACATTCATTGTTCTTTAACAAGCGGTTCTCGACATGCACTGGGAAATCTTGTTCCTTCTAGTCATTTTTAGATGAAAAAACATCACGAGCATGCACTCTCTATGCTAGACCCAATGCCATCACGACATTCCTCCAATTTTTTAGACCTCCTCTAGAAGCTGCAGCCATCCTCGCATAGCAATTTTTCTTCATCAAACCCTTGTAGAGTAGTTTTTCCTCATCAAACCCTAGCAGAGCCGAAAAAAATCCTCAATTATCAAAGCAATCCAACCTAAGTCTATACCATGAATGTACATTAGAATGTACCAAATAATGTAATATTCCTCAACATCCCCTTGTTATTGAAGACTTTAGTCTTCAATCTTGATCTTCATCTTTAATCTCCATATTTGTTCTCTCATTTGATTTTTCAACATGTGATCCACTAGTCTCTTGTTTAGATACTTACTTTTAATTTGTATCTCTTTTCACTTTCTTCTTTTGTACTTTCTTTTTCTTCTTATTTTGTTCTTTTCAATCTTGATCTTGATCTTGCCATGTTGTCTTTCTAAATTTTCTCCTCCTGTATGCTAATTTTCTATAGCAATTGTACCATTAGTATCTTCAAAAATATTTGAAAAATATACATCTTCATTGATCAAGAGTTTTGTTGTAAGAGATTTGAATTCGTTTCTTTCAGGTGTTTTTTCTAATTCTTGAATTTCATGAATTTCTTGAACTAAATTTCAATTTTAATTTTCTTCTCTAAACTGAATATGAGGTTGTTGTTGATGACCATATTGATACTGAGGTTGATATTGATGTTGTTGATATTGAGATTGAAATTGTTTTTTTCATTGAGGATTATATAAATATTGAGATTGATATTTCCTTTGTTGTATTGGTTTGTTCATTTGACCTCCTTGATTCATATTCATCAAATTTTCTTGATTATGATTTCCTTGATTATAGCTACAAAAATTTGTACTATGATCCTCTCTTACATATATGACAGAATCTTGAATTTCATTTTGATCTATACTTGGAAGTTATAGCTGTATTACTTGGTATATTTCTTTAGATACCAAGGCATTATTAGTCATTTCATCTTTTACTAAGCTCTACTTCATATTCCTAAAGAATATTGACTAAGTCATCAAATATAGTCTCTTTGCGTAGAACACATAAAGAAGTAACTAAATATTTATAACTTTATGGAAGTGCTCTTACAATTACTTGAAAAATAAATTTATCTTCTACTTTTTGTCCTAGAGTTAATATCTTTGATTTTATATCTGCTACTTTTCGAAGAAATAGTTCTATAATTTCTCTACTATTAAATTTTAAGGAATACAATTGGGATTATAGGTTCAAAATGGCAGCTTTGTTTTTCCCTTAAAATATTTTGCACAAAGTATTCCATGTATTTGTAGAAGTTTTTGCTCCACTTTTGCATTTTATCAAATTATTCCAAATGTTATTAGCATGAGATCCTTTACATCTCCTTATCAAATCTTTGTATTTCTCTTTCATCCTCGTTAGGTTTTTTCTTTGTTACGTTTACCATATCCTAGAGTTTTTCTACAATTAGGATTGATTTCATTTTTTCTTCCATGATGCAAAATTTGGTCCTTTCAATAGTTGATATTCAAAAAGGAAAATTTTATTATTTGACATAATGGAACTCATTCAAAAATTTGAAATCCTTTGAAGTAGAAAACCTTATAACTCCCAAGTTCAAATAATAACTCAAATATGAAATTTACAAATTATAAATTTTCTAATCCTTTGATGTTTGAAATATTTTTAAATCCTTAATTAAATTTGCAAAATTTCAAATTTAACATACTTCAAATTTAAAAAACTTAAAGTTTTTGAAGTTTTTCAAATTTTTTTTTTTTTTTGTCTTTTAAATAACTCAAAAACCTTTAAAACTTCAATAAAATTTATTCTTTAAAAATTAGTCCAAATTAAAAACTTAACACTATTAACTCCTTATACCTCTGCTTTCTAATTTATCAACTTTTAAATATTAAAAGTGCAATATTGAAAAAACTTTCATTTAAACCTTATCTCTCCAAATATTATAATTGTTAATGTATATTACATTATTTGGTACATGCATGCTAATGTACCACCTTGGGTACATCTTTAGATTAGGAGAGTGTCCTATATTAGAGTGTGAATATACTTTATGCAATGTAATAAATGCACAAGTATTATTAGAATGTGCAAAGTATTTAATAATGTAAATGTGCATAATAGTCCATGTGCATATGTGTTACATACCAAACATAATATAGACGTCGACTATATTATGAAAGAGTTCATTTGATTATATAAATCCAATTGTTTGTTTTAAAACATTTATCATATTTTATCCAATTTCATTTGTGATACTCACAGTCACTGCCTTTACGGTGAGGTTGTGCCCACCTTAAGTGGCAAACCATTTACTTCGTTATTGATTTAATTTCTAAATCCGTTTTTGCTGTGTTTATATTGGTTTCTAGATATCTACATTAAGTTTTCTGAGCATTGGTGAATTATTGTTGAAAGGAACGTTTGTTTCTTTCAAGTGGTATCAGATTCAGGCAACAAAATTAGTCAGGCATGGTGGTTACAGCAAACTCCGCAAACCTGCATCCTGCTGTTAGTGCCAAAACACAACCAATGCCTGCACCATAGCAGATTCAGGTCCTCCTGAGACGATTCGGGCTGCACGACGAATTACCGTAACAAATTTCGACTGAATTCACTTTGTTTTTTTGCAATTCTCGGTATACAGGTGAACGTTCGTCCAAGACGTAGACGAAAAAATATAGCAGAGCACGGGTTCACTCCTGTGTTCAAACAGAGACATTCCCAGGACATTACGCGTACACATTCACCCAAAATTTGCATACATAGTCAAACGGAGACATTTCATTTCAAGATTCGTAGCAGGATTTGTCTTTATGCACCATTCGTTCCAGCAAATCACAGGCGAGGAAATAAAATTAATTAAACCGCCTTACTAAGGTACGTTCATTATTTTTAGGGTGTGATGTCATTCGGAGCCTTTAATTTTTTTAGTTCGCAAAATTATCCCACACGGGCTGTAGGGATTCCACCGATGGGTTTATTAGCATGAAGTCGCATAGGCATTGTTGTGACCTTGGTCACACGTAGCTACTTCCCGCTCATGTAATGTTGCCTAGTCTTGTCGTGTAGTCGAGTATGTGTCCGCTTAGGTGTCCTATCCATTGTTTTGAGTTGGTTTCATCTATCGTGCAGTCTTCACGTCAGGTTGTCCGTCGCGTTAGTTGTTCAGTCGTGTCAGTCGTGTCAGCTGTTCATGTCGTGTTAGTCGTGTCCGCTATTTTTCCACTGTTCATGTCATGTCATCTGTTCCTGTCAGTCGTGTCAGTGGTTCGTGTCATGTCTGCTGTTCCTGTCGTGTCAGTCACGTCAGTTGTTCGTGTCATGTTGGTATCCTGTCACGTTAGTGGTGTACTATCATTGCCAATTGGATTCTAGTAAGTTACATTAAAGTCTGTGAAGTCAAGGGGTAGCACCACATTAAAATTCCACATCACAGTTGAATCGGGACACACAAATTTTGGCAAAATTCATCAGATTATTATTGGAGAAATTGAAGCCAAAAATTTTTAAAGCAATATTTTGAAAGTTCATGACCAAATAGTGGACCAAAGGACCAAACAATCGACTAACAAGCTCAGATATGCCCAATAACAATGCAAGAAGACCTCATCGAAGCCAAGGTACAAAAAAATTCTCCTCCCTTCAAAATTGGCAGTTATAATCTGCATCATCCACTGGTCGACCCCATGGCTACTAACCCTTCCCCAACTCACGAAAACGTCACACAAGGAGAATCAAGCAACTCGGCCATTACCATGGATGAAGCTCTTCGACACTTACTAGATGGTATGCTACAACTTAATGTCAACATAACTAAACTGTTGAATGCACAAAATCGACCTAATCCCAACACAAATTCCCAAAATCACTATCACGAACAAAGGAATGAGGAAACTAATGACCAAGATGAAAATTGGGAGCAGCAAAGAGGCAATCTGAATAACTATAGGAATCACCTTCATCGACAAAGATATAACCAAGATCAGGATAGGGATATGGGTTATCACCAACCGAGGGGCCCTAATAATTTTCCACGCATTGATATGCCCACTTTTGAAGGTCATGATCCTCATGGTTGGATAGCAAATATGGAAGGCATTCTGGACTTATACCAAATTAGGGATTCTGATAAAGTCCCTTTTGCAGCATCAAAATTAGGCACTAAGGCTTACCAATGGTTCGTATGGCTTAAACGTGAGAAAGGAGCTATTGTTTGCTGGAATAATTTCACTACCTATTTTTTAGAAATATTTGATGAAGGAGCTACATCATCATACACAGTAAGATTGTTATCTCTTAAACAAGAAAGATCAGTTAGTGAGTTCATCTCCGAATTCACCAGTTTACTACCGTATGCATTACACCTCAGTCCAGACACAGTGGTAGGAGCTTTTCGCAATGGTTTGAAATAAAATATTAAGGTGGAGGTGGACATTCAAAATCCAACCTCGTTGAATGATTGCATAAGAATAGCCAAGCTAGCTGAGAAGAGAATTCAATTGTATACACAGCATGAAACTTATAGTCATCCTTCGTATGGCAACAACTCTTTTCACAAAAATGATCAACCATCAAGATACTTCTGCTATAAATGTTGCAATCACCATCCCAGAGAACAAGCATGTGCACAAAAACAAAACTTTCATATTGAATGCACTCAATATGAAGGAGAAGAGGAAGAAGCATACCACCAGGAAGAACCTATTCAAGAAGAATTATCAATTGTTCTAGAAGAGAAGGAAGAGGATACAATGGCTATTTCTGTGCATGCCCTCATGGGGTTAACAGCCCACCATAAAATCAAGGTACCGGGATTTCTCTGCTAGAAAAAGGTAAATGTGCTAATTGATTCAGGCAGTACCCACAATTTTATTGACATCAAAACAACAAAAGCTTTGAATTTATTCATTAATTCTTCCAACAAAGACAAATTCCAGGTTCTAGTAGCCAATGGGGTGAATGCTCAATGTGTTGGGAGAACATCTCAAGTCTCCATTAAAATGGGAACTTATACTTGGTTTGGATCTCTTTTCGTAATGAATTTAGGGAACTCTGATGTTATTTTGGGATTTGAATGGTTGGAAACACTAGACACGGTTAGCTTTAATTTCAAAAAATTATTTATGGAATGGAAGGAAAATGGACGGGTCATTCGCTTACAAGGTATTACTACTCCATCACAGATGGTGAGTTCTCATAGTATGGAGAAAACATTAAAAAAGGTTGGATACGGATTCATAGCTCAAATTAATTGTTTGGAAAAGCAATCTCGAGCAATTTTGGGTATTTCTGCTCTAGATTTACGGGACATAGTAGCACATTACGAAGAGGTCTTCCAAGAACCAAAGGGACTACCTTCCAAAAGATCCCATGACCATGCCAGACAGTGTCTCAAGAAGGTGATCGGCCAAAAAGTGAAATCTCAGTCAGAAGTACCAATACTCGATGCAGAAGGGCGTATATACCTCCAGCCAAAAGCAGTTCTACAAAGCAGAACACACATACGAAGCTCTTGTCACATCCAAGAATTTCTCATCAAATGGTAGGGCCTACCAGATGAAGAGGCTACATGGGAACCTGAAAGGATTTTCTAGACATTTCCAGCTTTGAGGACAAAGCTTTCCGAGGAGGGGAGTCATGTTACATACCAAACATAATATAGACGTCGGCTATATTATGAAAGAGTTCATTTGATTATATAAATCCAATTGTTTGTTTTAAATCATTTATCATATTTTATCCAATTTCATTTGCGATACTCGCAGTCACTGCCTTTACGGTGAGGTTGTGCCCACCTTAAGTGGCGAACCATTTACTTCGTTATTGATTTAATTTCTAAATCTGTTTCCGCTGTGTTTATATTGGTTTCTAGATATCTACATTAAGTTTTCTGAGCATTGGTGAATTATTGTTGAAAGGAATGTTTGTTGCATTGGTGAATTATTGTTGAAAGGAACATTTGTTTCTTTTCAATATGAGTCCATAGAGTAGAAAAGTGAAGAGTCTCAAGAAGAGTGAAAGCCAAGAGGACATCATATGAAGAGTCACATTTTATTATATATTTTTCTATGTGTGTGAGAGAGAGACACAATGTAGAGTGAGAGTGTGTGGAAGTATGGTGTATTGGATATCTTTATTCTATCAAGATACTATTTTTGTGAGCATTTGTTAATGGTATTTTTATGAGTTGTTGCAAAAGTTATTTATGAGTTTTATATATTTAGAATATTGTCATTGAATTATATTTCTTACAACTTTATTTTAGATCTTATGGTTATTTTATTTTAAGTATTAAGTATCAAAAGCTAACAATAATCTTAGCACATTATTCAAAATTATTCCCTCCAATATTAATATGTGTTGAATATAATGGTTGCTGCTTCACGATGTATTGATAGTAAAATAGCTATTTTTGGTATCAATGGCTAGTGTAATGCCTTAAAATTCTACACTCTCTTACTCTTGCATGGATGTCTCCTCTTCTTTTGTATCACTTTCAAATGGTTTAGTTTCTGGTCATTCAATATGCACTCAGGTGTCTGGTTCACCTTCCTCTCCAATGTCTTATTTCTGGTTCATTCAATGTGTACTCAGGTGCTTGGTTTATCTTCCTCTCCAACGTCTTGCTTTGGGTTCGTTCAACATACACTCAGGTGTCTGCTCAATTTTTCTCTCTAGATAACCAACACTTCACTACTCTAGACTCTTTTTTATTGCTACTCCTTTCTAGATTTTGGTTTACCTTTCCTTGTTGGCTTCCCTAGCCTGGTTTACCTTTCCTTTATTGCTACAAAAGAGAAGAAGTATAAAACATAAAGAGAATAAAGAACAAAGATGATAAGAATTTACATGGAAAACCCTATAGTGTGTAGGGAAAAACCATGGGGAAGGGGTAGCTTTCCTCTTTTGTTATTATCAGAAAGCTTTCATACATTTGTATTATAATAATGCAAGGGAAATTTTCCCTTTTATAGAAATACAAAGTAAGATTCCAAAAAAGTCATGGCACATTCCAGATTTATTAAAAAAATTACTTTATTAACTACGTTTAAGAATATGTTTTACTTATTTTATGATAAAATCACTTTACTGTGTTTTACAATAAACACACTTTTACTATGTTTTAGTAACTCGCATCATACGGTTATATGGATAAAATATTTTGGGTCTGGGGCAAAGCCCTCGAACCCTCGAGCAGGTTTGAACCTGGTCGGTTCCCCCTATGATCCCCCTAGGAATGCTCGATGTATACGATTAGCACTTTGGATTGGGTTACTCTAAGCTACACCACCATGCACCACTCTGTTGAAGAACACTAGAGATCTATAAATTGACTTCACCTCCTAACACTTCACTGATTTTCATTCAACCAAGTGAAAATACCCTAGCCTTCAAATCAAGGTGACTAAATCCTTATCCCCTCAAATTCTACTCAATAATACCTTTAAAATTAGATTCCAAGCCTACATTACCTTCAAAGTGGAAAAACTATAAATTAACTTTATCAAAAGTGGATAAAATTAACTAATAATAGCGGTTCAATGAACTCTATCAAAATGGATAGAGTCAAGTGGTAGATATGATACCATTGTTGTCTTTTTAAGCCTTCCTACCACATAATATCATAGGTTCTAATATAAAACAGTCACAGTAAAAAAGGTCAAAATAGAGTAGAATATATGAGCAAATTAATTTGTATATCAAGGCCTATATAATACTAAAATAAAAATTTACTTATATAATCAAATATAAATGTAAAAGGCCTAAGTCATTCATGAACTATGCATGAAACTTACAATATAGTTGTTCAAAATCTATACACAATCTTTATTCCTTTTCTTCCTATTACAACTTTGTAATCTAATATATAAATTCTTAATTTTATGTTCTTATGGAGTATTATCTCCATAATACAACCATAATAATGTGACTCTTCAAGTACTTGTCTATTGCTTTCCATGCGACAAGTCCCATGACCCTTGACTTATCATTTTGCCACTTGAATACTAGACTCTTCAAGTTCTTCTTACATGGAAATTTGACTCTAAGAAATTTGCAAACATCTACATGAATCTTACACTTCTAAATGCACTTCTAATCTAAGATACATGTGCACATTATCACATTACATATTTTCACTCTTGCATACGTGAAACTCATGCACATTCTATCAATATACACTTGCACTCTAACTTATTTGACACTTGTACATTTCCTGCACATTACACTTTTACATGACCTTGTGTATTTCCTACACATTACACTTTTACATGACCTTGTGTATTTCCTACACATTGACACTTACATGAAAGTGAAAATAAATTATACTCCTAAACTATAGAATCAACCTTAATCTATTACATATTTACAATTGTACCAAGAATGTACCATGGGGGTACATTAGCATATACCAAATAATGTGATATTCCTCAACAAGCAAACAATAACTAACCATAAGTGGTCTGATAGATAATAGATTGAATATGCTAAAGTTGTCAAGTGGTGCCAGCTCATCCTAGATTATAGAGGACTAGTTTTGATTATGATTATACATAGTAGTTCACTTCATTTTAACTTAGCAAAAACTATAAATAGATAAATTTTCCTTATTGTAATGGGTCAGATGTTTCAATGTTTGCTTGTTGTAAGTTGTATGTTTATGCTATTCTAACTTAATCATGGGTTGTTTGACCTACCTCAATCGAAGTGTGAAGAATCGTTCATTATGTTGATATTTAAATTTTAATCATTTCTATCCGTGTTTCAATGGAAGTAATTTATGTTAGGCTTAAAATTATTTCGCTTATTTCTATTGGAATCCTTGGAATGTTGAATGTTGTAATGTTTGAGCTTATTAATTTCTATATAGCTTTAACTAAATGGTCTGTTAAGCATTGCTTGTAGCATATGGTCTATGCTAATTTAGCTAAAAAATGTTGTTAGTTGAGCCTTGAATACATTAATCATTCTCTCTAACCCTTTATTTATCTCAATCCTACCCCCTTTTCTATCTCTTATCTTTTACATAATAAAATTTAGGTAAGGAACTGATCTTATCTAGAGGTAGACTTAAAAGCAATTCTAAGTCATCCAATTTTGACCTTAGTCTAGTGTGAAAATTCTATACCTAGGTAGATTGAGAAATCAAGAGGATACCCATGTTTGAATCTTATTAGGATATGCATGACCATAGTGTAATATAGGTGGGGCCCGTTTCAATCCTATATAACCCATTTAAAAAATGAACAAGATTTTGCTAAAAGATTTTGCTTATCCATTACATTATATATGTAATATGATGAAGAGAAGCAATATTGTGTATGCTATTTTTCATATAGCTCTTTGAAATTCTTATTTTGACACATGTGCCATTACCTAAAACTATAGTAGAAGGAATGTCAAATCTATTAATGATATGATGAAATATGAACATGAGATAGTAAGTTTTATGGTAGAAACTAAGGACATTGAATTATGTGAAATATTCAATGATAGTAATCATGAATTTATGAATATTGGATGATTATGGAGAAATATTTATGATGAGGTCAAGTCCCTATATAGAAGAGGCCAAGGTGCATCTAGAAAATTAAGAGTTTATGAAGCATATACAAGGCTAGTATTTTATTGTTAAGGATCATATTTAGATACAAACTCATGATAATCATTTTCCATAGTAGGCTAATAATATCCCATTCTAATAAGGTTTTGAGATGTTGAATAACCTCTAAAGTGACCCCCACAAGTTCCAAAATGGGATTCATGTAAGGTTGTTAGTATTTCATATTCAAATAACCATCTAAGTAAAGTATCATCATGATTTCTATAATATAGGGTATCTCCTACTATAATATCCTAAATAGCATTCTTACAAATGAATTTTATTTTCATAGTATTAGCTTTATTGTAATAAGTTTAAGATTCAAGATGTTGGAAAATGTCCTGTTGTGGCTAATCCACAACACACCCCAGAATTGGGGACCCACCTTTTTGCAGGCTTGCAGAGAAGAATCTCGGTGACCCAGATGCCAGAATTGAAGAAAAAGAGAAAATGCGCAAGTGTGGAAAGGTGTCATGAAATCATGACATACCTGCGCCATCGCGATCGAAACCGAAAAGCCGTAGCGAAATCGTGACATGTCAGAAAATCGTGGTCAATGCGGTCAACGACAGCAAAATAGAAAAGGTGTCACGAAATCACGACATGTCGGTGGCATAGGCAGAAAAGCTATCTTAAAATCGTGATGTATCGGTGGCAAGGGCAGAAAAGGTGTCGCGAAATCATGACGTATCGATGGCAGATTTGAAAAGGGCATAGCGAAATCGTGGCGTATTGCTGAAAGAATTGAAAAGGATGTCGCAAAATCATGACGTGTTTTTGCAAGTTGTACGGACAAAGAAAAGTGTCACGATTTCGTGACGTGTTTTGGCAAAGCAGCCCGAAGGAGAAAGCGGTAGCGATTTCGTGAAAGGTTTCGGCAAAATGTACAGACGGGAAAAATGGTTGCGATTTCGTGACATGTTTTGGCAAGGTGGCCCGAAGTGGAAAATGGTAGCGATTTCGCGACGTGTTTTTGCAAGTTGTACGAAAGATGAAAAACATCGCGATATCGCGATATGAAGCAGCAAAGAGACCCGAAGCGGAAAGACGTCGCGATTTCGCGACCGATTGCAGCAAAGTTGTACAGAACGAGAAAAGGTAGTGATTTTGCTACATCATTTTGGAAAGACGCCACAGAGTCAAGGCGGTAGCGATTTCGCTACATTATTTTGAAAGATGCCACAGAGTCAAAGCGGTAGCAATTTTGCTACATTATTTTGGAAAGACGCCACAGAGGGAAAGCAGTAGCGATTTCGCTACGTTATTTTGAAAGATGCCACAGAGTTAAAGCGATAGCGATTGCGCTACATTATTATGGAAAGAGCCCGACAGAGTCAGAGTGGTAGCGATATCGCTACCATTCGTAGAAAAAGGACTCAAGGTGGAGAGTGGTAGCGATATCGCTACCATTCATAGAAAAAGGACTCAAGGTGAAGAGTGGTAGCGATATCGCTACCATTCATAGAAAAAGGACTCAAGGCAGAGAGTGGTAGCGATATCGCTACCATTCATGGAAAGAAGGTTTAAGCTGGAAAGTGGTAGTGATATCACTACGAGGAGCTGCCAAAGACATACGGCCGAAAGGAGTGTAGCGATATCGCGACATGTCACGATTTCGTGACATGTCATGATATCGCGACTAAGAAGCTGAATAGGTGGCATGCAATTTTTGCCAGGATTTTTTTAGAAAAGCATTACGGAAGGCGCAGGAAAGACAGGACACATGGCGCACAGGTGTCAAACTTGCAGAGGCGTTACATGCAGAGGTGGATTTTGAGCGTTTTTAGAATTGAGCATGAATCAAAAGCAAGGAAAAGGCAGGATTTGAAAAGTCATATGCAGGAAGGTGAAAGGAAGCGACAAAGGGAATCGAAGAGCCATTCCAGTCCTATAAAACCAAAAATGCCGATTGAAGGAGGGTGGGAAATTGTCGATTACAGGGTTGCAGAGACAAGAGCTTCGTGCTATTCTGGGCCTATACTTGGGCAATTTCCTTCATTGTTCTAGAATTTTTTTATGCCCTGGAACATTTTTGAATGTAATTGAGGTATCATTTAATATAAAATACAGAAAGTTGGCATCCCATTGATGAGAAAGAAGGAGTCACTTCTGCATGCATGATTTAATGTCTATCTTTCCATTCTAGATTTCTTAGGCTTTTAGGTGAAGTTTAATGCAAGATCTCTTGGTTGCTTCATGCGAATGCCTGAATCTGGAATTACAGTAAAAACCCTCGAGACCCGCACCTAGCCTATTTGGATTGTGTGAATGTGCAGGTTCATTAGGTTAGGTTGTATGTAGGAAGCCTCGGTATCTTCGGTTTCATCAAATTAATGACAGCTTTCTGATTGTAATTTATTCTTATTTTTATTTATTTTGTTTTGCTTTTTAAACCCGTACTTTGTTTTCAGCAGTTTAATTACTGTTTTCAAACAAAAAGCTGAAAGTCCATCAAGACTAAATATTAGAGCAGATTTTATTCATTTTGAGTCCACTAAAAGTTCAAAGTTAATAAATCACAGTGCCCCTTGTTAACATCCACTTGCAAACCCTAAGGTGTTCCTAGCATTTTATTTTAACAGCATCATTGGTAATCAAGAAATCAGCATAATAGGAACCTTGGAGAAATTGTTTTTCTTTGCAAGCAGAGGATTTAGGACTCAGATCCTACCAGAGAGTGTGCTTTCACAACTGGGTGAAAACAAAACTCAACAAATTGGTGCTAGAAGGAGGGCCCAAATCGGTTTATTTAATTTTGATTTTTTTATATATCTGATTATTTTGTTTTTGATTTAATTTTGAAATGATTTACGGCTAAACTGCAACATTGTTTTTATTGCAGATTTTCTTGGAACTAGCCAAGGATTTCATCGGGCAGGCTGGACCCACCATGGAATATTGCAACCAGGTCCCAAAAAACCGGGGAAACCATTTTCCATGACCTTATTGGTACTCCCAAGAATAAATCCAAGCAAGTCGTAGGTTCACCAGTCGCAAAATACCTGTTCTCTCCAGGAACTTCGAGTGGACCTACGCCAGTGATATCTGTTGCTCCTAGTGTGCCTATAGTAAGTACTATTTCTACTGCTATTGTAGGTCTATCTTCCTCAATTCTGAGTCAAATGGCTCAAGCTCCAGCAGCTCCTTGGTATGGAGCCAATAATACTCCTTTAAACATTGTTGGGGATATCCATGAAATCCCCAAGAACATTGAGAGATTTCTGCCCAAATACAAACTAGATGGCCTGAGAACAACAGAAGAACATATCCAAGCCTATAGGGATGTTTTAATTAGGATGCAAGTTCAGCATGAAGATGTAGCCTGCAGACTTTTCCCTATGAGTTTAGATCCAATAGCATATGAATGGTATATATGCTTGCCAACTGGTTCAATCACCTCTTGGACACAAATGGAAAATGCCTTTGTTAACCAATTTAGATCACCCTTGGATCCTGCAACTATTTACAATCAGTTTATTACATGTAAACGGGGCCAAGGGGAACCAATCAGGATGTTTAATCAGAGATTCCAAAAGAATTACAATAGAGCAATTAGACACTTTGCTATTGATCCTGCAGTGGCTTTGCAGATATATTTTGGAGCTTTGGACTCCATGATAGCTATGTTTGCAAGACGCAATCCTCAGGTCACCATGCTGGCTTTGGCCTATAATGAAGCCATGACTATTGAACAACAATTGACATCGCAAGGCTACGGGTTTACCCAGATGCATATGATGGGACAGTATGCTCAATATGGTCAAGCTCCCCAGGCAAATCAACTCATGGCACCACAAATGCCAAGTATGAATGCCTATCCATATCAGCAGCCGTATCTGCCAGCACCCGCATATGCACCTATTCCAATCCAACCAACCACAGCCATTCCACCTGTGCTCGCATTTTTGCAGAACAGTCAATCAACTATGCAGGAAGCTAGTCAAGTCAATCCTCAAGCCATAGTTCCCTTTTCGAATCCAACCCCGATTCAAAGTGTCAATCCATACGAGAATCAAATTCCTCAGAACCCGACCCAAATGTGGAATCAAGATCCCATTAATTATGCAAACCCAATGGGGGTTAACAACAATGTGGTTCCACCAAAGGATGTTTTTTCAAAATTTTAAGAGATCAAGAAACTAATGCTTAAAATGAGCAATGATAGGGTTCAACAACAGAAGCATGAGTCCCATGTCCCTCACCCAAATCAAAAATTTAACAACAGAGGGAGGCACTGGAACACCAAGCCTAACAATGGGGGAGTGCCTGCTCCCATTGCTAATCAATTAGATGCTTCTGCAAGCCCTAGCCAATCCAATTCTCTTTTGAATCTTTCAAATTTGGCATGGGAAAGGGGGTGCAGGTTGCATAACACGAAAGAGCACAATGAGAGAAATTGCCCTGAAATTGCCAGATATACTCATTGTCTTCAGGCACAAATTGATGATTTGGAACTGGTATCAAATGAGGATCCACCGCAATATCAAGATGAGAATATTATGGTGATGGAAACAGTATATCACCAAGAAGAGGAAAGTGAGGAAGAAGAAGATGAAGTTCTGGAACAAGAGGTGCAAGCCTTTCGAGATTTTAGAAAGGGGAATCATGGATACCATTTGAGAAGCAAGTCTAAAGTTCCTCAAACCTCATCAACACCTCCAAATAATTCTATTCTTCCTCCAGACACTAAGGCAGATAATAATCCTCCTCCTCCACTCAGAAAAGAAATGTCTAATGGCATGCAGCAGGCAGTCAAATTAGAGAAACCAAATTATGATGTAGTGGAGGATATGAAGAAGTCCAAATCTGGCCTTTCGTTATTGGATGCAGCTAGATTACCTGGCCAAAAGGAGGCTTTGATCAAGGCTTTGAACTCATCTGATCCAAAGTGGAAAGAAAATAGAGTAGAATCCCATCTGATTTTGTGAAAGGAGAGAAGGGATGTCCCGCCATTCTTGCTGACTCTGAGAATTGCGGGTAAGAATCTACATAATTGTTTGGTGGATACAGGTGCCACGAGCAATCTCATGCCTGCAAAAATATGTAAAATGCTGGGTCTGCAGCCTGTTTCATCCAAATGTACAGTCCTGCAACTAGACAGATCAGAGGTAAATGTAGTGGGGACCTTATATGATGTAAAGATTCAATTGAATTTTGAACCCAGGATCCAGCAGGTTGTAGACATTTTGGTGGTTAACATCCCCAGTAGGTATGGAATGCTACTTGCTAGGGACTGGATGAAAACCCTGAATGGATATTTTTCAACAGACTGCTCACATATGTGGCTGCCATGGAAGGGAATTGCAAATCAAATAAGAGTGGAAAACGAACCAAGGCTTAAGGAGATTATAACGGATTTCAAAAAACCAAATGAAGTTCAGTTTTTTGAGCCTGACCTAGGAGTCTATGCGTTTGATGTTAAGGTAGCTGCTGAAGAGCTGAAAGAACAAGTGTGTCATGGTGATTCTTCTGAGGAAAAGAGTTACACATGGTTTCTCAAGTTTGATGGATCAAAGTCTAGACAGGGAGCAGGAGCCGGAGTCGAGCTCACTGGTCCAAAAGGCAAACCATTGCTAGCTGCTTACAGACTGCAATTTCCTTGCACAAACAATGTGGCAGAGTATGAAGCATTGATCTATGGTTTACGTCTAGCATTGAGCAAACATGTTAAATGCTTGAAGGTTCTGGGGGATTCTGAGTTGGTAGTCAAGAAATTCAAAGGACAGTATACATGTCGCGACAAAAGACTGAGCCTTTATAGAACTAGGGTTATGGACCTCATGGAGGAGTTTGATGCATTCAACATAGCCCTTATTTCTAGGAGAGGAAATCGAATAGCAGACTCTCTTGCAGTCACCGCGGGCATGTTAAACCCGGTGGATATAAAAAGATGTAAAAAATTTTCTATTGAGCTGGTTCCTTGTCCATCAATACCTGATAATGTAAAGAATTTCCAGGTTTTTGAAAGTGACAGACATATTTTCAAGTTTGTCACAAACTCAGGTATTTTTGAAAATCAGGTGATTGATGAGGAACAAAGGTGGCAGGATGGAACAGAAGAAAGTGAAACTGTGTATCAATCTAATAAAATTCCTAAAGATGTGGTTTCATTGGAAAAGATGTTCGACATGGAATGCAAGAACAAGAAAAGAAAAAGAGTCCCACTCCCCAAATATGCATGTGATTCAATTAATCTTGGGAGTGCAGAAAATCCAAAGGAGGTGTACATAGCCAAGGCATGTACAAAGGAAGAAAGGAGCAATATAATACAGGCATTGAAACATTATATAGATTGTATTGCTTGGAACTACAATGAGCTGAAGACTTACAATCAGAACATTATCACACATACCATCCTTTTGAAGCCAGACTCTAAGCCTTTTAGGCAAAGACAACGAGTTGTTAACCCGCTATTGGAGCCTTTGATTAAAAAGGAAGTTAAAAGGTTATTGGAAGCGAAAATAATTTTTCTTGTTAGGCACTCAACCTGGGTGGCCAACCTCGTTCCAGTGAGGAAAAAGAGTGGAGAGATTAGGCTGTGCATAGATTTTTGAAATCTTAATAAAGCCTCCTAGAAAGATAATTATCCACTGCCATCAATCGATGAAATTCTGCAAATGGTAAATGGATCAAAAATGATGTCCTTTCTCGATGGGTATTCTGGGTACAACCAAGTTCTTATACATCCAGATGACAGGATGAAAACAGCCTTCACTACCAAGTGGGGGACATTTGCATATAGGAGAATGCCATTCGGATTGTTAAATGTTGGTGCAACTTTTCAACGTGCCATGGATTACGCATTCAAAGGGCTAATAGGCAAATGCATCATCGTGTATGTGGATGATATCCTAGTTTTCTCGAAGAAGAGAGAGGATCATGTCAAAGATTTGAAGAAAGTGCTTCAAAGATGCAGAGAACATGGAATTTCCTTAAATCCCAAAAAGTGCATTTTCGGAGTGACAGAAGGAATATTGTTGGGTCACATCATTTCGAAAGAGGGCATATCCATCGACCCAGAAAGGATACAAGCTATCCAATATTTACCTCTCCCGAGCAGTAAAAAGGAATTAAGATATTTCTTTGGGCAAGTCAATTTTGTGAGGAAGTTTATCTCTAGCTTTGCTGAGATAGCTAAACCTCTTAACCAAATGCTCAAGAAATATGTGGATGTAAAGTGGAACGAGGAAAATAGAGTGGCTTTCCAGAATATCAAAGATGCTATTTCCAGAGCCCCTGTCCTGATAAGCCCAGATTACTCCAAGCCTTTTTATATTTATGCTTTTGCATCAGAACATTCCTTTGCGAGTGTCTTAACCCAAAAAGGTGAGGACAGTGCCGAAAATCCCATAGCATTTTTAAGTGCCCCCCTGAAAGATGCCCAATTAAGGTATTCAATCCTTGATAAGCAAATGTACGCACTTTTTAAAACTGTGAAAAAATTTAGGCACTACATCGTGCACAGTAGAATTATTGCCATTGTGCCCGATTTTGCTGTCAAAACCATGTTGTTACAGAATGAACTAGGTGAGAAGAGAGGAAAATGGATTTCAACCATCCAAGAATTTGATCTCGAAATCCAACCAATGAAACTAGTTCGAGGACAGGGACTGGCAAGGGCGATCACATAAAATAATCCGCAAATAACAGGTCAATGCTCAAATTTAGAATACATGGCTAAGGAGGACTGGTATGTTGATATTGTGCAATTTTTATTGACTGGTAAGTGTCCTTCTAATCTGAATTCAACACAGAGAAGAGCTTTAAGGCTTAAGTCTGTTAACTATCTAATAAAGTCTGGTGTGCTTTACAGAAAAAATCACGAAGGTATCTACCTGAGGTGCTTGAACAAAGAAGAAGCTGCCAGGGTGTTGCAGGAATTTCACAACAAACATGGAACTGGTCATGGTGTAGCCAATGCTACAACACACCAAATCCTGCGAGCAGGATATTACTGGCCCCATATCTTCAAAGATGCACATGCCCATGTGCCGGGGTTATTAACCCAAATTCTTCTGAATCTCACAAATTCATTTTGACAGCTATAGACTACTGTACAAGGTGGACAGAAGCGATTCCTACTAAGCATGCCACCACAGACGTTGTGATTAAATTCCTGGAAGATCAAATTATAACAAGATTTGGGATGCCTGATTCCATTGTCAGTGACAATGGTAAAGCTTTTATTTCTACACAATTTGCAGATTGGGCATATGATAACAAAGTGAGCTTGAAATTTGCATCCAATTACTATACCCAAGGAAATGGGCTGGCCGAATCTTCAAATAAGAATTTGTTGAATACTATTAAGAAGTTGCTGGAAAAGAACCCTCGGGACTGGCACAGCCAATTAAAATTTGCCCTGTGGGCAGATAGGACCAGAGTGAAAGAGTCCATAGGGAATACTCCCTATCATTTGGTCTATGGGCAAGACCCGATATTTCTAGCAAATTTGAGGTTGCAGACTTTAGATTTCATACAAGAGTACATGGGGAACAGATGATCAAATTGAAGCCAGGTTGAGACAGTTGTTGAAGCATGATCATACATTAAAAATGATCTTGAGCAAAATGATAAAAACCTAACTTGGAAGAAAAGGTTGGGCAAAAGTGGTTTTCATGTCTATCCTATTATGCAACATGATCCTTAAAACAATGGTTTTGACCACTTCCATAGAGCTTAAAGCCTAAAATCAAGGTAGTAAGGATAGGGTTAAATCCTCATGGAACTTAGGTTGAGGATCCAATTCCCCAAAGCTTTGATTTGACCCACATGGAGTAGTAAGGATAGGGCATAAATTCTCATCTCGGTTGGTTGAGAATATGATTCCCCAAAGCTCTTATGTCTTATTTCACAATAAATCTTGGATTGTAAGGATCGTACTACTTGTCCTCTACAAAGGATGGGTAGTCATCCCCAAGGTCTAAGTAACAAAATTAAGATTTTCCATTTACATCCAAAGCTTGGATTGTAAGGATCGTACTACATGTCCCTAATCAGGATGGGTAGTCATCCCCAAGGTCTAAGTAACAAAATTAAGATTTTCCATTTACATCCAAAGCTTGGATTGTAAGGATCGTACTACTTGTCCTCTACAAAGGATGGGTAGTCATCCCCAAGGTCCAAGGAAATGAAGATAAATTTTGGATTGTGGGGTTAGATATGCCCATGCATGGCATCATGTCTTGCTTAAAAAACAAGACCACTGATTGTCTAGAGAGTTAGACTAGCATGACTATTTCTTCCATAATTGGTTTAATTATTTTGCTTAAAGTGAGGTAATGAAATCTAAATCAGAATAGTAAGGATAGGGTTAAACTCTCATCTCGGTTGGTTGGGAGTCTGATTCCCCAAAGTTTTGATTTCACATTCACTTGCACATGGATTCTGGATAGTAGGGACTCATAACCAACTTTGGGATACAATAAGGAAATGAACTAGTGGATCCTAAGAGGGTTTGGCAATCTTGAATGCTTGTACATAATAATAGAAGAGTGACCATACCTGTTATGAAAGCAAAATCTCCTAGCACATTCATTAGGGTACACACATCATTCACCATCCCACACATGCAAAACTGATAATGGAGTGTGGATCAATTTCAAATAATAGGAAAAGAAATTCATTGCACACACTGAGCTAGTACTTGATGATTCTGATAATTCATGTACTTCTGATTTTTGGGCATTTGTTATATTGCTTATGTGCTAACACATGTTTTCAGGTTTGTGATATGTTTCAGATTGGGTTCTCATTAAAATGCTCAAGAGCATTTGACAACAGAGTCACCATTTGTTGTGGCTGATCCACAACACACCTCAGAATTGGGGACCCACCTTTTTGCAGGCTTGCAGAGAAGAATCTCGATAACCCAGATGCCAGAATTGAAGAAAAAGAGAAAATGTGCAAGTGTGGAAAGGTGTCGCGAAATCGCGACATACCTACGCCATCATGACCGAAACCGAAAAGCCGTAGCGAAATCACGACATGTCAAAAAATCACGGTCAACGACAGCAAAATAGAAAAGGTGTCACGAAATCGCGACATGTCGGTGGCATAGGCAGAAAAGCTGTCGTGAAATCGTGATGTATCGGTGGCAAGGGCAGAAAAGGTGTCGTGAAATCGTGACGTATCAGTGGCATATTTGAAAAGGGCATAGCGAAATCGTGGCGTATTGCTGAAAGAATTGAAAAGGATGTCACGAAATCGCGACGTGTTTTTGCAAGTTGTACGGACGAAGAAAAGTGTCACGATTTCGCGATGTGTTTTGGCAAAGCAGCCCGAAGGAGAAAGCGGTAGCGATTTTACGACAGGTTTCGGCAAAATGTACGGACGGGAAAAATGGTCGCGATTTCACGACATGTTTTGGCAAGGTGGCCCGAAGTGGAAAATGGTAACGATTTCGCGACATGTTTTTGCAAGTTGTACGGAAGATGAAAAACGTCGCGATATCGCAACAGGAAGCAGCAAAGAGACCCGAAGCGAAAAGACGTCGTGATTTCGTGACCGATTGCAGCAAAGTTGTATAGAACGAGAAAAGGTAGCAATTTTGCTACATCATTTTGGAAAGACGCCACAGAGTCAAGGCGGTAGCGATTTCGCTACATTATTTTGAAAGATGCCACAGAGTCAAAGCGGTAGCGATTTTGCTACATTATTTTGGAAAGACGCCACAGAGGGAAAGCAGTAGCGATTTCGCTACGTTATTTTGAAAGATGCCACAGAGTTAAACCGGTAGCGATTTCGCTACATTATTGTGGAAAGAGCCTGACAGAGTCAGAGTGGTAGCGATATCGCTACCATTCATAGAAAAAGGACTCAAGGCAGAGAGTGGTAGTGATATCACTACCATTCGTAGAAAAAGGACTCAAGGCGGAGAGTGGTAGCGATATCGTTACCATTTGTAGAAAAAGGACTCAAGGCGGAGAGTGGTAGCGATATCGCTACCATTCATGGAAAGAAGGTTTAAGCTGGAAAGTGGTAGCGATATCGCTACGAGGAGCTGCCAAGGACATACGACCAAAAGGAGTGTAGCGATATCGTGACATGTCACGATTTTGCGACATGTCGCAATATCGCGACTAAGAAGCTGAACAGGTGGCATGCAATGTTTGCCAAGATTTTCGTAGAAAAGCGTTACGAAATGCGCAGGAAAGACAGGACACGTGGCGCACAGGTGTCCAACTTGCAGAGGCGTTACATGCAGAGGTGGATTTCGAGCATTTTTAGAATTGAGCGTGAATCAAAAGCAAGGAAAAGGCAGAATTTGAAAAGTCATATGCAGGAAGGTGAAAGGAAGTGACAAAGGGAATCAAAGAGCCATTCCAGTCCTATAAAACCAAAAATGTCGATTGGAGGGTGGGAAATTGTCGATTACAGGGTTGTAGAGACAAGAGCTTCGTGCTATTCTGGGCCTGTACTTGGGAAATTTCCTTCATTGTTCTAGAATTTTTTATGCCCTAGAACATTTTTGAATGTAATTGAGGTATCATTTAATATAAAATACAGAAAGTTGGCATCCCATTGATGAGAAAGAAGGAGTCACTTCTGCATGCATGATTTAATGTCTATCTTTCCCTTCTAGATTTCTTAGGCTTTTAGATGAGTTTAATGCAAGATCTCTTGGTTGCTTCATGCGAATGCTTGAATCTGGAATTACAGTAAAAACCCTCGAGACCCGCATCTAGCCTATTTGGATTGTGTGAATGTGCAGGTTCATTAGGTTAGGTTGTATGTAGGAAGCCTCAGTATCTTCGGTTTCATCAAATTAATGACAGCTTTTTGACTGTAATTTATTCTTATTTTTATTTATTTTGTTTTGCTTTTTAAACCCGTACTTTGTTTTCAGCAGTTTAATTACTGTATTCAAACAAAAATCTGAAAGTCCATCAAGACTAAAGATTAGAGCAGATTTTATTCAATCACAGTGCCCCTTGTTAACATCCACTTGCAAACCCTAAGGTGTTCCTAGCATTTTATTTTAACAGCATCATTGGTAATCAAGAAATCAGCATAATAGGAACCTTGGAGAAATTGTTTTTCTTTGCAAGCAGAGGATTTAGGACTCAGATCCTACCGGAGAGTGTGCTTTCACAACTGGGTGAAAACAACACTCAACATGTCCCTATACCAAATGAAATACTTACTAGACTTTATGGTATTAACTTGTATCATACATATAATATCTCATTTAAGTTTTGGACTAGTGGAGATGGAGTCATGATTTACTTTTATAGTAAAACTCATTATGTATTTTAAGTATTTGTGAGAATCAATGAGGAGATAGATTGAAGCTAAAGAAGCAATGACTGAACTTTCTAACCTATGCATATGTTCTATAAAAAAGGACTCAAAGGATTTTAAAATACGTTATCACATGTCATGGTATTGCTTGAGATACTTAGTTTTAACTAGGTATTCACCTCTAATTTGCTTAAATATTAGTTGTAAATCTCTAAATAATAGATCTTGTTTTTCTTTAATGGAGGGATAAGGTTGAGAATATTGGTATTCACTCTTAATAAATGGGTAAATATGGCTAGTCCAATGACATGTTAACCATACTATTAGTAGCAGTGCCACTATTAGAAATGATTGCTCCATTATAGAGGAGATCACCAGTTACTATTAGAGGTGGAGAAATCTCACATGTAGAAGAAGTCAAAGGCTTTATCTTATGTTTTTTGGGTCTAAGAACAACAATTTATGTTTAATTCCCATTTGGCTAAATTTGTAAAGGGCTAAAAGCTTGTAAGTCATAGACTATGTCTAACCTGAATATCTCTTCTTGTTGTTGCTTACCTTTATCCTTGTTCACATTGGTTATGTCTAAACATTACTCATAGTCCTTTAGAATCATGATGGATTCTATAGGTAAAGATAATGTTCTACTATAGGATTCTATAATGTATGGGTGATCAATTATTTTTGGGTCTTCTATATACGCATGGTCACTAGAGTCATTCTCATTGATTGTTACCCATTTTTTAAGTAATATTGTTTTATACACAAATAAATGAAAAGTGTATACAAAGGTGGCTCCTCAGATTCAAAAACCTTAGTCTCAAGTAAAAACATGTATAAAGGAGCACCTTCAAATCTAGTAGCTTACCTCCAACTATCAAGGTCTTCTCTAATTGTATAAGCATGGATTTTACAAGAAAACTTTATCATTTGACATATAGATGAGGCTACAACTCTCATTCCACAAGTCCAAGGATGTCTTAGAATAACATTGTATGGTGCTTCCTATTGGAAAACCAAGATCTTTACTATAATTGCTCTAGAACCACATATTGGAAGGAATTAAATGTACTAGTAGGAGAGGAAATGGATTGATTATAGACATGATATATACCCTTTATAGGTTTTAGTTAACTTTGTGAGGATCCAAGTTCTTGGATGGAAGATATTGGGGATATAAATGTGGTTGCTCCCTTTTCTAATAGGCATCACTTAATTTTATGATGAGAAATTTTCAATTAAGAACAAGGGAGGTGCCCCACTTCTATATAGATCTTGGATAGATATCATGCAATTCACTTGAAAGGAAATAACCAAATGGAGAGAAATATTTTGATCGATCCCAATTATGTGTGTGGAGTCATCCTTCTGTTGATCTTTTAAAGAGGTAAATACTATATGAAAATGACCCTCTTGTATTAGGCATTGGTAATCCATCTCAGCTAAGATTGATTTCTAGAATTCCCTATAAAAAGGAGATGTTTCTAAAATCTCTAATTATGGGATCTTTGTATGTGTAAAATCTAAATTTTTAATCATATAACAAGAAGTGAGTTTAAACATTTATTGGTTTTTAAGGATATTTCTTGTTGATAATTCTAGACTCTATCTATTGCTATATTATAAACACTATGATTAGAATATTGAGTTTGAGAAACATTATTGAATAATAAGGTTTGGTCATTACTAACTTGTGGTTTCCTAAGACTTTCGGTCTTATCTTGGTCATGCTTGGATTTATTTTTTACATTATTTTTGGTAGGAGGGACCTCTTGATATTTGAGGTTTATCCTATTCATAGCATTCACATTCAAATGTTGGGCTTCTATTGCATCAATGTGGTAAAATACCTCTAAGGAGATTATAAGCTTAGTGCATGTCTCAAAGAATTTTTTTCATAGCAACATAGTTGTTTTGACTCGACACTTATTTGCTGACCTTTAGTTGGTCAACTTGTTAATTAGACTTTAAGAAGTTAAAATTTTAACAAATAAGACATCATATCTTTCCTTCTCCTATCATTGGAGAGAGCCAATGTCAAAATTTTATTGAAGACTAAGTCATATAAAAGTTTCTTGAACTATTTAGAAGTCTCGTAGTAGTTAATGCAAAGGATATATATTGAATAGTAGTAAAAAAAAACTACCCAGAAGTTGAAACCATCAAACTAAATTTTGATGGTGCTTATGAAGGAAACCATGAAAAAGGCAAAGGTCATGTCTCCAAGATATAAAACAAATATTTTCTAGTTTGCTCAAAATGATATGAAACTTCAACAAACATGTAGAAGAGAGAGTACTTACAAAAAAATCAAAATACCCATAGAAAATATGGATACATTCAAGTTGAGAAGGATTTCAAAAATTACTATTAGTAATAGCATTATTTTAAATGTCCATTGATGGAGGCAATAACTTGGGAATATGAATGTAATTATAGAACATGAAATAAGATTATAAATAATTTAGTCAATCTTATGATTGATTTTCATCTTGACAACATTCAACTTTAAAAAAAAAAAATAGCTAGGAAAGATTCTATTTCTTAATAAAAATAATACCAAAAATTTACTTGAAAATTTTATGAAAGAAAAATAAAAAATGTTTTATAAAAACAAACCATGGCTACTCTAGTAAACCTCATAAGAGATATAATATTATAGTTCATCTAATAACATGCACACAATATTAATGATAAAATAATTCAATAAAAACCATATTTTATTATGTTTTACATAAAAATATAAAAAATTATTTTATATATATATATAATATCTTCAAAATTGATTGTGATTTATGTAGATGCATATTTACATTTCCGTGAAGGTTTGAAATAGGTTTAACTATAAATTTAAATTTCTAACACTCGATTAAACTTATTATGGTCTAAATCCAATGTCTGCATTCTTAACAATTTTTTGGAAAGAAAAAAACAAACAACAGGGATACAATATTAATGGAGATATCCAAGCATTTAAAGTAGGAATTATTTTCAGTTAAAGTCAAGTAGTCACAAAATTAATAAATTATTATAAAAGGTAAAGTTTCTTCTTTGAAAGTGACATGCAAAAGATTTAAAAAAAGACAATCCTACCAGAATTAAGTTCTTATTTTGTAAGAAATTCCATTCCACTATTTTTAATATATAATAAATATGGTAAATGAATGCACATAGTTTTTGTAAGAATCATGAAACCATTATATATTGAATGAGATACCCACGTAGGAAACGAAGCAAAAGCCAAGAATAGCAGATGGGGGATTGAAGAGTAGATTATTTTTATTAAGAATCGGTAGGCCTGGCTGCTGCTGGTTTTGGAACTTGGGGCAATTTTACTGTGCGTCTTTTTTTAACATATATGCACCCATACAGGGACCTTTGTGACATCTGTGGCTGTTGGCAAAAGTTCTTATTTACCACTCTGCTCAAATTTAGATTTCACCGCAATAATTTTTTGCACTCACCATTCTATCAACACTTCAAAATCAATTTTATTGTTGTTAACGAATCAACTGACTTCCATTTTACAACCAACATACAAAGTCATAGATTTCATTCATATTACACGTCCCTTGTGCTTCCATTCATAAAATTTTGAAAAGCAGCTTCAGAGCAAATGCAAGCTTACGATGGACTATAATTCTTCAAAACTATTGATAGGCGGATAACAGACATAAGCCCAACATGGATTATAATAAAAGAGCAGTGTACTATGAATTATTGATAAATGACATATGGAATCCACCATGGACGTTTGCAAAATACTTTAAGTTATGGACTATCACAACAACAAAAAAACAGATGTACAAGATGCCATACAAATCTTTCTGAAGTTCTTTCAGCAATCACAAAGACAAAAATGCATGCATATCATATGGTGGTATTTTCTTAAAGTTATTTACTTCATAATAAGGGTAGTATTTTTTTAAAGTTAGTTACTTGACTACAAGGTGTGGTAAAATGGTGAATGAGAAATCTTAGTTATAAAAGATAAGTATAAGAATAGGGTTTACCTAATATTATTATAATATAATTATAATTTAATTATTAAAATATGGTATGAAAAAAAAACTTTATAATACTTCTTGATCTCAGGTTTGTATAGTATAGAATCTCATTTCAACCTGATTATCTCAACTTGATTAAGACCTAAGACCATTTATTTAGAACTTCAAGGTGACAAGAAACTTCATAATACCCCTTGATCTCAGGCTCTATATGCAGACAATCCAAAATACCTTAGTGGTGACAAGAAACTTTTAAAAAACAAATGCTCTGGTTATGAATGTGCGTAAGGAAAACAACTACCTATTGTAAAACGATCTGGTAGACGTGGTCATACAGCTACATTTCAGAGGAAAAATAAAAATAAATAAACATCCATATCCTTGTTGACTCCTTGAAAAGTGACATTGGCAATATTAAATATTTTCTATCAAACTGATAGAAGCAAGCCCACAACATCAAGATACGTGGTAGACATTACATGTGACCAACCCTAAATGTTTTCAGCAATGAATTGTATTGATGGGTGCAGAAAAGCAAGGTATAAACCAGAACCAAGTGAAGCCCAACCACAATAAGTTGGTGTCATGTCATATGTCAATCAGTGAAATACATGTTGCCTTGTAAGTATCAGGCCTTAAGAATTTGGTTGTGATCGGTAGGTTCGAATCTCTCAGTACTGGTCTCAAATTTTTATATTAAAAAAAAAAAAATCTAAAATGAACGTTGAAAATAAAGCAAATGTCAAAAAAAAAAAAAAAACTGGTGGGGGTGGGGGTGGGGATTGGGGATTGAAGAAGATGTTTATGAATATTATTGGTAATCAAATTGGGTGTTATTAAACATGGTGGGAAACATGGTGGGATAGGCTTGCCACTGCAGACAATGTGAACTATCTACTAGCAACGTTGAAAATAAAACAAGAGCCAAAAACAGATGAGGGATTGAAGAGAATATTTATGAATATTAATGGTATTGGAAGTTGATGTTATTAACAGATCAGCTTTCACTGCTGCAAACAAGGTGCACAAGCCCTAGCCCTGGAGCTTTGGTTTACCAATATTAAATTGGGCCTGCATCTTGCAAAATGTTTGTTGTATGAAACCTTTAACCATGGGTTTACAACAAAAACTTAAATATTAAGATCATTATAATATGTTTTTTATATTTTAAATAATTTTTGATCAATTAAATTAAAAATGGGTTTTTAATTAAGAATCTTAAAATTTGCTTATAACAAGTTATAAGACTATAAAGCCACGAAGGTCATAGAAAAGGACAGAAAAAAGACATAAAAATGTCTTTAGGATAGGCTAAAAAATAACCTTAAAAGAAAGACTTAAGAACAACCTTACAAAAAAGACTAAAGAATAATCTTCGAAGATATTTTTTTTAGAATCTATTAGTAAAAAAATTATTTGGCAGCCTTGAAAATATATATAATCTCTTGCAAAATATTCGAGGGCTATTTTACATGTCCTTAAACACGAGGATTAGATTATTTTTGCTTGCAATCACCTTTGAAATTTAGCGTCCACCATCAAACAAATAAAATTTAAGTAATTTACAGACTTAAAATAAATAAAAATGCACAAATTAAATTGTAGAGGTAAAAAAGTGCACTGTCCAATTGATTGGAGCAGTTCAACCTCCAATGTCTAAAACCGGTTTGATCCATTCAAGACAAAATAGATACTGGTTTTGAAAATTAAAATTTAAATCATTGTATTATTTTAAGGCGTTTAATAGAGAGGATATGAGTTAAAAATGGTAGGTTTATTGTTATTTTTATGGAATTTAAATTTTTTTTTAATATAATATTTAGAAGTAAATTATGAAAAAAATGAAATAAATTGATGTACCAATCAACTACATAGCAACTGAACACAAATTTTATAAGTATATGGTGATAAAAATTAGAACTCAAATAGGACTATCATAGTGTTTTGGGAGTGATGTTGATTGAAACAAGTTGTGCATTGTCCATTGTCATCTAATTTAAAAAATTGGAGAAATAGATAGAAAGGATGGGAGGAAAAGGAATATAACTAGTTAATTTTGTAATGACTCTTCTTCAATGTGCCTATCACCTCATCTTGAATGACAAGATACTTAAGTCTTTAGAGTATTTTTGTAAAGAATTTAGAATGCAGTTAAATACTAAAATTATAGAAGACTAAAATTATGGTCTTTTTTACTCGGACGGAGCAAAAACAATCATATTTTTTATTTGAAGGAAATCCTTTAGAAGAAGTAGTAGAATACAAATACCTTAGCTTAGATTTTCAAAGAAAACTTAATTGAGAAGGATGAAACTAATATAAGAATACAAAAGGATGGAGAACACTCTACTCTTTGCTAAATAGGGGCAAAAATAAAAAAGCAGAGTTGTGTGATTGGAAAACCATTAGGGTCCTTTTTGGTTTATTAGTTAGTTAGGTGGTGCTATATGGGTGTGAGACGTGGACTAGTAATACATCAAATTTAAATGAAGACAAATAAAAAAAATTCAAAAGGATTATTTACAAATAATTTCAGAATTAAAGTATCACAGTCCCATATAATATCTTATTTGTTGAAATAGGAATTTTTTTACTAGAAGCAAAAGCTATGAGAAGGCTATTGGGGTATCTAAAAAAATTACAAAGAATGAAAGAGGTTGCCAGAACAAGTAATCAAAGAAACACTAAATAAAAGAAAAGACTCATAGATTAAACAAAAGAACAAATGAATGGACAAACGGAGCACTAAATTTCATTAGGTACCAAACTCAAAAAAAAAAAAAATAGTACATCAAGGAAAAATTCAAACTTGTTATGTATATTCAAAATTTAGGAAGAAAAAAATTATACATCAAGTTCAGCCTAAAAGTAAACTCTGAACATAGCCCCCCACCGAAAAAAAAATACATAGATGTAGAGATTAAATGAAAAGAAAAAATGTTTATAACCTAACTAAGATATAGCTTACACCATCTCATATGCGAAACTATGGACAATTCTTGAGGAGACATGGTTAGAACCAATAAGTCATTTACACAATAGAAGTAGTGGAGATTGGAAAAACATTTTGTCAAAGAATGTGAAGCCTGCAAGGACATCATGATTGTATATGAAAACACTCTAAAAGTAAACTTTATAACTTTTTTAAAATTTGAGAATAAAAAAACAAGAAAACTTTTTATTTTTTCATCAAAATCAACAACATAAAAAACACTCCAAAAAATGATAAAAATGTATTAAACTTTTTTGCTTTGTTAAACAATTTTCTATTTTAAATATTATCAAACTTTAAAACTCTAAATAAAAAATCCAAAATCTAAATTCAAAAGTAACTTGTACATCATACGTTAAATTTAAAATGCAGCTTAAAAACAAATAAAAGCTTATGATGGACTATAATTGTTCCACACTATTAATAGACGGATAACAAACATAAGCCCAACATGGACTATAGTAAAAGAGCAGCGTAAGCCCAGCATGGACTATAATAAAAGAGCAGTGTACTTTGCATAATTGATAACTGGCATATGTGAATCCACCATGAAATAGTGCAAAATACTGTAAGTTTGGACTATCACAAAAAGACAGGTGTACAAGATGCTATACAAATCTTTCTGAAGTTCTTTCAACAATCACTAAGACAAACATGTATGCATATAATGGTGGTATTTTTTTAAAGTTATTTGCTTGATTGAGAGATTTTAATATAATCGTGAGCGAAAGATCTTAGTTATAAAAAGAATATATTGATTATGTAACTATAACTTCAGCGAAACTCAAATTTTAAACCTTTTATTGGGTGACAAGACACTTCATAATACCGTTGATTTCAGATTCCATATGCAGACACTAAGGGTGTCAGATCTTGTAAGCTACATAACATTTAAAATACAAATACTCTGCTTATGAATGTGCGTAAGTAAAACAACTCCCTATTTTAAAATGATCTGGTAGATGTGGCCATAGAACTACATTTCAAAGGAAAAAGAAACATAAATAAATAAATAAATATCCATATCCTTTGTTTACTCCTTGAAAAGTGACATTGTAAAGATTCAATGTTTTCTATCAAGAACCAAGCCCACAACCTCAAAATACGCGGTAGACAATACATGTGACCAACCCTAAATATTTTCAGCAATGAATTGTATTGATGGGTGCAGAAGAGCAAGGAATAAAAAAGAAGCAAGTGAAGCCCAACCACAATAAGTTGGTGTCATGTCATATATCAATGAAATACATGTAGCCTTGCAAGTATCAAGGCCTTAAGATTTTGTCTGTGATCGTTATGTTCGAATCTCTCAGTACTGGTGTCAAACTTTTATATCAAAAACAGTAATTATCTAGAATGAACGTTGAAAACATAACAAATACTGAAAAAGGCAGGTGGGGATGGGGGATTGTGGAGGATGTTTATGAATATTGATAGTATTCAAATTGGGTGTTATTAAACATGATGGTTGTTATTAAACATGTTGCAGCTGCAGACAATGGGAACCAGCGACGTTGAAATAACGCAAAAGTGAAAAATAGATGACGGATTGAAGAGAATATTTATGAATATTAATGGAAGTTGGTATTATTAACATGTGGGATGAACACATGTGGGATCAGCTTTGACTGCTGCCGACAATGTGAACAAGCCCTCGAGCTTTTGTTTATTAATATTAAATTGGGTAAGTATCTGAAGTCGGTGTTATTAACTGCATCTTGCAAAATATTAGTTGTGCGAGTTTATGAGAAATATCACCTGAAAGAACAATATTTTCATCATTTATTATAGTTTAAATAATTTTTAAGATCTATTATTAATTTTTTTAAGTGGCAGCTGTGAAAATATATTTAATCTCTTCAAAAGTAGGGCTATTTTTACATGTCCTAAAACAACAGGATTAGATAAATTTTGGTCGCAATCACCATTGAAGATTAGCGTCCACTATAATCTACCATCAAACAAACAAAATTTAAGTCATCTTTCACAGATGCGTTAATAGTAGAGGTCAAAAAGGGTACTATTTAAATGATTAAAATAGTTCAACCTTGAAAACAGTTTGATCCATTCAAGATAAAACAGAAACTAGTTTTGGACGTTAATTGTATTAATTTAAGACGTTTAATAGGGAGGTTTAATAGTAGAGGTCAAAAAGGGTACTATTTCGATTAAAGTAGTTCAACCTTGAAAACAGTTTGATCCATTCAAGATAAAATAGAAACTAGTTTTGGACGTTAAAATAAAATCATTGTATTAATTTAAGACGTTTAATAGGGAGGATATAGAAGGAAGCATATTCATTTGCCTTGGTCAGATCTTATGCAACACATTCATTAAAATGACTAAATCTCTTTACTATTATGGATCATGATGCTTTTCTTTATAGAAAGGGAAAAATTTTGGACTTGTGTAGTGATGGTGGTAGTCAAGTCAAGCTAGATGGGTATGGCATAAGAATTAAAAAGTAGAAATTTAATTTTTATAATTTTTTTTTTTTTAAATAATTAAAAGAAAATTTTTAATGGCTTTTTTTATAAATAGGTTTATGTAAAGCGATGGAAATCAGGTGGTCTAAAAGTAAGTTGAAGTTCTCAAACAAAGTGATGTACAAAATAAAAAGGAAATACATGCTTTCAAGTCAGTCTTATCTTATGTAATTATAGAAGATTGAACTAATTTTTCTTTAGATAGAGTACTCTTGACTTATATTCCTTATATGGAGTCTTCACAAAAGTTTTCTTTGGATATGTGCAAGATTATCTAGTACTAGCATTGATGACTACAATATAGCCTAAGGAGTTCTTATCCAAAGGTATTTTTGCATTAGTAGATTTCCAGATGAGGGGTAACCATATGATTCTTCCTCATTTGTAGACAACCACTAAAGTATCCATTATGGGGAGAAGATACTATTATTACTAATGAATTCTTTGAGGGGATGAAAATGTAATTTGACTTATGGGTAAGACCAATATTGTATGATATGATATTGTATAGGCCTATAGGCAATCATTACATAAATGTATTTAATTTATTAAATTATTTTATTATGTAAGAGGCCTATGGGATGCAATTAACCTTATGATTAGTTCCATATTATAACTTGTAATTAACCCCAATCCCTCTTGGTATAATATCTTAGGTTAAACTTTTATGTAATTAGGGTTTTGGTTTTGGTATAAACACCCAGCATGATTCTTATCTAAAGATGATATATTGATTATGTATGGTTCCTATGAGTTCCCACTATATCTCTCTTTTAATTTTTGTTTACATTTTCTATATAAGATTTGAGTGGACGGGTTACTTTTGTTTGTTTCTAAAAATATGAGCGAATTCCAACAAAAACCTTAACTTGCTAGTCAACTTTAATATTCCATGGAGTTGGACTTGTTCAAAGAGGTTGTATAGATGGTCTTGCCTGCATATCCAACATTTTGGAGGAGAAGGTTGATCCAAAGCTCTATGAAGAGAATATTACATTGCTTCAAGTTGTTCAAACCTATCTTGACCATTCATCAACGGTTGACTATGGCAAGTATATAGTAGATTAGGTGGACAGTCATCTAAAGATCTTCAAAGAGGAGAGTAAATTCAAATACACCTCCTACTTGATTTGACTCATTCTATATTAGAAGAAATATTAGTTCCCAACCCTATAGCTAGACTAAGTAGGAGTCGATTCCCAAAAGTTAAGTGCATAGACATACCCTATCAAGGAGAGGGAAATAAATCCTACCAGTTATACAATGAGGTGTATAAGATAATCATGGAGATGTTTAGGGGAAGGCCATAAGGTTAATCAAAAAAGCATGATAGCACATAAGTTCTAGATAATGGTTGAAAAAATATTTCTACTTGGGAAGTACTTGATCATACATCCACCTCTATGTCTTTTTAGACATTAATTTTGAGTTGCTTGCATGCATACCTAACTATATGTTCAATCTATAGTATGTGTATCAAATCGATTACATGGACCAAAATTATTAGTGAAAAATTAGTAGGTGCCTCAACCTCTAAAATACCAAAGAAGAGACCAGTGCATGATATCATTATCTTTGTTGAACGAACAATGTTAGAAGTGGTCAATTTAGTACTAAAGAAAACAACAATCAAAGGGTAAAAATATTTTGAGAGGTATGGTTTAATGTTTTATGAGTTTGTAGTGTTCAAGGAACAACAATAGTAGATGGCCTATCTTCAAGAATGGAAAATCCCTCAAGGAGTCTTATCTTTTGAATTGGAAATAGCCAACATCATAGCCATTACTACTACTATTCTCACTTCCATACCATCATGCATTGCTCCTCTTTCTTTCTCTATCTATTCTTCTACTATTCCCACTTCTCTTCCTTCCTACTCATTTTTTGCATTTATCTCACTCTCCAATAGTGTGGCTCATGGGTTTCTCTAAGGGGAAACCCACCCCTCTTATTTTTATCATCATCAAGACCACATCCATCACATAATTCCCATCATCTACCATCTAGGTCACCATAACATAACCCTTGACCCCATATATCACATCACCACCATAATCTATACCCTTGCCAATTGTCGCAACTATTTAACACATTAATATAGTTGGTATCATGATCCACTTGCATCATTTCCATTCTATTTCCCATCATAACCATATATTTTTCTACACTTGCTCCACCTTACACTTCCATATGTCCACCTCAATACCATCCCAATCTAGGTAGCTTCTCCTACAACCAATAACTTTCACTTCCCTAGATCAAGAAGCTAAGTCTATAGGGACACCCTTTAAACTTGTACAACTATTAGGCCAAGCACGATATTTCAATGGAAAATTATATGGACATCACCAAGGCATTTGATGTCCTTACTGCTAAAATTATAGATAAAATAAAGAGTGTAAATAACTCAAGGAAAGGATCTCCAAGGCTTCTATCCTTATGTAGTCATAGCTGGCAAGGAAAGGAGATAAAATACATATTGCTCATGCTACCAAATATGACCCTTTTAAAGTAGCAATAGTTCCTATTAACTTAACTACTAAAGTATTAAAGCTAGACCTAAATGAGATGGACCCATACCAAATAGTCCAAGTAGAAAATTTGCTCACCCTTGGCATAACCATGAAGTTTGGCTATTTGGTAGTTGAGGATGAAGTATTTTAGAGTAAGAAAACGGATCTTAAAGTAGAGATGACATAGATAAAGAAGCAAAGAGACCAACTCTAACAAGAGAACCAAGATATGATAGTAAATTCTTTAGAAAAGGACAAGCTAAGTAGGTTGAGGACCTTAAATATCAACTTGTTGAGGTAAAAAAGAACTCGTCATTAGAAGACATTGTAGAACATCTGACATAGGAGCAATATCAACTCCAAGAATCTCTAAAGTCAAATGATTAGCAAATTGTAGCGTTAACAACCTCAAGATAGGTGGAGATAACTATAGACCAAAAGCAATACAAGATATTCAACAATTCAAATTCCTTAGGGACAATATGAAGGGAGAAGTAGAGAATTATTATGAGTACTTCCAATTGACCTCCTTTGTAGGACAAATCCTTCAAAAAATAGTAAAATTAGTTGAGAAAGTAAAAAAATAGTTATCTACAAGGAGTGAGAATGATGAGGTTCTTAAACTCCTCTCATACATTACAATGTCATATGCATAGAAACTCGATATGGATCACAAGGACCTAGTCAAAAAATAAGCAAGATCCCAAATGTACAAAGGAACTTCCAAGTTTTCAAAGACAACTTGTCATCGCTAAAGAACATAGTCCAAAAAATGAATAAGAAAACTCAAGGAATAATTGCTACTAGAATTTCAAACATATTTGATCCATAAATACATGTCTTGGGTGATAAAAATGTTGGCACTATGTTTGAAGAAGACACGAACCAAGTTGATCAAGAGGATGTTATTGAAACCCACAAGAAGCTAGAGCCTATATACACCAAGTTGTAAGATCTAATTAATAAAATAGAAGAAATTATTATTAAATCCTTTTGAAGACCTAATAGGAGAAACAAAGGACCTCATACCATTCTACTTGCTAGGTGACTAAGGGAGATAGAAATTGCTTGAATTGTTGCCTTAGAAAAGTGGTTGGAAATTTTGTCATAAAGGTCCTAATTCTATAGACTCCATGTCCAAGGATAAATGTAGGAACTGAGATATCATGCCAATAAAGCTTGGTGCCCCATGAAGTTGCCAAAAACGTAGCTCCTTAGCACTACCTTGGGATTCACAAATTTTGAAGGAGCATGTAGCAAAGAAATAAAATAACAAATGCCTCACAAAACCTCTCAATTTTTTTCCAATCCTGACATAAGTACCAATTCACTTACAAAATAGAATGAGTGTCTCCAAAGAGAGATATACTAGTAAAATGGATTGATTGCTTGTAGGGACTAATTCATTAAAAAAGTAGTGATTTGCTTACAAATGCAAGTGATTCGCTTACAAAAGTGAGTGCTTCACTTGCTAACTAGAGCAAATCACTTGGCAAGTTGTGAGGAGGTATATATGAGGGTATAGATTCTAAAACAATTGATTCACTTACAAAAGTGAGTGGTTCACTTGCTAGCTAGAGCAAATCACTTGATAGGTTGTAACAAGGTAAATATGAGGGTATAGATTCTAAGGAAGATATTTGAAAAGAGAAATTTTATTTTGTAGTGGCACACTAAGTTATTTTGAAAGCATTCTAATCTTGTGGGAGGTATAATTAGAGGTATGTAATATTTGGTGATGAACCATTTTACTAAAGATACCCCCAAAAATCTTTATTAGGAGTAATTGTTTCACCCCAAATAACCAAGGAGTAAAATTTTACTATAACTAGGATCCTAAGGATCTATTATATGCATCTTTTGGCTATAAAATTTTCTAACTACACTCTATGAAACCCAAATTATATTTTGACCTCATGAGATTGTAAGAAATTATGTTTTGACAAATACTCTCCTTATGAATGTACGTAAGCAAAACAACCCTATTGTAAAATTATCTGGTAGATGTGATTTGATAGATGTGGCCATACAACTACATTTTAGAGAAAAAATAAATATAAATAAATAAATATCCATATCCTTTGTTGACTCCTTGAAAAGTGACATTGTCAAGATTCAATATTTTCTATCGAGAAGCAAGGCCACAACCTCAAAATACGCGGTAGACAATACATGTGACCAACCCTAAATATTTTCAGCAATGAATTGTATTGATGGGTGCAGAAGAGCAAGGTATAAAAAAGAAGCAAGTGAAGCCCAACCACAATAAGTTGGTGTCATGTCATATATCAATGAAATACATGTAGCCTTGCAAGTATCAAGGCCTTAAGATTTTTTTTGTGATCGTTAGGTTCGAATCTCTCAGTACTGGTGTCAAAATTTTATATCAAAAATAGTAATTATCTAGAATGAATGTTGAAAACATAACAAATACTAAAAAAGGTAGGTGGGGGATGGGGGATTGTGGAGGATGTTTATGAATATTGATAGTATTCAAATTGGGTGTTATTAAACATGATGGTTGTTATTGAATGAATGAAAGATTTTAATTACGTCCGCGAGACCCAAATATGGTCTATGGGGCCTCAAATATGGAAGTACAATTACTCAAATCATATCATATGATCTTTAATATCTTTGAGAAGGTTGTTCCTTCTCTTGCTGATTTGTGTTAGCAATTCTCCAACTTTTTTATTTTATTGTCTTCAAATAAATCTGTAATAAACTCGTTCCCAAGTGTTTCTTTGTATTTGTCACGGATATCTGAAAAACTTGGGCATTTATAGATGAAGTGTTCCTTTGTCTCTACTGCCCCTGTGCTACATAGAGTACATATCCTTTCTTCCCATTGTTCTTTGGGCATTGTCCATCTCCTTGTTTCACATCTAAGCCTATGAGAGCTAGTCCTTATCTGAGCAATGAGTATTTTTTCCTTCCACTTGATTTCAGCGTCTATATACGCTTTTTCCTTGTGGTCATACGTTGGGTTAAAATTTGCAATATAATATTGTCTTTTCCTACTTGCATTTTTCTACATTCCACTTCTGAACTTTTCATTCACATAATTTTTAATGTCTTTGTTGACATTTGGGCATTCATTTATGTTGATTTCCCAACATTTCATCCATTTCTGATTTTGTTTCATCCACGTATTCTTTCGCCTAGGCAACTCTTTGTCCCTAAATGCTCTAGGCCATCTATCATTTGTCATGTTTTCTATTTTTTTCAAGTAACATAACAGCTTGGTCATAGCAATTGCTTCTAAAGGGAACATTCCAGTTTCAGCTAGAATAATTTCATAAGGGGTTGTGGCCTTAATTTTGAGAAATTTTGTGATTAGATATTTTTGAATCCTTTCTATTTGCCTCCATTTTGCATTTTTTGTGCCACTATCCCACACCTCGCAACCATACAACAGAACCGGTGTAACAAGTAGGCCAAATAAGACCTTGGTGGTCTTCCAGTCCCACAACTCGGCATTCCTACACTTGTTTTGAAGTGCATATAGTGCTCTCCAGCCACTTTGAGTTCTTTTCATCCTACATGTATTCCAATTAAGTTTGTCATGAAAATCTATGCCCAGGTATTTGTATTCTACTACTACATCAAGCGGTTCTCCTGCAAACTAAAATTTGAGTTGTTGCTTCTTTTTTGTTGAAAAAATCATAATTTTTGTTTTGCTCATGTTCACCTGCATCCCAACTTCTTTACAAAATATTTCTAGAGCTTGAAGGTGATCTTCTAGATCTTTGGCTATTTTGGCCACAAGAATTACATCATCTGCATACATGAGGAGTTTTACCACATATTTGGCTAAATGCACACCCTCTCCCCCAAATTTGTTTATCCATTCTTCTAGCTTGTCAATGTACAACCCAAATAAGGTCGAAGATAGAGGGCAACCTTGTTTGACACCTATGTCACTACCAAAACATTTAGATAACCCTTCCTGTGTTCTGATTCTAGCTTTTACATGTTCATATAGTCTGTGAACTGCTGCCTCGTAGTGAATTGGAACCTCTAGCTCTTCCATTCTGGTCCATAATTTTTTCCTAGGCACTGTGTCAAATGCCTTTTTGAAGTCTACAAAACAGCAAAAAGCCTCCTCTTTTTTGTTCCATATTTTTTCCACTATGTGTTTGAGCGTGATATAGTGATAAATAGTTGAGTGCTTGGGCCTAAAACCTGCTTGCCCCTTTGCTCTCTTTCCCTTTTCTTCTGCCCATATGCTGATCCTACGCTCTATCATACTCCCAAACAACTTTGCAAAGAGAGGGTTGATCTTTATAGTTTGAGGGATTATTTACATCTCCACTTTTAAACAAAGGAATGGTCAAGCTAGTTGTCCACTCAGTAGGGAAGCCATTTTGTATGACCTCATTGAAAATTTCTTTGATTTGTGGTGCCAAGATATCTACCCCCCATTTTATATGCTCTGCTTGAAGATTGTCTATGTCACGAGCTTTTCCAGTTGCTAACTTTTTTATCCCTTGAATAATGTCTTCAATTGTGAAAAGTTCTTTCTTGACAATGATAGTAGGGGGTTTCTCCTGCTGGTTACTATGCTGATACAGTTGTTTTGAATACTCCAACCATTGATTAACTATTATGTTATTTTTAGTTTGCATCCTTTTCACACTTAGTTCCTTCCAAATTTCTTTGGTTCATGCTTCCCTAAATAAATCAATTCTTCCCTCCTTGTTTTAGTGTATTCTTCTTTTTTTGCCCTTACCAGTTTCTCATATGCTTTTTTGTTTGCTCTTGTTTTACCCGTTGGTTCCTTTAGTAATCTTCACATTTTTTTGCAATCTTCATCAAACCATGGGTTGGTTGGGAAGCTATTCCTTTCTTTCTTTTTAGGTTTAGCTCTCTTGCATTTGTTTAGAGCTTCTTGAATAACTTGCATTAACCATTCACTCTTACTTGTAATCTCTACTACTGTGATGTAGTTCTTCCCTTTCTGTAACTTATTATTTAATACTGCTCTAAAATTTTGTCGACTTTCATCTGTTAAGAGAATGTTTCCCTTGTGAGGATATTTATTTTGATTGCCTTGCAAGTGTTTTTCCCTTGGTTTGTCTCCATGCATTCAAAGTTTCATAACAATTGGGTTGTGATCCGACTTAAGTTCCACTGGAGAATCTTCCACTTTTAGCTCCTCTATTTTTGGTATGTAATTCTGTGAGCATATTACATAGTCTATTACACTTTTTCCCTTATATGTTTTGCATGTATAATTTCTTGAATTTTTCCATTTTTTCATCCCATTGCAAATAATCAAATTGTATATGCTGCAAAGACCTAACAACTCTTCTCCATATTGCGTGATAGCCCCATGCTCATTGTTGGTCCGGCTTTCATACGCACCCCACGAAGGATGGGTAGGAAGCTCCAGAGACACCCACGGGACGAATCCCACTCACTTTAGGATCTAGATGGTTATCCAAGGTGCGAGTTACAGAGTTGGGTCGAATGGCTATTCACTCTTTTTCGCTTCTGGAATAGATTTCAATATGGACTATTCTGTTACCTTATAGGGGGTTCTTGAACTTGTTCAGTAGTTGCAGAAGTTGTTACTTGTTAACAATCAGGTTTTGAAATTGAATTCTTGATCTAGCTCTCATGGGTCAGCAAATTTAAATAAAAGGCAAATAAAAAAAATAAAAATGGATCATTTCACCGAAAATAAAGAGAGGGTAGGGTAGGGCAGAAAGAGAAGTTTATCAGACTTTAAACTGTAAAACTTAAACTGTCAATTTTATCTATGCTACAAGCTTCACAACAGAACAAATCAAAGAAGAAAGTGTCCAGTCGATCTAAGATCACTTTCAACTAAGAGCACAAGGCAGAGTGAAATAGATCTAGCAGAAAATTATAAATTAAAGGGCAGCTGGTTAAAACTAGTATCTTTCACCGGCAGCCTAGCTCACATAGTGAAGACAGAGCAATTAGAACAAACTTAACCTCAAATCTGTAATTTCCCTTAGTAGACAATGGACCAACTGAAGCCTAACAGAGATATTTAAACTTGATAATACAGATTCACAGCATATATCTAACAAACTTTAAATGGAACAGATAACAAAATAAGATACACTTATCACACTCTGCAAAATATTAGGCTCCTAGCCATGCTATCATAGAAAAGCTAAAGCACATCAACTCCAAGTCTAGAAACAAAGGATTTCACAAGATTTGCAAGAAATTGCTTATAAGCCTTTTATTTCTAAGTCTTCGCCTCTCGCAATTACATTGAGAAGAAGTATTTATAGACTCAGGACAGACCCTGATCTTTTCAAAAATATCTTCTTCCTTAACTGCAAATCTTATCTTTCTAAACCCTAGGACCGGGTTTTACAATAAAAGCTCCTTTTAAAACAAAGCTTGGATAGAACTTAACCACTCTACAAATCTGTGCAGTCAGCTGCCATAAATGGAGAAGATAGGATCAAATGCAACTTGCATTCATCCGCAACTGCAAATAAATGCCTCCATTAATTCTTGTTTGTGATCCGGATGAGTCACCACTTCTCCATCAATTTGATCTCCGCAAGGCCATCTTTGAGTTGAAATGGTCTTCATGCTATCAATTCTATCATAAATTTGCTATTGAATGCTTTTACCGACTTCTTCTCCTCTAGCATGGCGGTCCTTGACTAAATCTGCACTTTAACTTTGTCTTTATGGCCTTTCCCGGTTGTCCCGCAAGTGCCAGATGGATTCCTGCATGAAAGACAAAAATATTATATTAGCACTTTAATAAACATTAAATTAAAGCATTTAAACATTAAAAATAGATTAAAATCAGCTAAAAAGCTTGCATGTCGGCCTTGCTCTGTCTCATACATGCTTTGACATGTGTCACTACCCCAGGATGCCCTCTGTTTACAGCTAGAATGCACTTTAGGCTCATTGTGTAACTTTCTCTCTCCTATCGTGATTTTACGACATGTCGCGAAATCGCGACGTCCCCAGCGCTGCACTGCTTCTTTTCCTGTCGACCGTGAAAACATGACATGTCATGATTTCGTGACATGTCACGAAATCACGCCTCCTGCTAGCGGCCGTACAACTTTTCTCAACTTGGTCGCGAAAATGCGACATGTCACGATTTCGCGACATGTCGCAAAATCGCGACATCCTTCCTGCCAACTGCGCTTCCTATTCCAACAACCACGAAAATGCGACATGTCATGATTTCGTGACATGTCACAAAATTGCGCCTCTCGTTGGCCGCCATACAACTTTGCTCCAGCATGTCGCGATTTCGCGACATGCTTGTCTTGCAAGACTTCCTCAAAAGGTGCAGCGCATCGCTGCCATTTTCACCCTTTGCCTTTGAAACGTGCAGCGAGTCGCTGCAAATTTTACACTTTGGACCCTTTGCTACCAAACTCCTTGCAACTATTGGCATCACGCTCGGAAAATATGCAGCGCATCGCTGCAACCCTTGCTTTGAACTCTCCTCTCAACCAATATGCAGCGAATCGCTGCAAGTTTTGTTCCTTAGTGCCTTTGCAACTTTGGAACTTGCAGCGCATCACTGCAACTTCCTCTTTAGACCCCCCTTCTCAACGAGTGTGCAGTGAATCGCTGCACTTTCATTTCGGACTCTCTTCTTCGTTAACAGCCGCGATTCTGAGACGTGCAGCGCATCGCTGCATCTTTTTGGGTTAAGTCGTCGACTGAGCTTCTGGTCGTGATTCGCTGACATTTTCTACTGTTCCTCCTTTGCTTCCTCGAACCCGCAAAAATGGAACACATCGTGAAATCACGACGGTTCTGCCAAAGCTGCATGCGTTGACTGCGATTTCGTGACGTGTCAGCGAATCGCTGCAACTTTTGGACTTAGCCACTTTTCTCCTTTTCTCAGCGAAAATGTGACATGTCGTGATATCGCGACATGTCACCAAATCGCGCCCCTCCGTACAACTTTCTTCTCTCTCCTCCGGCCGACAACGATTTTGCGACACTTTCCAAAAATGGAAATGTCGCTATATCGCGACATTACCAAAAAATAAAAGTTTTGATTTTTCATGTATTTATCTTACTGTTTTCTGGATTTTCTTGGTGCCGGTGCAGGATTTGGCTTAAGCATGAATGATTCTAGCATGTAGAAAGTTAAGCTTGAAATAACAATGCTAGAAAGACTTGGAAAAAGGCACAACTTAAAAAGGAAACAAGCAAAACTGGATTAAGACCGGAAAGGATCAAGAGGGTCCCTGCTGCAAAATGGAATTTCAAAGTTTTCAAGAGGATTGGAATGCATTTTTCAGTGGAGGTGTGTTGCTTCTCAACAAATGGCGATATCTATGGGTAAAATAGTAGCACTATTTTAGAACCCAAGACTCGGTTTCAAAACAAAAAGACCATGCATCATGCCTCGCCACGTACATTCTTCACAATAAATTGACTACTAACTGCTAGCTGTTAAAATTTTCCAAGGACATACTAGGCTGAATTACTTCAAGGAAGATTTTTGATGTGCAATTACAAGGGTATAAAACTTTCTTCAAGAATGACTGGATTGAATGATAAACTTGGATTAATCAACTTTTCTAGATTGTAAAAGGGGAAACCGAGTAGAGCTCTATTTACTAGTTTAGCCTTTTACAGCCTAGACAGAGTTACCCTTTAGATTTACACGACCCAAATTTACAACTGTAGGGCAGAATCTATAACTTAGAAGAAAATATTTTTGGAAGTATTGGCTGCCTCTTTTAATTGTTCAACTCTTTTCTTTTTCCTTTTCTCTCTCTTTTTTTTATCTCTCTTCTTTTTGAAATATATCACTATCTGGAAGACCTTAGAGAAATTACAATTTTCTTTTATCATTTGATCAATCTGGAACTGTTTCAGTCTAGGCACTGATAGCCTCTGGTGACACCCAAATAATTGCATGAACCATAGTCCCCTCTTATAACCAGCTTTTATTGGATTCCCCGGGAGTTCCTCCAACAAAACAGCATAGCAGTTTTTCTATTATTAAAACAACTATGGCAAGTAAGGCACAAGATCCCATCATCTCTCTACCTTTGTCCTGAATAACAAAATAGTTCTACTGTTCAGTGCAAGCAGACTATCTCTATTAGAATGATGAACAACATGGGCATTGGATTGTGGATTGATCAGCTCAGAATAAAACAATTTTGAAGGCTGACTATTCATTGACCTTTAGGCAAAGGTTTAAAGGACATAATTTTAAGAGCTGAAGGACTTTGTATAGGCATCCAAGGACAGGCACAGGCTTCTAAAGCAAAACAGAATCAAAACTGCACAGACTGCAAATAAAAGCAAGCTAAAACAAAAGACACTATACAGATAGCAAGGATTAACTAAAAACATAGCAACCAAAAATTGACAAAGGGAAACTGCAACAGCACTGAAATAAACTAAAGCAACTGTACAGACAGCAAAGAAAAAGAACTGCAATAAAGAACTAAAGCAAATAAAACTGAAATAAAAGACTGTACAGACTTAAATAGCAAGCTGACATAAAAAGACAAAGAAAGGAAATAAAAAGCACTCGACAAAAGAAATAAAGCGCACAAGCTAAAACTGTACAGACAATTAAAGATTAAAAAATTAAGATGAAGCAACTAAAAGAACTACAGAGCATTAAAATTAAACTGAAACAGATTAAAACTGTACAGACATTTAAAAATAAAACTGCACTGACAAAGAAATAAAAACTAAAAAACTTCAAAGCTTACTTACAATGTATACATATGTTACAACTTCCCTTCATACTCAAAAAATGCAGCAGTTGGGAAAGCAGAGAAATGGTGCCTTTAAAAAAAAATTGACCATGTGCAAGTAATTTATAAAAATTACCTTTCAGGTCCTGTTGACGAAATGCACTCCAGACTATGCTTCAAAAATTTGCTATCTGGGAAAGACTTGTGTTTACTGTCTTCCCTGTCCCATTTGAAAAACAAATCTGCAACTCCTTCAAATTAAACAAATCATATAATAACAAATCATATGATAACATGTTTATGCTTCTACTTGAAGGGTTTGCAGAATTCTTTCAAAAGGACTAAATGTAAAAACCCCCAGGATCAAATACCTTAAAATCTTGACAGACCCAGACCACCACATCTTCAAAATTATGTGACAACTGAAAGAAATCATGTTTTATCTGTATGCCCTGGTTCTTAACAACTTGAACATTTTGTGGTTGCTGTACTGCTTCAATATCCAAGACTTCAATTTTTATCCCTCTAGCAGAATGTTTACAATTTTCCTTTTCACCTGAGCCTTGCTTAGATTTAACCTCATCAATGTGTAATGTCCAAACATCATTGTTGTGATTGATTAGAGCTGTAACTGTTCTCACTTTCTCAGTTGCCAAATTATAAACTCCAATATTTACATCAACATGATTTACAACCTTTTCTTTGACATTATGTTCAGAAGTTGCAGGCTTATGTTGAGACAATTCATCAATTCCAAGTTGGCTGACCACATTCATATTTACTATCTTTTCCTCCTTTTCTTGAAATCCAACAGGTGGTCTAGAGTAAGCCTCAATCAAGTTAACCTTTTGTTCAACAATCTAGGGCAGTTCATGGAGGGTGATGTCAGCTTTAAGTTCCCTCATATCCCCAATGATGTTATCCTCCTCAGTTACTTCTGAATAGTGATATTGAATCTCACTTTCATCATCCTCTGATGAGGAAGGATCATTATTAAGTTCTGGACTCTCACATCTCAAATTATAACTGTCCATTTTGAACTATTGAAAATCTTGCATTTCATCCATAGGAGTTTGTACAAGACTTTCTGTCTCTTCGAGAAAAGTGACAGAATCTGAAACCCTGGTTGTACTATTTTTGGATAAACCAGAAATATCAATATTTCTTTGATCTCTAGGAAAATTTAACTCACCAGGAAAAATTTCAGATTTGGGTAATGCCAGATCACAACTGTTTACTTCAGGCACTTCCACTTTGAGCTTGTCAGAACTTTTCTCTATATTTTGCACATGCTGAGTGGATGTGACAGTTAACGGAGTTTCCTTGGGTAGAGCATGACATGTTGGCACTAACTCATGTGTGGAATGGGATTCAAAATAGACATGTTCTGTGTAACATAGGATATCAAAGGACTGCTCAGAATTTGAGGCCCTAACTGTCTCTCAAGAATTAAGGCTTCTTTATAAGCCCCTGCCAGGGTTGTGATATTGATGTCTCTCTTGAGGAAAATAGAGGTCACTGAATCCAATGCATTCTTGTAGATTTCTAAGGCCAAATTTGCATTTGGGATGTAATGGCCAGTCATTCTACCATAAGCTCTTTGGAACCTCATATTGAAAGACCTGACAGTTTCTCCCGACTCTCTCTTGATGCTAAAAAATTGTTGGTATAACACACTGGGGTCTATCACTTTCCCAAATTGTGATATAAAAGCTTTCTCTAGGTCATCTCAGCTAGTAATGGAATTGCTGGTGAGGTTTAAAAACCAGTCATAAGCTCCCTCCTGGAGAGTGAATGGGAACAATCTGCAGGCAACATCTTCATGTTGTATATTTAACAATTTTAAAGCATTTTTGAAAGCTAGCGGTGTTCTTCTCAGCTTCTTGTCCCATCATGTTTATATCTGGTGAGATACCTTTTCGGGCTTCAGGCAGGTCATGGGCTATACCCGGGATATTCAAAGAAGTGGGGCCCAACCAATTTGCCATTATTACTTGGCTGACAAGTGATATTCTGAGTTGTAATTGGATAACTGCCAGTGGAGATAAAACTGTTCTTAACTTGAGGTCTTCTCTAGCAATTTTAGAAACTGTACTGACAACTTACAATACTGCCCGAATTTCACTGGGCCAGTTTTAAAATGTTGGTGTCAATTCCCACTGTTCAGGCAAAAACTCTAACCATATAATTTTAAAAGAGCTGAGGAGGAGGGAAAATGATTCAAAAGATAAAATACCAGACTCAGCACATAAAACTTTACAGTTCTTAACAGACTACTGAACTTGAACTGATATGTTCTCGGCCCTCCTTCTAGCACCAATTAGGTGTTGGTGTTAAGTCTCGCTGTTCAGGAAAAAACTCTAACAACAAAATTTAAAAGAGCTGAGGAGGAGGGAAAAGGATTCAAAAGATAAAATACCAGACTCAGCACATACAACTTTACAGTTCTTAACAGACTACTGAACTTGAACTGAGATGTTCTCGACCCTCCTTCTAGCACCAATTAGGTGTTGGTCCGGCTTTCATACGCACCCCGCGAAGGATGGGCAGGAAGCTCCGGAGACACCCACGGGACGAATCCCACTCACTTTAGGATCTAGCTGGTTATCCAAGGTGCGAGTTACAGAGTTGGGTCGAATGGCTATTCACTCTTTTTCGCTTCTCGAATAGATTTCAATATGGACTGTTCTGTTACCTTATAGGGGGTTCTTGAACTTGTTCAGTAGTTGCAGAAGTTGTTACTTGTTAACAATCAGGTTTTGAAATTGATTCTTGATCTGGCTCTCATGGGTCAGCAGATTTAAATAAAAGGCAAATAAAGAAAATAAAAATGGATCATTTCATCGAAAACAAAGAGAGGGTAGGGTAGGGCAGAAAGAGAAGTTTATCAGACTTTAAACTGTCAATTTTATCTATGCTACTAGCTTCACAACAGAACAAATCAAAGAAGAAAGTGTCCAGTCAGTCTAAGATCACTTTCAACTAAGAGCACAAGGCAGAGTGAAATAGATCTAGCAAAAAATTATAAACTGAAGGGCAGCTGATTAAAACTGGTATCTTTCACCGACAGCCTAGCTCACACAGTGAAGACAGAGAAATTAGAACAAACTTAACCTCAAATCTGTAATTTCCCCTAGCAGACAATGGAACAACTGAAGCCTAACAGCATATTTAAACTTGATAATACAGATTCACAACATATATCTAACAAACTTTAAATGGAATGGATAAAAAAAGAAGATACACTTATCACACTCTGCAAAATATTAGTCTCCTGGCCATGCTATCACAGAAAAGCTAAAGCACATCAACTCCAAGTGCAAAAACAAAGGATTTCACAAGATTTGCAAGAAATTTCTTATAAGCCTTTTATTTCTAAGTCTTCGCCTCTCGCAATTACATTGAGAAGAAGTATTTATAGACTCAGGACAGACCCTGATATTTTTAGAAATATCTTCTTCCTTAACTGCAAATCTTATCTTTCTGAACCCTAGGACCGGGTTTTACAATAAAAGCTCCTTTTAAAACAAAGCTTGGATAGAACTTAACCACTCTGCAAATCTGTGCAGTCAGCTGCCATAAATGGAGAAGATAGGATCAAATGCAACTTGCATTCATCCGCAACTACAAATAAATGCCTCCATTAATTCTTGTTGGCGAGCCGGATGAGTCACCACTTCTCCATCAATTTGATCTCCGCAAGGCCATCTTTGAGTTGAAATGGTCTTCATGCTATCAATTCTGTCATAAATTTGCTATTGAATGCTTTTACCGACTTCTTCTCCTCTAGCATGATGGTCCTTGACTAAATCTGCACTTTAACTTTGTCTTTATGGCCTTTCCCGGTTGTCCCGCAAGTGCCAGATGGATTCCTGCATGAAAGACAAAAAGATTATATTAGCACTTTAATAAACATTAAATTAAAGCATTTAAACATTAAAAATAGATTAAAATCAGCTAAAAAGCTTGCATGTCGGCCCTGCTCTGTCTCATACACGCTTTGACACGTGTCGCTACCCTAGGATGCCCTCTGTTACAGCTGGAATGCACTTCAGGCTCATTGTGCAACTTTCTCTCTCCTATCACGATTCTGCGACATGTCGCGATTTCGCGACATGTCACGAAATCGTGAAGTCCCCAGCGCTGCACTGCTTCTTTTCCTATCGGCCGTGAAAATGCGACATGTCACGATTTCGCGACATGTCACGAAATCGTGCCTCCTGCTAGTGGTCGTACAACTTTTCTCAACTTGGTCGCGAAAATGCGACATGTCGCGATTTCGCGACATGTCGCGAAATCGCGACATCCTTCCTGCCAACTGCTCTTCCTATTCCAACAGCCGTGAAAACGCGACATGTTGCGATTTCGTGACATGTCGCAAAATCGCGCCTCTCGCTGGCCGCCATACAACTTTGCTCCAGCATGTCGCGATTTCGCGACATGCTTGTCTTGCAAGACTTCCTCAAAAGGTGCAGCGCATCGCTGCCATTTTCACCCTTCGCCTTCGAAACGTGCAGCGCGTCGCTGCAAATTTTACACTTTGGACCCTTTGCTACCAAACTTCTTGCAACTATTGGCATCATGCTCAAAAAATATGCAGCGCATCGCTGCAACCCTTGCTTAGAACTCTCCTCTCAACCAATATGCAGCGAATCGCTGTAAGTTTTGTTCCTTAGTGCCTTTGCAACTTTGGAACTTGCAGCGCATTGCTGCAACTTCCTCTTTAGACCCCCCTTCTCAACGAGTGTGCAGCGAATCGCTGCACTTTCATTTCGGACTCTCTTCTTCGTTAACAGCCACGATTCTGAGACGTGCAGCGCATCACTGCATCTTTTTGGGTTAAGTCGTCGACTGAGCTTCTGGTTGTGATTCGCTGACATTTTCTACTGTTCCTCCTTTGCTTCCTTGAACCCGCGAAATGGAACACGTCGCAAAATCGTGACAGTTCTGCCAAAGCTGCATGCGTTGATCGCGATTTCGCGACGTGTCAGCGAATCGCTGCAACTTTTGGACTTAGCCACTTTTCTCCTTTTCTCAGCGAAAATGCGACATGTCATGATATCGCGACATGTCGCCAAATCGTGCCCCTCCGTACAACTTTCTTCTCTCTCCTCCGGCCGACAGCGATTTTGCGACACTTTCCAAAAATGGAAATGTCGTGATATCGCGACATTTCCAAAAAAGGAAAGTTTTGATTTTTCATGTATTTATCTGACTGTTTTCTGGATTTTCTTGGTGCTGGTGCAGGATTTGGCTTAAGCATGAATGATTCTAGCAAGTAGAAATTTAAGCTTGAAATAACAATGCTAGAAAGACTTGAAAAAAGGCACAACTTAAAAAGGAAACAAGCAAAACTGGACTAAGACTGGAAAGGATCTAGAGGGTCCCTGCTGCAAAATGGAATTTCAAAGTTTTCAAGAGGATTGGAATGCATTTTTCAGTGGGGGTGTGTTGCTTCTCAACACTCATCTTCTGAAGTCCTGGTCCACTGTTGATTTTCCTCTTCTGGAATCCAAAGAGGATTAATCTCAATATATTTGTTACCTTCTAGAATGTTAGCTTGCTTATTTGTTGTCCTTGCATTGAAATCTCCAATTAATATAATATCCCCCAACTTACTGTATATTGAAATGTCTCTTTTTAGGGAGGAGTATGGTTCTTCTCTGTTAAGGTTATGTTTCTTATAGAATTTAGAATTCTTGGGAACAAAATAACATGTTGTTATGCTAATAACTGACTTATTTTCTAGGATCTATATCCAAATGTACTGTTTGTTTTCATCTTGTTTTTCAACTTTAATGACCCTATCCCATTCCTCTTTTATTAAAACCATAATACCCCAATGCCCTTTGCCATTTTCTGTTGCTTTATTCCATATTGCTATTTTTTTGTATCCCACAAATTCTGGAGTCCTACATCCATCGTGTTCATGTGTTTCTGTCAATATGATTATATCTTTGTCTCTAGAAATAGGCCCTAACTCGGGTCCTCTTCTCAAAGATAAACCTCTACAGTTCCAACTTACCATTGTAAGATGTTCCCGAGTGGGCCATACTCCCTATTTATTTTGGATTTTTTTAGATGTGATGTATGCCTTTCCATTTCTTAAATATGCTTGTTTCCCTTCATTCCTTGCTGCCCTCACCTTTTCCCATTCCTTATTTCTTTCTTCCTATTGTAAAAATGTTAGGTCATCATCTAAATAAAATTGTGACCCTCTCAGCATGCCTCTGTTTTTAAGTAACCTTATTTTATCCTTGTAGCTCATCAATGTGACCTAAATATGTCTATCTTTGCCTCCATCTCTCAGCCTGCCAATTTTGCTTACTTTTTTTATCTGACCCTTCCATTGTAATCGATCTGACAAGAAGTTCCTGGTTAAACGATTTGTGTCTTCCCTGTCTCCATAATCTTTCAACCCTTTGATGATTATATTTGTTAACTTCTCATGTCTTTCTTTCTCTTCTGTTATTTGAATTTTTACTTGCTTCTCTATCAACTTTTTTTATTGATTGACTGGTTCTTTTACTACTTGAGACCATGTCTTTGTCTTTGCTAATTCATTTTGTAGCTCATTTTCTCTTGTTTCAATGTTTTGGAGTGTTTTCTCGTACCTCTTTTATTTGATTTGCATTTGTTTTTTCCACCTCTATTGCATCATTGATTGGGGGATGGATGGCTTGTTTGAGGACATGCCATTCACGTTGACCCATGTTTGCAAGGTTTTGTAGCTTTGACACTTGCTCCTTGAGCTAGTTGTTTTCTTTTTCCAGCCTTCGAATGGTGTTTATAACCTCATCTGATTTAGTTTCTCTTAATTTCTCCCTCCTTTCCATGCTTTCAAGTTTCTCTTTCATCTTCATTAGCTCTTGCACATAAAGTCTTGGTGCCCACATGAGTGGTGTAGTTGTGGGACCTGTAAGTTTCTTCCTCATCTGAAAATTCATTTTGGTGATTTGCCTTTGATTGTTCCTTATTCTCCACCTGTTTATGTGGTAGAATATTTTTTATTTTTATTTTTTGATATGCCCTTTTCATTGTTGTTGCCCTTACTCGAGCTTGTCGATGCCTTAATATCCTCCAATACTGTTTCTCATTGACATATATTGGTTCTTGCAATTGTTGCTTCCCTTCTTCCATTTTCAAACCCTTTATAGCCGAACCCTCTGTACTATTGATCCGTTGAAATAAATGTGTAATAAAACCCTCTTGCTTTGCAAACCCTTGCTGATAATAAACCTTCTGCCGCAAACCCCTATAACGAATGTATTTCTCCTACCTACTTAAATTGTTTTATAAATCGAAAGAGGACAAAAAAAATATGCTTACCTGATGAAATAAATGTTTAAACATGATGGTTGTTATTAAACATGTTGCAGCTGCAGACAATGGGAAACAGCAACGTTGAAAATAACACAAAAGTGAAAAATAGATGACGGATTGAAGAGAATATTTATGAATATTAATGGAATTTGGTATTATTAACACGTGGATCAACACATGTGGGATCAGCTTTGACTGTTGCCAACAATGTGAACAAGCCCTGGAGCTTCTGGTTTACTAATATTAAATTGGGTCTGTATCTGAAGTTGGTGTTATTAACTGCATCTTGCAAAATGTTAGTTGTTTGAGTTTATGACAAAAACTAAAATATCACATGAAAGAACAATATTTTCATCATTTATTATAGTTTAAATAATTTTTAAGATTTATTATTAATTTTTTTAATGGCAGCTGTGAAAATATATTTAATCTCTTCAAAAGTTTTCAAGGGCTATTTTTACATGTCCTAAAACACCAGGATTAGATAAATTTTGGTCACAATCACCATTGAAGCTTAGCGTCTACTATAATATACCATCAAACAAACAAAATTTAAGTAATATTTCACAGATGCGTTAATAGTAGAGGTCAAAAATGGTACTATTTAAATGATTAAAGTAGTTCAACCTTGAAAACAGTTTGATCCATTCAAGATAAAATAGAAACTAGTTTTGGACGTTAAAATAAAATCATTGTATTATTTTAAGACGTTTAATAGGGAGGATATAGAAGGAAGCATATTCATTTGCCTTGGTTAGATCTTATGCAACACATTCATTTAAATGACTAAATCCCTTTACTATTATGGATCATGATGCTTTTCTTTATAGAAAGGGAAAAATTTTGGACTTGTGTGATGCTTTTCTTTATAAAAAGGGAAAATTTTTGGACTTGTGTAGTGATGGTGGTAGTCAAGTCAAGCTAGATGGATATGGCATAAGGGCATTCTACTTCTTAATTTAAGAATTAGAAATTTAATTTTTATAAATTTTCTTTAAAAAAATAATTAAAAGAAAATTTTCAATGGTTCTTTTTATAAATAGGTTTATGTAAAGCTATGGAAATCAGGTGGTCTAAAAGTAAGTTGAAGTTCTCAAACAAAGTGATGTACAAAATAAAAAGGAAATACATGCTTTCAAGTCTTATCTTATGTAATTATAGAAGATTGAACTAATTTTTCTTTAGATAGAGTACTCTTGACTTATATTCCTTATATGGAGTCTTCACAAAAGTTTTCTTTGGATATGTGCAAGATTATCTAGTAATAGCATTGATGACTAAAATATAGCCTAAGGAGTTCTTATCCAAAGGTATTTTTGCATTAGTAGATTTCCAGATGACGGGTAACCATATGATTCTTCCTCATTTGTAGACAACCACTAAAGTATCCATTATGGGAAGAAGATACTATTATTACTAATGAATTCTTTGAGGGGATGAAAATGTAATTTGACTTATGGGTAAGACCAATATTGTATGATATGATATTGTATAGACCTATAGGCAATCATTACATAAATGTATTTAATTTATTAAATTATTTTATTATGTAAGAGGCCTATGGGATGCAATTAACCTTATGATTAGTTCCATCTTATAACTTGTAATTAACCACAATCCCTCTTGGTATAATATCTTAGGTTAAAATTTTATGTAATTAGGGTTTTGGTTTTGGTATAAACACCCAGCATGATTCTTATCTAAATATGATATATTGATTATGTATGGTTCCTATGAGTTCCCACTATATCTCTCTTTTAATTTTTGTTTACATTTTCTATATAAGATTTGAGTGGACGGGTTACTTTTGTTTGTTTCTAAAAATATGAGCGAATTCCAACAAAAACCTAACTTGCTAGTCAACTTTAATATTCCATGGAGTTGGACTTGTTCAAATAGGTTGTATAGATGGTCTTGCCTAGCATATCCAATATTTTGGAGAAGAAGGTTGATCCAAAGCTCTATGAAGATAATATTACCTTGCTTCAAATTGTTCAAACCTATCTTGACCATTCATCAACGATTTACTATGACAAGTATATAGTAGATTAGGTGGACAGTCATCTAAAGATATTCAAAGAGGAGAGTAAATTCAAATACACCTCCTACTTTATTTGACTCATTCTATATTAGAAGAAATATTAGTTCCCAACCCTATAGCTAGACTAAGTAGGAGTCGATTCTTAGTCCCTTTCAATAGTTAAATGCATAGACGTACCCTATGAAGGAGTGGGAAATAACTCCTACTAGTTATACAATGAGGTGTATAAGATAATCATGGATATGTTTAGGGGAAGGCCATAAGGTTAATCAACAAAGCATGATAGCACATAAGTTCTAGATAATGGTTGGAAAAATATTTCTACTTGGGAAGTGCTTGATCATACATCCACCTCTATGTCTTTTTAGACATGAATTTTGAGTTTCTTGCATGCATACCCAACTATATGTTCAATCTATAGTATGTGTATCAACTCGATTACATGGACCAAAATTATTAGTGAAAAAGTAGTAGGTGCCTCAACCTCTAAAAGATAAAATAAGAGACCAGTGCATGATATCATTATCTTTGTTGAATGAACAATGTTAGAAGTGGTCAATTTAGTACTAAAGAAAACAATAATCAAGGGGTAAAAATATTTTGAGAGGTATGGTTTAATGTTTGATGAGTTTGTAGTGTTCAAGGAACAACAATAGCAGATGGCCTATCTTCAAGAATGGAAAATCCCTCAAGGAGTCTTATATTTTGAATTGGAAATAGACAACATCATAGCCATTACTACTACCATTCTCACTTCCATACCATCATGCATTGCTTACCTTTCTTTCTCTATCTATTATTCTACTATTCCCACTTCTCTCCCTTCCTACTCATTTGTTGTATTTATCTCTCTCCAATAGTGTAGCTCATGGGTTTCTCTAAGGGGAAACCCACCCCTCTTATTTTTATCATCATCAATACCACATCCATCACATAATTCCCATCATCTACCATCTAGGTCACCATAACATAACCCTTGACCCCATATATCACATCACCACCATAATATATACCCTTGCTAATTTTCACAACTATCTAACACATTAATATAGTTGGTATCATGATCCACTTGCATCATTTTCATTCTATTTCCCACCATATCTATATAGTTTTCTACACTTGCTCCACCTTACACTTCCATATGTCCACCTCAATACCATCCCAATCTAGGTAGCTTCTCCTATAACCAATAACTTTCACTTCCCTAGATCAAGAAGCTAAGTCTATAGGGACACCCTTTAAACGTGTACTACTATTATTCCAAGCACGATATTTCAATGGAAAATTATATGGACATCACCAAGGCATTTGATGTCCTTACTACTAAAATTATAGATAAAAGAAAGAGTGTAAATAACTCAAGGAAAGGGTCTCCAAGGCTTCTATCCTTATGTAGTCAGAGCTGGCAATGAAAGGAGATAAAATACATATTTCTCATGCTACCAAATATGACCTTTTTAAAGTAGCAATAGTTCCTATTAACTTAACTACTAAAGTATTAAAGCTAGACCTAAATGGGATGGACCCATACCAAATAGTCCAAGTAGCATATTTGCTCACCCTTGGCATAACCATGAATTTTGGCTATTTGGTAGTTGAGGATGAAGTATTTTAGAGTAAGAAAAAGGATCTTAAAGTAGAGATGACATATATAAAGAAGCAAAGAGACCAACTCTAACAAGAGAACCAAGATATGAGAGTAAATTCTTTAGAAAAAGACAAGCTAAGTAGGTTGGGGACCTTAAATATCAACTTGTTGAGGCTAAAAAGAATTAATCATTAGAAGACATTGTAGAACATCTGACATAGGAGCAATATCAACTCCAAGAATCTCTAAAGTCAAATTATTAGCAAATTTTAGCGTTAACAACCTCAAGATAGGTGAAGGCAACTATAGACCAAAAGCAATACAAGATATTCAACAATTCAAGTTCCTTAGGGATAGTATCAAGGGAGAAGTAGAGAATTATTATGAGTACTTCCAATTGACCTCTTTTGTAGGACAAATCCTTGAAAAAATAGTAAAATTAGTTGAGAAAGTAAAAAAATAGCTATCTATAAGGAGTGAGAATGATGAGGTTCTTAAACTCCTCTCATACATTACAATATCATATGCATAGAAACTTGATATGGATCACAAGGACCTAGTCAAAAAATAAGCAAGATCCCAAATGTACAAAGGAACTTCCAAGTTTGCAATGACAACTTGTCATCGCTAAAGAACATAGTCAAAAAAATGGATATGAAAACTCAAGGAATAATTGCTACTAGAATGTCAAACATATTTGATCCACAAATACATGTCTTGGGTGATGAAAATGTTGGCACTATGTTTGAAGAAGACATGAGCCAAGTTGATCAAGAGGATGTTATTGAAACCCACAAGAAGCTAGAGCCTATATACACCAAGTTGTAAGATCTAATTAATAAAATAGAAGAAATTATTATAAAATCCTTTTGAATACCTAATGGGAGAAACAAAGGACCTCGTACCATTCTACTTGCTAGGTGACTAAGGGAGATAGAAATTGCTTGGATTGTTGCCTTAGAAAAATGGTTGGAAATTTTGTCATAAATGTCCTAATTCTATAGACTCCATGTCCAAGGATAAAGGTAGGAACAGATATAGCATGCCAATCAAGCTTGGTGCCCCATGAAGTTGCCAAAAACGTAGTTCCTTAGCACTACCTTGGGATTCACAAATTTTGAAGGAGCATGTAGCAAAGAAATAAAATAACAAATGCCTCACAAAACCTCTTAATTTTTTTCCAATCCTGACATAAGTACTAATTCACTTACAAAATAGAATGAGTGTCTCCAAAGAGAGATGCCCTAGAAAAATGGATTGATTGGTTGTAGGGACTAATTCATTAAAAAAATAGTGATTTGCTTACAAATGTAAGTGATTCACTTACAAAAGTGAGTGCTTCACTTGCTAACTAGAGAAAATCACTTGGCAAGTTGTGAGGAGGTAAATATGAGGGTATATATTTTAAAACAATTGATTCACTTACAAAAGTGAGTGGTTCACTTGCTAGCTAGAGCAAATCATTTGATAGGTTGTAACAAGGTAAATATGAGGGTATAGATTCTAAGGAAGATCTTTGAAAAGAGAAATGTTATCTTGTAGTGGCACACTAAGTTATTTTGGAAGCATTCTAATCTTGTGGGAGGTATAATTAGAGGTATGTAATATTTGGTGATGCACCATTTTACTAAAGATGCCCCTGAATATTTACTTTTATTAGGATTAATTGTTTCACCCCAAATAACCAAGGAGTAAAATTTTACTATAACTAGGATCCTAAGGATCTATTATATGCATCTTTTGGCTATAAAATTTTCTAACTACACTCCATGGAACCCAAATTATATTTTGACCTCATGAGATTGTGAGATATTATGTTTTGACAAATACTCTCCTTATGAATGTACGTAAGCAAAACAACCCCTATTGTAAAATTATTTGGTAGATGTGATCTGGTATATGTGGCCATACAACTACATTTCAGAGGAAAAATAAATAAATATCCATATCCTTTGTTGACTCCTTGAAAAGTGACATTGTCAAGATTCAATATTTTCTATCGATAAGCAAGCCCACAAGCTCAAAATGCGTGGTAGACAATACATGTGACCAACCCTAAATATTTTTAGAAATGAATTGTATTTATGGGTGCAGAAGAGAAAGGTATAAAAAAGAAGCAAGTGAATCCCAACCACAATAAGTTGGTGTCATGTCATATATCAGTGAAATACATGTAGACTTGCAAGTATCAAGGCCTTAAGATTTTGTCTCTAATCGTTAGGTTCGAATCTCTTAGTACTGGTGTCAAAATTTTATATCAAAAATAATAATTATCTAGAATGAACGTTGAAAACATAACAAATATTTAAAAAGGCAAGTGGGGGATGGGGGATTGTGGAGGATGTTTATGAATATTGATAGTATTCAAATTGGGTGTTATTAAACATGATGGTTGTTATTAAACATGTTGCAGCTCCATACAATGGGAACCAGCAACATTGAGAGGTATGGTTTAATGTTTGATGAGTTTGTATTGTTCAAGGAACAGCAATAGCAGATGGCCTATCTTCAAGAATGAAAAATCCCTCAAGGAGTCTTATATTTTGAGTTGGAAATAGAAAACATCATAGCCATTACTACTATCATTTTCACTTCCATACCATCATGCATTGCTCCCCTTTATTTCTCTATCTATTCTTCTACTATTCCCACTTCTCTCCCTTCCTACTCATTTATTGTATTTCTCTCAGTCTCCAATAGTGTGGTTCATGGGTTTCTTTAATGGGAAACCCACCCCTCTTATTTTTATCATCATCAAGACCACATACATCACATCATTTCCATCACCTACCATCTATATCACCATAACATAACCCCTGACCCCATATATCATATCACCACCATCATATATACCCTTACCAATTGTCACCACTAGCTAGCACAAAAATATAGTTGGTGTCATGACCCACTTTCATAATTTCCACTCTATTTCCCACCATCACCATGTATTTTTCTATACTTTCTCCACCTTACACTTACATATGTCCACCTCAATACCATTCCAATATAGGTTAGGCCAAGGATGGCCTTTACATGGAAAATTATATGTAAACCTAAAATTATGGACATCACCAAGGCATTTGATGTCCTTACTGCTAAACTTAGATGTAAAATAAAGAGTGTAAATAACTCAAGGAAAGGATCTCCAAGTCTTCTATCCTATGTAGTCATATATGGAAAGGAAGGGGGATAAAATACATATTGCTCATGCTACCAAATATGACCCTTTTAAAGTAGCAATAGTTCCTATTAATGTAACTACTAAAGTATTGAAGCTAGACCTAAATGGGATGGACCCATACTAAATAGTCCAAGTAGAAAATTTGCTCACCCTTGGCATAAACATGAAGTATGGATATTTGGTAGTTGAAGATGAAGTATTTTCAACTAAGAACAAGGATCTTAAAGTAGAGATGACGTAGATAAAAAAGCAAAGAGACCAACTCTAAAAAGAGAACCAAGATATGAGAGTAGATGCTTTAGAAAAGTACCAACTAAGTAGGTTGAGGACCTTAAATCTCAACTTGTTAAGGTTAAAAAGAATTAATCATTAAAGGACCTTTTAGAACATCTCAAATAGGAGCAATATCAACTCCAAGAATCTCTAAAGTCAAATGATTAGCAAATTGTAGCGTTAACAACCTCAATATAGGTGGAGACAACTATAGACCCAAAGCAATACAAGATATTCAACAATTCAAGTCCCTTAGGAACAAGATTAAGGGAGAGGTATAAAATTATTGAGGACTTCCAGTTGACCTCCTTTTTAGGACAAATCCTTGAAAAGGTATTAAAAATAGTTGAGAAAGTAGAAAAATAGCTATCTACAAGGAGTGATAATGAGGAGGTTCTTAAAATCCTATCATACATGACACTATCATATGTATAGCAACTCGATATGGATCACAAAGACCTAGTCAAAAAATTAAGCAAGATCCCATATGTACAAAGGAACCTCCAAGTTTTCAAAGATAACTTGTCATCACTAAAGATCATAGTCCAAAAAATGAATAAGGAAATTCAAGGAATAATTGCTACTAGAATATCAAACATATTTGATCCACAAATACATGTCTTGGATGATGATATTTTTGACACTATGTTTGAAGAAAAAAATAGCCAAGTTGATCAAGGGGATGTTATTGAAACCCACAAGAAGCTAGAGCCTATATACACCAAGTTGTAAGAGCTAATTAATAAAATAGAAGAAATTACTATTAAATCATTTGGATACCTAATAGGAGAAACAAAGGACCTCATACCACTCTAGTTGTTAAGTGACTAAGGGTGATAAAAATTGCTTGGATTGTTACCTTAGAAAAATGGTTGGAAATTTTGTCATAAAGATCCTAATTCTATAGACTCTATGCCCAAGGGAAAAGGTAGGAACTGAGATATCATGCCAATCAATATTGGTTCCCCATGAAGTTGCAAAAAATGTAGTTCCTTGGCAGTACCTTGGGATTCACAAATTTTGAATGAGCATGTAGCAAAGAAATAAAATAGCAAATACCTCATAAAATCTCTCAATTGTTTTCCAATCCTGACATAAGTACCAATTCACTTACACAATAGAATGAGTTTCTCTAAAGAGATATCCACTAGGAAAATGGATTGATTGGTTCTAGGGACTAATTCACTAAAAAAGTAGTGATTTGCTTACAAATGTAAGTGATTCACTTACAAAAGTGAGTTCTTCACTTGCTAACTAGATAAAATCACTTGGCAGGTTGTGAGGAGGTAAATATGAGGTTATAGATTCTAAAAAAACTGATTCACTTACAAAAGTGAGTGGGTCACTTGCTAGCTAGTAACATGTTGTAACAAGGTAAATATAAGGGTATAGATTATAAGGAAGATCTTTGAAACGGGATATTTTATCATGTAGTGGCACACTAAGTCATTTTTGAAGCATTCTAATCTTGTGGGAGGTATAATTAGAGGTATGTAATATTTGGTGATGCATCATTTTACTAAAGATACTCCAAATCTTTACTTTTATTAGGAGTAATTGTTTCAAACCAAATAACTGAGTAAAATTTTACTATAACTAGGATCCTAGGGATCTATTATATGCATATTTTGGCCATTAAATTTATAACTACACTCCATGAAACCCAAATTATGTTTTGACATCATGATATTGTAAGAAATTGGTAAGCCTTTTTGCATTCAACCAGTAGCACCACTCTCCTAGTTTTCTAAATGTGTGGCAATTGTACATAGCCCTTTAGACTTCCTTGTCATTTGATTATCAATTTTATAATATTATGAATGAGTGTTTGAATTTTCATGTGTAGATTGATCACACACTTTTCTCGCAGTAATTTAAACTTGTATTTGTTTTGAATCTCTCACACCTTTAAATTATCATGCATTTTTTATTTCCATACTCTAATTTTTACACTTTACTTTTAATACAAGTTACTATAGGTTAATGTAGGAGTAGTTTTCAAGGATAGTTGGGAGTCGACCTAAATATGTAAATTGGTGGAAGCCATTGGCAATCCCTTCTAAATTTGTTAAAACTATAATTATGGCATAAATATTAATTAAGAAGTTAGAGTAAGTCTTTGGTTCAAAAAATGTATAAAAGGGTTTATTCATAGTACTAAATCTGATATAACCTAGAAAAATCAATTCATATCTATACATATTTTCCCCAAATCTAACAATTGTGTATTTAGATCACATATTTTGTATTTTTAAATCTACTTAAAAACTATTAGACTTCATGCAATGATGACTTCATTAGTGATTGAATCTAGAAACTTTACTTGCATTGAATAATTCTATGTTATTTGAGTATGGGTTTGTAAGTTTTGTATTTTTTGCATGCACATACTTGATAAATAAGAAATTTTAGAAAATCTTGTTAGTAAATCATCACTATTCTCATAAAATTATTAATCATCAAGATCAAATAACATATCAAGAATATCAAAGGATATAATGAACATAAATCGCTCAAACAACTCACTAAAATTTTTATTGAAAAATACATCTATAAAAGCATGCATAAATGCAATGCTTCTTCACTTCATATTTCATGGATTTATTGTCAATATATAGATAAATGAGACTCTTTCTATTACATGACTCTTGACCTTTATTTGCTTGAACTCGTGGGAGAACTAACTTTTCATATTTCTCTTTTATATAATAAATCTTACATATTACATTAATAAAAATTCTCTTATGATTGCTCATAACTTCCTACTTCTAAACTTGACACATCACTCACACAACTCACTATAGATAGCAATGAGTACCTTTCCAAGACAAGGGAATGATAGGTTTTATGAGATGGAGGAATTTCAAACTTGATTGGTAAACATAGTGCTAAATTATGTTGTATATCACCCAAACGAATATATCAATATGTCTAGATGAATAACTATTATGGCTTATTAGCCTTATATGGACACTAGAAATAGTCATTAATGATTGATCAAAAAATTATTAATGACAAGTTAGCCAGAAGACTCGGGCATGATAAATATGATACTAAAAAATAGGTCTATACTGATGATAGATACATCTAAAAAATAGGTATAGATAGGTTGCACTTGATAGATAGGTCTAGATGGATTGCACATGATGGATAGGTCTAGAAGGATTGCACCTGATGGATGGTTCTAGATAGATTTCACCTAACAGATGGGTCTAGACAGATTGGTGAAGGCTCTAGTTGAATAAGATAGATGGATGGCTTATGTTGGATAGGCTAGATGAATGAATTATATGAGATTCTACTCATAAATACCTACAAAAAATCCCTTAGAAATATTGGGTCTTCTTATGGAAAAGTATCATTGTAAACCTATACAACATATACAACACAAGCCTGATACAAGACTACTCCATAGCATTCATCACAAAGTTAACTGCAACACAAGATGATGTCTTCTCTACACAATGAGTCTGCACAACAGTGGATCATTTCTCATTCATGTATGCTTACAAAAATGAATGGGGGGTGTATTTATAGGGTGGCCTTAGTAATTACTATAACCAACCAAACCCCAATGTCCCTAACTATCTATTTTTTTACAACACTAACTAATCCATCCAAAACTAACTATTTTATAACTAATCAAACTAAAGCATTACAATCAGTATATATCTTAACTAATTCAGTCATCAACGTAACTAATCAGTCTTATGACTTGACTAATCAGTCTATGATGGCTGATTTGCACAAATTGTCATTACATTCATTATTATTAATTTAGTATCTAACCTTCCTGGCTTTGTGCCTTTTCTTTTGCAGGTTCTATAATATAGAAGATGAGCCTATATGAATGGCTCTTTACTATGCTTGGGAGGATGCTAGCATTCAACCATCATTGATTCTTTCACCTTGCTTATATTATGCCTTTGAGGTACTTTATAATCTGCCCTTTATCCTGTGTAGAATGAGTTAGAGAAGTGTTATCCAATGTAACAATATTTTTAAATTAGATGCCTTTTGCACTATTTTTTGTACTTATTTTTGTAGGTCTAATGTTCTAATTTGTATGGCAGAATTTTTAATGTAGTGTAGGGGTTTTGAGATTGTCTTTTTGCTTAGACACCTTCTCCTATGTTAGCTTTTTGTTGTAGGAGGGTTCCTAATCCTTTGAGAATTATTTTTGCAACAAAAGAAACTTTAGGTAATAGTTAGCAAATTCCATATGTCTTGGATGACGTTCACTAGATCATCTATTTATCTAGTGGATTGAATGTTGAGTCCTAGTCTTCACAAGTTTTTATTACAACTCTATGGAAAGACTCTAGTCAAATGTAATCTTAGTATTTTTGGAACTAAGATTTCTTTTAGTCCTCACTTGTGACTCTCCCTAAATCTACCACCTAGACTCTTCTGAGAGTTTTTGACAGTTGCGGGTCCCAAAGTGCATCGGGTTAACAAAAAACTTAGGCTCAATGATAATGGTGGTTTTCCTATTGACCTACTATGGCTAGATCTATCGTGGCTCTGATACCACTATTAGCTTTTGATGTAATGTGCAATGGAAGATAACAATCACAAGATGTAGTAAATCTACTAGATGACTAAATATGATATAAATAGAAATGATATAAAAGAACACAATGTAGCTATGGAGGAAATGAAAACTCCATTAATAAAGCTACTAAACTACATTGCACCCATAACCAATAGATGGTGATCTACATAGAATTGTACTACTATGCTCTAAGCTACTCTATCAGACTATACCACCCGACTCTATATCTATATTACAATGAGGCCTTTCTTATATAGGAAAATAGGTTCCTTGGCCAACACTCTACCTAGCTATGCAAGGGACAACTTGCACATTGACACTTGTGTATTTATTACATTGCATGAAGTAACTAGATAAATTCCCCCTAAAGTAATATAATGTCCTAAGTATGTACCTTGGAAGATACATTTACATGACCCAAATGATGGAATATAATTTATTTCTAACAATTTCCAATAGAAACCCTTATTACTCTTAAGTTTAATATTACAAATATTATATTGATTTGATAAATTATTCTCCTTTGATTCTTTGCTTTCAATATGGTTAATTTATTCTAAGTTTAACCTTGATTTATCAATATTATAAATGCCTAAAATGAAAGCACATTAAAGTAGGGAATAAATCTTATCTTGTAATATTCGAATACCATGATAATCGGTGCTATTTTTGAATGTGAGATGGCTATAGCGTGAGTGTCTTTACTTTGACCATTCCATCCAATGGAAAGCTTGGAATCCTTCTTGGATTTAATGCTTCAACTGTGGCACCTTTAATATCTACCTTTGACCTCCCTTTACCAGAGCATAAAAGGCTCTTCTCCTTGCTTCCACATTGCAAATTCGGCCCTGTGAGCGTAAATTGTAGTTTTGAATGAGAATGAGTGAATGCTTCCTTAATGCTTGGTATTTGGTGCCCTTAAAATGGAGGATAAGTGCTAAGTCGAGCATCTATTTTCTTCTTGAGTGTTTGAGGAGTAGAAGGTGCTAGAAGACACTTGTCTCTTCCTTTGAGTAATGTATGAACATTACATTATTTAGTGGAGCGCTTGGTCTCTTTGTGAATAAGTGTCTCTCATATCCTCAACACATCCACCTATTTTTAGTAACTAATAGGAATTAATATTATATTATCTAATATTATTCCTTTCACACGGATCATGATGTATTGCATTTAATATCCACATAGATCATGTATATTAAATATCAATTTATAAAGGTAGACATACCTATAAATATGTTTTTGGTTGAATACAATTCTCATTTTTTCATTATGTCATTCTTGTATTCACCTCTTGAGTGTAATTCCCACATCATTGGTATTAGAGCAAGGCTTAAGAGTTTTTGGAAAGTATCCTCTTCCTGAGACCAAATTGGTTCATAAAGGAATGAGAAATCCAACCCCTAGATCTTGATGGGTGAACGCTCTTTCTCTACTGTGAACACTTTCGAGCACTCCTATTTAAAAAAAATCTTAACTGAGGTCCCTTTGAATATCGAACCTCAACTAGCTATGGTCCTTCTGACTCCTGATCCTCAGCTCTTGATTCAAGCATTCATCTTGGATTTTTCATTTTTTGACATTTTTGGTGCTGCATATCCTTGCATATTTGGAGGTACTCTCCTTTTTGGTGAGTTTTTCTCTCTCAACTAGCTTGGAAAATCATCGTAAATATTTTCAAAGTTTCACAGTTGTTTGGTGACCCTCTATCATTCTCGATAACTTTCAGAAGCATCTTTGGTGATCAGTCTTGTTGTCATCCATTCTTGCCAGTAGAGCACACCATTTTAGCTACTTAGCAAACTAGATCCCTCGACGTATTCTCACAGTGACAATTGTTTTTCTCTCAGTGTGGACCCACTCTTTTGATGAGCAGAGTAGATTCTCTTCGATGTAAATTCACTCTTCTAGTGAGCATTGCAGAAAAATTCCATGGCAGACATTCTACGACAAAAACTCGATCATTTCCTACCAAAAAAAGAAAAATTATAGCCCTGATGACGTTTTTGGTGATATTTGTATTTTCCAAGCGTGAAATCGGTTTTCTAGTGTGATCCACTCTTTTTTGACAACAATGATAAATTTTTTTGCAAGTTCCTAAAGTTTTTTCATTTGATTTATTTTTAGATGGTCGTTAAATTTTTTTTTGGTGACGTCTTTCGATGTGACATAGTGAAAAAAAATCCTTGTGGGTTTATCCCACATCCACCGCACCATGAATGTTTTCTTGTTTATTATACCGACCACTCAAGTACTTTGGTAGCCAGCTTATGCTGGCTACCTGAACTCTCTATTGGTCGCTCCACTGTCCATCACTCCCTAAGATTCACCCGCTCCACCGTCCATTTTGTCTCCTCGCTTATCAATTCTACCACACATTCAGTCTAGATGACATCACTGTTGTCTATTGGTTGTCGCTACCCTTGATCTTATCCATTGTGTCTAGTCTTGATGACATCACCACTATTCAGTCTTGTTCGTTGTGTTTGGTCTAACTGACATCATCACTGTCCATTACTTGTCGTCACAGTTCATTTGGTTGTCCAATCTATCACACGTGCCTATTGATCATTATAGTTATTGGACTATGGGACTATTTATCATTGGATCATTGGTTGTGTACTTTTGATCATTGTGGTTGTTTATCGTTGGACCATTGGTTGTGCATTGTTGACCATTATGGTTGTTGATCGTTGGACCATTGCAAGTGCATTGTTGACCATTGATTCTCATGCATTGTAAATCAAATTCCTTAGTCCAATAGGAGAGGGAGGGCCCATTAACAGTTGAAAATAAATTTTTTCTCGCCTATTATATTTTTGCCTACTAACTTGGCTCCTAGTAAACCCATGGCCGCCAACATGGCCCTTGCTAAAAAAATGGTTGAAATCACTGCAACCCAAAATGAAAAATGGCGAACTCACTGACATGTTGCAACACCTTCACTCTTCCTCCTCCCATTCTCCTCATGCAAGATGTGAAGTCAAAATATATGAAGGCTCCCAAGATCCTGATGTCCTCAATAGTTGGATCCTTGACATGGACACCTGGTTTGAATATAGTCACACCCCTAATGATGAAAAGGTTCCCTTTGCAAAACTCAAAATTTCCAACATCGCCAAAGTCCTCATTTCCAATCGCCAAAGAACTCAAAATCCAATTTGTACATGGGAGGAGATGGTCAAAGCCTTGAAGGCCTTATTTTATCCATAAAATTATGAGGACTTACTGAATCAATGGCTATGCCTCCATCAGGGCAAGAGGCAATCTATACAATATTTCATTCATCATTTCAATCGCCTTTGAGTCTTACTTGGTATTTCAGATCCTAATGATGTTTTGATTGCAAAGTTTAAAAGTGGTCTTCTTGCACACTTTTATAGAGAGGTAAAATATACTACTTGCACTACATTGGATGATGCCTTTAATCATGCACAAATTTCCAAGTGCACAACGTTGAGAGCCTCACTACTCTTCAGGTAGTTTGATAAAATATTTGCACATAGACCAACAAGGACGTAGGAGATGATCTCACTCTTCTTCTTCTTTACTCCCACTTCTCACTCATCCCTTGCTTTTAGAAATCCATTTTCTTACTCCTCTTCTTATTCATTCTCTCATGTTTAAACTGAGAAATTTTGTAACTATTGTAAGAGGCAAGGGCATGACAAAAATCAATTTCCATAATTACAAAAGAAGAAGAATATTTTTGTATAGTATGATGAGGGCACATGTGATAACCCCATCAATACTACTGGAGAAGAATAAATTTATAAGGAGTTGAGAGGGCAACTCAATAATATAACACTCATGAATAAACATTCCAAATTAGTGACCATGACCATTTGTTTATCACCCGTGCTCACTTACTACATAAATTTGCAGTAGATTTTATAATCGACAATGGCTCACAAAAGAATCTGATTACAAATTCCATTTTCGATAGGCTCAAGCTCCCTACATCCAAACATCTTCATCCCTACTCTCTTGGATGGAAGGATAGCACCAACACATCAAAAATCACACACACATGCACCATTGCATTTGCATTTAGCCCCAAGTTTCAGGATAAGGTCACGTGTGATGTCACACCCATGGATTGTTGTGGATTACTTATGGGTAAACCTTACCAATATGATAGGTGTGCTACATATGATGCATATAAAAATACTTACACACTACAAAAATATGATAGGTGTGCTACTTACACCACTAATATTTTTCTTATTTTTCATCAATCCAGGAAAGCCACTAATCAAGCACAAGCAGTTGCACTAATCTTCGTTCACCCACAAGAAAAACAAGTGAAAGCAAAAGTGTCTAAGAGCAGCAATAACACACAATTAGATAAAATATTACAAAAATATGAAACTTTTTTTTAGGAACCCACTTCTTTGCCTCCTAAAAGAGAAATTAATCACCATATTGAGATAATCCCAGCAACACCTCTTCCAAATGTACTAATGTACAGGTAATCCATTCTGCAATATGATGAAATAAATAAACTATAGGAATGGTTAGATAAGGGTTTCATAAAATCTAACATTTCTCCTTGTGCCTCCCCTATCCTTCTTGTTCTAAAAAAATATGGCACTTGACGATTTTGTATTGATTTTAGAGAACTCAATAAAATCACTATTAAAAATAGGTATCTACTTTCTCGCATTGATGACCTATTAGATCAACTTAAAGGTGCCAAGTCTTTTAGCAAATTTGATCTTAAAAGTAGCTACCATCAGGTTCAAATACAAGCTACAGATACATGGAAAATAACTTTCAATACTAAAATGAATTTGTTTGAATTGGTGGTTATACCCTTTGGCCTCACTAATGCTCCTGCTACATTTATGATGTTGATGAATGAAGTGTTTCATGAGTTCTTAGATAGATATGTCATTATCTATATTGATGATATACTAATCGTTTCCACCACCTGGCAAACACATTTGCAACATATTGAGCATATTATTTCAATTATTCAAAAAAATTAGTTGTATGCTAGTTTTCCTAAGTGGTCCTTTGGGCAAACATCCATTTCAAACTTGGCTTCATCATCAATACCGAAGGTATCCAAGTTGATCCTGTAAAAGTAGAAGTTTTCCTCAAATGGTATCCTCCCACAAACATCACTGAACTATGGATTTTCCTTGGCCTTGCCAACTTCTACCATAAATTCATTCTAGGATATTCCACCATTGTTGCTCCATTGCATTCCTTGACTAAGGCAAAATCTATTTTTCAATGGACTCCTGCTCACACTCATGCATTTGACACTCTTAAGGATACAATTTTTTTACTCCTATTTTAGCCATTCCTGGTCTTAGATAACCTTTTGAAATAGAAAATGATGCCTCACAGTTTGCCCTTGGTGTTGTTCTCAAACAAAATGGCCATCCTATAGCTTATCATTTCGAGGATTTTTCCACAACAAAACATAAATACTCCACATATGATAAGGAACTGTATGCCTTAGTCCAAGCTATCAAATATTGGTATTGCTATCTCCTTGGTAAAGAAACTATTATCCACACTTACCATTTGAATTTATAGTTTCTCCAATCACAAACCAAGATTCAAGAAGCATGCCACATGAAATGGGCCTCCTATCTTCAGTAGTTTCACCTAGTCATCAAGTACAAAAAGGGTAGCCAAAATTCTATTGTTGATGGTCTTAGCTGACCCCCGTATGCTCATGTTTTAACCGTGGTCACCACCTCTTATTTGTGTTTTTAGTCTTGGCCTTCTGAGTATCCTCATGACCTTGAATTTGCCATAGTTTTCAATATTTAAAGCTTCCTTCCTCCTCAAATTTGATTTCCTTTTAGGATTTCCACCTCAAGGATGGTTTGCTTTATTGTCTAGATAAAATTTGTGTTCCCACTAAGAGCAGATATTTACTTTTGAAAGAATCTCATTCTACAATTTATGGTGGTTATTTTTGCAAGCATAAAACCCTTCATAATTTGCAAAGATTCTTTTATTTTTCGCACATGTAGCGTGATGTTCTAAGGTACTTAAAATAGTGTGTACTTTGTAGTCAGTCTAAGTCATCCAACCACAAGTTTGGTATTAGTATACCCCTACCCATTTCCTCCCATCCTTGGGAAAGTATATCTATGAATCTCGTAAGTGGTTTTCCCATGAATATCCATCAACATGATTGTTTCTTTGTCATATTTGATAGGTTTAGTAATATGGCTATGTTCATTCCTTGTCGCAAAACCAATTTTGCTGCCGACTTAGCCCAAATGTTCTTTGATGTTATTTGGCATTCCTTTGGTATTCCCACTAGTATTATGTCAGATTGAGACTCCCATTTTGTTGATCACTTTTGGCATTTATCGTGGAAATTATTAGGTGTATCCCTTAATATTTCCATATATTTTCATCCATAGTTTTATGGTCAAATAGAAGTCGTCAACCATACACTGGTCCAAAGTCTCTACATCTTCCATCATTCATCTCCAGCTAAGTGGGATTTGAGTCTAACTCATATCGAGCATGCATACAATAGGGTTATTTGTTCTTCCAAATTTCATTTACCATTTGAAGTCTATATATGTTTTCAATCCATTTCTCCATAGATTTACCGTTGTCACTTTCGTCTTTGGCCACAATTCACATGCATAAAGAAAAATATAGAGCTCACTTCTTCATACAACATTTGTAATAGCTCTAGTCTAAAGTTAATTACATTCTACAAAAGATAAAATAGCAACAGAAGTAGACCATGGAACATCATCATGTTCCACATTTATTATAGAGAGGTGATAGAGTGTGGTTTTACCTTGATCGTCGTAGGTTTTCAAAGAAGGCATATAGCAAGATCAAACATCTTCATTATGGGCCCTACACCATCATTCAATAGTTGTCCAATAATGCATTCCACCTTGATGTAATAACACAATTTGATATCCATGATGTTGTCAATCTTGATTTACTCTGACCATACCATGATTCCACATTGGAGAGCCCATAGATCATCAATCATCCTGCCAATGTTGTCCCAAATTTTTAGCTTCCTTTGGGGGAGGATCGTATTTTTGATACTCAAACTCGTCACACTCGCCAGGGTTCATCCACTTCATATATCATTGGCCATCATGAGAAACTTCCACACCAATCTCATTGGATCTCTCAAGCTTAGTTGGATCATGATTTTTCATTCCTTTGGAACACATTGGAGTCCAATGCGTCTACGGTGAGAAGGAATGATAGAGATTAATATTATATTTTCTAATGTTATTTCTTTCACATGAATCATGATGTATTTCAGTTAATACCCACATGGATCATGCATATTAAATTCCAACTTGTAAAGGTAGATATGCCTATAAATATATTTTTGGTTGACTACAATTCTCATTTTTCATTGTGCCATTCTTGTGTTCACCTCTTGAGTGTTCTTACCACATCAGTAACTACTTTCTTGGTCAAGATGAGTGCTCGTGTGAGAAGCATTAGGGTTTTGCCTCAAGTGACAAGTGTCACTCCCTCCTTGTGCATGTATGTCTTCTATAACTCTTATTTAACGTATCATTTGGAGGTTCTTTAAACCCTATAAAATTTCTAGCTCTTACTTTGTTCAATGTCACTTGCTTGTGAGTTATTTCTAGCTGGAATGAGGAGTAATTATTTGGAGGCTTGAGCACCGATTTTGTGCAATACAAATATGGAGTTTGAAACACTCCAATGGTGCCTTATTCTTTGTCTTTTCATACCTATTATATGTCCTCATTTTGTAGATAATATTTCTCTTGAATATAATATTATTTCTCCCTTTGTTTTGTGTCTTATCTTTTGCAAGTTTATCCATCCAAGATATGAGGAGTATGAGCTCTTAGAGTAGCTCCTTTTTCTATGCTTGGAGAGTGTTAGTATTCGATCACCTTTGGTTGGTTTACCTTGTGGATATTGTGCCTTTGAGGTACCTTCAAATCTGCTCCCTTTCCTGTATAGAAAAAATTAGGATAGTGCAATACAATGTAACAAATTAATGTATAAAATAACCTTTATTGCATCCTCTTTTGCAATCCTTTTTTTTAGGTTTAAATTTTTTATTTTGTGGCAATTTGTTTTGAATGTAATGTAGGGGTTTTGAGGTTGTCTCTTTGATTAGACACCTCCAATTTTTTCTTGGATGCTTTAATGATAAATCCAAGCTTCAATAGAAGAAGATAGAAGCTCCTTATTTGATGTAATTTTCTACACTTTTCTCCTTGCAACTAATCCTATAATGCTTTGGATTTGAGACTCACCAAGTCTCAATATTTGAAGCTTATATTTCTGATTTTGGTTAGTTGTCTTCTTCTCCAAGTTTTTGGAGGATTCTAACATGTTTTGATGGCTTCACTTGGCCACTATGATTTTTATGTACTAATAGTGTCTTTAGACACTTTGTCAAATTCTATTTTTGTGCCTTTCTCAAAAACACAAACAATAATCTCTTTGAGAGCAATAGAATCGTGCAAATGAATCTAATAATATTTCACTTTTAATGCACTAAATTTTTTACCTTATCACTTCAATCAAATCTAAAAATAATGCACTTATTAAATTTACTACAACTAATCAAGAATAATTTGAAATGAACCTTCAATAATTCTTCTGTAATTCCACTACAATTAATATTGTAGGACTTAGTATCTTTTTTATTTTTCCAAAGTGGATGATAGATAGTTGATAGATGTATTTATAAAATCTAATCAACTCCCAACTAATGTGTCAATGAACCTTAAAAGGAACTTTTCTCTTTTTGCACTTTTGAATATTGTAATCCAACTTTCCTTCTTGCAATTTTAATCCAAATAAGGTGCTCCAATGAATCTGATAAGTAATCCAATTAATGAATCTACTTGCACCAATAGTTGCTTACCTTTTTCTGAAAGCTTTTGTAGAGGATGTAGCTTTTGTAGAGGATGTAGATCTTGGTTTCTAATATCACCAAGTTGTTGCCTTGAGTAAGATCTTGCAGCTCTTTGTAGGATGTCCTAAATAACTCCATCAAAATATGGTCTCAAAATTTCTTTCACGAGCCTGGATTTGGTTGTTTGTTCTCCTCTTGTAGTCTCCTCATTTTTGCTGTATATTTTTATAAGTCTTTATCTTAGTAAATAATGCATTCTTGTTGTGAGTGGTAATCTTCAAATATCTTGGATTTGGTAGGCGTATCCTGTATTCAAGTCTTCTTATCGAATTATGACTTTAAGCAGGATTTTTCTCTCAATATTTTGAATACCTTGAGGTCTTCTAATATTTGGCACTCCTTTACAAATTATTTTTCTTCTTTTTGGCTTGTTGTTGGATGGCGATAATTATCCCAAATATTCTCAAGATTATGAGATTTGGCAATTTGGCACTCCTTGCCAAATTCTTCTTCTTTAATGAGTTCTCATTTGATGATTTATTTAGTAAGGCTCTCTATGCCTTGTACTGGATGGTCATTGAGACCTTCTCAAGGTATTTGGTCTTGCAGCTTCTTCTGGTCTTCTTTGAGATATTTTATTCAACCTTCTACTCCTAGAAGAGCTGGTGGTGAGATCTTCTTCTGGATCTCTGATTTTGCTACTTCTAAATTCGAGCAGGACTATTCTAGTCCTTCTTCTTCCAAGACTGAAACTTATTCAATGAGATATTCTCATGATATCTTTACCTTCAATTTTGCTTCAAGTTTTGAATTTATTTTGAAGAAGATACTCTTCCTAACTTTCTTGTAGGAAGTTTCCCAACTCACTGAATCTCTTTTCCCTGCAACAAACTATTAGTACTAAAATATTAATTTTATTCTGAATCAAATACTCTATTTTGTAGTCTTATTCAGTATCATGGATTCTATGGCTTTTTATTTAATATCAAGGCTTTTATGGTTTTTTCTTCAATATCAAGGCTTTTGTGGCCTTTATTTTTCAGGATCAAGGCTTCTATGGCATTTTCTTTTGGAACAAGGCTTTTATAGACTTTTCTTCTAGATCAAGACTTCTATGGTCTTTTCTTCTATATCAAGACTTCTATAGCCTTTTCTTCTTTTGTGAAGTTATCAATCTAGCAATGGAGATCTCCAGTCTCCTAACTTCACCATGACTCTTCTCCATAAGTCTTCTTCCATAGTATTATTTTCTTGCACAAGGAACTCTCCACTATGAAGGCACGCTGAAATTTGGGCAACGAAGTTGGAGTCTCCTAGATTTATGTTTTAGGAGGTGTCCCAATCATCTGAGAATTAATTTTTTGTAACAAAAAAAACTTTGGCAATAGTTAACAAATTCTAGATATTTTGAATGATCTTCACTAGTTGATTTGTCAATCTAGTGGATTGAATGCTAAGTCCTATTATTCATGAGTTTTTCCTGCAACTTTGTGGAAATACTAGCCAAATGTAATCTCAGTATTTTTGGAACTGAGATTTTTTTTCAATCCTCACTTGTGGCTCTCCCTAATTCTACCACCTAGACTCTTATGAGAGTTTTTGATAGTGTCTAGTCCAACAATACGTTAGATTGACAAAAAAACTTAGGCTCAATGGTAATGGTGGTATTCCTATTGATATACTATGGCTAAATCTACCATGGCTTTGATACCACTATTAGATTTTTATGTAGTGTACAATGGGAGATAACAAACACAAGATGCAAAATAATATGAAAGAAAGTAAATCTACGAGATGAACGAAATATGCTATAAATAGAAATGATAAAAATGAGTATAATGCAGTTATGAAGGAAATGGACACTCCATGAACAAAGCTACTGGACTACATTGCACCCATCACCAATATATGGTGATCTACACAACACTATGCTACTACCTACGAATATGCTCTAATATTTTATATCCTACTTGTTACAATGAGGCCCATTTTATATAGGAAGAGAAGTTCCTTGGCCAACACTCTACCTAGCTATGCAAGGGACATATTTCACACTTAGTTATCAAATTCGTCAATTTTTTTACATAAAATTAGAAATTCATCAAATTTAAAACCCTGGGGAATAAGTTCGGTGAATAAATCTTGAATTCGTCAAGAAAAAAATTAGCCTAGAAAAAACTAAAAAAGCACGCACATGTATTTTCCATGCCCTTCTGAAGGTGCACAAAGAAGAGGAGGTTACCCATATTTTTGTGAGATGATGCGTAACGAGTTTGATCCAGATAGTGATAACCTCTCAATGGCTTTGATGCAGAAATACCTTTGACCACAATGGTTGAGACTTGTATGGATCAAGTAGCTTCACAACCTAACTTCAACTATTTGTCCTTTCAAATGTTTGGACCGTTTAAACATTTTCGAAACAATTTTATAAGACTAACAAAATTACAACCTTCCCCTAAATTTTAAGATATTTTACACGTTTTCCTATATGCTGATTCACTACATTCAAAACCTATTGTTCGTGACATGAAAAAATTATATATACACAAAGTGAAAAACTTATATTTTAATTTTTCAAAGGCTTATATCTATTTGCAATCCTACGCATTTCTAAGTAGCACACATCAAACTGCACCCGCATTTCTATAGGCTTGTAAGTTGCAAAGCAATGCATGTGCATTGCTGCAGCTTGGGAGGCACATGAGTAGGAAGGGTGTTTTCCCTGATATTTTATGTATTACTATTTTTGTGAATAACTTATGTGAAAACAACAAGCGAGGAGATGCCAAAAAGTATGTTGAGGACATGTTGGCAAAAGGCAACAAGGTGTCTGATGAAATGTTGAAGAAGGTGAAGATTTCTTCTCAATCAGAGAAGAAATATCTAGACGAGCGATCTTCATTGAAGAGGAAGGATCATCACTAATTAGGAAGGGACAACGAAGGAGTAGCGCAAGCTTCATAGATATTACTTTTCAAGTTTTCAGTTATACTTGGATTCACATTTTAATTACCATTGGCAAGGAGAGGCCTTATATTTCCGTTTGACTTGATTACTTTCCAATGAGCATGTTTCACCTTTCTTTTCCTTATTAAAAAGTTACTACAGAAGCTTCAAAATATATGACATTTACAATATATAACTTTTTTTTTGTTTGAGTTTCTTAGTTACTAATTTATTTGCATAAAATTGAAAAGATATATGTACATTTACTATATATCTAATTTTATATCGAATTTTATTCCAAATTTTTAAACATGTCGAATTTATTTCGAACTATTGGCAATTTTGGGTACTTTGGGTGCATTGCATTTGCTCAAGTGAATAAGTTGTCATTGATGTCAAGAAGCTTTTGAAGCAATTTGATTTGATGTCAAATAATTTGTTTTGATGAAGGTTACGGCATGACAGTTTCAAAGGTCTTTTGCAAACCCCAAGCTGACAGGTTCGAAAGAAAGTAAGTTGGAAAAGTGTCGCGATATCACGACATGTCGCAGTTTCGTGACTTAAGTAGGAGAGAGAAAGCATTTGAGAAAAGTGTCACGATATCATGACATGTTGCAGTTTCACGACTTAATTAGGAGAGAGAAAGTATTTTAGAAAAGTGTCGCGATATTGCGACATGTCGCAGTTTCGCGAATTAAAGAGGAGAGAGAATGTACGGAGTCAGAAATGTCACGATTTTGTGACATATTGCAAGGAAGGTTGTTCGGACAAAAAAGTTTCATGATTTCGTGACATGTTGCAAGAGAGAGATTCCGAAAGAAAAAGTGTCACGATTTCGTGACATAATGCAAAAGAGAGAGTCCGAAAGAAAAAGTGTCACGATTTCGCGACATATTGCAAGGAAAGTTTTTCGGACGAAAAAGTGTTACGATTTCGTGTCATGTTGCAGGAGATAGAGTCTGAAAGAAAAAGTGTCACGATTTCACGACATAATGCAAAAGAGAGAGTCCAAAAGAAAAAGTGTCACAATTTCGTGACATAATGCAGAAGAGAGAGTCCGTAGTGTGAATTGTCGTGAATTTGTGAAAGTTTGAAGAGAGAGAAAGTAACACGAAAAGTGTCGTGATTTCATGACATGCTGCAGAGTTCAAAGTGAGAACCGTCATGATTTCACGACATGCTACAGATGAAAATGTTCCAAGTAAGAACTATCACGATTTTGTGACATGCAACAAAGGAAAGGTTTCGTAGTATGAAATGTCATGATTTCGCGACATGTTGAAGAGAAAGTGTATGAATGCAGAAAGTGTCATGATTTCATGATAGGTTGAAGAGAAAGTGTACGGATGCAGAAAGTGTCACGATTTCACAACAGGTTGTAGAGAGAGCTTACGAATGCAGAAAGTGTCATGATTTCATGACATGTTGAAGAGAAAGCGTACGGATGTAGAAAGTGTCACGATTTCATGATAGATTGAGATGGCAGCATACGGTTGGAGAAAGTGTCACGATTTCATGACAAAAATAGAAAGCAGGTCTTCAACAGGAGAAGAGTCACGATTTCGTGATAGAAGCAAAATGAAAGAGCATGGAAGAAGAAGCATCACGATTTTGTGACAAATTTAAGGAGGAAGAGCTCAAAGGCAAAAGCGTCGTGATTTCACAACATGTTCCAGTTTCACGGACGTAAGGAAGAGAAAAGCACAAGGCAGCAAAAGTGTCACAATTTTGTGACATGTTTCGTTTTCACTAGTGCAAGCCGAGAAGAGTGCAAGGAAGTAAAAGTGTCATGATTTCGTGACATGTTCTGCTTTCGCGGGTGCAAGCCGAGAAGAGGCTAAGAAAGCGAAAAGTGTCATGATATTGCGACATGTATTTTCACGACAAAAGCTTTAGAAGAATTACAGAGGCAATAAATCCAACAAAGTCAAATATTAGTCGACGAAGATTAGGGCTTGTAGCCAATGGAGATTAGGGTTTGCATTTGCATAATAGTCGACTAAGAGTAAAGTTTTCATCATGAAAAATTTGTTATAAAAGGAGGGCTATTTGGAGAGTTGAAGAAAAAAGAGGTGGTTGATGTGCAACGTTCGTAGATAGTGCATAGAGCAATAAGTTCGATCGTCGAGAGCAGAGTGCGAAATTCGATCATAGTGTGCAGAATGCATTTCATCGAATCATTCTGAGTGTGAAAGATCGTAAAGGAAGAAGAGTGTGCGCAAAAAGTGCAAGGGTTGAATTTCGACCAAGTGCGGGTGTGTTTGCGTAGAGATAGCAGAGGGCGTAGAGAGAAAATAGGCAAAGACGAACGAGGATATTTGTGCTAGACCGAAGGACTGTGTTTAGTGCAAATTCGAGGACCAGCTTTATAGGTGATAGATTTGAGGACAGAGGTCTCCAGCCAGAGCAGGGAGGACAGGTGTCTTCCGTGGATAGAGTTCCATTTGCTAAGGGCAACGGAGGTAGAGGTCTTCTAGAGGATCACCAGCCAGAGCAGAGCTAGGGGATTGGTGTCTCCTGTGGTTTGGTGCCCATGAACTCGAGATTTGGGGATTGGTGTCTCCTTTGGGTTGGTGCCCATAAACATTGTAATCAAGAAAGGTATTCCCAGAATTTGGATTGATAAAATTTAGTGAAAGATTTTACCCGTGGATGTAGCTCACATTGAGCGAACCACGTAAATTGGTGTCTCATGTGTGTGTGATGATTTGTACTTTGCTTTGGTTTCTGCTATTGATATTGCCATTGATATATTGTATAATATTGATTGGGATAAGAAAAGTAAAAAGTGGTCTTATACTGTTCACCCCCCCTCTCAGTATAAGCTTGTGTTCTTCATGAACTTCAAGAGTGTCGAACTCAAACATGAACTCGAACTTGATAACTAAGCTTGCACATATAAAACTTGCACATTGACACTTGTGTATTTATAACATTACATGAAGTAACTAGAAAAATTCCCCCTAAAGTAATCTAATGTCCTAATAATGTACCTAGGAAGATACATTTACATGACCCAAATGATGTAATATAATCTATTTCTAATAGAAATAACATCTCAAAGGTCATTTGAATTGGAAAATAAACCAAAATGATGCATTGATTTAGACCATTTAGGAGTACCACTCTTATTTTATAAAGGAGATAAAACTATGATGAAGTCCCCTCAAGAATCCATAGATCACAATTATAAATCATCATTACATATAAAAAATATGCTAAGGTCATTTTAACATCCTTTCATGAGGAGTAACTATAGTTGAAGCATATACATTTATAACACAAACTTTGATGTTTTCCTCTTTCCTGAAAAATAGATCGACAACCCAATTTCTTTTTGTTTCTAACAATTGTCCATCTCATTTGATTTTGTCCCATATTGTAATAATTCCTTTGGAATCTCCTATAGAATACATTTCCAGATAATCTTCTATCTTCTAAATATTTTGAATACATCCGTACATTTATTATTACTTAAATTATTATATTAAAATAAACTCAAAACTATGACAACCTATTAATTCCTTAATAACTCTTTTTTTAGAGGCCTTACTCATACCCTGAATATTCCATGATACCATTTCATCATTACTTTTTATTTTTATTAATGGGTTTAACCTCACTTTTTGCAACACTTTGTGATATATTTGTTTAATTTTTCAGATCAATATCCCTTTGAGTTTTATTTTCTATTTGTTCTTGTTTTGAGGTCCTTCCTCTCCTTTTCCATTCCTACCAACACTTTCATCTTTATCAATCTCTCAATACGGTTCATGATGACACTTATTTTCTAAATATTTACGGTGCCTTAGAGGATATAAAATGTAAGGAATAGCCTCATAAACACTTTCTTATTTATGTTTCCCTAGAAACCAAAAATTATAAGGATGTTCCTCCATAGTAATTACTTTCTTATGGTACCCTAGAAAATCTAAATTTCCATGGATATCCTCCATACACATTTCTTTATTATGCTAATCTTGAAACCCCAAAGTGCAAGGGATACACTTTGCACTACTTTCATTTTTATTTCAAGGAGAGAATTTTAAACTATTTGAGAAAAATGAAGATGATTTACTTGGATTTTATGACACCTTTTACTCCTAAAATTTGAACTTGTGCATTGTACTTCCTCATCCCTTTTATCATTTTTTTCTTCTGATAGTTGATTCAGTAAACTATAACGACCTTTTATAAAATAATGATGCAAAGGGACTTCATTTAACACTGGCTTAGGAGTGGAAAATACTTGATTTAACCCAAACTCCATTATGACATGATCTCCTTGCTTTATTTTGAAGTTTATTTCATACCCAAAATTTCCCATCTCTTTCTCCGTCATTTTTAATTTTTAATCTCTTGCAAAGTGTTTAGTCTCATAACATTTGTAACATAAGAATGCAATGTTTTCATAATTAATTTTTATTTTCTTGATTTAGATTTAATCCTAGTGGATTGTGGTAAAGGTTTTTAGATATTCATGGCAACATATTTTAAAGTATATATAGCATACCTTCATTCCTTAGTAGTTTATCCCTCCTAGATGAATTCACCTAGAGTATCTCCAATAATATTCAAAACCCCTCATTGATAAGATGATATGGGAATAATAAAATGATATAATATCTAGTAATTAAATTTCTCAACTTTCAAGGATGAGATCTAGGTTTGAATTTTTCCAAGCATGATACATGCATAATTGCCAAGTTATTATGATACCATTATTTAGTTATGATGTAATACGTGTGGAACCTATTTCAACCCCATATAAGAAATTAACAAAATATGACATGGAATTCCAAAAATCCTAATCCACTTTAGAAGCCTTTTAAAAGTTTCTATCTCCATAGAAAATTCTCAGTCCATGGTCTTAAATATAGCTCACCATCCATTATTTTACCCATGAATTTTGAATTTGGAAAATATGAGGAGGAAAAATCCTTTCAAAAGAAAATTCAAATAGTAATCTAAATTCGATCCCCACTTCCACTTTATTCAATTTTGAATCTTTGAAAAACCTAGCCAATAGTCATGGAACTTAGAAATTAACCCTCTAATTTAAGAACCATTATACCATACTCTATCATATCATCCTTGATAATTTTACTTCCAACTCACACTTATTTTTGTTGTTGTTTAATATAATAATTTACATTTGATTTCTTTTTTAAAACTATATTTTTTCTAAAATAAAGGATTTATATTAATTTATAAATATAAAATTTCACGTGTTGTTATTTTACTCCTAGTCAGTAGATATGCTTTGTTGGAGATGATACAAAATTCTAAGAGCCTATAATAGATAGATTGGTACAACTCTTGATAGATTATAACTATTATGCTAACCCAAATTCTTAACAAACTTGAACAAAAACTAAATGAACTTGTATAGAAACTAAATATGTTGTCCCAAAAACTTAATAGACTTGAACCTTGGAGGCTCCATCACAAAGGAGAACAATATACATTATGTTGGGTGATCCAGCTTTGATTTTGGTGTTATTAGTTTTCAAGAGATCTTGGATATCCAATTTTTTCAATAATTCTATTTCTTTGTCAATCAAGCTCCTATGCTTTATATCTTGTAATTTACTTTTGTGTGGAGTGCTATTTTATATGTAATTCTATTAACTAATATTATAAATTTTATCCTCTTGTGTTACAATACAATTTTATTTCTTTCTTTTTAGATGTGCCAAATTATGAAGAAAGAAATAGAATACCATAGTTATTTTATGAGATGCTTATCTTTTATCCCCCATATTCATATTTTAATCTACATGTTAAGAAACTTCTCTAGATTTAGGTTACCTAAGATAGTTGATCCAAATTTAGATGAGACTTTTATCCAAATCTAGATTGCTACTATACACTCAAACTATAGGTGTCTTACGACTATGCTTCTAAAGGTTAAAGGATTGGTTTATATTGAGGTCTCATAAGAATTTTGGAAATTCTTATGTTGGAATCAAGGCAAAAAGAAGTGCCTTTGAAATTCAATGTATGGAACCAATTATCTTATTAAATAAAATAAGAAAATGATTTAAGGTTGGGTTTATTCCCCACAAGGGTTCCCAAGATATATGAGTTGTTTTATGATTATATGTGGAGATTATTTATTATGGAATTTTCTTGTTAAATTGTTAACGAAATTCATATGCTCTCTAAATAATAGGAATATATTATGGTTTCCCTACTTTCATAAATTGTGCACTAATTCCTTGACAATAATTTATTGGGATGATTGTGATCCTAACATGATAAACTTAAATAATGTAAAAAAATGGACTTAATAGATTACTAACGAGTCAAGACACAGATTGTGACTTATTCTTAAGACTAGCTCATCGTGGAGATGAGAGGAATGGTCTAGAATCTATGTGCTTAGTTCACCTACATAGAAGGACTTATGTAGGTGAAGGGATTAGCATTTCCTTTTCAACGAATAGAGAGGGATAAGCTAGCTCATTGGAAGAATGAGAATGATAGCTATCATATAAGACACCTAGTACTCTTACATAGAAGGATTTATGTAAGGAGTAGGGATGGGTGTACCCATTGAATTTTTTAGAAGAATAAGTTGACTCAAGAAGTTAAGGGGCAGAAAAAGTAGCTAAGGATAACTAAGAACATAAGTCAACCCGAGGATAGAGTATCTAATAAGTGGGTTAAATATAATCTTAAAAAAAACATGTCAAGTGGGATGAGAAATTTAGAATGTGACTTTTTGGGTTGTGATATTTGGTATCAAAGCTCATGGTCGTAGGACCATAAGTTTCCCTACGTAAGATTAGATGATGGTGTGTATTAGGATACATACTCAATTAAGGGGCTATACTTCACTTAGATAGGATAAATTATGGTAACCAATTCCATTTTATTAGTTAAGATAACTAGTTATTGAGTTAAAGGTAAGTGGTACAATTCGAAGAAGGAATTATGACCTAATTCCTACCTTTTCTCTTGTGTGTGGCCAAGGACAATGCCTCCAAAGAGAAGGAGAGAGAATGCTATCCCATAAATAAGGTAGACACGGTGAACTAATGTCAAGGTTAGTACCCCAAATGTAGAAACAAGTAATCTTACTAATGAAAGAGGAGACCTCACTGTAATAGTTGATTTACTTTGTGAATAGATGGAATAATAGAAGCAATTGTTGGAAACCATAGTGAATCAGGATTCACTAGTTGAGAACTCTAGAGTTGGTCAAGTTAATGAACCCCCTACAGATTTAAAATAGGCCAAAATTTTATTAGAGGTAGAAATGGGTAAGGATTTGAAGCACATAAAATCCTCCAAATTTAATGGTGAGGAAGGTGGTGATTCAACCAAAGCCTAGCTGAAGGAATTGGAAAACTTCTACAATATAAAGAATTACTCCACTAGAATCCAAACATCCTCTACCACCTTACATTTATAGGGTGTTGGACTAGATTGGTGGCAGATATTTAGTATAGAAAGAGAAATTGAGGTAGTTGACCTTAAATAGGAGGATTTTATCACAACTTTTAAGGAAATATTCCTCACAAAGCATTTTTATGCCAAGAAATTTGAGGATTTCACCAATATTAGGAAAGGAAATAATATGGTGGAGGCTTATTATCAAAAAATTATTAAGCTATTGAAGTATATGCCCGCATATAATGAGAAGATGAAAATCCATAAATTCATTTTGGGGGCAGATCCCAAGATACGGTATGAAGTGAATATGTGTGAGCGTAAGACCCTTTAGAAGGCATATGACTTGGCTAGGAAAGTAGAGAATTATCTTAAGCCCTACATTGATTATGAAGGGGCATCTAAGTAGGACAAACATGCACTTAAGAAAAGAAACAACATTGTCTTCATGAAATGGGAGAGAGAAAAAACAAACAAAAGTTCCTAAGGGCAATATAAAAGAAATGATAGGAAATAGGGAAAGTTTAAGAAGAAATTATAAGGAAATAATAACAACCGTAACAATAATTCTCACAATCACAACAATAATAATAACAAGCCACCACCGTAAGGGTAGCCTAACCCTCCAGTAGTAGTGAAAGTAAAAGGATAGAAGTAGAAAACACATCCAAGATCCAAGGGTGGATGCTTTTATTGTAGAGGTCCACATTATGATAATCATTGTCTGCTCAGAGCAGGATCGAGTTTGAAAGGAAACTAAACCACTTACAAAGAATCTACACATAAGGAACCTACTCATAAGATCTATGTTGTGATAGGGAGTCAAAATTTTAAAGGGTAAGCCACTCCTTTGCTTATAAAGGCTAAGAGTTTTGGTAGAAATGTTAAAATTTTGATAGATAATGGAGCTATAGATAGATTTGTTTCTACTAGTTTGATCAAGGATATACCAAAAAGACCAATAATCTTGGCATAAGGGTGGAAGATCGAGTATGGTTCAAGACAAACCTACTATATCAATCAATGCTATCCTATGATCAAAATTACCTTACCTAGTGGTATGACTATTGGATATCTTTATGTAGCACCACTACATGATTTTGATATAGTCATAGGAATGGATTGACTGTAAGCATGTAAGACCGTGATCAATTTACAGGATAGATGGATTGAGTATTCAGAAGATGGTAGGAAAGACAAATAGTCTATAGCTCACAAGGGAGTTTTCAACCCTAGATTTTCACTGCAATGCAACTTAAGAAAGCTATTAAAAAGGGAGGAACAATTTATGTAGTTAAGATAAATTAAATTGAAGAGGAAAACTTTGAAAAGGTGTTTGGAAAAAACCTAGTACTTTAGAAAGTTAGGGATGTATTTTTAGAGGATTTACTCGGACTACCTCCAAAACATGAATTTGACTTCACTACTGAGCTAAAACCCAAGATAGAGCCTATTCATAGGGCTCCTTATAGAATGAATTCCATTAAGATGCAAGAGTTGAAAGTACAACTACAAGGGTTTCTAGAGAAGGGATTAATTAGACCAAGTGTGTCACCATGAGGTGCATCTATGTCGTTTGTTAAATAGAAGGATGATTCCTTACAGTTATGTATAGATTACAAAATTATAATAAGACAACCATCAAAAATAGATATCCTCTATCTAGAATTGAAGATATTTTTGATCAGCTAAAGGATGCCACTATCTTCTCCAAGATATATTTAAAATCAAAATATCATCAATTGAGAATATGTGTAGCAGATACCCTTAAGACATCATTTAAAACTCGATATGAACATTATGAGTTTACAGTTCTACCATTTGAATTGGTGAATATTATAACAACATTTATGAACCTAATGAATAGTATCTTTAGGAAGCATATGGATCGAATCATCCTTATATTTTTGGATGATATTCTGGTTTATTCCTAGAATAGGATAGAGTATGACACGCATCTTAGAATCATGCTAGATTTATTGAGGAAAAATCAACTATATGGAAACCTATCCAAGTGTGACTTCTATGTGTTAAAAGTACAATACTTAGGACATATACTATCAGTAGAAGGGATCACAGTCGATCCCAATAATATATAGGTGATACTAAATTGGTCGGTGCCCACAAATGTGACTGAAGTACAGAGCTTCATGGGTTTGATTGGATATTATAGGCAGTATGTGAAGGATTACACCAAGATAGCCTCTATAATAATTAACCTTTAGAGGAAAGAAAATGAATTCAAGTGGATAGATAAGTGTGAGGTAACTTTTGAGTTGCTCAAGAAAAAGGTCACCATAACACCCATATTAAAGATTCTAGATCCTTAGGATAATTTATTAATATGCACAGATGCATCTTTGGAAGGTTTGGATGGTGTGCTCTCATAAGATGGAGCAATTATAGCTTATGGTTAAAGGAAACTAAAGAGGCACGAGGTCAATTATGCCACACATGATCTAGAATTAGCAGCAATTGTATACGCTCTCAAAATTTTGTGATATTATCTAGTGGGAAGACCCTTCGAATTGAGGATCGACCATCAAATTTTGAAATATATATTTACTCAACCTTTGCTCAATGTTAGGCAAAGAATATGGATGAAGGTTCTTGTTAAATATAATTTTAGGATCAAATACATCAAAGGAAATGAAAAAAAGGTTGTTGATGCTCTAAGTAGGAGAAAACACATTATTGCTTTGACCCTCATCCATGTAGACTTGATGAATCGATTCAAAGAGATGCAATATCAAGATGTGTACTGCAACCAAATTTAGACAAAGATAGAAAGGAAGCCCAAGGAAAGTAAGAATTCTAGCATTAAGGATGGTTTCTTATGCTTCAAGGATCGGGTAATAATTCTTGAGGTAGGTGATGTAAGAAAAATGATCATGAATGAAGCACATATATCCCCTTATTTCGCTCACCAAATGGGAGCTAAGATGATCACTGAATTTATTGCTTAGTTTCTTGAATGCCAAAAAGTAAAGGCTAAAATTAGACACCCTATAGGTCTCTTGTACAAACATGACATACCCATGCAGAAATGGTAGGTGATTTAAATGGATTTCATTGTGGGTTTGCTAAAACTAGGTTTCAACATGACACAATCCTTGTAGTGGTCGATAGACTAACCAAGGTTGCATATTTTATCTAGGAAATACCAAGGATGATGCCATGATTGTGGCTAATATATTTTCCAAAGAAATTTAGGCTTCACAATTTTCCTAAGGTGGTTATTTTAAATAGGAACTCTAGTTTTACATCAATTTTTTGACAAGCTCTACATCATGCCATAGGTACCAGACTAAATATTAGTTTTACATATCACCCAAAAATTTATAGGCAAAAAGAAATGGTGAATATATGAGGATAGAACATCTGGTGTACCTTAATGAGCTCATAGAAATTGAATATGTCATCATGAGTGATCAAGGGATTGGTCAAATATTGAATAGCTAAGAGTACAACAACCCATAGTAAGGGAGATTCAATTGAAAAGAGGGAGAGAACGATTTGAGCAGATTTGAGGGAGACATGGATTTTAAAATAGGGATCAAATACCTCATAGAAATTTAAGATGTCATCATGAGCGTTTGAGAGATTGGACAAATCTTGAGTAGCTAAAGAGTATAATGATCCAGTGTAATGGAGATTCAATCAAAAAGATGTGGAGAACGATTTGAGCAGATTCGAAGGAGACATGGATTTTAAAATAGGGATAAAATACCTCCAAGAGATACAACTCATAATTTGATACACCAAGAAATGGTAGATAATAGCAGACAAGAGGTCAAACTTCAAGGTAGAGGACAAGTACAAAGAATTTTCCAAAATGATAGAAGGTAATGGAACTGCCATCCAAATGAAAGGACAAATAGTTTTTAGGTGTAGAATAGGATTGAATTTTGCTACACTGATGATAGTATAATAATCTATCACGAGGATAACAAGACTGATCAAATCAATCATGAAGGTGGTAGAATTCATCTTGAGGATGGTAGGAGTGATAAAATAAATCAATGAGATGATAGAATCCATATTGATGATGATAATAGTTAGGCAGATAACACTATTTGTCCTATAAATGGTAGAACAAGATTGAGTTATCCTGTTAATGATAGATCTAGCAAAATCAGTTAGGGAGGTAGTAGTACTGATGAAATCAACCAAAAAGAGGTACAAACTAATAGGATTACCTAGGATGATATTAGATAGGGAATCCATATAGAAATAATAAGTCATCTAAAATTTTGAAATAGATTAAACTAGCATATTATAAGGACTAGGAACATCAGGAGGGAGGAACAACCACAGATGAAAACCCCCAAAGCTAATGAAATCATTGGAATTGCCAACAAAATGAATCTATGTATGGTGATGATGAATTTAGTAGTTAAGGGACTCACACTCATCCACAAGAGGAAATATCACCATAAACACTCGAAGTTCGCATTGGCATTGCCATGCACTTCACGAAACATCAATGAAAGAAAAAGTAAAAAAATTAAAAATATGAAATTAGGAAAAGATAAAAAATGAAGGGATGACAATAACATGCAAAGATGGTGAGATGGCACACATGCAAAAATCATGGTAAGAAGTGGCAGTTTATATAGAAGTAGTTGCATGGGTATCAATGACCAGAGGAGACTATAAATTAGATAGCCAAGGAGGAGAGCACTCATTGTTGCATTGTAGCATGAAGCATTCAAAAGGAAGAATCCACAGTTGGAGATTCAAAGTAGTAAAAACCTATGCATAAAAATATTGTAAGCAAGACAAAGCTAAAGAACCACATTAAAATGATAAATTTGCAAGACTTCATGGAAATTTAGTAGAACACAATGCATTTGCAAGGTGATTTCAATCTAAAATTTGTAATCAGACCTAGCTGATAAAGTGTAGAAGACATAAGCTAAAGTATGATAAATATTGAATTACTAGATCCTTTAATCGTATTATCAGATGATCCCATCAGTTAGTCAACCAAGTGAATCCATATAGACTATAGTTATATGGAATTGTAGGCATTTGAGAGAGAAGCCATCTGGACTACAAGCATCTAAGGGAGTATCCATATGAGCCATTTAAAGGGAAGTTATTTAGAATGTAGTTGTTTAAAGGGGAAGTCATCTAGAGTGCAACCATCTTGAAGAACACAAGCTTATACTGAGAGGGGGGGTGAACAGTATAAGACCTCTTTTTACTTTTTCCTTTATACTTCAAAATAGTAAAGCAATATACCCAAAGAAATATCAAAACAATGCACAATATCATCCACAAAGTGACACCAATTTTAACGTGGTTCACCCAGAATGCCTAGGCTACGTCCACAAAAATTTTCTCTAAAAGTTATCTCAAAGTTCTTTGGGAAACCTTCCCAATTACAATGTTTATGAGCCTCGGCCCAAAGGAGATACCTTCCCCCAATCTGAATTTATGAGCCTCTGCTCAAAGGAGATACCTTCCCCTCTATCTAAATTTATGAGCCTCTGCTCAAAGGAGATACCTTCCCCTCTACTCTAGAAATGATCCCTCAGAAGATCAACTGCCTCTACCTCTTGCCAGCATGTGGAACTCCTTTCCACCGAAGACCTCCTATCCTCAATGCTTAGCCTAAGAGACCTTTGCCTTCTATGATCACGTCCACAGTAGCTCAACAACCTATACCAAACACAGTCAGTCGGTCTAGTACAAGTCTTCCTCTATCTGTTAGATCTGTCCAACTCTTGAACAAATCAATCCTCTACACACAAGCCTTCTCAAAGACTTGCCAAATCTGTCCTCAGGTTCTTCTCAAAGAACCAATGCTCCTCTGTCCTCAAGTTCTCTGATAGAACTCTCAAAAACTTAGCTCACAAGTCCTCTGCTAGGACCTGTCCAAATCTGCTCACAAGTCCCCACCGAAACCTATCCAAAACCTGCTCACAAGTCCCCATCGAAACCTGTCCAAAACCTCAGCAAGCTCATCAAGAAAAACTTGCTTAGCATGAACCCACAAAGAGAATTGTTAGAGACCCAATGTGATTCATCAACCTCATAGAAGCATAAAGAGAATTGTTAGAGACTCAATATGTTCTATACTTAACTCCCAATCTCAATCTCAAATCTCATAGAAACATAAAGAGAATTGTTAGAGACTCAATATGTTCTATCTTATCCCAATCTCAATCTCAATTATGACTAAATTTGAGACTCAATATGTTCTATACTTAACTCCCAATATCAATCTCAACTCAATCTCAATCTCAAAAGAATAAGATAGATGTAGTATGCTTTTCTCAAGAACATGAAACACAACCCAACAATTGCCAACCATGCAATATCTCATATAACAATGATACTCATGTTCTTTCCACAACCAATATCTTTTCTCAACCAATTAGGGCTTTAACAACAATGCTTATAGACAAGGTTTAACCAACCAACACCATTCAACTCAACATCAAACTTGAAGCATTCAACCAATCATCACAAGAAAAGGAAACAAGTAGAAATCCTTTTCCCTCCAAAGATATTTGAACAAAACAGCCACCAACACAATATCACCAAATGCAAAGAATAACTTGCTCAAATCAACTCAATGGAGTAAGCCCAATATCATGAATCAAGTAAAGCAATAACTTGATCAAACAACCTCTATGGAAGCAACTCAACCATCAAACTCAAAACAACCAACCAAGGGTTCCACCAACTCAATGCAAGTAGCTAGACTCACAAATATAAACCCTAGTGCACAAAGCTTCCACTATCTCAAACCAAAAATTATGCATTCACCAAAACTCTCCTTAAGGATAACAATGCATAAGTAGTCTTCAACAAACCAGAAAATAGGATTTACACCCAACCAAAGGAAACCTAGTTGAAAACCTTTTCACTCCAACCTTATTTCAGAAAAACATACACCAATCATACTTATAAGAAAAATGTGCCCATACCCTTTTTGAAGATGAATAAGCCCTTGAAAATCTACCACAATTAATAATTTTGATCTTCCCTAAAAATTATTAACCCAACATAGGCATGTCAAAATAACTCAACCACCATGGCAATTATTTCCCCTTTAATTTTCAATCCAACTATAGCAAAAATATTAAGCTTGCATTCCTTATACCTCCCAAAGCTAACTTTATAAAACCTTAGCAAGCAAAATATTAAAATTTAATTGCCACTCTTTCTGCAAAAATTGGAGCGCATACCTTTGGTAAATATCCCATGAATTTCGGAGTGCATACACTACCCTCAAAAGGGTCTTCGATGATTTGAACCGCCAACCACCATGCTACTAAGTCCTTTGGCCACGCCGCATGGGCTAGGAGAGCCCACATGAGGGAGAAGGGAATTCTCCATTCTTATCACCGTGTGCGCCTCCTCCTTGGTGCCAAGACCAACCCATCACACCTTTGACCATGCAACGCTTGTCTTCCTCCTTCGTTGGTGCAGGGGCTTCGATGTCGAAATCAAAATGCTCGGGGATTAATGTCGAACTCTTGGCCAAACATAAATGAATTCATTTGCCTCATTTTATATGCACTTTGATGCATTTCCAAACACGTCGGCTGAATTCAAAAAGTAATTTCGAATTTAATCGAAATTGCTTTCTAAAGGGTTTAAAAACCCTTAAGATTTTTAATAAATTAAAAATCATTTCTCCCTTAATTAATTAAATA